>OZ022264.1:250448781-251790178 GCA_963978885.1 Nemotelus pantherinus | reverse complement strand
TCCTCCCAGTTACTCACTTCAAGCCCTGTTCGGAAAATCAACACCAACGATTTTGTGCATTTTATACCGCTGTTTCGACTTAACAGCATACTTCGTCGATTTTATTATCACTTATACAGCCGCAGAATACAATAATTTTGGCCTTTTTAAGTGCGAACATAAAAATACCGCTTGTTAACGCGTTGCATAATTTTTACTCATTTTGTTTTGATTGCGTTCACTATAACGTTTTAAGCGACACAGAAACGAATTAACGCTGCCGTCATAGCTCTCCGGAGGGACAACCACGCGGCGAAAAGCAGTCACGAACATATTTTCCACTTTAAAAAAAAACCACGCTTTTTTGTGACACGTACTGTACATAAGTTAATTACTCGTACTAATTTGAGTGCCAGTCCTTCTTTTAGAAGGACTGAGACCCAAATCAAGTAAAGTAGGGGACCTCAAGTAAAGAGGAGACTGTTCAGGTCGAGAAACCCATTATACTCATGCTGCTAGCCTACCTTAGTTTGCCAGATTTCTTAACGAAATCTAGAATCAATTATAGGGGAAAGGAGGCTATTTTCTCAATACGTGCCACATCCCAGCCAAAGCTCTGATATCTAAGAAGCGTAAATGCTGCAATTTCACAGAGGAAATGCTGCGCAGATTCAGCCTCTTTTAGGCAGGATGGATAAAACTAGTGCTTGGATGCAATTAGAGACTTTCTCTAAGGCAGGTACTATGGGCATGCCAACAAATTGTGGGACCTATCACCCTATATGTAGCTGTAGTGTGGTGGAAAAAAAAACCACACCAGAAGTACTGTTAATACGCTCAACAAGCTTCAGAGGTTGGTCTACCTGCTGATTTCAGGAGAAATGGAGGTCCTTCTGCTGACTACAGGCAAGAATGGAGGCCGTTTTTAACATAGAGCCGCTACACCTCAAAATTTAGGAGTAAACAGCAAATTAGACTATTAGCCTCTAATAGGCCTACAAGTACAAATCAGGAGCCCTGGCGGACAGCAGGCTCATAATAGAAATGTTGATTTTCAGCGATCAAATCAAGGTCAAAGCAGCTTTCTTGAAGAGCCTCAAGGTCGAAATTCCATAAAGGAACAAATGGAAGGATGGCAACCCCCTCGTACAAAGGGGTGCAAATGTGGTATACAGATGGCTCAAAGATGGATTGTGGATTAGGAGTAGGGATCGTAGGTCCCAAGTACAAAATGCATTTTCCTCCCCCAAAAGAGATCACCATACTTAGAGGCATATAATAAAGATAAGGAACACTAAAAGGGTCAGAAATAAGATCCTATTGGATAGTCAAGGTGATATCAAGGCAATCGTGGTCATATCAATTCAGCTATATTCTTAGAGGTGAGAGAGACCCTAAATGAAATAGGGGCACAGAACAGCCTCGAGTTAATACGGATCCCTGACCATGAGTGCTACCAAAGAAGGGTCAAGAATGCCCTTCACAGGTCTTGCTGCATACTGGGGCTTTACAAAGGCCGACACGAACAAGGAAATTAAAACATGAAGCAAGAAAAAGATCGAAAGTTACTGGATAAGAACTTCTACTAGGAGGGTAGCAAGGAAGGACATATCAAGGAACATTTCAGACTCATAAGAAGCCAGGTTATTCTATAGAACACAGAGGAAATATAATAGACCTAGGAATTCACATTGCTAGGTGTCTTCTGATCCCGCTACATGCCTTCAATGCTATCAATCAATACTATTGCTCAAATATCTTTAGTTCAATTGTTTGAATCTCAGATCTAAAGCAGAGATGAATGGGCAAGAAACTATGTGGACATATATACTGATGGATCCAAACTAAATGATAGAGTGAGATGTGGCAGATTTTCCACTGATCTGAATTTCAAGCTTTTTTTCGCTTACCCAATCACTGCAATGTCCTTCGAGCGGAAGTTTTGGTAATCCTTGCAAAGGCCAATCGGCTCTGATGTAATCAAATATTGGGAATGAATATCAACATTTTAACTGACAGCCAATGTTGAAGTTTACACCTTCTTGCAGCTCGTCTTGAAATGTCACGAGTCTCTTAACGAATTTTGAAGTTTTGGAATCGTACTGTGCGATCTCAAAAGAATTGTGGAAAACTTTTGATATTGTTCGCACCAGGGAACTACTTGAATTAGGATTGGCCCTTGCGAAGAAAAGGAAGCAGTTCCTTAGTTCATACTTTTTCGTTAGCCTAACTGAAGCAACTTCGGCAGACTTAAAGAATACACCGCGGTTGGTCAAAAACTCGAGGTGGCTCTCCACTCAATAGGGGTTGTGCGCTTAGCAATGCGAGGAGCAGCAGCTCCGCAACCTATCTACCTAGATTATCTTCTGATCCCAAAATAAATTAAAATTTGTCTTTTGTGCACGTGACAAACATCTTAGTTGAATTCAATAGTTGAGTAGCCAGTATATTGGAATACGAATCAGAAGAAAAATTGATTTAAATATGTATTTTATTTCGTCTTTAACTCGCGATTTTAGCTCTGGCCAACAAGAATGAAATTTCATTGCTGCAGAACGTGCATATTGACCATTTTATGTCTCAGCCAGCTTTCTCTAAAATAACGCAGTAATCAATTCAAGTAAATGCTCCTATTTTACTCTATTAAACATAATTTTAAAGCTAAATCTGAGGATTTTTTAAGATCTCATAGTCTCGAATAGCCGCTCAACGATAAAATATTATCAGGAGTGGAATTTCCATGCAAATTATGATTAAAGCTCCAAAAAAATAGGCTCTTTTAATAAACAAAAAACAAAATTGTTAAATCCTATTGTGAGCACGATGCCACTATATAACGAATTTTTGCTGTTTATATGGAGTTAGATATTGACATAACAAATACCAGCTTGTAGGTTATAAATGCTTCATTACCATAATTTAGTGTTCGCTAAACGATGCTCATAGCATATATTTTCATTCTGAAAACAGCTACAAAAATTCGTTGTGCAAAACCATTTCCGGCAAATAGCATATATTTAAAAGATACAAAAGTCACAGCTTCGCACTTTATTCCAAAAAACACAAAATACGTCTTAAATTTTGTTATCAACTCTTATCAGAGCATTACGTTTGCAAGAACACACAAAATTATTTAAACAATTTAATGCTCAAGATCCGCAATGCAGCAAATTTCATCAAGATTTCATATTTATTAAAGCAATTTTAACATTTACTCGTCATTATAAATATTAAATAAGATTAAAATAATTACTCTAGTTCGACGTACATACATTTTATGATGATTACGTAGAGTGAGTTTTTCGAGGAAAAGATACAAATAATACAGAGCGTAATGTTACAAAGATTTTAAGTGGCTGTTTTTTTTTTAAAGAACAAGAGAAGTTAAATTATATGCGAATCTCAAATAAATATTTGATTTTTAAATATAATTTCCTCACTTTTATGGAACGACTCTGTATTATTGCGATGTGTTGTTTTTTGAAGAGAGTGTTCCACATTTCGCCGTAATTTAAGCTTTGGTAGACCAAAGAGCAAACACCTCCTACTGGTTAGATTTTTGCTCATTGAATCGAAGCAACATTTGAAGAATTTATCCCACTTTCGTCCTACGATTTTTTCCATAAATTACCGTTGGCATTTAAATGCGATTTATACCAAGGATATGCATTATGACTTACGGCTCACAATAACAATTGTAAATTAGCATGGGAAGCAAACAGGTTGCTTGATTTTCATTATAAGGCAGTTCGTATGTATGGTAGTGATGTGAAGGTGCGAAGTTCCGCACAAAGAAATGTAAAAAATTCGGTTCTCGCAATCAAGCACACCGATTCAATGCTAATTTAGCGAAACATGCAATGAATATAATTTTATTTATCGATTTTTTGCAGTTTCAACCCGTATATTTCAAGGCTTAGAATAGCATCACAGGAATCAGATTTTTACTGTTGACATGTTTTTGGCCATAGTAATGACATCTCGTCAATGAAAACCATTATTCAAGAGATGTTCTTTCACCGAGAAAGCAATTGTCTGAATAGCCTTGTTGATCAAAGTATCAATTTCATCGCACAGCACTAGCATGTTCATACACATTTTCCGGTTTGTTCCTCGTTTCCGGTTCGCCCTCGAATTGTGTTGAACTACAAACACAACTGCACGATAACTGAAATGGATGTTTTTCATAACTAGGACATATCCATCGCTTGTGCATATGACTTGTGATTGAGTACAACGTTTGCTTCTTACCCTTTTTACTCTTCAACAAAGCTATTCTATAGATTGTTGCTAACAGGAAAGTGAGTAGGTCTATTTTTAAAATTGCTAACTCATCTACTTTCTTCGCCTCCTGCTCCTCTCACTTAAGAGTCACTTCTTCAATGAACAGTACGTAGCCAATTTTTAGACAAGTTTAGTATTGAATTGAATATCGATCCCAACAGCAATAGTCAAGTTGACGGAATCTCACTTTGTTCCTATGCTGCGTCATAATGTTGACGTCATGGAAATTGTAGGTACTCAGGAATTGTATTTGTGGATTGTAATGATGATGAAATATGTGGTAATGACATTGTTACCAATAAAAATGCGATTAGAAGTTTTCGTCAATTTCAATTTCATTACGATGACGTCATTGATAGCGTGCTGGAGGATTGAATTATGTGACGGAATGTGAAACGGTTTGTGAATTTAATTGATGCAAGCTACAGATGAAAATTCATTTTTGCTATGTCAGTTAGTTTGGAGTATCTGTATATATGTAGTTCAAATTTTTATGATTATAAAATACTCGTCTACGGTAAGATTTTAACTTGAAGATGTGATGAGGATGAGTTTAAAAATACTAATGGTAGAAATTGTACGGTGTTCATTTGCTGAAATATCAAACTTAAGCTTTAGCCATTCAAAAGTAAGAAAACCTAGCGTATCAAAACCGCTAGAAAACTGATTTTCGAAGAATTTGTCTTTGAGTGACCAAAAACTGTGGAAAGATGTAATACACTTCTTTGTAGTATCCTATCAACCATTTCTTACCCAAAGCAACAAAAACCATTTCTCGGCCGCATCTTTTGTAATGGGTGACTACGCTGGAAGTTACAGAGGTGACAAGAATTTTAGTGCTACCACCCTCGAAACTTTTTAAATATTCAAAAAATACATATTTGTTGTTAATTGTCATTGCAGGATCAATCCCATTTGAAAATTTAATGAAGAAAGTGCTGAGTGAAGAAATGACAAAAAATTACGAAAGTTACCATAGCTGGCAGCCCTTTTATGATTTTTCTACGAAATTCCTGCGACAGCTGGTTTACAATAAGGTCCATTAGTTTCAAAAATTTCGTGACTGTATCGAAAGTTATAGTGAAAGAAGCTTTATTTTATTGAACAAATTTACAAGATTTGGGAGACAAAAATCACCATAGCAGGCAATATCTTAATTTTCAACCGAATTTCTACAAAATTTGGCCTGGTTTTCACAAGATGGCACCACTGCCACAGGGTTGCTCGCATTTCAAAATCACTTCTATCAGATCTGATCCTAATTAATACCAACATGTCTCGTATATTTCATATTGATCGGATTATCTGGTCGTCAATTCTCTTGAACAGAAATTTCGAGTGCTGAAAATAGAGGTAGTTTGGTAATGGGTTGCCGTTCTTGTGCAACTCGGGATTTTCAAAATTTTAAATTGGCATGGTGGACAAAAGTTAAAATTTATCAGTAATTTAAATAGTTTTGTCAAAAACCAAACATTTTTCAGGAGGGACGATTATTTGAAGGATTTTTTTCAAGAGCCTGCCGTACCTACAGGGTTACCCGCACAGTCTTTAAGCTGCATGTTTGTATAGTCTTAGGTTAGGTTAGTGAACAGGGCTGCCAGCATTAGGCCACCAGTTTGGGCCCATTTGCCACCCTCCGCTGGCTTGTTAGAGCTGCCAAGTGACCGCTCCGCCAAACTGGAATTCGCTGACTCAACGTGACGGTACTGGCCACCATAATGTCCTGGCCACCCTACAGTCATAGTTAGCATCAATAGGCTCTGCAAATTTCACGATGATTCAATGTTTCTCTCAGAATGTATGACGAACAAAATTTTGAAAAAAAAATCCTTGCTTACTTTTAGGCACTCCGAGCCTACAACATCTTTAGAAACAGTAGATAAATTATGTCAAATTGTTTGCTTCTTACTTTTTCTCTTTCTTCTCACAACAATGCCCCCTCCTTACCAATATTTTCTCTCCACCTCTTCTCCTGAATCACATTCGTTTCGAGCAAACCCTTTAGAAATTGCGCTTCTGGTGAACAATATTGATGCCGATACCGGCAGTGGTTCCGACTCTGTACGCCTCTCTTTTCATTTTGTTCAACATAAGTATATCTTCTGACTTCTCGCTAGAAAATTGGCAACATCTTCTGAATACATAAAGCCGGTAACCGTACATGCATTCTTTCTTTTAGCAGGATCTTTGAGAAAATGGCCCACAAGAGAGTATTCTCCTTTATCCAGCCTATCCTAGCTCATGAAGTCAGTTACCTTTGATAAAACCATGCAGTTTTGTCAAAGGTAACTGACGTCTCCCAAGCCTTTGACTCTGTCAACCATAACCTCTTTCTTCAAAAGCTGACAAACGATACCCTCTTCTTTCCTGGTTTACCTTTTACATCTCTGGTCATACCAGTATTGTAACTGTTTTTCAATTCCCTTTTATCCTGCATCAGGTGTCCGCAATGGTCTATCCTTGGCTCTCTGCTCTTTTTTTTTTTGTTTGTAAACGATCTCCCTCCTTTAAACCGATTATCTTGTCTTTGATAGGACTTTTAGATGACTGTAACGCTTTTACAAAACGACCATAATACTTTACATACTTCACTTTGAGCTCAGCGAAATGTTACAAAATGTCATTTACTTGCGAAACGTCCCCTTCGATGTTCTTTTATTATATTTCTGGCTCTTCTCTTGATGTTGTTGATGCTTTTAGAGATCTTGCCTTGAATATTGTGCTCAAGTTTGGTGTCCTCATTATGTATATTTAAATAAATGCATTGGAGTCTGTTCAACCCAGATTTATTCGTACCTTATTCTATAAATTTCAGCTTCCCTACCGTCCTTACAATGATCATTTTTCATTCCTACATCTTCCTTCCTTTGAATTTCGGAGACTTTTCCTGGATGAGTGGTATTTGCACTCACTGACATCTATTTTTATTCTCCACTGTTGAGTTTACTTAGGCAGCACAATGACCTACAATTTGGTCCTCTATCACCTACATTACACGCTTTCAAAACTTTTCTTAAAAACAATGTTCAATGTTCATGTTAACATCTCGATGTAGTTTCTTTTCTCTTTCTTTTTGGTTTTGTTTCTTATTATTTTTTCTATATTCACCTTGATTTTGTTTCTTACTATTTTCTTTCTATATTCAGTGATTGGATTTTTATCTGTTGATTAAATTAATTAATAAATATGTGGAAATCTTATATTTTTCACTAGTGCACCTCAACAATAACGCAATCTCAATGTAGTTTTATATTATTACATTAAAATATTCCTAATTTGAAATTCACTGCATAGGTTTTCTATCTTAATTATCTGCATTCACATTCGAAATTAACAGCGTTAGAGTGCGAAATATCTTACTATTTGATTTTCATTATCATTTTAATCCGTGCTATTATATTAAACTTAATTTTGAATATTGATATTATCATGTGGGCAGGAAAGCATGAAATATTCGAAGTAAAAAAAGTTTGAAAAGTGCTAGGCGTCGATTTCAATATGAATATGCATATGAAAATATGTATATGAAAGCAATAGCAATAAAGAGGTAAATTCGAAACACCGGTGATTTAATATGAAGCTATCAACTTTCAATACAAACTAGAATGAATCAATACATGATGTTGCTCTTAAGGTAATCTCTATCAAGCTGTTTGCATTGAAGTCTTGACCGTGAAAATGAATAGTTCTATGCAATACTTTAATAGTGAATCAAACACGTGAATGAGATCGAAAGTAACTTAATATGGACTTACCTTTCTTGATGCTCGATCCCCTCGACGCCGTTCTCAACGACATTTTCATAGACACCAGCACGTGGACGGTCACCTAGTAACCGTTGCCGATCCAGATCACCCTGGAATAATATAGAAAAAAGACAAGGTTAAAATTGTTTTGTATCGCTATGTAAGTCAGAACTATAAATGAATTGAAAAAATGTTAAATTGTAACGAAGTACGGAAACGAAAATTTGTTTTATTTTTTTTCAGATGGCTTCTAACCACTTAAAAGAGGCTTATCATAGAATATACTAATTTGACTAAACCTGACGACTGACGGTTAATTTAAATAATAAGTTTCACCTTGCTTCTATTCATCGATATTAGAAGAGAGTGTTAAATATCATAAAAGTATTGAACATGTATCGGATTGAAGTAAAGGGACAATGTAACGCAAGTCAAATCATTACTACAACATCAATTCGTTACTACAACTACAATTTCTACAAAGAAAGTTTACTGATACATAGCGTAATTAACGACGACGTTAATATTGACTAGTCTGATGTTTTCGTAAAAAAAAAAATGGGGAGATAATTTCAACAAGCTGATATCGAAACAGATCCTGCCCAGCGGCGAGGAAATCCACGACAAATAATATTGAAAGCGGTACTGAAAGGCAGTCATGAAAAAATTTTTTCGTTAATTCCAAAACTAGGCGGTATGTCTGATCACTTTACTGTTAGAATCAAAATTCAAGTACATCGCCAAATTTGCGTTTCAGCGCATCATACATCTATTTTTATAAAATGGTAGGCATGACGGAAAAAGCGAAATGCATTTGCTATAAGACACTAATTCGGTCAATTGCATGGCCAATATTCAAAAGGAGGATCCGGAGCTTTTGCCTGGCAGGCTCACACATAAAAAATGGCTGAGGATTTCACTCCTGTATTAAGAGATCAGACTTAAGCAACTCAGGAACCGGGTTGTGGAATCGACGACAACATTTTACACACAGACTGAAGGACATGAAAAGTGATGGTGGTTCGGGATATTGGACGCAGTAGCGGCACTAATGAGATAGGAATAGCAGAGTAACGGTTGCTCATGGACATGTTGTCTAACTATGTAGGCCTCTCGACGAACCGAAGGGGATACAATTAAGGACTAGGCTAAGCTTAAATCTATCTTAATCTCTATTTTTAGTTAGATATAAACTAGATTTAGTTTAGTAAGCTACTGTTAGTTTTTAGTTTCAGCTTAGTTTTTAAGTGATATATTATAGGCAAGTCAACCCCTGGCAAATGCACCTACTGGGTAATATCTGCTTGAGTGTGTAAGTTAATAAATTGCGTTCCATGAGAATTATTATTACTATTATTTTATCAATTTTAAAGAAATATGGAAAAGAAAATTTACAAAATATTTGTCAGCTTTATGTTTGTCAGCTATCGGCATCATACAATATATTAAATTAACAGCATCTAAAATTAAAACAATACCTTTCTTCATTTTTTCTACTCTCGGATATTAGGTAAGTTAGTTATATATTCTAAAAGTGTTCTAATTCCATCGACTAACATTGGGTTGCCAATTTCTGCTTAACGGCCAGCAAATTTTAGCCAACTATCATTCCTAACGGTACTTATAGGCAGTTAAAAATATTTCGCTGATTCCAAAATTGTTTGTCTTTCAGCGATGTTCAACTTCTTTAAAACTTTCAAAATCTATATTTTTTAAGCTTTGAAAAATATGATTTTTCTTTTTTTTTTCTTATTGGAGAGCCCTCCAAATCTTCGGCGAACAGATTTGAATAAACATGTAGTACAAAAAAGTAGTATGCTTTTAACATAAAATTCTTCATCCAAAATGAAGATACATATAATGAGTTTAAAAGGTGTCCAACAATGGTTGACCGAAGGAGAAACCACCTGGCCGATATTATTATAACAGTAAAATAAAGAGGCTCTCCGCTACATACGCGCCACATCCCAGCCAAAGCATTGCAACGTGGCACGCACATACACTGAAATGTGCCACAGAGTCACTCTTTTCTAGCCAGTATGGGCAAATGCCATCAGTTTTCATTAGCTAAATTTTGCTATGTAAGGTCAGGCTTCAAAAAAGCAGTACTGAATATGTATACTTGCAATGTTTCAAAAACATAATAAGGAATTTACAAAGTAATTTGTAGCTACTTGAGTTTTTTTTATATTCTGCGAACCTTGATTTTAATAATGACTTGATATGTAAAGGAAGGATTGGGGTACTACTGGGCAAAGCTGGTAATAATTGAAAAATTGGCAGCTTACACTATAATGATATTCCGAATTACCGGCTGAAGTCATTTGCAATCACAAATACATTAGTTCAATACATTAGTTATTTGTTCAAACTAACAGAAAATCTATGTGTGCAAAGGACAAATCTATATGTACAAAGGACAGAAAACATCATCGAAAAAAAGTTATCGGTATATCAATTAAAATTACAGTCTAAGTTAAACTATGACCTAAAGAGAACTCAATAAGCAGAGGTAATACTAAAAAAAATCCTAAAGAACTTCTAACCTTGATGATGTGACTAAAAAGGTAACTGAAGTCAAAAAAAACCAACCGAGCAAGTTCATGATCCAGCACAATTTTGGAATACTAAGGGCATAATTGATGCATCTAACTGAAAAGGGAATGCATAAAAAAGACATATAGCAGACCCAAATTCCATTTCTAAAAAGTGAAGAAGGAATCAAATCGAGCCAAAAAGGAGGCCAAAATGCACTTCTTCACAAACATTTTTGAAGCATCAGCCGGCAACACAACTAGATACTAGAAACTAATCAATGAGCTTTTATAAAAGCAGCAAAACATCAAGATATCAATTTGTATGGAGGATTTTTTTTATTTTTTAAGGATTAATGGAAACTTTTTCATAGTAGGACAGCACCTAAATAATGTTTTCGCTACCATCGGCACCATCGTAACTGGTCGACTTTAAGCTTCATCGCGCTCGCGTGTTCTTATTGAGCCTAATATATTCACTTCAATTTACTTACGACTAACGGATCAGATTGATATAGATGAAATAATTGACAATCATCAAAAATGTCTTCTGGTCCGGATAATATAATAACAGAGGATATAAAATTGTTAAAAAATATATTGTTGGGCTTCTAACTGTTTCACAAATAAGCACCCAGCAGCTGGCTCATTTCCAGTTACATTAAACTGTCAAATATTGCTTCAGTCTTCAAACATTGCGATCTAACTGATTCTTCAAATTATCGTCCAATAGCTGTCACAATTGTCCTAAGCAAAATATTTGAAAAAATGTTTCAAAAACAAATGTTACAATTCATAAGGAACAATTCAATTTTGGCGAATCTTCAATACGGATTTCAGGATAACAGCAGCACACTAGCAGCAACATTAGATGCAGTTACGCTCGGCTTCGATAAAGAAGACTATGCAGCGCAATTTTTGTGGATCTAAAAAAGGCGCTTGACACCATAAATCACGACATTTTGATTCAGAGGCTTGCGATTTGAAGAATCCATTACAAGTTTCCATTACAACCATTATCTTTCAGGTAGGCGTTTTGTGATATATATATATGAATACTGAACATTATAATTTATACTAAAAACCGTCCAAAACATTCATTTGTTGGAAAAAATAGTTTTATTTGCTGATGACACGCTTCTGCTATATTCGGGAACAGATGAACTAACATAACATAAATGCAGGTCTAGGATAATATTGAATTTAGCCAGGAAAATAGGAAAATAGAAGACCAGCGAACTTTGATGAATTTAAGGAAAATGTACGACCATTCTTAGCATGTCAGCCAGAGTTTTTTCTAAAGACTTTTTTCTAGACACAAGTTATGACAACAGGTAATACGTAATATTATATGGAAACAGTTTATAATGAAGAAAGTGCTTTCCCTTTTACCAATATATAATTGTCTGAAAAGCACGATACTAACATATCTTCAGGAAATTTTGATGAAAAAACACACCAAAACTCGTATGGGAAAGATTTCAAATGTTAGTAATCTTTGACCTGAACATATTATGAAAGCTTTCCCATACGTGTTTTTGTGTAATTTTTGTTGAATACAAACAAAAGATTGATTGATGAGTTGGGAAGATAAATTTAAATGAAAAGCAAACAGATTTTCAAGTCAAATTTTCCAAAGCAAATATGCAATAGAAAGAAATATGGAGAGCTAACGAAATTCGAGCTCTCCATACTGTAAACAATAGTGGAAATTTTTCGCTCAAGCTGACTGCATCGAAAAAATGTGGTGATATGATAATTTGTAATATTTTTCGATGCTATAACGAATGCCATTCCTGGGAAAGTGTTTAAAGAGTTTTCAGAGAAAGATTGTCAAATACCAAAAACGTTTTTTCCCTCAAACACTCTAATACGAAACAATTTTCGAATTTAGTTATGTTTTGACTGTCTTTAGTTAAAAAGACAGATGATAGATAAAGAAAGATATATATGTAAAATGTCAATAGAAGTAACACAAAATGTATGTAGCTGAAATTTTAAAAATTTTGACAACTGAAATAATTATCTTTAAAGTAGAAAAGGTTTTTCGAATTCATATAAACTGTAGTATATCAGAAAATAATGATGAATGCAAACAAAATGATCAATAAGTAGAAATTCAATGCACCTAAGGTGTAAAATTGATTGCCCTTCGCGAGATCCGGTTTTTTTTAATTGATATTTTACTATATTTTCTTTTTAAATTTCAAACTATTAACAAACGGTTAGACTAAGAATATAAATTAAAAACTAAGCGCCTACCGATAGGCAACATCAAATCAAATATTTCTCAACAACTACCAACAAAAACCGAATCTCAATAGAAAACAATACTTAAGCCTATTATCAGTGAAAGCAAGGTTAAGTAAATCGTTCTGTCTGTACCAACGAAAACACAGACACACATTACTTTTTAGATATTGAAAGATACTAACCTGCATTTGCGAGAATGCATGTTGACCAATATTCAGGTGTGTACTTAAATGTATTCCATTATTTATATCCAAAGGATCAAATTCCAAGTCGGAATTACCACCCTCTAAATCATGAGGGTTGTTATCCGAATCGTCATCAGCTGTAAATAAGAAACAAACATATAAATAAAATATAGTTACACTGCGAACACAATGACAGTTAGGAGCATATGAAAATGGCAAAACTTATCCATACAGGAAAATTGAAAGGAATCGTTGATCATGTTCACTGGACAGGTTTCCGATAGCAGGAAAATATTTTATAGTTATATCACTGAGTAGTTATTTGTTTATGATTTAAAATAGTTTTCAGTTTTTTCACTCTTTCTCTCGTCTGATATGTTTCACGGCTTTCAAGCAAGCTACCAACTATGGACAATAACAAGATATTACTTGAATTTCACTATGCAATTATTCCATAGAAATAATAATGCTACAGCGATAGTGTGTCTAAATCTCAAGTTTCATATAGATAAGACGACGAGGCAACGAAAAATATGAATACGAGAGCATCGAGTCGAGATACATTTTTATCAGCCAACAGAGAAACAACAAGAATAGAACGGCTTTAGTAGCATCGTCATCGCCATCTCTCTAGTGCCAACGCCATCATCACCATCACATTTGCCTGTGCCTCCCTGTATGCCACTGTGATTGTCAAATCGTATAATATTAATATCATCGTATGTTAACACTTTGTACGATTGCTCTTTGTTCATTTGAATATGATGTACAGGTAGAGGTAGAGTGAAGACATTTATTATTTTATACTCTTTATCAGAAGCCGTGATGAACTAGTTGACGTGATAGGAGACACGGGCTAGATATATATGTACATGTTAATTCGGAAATACCTTGGTAGAGGTTGTATTTTATTCCCGGAGAATACAACTTGTTCGTTTCTAAAACAAATATTAGTTGTAAATGGTTGATGAATTTTGTTTTAGAATCGTGTTTTTTGCCTTTTTTCCAGGAAAAGTTAGTGGTACATTCATTGCAACTTGAGTGATTTATTTCATATTGATGCTTGAAAGTTCATAAAGCTTTCTAAATATAAAGAGTAGCCCTCCCACAACCTCTACCGTGTAGTTTTTCTAGCATAGCTATTATTTCTTTTTATAAGAAATTTGAATCGTGTTTGAAAATCCAATCTACTATCTTCAAGTCAGGAGGTAGTTTTTAATCTCGTCTACAACTGAGCTAACACATGTAATTATATATTCACGAGCAATAGATAAGAGAGTAGACAGAGCAAGATTAGATGGACACTGGATATTTTTTGCACAAGAAAATTATTTTTTCACTTCTAGATGGGTCAATTTTTTTCTGCATAGTGGCTTCATCAATAAAATTTCGAATCAACGATCTATTATATTCTATAACTCACAAATACTCGTATGATCAAAAAATACAAAACATATCAAACATATACTTACGAAATCTACCTCTAATCATAGTTATTGAATGATGTGGATTGCGTATGATACGAATTTGTCGATCGGGATACTGAGGTTCGCCGTTATTTCCGCCAATGTCTTTTGGTAATTGCCAAAGTGCACTACTCTCCTCTAAACGATTTCTTGGGAAATAGAGTGGTGCTAGCACTTCATAGATACCGCGCTGTTGTGGCTCTAAACACAATATCACAATTTCCGATTTTGATTGCTCTAGGAATTTTCGTATAGTACCTAAAATACAATATGGAAATGTAGAAAGCCATCATATATGTATTTTGCATATGCAGCTTAGAAGTCTATAAATAATAACGTAGAGATCAACTAAAATTTACACAAAAATGTACGATAGGGTATCCAAAAGTAATGATAATAAATATTTGAAACATCTGTTTTTAAATTATTTTAATTTTTTATTATTTTTTTATTTCTTAAAGCGCCATCTTTTTTAAATATCTTGCCCCTGAGCTGTATTTTTAGCCGAAAAAAGTTAAGTCATTGGAGGTGAGATTTGGAGAAAATGGCGGGTTATCAAGCAGCCAAATACCTGCTTTTCGCATGACAGTCACCGCAAATTCAACTTTGAAATGTCAACTCTTCTCTTCTTTTGTTTATCCATTCACATTCTCGGTACATGCAGAGACCTTTTTCAAAGCATTTCATCAGAGAGAATTAGAGAGAATTCTTTGGATGCTGCCATATGACATTATTATGACCTCAGCTAGATGTCTGATGGTACTTATTCCGTGAAACTATATTCCTTGAAAGACCTGCCAGCTTAAACGCCTTGCAACAGAATGCGATTGTGGAATATGGAGAATAAGAGTCGCGCAGTACTTTCATGAAGTCGGAGTGTATGTCTTTTGTAGACATTTTTTTTCAAGCAAAAGAGTTTGATGTTAATCCTCTCTCCGTTGCTTTTCAAATTCGAGTTATCACTTCGACTGATTTAATTCAAATGAATGTGCCTTCACTGAGAACTATGTTTTGCTGAAGCTAGTGCTTTCGGTACTTTGACTCCACTCATCTGGGTGGGCGACTTCTTCATCGCAACTCTCCATTCACCAAAAGTCAAACATATCACTAAGATAGTTGTTACACAGTATTCTGTTACCTGTCGGAGAGTTAGGTATGGTGTTTTGCAGTAGTTCTAAGATACTGTTAGGATTTTTTTCTTGTCCGTTTCATAGTTTTAACGTTTTGTCGCGTTTATACTTGTCTATTGCCTAAACCCGCAGTTCGTGGTGAATGCCTATATTCTTAACGTACCATAGAATTGTGAATATTTTCCTGAAAGCGAGGTTTTTGGTAAATCTGTAGTTGTCTGTTTCGCACGCCAGGAATAAGGCAGTAATACAATATGTCAGTATGGGTCGTATAATCTGTTTTTACAGCAGCGCTTGTTAATTTTTTTTTTAGTTTATCTAATCAGGTCATTGGTTGGAGTCTACTCAGTTCACCACTTACCGTTTGTCTCTAGTTTTTTTTTTATGGGTGCGGGCCATGAGAGTCTATTTCCAAATGCCCATCTTAAGTATTTAGCACTATATGCTGCACTCCTTTTGCGAGCTGGAGTGTAGTGGCTTGAAGTCAAGCAGTACCTCTGGGATGATGGATTTTTTGCCAATTGTCTTATTAAGCCGGTCGAAAAAAAGACGCTCAGTAATTTTCGTTGCGGAGGATAAATGAAGAAAGTCTTTGCGTGGTTTAGGCGCAACTGTTATAATGACTGAGATTTCAGAGAAGCTCCTCGTTCGAAAGATAGTATTTATAATGTCAGTAATTGTTGTCACTGTATTGCCAGTGAGTCATGCCTGCCACAAGTTCCCAATCGAGTCAGGTCCATGTAATTTTCGCTTGTTAAGTTCACTCAAAAGTAGTTTGACCATTTCGATAGAGTTATACTTCGATAGTAGTTTGATTGATCTCTTTGTTTGACCTCCGTTGATAGTGGCACATCAATTTAATTTTTTTTTATTCGTTGCGTTTCATTATTTCATTGCGTTTTGTTGCTTCCGTTCTAATGTTATGGTCACCCGTACTCGTAGCTCTCCGAATGCTACTTCTCTTTTTTCGGGGACCTCTTATGCCTCTAAGGAGTACATAATGTCCCTTTCTCGGGGTTTGAATTGTGTTGTCCCCTTTCGCCCGCTTCATTTTTTCACTCACAGTGTTGATTGCTTTGTTAAATTTGCTGACGATTTCGAATATTTCTTCGAAATGTTCACTCGCCCTTGCGTCTCGGAAAGCTTTCTAATTATATCTCTTCAACATTCACTTCCCTTCTATAACGAAGAGTACCGGCTTGTGATAAGACAACCATCGAGGACAATCAGTCGCAAGTTATGGTGGAAGTTTCTCGAAAACCCTATACTTAGGACATAACTGTGCCAAAATGCCAAACTGTGTGGGTTCGTCGGGGAGCTGCAGGCTTATGCGATTTTCCATGATGGATTTTCGTGGCTCGATTCCAGCTTGATTGCTTTTCACGCACCTCAGCAGCGGTGATGAGCGTTTAGATTTCATGCTACAAAGACAGGTCTTTCGTATTCGAAAAACCTGTTTAGATCCGGCGCGAAGTTAGTTTTTCTAGGGGAGATGCACGCAGAAGTCACCACGAATTCGAAAGAATCCACGTGCATTCTAATAGCAGTCGCTTCTATTTGTTGAACGATGGGAGTTTGGAGGTGAAGATGGTTTATGCTCCTTTTCACATGCATTTCAGTGCCTCCACTTCTGCCTGCTAATCTGTCATTACAATACAGCTTGTAGTTGCGATGTGGAGACAATTAGCTGGTTTCAACCCTATAATCATGCACTTTCCACAAATTAAAACTTGTTTATATAATTTTTTAATACTTATCTAGTGAGAATACAAGGAATCAAAATATCCTTTTTTCAGATTTGTATGAATAGGTATTGCAAATATGCAATTATCATTACTTTTCGATCACCGCTCGTAGTATTTGAATGTGGATACCAAAGCTTACATATTTTAATAAAATCGTCAATTAAATAGTTACTCTATGAAAAATAAAATTTCAATTATTATAAAACCAAATTTTAAAATATTTTCTCTTTAATAATAAATTCGAAATATTTAGTTTCTATTTTGTGTTTTTATTATACTTACGTAATGCTATGTGCGCTTCTACGTCCGGTGGAAAATTTCGTTGAGTAGTACTTATAATACATAAAGCGATTGATTTTAAATTTAAATCTTTTGCTTTGCACAGCACGTTTCTAAAATTAAAATAAGAGAGTAGTGTTATTAGTGATGTTTAAATATTGTTTTTTGATAAATATTGATGTTTTCAAAAGTAAATAAGAATTGATTTCTATGTGATTGCAAGTTTGTGAAAACATTTTTATCTAATTCGAAATATGCACGCAGTTAAGTTATGGTTTAAATTTCTGTGCAGAAATTCAAAGAAGGTATACTTTTTCTACAAAAACAAGTGCGATACACTGCGCTCGCTCAGACAACAAAACTGGACATGATTTTTGCACATCTAAATGGTTCAAATTTAATTTTCTCTAGTCCTGGCTGAATTTAATCAAAATTTACTGCATTAGCAATCTAGTTTTTTTTCATTTAAAACAATTTAATTTCAGATACTCTGGAGCTTTTGAATATAACTTTTTATGTGGCAGGTTTGGAAAAATTTGCAGAAATGAAACTATAAATAAGTCCCATTTTTTTATTGTAATATATAATTTTGTTAAAAAAAGAAACTCGACGCTTAATCTGAACGACAATTCATAGGAAGTTTGAAACCGGGGCGCTTTGGCTAATACCATCGAAAAACTTCAATCAAGTTTCGTAGATAGACAGCCGCTAAACTATTTATCCATAATCCATTCAGCTCAATCAGTTTGAATACAACTATTTAAGGTAACAAATTCAAAGAAAAAAAATGTTAAATCTCCCCATCTACAAAAAACGTCGCACTACTAAACCTAAAGGTTCTACCTACTGCAGATAAGTAGAACCTATATTAGAACCTGTAAGTTCTTCGAAAACGTTAAGCCGAATTTACCAAAACACAAATAATGTTCGTGTGTCGCAAATGTTGGCTAATATAACGTTTGAATCTATCACTTGTTTGTTTTGATAAGATTTGATATTTATTATATTTATTTAGTGGACACGCTGAAGTAGTAATAATTTTGGCACACAGTACTAATAAATTTAAATTTCAGTTTTTGGTATGTTATCGATCAAAAGGCGCAAGAATTTATGCATATGTGAGCATGTAAAAACGATTAAACCGTCGAGGAAAAATATGTTCACACTGAACGTCTACTGCGATGTCAAATCAACAAATAAAAGTATTTACATGTAATGTTTGGTGCCTATAGTATGTATTTACACAGCTGTAGTTGATTATCTTAGAACTATTTGGCATTGCTATGAAATATTCTTTATCGAAAAATTTATCCTATTATAAGAAACAGAAAACAAGAGCGTTATTTACAAATAATGAAAGTCTGCATCAAAAATATTTCAATGAGCAATTGATAGAAATTTAACATGATGGAAGAATCATAAACAATTTTCGCAACAAATAGATTATATAGTCAAATATCACAATACTAAACATTTAAAAGTAATATATAACAAAAAGATGTTGTTTTCGAAACTTTACAGTTTCGAAGAAATTGATCGATATTACATCGATTTATTGCTTATTTTTTTTAATAATAAAGATAAGTATAGGCATTTGCCATGACTACCATTGTTATTATTTGCATGGATTGACAATGAAGCGCTTGACAAAATATCCTCTCAAGTTAGGAATATTCCATTAGGAATATAATACGCTCAGTTAGGAATATTCATATTTGGAAATCGAGATAGATAATGTTCGACATTGCAGATTGGAGTGGTGATTTGCGAAAATGTCTAATATACATAGTTTATGGTTATATCCAACTCGACTGTAGCAAGCTACAGTAAAGATTTACTAGTTCATTATCAATCAGTAAATTCAATTCCAGTAGGCAAACGGTCTCACACTATGAAACAATTTTTTTCATTGAGATGCTGTTTTTTTTTGAAGACATTGATGAAATTCTATTTCCAAAGCAATTTTCCATAAAATGTGTTAAGCCGCCATTTCGCTCTTGTTTATTATCTTCAAAGTATTTATTCAAATCAAATTGTTTTTTGTGGGATGATTAAAATTGAAAAATTTTAACTGAGTGGTTTCGAAAGTCTGCACTGATTTTTATCAGACATCAGCTCACAGTGCATACCTGACTGATGTGACCACTTGCAGTGGGAGATCATTAATAATTTTATTTACGTTAGCTGTGATAAATTCTAACATCCTCGACTTATATCTGGCGATATAATTTACTTATAAAGGTTATTAGTTAGTCATCTTTCGAAACCACTTAGTTAAAATTTTAAAATTTTAACCATCCCACAAAAAACAATTCGATTTTATTTCCCGTATCAAATATTTTCTGCTTTGATAAGCATTAGAGACGATATAAGTTGTCTATGCTAATTTATAGACAACCAGGGAATCGTGATTACAAACTAATAGCCTTTATATTTATTCAAATTATTCTTTTCCAAATTTTATTATTTTCCAGTGTCCCAATCTCAGCAACGATGCAATCAGTTTTTAAACACTGAGATGCGACGCCAAGAGACAAAGGGACACCGTAGAAATGAAACCGACTCCCATTTTCAGTAAGCGAGTCTAAAACAGAAAATATCGAAAAGGTAACACATGCTGGCTTGGTTGGATCAATGCACAAGAACTCACTGGGTGGATCACGCTATTTTCTGCAGTTGAAAGACGACTGGAAGAGATCGACAAACACCTAAACAGAAGAATAAGAATCCTTCGCAGAGATAACAACCTGGAATTTGCCAACAAAGAGATATTTGACCTAGTACAAAACCGTGGAATAAAGCACTAGAAGACTCTGTCATACACTACGGAATAAAATCAAGCCGCAGAGATAGAAAGATAATCAGAAGAGGAAGAAAGCTCAACCCAGTTAATTCGACTACAAAACCAATTCCAATACGACATGCAATCGAACTGGTCATCTTTCGAAGACTCAAGTTAAGCCAGATACTAAAGCAAGAGACGAACGATTCTAAGCATACCAAGAAGAGAATCAAGATCTATTCAAATACCAGGAATCTATATGGGAGTTACATTCACCGAAACGGATCCATATCCCAACATCAAGATCCCTACTTGAGAAGAATCTTCAAGCAAAACCAGTCGCAAATCCAGCCAATCAACAATATAAAATGTATTCAATATACCATCTAAAAGCCACAAACGTGCCCTGTCGTGAGGTGATTGGGATTGGAAACCTTGTGCTGGTGGCAACAAGACCCGACATCACTTAAACTGTCAACAGTGCAAGTCAACAAGTCAAGAAGTGTGGAGGATACGAGCAAAACATGGGTTACAGTGATGCAGGCTACGCTAGTGACGTTGAGACAAGAAAATTAACCGCAAGATACGTGCTCCAGCTAAAAAGGGCACCCTCTTCTGGAACCCCAAAAAGGAAAAGTTCATCGGTTTCGCTATTGCTAACGACTCAGTCGACTTATTCACATCATACAAATACGCAGCTGGGTTATTTATTCTTCTATCTATTCAAATTTGATGATCTATTCAAATTTATTGACAGCCAGGTCTAAGGTAGCCCCTATAAAAGCAATTTCCATATCACGATTAGAATTGTGCGCAGCAGCACTTTCAGCTAGACTGGTATTTCGTTTTAGGTCAGGAGTAAAAATGAATGGAATTCCCACATATCTACGGACAGACTTTAAAATAGTGTTGACCTGTATCAGGTACCCTCCTATCCGTTGGAAGACGTTCGGGGCAAACATATTTTTTAATTTTTTATTGGTTTATTGATTGACAATAAGCACCGTCGGGGCAAAATTTACCAACGGCTCCAGACTTGTCATAAAATTGATGATGGTGGTATGGTTAGCAGTGGCTAGTATCCAATTGGAATATTAACTGCTATTTGAATTTGGAAATATTCTATTAATGAATCTATTTGGAATTTTATATGAAAAAAGTTGCTCTTAACTATTCTACGCTAGATGTAACCAATTGGTTTGAATTGAACTAAACCCGGTGATGAAACGGCTCGTTAGTTGGTTACTAGGACACCAACTTTTATGTGTGCGGTGCACCAAAACTGACACAATTTTCGTCTTTTCAAGAATTGCTACTAAGAATTAATTTATTTTTAAACTCAAAATACTTTCAAGAAATAAATTTTGTGATTTTCTTTTTGGATTCTAATAAAATTATAACCTAAATGCGGCGCCATTGGGGAAAAGTCGAAGCACAACTCACAAAGCTCATTGATTATGAGCGAAAATAAAAAAAAAATTGTGTCTTTAAGGAATTTATGGTCCTAAATATGTACCAGTTTAATTATTCCTCTTTGCTAGTGCTTTGAATATTTGATAGGCTTGAAATGATTTTATCAACAAAAAGTTAGTCTTACCGGAAAAGAGAATTAAACATGAAGCAATAAACGTGAAACAAAAAGGTGTTCAAAGCAATCTAATTTGCAATATTAAGTTGAACAGAAAAAATAATATGCAGAAAAATGAATTCATTTATCGTAAATACATATCAGAAGGTGCATTGCTCTTTGTGAAATAATATTTACGACTAACTGGCTTAAAGTAGAACGATATCAAAGTTTATATAATATGTATAACAAATTGCCGAGCAAAGCTGACCGAAGCTAAATTCAAACAACATGTTTACGAAACGTTATGAATGAAAAACTGAACCCAAGCCACTAAAATTATGGTTAGGAAACTAGAGAAAAAAGGCTTTTCATCAGACCTGAGAGTCAATTCATGTATTATTACTAGCTTATTTAGTGTTTCAATCAAGTACAGGGTAAAAGTTTAATATAAATATACTGGTTAAACCTACGTATCATTACACATTTACGATCGACACTAAAACTTTTTCACAATATTACAACCACTTTATGTTTTCAATATCTACTAAAATTCTTCACAAAACCAGGTATAGTCATTGACTGAACTAAAAACGAGCATGCATCGCATTTACTCTTAATCCGTAAACATTATCACTTTATCAATCTGATAACAAATATCTGAAGTATTTTATGATTTTTTTAATATTGTTACGAAGAAAGAGATTCGTTTTATATTGACTATAATTTCATCGTAAATAGTTTATAACACGTTTGAAATTGAACCAGGTCTGAAATGAAAACCGTGATTTGCGCACTTAAAGGGGTAATGACTGCAAACTCCAATCAGCTTCACTCGAATAGATTTTTAACGAAGTTGCACAATATCACAAGAATAACTTCTTACCTATAGCAGGAATATAATGTATTTTCGGCAGCTGTTTTATACTTTTCACTATATCTAGGTCCTACGGTATGCAAAATAAATTCGGCTGGTAAATCATAACCTTTCGTCACACGCACTTCACCTGTTCTGCATTCTACAACGAAAAGAAAATAACAAAATAAATCGAAGCAGTCACAAAAAATAACATAAGCAAGCACAGTCAGCCGGCATTAGAATGTAATTAGATGTACACATACGTACGATTACACACTATATATGACTGTAGTTCTGTCATTATTTGCATGGTAATTGAAAAATAACGAAATTTTTGTTAATATCATTACCTCGTATATCACTTAAAATGTCCTCTTTCAGTCGCGAGCCGGCACGTCCAAATATACGATCCGATATACAATTCCGTTCTGTCAACGTTTCATTTGTCGTATTCGTAATAGCATCAACTTGCAATAATGTTATATCACCGTCCCTGCGGTAAATATACTTACACGTTATCAATGACGATTATCGATTTTGTCTTTATAAGTTTTTCTTTTTTGCTTTGTGTTTTTTTTCATGTTTCTATTTGCTGTGTTTATATCTTTAGTATGCTGTATTTGGAAATTTGTAATCTTAAATGTATTATTTATTGATGGATGTTTAAATATGATAGTGAATGCTAAAAGTATGGGAACTAGCAGAGTCTTACAGTTTTTTGCGATTGAGTTTTTTTTACAATATTCTAGGAATTCTTTATTTATTCCTATTAACTGTTGATACTATTTATTTAGCGCATTAATATCTTTGATTGAAAATAATTTGATTAGAAATATAAAAATCAGCGTCTAAACCAAAAAGTAACCGCAAATTTATATTTGAAGGATATTTAATAATAGCAAAAACAAATATTACATGTAATTTTATCAGTTTATCATGGCTTGTCACAGCACACTTTAATAAGTTTGCACATTTATATCACATTAAAATAAATTTTTCACTTCCGAACTGTTAATATTCGATCATATTTTTTTTTTAAATATTAGGTCAAATTATATTTTGTTAGAGTGTCAATCAATGAAATCTTTTATGGATCACCAAATTCATTTTTATGCACCACCATTACCGTTCTATTAACTCTATTACAAGCCAGTAGTAGCTTTCATGTGCACAGGTATAAGACCATAAGACCAACAAAAAAAATATTAATCACATTACATCCACATACGTTTTGCATTCACTTCAGCAACTTGTTCTTTTAATTTGATTTCGAAAAACAACATTCTAATCTATATTAGATCCACAGATAATTCACAAATTACAATTCGTGTTACCAGATAATGAAACGATTGTTGATTTCTTTCGATAGAGGAAATGGACTGATTCGATGTCGCGGTCCCTCGACGATGGATGAATAATCAGCTGGTTTTGTTTTGTAGGTGGTATTGTCTATCGATCCCCAGGACGCTAGTGTGTCTACTTTGATCGACTGCTAAAAATATGAAGTGAAAGATACTTTTTAGTTAATGTGTTGAAATCGTACGCCACTCTATAATAACTACGTGGTATGATAAAGAAAAACAAATGTCAACCGAAAATTGATAAGATTTCATTTAGTATCGTATAAGTCGCTTATGGTCTATCTGACTCACCTGAAATGCCAAACCTATTGATTCAAAGTTCTCATTTGTGTTTAAGACTAGTCGCATTTCTCTAAAAAAATAAAATAAAATAAAAAAGTCATTAGATTAGTGTTTGTGTGATAATTTGATGAGTTACAGAAATGAATTTCATATTTACTAAAACAATGACGAAAGCATATGAATAATGATGTATTTTAAACAGATTTACAATTTTCAGAACCACCAAAACATTCACTCGTGAGTAACGCTTCATGTGTAATGGTAAGATTAGAGAAGATTTTACAATTTTCAGAATGTAGAACGGAAGTCAGTGAGACTGTCGGTTGTACTTGGAAAACTTATTTTAACTGAACTATAACCATGAAATATCCTCATAAGTTTCCTTTAGTCTTGTGGAAATTATTTAGGGATGACAAAAAGTAATTAGATTTTTTCGTTAATCTTGAAAAAAGGCAAAAAATATGCAAGAAATAATAGCATAAGAAAATTTTACGAATACGACAAAATGTTTAAACGTTGGAATATTCGCAAAACATTTGGATTTTTTTGCTGAAAGATCCATTTTATGGTTTTTAAACACATTTTTTTTTTAAATAGTTGACAAATAGTTACAACTAGACGTAAATGCAGGATGGCTGATGAATATTGATTGCTACATGAAAAACCTCAAATAACTTCTTATTGAATTCACATATTTTTTCTTTATTCATTTGAAAAATATTGTATTTAGTTTTTTTACTGGGTTTTAAAAATAAATAAATTTAAATGGCTCCCACACGCATGTGCGACTTGTCATCAAAAAGGTTTTTCATTACTACTTGAATCATCGCTCGAAGAGATTGCTTTAAATCATTCAAATATGTTGGCTTTTATTAGGCACAGAAAGGTCAGGAGACTTTGGGGCCAATGAAATGTGGAGTTTCTGGAAAGCAGTTTATTGGGTAATTCTGTCAGAACAGCCCCGGTTATAAATATCATATTTGTGGAACCACACAGAGTTCTCTTTCGGCGTAGATCCGGCGTAGACTCTTTAAATATCTTCACGTAACTGTTTTCATTGCCGGTAAATGCAGGCATGTTTTCTTCGAAATAGTAAAGCTCGACAATGCAGCTTGATGAAACTGCACACCACACTGTGATTCGATTCTGTCTCATGGAATATCTGTGAATTAGTGTCACTCCACATTCGACAATTTGGTTTGCTAACATTGCCGTTTAGATCAAAATGGGCCGCGTCAGACATAAAAATGTAGTTCAAGATGCTCTCGTCCTCTTCCACTATTGATCTAATGATCTTGTGGTAAAATTCAAAGAGAATCTGCAAGTGTACTCCCTTGACGTGTTCGTTGGATTTTATAAATTTTATAAGTGTAATTCTTTATGGAGAACTCTCTGCTGATACCGATTTGAGTAGATAAGCTCCGTATCGAAACTCTAGGATTTGCTTGTATGGTAGTAGTTACAGCATCGATAGTTTCCTGCGTCTGGACTAAGGTATCTCGATGATAAGGCCTTCATGTGACTTTTCCACGCTCGGAAAAATTGTTTAAGAGTCTTACTACAGTGCATCCGCTCGGAGTAGTTTCGACGAACCTGCGCCCAAATTTCTTTTTAGACGCAAATTACAGACTCCAATGCGTGATAGCGGCTCACAATGCAAATTCTTGTTTTATTATCTCAATCGCTCATTTTCGTTAAATTTAAAGACTAATCTGTTAAATCTGTAAATAGATTAATTGCCCAGAAAATAAGTTATTTTATTTTTTTAATAGCGTGTTTCATCAGTCACCCTGTAGTTTAAATATGGGTATATAAGTACCTATTAAGCATTAGCATTCTTCAAATGTTGTTTTAGCCGATCAAAAATTGAAGTGGATTCACTGTTTCTCTTCAGACATCAGCTCATAGTGCATACCTGACTGATGTGACCACTTTGATTTGACACTACTTTCAGAGGCTTAATCCATATTCCCGCATCAAATATTCTCTGCTTGGAAAAGCTTTAGCTTTGCACACGCTATTGCAGACAAGAAAGCAAAAAGCGATCGCAATTTAATACTTCTGTTAGGATTGTTGTCTAAAGGACAATAAAGTTATAACAGTCGTGGCCAGCGCTGCTGTTTTGTTATACATTTTATTGGACAAGTTTCTGTCTTTTCGTAAAAGGTGTTCATAGGATACTATTCTTGAACAATGGTACACGTATTTTGGAGGTGTTTGCAAGCTTTCATATTTTGAGTTGAACAAAAATTTTATATTTTGTATGAAAGATGCCAACTTTTATTCTGACAAAATCATTTGCGGGAGGTACTGTTGCAATGTTTTCTTATGAACAAAATAGCTGCTGAAACACTCACTTGTAAATGTGTATGGTGGCAATGCTTCATCGATTAGAACCAAAAAAATAATTTTTTCCGTTATTCAAAAATTGATAATTCGATGTTAGCGACATAATCCGCGAGGAAACTGCAAAGAATTTGAAGATGTTGAGCTGAAAGAATGGCTTGATGAAGATCTTTGCCAAATGATCGAAAAGTAACCAAACATGCTTAATGTTGATAAATCAACATTTGCTAAACACTTACATGCAGTAGGAATGGTGTGAAAATTTGGAAATTATGACACCTGAAGGAAAGAGATGTTGAAAACCGATCGGTTACGTGCAAGATGTGCTTTAGCGGTATCCAAGAAAAAGTGTCCTGCATTGAATTGTCTCTGCTGACGAAAAATGTATCTGCTCCGACGGCCCTAAAGCACTTAATGCGTGGATTATGCCATGCGAAACCCGTTTCATCAGTTCTTAAATGAAATATTTACCGTGCGAACATTATTTTGTGCATTCAGCGACATTAAAAAAGTTTCGTATAATATGAACTACTCTAACCGTCCGAAACTGTTCCCGACTGCAATTTATATACGTAAACTGAGCTTTGAAAGCAGACTGGCCAGAGTGTACCAGACTCTATGTTGCAAAAGCAATCAAAAACTAGCTAGAAGTAGTGATATGAGATATATTAACCCAATCGCCTTACTCTCCCGGTATTTCTCTTCAATTTTTCACTCATTTAGGTCCGTGCAGTCATGTGTATTTGATGAGAGGTTCTCTTTTTATGAAAACATCAGGCCCTGGGCCGAAAACTGAGTCCAGTTGAATGTACCGAAATTTTTCTGTAAAGGAATTTACTGTCTGATAGAGGAGGAAAATCATATCTTTCTATAGAGCACACTTTTAATGATACTATTTTGTCAAGTAATTGTTTAAATATATGTATAACAAACTTGGTGAAAAGTCTATACTTTAGTCCAACAATTTTAGGAGTTTTCATAAAGTTGAAGCTGAATACAGCCGCAGAAGTAAAAAAAAACAATTGAAAGATGCACCATGCAGTTGGGTATCTGTTCACGCACATAAGGGTTAAACCGAACATTTACATCTCTCCAATAAAAATGTAACACTTTCATCAATGTTGTATACCTTTTGAGCATCAAGAGGTCTATTTTTTTATGGAGATAAAGAGTTTCCTTTTCACCAACCATTCTTTATGGAGCTCATATTTGAAGTCAGTGTACAGTTTTAGACATCAAAAAGTTGCAAATTAAACAGAACGAGCTTCTAAAAATGGCATTGGGGGTGTGTTCAATGTGCATGCTATAGCTGCTCCAAAAGCATAGCATAGCATCACTTTAGCAAGTGTCAAAATTCGCAGTAGCTAGGTGAAGCAGCTATGGATATTGGACAGCCAAGAGCTGCTACGAAGGACAGCCTTTACACAGGAAATTCAAAAATACTTTTGTTTCAATTTTTTTTATTGTAATTTTTGCATTTTCGTGGATTTGTTCAATACTTCCATTGCACTTTGGAAACTGTATGAAATTTAAGAGTTTTCAACATACAGCTGCACAATCCATTAAAATTTTCCTAACATATTTAAAACGTATCACTCTTTTCCGGCTTTTGACGCCATATATGAGAAAAAGAGCAAAAAATAATCGTTGAAAATTTGATAATACAGGAATCAGTGCACCCGGCCTTATACGCTTCATGCTCGCCTTCTAAAAACCCAAGATGAGCTGCGCTGTGTACAAGCCAACTTAAAACTCGAGTTGAGTTTAAGTGTTTAAAAGCCCGTATTTAATTTATGCTGTCACTATTTTCAAATTTATTCCTCATCTCCTGTGTCACAAAAGCGCAAAAACTTCTTTTCATTTCAATTTCCAATTGAAAATGACTTTTAAACTGCATGTCAGCTGTGTACGCACGGCCATTTTGCCTTAGCTACTTTCTTGCTATCCTCCAGTCTGCGAGCAGCAAATAGCTGCTACCTTGGCAGCTATGGCGGAATTTTGGACAGCCCGACTGTCAAATAGCAAGCATCAGAAAGTAGCTATTTCGTGACATTGGACAGCCAGAGCTGCTAAAATAGCAGCTAATAGCTGCTATAGCATGCACATTGAACACACCCTGGATTTACTGCATGATCACCTTTCTAGAGAAATACATTATATAGTCAATATTTTTTCCAATATTGCAAATAAAATCACTTTATTTTTATATCGATTTAAATTATTTAATATCAACTTTACAAACCCTTTAATTAAGAGACTTACGTCCTGAGTAAGGATTGTAAACCATCAATCCCAGGATTATAAACCATCAAACCCGGGATTTTCGGGACTGAAAATTGTTCGGGATCCCGGGATTGGATTCCCTAGTCCTGAGTCACATGTATCGTTGAAAATTAACTCAATTATTATATTATTTATACTAAGTGTAAAGTGCGGTTAGTCAGCTTTAAGTTTGTTAACGTTTGTAGATAGTTGGTAGGTATTTATATTTTTGAAAACGCAAGCATAAAATGTTCTACATATTTAAGCATTATTACAACATATTTTGGTTATTATTTTTAAATAAACATTATTCGCTCTAATTTTTGTTTAAGTTCACCCTCATAATAACTTTAAATCAGTGGACTTTCATTTTGATAACACTTTAGTCTGTATTAATTCATCCTCGAGTCTGTGCTTTTTTTCGTAGACGAATTTTATCCAATTATCATCGATGCAAGCAATTACAATACATGAAACAAACACTTTTGCAAGAAACCTCATTTCGAGAAATCTCTCTTAATTTTCATATTTTTTATATCGATACTGATTTAAGTATATATATAGTATGCGGATACATGTATCTCCAAATTCTTTTTCACCCCAACAATGAACATTTTTCACTCATGTCCTTATTTGGAAATGTTCAAGCGCGATATAAAAATAGATCATGCGCGTCCCTGACTCACTCGCAAATTGGTTGTAAGGAATGAAAAGCGATCGGTGTGGTGGTCGCAACAGTCGTCGGGGGCAGAGAATGACCGAGAACGGTTAACAAGAAGGGAGAGCTCACAAAGGGGTTGACAGGTGCTATTGATCCTATCGAGTAGTTATGAGTTGTTCACAGGGATTATTGAATGAACGGAATAGCTAATTCGAAATAATGGATAGAAATCATAATCATCATCATCGACGCCACAACTGGCCTCGTTCGGGAAGCTTTTCCTTCGGTCCCAATTGCGAGCTGATGTCATCCAATTAGGCAGCCCTAAGCTCTAAGCGTTCTGGTGAACGCCATCTCTCTAGAACAAAGCAAGGTCTCCCACGCTGTCGTCTGCCGTAAAATCTGTCACAAAAGGTTTCCCGAGTAGGATTCTCTTCGTTCATACGAGTTGATGTTCGGATGAGATTTCGAGATTTGAAGATGCTTGACAGACTGTTTTAGGGTTTGTTGAATTTGTGCAGCCGCCGGCGTTTTTTTTTTCCATATTGCTATCGGCTGCTACGATTGACCCAATGTTGTTGAAGGATTTGACTACTTTGAATTTCTGCTCAACTACACTGAAGGTTTGACCAAGCTAGTCTTGATCTTCCAATGATATCAATGTCATTTGCATAAGCGAGTAGCTGGCTGGAATTGGTGCCGATAGTCCTTTTCGTTGACGTGCCAGAGCCTCGGACTGCTTTTTCCAACACCAGGCCAGTTGTCAGTTTGATTGGAATGCCGAATTCTCTCATGGCTTTGTACAGTTCTACCCTGGCTATGCTATCATAGGCGGCCTTAAAGTCTACAAATAGATGGTAATGGTGGAATATAGAATTCCAAACATTTGTCCATATCCGGCCTGAGAGGAAAGATTTGATCAGTTATTGATTTGCTTGGGATGAAACCACGTTGATATTGTCCGATGATAGTTCTAGCATATGGCGTAATATATTCCTGTGACTCTTTAGTAGAAGTTTTGTTAGAATGTATTTCTTTTTCTTCTTTTATGTTTATTTTAGAAGTTTATGAGATATCTGAAATATGATACGCATATTCTATATTTTCAATGTACTGAATAGTAGTAAGTAATTAAGCCAAATTTATTTTATTTGCAGCCCCAAGAATTCGTTAAATAAATATTTAAATATTTCCTCAACCTTAAATGTTCAGCCTCTCAATAAGTATTGAAGTCTGTTTCAATATATCAAACTGAAAATCATCTGCTACATACCTTCGCTACGTAACAGATCCGGTCACTTGCTGTTCCACATTGTGCAGCGTAAATAATTACAACGAACAGAAGGTGACAAAAATTAAGTCTAATTAATGCTTTGCCTACTTTTTACAACACCCAAACTATTGTCACGGCCATAGAACCAGGTTAATATATACACCCCGAAAGCTATGTCACCTGACTGCGTTTCGATATTCACCACCACCCCCCAATAGACTATTACATTGTTTTGTGATTTTTTTCGTCTATTTTTCTTGTAAGTCAGTGTGGCCAAGTGCCTCGCACCTATTAATCTACTATTCCCGAGTGGAATATGTAAACAGAGCGGCGAAACGAACAAGCTAGTAAGCGTAGGCCATGCAAGGACAATAGCGCCGACAGAATGGGCTTTTATCCATCTATTGTTGGACGGAATAATATACCTAGTTACGCTTATGTGATTCGAACTGGGCATTATGAGGCAACTTTGATGGACTGCGTCGCTCGCTAGCAGCAATTTGTGGCTTTCGTAATTTGCATTTTATTTGCTACCGTGGTTTTTCAATGTTTCACCTGACGATATTGTTTTGTTACATAAAGTATTATAAATTTATCGATTTTGGAATACTGACAAGTATCAACTGAGGCCCTATGGATTTTTAGATTATGGATAGTTTAATTTGGTTTTCCATGACTGTCTATCGTCATTGATTTGTGCTGTGTTTACGTATTGTTTGGCATTTAAGATGGGTAATAAGGTTGAATGTTCAGAATGAGCTGGTAGAAATTACATTTCGGTACACGTCGTAGTTTTTGCATTCGATATTTTCGATTCGACGAAAAGGTAAAAATATAAAATACACTAACACAAAATTAAATGACTTTGCGAAAACAGATTTCAAACTGATGGTAACCTCAATTCATTTCGGATAACTAGAACGCATTATGCAAACACTAATCATTTTGGTAGATACTAGATTGTGGATATGAATGCTAATACATATGAGTGAGGTTCGCTATAATATCATTTTCATAGACCTAATTTATTAACTAACCGCAACAGGCACATAAAAAATCCAATTTCTGAATCCAATTAGTTTGATTAATTTTCATAGCTAGGCTTTCTTTGGCATTAACATCATCCAGTGGGCTGATGAGTTTTTCGATTTTATAGGACGAATTAAAATATCTGCGAAGCAATTGTTTTAAATAAATTAGATAAACATGAAGAATATGATGATGAAATAAACAAATTAATTAGCTTTGCGGTCATAAGTGTTTGGCGACATGATTGTTAAATCAAATGAACGATAAATTACTCATACCTTCAAACACTTACAATTAGTGATAAAAACGGAGTACATAATGATGATTCAGAAAGAAGTAGAATATAATCAAGTAGAATATAATCAATTAAGAATATAAAATATTCAAATCTATCGAAATTAAGTAATTTATGGCGGCTGATAAACATAGATGGTTTTTGAATGTTTTTCAATCAACAATTATAAAAATAGAATTTCTAATATATATTCTAATATATATATATATATATATATATATATATATATATATATATATATATATATATATATATATATATATATATATATATATATTTAAATATATATTTTAATATTTATTTTAATATATATTTATAACACCACTTTGCACGACCAATTTCCGGAACGCTACTGACACCCATATCCACCACACTGCAGACACCCATATCCACCACACTGCATACGCTCCGACGCGCATATGCCAAATCCTATATATACGAGGCATCGAGTACGATAGGATCACTCTATTATCAGCGTTCACAGGCAGCACTCAAGGGTCCCTGGAACATCCTGAATATAGTTTATTTTTGTATTTTACACTCATATGTAATAAACTGTTTTCGTATTAAATCGTTTATTATAGTGGCGCCCAACTTGAAGCCTAACCATCGCCCCGAGAAGAAGTACCCGCAATAAGAAGGCAATGGCGGCTATTCAGATGACCGATGAGCAGCTGCAGCAGCTTATCAGTGCTCTCCGACCATCTACGCCAGCACCGTCAAACGGATCGCTGGGAAGTTTTGCGAATTGCACCGCCCGCTACGATGGTACTCGTTCAAGAACGAAATTGGACGAATTCGTAGGCAAAATTAGTATCTACAAGCAAGTAGAACACATCGATGACCAGCAGGCAATCTTAGGAATGCCCCTTCTATCGGAAGACATAGCGGCCACCTGGTGGCAAGGAGTCAAAAACGAAGTGACGACCTGGAAGGAAGCCATAACTCTCATACGAAATACGTTTGCACCAACTAGGCCGGCATACCAAGTATATATCGAGCTATTCAGCCAGAAGCAAGAAGGGAATTACTCCACCGATATTTTCATCTGCGAGAAGCGAGCACTACTCTCTGAGCTGCCACGGGACGCACACGATGAAAGCCAGCAAATAGACTTAATTTTTGGACTCCTCAGTCTAAAAATCAGGCAACATATCACCAGGGACAGTGTAACAACCTTCGCAGACCTGCTACAACACGCCAGGATCATCGAAGAGAATGAAGCGGAACGAAAAACAACGCGCAGAGAGGACAACGCGGTAGCCCGGAAACCCAACCTTTCTCAACTGCAACCAACCAACCGCTTGAAGTGCACGTTTTGCAACAACTATGGACACAACATAGACAAATGCCGAAAACGAGAAGCACTTAGTCAGCGAGGGAACAAGCAACCAATGAATGTCGATCAACCATACAAAGTATCTTGCTACGGATGCGGACAACCAGGAGTGGTACGAAGCAACTGCCCAAGGTGCCGAAAGACAACGGAACCTCCGGTAGTCAATTTTTGCTCAGTTGGCACCAATGGAGTAGTTCGTCCACGTTACCGCCCAGTCCTCGATATTTCTGTGAACGGTATCAAAGGCTGTGGTTACTTAGACACCGCAGCAAGAGTTAGCATAGCCAGCCACGAGCTTTACAATCAGCTTCAGCATCAGGGATGTAATTTCCAGCGTTGTAACACGAGCATCGTGTTGGCTGATGGCACCAGTAAGGACCAAGATGTTTATTTAGTCCGAGGAGATGTTACCGTCAAAAGAAGGACATGCTCCTTACAATTTGTAGTACTCCCGGAAGCTACAAACAACCGAACTCTGTTAGGCGTCGACTTCATCGAAGACGCTAACATTGTCATCAACCTTCCACAGCGATTTTGGCACTTCGGAGACAACACTAATGTCAAGTACGACTTCTACCAGAAGGAAGACGACAATACTCCTATTTGGAACAACATTGACAAGCCCTATCTTTTGTCCACAAACAAAAACCCCACTAACCATCTACCAGAATACTTGGAATATTTACAGGAAAAAACACCATGCATTGATCTACAGATGCCTAGCTTGCTATTTGACGCCCCCGAACCAATCAGCCCTATCAAAACAACACCACAAAGGCGAAGTCAACACGAAACCATGGATAGTTCTCCAATACGATATTTCGAAGTACCTACACCAATAAGCCCGATAGGCCACACCCCGAAAAAACGACGAACGGACCAGGAACAAACAGCAACGACCAGAGGTTCTTCCGACGTCGCTTCCATTGAGTTCGAATCACTTACCATTCGAGAAGATGAAGGCATCAGACTGTCACCACAAGAACGAGCAAATTTGAATACAGTCATATCCAAAAACGCTGACCTGTTTCTGCGCAGTGGACCACCCGCAAGATTTTTCGAGCATCACGTTAACACTGCAGACCATGCACCAATCGCTTCACCGCCATACAGGCTCTCTCCTCAAAAGAAAGACCAACTGAAGGAAGAAATCCAGAAGATGATACAGGACGATATCATCGAGGAATGCGACTCACCATGGACCTCACCAGTTGTAATGGTCCCTAAAAAAGATGGATCCATTCGAGTTTGCGTAGACTATCGGCGTCTCAACGCAGTTACGATACCTAACCACTACCCACTACCACGAATAGACGATCTTCTTCACGGAGCTCATGGCACACAGTACATGACGAGTATCGACCTTCACGCTGGCTACTGGCAGATCAGCGTCCAACAAAATGACCAGAACAAAACCGCGTTCATCACGCCATTTGGAGTGTTCAAATTCAAGAGGATGCCATTTGGTCTTCGAGACGCAGCCAGTACCTTTCAAAGAATGATGGAGCAAGTGCGAACAAAATGCAAGCACGCAAACACATTAGCATACCTGGATGACTTGCTAATTTTGTCGAAGAGCTTCGAAGACCACATCAGGGACATCAGCGAAGTCTTTGAAGCACTTCGATATTTTCAGCTACGAATTAACCGAACAAAATGCAGTTTCTGTTGTCCTAGTATCAAATTCTTAGGCCACATCTTGACCGACCAAGGAATATCCGTTGACTCAGGAAAGGTCAGCGCTTTACGAGATAGACCAGAACCAACAAACCTCAAGCAACTCATCACCTTCTTGCAGACCTGTTCATGGTTCCGCCGGTTCATCGTTGGGTTTGCTGATAAAGCAAGACCACTAACCAACCTGACTAAGAAGGATGCACAATGGATATGGACAGAGGAGCAACAAGCAGCGTACGAAAAACTAAAGATGTGTCTTACCACAGCGCCAATTTTGCGGCAGGCCGACGGAACAAAACCGTTCGTATTGCGAACAGATGCAAGCGGTTTTGCCCTTGGAGCAGCATTGTTGCAAGGGGAGGGTGCTGAAGAACGACCAGTTGAATACGCTAGCCGTCTCTTGACTAGCGCTGAAAGGAACTACAGCACCACGGAAAGAGAAGCATTAGCAGTTGTCTGGAGCACCAGCAAATTCCGTGGATATATCGAAGGGAGCAAGGTCACACTTGCTACTGATCATCAGCCACTTCGCTGGCTCATGTCGTTGAAATCACCCACGGGAAGACTCGCTCGATGGGCGTTATTGTTACAGCCATACAATATCAATATAACTTATACACCAGGAAAGTCAAACGCAGTAGCAGACACGCTTTCTCGACCACCACTACCGGAGCACGAAAGCCAAGAAGTCAACAGTATAGAAGTCGACATGCCTAGAAGAACAGCAGCGGACATCAGAAAAGAGCAGTTCAAGGATGATAGCCTAGTTAAAATCATCCGAGACCTTGAATCACCCGAGCCACGTCAGGACTTTGTGCGTTGGACAGCAAAAGGATACTTAATGAACAATGGAGCCCTCTATCGGTACACGCCTGATTGTGATCACGAAAATGCACAATTGGTGGTACCCAAACACGAAAGAGAACGAGTTCTACAAAACTTTCATGATGCCCCGACAGCCGGTCACTTTGGCGAAGAACGAACTTACCACCGGATCTCCCAAAGGTACTTTTGGACAGGAATGCGAGACTTCATCTCAAACTATATTAAAACCTGTAGTGCTTGTCAAAGGTATAAGGCTTCTAATTTGAAACCTGTGGGGTTGTCTCAATCACACCCACCGAGCCAACGCTTTGAAATTATCTCTATAGATCTCTTTGGACCACTACCAGTGACATCAAAAGGGCGAAAGTGGATCTTCATCATAGAAGACCTAGCTAGCAGATGGGTTGAACTATTTCCACTCGAAGACGCAACCTCTACCACATGTGCAACACACCTTATATCAGAAATCTTCTTACGCTATGGAGTCCCACGGCGTATTATCAGTGACAACGGCACGCAGTTCATCAGTTCAATCATGCAACATGTAACACATTGCTTCAACATTGAACAGCGGTTTACACCTGTCTATCACCCAGAAGCGAATCCAGTCGAAAGGAAGAACAGAGACCTGAAGCCACTACTGAGCATCCTGACAGAATCATCACGTTCAGAATGGGATGAAAAGCTGCCCGTAATCCGTTTTGCATTGAATACCGCTTTATGCAGAACTACCAAAACAACTCCTGCTTATCTTACTTTTGGACGAGAGTTAAGATCACCCTTAGAAGTTAGTGATGACTTATCCCATATAGCCCGCAATACAAACTTCGAAACAGAGATTTCACCATATCTTGTCAAAATGGCAGATGCGTTACGCAACGCACACGAAGTAACCGATAAGGAGCAGGACCGCCAGAAGGAATATGCAGACCAACGCCGCTCCAACGCAATACAATTAGATCCAGGGGATCTTGTATTAGTCAACACTCAGCGCAAATTTGGATCGAAGCTCCAGCCAAAGCGGGATGGGCCATATGTCGTTCTACAAAGGAAAGGTAGATCATCTTACGAAATCGCTCCTAAAGATGACCCTTCATCAATACTTGGAGTATACCATATATCAGCACTACGTAAGTTCAACGCCAGAATCGATAACGCAGATCAACCTGTCCAGCCTCTACGTCGACGAGGTCGACCAAGAAAGTTACACCCGTAACTGCTTCATCATCGAGGCGATCATCTGAAGCAGAAGGGGAGTCTATAACACCACTTTGCACGACCAATTTCCGGAACGCTACTGACACCCATATCCACCACACTGCAGACACCCATATCCACCACACTGCATACGCTCCGACGCGCATATGCCAAATCCTATATATACGAGGCATCGAGTACGATAGGATCACTCTATTATCAGCGTTCACAGGCAGCACTCAAGGGTCCCTGGAACATCCTGAATATAGTTTATTTTTGTATTTTACACTCATATGTAATAAACTGTTTTCGTATTAAATCGTTTATTATAATATTCTAATATATATTATTTCTAATATATAAAGTTTAAAGAGCTTTTGCTTCGATTCATTTAGAACAAAGTCCGGTTCTAAATGAATCGCAGCAAAAAATCTTTTAATTTTTTTTACTCAAAACTCTTTAAACTTTAAAAACTCTTTATTATTTTAGGATAAAGACAATGCTTCGGGCATACTTCTTTGAAACCAATCCTTAGCTATTGTAGTAGGGAAACACATACAAGAAAAGCCGCATAATTATTCTAATCAAAGAAATTAAGTGCCACATTTTTTTATGCCCACCCACCGGTGAAATGTTATGGAGTGACAATGCACCGCTAGTCTTAGGTCGCTGACGGACTGGCTCAATAGCCTTAACGCTATGTATATCCCTACTTTTCACCCTCGTTAATCTCCAGATCCTTCTTGATTCACCTTACTCTAAACTGCCTCATTGCGTAAGAGAATTGCAGGCATTCAACGGGAACCTAGTAGAATATCTGTCTTGGGTTCACAGCGCCGAAAATATCCTTAAGGACTTAAGGACGCATGAAGCCAATCTACAGAGCAATACTCCGTAGTATAGGGCAGAAGATTAGATAGAGTCCCTGCTGATGCAGCCTTCATACCTTATAATAAATGCGACAACAGTTGGTCATCTATTAAAAAATGTCTTTCGCTGCATTACCCAAATAAGATGGACTTACATACCCTTCATCACTAATTAAATCTCTTGCATCAAAGCAAGATGAACCTTGATGAGTTTTACGCGCTTGTGAACCGTCAGTTTTCTCTAATAGTGAATAAAATCCGAACTAAAGCTCTCCCAGAGGCATATACAACGTGTCTCGAAATTCCAAATCTCAAGTTCCCCAACACAGTAATACACAAGCCAAACTTAACCAATTCAGTCACAGCCCTCAAAATCAGTTTTTCTCCAAGAATATTACAAAGCCAATTCAGCGAGCTCAACCGAAAATGCCACCTCGTCCTGAGGCATACGACCTCCAACATCAACAACGTTCACAACCAAAACCCGCAATACGTATGGAAGTCGATCCTTCCCTCCTGACGAAAAGCGTGAATTACATGAATCGGCCGAGGGAAAATCATTCGGTTAAAAGGTTTTAGCAAAACAACTATTACCCAAATAAACAGAAACGCGTGAATGCCATGGAGGCATCTGACAATACTATAGAAGAGGATGCTGTAAACGAAGAATATGTACCAGCCTACGAAGCCGAAAAAGAAATAGATTATTCGGAGGATATTGAAGTTCTAGGAATGAAAGTAAATTTTATGAGGACTGTGACCAGCGACGGTAATATATTAACATTTTTCATCGATACAGGAACTAACAAAAACTTTGTGAGGTCAGAACTAACAGAAACCGGACAACTAATGGAAAAATCCTTGAAAATACAATCGGCGGGAGGAGCAATTAAGGTTTTTTTTAAGCATTGGCAACAATGTAGTACAATTTTTCATCTTACCAGGACTAAAATATTTTGATGGAATTATCGAAAACGACACACTGGAAGCATTGGAGGGAGTCATCGATCGAAAGAAGACTGAGTTAAGGATAAAATTTGGGCAAACATTGATGAGCCAATATATTCGAAAACCTATTCATACCTAGTCAGCATGCGGCAGGAAGTATATGGTAAGGTCAGTGACTTCCTAAGAAATGGAATAGTTAGACCATCAAAGAGTCCTTAGGATTCACCCATTTGGATTGTAGAGAGAAAAAAATGGACGCATCCTGAATAAGACAGTATATAATGGTGATCGACTACGAAATAATTAATGCCGTCACAATACCAGATACCTACACAATACCCGATATTTCTAGCACTATTCCCAATCATGGTGGGTGCCAATTTCACCTTGGATTTAACGTCTGGTTTCCGCCTTCTCAACGGTGAACGGGAAATATGAGTTTACCAGACTACCGTTTGGCCTTCGAAATGCACCTTACATTTTCTAACGGCTGATAGATGACGTCTTGAAAGAGTACATTGCAAAAATATGTTATGTCTAAAGCGAACTTAAGAGTGAATTTAGATAAGACCGAGATTCTTAAAACTGAAACAGAGTTTTAAGGATATCTTATATCAAACAAAGGTGTGAAGCTCGATGAAAAAAGATAGCTGTTCTAAAAGATATCCAACCACTTGAAAACCCAAAAGATTTGAAGAGTTTTTTTAGGATTGACTTCTTACTATAGACGCTTAATAAGGGACTTCGCCAAAATAGCGAAGCCTTTAACGAACTTTACGAGTTTACAAATGGGCAAACGAAAGTCAACCAGTCCAAGAAAATAAAATGAATTTTGGGGGAAAAGAAATAAAAGCATTTAATGACCACAAACAGCTTTTAACATCCGCTGAAGTAATCAGTTTCCCTGACTTTACTAAGCCGTTCTTTCTTACAACCGATGCATCAGACCATGCAATTGGTACAGTCTTCTCACACGGTAAAATCGGCCAGGACGAACCTATTAGGTTTAGGTTTGAATAAAACTGAAGAAAGACTGCTAACGAAAAAAAATGTTAGCAATGTATGGGCTCTAGATAACGTCGCTTCAGTTTGCCCAAGCTTAGAGGAAGGTTGCGTCTTGGGACAACAACAACCATTGATTTTTGCATCCCCAGCTTTTATTTAAGTTTCTTTTAACCCTGGAATGGTACGGTAAATTTTTGGATGATTTTAGGTACACGTTTTTACTAAAAAGAAGGCAACAATTGTATTATGTACATTTTTTATTTTACCATTACACATAACATATATAGCTTCTAGTCTCATGACAGTCGGAATGGCCAACTGGCTGATGCGCGACGAAATATATACCGTATATGAGTAAAATTTACTCATCGGTATCATTCTAGGGTTAAAAAAACCGAGTAACATCGAGTTTTCCTGACAGCTATCTAGCAGACATGATTGCAGGGTTCTGATCAGATAAAACCCAATAATTCGGCAAAAAATTTCAATAAAATAGATTTGTTTGTTTTTGTGTCGACGCAGTAATATGATTTATTTTGATTGTGTTGCTTATATTTGCGATTACAGCAAACAAATTCATGTTTGATCCACGAGTGTTGTTGATCATTTCTGTGGTTGTATAATTTATTGCGTTTTTTACTTTTCAATCTATTTTGCATAACATTTACATTCTTTATATTCAACCTTTTTAATTGTCCTTATTTATCTGCCACAAACGTTTTTACTCCTGGTTATCTCTATCATGGCTAATTTAGTTCTAGAAAGGCTATTTTGAATTCCTTTTTAGAACACTTTTTTTACGTATTTATTACATATCTTCAGAGTGGTGCTTATTTCCTTGGCAGAAATTTAACCGCGCGAATATGATATTTTAGGTTTTTATTTCTATATGCCTTTATTTCTTCCATCGTCTTCGGATTATGTTTAAGAGATGAGTCACAAACATTCAAGTCTTGAGAGTTCGCTTCCTATCGAGCTATTCTTTTGACGTAGAAGTACTCTTACGCGTTATATAAGTGAAATGCCGAATAACACCTTTTACATGCAGCAGCAGCAGCTTCTTAGGGACTTCGAGCTTCTGAGGATGATTCAAGATCGCCCCCAGAAACCTGATGAGACATTCATGTAGTCTAGCCAATTAGATTTGGCGGCCTGGTAGATATCCTTACAGCTAGAAAATTTTACCAGCCTCAAACGGGAGGGTGTTGAGTGTAGTATTCTGGATAGCAGAATGAAGAAGATACGATTCTGTCGCGCAGTCTGGAGAAGGAGTTGGCTCTGATCCTAACGGGTAGCACAATAAAAGGAGATATGTTTGTTTGTAACGAGTGGTGTTAAACCCTAAACATACATCCGCCTCCAAATATGTGCATATCTTGAATGGAGGCATTTCTCCACGTTGTTGCATCCCGGCTGAGTTTGGCATGCAAGTTCACGCCTGAGAGATTTTTGTCTTTTATGGAAAAACCATTTTCTTTTGTGTTTTGTTTTATAATGCGGCTCCCTAGTGTTTAATTCATGACAGATGAATAACCAGTAAATATTCTTCGTTAGAGCAAATCGACTATACTTCTAACGAGCCCACTCTAGCCACGTAAAGCTATTTCTAGGGCAGTTTCTAGTTTTTTTCTTTTGACTTGTCCTTTAATGGTTTTCCATTACACTTGCTGGCATGCTTCTTACGGCCTGCACCCGAGTTTCAGTACGAGGACGGAGCTGGAGGACACTGTGGACAAGGTCACCAGAATAATCCTCGAGTCATACCACGATAACTGCCCTGAGAAAACCAGTGCTTCCAAGACAAGGGTGCCATGGTGGAATAGGGAGTTAGAAAAACTTAGAAGAGCCGCAAGAACGGAGTTCAACCGAGCTAAAACCACATCAAACTGGGAGGCCTATAAAAAGAAACTCTCAGAATACAACAAAGAGCTAAGGAAATCTAAAAGGAAGACCTGGAGTGCCTTCTGCGAAAGTCTCAATAGTATCCCAGAGACTGCCAGGATTCAGAAAGCTATCCAAAGGCTATCAAGGCCATATAGGACTACTAAAAACTCCAGATGGAGGAATGACGACCACCTTTGACGACACACTGGAAGTGCTGCTTAGAACACACTTTCCAGGGTGCGAAATAAGCAATGAGGCTGAGGAAGAAGAGGACAGTTTTGATCGGATACGTCACTCACCTCCTCTGCTCAAACAAATCATCACGTATGAAAAGGTTGAGTATGCAATAAACTCCTTCAAACCCTTTAAATCGCCAGGAACAGACGGAATTTACCCAGCTCTGCTACAAAGAGCGACAGGGAAACTAAAAACCATTCTGGTACACATATTTAGAGCGAGCTTACAACTCAGCTATATACCAAAATTGTGGAGATTGGCGCGGGTTGTGTTCATCCCTAAAGGGGGCAACAAACCGGCCGACCTGCCAAAATCATACAGGCCAATTAGCCTCACATCTTTTATACTGAAGACCATGGAAAAACTGATTGACCTATACATAAGGAATGATCTTTTGACAAAGATGCCACTTCACAAATTTCAATTTGCCAACCAAAAAGGCAAATCAACTATATCAGCTACACATAAGCTGACACAAATAATAGAAAAGGCATTGGAATGCAAGGAAGTCGCACTATGTGCTTTCATGGACATAGAGGGAGCCTTTGACAATGCAAGACATGACTCGCTATACGTCGCTCTCCAGAGGAGGGATACTCCTCAAGAAGTAGTGAAATGGGCGAGCAAAATACTAAGGAATCGAAGTGTGGTTGCGGAGCTGGGGGAGGCGAAGATAAGGGCGGACACTAGGAGGGGATGTCCACAGGGAGGGGAATTATCCCCCCCTGTTATGGTCCCTACTAGTTGATGACCTTCTCGTGACCCTCAATAGTAAGGGCCTAACTGCTCTCGGCTACGCGGACGACATTACGGTAATAATAAGAGGCTCACACATGGACACCGTGAGGTCCAGAATGCAAAAAGCCTTAAATGAAACAACCCAATGGTGCGAAAAGGAGGGTCTATCCATTAATCCTCAGAAAACTAGCATAATACCATTCACCAGAAAAAGAAAAATCGAAATAGGAGCCCTAAATATTAGGGGTACAGTCGTATGTCTGCAGGAAGAGGTAAAATATCTAGGAATACACCTAGATAGGAAACTCACCTGGGACAATCATCTAAACAAAACGACAATGAAGGCCACTAAGGCACTCTGGGCGACAAAACAAATGCTTGGACGCAATTGGGGACTATCTCCAAGGCAGACCCTATGGGCATACAAACAAATGGTGAGACCTATCCTCCTATATGGAGCTGCAGTGTGGTGGAAGAAAACCATACAAAAAACTGCTATAAATAGGCTCAACAAGCTTCAAAAGATGGCCTGCCTGCTGATTACAGGAGCAATGAGCTCCACTCCAACAGCAGGAATGGAGGCCCTTCTAAACCTTGAACCGCTGCACCTCAAAATTCAGGAGGAAGCAGCGAGACAAGCCGTTAGCCTACAACAAGCCTACAGGTATAAATCAGGGGACCTGAAAGGCCATCTAAAAATCCTGGAGGACGTCAGGCCCATAATGGAAATGTTAAACCTCAGCGACCAAATAAAAACTGACGCAGCATTCGAGAAGAGGTTCAATGTCACAATTCCATCAAGGGACAAATGGAAGGATGGACCACCTCCCTCGTACAAAGGTGCGCAAATGTGGTATACGGATGATTCAAAGATGGATTGTCGAGTAGGAGCAGGGATCGTAGGTCCCAAGTGCAAAATGCATTTCCCTCTCCCAAAGGAAGCCACGATCTATCAAGCAGAACTATCTGCCATACTAAGAGCCTCACAAACAATAAAAATAAGGAATACTAAAAGGGTCAGAATTAAGATCCTGTCGGATAGTCAAGCGGCTCTCATGGCTATAAATCGCGATCAAATAAATTCGGCTATTCTCCTAGAGGTGAGAAAGGCCCTAAATGAAATAGGGGCACAGAACAGCCTCGAGTTGATATGGATCCCCGGCCATGAGGGGCACCGAGGAAACGAGGAAGCTGATACCAGAGCCAAAAAAGGAGCAAAAGTGCCCTTCATAGGTCCTTCTCCGTTTTACAAAAGCAGATACGGAAAAGGAAATTAAAACATGGAGCAAGAAGAAGATCGAAGACTATTGGCTTAATATTGAGGGTTTAAAATACTCAAAAAAATACCTTGGCTTCGATAATAAAAGAGCAAAAGAAGCAGTGGCTCTCTGCAAAAGTGGCATAAGAGCCCTATGCGGAACATTGACAGGACACCTTCCATGCAAAAAGTACCTCCACAGGATAGGTGAGGAGCAGGACGACCGCTGCAGATACTGTGGGGAAATGACAGAGTGTGTAGAACATTTGCTCACAGTCTGTCCAGCACTAGCGAGAAGAAGATTCGAGCTACTTGGCTCTGCTCTTCCTTCCATCAGGGATATCACAAATGTCCCGTCAAGGAACATATCCAGGTTCATTAGAAGCCTGGACATCCTATAGGACATAACGCAAAGGAGGCACAATAGACCCAGGAGGTCGCAGTGCTAGGGTCCCTCTGGACCCACTCCAGGCCATCATCATCATCATCATCATCATGCTTCTATCTAGAGTTCGGTTTAGTTGGAAGGCCTGCCAAGCAAACTTTTCCAACATAATCGGTACAAATGGTAGTCAGCACAGACACAACACGTGAGTTCGGCGATTATGCAACGAAGAACACAACGTATTAAACGTAACAGTAGCCTCATGCGAGCTTTATCCATGTAGGCTCAAAATTGTGTTGCGATCGCATAGAATGATTTTTCATCCTAAAACTTATTGGCGTCTTAGATATTTTGTCTAGATATTTTTCCGCCTCAAAGACAGTAAAATGGTTCGGGAGATGAATGGTGAGCATTAGATTCGGCTCATCCGAGTATATACCGCTGCCGAATTTATCATTCAGACATGAACCATTTTCATACACATAAAGAAGCCTACTTTCATGAGGGACTCCATCATGTCATACATCCTTACTAGGAATGCAAACTTAAAACCGAAAACCAGTAGAGTTTTTGCAGTGGAATGTCAGGAACTTTCTCAGATAAAAATTCTAGCAAAGCCAAACTTAGTTCTAGTTCATGCCGATATCCTAGTTGAAATGAAGATCCTAGTTGAAATCTCTAGTTAAAATGATACCGATATGTAGAATGATAGCAGTTCTTGGGGTTGGTGTGAAAAATGGATAGCGTATAACAACGTCGTGCGGAAAAGAAACTGTGTGGATGCAAATCAGACACCAGACCCACTGCCCAAACAGAACTGCACCCACAAAAGATTCTTATATATGTTTGGTGACATACATATGTCACGAGTTGCCTATTTTGAATTGCTGGATCCTAGTGATAGTATAGCAGCGGTTGTATATTGTCGTCAACTCAGTACTTTGACTGCAGAATTGATCAAAATAACGCCCTTGTTTATTGAACAGGAGAAAGGATTTTTTTTCATCACTATAACGCCCAACCGCATACTGCAAAAGTCACCCTGGAAAAATTGAAGGAATTTGACTGGGAAAATATGCCGCATCCAACAGATTTCCCAAATATTGCCAAAAGTGGTTTTCATTTGTTTACGAGCCTGCAGTTGTTTTTAGGTGGAAAAGTATTTCAAAACAAACATGATGTCCAAATCAGCCTAACTATTTTTTTTTTAATTCAAAAGATAAGAAATGTTATTCCGATTGAACTCAATAATTAACACAAAGGTGGGAAGAAATTGTAGATAATGACGGAAAATATATAACAGATTGATAATGGAATTAATTGTGTTTTTTTATGTACTTAAAATTGCCTGAAAAAACCCGGGGACTTACCGACCGACCTGATATAGAGACATATTGATATTCTTAGGTTTTCATCAATACCATGATATAATTAAACACGGCCACAGAGTTGCGAACAAATGCCAAATAAACTTTTCAAATGACGATAAATGGTAGATGCACGAAATCACTTTTACGTTTTCAGCAAAATAGATACGGAATGGGTACAGATTGTTGAATAGAAATCGTATGAAAAATCAGCATGATCCCACAGTGGGCGCATGAAATCATTTGGAAAGTGCTGATATTTTATAACATCCTATTACACTGCATTTGATTTTCTTTCTTTTTGAATACTAACCAGTAGGGCTGTGGAGTCGGAATCATGGCCCTGTATATTTAAAGCGGAGTCGGAGTCAAATGCGACTGACAAACAGACACATCCTTAAATCAATATTCAATTCTAGCCAACACAGGCAACTTACACCTATTGACACAATATCCATCAAAACAAATACTAGAATGCTTATCTATACATTTCTATTAGACACACTAGTGACCTGAATACCCACAATGCATTAAATGATAAAAGCCCTCCACAAATTTTATACATTGACGTAAGTTGAGCCCAATAGTTTGGGCTCGAATTTTACTGATTAATTTTTGTTCACGAGGAATAAGTCAGAAGTGGATATTGTTCAGCCAGTAATATAGTTCTGTCCCAAATCGAACAGTATTGACGATATATATTTTGGTACGCTTTAGCACAAGGTGTTTATTGATTATTTATTTGTTTACTGAAGAAAAAAGTAATAACAGTGATTACCCTACAAACTTTCGATGTATACATGTGTCATGCTCATTTATTGATGTTTTGGTAGTATACAAAATTCGCAATCGACTATTTACCACTCTAATCTCCCGGCGGATCTTCGAACAGAACACACATTACAAAGTATGTTAATTCACTGTAGTGCTTTTGATGTATATTTCTCAGACCTCTTCCAACACCACCACAAACAATTAATCTTTGCCAACACTTTTTGTTTTGAGCACTTTTTATAGAATTTTTTTTACACTTGAGTCAATCACATTCGTCACCTTTTCATTCGCGTCAAGACAAAATTCTCGTCACTCTTTTTACTGCTTGAGTCATCAACAAATTCTTATACAAATGAGATACAATAAATCTCTTATTGCTGCTCCATTAACTAAATATAAAAGAGACTATATAGAATTAAGCTAGTCGAACCGAACAATAATAAAAGATACACGTTATTCTGTCGACCGTCCAAAAACAATCTCATCTGCCACATTAGTGAAACTTAGTCACGTTAACTGAACAATGAACTCACTGACTACTCCAACGCCGTGCACAGTTTTAATACGACAAACATGGAATTCTTAACCCATTTTCTTCGTAAAAACGCAAAAATGCACTCCAAGCGAGGAGGAGACTAAAAGGCGGCCAGTTGTTATAGGTAAGCGCGAACTAAATTATGCGGATATGACGAAATGGAAACTCATACTAACAGGTCCCAGTGACTATCATAGTTACTTCTGTGGAGACTTCACCATTCCAATCAAATGCAATAAATTCAATGGTCGCTTGCTCTGAAAGATGAATGGAACGAAAGATGGAAATAGATACAAATGTGAACAGGTACACTCATGTATTCATGTTTATTCGCAAAGGTAAACAACTTCATATGTGTTGGGTTGATATTGTCTCATTTGTAGAACGTGCAATTAACAAAGCATATGTGATCAACAGTAGCTCAATAAAATGTCAGAATGATTTAAATATGGTTTTATTTTAGTTCATCATAAATTTCTTCTTCTGATGTGATCGCATAATCTTATCTCTGGGAATGATTAAATAATGATAAATGAATGTTTTATCCCTGTAGTTACGTTAACTTCAACAACAAAAATAATTGAATTGACAGAAATAGAAGCTAAGCAAATGATATAAATAATACCTAAAAATTTTATTAGCTGTTAATGATATATACTTCTCGAAGTTGGGGACTATAAAGACCATACAACAATTATAGTACTATTTCAGTCCATCGCAAGACTCGAGTGCCGTACTTTAAGAAAAGGTATTTTACTAGTCTAATCTACGATACTCCAAGCTAGATCAATTAAGATGTGAAACTAGACAAATCCCCACTTCTACACACGTCCATACATGTTTGTATGTCAAATAGACGTTGAACGGAAAAACATAACCAGTTTTTAGCAGAAAAACCGGCAAAGTTCCAAGTGGTTTTTCAAATACTTTGACGCGCCGTCGTCACCGTCGTTGTTGATGTCTCCGCGATAACCTGAGTAGTATGTAGGTGAGATCGCAACAGCAGAAACAATATGAATTAATCTCGGCGATTTTACTAGTTGGCGATTATTATAGGTGGTGCACAATCATATTTTCCTCCTACATACAGATCGTTTTTTCCAGAATGATTTTACTTGCATTTTTTTTACTTTTGTCAGCTACTTACTTATTTGCTGAACGGTTTGATTGTTGATTTTAAAGTGATGATATAAAGTTGCTTTTCTCTGTACTGAATGCATTGTCACTGTTTATTTGGCGCTTTGTTTTTAGTCGTAGAGATTCGAGAAACGAACCATATTGGTTAAGTGTTAAGTTGTATTCAAATATTTTCGTTTGGTGGCATTCAAGAAAGTTCAGGATATTTTTCATATAAATCAAGATAAATTCTGTTGATGGAGATACGACAAATCTAGTTTTTTCAGTTATGGTTTCGTGCAATCGTTACTAGCTAAATGGATTTTTACTAATGTTCGCGCTAGGTGCCTAAAAAAAGATCGGGGAAAAATTGAAATTTTTTAAATTGCGATAATTTTTGACAGAGCTATCAAATCAATATAAAACTTAGCAAACATATTGATATTACTCAGCTGTAAATTTATGTTTTTTTTATGAGCATGTTGGAAACACTGTAGCTACAGTAGGCACTGAAAGTAAAAACCTTCAAATCATTGAATCTCCTAAAAATTGTCGCTTTTTAGAAAAAAAGGGTAAGAGCGGTAGCCCTTCCCCAATTCACCTATATTTTTAGCATCAATAACTTCTTTTCACAAGAACTCACGACCCAATAATCACATAAAACTGAAATTCACGGAATATATTGGTTTTGAATAGGACCAAGTCTGACAGCAACGATTTTGAAATGTGGGTCAATCTGTGCCAGTGGAGCCATCTTGAAAAATGACTAAGAAAAGAACTGCTTTTTGCCCTATGAAATCTGATTCAGGCACCAAACTTTCACAAAATTCACACAGTAGCTGAACCTTACTCTAAGCCTCGTTTGGTAGAATTTTTTTGAAAAATTAGGCTGGAGCTGCCAGCTTTGGTAATTTTGCTGTCTTGAATTTTGAAAATTAACTCAACAAAAAAAAAACTTTTTGCCCTACAACTTCAGGTGCAGTCATGAAATTGCAACGAAATTCATTTGGTAAATGGAACAGCTATGGTCGGACATCGCTACTTTTTGCGCTGCGCAGCACAAAAAACTGCGTTGCCAGAAAGTAGCAATGTGTGATCAATGTAGAAACCTTGAAAACTGCGCCTGCAGCCAGACTGCGGTCGCAACTTGCAGCCTAAAAAGTAGCGATGTATGAAGAGCTTTTCAATGAGTTGCAAGTGCAGCAAAAAAATATTGATTTCGTTGAAACTTTGCTGCGGCTGCGTCTGCAGCTTTTCGTTTTGTTATTGCCGATTCAATTAGTGCCTTGAAAAGTGACAGTATTGTGTGTACGGTAGTGATAGCAATTTTAATATTTTTTACGGTATGTATTTCAAAATTTGTAAATGGTAGAATATTAATTTTGTTTAACCAAATAGGATATGGCTAAATACAATTGGACGAAATACACAGTATCTTTGATTGAAGGAAGAGCATTTTTAATTAAGAGAAGTTATGGGCGATACGGTTTATTCTAATTATAAGTCTATGTTATAGATATTTTACAAAATCGAACTTAAATATTAAAAACTGATAAATAAAATTTACGTAAATCATTCTATTCTAATGTTTCAAAACAAATTTGTTTAAATTTGTTTAAATAATTGAAGGAAGAGAATCGTTCACTTGGGCTTATTGATTGTCTCATCCAAGTGTCTTTTTTTTATTAAAGGAGTCACCAGTTGTAGAAGTTCATCAAAATCACTACCCAATATTGTCAAAAAGTTTTTATAAAATGCTTCGTCATCTAAACGCAATTCATTTAACAAACAATGCACAGCTCCGTAGTGTTCTCTATTTGCGATCCACGTCCTCACCCAGCAGCTTTTGCTTTTGCTTTTCTTTTTTCGTTTATTTAAAACTATAGCTAAACAAGCCGCAGCCAACACTTCTGGATCATCGAAATACATACTAACACAACTGGTTGAAACTTCATAGCAAACTAAATAGTAAAATACTGCAACAGAGGTTGCGCGCAGCAAAAACTGCGAGTTATGTGTGAACACCTTTGCAGTTTTCTTCGCAAGAAGTTGCAGCTACCTGGTTGCGCGCAGTAAAAGTAGCGGGTTGCATCCACTATGTGTGAACAGAGTTAGCAGTTTTTGCTTCTGCAACCTAAAAACTGCGCAGTACAAGTAGCGATGTCTGACCAAAGCTTTACTGTGACAATATGCATTAGGAATCTGGTTAAAAAAACCATGATAGGGTTGCCAGCTATGATTGTTTTTGCATTTGTTGCCATGTATTTAGCAAGGGAATTTTCAAATGATAATGATCTTGTAATAAACAACAAATATTGAGATTTCGAAAATTTGAAAACTTTTGCGAGTAGTAGCCCGAAATTTCTTTGCATCCCTATAACTTACAATGCAGTCAACGGTTGACCTCAACGTGAGGCAAATGTGATATACCAACCCTGTGCGAGCACGAGGCGGTTTTGCTATTTATATATCCATAAATGCTAACATTAAGTAATCATGTCGTTTGTTGTTTACATTGCGAATGATTAATCAATGTTTAAATTTTCTAAGGATGGCAACCCCAAACAGCTTGATATCTCTGCAACTTTCGATGAAGTCATCGAATGAAAACGAGATTCATAGGGTAGCTTGGCTTTGACGAGAAACAGTTGTGGTAGACTTTTAGTCGCAGTGCTAGTAAAGTGTTGCAAGCAATAAGCATTTTCTTCATTTGTGTTACAGAAGATGCTGTTTTCAAAGTTTTGTATGATACGCAATCGATAATAAATATAAGTAACAAGGGTTTGATTTTACTAAATTTTGAAATTCATATAAGTGGCAGACAACCCTGGAAACCTTTTCACGCTATTAGTTTAAATGCATTGGTGAGATCAAAGCAGTACACGGCCCTCGAAACAGGTTGGAGCACGTGTGAAAAAATATGCACTCAAAATCTGCACGATTTTTGTACTGTTCATAGAACTTTAGTGTTTCTACCGGTTCTGTTGCGCTTGATTTTTTATTTATTTATTATTCTTTTTGCCTTCTGGATTGGCTTTGTTTTTATATTTGTATATATTTTTTTAATTGAGCTTCGACTTGAAAAAATAGTTAGGAAATAAATAAATAAATTTCACTAATCGTATTTAAAATGAAATTTTTTATCAATATGAAAATCTATTCGCGTTCAGCCCATCCGAAAACTCTAATTATTGACTAATTAATTATTTACCAATTAACTAACTCTAATTGTTGACCAATTGCTTTTTGAAACACTTATTAATTCCCAATTGATGAGCTGTGTAGGTTCTCATTAGAAAATCAATGATTAACAGTACGACTTTGATTCTGGTCGCTTCACTAGGGACTTTATGGCACATCTCATCGAGAATAATAGTTTTGGTGAAACCAAAACCTTAGCTTTCGGCTTTTCAAAGGCTTTTTATAGAGTTTGACATGCTTCTCTTTAAGTCAAATTCCATGTATTTAGTCTTAACTGCAATCCCATAAAATGAATAGAAAGTTTTCTTCACTACCGCTCAATTTGATTCATTTTAGGTGAAACTGAGTCGAATTCGACTCTGACCAAATATATATCAATCAATTGATAGTCCCTCTGTAAATCATTTTTAACAAGTCGCTGTCATTAGGCGTCTTTCCATCTTGTTGGAAATTTTCCCATCTTACGCCTATTTTCAAAAGAGGCGATAAACGATCTATTGACAACTATCGAGGCATCGCTATTCTCTCAGTAATCCCCAAACTCTTCGAGACGCTCGTCTGCGATCAACTGACTTCGATAATAAACCCTCTTTTCAAAGGTAGGTCAACTACCACGAATCTCATGATCCTAGTTTTGGGCGTCCTCTGTGAGATGGAAACCAGGCTGACGCGATTTATACTGATTTCAGTAAGCCTTCGACAGAGTCGATCATCCAATTTTTCCACACAAATTACTTGATTTCGGTATATCTGGCTGCCCACTCAACTGGCTTGAATCTTATTTTTGTGACAGAACTCAGATTGTCAAGTTCCTAGGAACATTTTCATAAACAGTTTTTGCGCTGTCGGGGGTACCGCAAGGCAGTCATTTGGGCCTTTTTCTCTTTAATATTTTCATTTCGGATCTATCTAGGATTTTATTTGATACCCCACACCTCTTCTACGCTGATGACTTGAAATTGTACTACACTATCAAAACGCAGTCAGACATTGATTTTCTCCAATCAAAACTTATCTCTCTCGAACAGTGGTGCCACCTGAATAAACTAAATCTCAACGTCGACAAGTGTCGAGTGATAAGTTTCTCCCGAAAACATAAAGTCATAGCCAACTCATATTATCTCAATAACAATGAACTTATTAGGGCAGAACATATCATAGACTTAGGTGTAACCTTAGATACCAAAATGTGCGTTAACTTGCAGTTCAACCAAGTCTTGCCGAACGCGAACAAACAATTAGGTTTCATTGAGAGGCGCGCTAAAGAGTTCAAAAACATTTGGGCTACTAAGTCTCTATATACATCACTAGTGCGGCTTCTAGCCGAATACGCCTGCATAGTCTGGAGCCTAGCTTTTCAACTACACAGCGACAGGTTCGAATTGGTTCAGAGCCAATTTTTATTTTCCCCTTGAGGCACCTCTATAATCCATGCCAGTTTAGTGATCTTTCCTCTTACGTATCAAGTCGTATCTCATCACCACCTTACGTGCGGACAGCTCATAGCAACAATTGAGCAAAAGGTTGCTTAATGAGCATGTCACTTTTCTGGCTGTTGGGAAAGTTATGTTTGGGTGCAACATATGCTTTGTGTGGTTTACCTCGGCGCATATGCATCGTCGCGTACGCAGAATCATCACTGGTTCGACCTTTAGTCTTTTAAACCTAATGACTCTTTCATCAAGAAGAACCTTAATTAGCGCATGCCTAGACTTGGATATCAATAATGGAACAGTTAGTATAGCAGTTCTCTTTAACAAAATAACATTTAACAATCAAATAAGACGAACTAGGCATACAACCCTCCTTAAGAAGCACCTTACAGCACCTTACAGTCTATGGCTAAAATGAACCCATCAATAGATGTTGTGGAACATTCAACAGTGTAAGTCATTACCATTCTTCAGGTATCACCAACTCTATCTTCAAAAATAATGGGCAAAGGCCCTATTAACTTCTTAACATATTTATGTATTTCCCATCCTAATTCGCTTGAATACAAATAAATATCAATTTAAATTAAAATACTTTTAAAATTCATTTTATTTTTTCCATTATGTACCATATATTGTATGATGGCTTGTTTGGTAAATAAGTAAATAAAAATCAATCTTGAGCTCTGGCACCATTACGAAAAATGTATTTTAGTGATCACCACTTAGATTTTGACGGCAACATTTTGTAGTTAGAAATACTAAGCCAAAATATTCAAGAATAGTGACTAGTTGTTGGAAACTGAAGCGCCTAACACACAGTTTAAATGATACAACGAACTTATATTTACCAATTTTCGATTTCAGCTAGTTTTATGCTAAGTATTCATAGGCGAAACAATGGAAAATCTTCAGTTTCTAGACTATATCTTAATCTGTATCAAAACTCATTTTTAGCAGAAATAGGGATATTTACAGGTGAGATAAGAACAGGTCGAAAACGTTTAAACATGCCAAGGACCTGAAAGATAATTTTAAAGAGAGCACCCATAATAAAACTCTCTTGTGTTTAATAGGAGAAACATTTTTTTTAGAATCCTATCATCAAAAATATTTTTGTGGCACGAACGAAACTGATTGATATGAGTTTGTAAGTCTAATTAAGAAGACAATTCGAGAGTTCATTATTGCATAGTAATAGACATAATTTTTCTAGGTTTCCCATTAAATTGCTCAAAATATTTTTGAGCCTTCATGTTAAATCCTAGTATTTTATACCTCATGCATAACAGCTATTTGAATTAAGACACTTGCTTCAATAAGCTCTACGTTCATCATAAACATGTGTCAGAATTAGCTCATCACATTGAGTTATCTCTTTAAAATATTCAGATAATAGTGTCTACATGGAGTTTACTTACTTAGTAAACAACTAAGCTGTGCAGAACAACAACTAAATACATCTTCATATATCAGCTCACTATTCGCATCTTTGCTCATGTGCATGATACAAATCACCTTGAAATCGAGAGCCGAAATAAAACGTTGGATCACTTTTTATTTACAAATTGTATTATCTGTGCAAGATGGTTTTTCCTTTCTATCTATTCTAGCCAGATCCGAATATCCGAAAATCTGGCTAGAAACTGCGTATTTTCAGATAATTCGGCATAAACCGCGTACGTGTAAGCACTCGTATGTGCGTTCGGATTAGATTCATGATGATGCTAAATTCAAGAGTAAACTTGTGATGTAATGCATGATTGCTAATGGCAAATAATGTGGTATAGTCACTTTTTTTCTGTATTTACGTTCTGCATCAGGTTATTGCAAAATATATAAGAAAAATTAGCTTACAGATGAAAATTTTGCTTCTATATTGATTTTTAGATTGGATTGATTACGGTAGTATTCGAATTTTAGGTTATTGTGAGGTAAACTCTGAATACGAGTTTTAAATTATTTGAAGATGGTGTGTATTGATGCAATGTAATTTGATACACTATTTGCCATGGAGGTTTTTTTTTATTATAAGTCTTTATCTAAATACTTACTGATGTAGACCTAAATAAGCCAAATAATAAGCGTCAATGAAAAAAGTCTTAGACTAACTCTTCGAAAACATCGTGAAACTGGTTGCAAACTTATTTTTCAAAGATATTAAGTTGCTCTGGACAACTTCGTTAAGCCAAATTTTGTATACTTTATCAATTTACAGCCTAACGTCTCAATTTGTACAACACAACCTTAGAGATAGCCTGTGAATCAATTTTGTGTGAAGTTTGTTGATATTCTACAGAATAATCTAAATGAGGTGTGAATTGGTTGATATAGTGTAATGTTTGCGTCTGGATAAATGGATGTATTGTCGAGTCTTCGTAAAAATTAGGGACAATGCTGATAGACCTTTGAATGCGCGCTTTCATTGCAAATGAGGCATGCATTCTAGTGAAATGAAGTTTTGTTTTTCATAATTCAAAAGCAATACAAAAGCCATTGAATTGTTGAAGAATGATATTATTTGAATAACTTTTTTTTTGTATGTCGATAATTGCCACCTAATAGTGCTTAGTTCCATTTGATGCAAAAGAACTAGTGTCTTAAATCATTCGGCCTACATTTTAAAAGAGTAACTCGCCCTCCAATCACAATTACTGCACATGCAAAAGATCAGTCGAATGCTTCAAGAAGTCTAAACCTTGCACCTTGGTGCTTAAAAGCCTAGTTTTGACAAATACATAGCTACAAAGAGACAACTTAAATCACGCGAAGAGACTTGCTTTTTTTTAAGAGATAATACAGCAAGGAAATGATAAACTGAACTAACTGAACACAAGGTTAGAACCAAAGAACATACACAGTCAGAGTGACAGCAGCATCGATTGATGAACAAAGCGCCAAAATTAAAGAGGGAGAGATTTTTACCTTCCTTCAAACCAAAAAGTTACACCAAACTGAGAACGAAATTCCAGGCGAGTGTAATTATAATCAGCTAGTTAGTATTCATAATAGGGGGCATAAAAAAATCAAACTAAGGTGCATACCAAAACAAATGTCAGAAACACTTTCGAGATTTTATAAAGTAGTATGAAACCTCTTTCAGAGCAACGCGAGAAACTACACACACTTCAACTGTGACAATGACATAGACCGACTGATTGCTTCACCTGATGAACAACTAGACATTTTCCGACAAAACAAGGAATGCCAAGAAAGGAAAAATGAGCAATTGAACGAAGTATTTCAGCAGTCAAAAAACACGTAAACCGATTTGGCTGATTAAAGACGTAACAACAAAGCACTACTGAAACGAAATACCGGAACACTTAAAAAATTGAGGGATAAAGCAGACGAGACAAACAAAACAACACTTTCAAACAAAATTAAACGAATCAAACACCACCCTCCAACTAAACACGGCTAAATCCTCCTTCAGTCAAACAAACGGAACAACGACAAACACTGACTGCAGCGCAGAGGAACGTAGAAATAACAACAGAGAACGGTTCCAATTCGAACACAACAGAGAACGGTCCCAATTCGAACACAACAGAGCTCCATGCAGAGTGAGTAGATCCAGAAACGCAACTGACAAATCTGAAGACGTTTCTCCCTTTTCGTCTTCCCCACATCAAAATCACAAAACAACAGCAAAAAAACTTAAAATCTGCAAAACAAATAAAAAAGGTAGAGGAATTGTTCAGATTCTGAGTGCATATTCCACCACGTATGCTACATATTTGCCAAATTGTTTCGAAGGCTATGCACCACTTTGATCTCTAGAATGCATTGAAACTCATAGCGTAGAAAGCTTTTCAGGGTTACCACTTGCATGGATTTCAAAATATAGGAAAATCAAACATTTGTTATTTACATTCATTATCGGAGACTTATCTTACAAAGCTTTGAAAGCAGCATCTCTTATAGCATAAATGATGGCAATGCTCAGTGGTTGGTACACTTTGCCAGCACTGCAGGTAAAAGTCTACTATTACTACTTCATATCATAATCAACTTATTCTACATATTCTACTGTCAACCTATATTCATTGAAAATCAAAAGGATAGAAAGATATTTGGGGTTGCCATCCGAAAAATTTCTAATGCTTGGAGGATTTAAACACTGATTACTTATTGTCATTGTAGATGTTTGCCATATGAATATCTGTTTTTACGGAAATAACATTAATAACTCGTGCTGGCAACCCTTGATGAACTCTGAAAAAAATATTTTTCGATACAACGAGAAAAAATTGTGCCTTTAATGCAAACGTTCGATAGTGGAGTTGGTGTGTTTCAACATGATCTTGCCACTTGCTTTAATTCCAAGCTGACAAAAACAAATTCAAGAAAAGAAATTAAGAGTTTTGAATTGACTTGATAGTTCTTCAGATTTATACCTCTTTGAAAAAAATGTGGAGCATAGTGAAGAGACATATGAATAAGATTGGCTGCTCAGTATCATAATGGTTACTGCAGCTGGGGTTCGGTCCTGGTTTCCAGCTTCAATAAGTTTTTCACCGGTTCGAATCGCAAACCGATGTCATCCTATTAGGCGTTCCATGAGAACTCCTGCAAACTATTAGTTGTCATAAGCACTCAAATGGACTTGTTGTGGCTAAGGCATATAGCTGGGCGCAAGACCGCTCACTGATATGAATTGAGTAAATGTTAAACTCGTCACTAGCTCCAAAACAAATCCAGTTTCTCGTTAACAAATACTTCAAATTACAGCAATTAGTAGGGAAATTAAAGCTACAGTTTCTCATTAGCTCAATACACCCACTAAACGAATTTTTACCTGCCTAAAATGTCAGCCACTGAAATATTCAACGACATCGCTTCGGCTCTCACTACTTTATAAAAGTGATAGTGCATAATTATTTGTTATCAGTTTCATAAAGTTTTTGGACTATGAGTTCTAATCAGCTTTGCTGCTGTCTGTAAATAGTTTCAGCACTAATATTTATCCTTCTTTGGCTGTTAAAATAGCATGAACGACATAGTTTAGCATACACATATGTCAATATAGCCGAAAAAGAATTTGAAATATAACTCCTCTACAGCAGCAATATTTCAAGTTATTGCACAGCCACTTATTAAACGTAATTCAAAATCGATTTTATCAACAGTTCTTTTAGAAAAAATCAAGAGTGACTAGTAAAATATTATACGATTATGAATGAAGCATCGTCTACTGTTTCAATACTAAGCCTAATTCAAGGCTACGTATTACCTTGAGACGAGCAGCCGACACTCTATTATAAGCATTTAATTCGAAATTCTTTAATCGTAATTTTTCACACTTGCAAAAATTTAGCCCTTAAAAAGAATTTAATCAATAAATAAAAGCAAAGTAGTGTGACAAAAACATAACAATAACTTATATAGAACACACCAATATAGTCCAGCATATCGATTGTCTTGCTTTTAACTGACTCATATGGCCAGGGAAATGATTGATAAGTCATTACTGTTGTAGCTTTTTATCGCATCGAACAATGGTAAGTAATACTAAAACACCACCGTAATTTCCTTGCAGTACAATACTTAAAGGTCCCTACATTAATGCAAAACCAACTTCCTTCAGCACCGATTATTTGCCAACACGCTGAACTCCCATCGTATCACTATCAATGCCAAATGGCCGCATGCAAACGGACACCTGTTACAAGCTTATCGCGAATTAAGAATTAATCCAAGGATTCATGCGAAAATGAACTAGTGCTTGTCTGATGTGCAGTCTAGTATATGCTATTGTCCAGCGAACTATCGACTAGCACGAACATCCAGCGCCCACTAATTAGTTTTCGGATCCACTGTACAATTATCCAGTTTGAAATCCTTAATTGATTCTATATTCCTTTGTACCTCCACATCACATGCACATGAGTTGTGATTGTATGACGATGGCCGGTGTGGCACAGTGAACTCGACATGAGGACACAAGCAGTCCTGACCTACATATGGGGTGTTTACACTGTACTGCTCCATCTTCTCGTCCTGCCAGGCTGTTCATTCATTCAGCAGCTGAAGAGTTCGGCCTATTTTCATTGGACTGCGAGCGCTGACTAGTGCATGAAAATGAATGAATGCAATGCGCCCAGTGTGGGTGGCTTTGAGTGCATTGAAGACTTCTGATAAAAATGAATGCGCCCTGGATCGATACGCAGTCATGCAACCGGTCACTGAAGCTCTCATTTAGACAGGCTCGACAGCAGGTTTGCCTAGCTTTTTATTCCAAGTTTTTTTTTTTGTGTGAGTTTTGAATAGTTTATGTGGAAAGTCGATTAACTGTATGTCCAGGGTTGGCCGTATGGCAAGAGAATTAGTAGGTTTGCTAAATAAGTGATAATTAGAATTGTTTGATAGGACTATAGAAGTGAAGAAGATGTAAATATTGTTGAATTAGTAGGTCAATGAAGTTGTACATTTTGTTTGAAAAGAAAATAAATTCAATGTTAAAGTATGTGCAGCGGCAGTGAATAACAAGATACTTTTGTAAATCGACACTATAGGTACAACGTTTTGCCTCAAATTCATAGAAAATAGGTTTACGTTGTTTTCTTTAGGAAAATGTTGACCGAGGTGGCCTTAGTTCTTACGGTTTGGCTTTTTAATATACCTACAATAATATATTCGCTTAGTTATAAGCTGAAGAGTTCTGATAGAAACTATTTTATTTCGCTTAGTTTGATTATTTCTAAGCTTTACATACTCCAAATCTTTTTATGGGTAAAATTTAAATTCAAGGGTATTTTGTAAATTGTATTCGAACCAATTATATATAAATTATAAATATAAGTTATTTGATTTTAAAAAGATTATAAAAGAAATAATAGTTATAAATGTGTTTTATAAAATACGATGCTGGCTCTACATTTTGTTTCTTTCGCAATTTCTACGCTATTTATGTGTGATGCTATAGAGGCAAAAGGACCATGTATCTGAGGCTAAAAGAGTTGTCATCGAATTCCTGGCAAGAGAAATACAACTAAAGAAATCTATAATTGCTTGAAAAATGTTTATGGGGACGCTGTAATGGACACATCAGCGTTAGGTGAAGAAGTTTGAAAACGGAGAAAGGGAAATTGGAGAAAAACCAGGAAGCTGCCAACCGGCAACATTAGCCACAAATGCAAAATGAGAACTAGCGTTCGAGGGGCCAAACGCGTTGCAATTCAGAATGCTGAACGTCTCATGCGGTTCTGCCCAAGGAATAGTTGCTGACTTGGGACATCACAAAGCTTGTGTTAAGTTATGTTGTAGAGACGGTTGCCGGCTACGCGACTAGCATTTACCACCCTCCGCTGGCTTGTTAGAACTGCCAGGTGACAGCTTCGCCAAACTGAATCAGCTGTTTCAATGTGACGGTACTGGCCACCTCTGCTAACTCTTTGAAATGGTATGAACCAAAAATATTAAGGCTTTTATTATTTAGGGCCAGAAAATCGCAGAGAGTGTACTCGATGGTGTCCTCTTCCATCTCGCGCCTCTTGCATAAATTGCTGGATGTCAGTCCCATTTTTTCGCATGAGATGCGGTAAGGCATTGCCTTGTGTGCAAACCGACCGTCGCTCTCAAGCAGTTTTTGCTGAGCTTGAGCAGTTTCCTGCTTTCGCTTGGATCAGGTGATGGCCATACTGTCATGGCTACCTTGTAGTCAATCCTGTTTTCCCATTCGGTCTTTAGTTTGGCCTATATGGCAGCATCTAGTTTTCTTATGATGTCAGCAATTGACCTTGATACAGTGATGCAGCGCCTGAACCTTTCCTCACCAGTTCATCGGCTTTTTCGTTACCTTTGACCACACTATGCCCTAGCGCCCACATAATCCGGATAGGAATATGCCTTGCCTTTTGATTGAAAGCCACTCTGCAAGCGTTAACAGTTTTTAAAGAACATCTGTAAGACGCAAGAGCGAAAATGGCTGCCCTGCTGTCGACGCAAATCGTCGTTGGTTTGGTTGATGTCTCGCTAATGGACTCAACTGAAAGACAGTAGCATGGTCCGACAGTCTACACCACAGATGATCGTCTCTGACCCGTCCGTGAAAATCCAGACGCCACCACCAGCGATAGCTCCCTTTTTCTACCAGATCCGCTAGGACATCTTGAGCTGAAAATTTCCGCCAAGATGTATTATTTTGCTCATGTGGTCCGTGTCTTCAGCAACGACCCAAATCTTCTGCGGCATTCGGTAAGAATAACGCTGTGGCTCCACTGATTTGAATCGTTACACATGCCGGAGCTTTTTTCTTGTCGCTAAAGATGAATCAATCGAGGAGCATTAGTCCCAGAGGTATTTCAAACCCGACCGTTGAGGTGGTTCTTAAAGCGTCCGTAATACATAAGCAAACTAATCTTTGCAGTCTTGTTAGCTCCTTGATATTGCAGTCTTGTTAGCTCCTTGATATTGCAGTCTTGTTAGCTCCTTGATATTGGTTTTACTCTTCGTTGCGTTCCACCACACGGTCGCTCCATACACCAAAATCGGCTTCACTACACATGTGAATACATAGTAGGCCGCCCTAGGTTTAAGGCCCCAGGAGTTCGAGTAGGCAGATGGGCACGAGAAAAGTGCTGTGTGAGCCTTACCTAAACTGTGCTTCACATTGCGGATGAAATACCATTTCACTACCAGGAGAGTTTTACTGGTTTTTTAGAAATATCGGTAGAGAATGTGTTGAAAGGCATCAGTATTAAAAGAGCTTAAATCACCTAGTTTTACCATCATTGTATAGCTTCAGTTGAGCCCCATGACAAATGAATGGAGATAGGAATACTTGTCAATAGCTGCAGCATATTTTTCATAAGTTTAGGGAGTAGTTCTAATATGTTGAAACAGGGTAGGTCTACGAAAACTTTAGCCATTCGGAAAATATTTAACCAAAATATTTAGACAAATGCATTCTTTGAAATGTTCGCCCAGACCAGAAACTGGTTGAAAAATTTACGAGGAAAAATTTCAAGATTTCTACGTCGAAGCATACTATGGACTTACCAAAATTTATTACTTTAGATTTTTTCGTTCAAACGCCATCTTTTGTGACTTTCAAGACAAATATAGAGAATCGAGTATAAATAAAAGTAGAAATGCTTCATATTTTTTGCTGAGTCTAATTTTCATGCATAGTGTTGATTGAATTTGTAACGCAGCCCATTACACTATTTGTTTTGCATGCATTTTCCTGCATGATTTAAGGGGGGGCGATACATGTAAAATTTTCAAAAATTTGAGTTTCTTTTTTTTTGCATAAAGAGTTAAATTAACGTCTAAAAAATATGTTTGTTAAGGTTCAGAATGAAATTCGCATTATTTATCGACAAAAAACTCATTTAAGTGCTCCGCCTCAACTCGACGCTCGAGCGCTATTGAATCCGTACAGGAGCGCTCGACCCTCGCTAGTGAGTCGAGAAAATCGCCGCAGCTCTTTGACAACTAAAAAAGCTCGTCAAGCGTGTCAAGAAGAGCTGAGAAAAAAACGAGTACTATGAACGTACTGAAGGACTTCTGTATGGACCTGGAATCGATGATTAGTTGATAAGTCAATGTAATCATAGAGTTTCTGTGTGTCAAAAAAACGCGTTTTTCTCGAAACGACTTTTTTTAAATTGGCGGGCAAGATAACTCAAAAGTTCTCAACCGATTCCTATGAAACTTGGCACACGTTTTCTCTATAGTATAAGCTTCTAGTTGAACGTCAAAAATGCCAAAAAATGTATTGAAATTTAGCATTTTTGACGCAAACACTGTCGAAAATAAAGGGTCAAAAATGGTACTTTTTTTATGAGGCGTAATAATTCACGATTTTTTTTTACATTTTTTTAAATTCTTTTCTTGGTTCAACTAGAAGATACATGTTTAATAAACGCACTCCAACCCATTTTTTGATTTGGAATTGCTGTAACTGATGCTAAAAATGCCGCCGATTGATGCCTTTCGCCGCGAGGGTCTCAGGAGATTGGTTTATACGGCGACCATTTTGAAAAAAAATTGAATAAAATCAGATTCTTGTATTTCAATATGTAATGAATAAACATGAACACCTTCAAAACGATTCATTTATTCCTTCTTTTTTAAATAAGCCTCTGAAAAACGGTATAAATTCAGGCGTTTACATGTATCGCCAGCCCTAATAACTTTTGGTTTACTCTTTTCGTTTAAAAAAACGATAAAATGACTCACAACAATTTGCACCCTGCAATTAGTACACAATTTTTTCGATTTTACTGCACATTTTTATCTATATTGCCCCCCAGATAATATGTAACTATACATTGAATTCATGTTACGCAACGCATCCACTTCACTTCAATTGGCCGATAGAACTCAACAGTCTTTTTGCAGTCCATCCGGCAGAAAATTTGTGCAATGGGCCGTAAATATAATGAACAACAATAATTATACTCGCATACACGAGTATGTTGTTATAGGCATGAATAGCAAAAGGCCGGGGAATATAACGCTGTGGTTTCATGCTGGTACTATGTGAAAAGCGATAAGATGACGCATATGTAGCAGTTTATTGATAGCTGAATGTGGTTCGAACACGAGTTAGAGAGAAACTTATAAATATTTGAACTCCGTTGCGTAGGAACAACGTTTATCGCATGGAACAAGAGGATGGTAAATGACGGAATCCATCGGTCTTCATTTGCATATAGATTTTATAATAAAGCAACTTCAGTCTTTAGTATTTCGATCGGTACAATGATATGAAAAAATTATTGAAATGAATTGAAATAGAAATAACATCAATGCTAACATTCAGCTTCCATTAGTCAGAATTCAACCTGGTGCAGACAAAAAATACACATGTTGATATCGTACAAAATATAACTCCATGAATGTTTCTGCTTCGTACTTACAAAGTCACCTTATTTTCCGCTGTAGAAACAATAAACACACAAATGACAAAAAATCCGTTTCCTAAACAATAAAATCCTTCGATGACTACGACATTAGTACAGTTTTGCATGTCGGACATATTTTCCATAAAGGCAAAATTACCACGCTTTGGTGCAATAGGTCGAGTGAGGGTGGCCAGAGCTAGCACTCATTTCAGCATGTATAGAGGTGCGTAATGGTGACACAATGCGACTGCTTTTTCTTGTTGTTGAGTACCAAGCTTTTCTTAGTTGATTGTTAGATAGAGGTACCTCGATGTAATTTATGTCATGGTAAATTATTGATGCATTATCGATTCACCAAGTCGAATATGAAACGAAAATGAATTGTGGCGGGATACTGGCATGAAAAGACTTGTAATAGCTCTGACTGTAGAAGCATGCAAACAAAAGCATGCAAACTTTTCATTTGAGGCTTTTAGCAAATGTTCTTTATGACCTTGAATAAAAAGTAGAATAGAATATACAAAGAGTTATACATCCAAGGATTTAATAGTATTTCCAACATATTACGCCAAGTTGTATGCGACCAACATGCAACTAAAACTATGTTGTCTGATCTTATTTATGAAGTCAAGTGTCTATGAGTACACACAGAAAAATAATTCAATTTTTTGAGGAAAAATTAACACATTATCAAAGAAAATTGTTAATGATTCTGCGCCAAAGAAATATTTACTCAATCCAAAGAAAGGAATTTATTCATTTCAAAGAAATTATATTGAACTTACCCTGAGTAAAATTTGGTATAGTTTCAAGGAAATGTTGCTATAAATCTGGCATCAATCGGTTCTCCTACGATCAGCGAAGTTAAGCACCGTTGAGCGCGGTTACTACTTAGATGGGGGACCGCTTGAGAACATTGCATGTCGTTGGCACGCAAAAAATCTGCCTACCTTCATTTCAAAAGCGCGGTTTACTTTGAAGGGAGTGAAAAAATAAAAACAAGTAAAAAACTCTAGCGCACCTGAACCACTAGAAACACTAATGTTCGAAGAACAGTAGATGAATCGTGCAGGCTTTGAGTGCATATTCCACCACATGAGCTGCTTATTACGGCCAAACTGTTTCAAATGCCACGTTTTACTTTGGTCTGAATGCATTATAACTCATATGGTAGAAGGTTTCAGGTATTACCACTGGCATGAATTTCAACGTTTATAAGAGCAAAACACGGGTTAGTTATATTCGTTATCAGTTGCTTATTTCACAAAATTTTGAAAGCAGCATCTCATATAACATCAATGAAAAAAATGCTCAGTGCCTGCAGCACTGCAACTGAAGTTGGTGTTTGGGGCTGCGATCCGAAAAATTTGCAGAACTTTGGGAATTGAAACATCGGTTATTTATTTTCATTGTAAATGTTTCCGGTATGAATACTAACTGTAAGCATTTATTGATACAAAAGTAGCACAACCGACTCGTGCTGGCAACCTTTCGCCAGTATCAAAGCCAAGAATATATCACATCTGCCTCACGTTGTTATATGACATTCGAAGTTATAGGAGTATAAAGAAATTTAGGGTTACCTACAGCGAGTTTTTTCAAATAATCTAAAGCTTAATATTTGTTGTTTATTGTCACTACAATATCATTACCAATTGAAAATTCTACGATAAAACCGCTTAATAAAGATATTGCAAACAAACACAACCGTATCGTGGCTTTTCAACCAAATTTTTCAAGATGGCACCACTGGCACAGAGTTGCCTACAATTCAAAATCGCTTCTATCAGACCTGGTCCTACTTAACTCCAATGCATTCTGTGAATTTCAATTGTATCTGATTATTGATTCGTGAGTTCCCGTGAACAGAAGCTTTTGATGCTAATAATATAGGTTAACTGGGAAAGGGTTACCGTTCTTGTCCTACATGAAATTTCCAAAGTTTTACTTTGAACGTGTAGATAGAGCATAAGATTTGTATACAGATTGTTTTTATTGTAAGAAACGAACATTTTTTAGGATATTCGATGGTTTGAATGTTTTCACTTCCAAATTTTTATTTTTTCAAATTTAAGACACCAAAATTATCATAGCTGGCAGCTCCAACCGAATTTTTCGACCAAATTTCTACCAAACGTGGTTTGAAGTAAGGTCCAGTTACTGTATGAATTTCGTTAAAATCGAACGATTGAATCAGAATTTATAGGGCTAAAAGCAGTTATCTTTTTTAGTGATTTTTCAAGATGGCACCACTGGCACAGAATCGCCCGCATTTCAAAATCGCTTCTAGCAGACCTGGTCCTATTTAAGACCAATACATTCTGCAAATATCAATTAATTCTGTTTATCGGATCGTGAGTTTCCGTGAACAGAAGTTTTTGATGCTGAAAATATAGGTAAATTGGGCAAGGGTTACCAGGCGTGCCCGTTATACCATATCAATTTTTTTTTTGCCTATGTAAACAAAGCACAAGATTTGGATATGAGTGGCTTTTTTTTGAAGAAGCGGCATTTTTTCAGGAGAGACGATGATTTGGAGGTTTTCACTTTCAGTGCCTGCCCTAGCTACAGAGTTGTCAGCACGCTCATTAAAAGCTACACAAATCTACAACTAAATAATACCAATTTGTTCTAAAAATTTCGTAATGATTGAATAGCTTTGTCAAAAGTTATCGCAATTTAAAAATTTTCAAGTTTTCCCGTTCTCTTTTTAGGCACCCAGCGCACACATGGGGTTAAAAAATTCCAAAACATCCGATTCACATGTAAAACACGTTCGAAATTTATTTCGTCAACTTTATTTTTGCAAAAATTATTTGTGTACGGAATAATAGGTATATTAAAAATATCACTAAAATAGCCACCGGCGCCAAAGGGTTAAAGATTATTAACTTTTTGTGAGACCTGGCACTATTCTGCATATACACCAATGTGTCCTGAAAATTTCAGTTCAATCGGATGGCGCGTTCCTGAAATTTTTTGATGATATATATATATACACCCCGCGACACAAAAATTTACGAACTAGCAATTTTCCAAGAAATCATCAAAATGACCAAGTTAACTCGTACTTAGAAAGATTAAATTTTCCAGGTAGTAATGACAGACCCTATATAAACTTGAAAACTCAGAACCTTTGCGTCAGTTTGATTTTGAAGGCCAGTGAAGAATTTTGAATTTTGTAGGAATAGTAAAGATGGGAAAATACGCTCAGTTAAGTTTGGAGCAAAAGGCCGAAATTTGGGCTTGTTTGCAAACAGGATTGTCCAAATCGGAAGTTGCCCGACAGGTAGGATGCAGTGAGGGGTCAGTGCGTTATTTGGTTAAAAAAAAACAACAAACTGGTAGCCTCGAGCGAAAAAAGGGGAGTGGAAGAAGAAGAGCTACCACACAAAGGGACGACCTTCATTTAAAGTTCCTGTCTCTGAATAATCGATTCGATTCAGCATCAAAGCTGCGAGCTGAGCTGTTGAAATCGACGAATAGACCATGCAGCACGAGAACAATCCAAAGGAGACTAAACGAGATGGATTTACGTTCTTGTCGCCCAGCGAAAAAGCCGCTTTTAACCCAGCGCATGAGGCAAGCTCGGCTCGAATGGTGCAAAGAACGCAAAAACTGGACCTCTGAGGATTGGAAACGAATCATTTTCTCGGATGAATCGAAATTCAATCTCATTGGTCCAGATGGAACATTGCGAGTGAGACGCAGAACCGGTGAACGGTATTCGGACGAATGCATTCAAGCGACTGTGAAGCATTCCCCCTATGTGATGGTTTGGGGATGCATTTTATACAATCGCGTAGGACCGATAATTATTCTTGAGGGATCCGTCAATGCTGCGAAATACCAGGAAATTATCGAAGAAGGCGTGGTTCCGGCAATCGAGGATCTGACAGCGGATGTCAGAAATTCCGTCTTTCAAGACGATTCGGCCCCTGCGCATCGAGCTCGCTCTGTAAGTTATTTCGACATTGATTAAAAAAATGTTGTCACTCATAAACTTGGTAATTGTTTCTCTTTTCTAGGTAACACAATTAAAGGTGCAACTAGGGATAGAGTCCCTCCCGTGGCCAGGTAACAGTCCCGACCTGAACCCTATTGAAAACGTTTGGCAGGTAATGGGGTCGAAGATACGACAAAGCGAGCCGAAAACGATACACAATTTAAAGTGTGTTATCAGAAAGGTGTGGGAAGAAGCTGTAAACGAGGATTTCTTGCGAAATTTATACGACAGCATGGTGAGGCGAGTGAAGGCTGTCATCCGAGCTAAAGGCGGACCAATCAATTACTAATAGTTTTTTAATTGTCTTTAAATTTCAAATTTTGTTCAATTTTAAGTTCTACGTGTTTGTTACTATGGGTTCATTGTAATTCTCACTACGGAGCAAAAATAAATTAATAAATAATGTATTTTGTTTTAATTAATAAATTTCCGAAATTTTTGAAAAAAACACTCATTTTCCATTTTCAATGCAATAAGCAGTTGAAAAAAACGTTCTTAACTTGTAGCGCTTATAAAAGAAAGGTACTGTCGTCAGAAAAATATTTTCTACATACAAAGTTAACGTTTCGAGACACTGATTGAAATATTTAGGAATTTCCATGAAATGAACAATTCGTAAATTTTTGTGTCCTAAATTCCTATATTCCATTGGCGGGCCAATTTGTATGGAGCCGAAAAATTCGATTAGACCTGCCCCCTAGGATGATTCTATGGACAATTCTAAGCAACTTTGCCGAAGGAACCATAGGTCTATCTCGATTTTCGAGTCTCCCACTTTTCAAAAAAAGATTTTTTCCCTATAACATCATTTTGATTCAAAATTCGTTTTTTTATTCATCGTTATATTATCTTTTTTATGTGTATATGGGGGGTTTTTGGGGTCGAGAAATTCATTTCTGATCTTTATTTTTACCTATGACTACCGCCAGAGGGCGTTTCATGCATATTTTAACTATTTTTCGTCTATTTTCCGAGAAAAATTACAAGTTTTTCGGTAAAATTGATCTTTATTTAATTTTTTTCAATGAAAATTCAAATTAAAAAATAAGAACATGTGTAAAAAATAAAAAAAATGAATTTAGTGAGAAAAAAAGCGACAAAGTGTTGTTGCTTTCAAGTCAACAACGCATTTATTTAAAAAAAAACATCGGTAAAACATCATTACCGACATATTTTGTGAAAGAGCACAACACAATGACATTTATGAGTGTTCAGTTCATTAGTGTTTGAGCATCATTTCAGTGAAAGTGAATTATAAATTTCCTGCCAGTGAATAATTGTGAAATTCAAAAAGAATTAAAAGGTATGTGTTAAAATTTTGTAATTTAATACACATAGGCATCGATGTTGTTCTCTTGCTTGGTTACTTTTTTCTGAAATATGTAATACATTGTAATGTATTTATATGTATAGCATGTAGGAATAATGTGCGTTGGAATAATGTATTAACTGGTCCTTAGAGGCGAAATGTCGGTTGACATATGAGTAAATGCTGTTGATCACATATGAGTTATGCCAATTTGTAGGTGGAAAAAATATATTCGAACCAAATGTTTTGAAATATACTAATTTCAGTTTTTTAAAATTTTTTTAGTAAAATTATACAATGGATCCAAATGCATTGCCGTCTACATCTCAAACCGCAACAACATCAACAAGTACCGAAAGTCATTTGAAGCATTTGCCTTCGCACGATGTTGCTGTTTTTGGTGCATCTTGTGATTTGAGTGGACTCGATCTGCCAACGAAACAGGATATTTTAAGATGTTTTTTTTTCTTGGCCGAACGTGCTAAACTCCAAAACAAAATGTTTTCGTATAAAACATTCGTACCGCACGTAACAGACAAATTGATTGAAATTTGGAGTCAACTTAATGTTGAAATTCTAACCAAACAAAGTGTTGTTAGAAAATTGGGTACATTGATTGACAAGTATCAAATCGAAACTAAACATTCAAATATCGCCTCATTCAGAACGTTCGAGCAATCTACAAAAGAATTATTTTACATCGGCAAATGTCAATGTGACTTGAAAGCAGAATTATGCTCATGTGGATTGATTCCAGATCATTTGAAAGAGTTCATGCGAGATCAAAATAATGACAGAAGATTGACGATACCGGAATTCGTGCTAGAAGTTGAAGAGCCAGCACCAACGTCAACAATAATATCAACAAGCGTTGAACAGAGCCATTCAGCATATGAACCAAGTACTGATATAGATCAGTCAAGTTCAAATCCACAAGATATTCCGCCAATGATACGAGGACCGTATACTCCCAGATACGATGCTTCGAACTTCGCTGCGATGTGTGATCGATTTGGTGTGTCTGATAGAATAGCAGCAGCACTCGCAACATCTCTTATGCAAGACATTGACGTAAAAGATGCACATGGCAATCCTATCATCATGGATAAAAATAAAGTGCGTCGAGAAAAGGCCAAATGCAGAGAAGAACTGCTTCGTAAGCAGTATGATGCATCCAATTTGATAGCATTTTCATTCGACGGCCGAAAAAATGATGCTTTAACAATGGAAAAAATCGATGAGAAGTTGCATGCAAGGATGGTGAAAGAACCACATCTAGTTGTTTTGAAGGAACCAAATTCTCAATTGATAGGCTACACAAAAGTCGAAAATGAAGATGCTGAACACAAATTGATGACATTTAATGCATTCTTCGTCGAAAAAGAAATTGCTCTCGATGCATTAATCGGCATATGCTGTGATGGTGAGCCAACAAATACTGGCGTAAGAAATGGGATTTTGCGTCGATTTGAATTGCATTTGAATAGACCGCTGCATTGGTTTGTGTGCATGCTGCACTTTAACGAGCTGCCATTTCGTCATTTGTTTGACACTTTGGAAAGATCATCGACCACTGGACCACGAACAACAACTGGAACGTTGGGCAAACAAATTGAAACTTGTGAAAATCTTCCGGTATGTATCATTTGTCATTTTTCTCATCGATTTTTTCCATTATTAAATGGTAAAATTTAATTCATCTCATTTCTTTTTTTTCAGCTTGTAGATGAATTCGAGATAATCGTGCTAGAGAACATGCCACCTGATTTAGATCCATTTGAATTATCCACCGATTCAAAGTACTTATACAAAATGGCCAATCCAATTTCGAATGGTGTTGTTCCTGCGGATTTATCTCACAATAAACCAGGACCAATAGCACATTCACGTTGGCTCACCAAGGCGAATAGATTGTTGCGGTTGTATGTGTCAACTGAAAATCTATCAAGGAATTTGAAAATTTTGGCAACATACATAATGAAAGTGTATGTGCCGATGTACTTCAACATCAAGTACTATAATTCGGTGGTCTTCGGTAGTGTATTATTTTACAAATTCATTCGTTGGACACAATATTTGGATACAAATCTACGCGGAGTTGTGAATAATGTCATTAAAAACAATTCATATTACGCACATTCCGAAAATATTTTGTTAGCGATGTTATTTGATGATAAAAAAGAGACACGAAAAATCGCAATCAAGAAAATTTTACACTACCGAAGAAATCTGTACGACCCGGCACATCTTAGAGTTTATCAAAAACCTTTGATAAACTTCAATTGTACAGATTATACGAATATGATTGATTTAAATAGAGATGATGTCTTATTCGAACCACCGTTTACGTATAGCATTCCGTATGATCATTTGGAACAATATTTAGAATGCGATGATCCACCATTGCCTGATCCAAGAATTCCGGTACACATACAAGCAACGGAAAGACATGTTCAATTGCTGGCTAGCGTTTCTAAACGTGTTTTAGAAAAGAGTCGACACAGTGTTATGGCAGTTACATCAGAAAGCCGTGCAAAATACCCCCGACTTGAAAGCAAAAAAGACTTTCAAAAATAAGTTATTTCGCTTTTCTTCCACTAAATTCATTTTTTTTTTTATTTTTTACACATGTTCTTATTTTTTAAGTTGAATTTTTGTTGAAAAAAATAAAATAAAGATCAATTTTACCGAAAAACTTGTAATTTTTCTCGGAAAATAGACGAAAAATAGTTAAAATATGCATGAAACGCCCTCTGGCGGTAGTTATAGGTAAAAATAAAGATCAGAAATGAATTTCTCGACCCCAAAAACCCCCCATATACACATAAAAAAGATAATATAACGATGAATAAAAAAACGAATTTTGAATCAAAATGATGTTATAGGGAAAAAATCTTTTTTTGAAAAGTGGGAGACTCGAAAATCGAGATAGACCTATGGTTCCTTCGGCAAAGTTGCTTAGAATTGTCCATATAATCATCTTAGGGGGCAGGTCTAATCGACACAAAATTTGGCCCGCCCTAATATAATCGATAATGGCAAAGGAGGAGGGGGGGACTTTTCGGAGCACACTTTTCCATATACCCTGGAGTAAGGTAGATAAGTTGATTTACATGTTTTTTTTTATGCGCCTCTTAAACATAGAAAAACAAACTCACAAACATGCCAAGTCGTAATCAAAATCGGATAATATCAACATGCCGTGAGAAAGAGGATGCTGTTAGTAACAAATGTTTAGATCAATATATCTCAAAAACGGTTATGGTTACAGGAAAAATTATTTAATATTTTTTGTTGGAAATTTTGTAACCGTTACTGAGATATGTAGGAAAGGTCACTTTTGGTGACCTTTGCCCCGTATAAAAAGTGACGCAGCAATCGGATTGATGGGGACTTTTGACATTTTGTTCAACACACCAGAACCAAGGTTCACACCAAAATTCAGCTTTCCCCTAATTTTTCCAAAGCACCATGTTAAGTTTCCCCGGACTACTAGGTCACCGGTGGAAAGAATAATTAAACTGATGGCGTTTGGTTTGTGATTTAGCATCACGTCGTACCCGGTATCGCACACTATCTTGCGGACAGATCAAACGCTTAAACCATGAAACTTTAACAACAAATTTGTCTTTTTGTGTATTTTTTTGTACGTTTTGCTAAGTTTTTGCCCCTCTTACCACCAGAGGACGAGCAGGGATAAAAAATTAAAGAATAACTAACGAAAACGTACAAAAACTACGCGTAAAAACAGCACATTCCAGATAAATAAACAAACAAAAAACACCAAACCACAATGACACTGTCGGTAAAATTCTCTAACTGGTATGGACACGTAATCGAGCTTTACCCAGTGCCTTTACTTCAGATTTTTTAGCTAACTCTATTCACTAGAGATATTTTTTAAATTGATATTTTTAAAATTCAACTAACTTTGATGGTCTTAATGATTGCTTTGATCAAATCAAAAACGATAGAAAAAATCACGACATTAGCAAGCTGTTTGTTTCGAGTGCATATACGAATTGCTTCTACAAGACAACTATTTAAAGAAAACTATCTTTAAGGGAATTTAATTTTTTTATCACAACTAAGAAATCAAAATTCATTGTTGCTGAAATTCTTTGTGCTCTCCATACCATGAAGCCCACTCATGTTGCGTTCAACCGAAAAGTGCGACGAACTCAACAAGAAACATTTTAGTCAGTGCAGTAACTACAACATCTTCAACATTGATTTACCGCTCGGAAGCACCGTCCTTCGCAAATGGCAAAAGCGGCGGCGGCGGCGGTAATGAGAAGTTCAAACAAGTCGGTAGACGAAAAGAACATTGCCAAGTTCGAGTGCTATCGGATCTTTTCACGTCTCGTTGAGTAAACAACATCTCATTCCATGCTGCGCCTCCTCAATTACACAACAACTGACAGACAGTAAGAAACGTGGGAGGCTCTGTGGCTATTAAAGAGCCGGGGTGAGCCCCACTTTGGGCGCTAACTCGGAATTTGAAGTGAATGAAATAGATCGTAATCGAATCAGACGAAAGAATAACAGTTATTCACCTGCAGCAGTTTAACAGCAAGGCCTAGGAAGCTCCGCAAAGTGCTTGAAAAGGTGACATCACAAGTCAATATGCGTCATCTCATGCTCCCTATTAATGAAGCGAGTCAGCTGTTACCCACCAAACGTTGGGAAAATAGTCCCTTAAAAATGAAGTTAATCGTCTGAATATAGCCTTTTTATAATGTTGGCACTTGGGTAAAGCAACATGAAAATTGTTGACGAAAAGAAGTTAGTAATGTCGATGGGAAGCTTGAAAAGGGCCTGCACCTCACACAAGTTTCGTTGCTGTCGAGAATCCCAAGGGCTTACTGTCCTCATTGCGAAGTTGAGGTTTGTCGCTGTCGTCACTTGCGTTATGCACGGAAGATGGAAAATTGCGCCCATCAACGACTGGTACCGAAAACTCGTGCTCACATGTACTTGTCTACGGCTGCAAGGACGTTCTTGACGTTACGGATACGCTAGTTCGGGCAAAGGCACCAAGGTCGCATGGTTCCCACCCTCGACCTTCTTTTCGCAATCATTAAATTTGGACTCCTGGCTGTTTTCGACATGCACAATCTGCTAGAACACTTAACAGATAGATACTTTGCCAAAATCTTGTTTACGCAACGAGATATACGGTCTCGAAGAGGATGAATTCAAGGCTCCATGCGACGGGGTATCTCTGACGTAAGTCGTTTGCCTGGAGACAAAAGAGTTTATGTTTCATATGATTATTTGTGCATTGAAGCAGTTCTTGTTCGTTTCGAGTAAAGATTTCATGCCAGTCATCACCGGTGGAGCGAATGACCGCTCAGACAAAGCCCGTTTGTACCAAACACTGACCACAATCCATTCATTATTCTACTCTAACTTGCCATTTGCACTCAGCTCACGTAGCAACCAATCATTAATTCTTTACTTACACTTCACAAATTAATAATTCTGTCGGCCCTTAGCTAGTAGTTAAGATGTATGCATAAATCGTCGCAAATCAGCTGCAGATCAATTCACACCTATATATTTTCCTTCTTTCCGCACTTGCTCTTATCATATGCACTGGTCGCAATCACAGAACCGAATCCTGTCGCACCTTTTCGAAAATTTGATTCACAGCCGACCGCACCGAATTGTAAAATCTGTCCGATATCTGCGGATTTCAATTGATAAAATCTTGTGACAACCACTTTACAACCACAAATTGCTAAAATACAGAACCGACAACTTTTCAATGACTCCGAACTTCTAAGCTGTCAAACTGCGACGACCAACTGGCACTACGGACGAATGGCCAATTAGAATCTGCTTGGAAAGATTTCGTGGAATGTGTTTCTAATTGGAAAGTTAACGTCAAAGTGCGGGAATCGTACAAAGCGCAGGTGCAAAGTAATTTCAGGTAGTCGATTGAGATCTTGAATGAAATTAGGTTTGAGTATGAAATAAACCTTGCAGTTGTGGGGAAAAAATATGTTTTAAACGTTTCTATACTTTGGATGATTGTTTCGAACGGATTAAAATAGTAAAATAAATCTTAAGTCACCGACTCAGACTCTGCAATATGGCCACAATCTATTGAAATATTTATTGGATTTTTTTACTATTATTTACTATTGTTACTACAATTTAGTCTAATTTTTACTAATAGGTGCATTAAGACTGTTAAATTTGTTCTTCGTTTAAGCGCGATTTTATCGCGATCCAAGTCCGGACGTCCTTTGCTGTATACAAAAAATGAACAGTTCATCAAATGCCGCTGTTAATCGCAATTCGTGTGTTTCTTTATTGACTATTAAATAAACTACATACCGAATGGGGCCGGATAAATTTGCTTTAATTAGCTTTAATTTTAGCTTTAATTAGCCAAAAAAAAACCAAAAGAATGAGTTTTATACGTAATAAAATTTATTATTTTCATTATTTTGCAAAAACAAAACAATTTCTCGATTCCTTCATTCTCGCCATTTTCGGATGTCGTTTTCGTAATTGCATGTCGTTTACTCAGCCATTTTTTACGCGAAATTTTTTTCGGATTGGAAATAATCATAAGCCGCTGTAATTAAAAACAAAATTTTGAAGTGCTGTTTAATAGATGTCACTCTTCGGCTCCGAAAATTTTGAAGTAGTGGTTTTTTTTTCAATTCCGGTTCAATTGTCAAATGTACGCTACTAAATGTTCTAAAGTGTGAAATTTTCGCTATTTCAAGGCAAAACATTTAAACGTAAGTGAACAAATTATAAATTATAATTTAAATTATCGAAAAACCATTCCGGTCCTAATAGCCTAATATATATTGAGTATTGACTGTGATGGTTTCAAATAATTATTCAAATTTCAACAAGATCATTACGAAAGCAATGGGGCTCTAGTAATATTTCTTAGGATTCTTGAGTCTGTCGAATGATGGCTGTATACTAATGTATAGGCATAAGTGGGAAACGTATTCAGAACTTTTTGTAAATAATGTTGTTTTTCACTTGATACCTTTGGTGAGTGTGTGATTTTCTGGCTTACTTAAATAAAACAGTTTCTTGATCGTCACTAAACATACTTTAATTCGGTAAAAACTCTTTAAAAATAATTCACCACACCAGCGGCGGCTCTACGTATGGGGCTAGTGGGGCTTAGCCCCACCATCTTTTTTCATTCCAAAATGAAAAGAAAATTATCTGTATTTCGATTATTACAAACAACTATCAAATTTGATTTTAGCGAATCAAATTATCAAAATACTTCGTTCACCTAGTGTTTTTAAAATAAATTAAAATACTTTTGTCTCGTCTCTTCATAATTTGTATTTCATTACACAAATTCGTATGTATAATTCAATTTAAGTGAACTGACTTCGCTGATCCGATGTGCACGCGATGCTCGTTTCATATTCTCTTTCTATATTCTGTTCTACATGTGCGTACATCAATGTGCGCCAGGCTAAGTTGAAATAGTTTCAAAAAAGAGAGGAATCGAATGAAAAAATTAAATGAGCGCAAAGTTTGTGCATACCATACGCAATGACTTAAAGAGTAATCAACGGACTAAGTCCTAAATTTAAGTTTCTAATGGTGTATCGCTTTTTTGTCGTTCGCTTGCTGAAGAAAGTATGCATCCAAAGTATCCTTAGTTTTTGCGATTGAAGAGTAAATGATGGTTTTGTTTTACAGTTCTTGCTGATATTATCGTTCAGGTAGCAATTATGATAGAAAATTGAAATATAATTGTTTGCAATATAATTGATCTTTGAAGACACTTTTGAAACGTTTTTTTACGTCAAATGCGAGAAGTGACAATTTTCAATTTTCGTGTTCTTCAAAGCATAAATATTTATTGGTCCGAATTTTCCAAGGTCAAATAAGTATCCCAAGATCGATGGTTCTTTGCTTTAATTTTCAATCCCTGAATTGCACAATCTATTTTTGAAAGCCTGTGGCATCTAATTTATTGCTTTGATGCAATTCAATGGGATTTTTGAGACGTTTTTACTATAAAAGATGCAACCAAATTAATAAATTATATGAATCATGACGATTTTTTATTTTTTCTAGTGACTTTTTAATTAAATATTCCTTCAGGCGACTACTCTTTATAATGTTTTAAATACACGCAGTACATATGGTAACCTAGGATTTAATTTATTAATTCAATTAGAAATATTTGAAATTAAGACAGACTAATCATAAAGAAAAAAAATTCCATATATGATCCTCATGCTATAGGATAGTTTCGGATATAATTATAATCCAGTTTAAACCAGTAAAAATTAATATGTAATCATGATGTATTGCACCATACTTTTCACATAACAATTCACTTAACTTTTGTTGCAGAACAGCTCTGAGTAGAAACCACCACAATAGATTTAAGCCTAATCTGTTGCTCTCTACGTAACATTCTGGATGCGCTGTGGATTCTAAGTTCCACCTAGTCTTCAGTTTCGAGGGTTAAGCTATATAAACCGAGAACCAGCCAGTTCTGTGTCATGTAAAACGTGAGACAGTATACAAAAATACTACAAATGAATGAATTAGGGGGTAAGAGAGGCTATCGCGATTAAATTTAGTTACCTGGCGTTGGCATCATCATGACGTTGGAGAGACCGCTGGCCCCTGTGAGCGATTGGAGGGTGGTAAAGGATTACACGAAGAGTGACTACAACTACATCATCTGCTATATTGCTAAAAGCAGGCAATGGTGATACTAACCTAATCCTAGAAGGATTAGCTAGAATCCACCAAGCTCAACGAAAGATAGATGGCCACCGCATTAAACGCAAGCTTAAAGGGGGAGCCTTTATTCAACAGAATCGTAGCAATCTGAGAACTATAAGAAGCCATTTTTAGAAATGCGATGGGTTGAATTCGGAGAGCTTGTGAGATTTCGATACCCCAGCAAAAACTCTTTACAGCGGCGAAACACTACTAGTGAAACGATCAAGTTACTGAACTGCAATGCATCAGCTTAGTGTACAGGTGCAGGGCGCAGTAAGCTTTTCATCTGAATAGACAGGAGGCAGGTTAATTTTCTGCAGTGTACTCGTTAGCGAATAAAGGATTGTAAAGAGGAGCAAACGCTCAACATAGCAAACTCTTTCCGAGAAGGTAAACTCGGACCTGTGGGGCAAGAAATCAAAATTGGTAGCCCACAGAAGCAATTGGATGTGGTTGGATCGCATCGTCCGCTCACCTTTTTTGGCACATCATTTAAGAATGGATAACAGCATGTTGATGAAGGGGGCTGTTCCTTTCTTAGCAGAAGAGGAGATGATCGACGCGGGATCTGTGGTGAAGAATACTAAAGTGCTTGGCCCTGATAGCGTGCCTGTAGAAGCATTCAAAGTTGTAGTGAATAGTCAGCCGCGGTTTATACTGGGTTTATATCATTTTTGTTTGGTGTTAGATGTCTTTCCATTGCAATGGAAAGTTGCTTGATTGGCATTCTTTGATAACGTATATATATATATATATATATATATATATATATATATATATATATATATATATATATATATATATATATATATATATATATATATATATATATATATATATATATATATATATATATAATTCCGTCTACGTATAGTCTTCTCTGCATGCTCGACACGGCGTGAAAGCTCCTCGAACGGTTGCTGAAACCACTGCTACTATCACCAATTAGATGCACAGGTGATCTATCTGACAAGCAGCATGGCTTTCGAAAATGGTATTAAACTGTTGATGCCTGTCAACAGTGATTAGAGCAACAGAAAGAGCAAAGGAAGCGTGCCACTGCACCAGACAGGTTGCCATATACGTCCAAAATATCTTCAATCTTGTGAGGTTGAATGTAAAAATGTAAGCTGGGCTCACGAGCATAGCTTACATATTGCTGACTACTTGTTGGTCTTGATGTCGGACTATCTCAGAAACCAATACCTGCTATTTAATGCTGATGAAAGAATTCAGCTCAAGAAGAGCACAGGAGTCATTGTTCATTGAAGCATTGTTCACGATGGACCACTGTGCCTGAAAATACTGGCGGATGTGTTCCTGGTGGGTTAGGCTAATGAGGCAGCGGCAATCACTTTCAAAACTGCTGAATTCACCCAATTCAGACTTAACCAAGTCATGAAGAGGGTGAAATGGTTGATGGCTGACTATTGCTTACAGCTGGCACTGTCCACGTTAGAGATTTTCATGCTAACATTACGGAGGATACTAACTGGCATTCAGATGATAGTAGACTGCTCAGAGGTCCAGACCAGTAAGTTGGTAAGTTACCTGGAGATACTGGGGATGTTAATAGATCGGCACCACGCGAGAGATCCTGGGAAGCGCCAAATGATTAGATGTAATATATATCTCGGCACGATTTATCTTTCGTCTCTTTTTGATCCAGACTATCATGTTTGGGCTGTTGAATTTGACATTCTAGGCCTTTTGGTGTGGTAGCGATAGAGTGAAATCCGTTTGTGAATGACTTATATTATCATCTCTGTTCTAATATAAACATGTCTTGGCTCAGAAATTGTAGCCATTAATTTGGCTGAGTAGGTTCAGTTAAGGTGTGTTCGTGATTAGCACCAATCCGGTTCTGAACACAAGTCCACATAAAAACTTGTGCCAACCCTTGCATGGCCTCACTGCTCTGCAAAGATATTTATGGGATCACTTTGGTGACTACACATTCGAGTTAAGATAACGGATCTCAGTTTGGAGCCAATCACAAAAAATCGAAATTCGTCGGACATAAGTCTGACTGCCCCAACCCAACCTCAGTTCATACAGCCAAGGAGGGGCCTTTTTCTAGAGCAAAGTACTCTAATGATGGAGGAGAAGTAGTTGGAAGACTTGCTTTACTGCAATCCGGAGGTGATGTTGAGTTGACCCAGAAAGCTTGCGCCATCGTCTATGGGTACCTTTCCTTTAATCTTGTCCAGGGGCTTTGAAGAAGTAGTCTCTGAGTTTGCTCTTGTGATCTCTGGCGGTAACATTTCTTACACTAATTTCATAATTACACCAGTGCAGTGGAACAAATCTTGCTTAAGGTTGCAAGTCTGAAAATGATAGAGAGCGTATATATAACGGGAGCTCTCCGGACTATTACAACAAAGGCACTGCTGGAGCTGCGTTATTGACTTCGTACCGATTCTCTTTTCACGCAAAATGCGAAATGCACCATGGTAAGATAAAAATTTGGTGATCTTTGGACAAGGATAGGCCTGAACCATGACAAAATCTTGTTGCAGGACATGTATGTTTCATCGGACATCGAATATACTATTGCCAAACCATCTCTGTCTCAGGAGTTAGACCATTCAGAGTGGTGTGGATGAAGGAAAAGGCGGTCCCTATGGATGGTTCCAAATTGAAAGTGCCGTATATGCTCACTTGAACTTAACTTCCTTCCGCCTTTCGGACCACTGTAGTGTCTTTCAGGCGGTGGTACTGACGGTTCTTGAAGCGACCAATTAGGTCTTATGTAAATAGACATTCGGAGTAAATATCTATATTTTCACTAACAGTCCAGGGACTACACATATATGAGCTAGCCTTTGGATACCATATGTCTCTTAATGAGATGTCGAAACATTCAATGATGCAGCTGTTTTTAGTGCCAGGACATAGGGGCTCTAAGACTAAACTGTGAAGCGCACCAACTTCCAAATGCTGGCGGCATGCTTTTATCAGAAGTGCCTTGCAGTCTCCTGATTTGCAATCAGTTGGGTACAGTAAAACGGACTATCAAGCAAAAATATTTAAAGGATGCTGTGAAATGCTGGGTGGAAGAGCCTTCAAGTGAAATCACGAGACAATTGTAGAAAACGTTTGAATTTGGTCGCTCTAAGGAACTTCTTGATTTAAAAAGGAGGCCCTTCTACGCAGTGGTGGCTGGCTTAGCTAAACACTGTCTCTTTGACAGACATGCAACATGGCTAGGTTATCCTTAAAATGACTTCTACCGAAGTTATCGATGCGAGGAAGAAAAGGAAATAGTTTTTCACCTGCAACAAAATTAAAAACCCTATAATTTTTTCAAAATTAATCACCCTATAATTTGTTCAAATGGCATCGTACATGAATCATATTTGATATTTGTGAACTAGACAGCTACAGTATACAAATAGACAAACAATAGAGCGTTATACTCCGCAAGAGCGTGGAATAATTATGTCAATATTTTTCATCAAGAATCGGTCGGTGGAGTTGGCGCAGCGTTGATTTGGACGCCGATTTCCGAATCGTGTCGCGCCAACTGGGCAAACAATCCGGCGCGTAGCAGCTCGACTCGAACAGACTGGTACCACACGAGACCTTGCAGGGCGTGACCGCCACCGGACTGGTCCTTCGACTGAGAATATCGCAGTTGTGGCTGCCGATGTCGCTGAGAACGATGAATCATCAACCAAACGACGGGCCACGCAATTGGGAATCACCAGACGGATCCTACAGCGAATTTTAGTGAAAGACTTACACATGTTCCTGTATAAAGTGCAAAAAGTGCATCAATTAATGCTTACTGACTGTCAGTCGCGTGTAAATTACTGTCAAGCCATCCTCAATCTCAACAACGAAGATGACGGTTTTGTATCGAAAATCATCATGAGCGACGAGGCATAATTCTACTTAAGCGGTTACGTCTATAAGCAAAATCTTCGTTTCTGAGGCACTGAAAAGCCGCGTGTAATGCACAAACAGCCATTACATCCACTCAAAGCCACTGTGTGGTGCGGCGTTCACAAGGGAGCAGTGATTGGGCGATATTTTTTTGAGGACGCCATCGGCAATACGGTCACTGTTACTGGCCATCGCTACAGGGCTATGATAAACGACTTCTTGCTGCCGGAATTGCATGAGCAGGGCTTTGTGAATATATGGCTTCAACAAGAAGGTGCAACCGCACACACAGCACGAGCCACAATGGATATTGTGAAGGAAGCGTTTTCTGGTCGCGTAATCTCCCGTTTTGGCGATTTGGCATGGCCAGCAAGATCGCCCGATTTAACCAGCCCAGACTTCTTTCTTTGGGGTTACTTGAAGCCGCGGGTTTATACCAACAAGCCTCAGAGGATCAAGGACCTTAAGGAGAATATTCAACAGGAATACGAACAGCTATCACCGGAAATTTTGCGGAAAGTCATGAAAAATGCGATGAAACAGGCACATATGTGTATCAAAACTGGTGGCAGCCACTTGATGGATATAATCTTTTCCAGTTAACAGACAAAATTGTAAAGGTCCAAATAAAGATTTCCATCACTCATGCTCGGCCCTTGCCGGAAGAAGGATGAAGTCCCTTGACTCATAATGCTTTACTTGCCTACTCGAAGTGGGTTTAGTGGATCAGAAAGATCAGTTCATCAAGGACTCAAGGAGGTTCTCCACTTAACAAGGGCTGTGTACTACGGAACGCAGTATTACAATGGGCCCTTGTATATTTAAGTGTGCTCTTTCAAGCGTCTGTCTGAAGGAGGCAGCCACGGAACCTAAACAGTCCTGCATGGGGTGATGCTCGGTGTCAGTCAGTCCTACATGGGGGTGATGATCTACTGGGACCACATTCGTAAGGCAGATATAAAGGCTCTCAGAGCTTTAGGCTTGCTGAGAAGGTTGAGGGTCATCTTTGGACATACTGTATATGAAGAATTTTAAAGTGCGGGCTACTGGCGCCTGTCGTTACCGCACGATGTTGGAGTAGTCAAGTTCATCCATCAATCCGGATTATTTCCATTAATCTGAGATATTTCGCATTCGAATTCATTTCAATTAGTCACGCGAGCGTTTTATTGGAGAAGATACACAGTCTACATAGTTTCATTCTCAACAGTCAGAGAATCACTAACTAAAAATCAATAGTACAATGTAAGAAATGTCAAGGTGCCAGGAAATTAAAACTATTTCCGATACAAAAAGCTAGCCAACAACATCCGATGGCTTCCAATAGTTATTTTAACAAAATAATCTTTCAGAATCAAGTTTTTCAATTATCCATCACAAATTCAAAAATAATTCAATAGCCAGAACTTTTTCTTTTGATTACCCTGGCTTGACATCAAAGATATGCAAATGAAATCGAAACAAAAAGTTGAATGAATTTGCAAGGAAAAGTTTTTTTCACGAATAGCAAGTTTCCTGGATGTAAGAATTGAATATTGTCTTTGCTATTATTGGTTAAAAATCAGATAATTCGACTTTTGTACAGTGAAAAACAGTTGGGCCATAAATTGTGGTCTAAAGACGATCATTAAATAAGATCAAGGTGAATCACTAATGACTCTGTGAATTAAAAATTTCTGTTGCAGATCAGTATGCTTCGTTAAGATCCTGTGTTTACTGAATGAATCATGACATAACTCGTTTGTATGCAAAGTATCTATAAAGTACTTCTTGACGGGAGGAACATTAGCTCATCAAACTGGTGAAAAATTTCAATAATATAATAAGTAGTTTAAATTTTGAAAACTTGCTTTGACTCGTCAGATCTGGACCAAACAAGTGTTCAGTGTGTTTTTAATGCGAAACTATCAAAATATTTAATTAGCTAAAACAGTTATATTATGAATTCAATGAGTCCATGAAATAATATTTAAGGTGGATGATTAACATCAGTCAATGAATTTGAATGAAAAAAAGTTAGATGTTTTTGACCAGTTAGTATTTAGTATGATGCATGCTTATAAGCTAAGATCATTCAAAGCTTGTATTCCTTGCTAAAAAAATATTTCGGTAAATCTACATACCAACTTTCGGCAGATTTCTATTTCAAATATGGCAGATTTGTCACTAAACCAAAATATCTTTCATTATTAGAAATATGCTAATATATTCTAATGGCAAATACATGGAAACTTGGAATTTTTTTGTGTAAATACACTTGTTGTCCTTTAACTCAAACAAATTCTTAAAACCACAAACATAAAGAAAACAAGCAAAATAATAAAAGTCATTTTTTTCAAACTAGAGCATTGGTGCAAATATTTACTGTCAAATATTGAAAGTATAGCTTAAAAGGCTCCAAACGAATAATGAGTGTTTTGAATCTTTATTGATGTAAATATAATAAATTTTTTACTGATTTTCCATGAAAATTAGTATTAGAATCGGTTCGCCGAAAATTCATATTTTTTCATATACAGTCGACTCTCGATAGTTTGAAACTCAAGGGACCAAAGAAAAATTTTAAACTATCAATGGTTCAAAATAACAGGAGTTTAAATAACCAAGAGAGAGGGAGGAAAAAATTCAAATAAACAAGATTTTGGGTCAAATTCTTGATTTATTATTCCAAGCATTTGTAAAATTTTTTACAAATGTTCATTGGAGAAGAAGTCCGTAATTTTCTGTTGCGCGAGCGACTTTCGTCTATCATTGTCCAACGAACTTTCGATAGTGGTGGGAGCTGAGAGTAAATCGTCACGTGTGTCGGTTCAGAAGCCCTAGAAACGTAGGGTAGCAAGATATCTGCTTGCCGCGCTCAATGTGACTGGAATTGGCGGTTGTTCTTCATCGTTTTCTTCCTCGTCTATTAGTTCACCATCGGTTTGGGCACCGTGGACATTACTGTCATCGTCAACATGAGCATAACCCTCAAATTTTAGCTCACCATACGTTAGGTAGATGCCCCCAACTTGAATCAGAATTCATATTTTAGGCGGCTCTGATGAGTCTTCTACGTTTTCGGTTTGCTTAAACCCACACTTTCTGAAGCGGTTGTAAATAGTGGTAGGGCTGTCTCATCTTTTTCAATGCTATCCAGCACAAGAAAAACAATTTCTCTACGGTAGAGAGTTTTAACATTTTAAATTATGCCTTGGTCTAATGGCTGCAATCTTGACGTCCTGTTGGCTGAAAAAAAATCAATTTTTTCTTTGTCTAATGGTGGTGGGCTATTATGCATGGTGCAGTTGTCCAAAAACAGTGTGATTTTGCGTTTTTTCTTTTTCATGTCACTGTTTGAGGTCAGCCATTCATTAAACAACTCTGTCGTCATCCAGGATTTTTTGTTTGACTTATAAGTTGTGGGCAGCGATTTTATTGCTTTAAAAGAGCGTGATTTTGCAAGTTTCCCTTTAATGAGTGGTTTCAATTTTTGGACTCAAAAGACAGTTATTCTATCCTTGCTGAGTTTCCCAAATGTTTCTTATTGAACCTGCGTTCCTAGACAATTTTCGGAGAAATGCAAAAAGGCGCCAGCTCCAGATATATTTGAGCAATCCGTGAAGAAGATGACAGATTGTCCTCTGGCATAAACAGCTGAGTGCTCTCAATAAATTTGACTCAAAAGAATTACTTCCTATCTTCATCCGAAGTGGGCGAATGATAGTCCAGCGTCCGAAGGCATGGCAGGAATCGGAGAGATCTCACGCATCGTACGAGTACCTCTAATAGAACGGTGTCCCATATCTTCGTTTCCTACCCATAGGCCAAGTTAAGTTAGTCTATGAACAGAGCTCATCGCCACACTTGGAATTTGAATGTTGAATGAAGGCAGGTTGAGTTAGTATTAACTGGTTACCGAAAATAGGCATGTCAGTTTCAACCTTAATTTTCATACTAGCTTGAAGCTTAAAATTTAAAACTATGTCCAAACCAAAGTAAGGCTGTTCTGCAGGGAAATTTGATGCGGGCTTGAAATTTAATATACAGTTTCTTGCCAAAATATTAACGAGCATGTGTTTCAGCGTTTTGGGGAATGCTCTCGAAAAGAGGGTGATAAGTGGCAATAAGGAGTGTGTCGCCTAAAAATTTCAGGCTTAAATATTAGGCTGTTTTTATGTTGTGCCTGTGCGAAACAAGCTAAGAATTTAGAAATAAGCTTTCAAATTAAAGCGTTTATGTAGAAGTGGTGCCTTGACTGCCTTTTTGGTCGCGACCAACAATAAGAGCTGCGATAAATATGCAGACGATTTTCTTTGCTAACATCGAAGATCGTATTTTTTAGCCCTTTCGTTTCTGACGTCCGATATATTGGACATTGGTCTTCACCTTCTTTTTCATCTGCTGTTTCTATGTTTTCTGAAACTGTCTTATGTTGTCGCTTACGCTTGGCAGCCTGAACATTTGACCATGTGCGAACATCAAAAATTCATTCGAGAACGCATACTTGTGCTCACAACATCGTCTTTCCTGAACTAACAGTTTCGTAAATTTGAGTAGGTGTTTTAAATTGAATTTTCAGAAAGTAAATGTTGTCCGTTAAGGTTCTTGATTTTGGTATATGTTTTGCATGTTTCTTTTATCTAATAGAGTTGAAAAAACGCATTAAATGATATTGCTTTCACTGATATATTGGATATGACTTTTTTTTGTTCACACTACAGTCTAACAGGCCACGCCCAGAGACTTTTGCCGGGAATTGAACCTGCATCCAGTAGATCCAGAGGCAGTGAAATTACCACTGGGCTACTGGACCCTGGGTCCACCCTACTGGCTCACATGCTCATGCTTTTTTCGCGACCGTTGGGTACGCATATCCAATATATTGGACATCGCGCACCTGCCAGGTGTGAATCGCTACCTCAAATCTGAGTGCATTTTTGAGCTCAGCGAGTTCATATTACATAAGTATCTAAAAAATATATATTAGATACAAAAATATATTAGATACATATCTAAAAAAATCTTTGACGGCTAGAAATAAATGGAAATAAACGAAAGGGTAAAGATTGCAAAAAGTAATTTTTTTCTCAGGTGTCTTTTGTGGAAGGCCTTCATTGGCAATGCTGTTAGATACACCCTTGATGAGCTGGATCATTGCAAAGATAAAAATGACGATACATGACAATTGTTTGCTCAGAAAGATATTGTTTGTTTGTAGCACTTCTCCAGCATAACGTAAAAAGCCATCAACAAAAGTTAATATGAGTAATATAAGAAATAAAAAGATAGAAAGGAATATTAAACAAGAGCTATGAAATTAACTCAAGAACTTTTGAAGCCACTTTAAGCAAATTCTTTGGCACCAGGGAATATTCTAACAGGTACCGTTTTCCCTTTTACTAACGAAACGTTGAGAGAAATGGTCATTGGTCAGAAGATCACACTACGTTTTAAATTCTACAATGACACGTAAAACTGTTGCTTACTAACAAAATATTTTTTTAAATAATCTTTTTCTGACCATTATTCTGCATTTTCTGCAGTTTTTCGTACATAATTGCTAGTAAATAGTCAACCGTTTTTATCTGCTTTCGTTTGTACTCCACAAATATCGTCAGATAATGCCTCAACTCTGTATTAAGATAATAGTTATCCCGAAATGCATTATACGCAATATTTGTAGAGTGTACAAAACATTTAAGTAAATAAAAGTTTACAGTACTTGAAGACAAAAAATCTTCTTTAGATTCGCCCTAATCGATAATCTTGTCTTTTCTCTCTCTCACTCTTATCGTTTAACGAAACTCCAATATAAACACAGCTTCAAAAAGAAGGTAAGAGCGTAAATCCTGCAAATATTTGAAAATACTTCGTCATGAGGAAAAACAGGAACAATCCTGAAGAGATTTGAAAACTAGCACTTGACTTTTCTTCGAAGAATACAACTGAATTTTGAAAAATTCCATCTCAAAGGGGAAACTTTATTCTTAGCAGAAAAATTAAAATTATTATCTATCTGAAGTACTGCAATAAAATACGATGTACAGAATCAAACAACTATGCCGGGCGTTCGCGAGTTATGATATAATCATTTTTATTCCCTAAGAAAAGCAACTATATCGTACAAAAATTTTGTTCTGTATTGCAATCCGTTCACGAGTCAAGCTGCACTAATAATTACATAATTTCAAATTAACTCCTCATAATTCATAGCTACATTATTCATAAAGCCATTCTCCATCATCTCGCTAAATCGTTAATGTTTTATAACTGAATCGAAACAGTGACAGCAAAGATTGACCGTTGGTCAATCAAATCGGTTACGTAGCAGACTCCTCTAAGTATCTGTTTAGTTATTTACAGCACCATCGCACAAGACAGTAGCTTCCTCCTTTCCAATGGACCGACGATACTCCGATACTTACTACAGTAGAATGTCGATGAACATTCATATTTAACTGGCTGTCGACAATACGGACCTGCTGCTCTGTCGCCACTTCCTTGTCTTCGCTTCGAAAGCTATTTGTTTTGACCAGCTTGCCAACAAAATCGAAACATGTTCGAATTGAGAGGCTACACGTGAATTACTGTTTAATTATCGAATGGTGGCAATGCAACCGTGAATAAGATGCAGCGAAACGATCGAAATGAGCGGCGGTGGGCCGAGATGTTTCGAAAATGCAATAGGATATTTAAAGATACCTACACCGTTAAAATGATTACTAAACTATGGAATGCTACCTACTGATTTCGAACGGATCACCTATGGCCTTCCTGTATAAACCTAAGTGACCGCATAGTTCATCTAGATGTACTTTGACGAAGTGATAATGTGCTGTTATCTAATAAAATATTACTGGCGCCACCGAATTGTATGCACGGTGCCTGTTGGTGCGAGCAAAAAGTGAATGGCTGGAATAATGTGTGCAAAATTGTCACTATAATAGTTTACAAGACATTCTGCAGGGGATTTTAAGTCTTCATTTATTTTTGGCTTAGCAACTTTTTGAGCTCTGTATCAGTCTTTGATTGCACAGCTAATTCATGTTTTCGCAACAATTGCAGCCTCATTTTTCGGTATGTTCCTTTCAATGTTCCCACAGTTTTATTAATTGGTTACTATCATCTTGATATTTGCCAACTTCAACTTTGTGTGCATAGCCAACATATCGAACAGTAAACTTCAGAACGAAGCTCCATCGTTCATAGCAACTATGAATGCTTGAAATTTATTACCTCAGCAGATCGTTTCAAACTTCCAGATATATCCTCCTCCATAAAACAAGCATGGTTCATCGAGTTTTTTTTTATTCTCCAGATCCGCTTGGAAGTTTCTCAACTTTAGATGATTTCTGAGCCGCCAAGAACCGATTTTAGCTAAACATTATGGAAAGATTATTTAATTCAACAACACTATGACTACCACCATAGAGATATCGCAAAAGTCACACGCGGAGCTAGTGTTAGGTTTCAATTGCAAGATATCGTCTTCATCATGATGGCATCGTCTTCCTATCTTGTTGGTTTCGAACTTATTGTGGATGTTGTTTCTTGCAAAAGACAGAAAGATAACAATGCATGCAAATAATTTCCAGGCACGTTTTCTTTGGTTACGCGAGAATTTGAAATGATTCGAGAATAAGAACGAAACGTCTTCGAATGTTTGTTTGGTTTTGTTTTATTTTTTGAAATACAAATTTTGCACAATTTCTGCATGATCTTGTATGCAAGCAACGGAAATCAAATGATTTTTGATACTGTTGCTGGATATTATTGGGTTAAGAAAAAGGAAACTGGTGTAACATGAAGGAAAAATTGCCTCGTAAAAACGGTTTGATACCCGAAATAGAAAAGATTTCCTACGCTGTAATTCATAAAATTGAAAAATAATTTACATATACCTGTGCTACAATTATTTAATGTAAGATAAAAAGATTTCTGAGCTTTACATGGTGAAATCACTTCCTTACCTGCAAAGATCGAGAACTGAGTAAGTAAGTCGGTAGCAGCTGAAGACTTCAGACCACAGTCCGGGCTCCATTCTCTGGCAGAGAGTGTCTTGGGAGAAAATCTGCAACAAAGAAAGGCTGCAGTCTTTTAACTGCTACAATTTTGGACATGTTGCAGGCAACTGCAACATTGTCCACCGCTGCGTGAAGTACCTGGAGAGGCACCAACGTGGCGACTACAAAAAAAAAATGGAAGACACACAGCTTGCATATATCAACTGTGGTCTAGATGGTCACCCGACCAACTACCATGGATGCTCGGCATAAAAACAAATGGTCGCCAGAATCAAAGCGAAGAATACTCGTTGCAACCAGGCCAGTTTTTTCTTGAACTACAGGCGAAGTGTTATTTCATACGCACAGGCATTAGGAAATACTAATTTCCCTGTTTTTGGTGTTGAACCAGCTCCAACACCTACGGGATGATCTCCAACCAATGCCAATCTTGGACTGACAAATAACTTTATCACTCAAGTATTGACAGCGGGAACTGATGCTGAAGAGCTGGTTGCCACTCTTAAACTGCTAACTACCCTGCTTAAGTAAGTTGGTTAAGGTCGCTACATTTAATAGTGCCTCGTTTATCTTGACGGCGCAAAGAGCTTCAGCACAACACCTCCTGAATGAGTTTAAATCGGATATTGTAGTGATAACAGAGACCAGACTCTCGGAGTTCCATAAGGTTCGCTTTAGAGGGTTCTTCACTGTCTTTGACAGCCAAAATGTTCACTGGTAAGTAGTTACTCCGAATTCACCAGCCATTCCAAGTAGTAGCTCAACAATACTCGTAGATTTCTTTCTCCTGTCAGATGACCTACACAGCAGCATCGATTCTCCACACTGTTGGACGCATTCTGGTATGTCTGATCATTTCGCCGTGAAGCTTCGACTGCAGTTTCACTCCTTTTTAAGCTTCATGGAAAGACCCCCAAAGACATCAAGGTCTTTCAAAAACACCGATTGGGGCCAATTTTAGCGCGACATAGACGTTGTGGTAGGAAATCTTGATGTTTGGTAAATTTAGCAAACCGTCAGATTGATAATCTAATAGAGTCCGTCAGTAACATTATAAACGAAACCGTTGTCCAGAATACACACTCGATCATACTTAATAAATATCAAAATCACGCGCTGCCGCGGGAAACCGTTAAGCACATGAAAATGAGACACATTTAGCGCTGTAAGTTAAAGCAAATTTTCCATAGGCATGGGAGGGATCACCCGTTGTACAAGTCTCTACTTTCGAATATCAACTGCCTCAGTAAAATAATTGCTGAGATGGTTGGTAAATTTCGCAGTGAGTGTCTTATGCAGCAGCTGGCCAACATTCGAACAGGCCCCGACATGTTTAAAGAAATCATTTGTTTTCGGCAATTACAAAAGCCAGGAGATGGTGGTAACGATTGACAATGTTGATTTGCGGAACTCTGATCATCAAGCCGAATTGTTTGCATCGACATTCCGATCCCAGCTGAATGCGGTTCCGCCTGACTGTTCAGCTCGTAACAGACACAAAGACACCACGAGCCACTGACCACATTTACATTCGAATATCCTTCGGAGGATCCGCAAAATGCAAATGACCTGTTCCACTTTATTAATAGTGCATACTGGGGACAGCTGCTGCACGGTATTAAGAGCAAAAAGTTTTCTGGGCATGATGGAATGTCTAATTTCATTATTAAACGTCTACCACTCTCTACTCAGAATTTTTTCTATTGTGTGAAACAATGCCCTGAACAATGGCTACTCTCCAGACTCATGAAAAGTGGCTAAAACTGTTCCTAATCATAAAAAGGGCAAAAACCATGAGACCATCAATTTCCGTCCAATCTCTCTGCCTCCTAATTTGGGACAGTTTTTTTTAGAGAATTTGGCTGGAAATGATAATACATCATGGTGGGCCTACGCGGGTGATTCCTGACCACCAGTTTGGCTTCAGACACAGGCTCGGAATGCCATCTCATACGTGGAAGATCAAATTGTGTCTCATTTGAATGTGAAAAACACTCCGACGGTGGTGTGTGCTTTAGATATCGAAAAGGCCTTCAATTCCGTATGGCGCGAAGGCCTTCTGTTTTAGTTGATCGAGTTTGGGTTCCCGGAAGAGGCTATAAGACTCCTGTGAACTTTCTTACCAACAGACAATTCTATATCGGCGTTAATGGAGCAAATTCTACCAACGGGCCTGTGACATCAGGAGTACCACAAGGCTCTGTCACTGGATCAATTCTTTATACCATATTCATTGCTGACCTTCCTATTTCAGCAAGCTAACCTCAAGTCCAAATCCTCCACTATGCTGACGACACACTCCTATTTGCATCGAGCAAAAATCCACTCAAAGCAGCGAAGAGCCTGGAATACTACTTGGCAGAATTAAGTTTTTACTTTGACTAATGGGGTATCAAACCAAATAGCACAAAGACACAACTCTGTGTGTTTCCCAAACAATTCGCAACAAGGTGAGAAAAAAACTCGCTGTCTCGTTCGGAGCCTCTAAGATTACTCCTAGTTCATCTCGAAAGTGGCTCGGCATCAACTTTTAGGAACTCCTGAGGTTTAATCTTTATGTGCGGTCCGCATTTCTACGCATCATACCTCTTCTCGCCCAAAAAGATGGGCATGACGAACCAGAACTAAGTCCATTTGCTATGAGACTGTCATCCGAACTATCCTGACTTACGCATCCCCATCCTGGATTACCTTTTTCAAAACTGCCATGACAGAAGCGGAGGCATTTTAAAGGAGAAACCTCCGCTACTGTACTGGTAGATTCTAAGCCAGTCCCTAAGCGGTTTCAGTCCCGACTCCTCATACAGGAAAAGGTTCTTGGGGTTGTAATTACCGGGTTGTAGAATTAACTACAAGATTCTATGGACTAACAGACGGACATGAGATCGGTTGATACGGTCACTTTGGCGGGGAGATAGCTCTAACGAGGCATTTATGCGCCCCGTGAAAATAGTGTGCCAACGGCAGCTCATGGATGCGCTTTTTAATTATGTAGGCCTCCCAACGAACAGAAGAAGGCTAGATTTAAGACCGAGGATTAATGAATTAGGTCTAATTAGGCTAAGTTGGTTGTAATTAGATAGACTTAAGTCATAACATAAGGTTGATTTTAAGTGGCTATTTCCAAGATAATCCCAGCCACTGTACAAGACTTGGTATGATAATTAGCGTGTAAGATTAAAAGAAAATTCAAAAGATAAAAACAATTAAATGAAAATATTAAGACCAAGCAGGCCAAAATAATGTAGCCGCGAATTAGTAATTTTTTTTTATTGTAAATAGTACCTAAATTAGGCCGCTAATTAGTATTTTTTTTTATTGTAAATAGTACCTAAATTACAAAACAAAAAATAAAAATGAAATTTTTTCTAATCTAAATCTTGGCCTTGCTTATAAATTATAACTTATATATAACAATAAAAAACTAAAAACTGGAGGCCATATTAGTTCAGGGTTTATATGTTTATTACTAGCAGTGGCGTGGCGTGATAATTTACCAAAGGGAAACAATTACAGTTATAAACTTATTTCTTTTAAAATTGATTTGCCGGTACAATTTTTTTAATATAGTGCTTTATTTCCATATCATGACAGTAAATTACAGAATAGCAATTCAATTTTAATACACTATTCCTCCTTTTAAGGTAAGGAACCTTATATTAGGAGTGAGAAGTTGAATATAATTTTTCATTTCAAGTTATACAATTACAAAAAAGAAACGATTCCAGCTCATTATAAAATAAATACATAAATAATATTTAAAGATTAAATAACAAAATTATTAAGAAAAGCTCAATAAAATAAAACTCGCACAGCCTTGTAAAAAGTGGAAATAATAGAATGAAAATATCACCAAAATGGCCGCCGATGCCAAAAGGTTCAAGATAACTAACATTTATATATTTACATATTCTACATGCACACAAATGTATCCTGAAAGTTTCAGCTCAATCGAATGTCACGTTTCCGCGAAACAGTCACTCATTTTTTATTTTAAATAGTCACTGAAAATATTGGAAGAAGTGATTTTAATACTAATGTTCTTCGAACATGAGTAAAAATGCGCTCTATACCAATTTTTTTTTAAATTGGGAGTATCATCCTCAATTGGCGTGAGACCATTCTAATTTTTTTGCATTATAAATGCAGTGTGCTGGGTGTATATAATTCAGTCAACTCGAAACCCATATAAATTCATTTTAATCATACTTGAAAATTTAATCAAGGATAACAAATTTACAATTATTTTAGAATAATAAATGAAGCGAAAGTCAACGAAACTATCAAAGTGAGCAAATAAATGAAATAAAGATCAAGTCTAGCAGATGTATATCTTAGAAGAATGAACCTAATATATCAGTCTACGCCACAAACAATAATAAACAAGTATTCAGTAAGCCAGAAATATTTATCTAACACCTACTATTCAAACAGATATCATCAACATTTCATTTGACAAACAAATAACTGCTGACATACAGCTCTGCAAACACTGCCTGGGAGACTATAAGTAACTGGTGGAAAATATTGACAGTAAGTACAAAGCGAAATATGTATAAACACCGGAAAATTTCATGTTCTCTAGATCAAACATCTTCACTGCAATGCTCCCACCGATCATCCCACACATTGAGCATACTTTCGCTGGCTAAAAAAAATCAGCTCAAGGTCACAACGTCATCATACCAACGAGTCAATCCGTCGTTTCGCTTACCATTCAACGTTATTGAATTTTGTTTTGGAGCGAAGAATGAGCAGCAGCCAGCCATCCAACCAACCATCCTTTCCCGACCGCAGACCTACCAACGAGGACCTGATATATTCACTATGATAAATTCCATTCACACACACACTCACACATACCTTCCTGACGTTTATTAAAATGTTAATAAACTTGATCTCCTATTTTCCCAACATCATTTTCAATGAATCCTTAATATGGCCGTTTGAAAGCGAGTGGTGCGGTCTCCGTAAAAATGTAAGGCTTTGTTCAGCCGCTTGCTTGTGATTTTCGCGTGTGGCAGCCATGCAAAACAGCAAAAGGACCTACTACATCTTCATGGAAACGTTGCAGAAATTGACAATCTTGAATTATGTGGGGGCGAATCAAAGAACTGTAGGCAAATGGGAAACCTGGGGAATTGAAGCAAAATATGATTTGCGGAAGTCTTTCGAAATTTTGAGTGAATCCGAAACCCACACGCAGAAAGAAGCATAAATTTTGTCCTTGTTATTTTCCTGCTCTAATTTAAAGCGATTGCTTGGGCGGCCAGAGTGACCGTTTCGAAGCCCACAGGATAAAGCAGAGATTCAAGCAAATTTATGTCACAGATGGTGTAAAAGAATTTATGTTGAACATAACTCATCAAAATTCAAATATTCGGATTTTTCAATGGGCCATTACTATGATTCTTGGCCAAAATAATATGTCTGAAATGTAACCGAATACCTGAAATAACAGAACACCTCCATTGGTTTAAAATGCAAAAATTTCATATAACTTGAAATTCTTCTATTACACAGATTTCAATCTGGCTCCATTGCCCAAATAGCCAGGAGCATCTTTATGACAGAATGTTGTCACGTGGCAACACTTTTGTGACAGGAATCTCGCACGCTAACACTATAAGCTTTAATTTTCGAATGAAGAAAATGCGTGATAAAGACGCTTAACGAATTTCTCCCATTTGCTTCGTGGAAGCTAAATAAAACACCTTACACACGTTGAATGGTATTTACTGCTGTAATTATGATGAGCGTTTGTAATTAGTTCAAAACATGAACGATTATAATTTATTGTGGATTTAGGAGGCTTACGGAGAATATGTTATTCGACAGGAGAGAGCGTGATTATCCTTGCTAAATGATGGTAGCATATTTCAGGGATATTATTTTTTTTCAGCTAGTGATGTAGTGGTTGGTATTTGTTCGCATACCGTTGTGATTTTTTTTCTTCATATTCCCTTGCGGAGGAAGGAAATTATTTTTGGAATCTGGTTTACCTTAAAATACAATATTATTTCACAAAACATTAAATGTCGTTAGGAATTTTCGTGTCATTTTTAATTTGAATTGAAAGCTCTAATAGTTAGCAAAAATATATGTTTACTTTTATCGGTTCTCTGAAAGTGAGTATGTTGAAATATTTACTATTTAAGAAAGTATCTACCTCACCAAAGTGTTACGAAAGTGTCATGTGATTTTTTAAAGGAAAAATTTGGCAAATCAGTGCAAAATTATGTTTAAATGAATTTTTCAAGTTTCGATTCGTTGAAATATATTGTACGTAAAACTTCAGAAATATTCATGGATTGGTTTCATAGTATAAGATATTTCAATTATAGATATTATTAGAAAGATTGCTGCATGGGGAATAAGACTAAGCTAATTGTAGGATGCGCAAACATAAGTGATGGAAGATAAATAGAAACTTCACAAAAATGTGGTTTTTCCTTAATAACGGCCTGAATATTGCAGTTCTCACCTATAAAACTCTTACCATAATCGGCACCCAATGTGGGCTCCACAATTATGGGAATTCGTTAGAAAACCTATTTTTTGTAAGCATTCATCACAGTATTGTTTTAATCTTTGCCAAAACTAAATATTAAAAAACCTTAGAGCATCAGAACCGCTACAAAACTGATTTTCGAGAAAATTATTATAAGAAAAATGAAAACGATGATGAAGCAACAATCAATGAATCTCAAAACGTCAATAGCAACAGATCTGAAGAAGCAATCGACCGATTTGAAGGTGAAGCTGGACCAATAATCTGTAGACCTGGAAAATGTTAATGAAAAGCTGAATAGTCAAGCCAAATAATTAGGAGCAAATGAACCATATGGACGAAGAAGTAAAAAAGAATAAGAGAAAAAGTCGAAAAGAAGACTTAGATCAAGCGCCATTCGTGACTGCCGACGCTGCCACATCAAGAAATATAAAGGCGGCGGTATTCGATGGTTTGGAACATCTTTAAGACCCAGTTCAAAGCCGCAGCACGAGACTGCAATTAGAATGAGCGGGAACGCACCACCGATTCAATTCTGGCATTAAAAGGTCCAGCAGATAAAGTACTCTAGACTGTTCCAACTGATTTGCCCGCCAACTCTACGGCTCTGATGAACGCACTCGATATGCGTTACGGTGTCGATTAAATGAATCAAATCTACAGGTTGCAAATGCGGAATAAGGAGCAAACACCAGGTGAAACACTGCAGCAACTGGCGCATGAAATAGAAAGGCTAGCACTGTTGGCTTATCCAGCCTACGAACCGGAGCATCGTGTTGATGCAGCCACGGAAGCTGTAATTTGCAGATTACAGGACCGAGAGCTTCAGCAAGCTGTTCGATTAGCAGAGAAGTGGACGGTGAAGGATGCCTTGGCATACAGTTTAACATTCAAAGCAGCTAAAAGTGCCACCTTGACTCCGAGAAATAACACTCGGCTAGTGCAGATACGAGCGCATTGATATGAACAGGAAGCCGGATGGGAATGGTACGCTTACATGCTCGAATTGCGGCGAACACGGGCATCGACAACGAGATTGCCGGCAGCAATGAAGGTCGAGCTATTGTCCAGCGTGTGAAGCTTGAAGAAACCCAAAATTTCACTAGCCTGCAGACAAATTTCCTCGTAATGAAGAGGCGGGAAACATGTAAGAGCCAGCTTCGTGGGGCAGAAGTTGACTAAGAGGATCGACGCCCCCATCACCGTCTCCAGGCTACATCGCAGAGAGGCAGACTAATGTCTGAACGGGCAAGTCAATGGTGTGCAGTACTTCATTACTATCGACACTGGTGCAACAGCATTGATACTAAGGCCTAACCTTATGAGAAATCATCCTCTTTCCAAGAAGCGGAAATTTTCGCCGCAATCAGCCTCAAGAAAATTTGCACCCGTCCATGGTGAGATCAACCTCCAAGTCAGGCTAGGAAATTAACTGTTCAAGCATCGATTCCTAGTTGTCAACATCCCTGACAACTGCATCCTTGGCATAGATTTGCTCCGACCGCATGGATTCACTCTGGACTTAGGTAAACGAGCCTTGAGATGTCGAAATGTTAAGATTCTGATGGAGGACTTCAGTGACCAGACTAACGAGTTACGGGTAGTAGTAAGCGCTAACACTGACATGCCGAGTTCTTTTGAAAGCGTAATATAGGCCAGACTTGATGGTGATTCTGGAGACCACCGAGCTTACGTGATCAAACCAACGAATCGTGGGTTCGACCACGTAAGCCCGGTGCGGAAACTGATCTTACTGCGAAGCCTAGTGAGTCTAGTGATGCATCCCAGTTAGAGTACTTAACACTTTGAACTCTATCACGAACATCAGGGCAGGATACATTATTGGGAGCTGCCAGCTTGTTTCCACGGTAACATCTCTGGAAAAAGTTAACAATCAACATGTCAAGAAGAAACAGGTGTCAAGCGAACCCCGTGGAGTAGTGTCCGCATTCTTGGAACCAAACCAGTTACCGCCGAAAAGCCTCTGACCTGGTCACTAAGTTTAGCGACGTTTTCTCCGCAAGTCAGGCTGATCAGGGTAGAACCAGCATGGTGACTCACGTCAGAGACATACAGGACGCCAAGTCCATCCAACAGGCTATAAGACGGCTTCACTTGGCCAAACAAGGAGAAGTAACCGAAATGCTCCAAGATATGGAAAGGTAAAGAGTGATTGAGCCGTCTGTAAGTTCGTGGACATCACCAGTAGTCCTCGTGCAGAAAAAGGGTGGGAGTCACCAAGAAAGACTCAATGACATCACCAAAAAATACAGCTACCTGTTTCCCCGGACCGATGACACAATAGACACCTTGGCTGACGCGAAGTGGTTTTCACCATTGAACCTCAAAAGTGATTACTGACAGGTGGAAATTGACTAAAAGGATCCAGAGAAAACCGCGTTCTCGGTCGGTACAGGACTATGGCAATTCGTTGCAATTCCTTTTGGTCTTTGTAACGCAGGCACTCAGTGCCCACATAGTGTTCATCATTTCTAATTTTCATCAGCTAATGAGCTTGCACAACGGTGCGCTTTTTTTCATTTCCTCACAGTATATCAATTGGATCAACTAAAAAATATCGACTTCAGAAAAAAATAGGCCTACTTAGACATAGTATACTAGGAACCTTTCCGAACTTACGTCTTCGTCTTCACCTTCAGCTTGTTATGACAGATTGTGGCGTCAGTAGAGGAGCTAAACTATTCTAACAGTTTGAAAAAAACCAAGACGAGTTGTCCGAAATCGTAAACTAAACGTTTCTATGGAGAATATGCCAATGGCTTTTTTGATAGAATTTACTTTAGGTCAAATTCAAATTTTTATGCACATCATCCGGTTCATCAATATCTTGCCACCGAAAACTGTGGGTACTGTTTCACAAATCCTTCTTAGCCGCGGACTTTGGTCTATTAATAGGTACTGTTTTCATAATCAAAAATATGTATCAGTGAAACATATTTACCTGAATTTATTTTTACACTTATTCAAATCCTGAATGAATGCTAAAGTAGTTTCGAACTTTCTTCAAGGTCAACCTATTCAAACAGAAATATGCAACGCAAAGATCTATTGCTAAAAATAAGTGGCTGTCATTTTTTGTAAATAGATATTCAAGTGCCTTTGAACCTACCCAACACTTAAAATGTTCGTACGTAAGATTCATTCTTCCTGTTTCGAATAACCCACTTGAGTCAACTCAACCGAATAACCGGCCACTGTATGCTTCACGTCACTATTCTTATGAGTGCTCATAAATATGTACATTTTTCACACCTAACGTAAAAGGAACTTATTTAAAATCTATTATAGTCGCAAACTTATCCATGAACACAGGCATAGTAGGTATATGTACATTATGATACGTACTAGACATTCTTAACCGTCTTTCAAGTGGCCATGGAGTTCATTCAAGTTGACGTTATGGGATTCAAGTTGTCTGCGGCGCATGATCCGTGTAGTCAATATTTTTAAGAAAACGTATGAAAGAAATGAAGTATGGATAGCCATAAAAATTAGATTGGGTTGTTAATGGCGTCTGATGACGCTTGTAGTTTTTGCTGCAAATTAATTTTTTCTGCAGATCATTCCAAATGCGCATTGTTTGATTTTGCGTCATTTTCATCAAAGTACATGCTGAGCCTGCGTAGGAAATTTAATGTTCTGTTTGCTAATATACCATCGCAAAGAGTAAAATCATGTCATGTCATGCCTTGATCAATTATTCATACGAATCATGTCTTTTAGATATTGAAGGAAATCAAATTTCAATATAATAAATCCTTGTTGCAATGAAAGTTAAATAAAACCAGAAAATATTATCGAGCTATCGGTATCTATCAAGAGATTGAAACATATCCTATCAACAAAGACAAACGCTGATGCCAAAATTACACTCTTTACCATACATATCGTTGACAAAATTTCAAAAAAGTTAAATTTACACGAAAGATACTTTCTGCAAAGCCTTTATTTCTTTCTTTGTTATTACAACAGCTTCGTATGGTATAAGTGTCGTTAATTGAAATTTCAAATTTGAATCTTATTCAAAGTATATTTATCATGTTCTATTCCACTGATTTGTATTTCATTCAAATACCAATTCAGTCAACGGTATCACACTTTCCATTCAACGTCATTCAACAGAAGTCTAAATGTTAAGGTCAATGTCAACATCAACACATCACCTCGCCATCAGAGCCAGCGGGCCACAACACAATCACATCGAAGTCAATAGATGCGAAAAAAAATATGCAGATATATAGCATCCGTACAAATTGAATAATTTCGAAATAAAACAATCAGCAAAATTTCATAAAATTCACTTTTACTGCAGCCAGTACAAATTTGCATATCAGTCGATTTTGTCGTTTCGATGGTATTGTGCAATGCGCTTTGTAAGTATTGGTTCATTTATATGTAGAAATGTATTCACTGAGGATGGAGCGAGGTTCTGCTGAGGGGCCGGTTATCAGATATTGAATTGATGCAAGTTCACAAAGGTTATTTTTGAGGTAATTGGACTGGTGAGCTTGCGTTTCCCCGATTACGGCATCGTTTTTATGGTTCATTCAAGTTGAAATAAGAATATGCATTCAGTTGTAATATTTGTTGTGCTTATCAGAAGAAAGCGACTTTGTGGCAAAGCCGAATATCATTCACTTTTAATGATTTGCATTTCATTGGATTTATTGCAGGTGCTTAAGTTTTGTGGGGTTTTCAGGTGAAGGCTATTTACAAGACCTTAGTAATGCTTACTTATGCTAAAAAAAATTCTGAGGATGATTTTGTGTTTGTATGTAAGCCAAATTGTTCGAGTAGATTCGATTCCAGTCTAGTCTATAACTGTCTAAGTCACTTCCTTTCCAACCAAGTGAACTGATAATATTCATTCTCTGTAGCATGTGAGGTCAGACTTGTAGTCGAAGAATTTCAGTTTGCTCGTATCTTTGAAATAAGAAAAAAATATTATTAAAATTGCTAAGGATTGCTATGAACTCAATACGAGGGCTGTTCCATAAGCCTGATATTTGGCGAAATGTCTTCTTATTTTTCAACAGAATCTCCTTTCAACTCAATTCACTTTTACCAACGATATTTCAATTTTCGATACCGCCTGTTTGGCAGCAAACTAAAAAAGAGAAATAGGCATTATTTATGTTTCTTGATGAAAACAGATGAAAACACATACATTTCTGGAATCATTCGATTACATATTTCATCGCATCGAAATACTCGTATGTCATCTTGAAATCGATTATCGGGTGGACCGAATTTAACGAAGATTCCAGTCAGCTGTTTTTGTGGAACATTAATAGTGTGTCTTAATGTAAATTTGATATTGGAAACAATTGTACAGTAGTTTAAAAGTAATATTATTGGAAGCGTAAAATTTTGCGGCATTTTCATTAAGATTTAAAAATATGGTCCTTTGTTTAGCCTTTGAATCACTCGTCTCTAACTAGACAAAAAAATTAGATAATAGAAGTTCGTTCTCACTCTCTAGAATTTATTCAAATTGATTGGAACCAAAAAGTTAAGTCGAATTGTGATTGAAATTAGTTCTTTTATTTTTCAAATGATGTGAGTACAAGTATGAAATCAATCAATTGCATTTCATTTGAAATTTGATTTGAATTAGAGCACCGCCAGTGACGTACGAATTCTCCAGTCTCAGCAATCTTTTCCAGCAAGGAATTTTTAAAAATTTGAGAGCAAGGAAAATATGCTGCGGACTATATATGGAGAAAATGGTTCGTGCGACAACAATTAATAGCGCAATTCATAAATGTTTGCCATTGTGATTGAAGGATGTCGAGGCTTCTAATAAACCTGGATATGTTCCCTGACGGGACAGTTGTGATGTACCTGATGGAGGGAAGAGCAGAGCCAAGGAGCTCGAATCTTCTTCTCGCTAGTGCTGGACAGAGTGTGAGCAGATGTTCCACACACTCTGTCGTTTCCTCACAGTATCTGCAGCGGTCGTCCTGCTCCCCACATATCCTGTGGAGATACTCTTCGCGAAGAAGGTGTCCTGTCAATGCTCCGCATAGGGCTCTTATGCCACTTTTGCAGAGAGCCACAGCTTCTTTTGCTCCTTTGTTATCAAAGCCAAGGTATTTTTTTGAGTGTTTTAAACCTTCAATATTAAGCCAGTAGTCACTGATATTTTTCTTGCTCCATGTTTTAATTTCCTTGTCCGTATCTGCCTTTGTAAAACCCCAGTATGGAGAAGGACCTATAAAGGGCATTTTTGCTCCTTATTTGGCTCTGGTATCAGCTACCTCGTTTTCTTGGTGCCCCTCATGGCCGGGGTTCCATATCAACTCGAGGCTGTTCTGTGCCCCTATTTCATTTAGGCCCTCTCTTACCTCTAAGAGTGTAGCCGAATTTATTTAATCGCGATTGATAGCCATGAGAGCCGCTTGAATATCCGATAGGATCCTAACTCTGACCCTTTTAGTGTTTGTTCCTTATCTTCATTATTTTTGAGGCTCTTAGAGGGAAATCCATTTTCCACCTGGGACCTACGATCCCTGCTCCTACTCCACAATCCATCTTTGAACCATCCGTATACCACATTACGAAGGAGGTGGTCCATCCTTCCATTTGTCCCTTGATGAAATTGTGACCTTGAACCTCTTCCCGAAAGCTGCTTCGGTTTTTATTAGCTCACTGCGGTTCAGCATTTCCATTATGGGCCTGACGTCCTCCAGGATTTTTAGGTGGCCTTTAAGGTCTCCTGATTTATACCTGTAGGCCTGTTGTAGGCTTAATGGCTTGTTTCGCTGCTTCCTCTTGAACTTTGAGGTATACCGGCTTTAGGTTAAGAAGGGCTTCCATTCCTGTTTTTGGGGTGGAGCTTATTGCTCCTGTAATCAGCAGGCAGGCCATCCTTTGAAGCTTGTTGAGCCTATTAACAGCAGTTTTTTGTATGGTTTTCTTCCAACACACTGCACCTCCATATAGGAAGACAGGTCTCACCATTTGTTTGTATGCCCATAGGGTCTGCCTTGGAGATAGTCCCCAATTGCGTCCGAGCATTTGTTTTTTCGCCCAGAGGGCCTTAGTGGCCTTCATTGTTGTTTTGTTAAGATTATTGTCCCAGGTGAATTTCCTATCTAGGTGCATTCCTAGATATTTTACCTCAAAAAAAAAAAACAACGAAGGTGTACAAAGAAGTTGGCTTGAAACTTCAAAAATAAATGATAAATATCTAAAGATTGTAAGTGCGATTATGAAATTTGTTTCTAAATAGAAACAAGTTTTTCACAAACGTTTTCTTGAATATTGTAGTTGGTCTTAAAATTCTAACTAAACTAAAACATGACTGATTATTGTACTTCATTAGAAGTGGCTGCATTTTTAGTTATAGTCCCAAATTATATGTATACAGCACCAGCCAAAAATGTTCGTTTGCCAAATGTTCGACTTCAAAAATGCTCATTTATCGAGACTTGAATACCGTCCATATTTAATAATATAATATAATTGAATGCATTGCGTTTATCTGTTATGCAAATTTCCATGATGATCAAATTCACTTAAAATGTGATGTTTAAAAAAAAAATGATTTTGTGACTTTTAACCTCGAATAGCTTTCTTTGCGCACGCGATTTCAAGATAATTTTTTGACAAAGTGTTTCTGGTACCCAAAATAAACATAATTCCAACAAGAAACCCTTGCTAGGATTTTTTTGCTAATAAGCCTGTTTTGGCTACTAAATGTGTTTGGAGTAAGGCACCATAATGCTGCCGTGCTTAGATTTTAAATGAATCCCAAACCATTGTCCTATCAGTAAGGCAAGGCAGAAATGAATGAAATTTTCGTTCCTGTCCGTAACCTACGTCATACGATTTCAATGTTATTGACGAAGTCAAATAAAATCTTATAGAGTCTCTTACTTTACCCAATCTTATTTGTTTGCATCAGTACCATAGGTATACGTATGTGCGTCATCTACCTTTGCTTTCTCGAAATTCTACTCTCGAAATAATGAAATTATTTATGATAGCCCTGTACAGATCTTATCATCTGTAATCGTTAATTTATTGCTTAAAACCTGACAAGATCTGAATATAAGTCGCGGGAAGCAAGAAATAAGAGATATGCAAAAATGAAATTTGAGAACGTCCTATGGAAGACACATGAAGTGGCATCATAAAACGATTTTATTGGTTTATTGTCGTTGATGTTGATACTATTGAAATCTCCGGTTTGTTTTGGATATAAATTAGTAAAATGTTCTTTATTGTTGAAGCTGTTGACTAGTGTTTTTTCTTCAGGTGGATTGAGGCAGCTTATATTGTTTAATATGTTTTATTTGACTACTGACAAGCTATGTTCATTATTAAGAAGGAATAAAATGGCATAAGATTATTGCTGCAATTTGTTCGGTTTGTGAGAATAAGGGTTGTAAATAGGGCATGCAATCCCGAGATTTCGGAATTTCGGGATCCCGACACATTTTGGACATTTTCGGTATCCCGAATTTTTTATGAGGACTCCCGAGATTTCGGGATTGATTACATTCGACCCATTTCGAAAATTAGAAAAGTTTTGTCATTACGACTTGAGCGAACAACTCAGAACTCAATACTAAAAGCAATATCGTTTTATGAAAACGGAGGTGCTAAGGGTTCAATATTAGAACTGGCGTATGATTGCTTAATGCTTAATATCCCACCAAAAAGTGTAGACCCCGAAATATATTTTTCAGCAGCTGAATATATAAATCAGGTATAGTGTAAATTTTGAATTAATATAGTTCGTTTATAAAATCCCGAAATCTCGGGACTATCTCGGGATTCCGAAAATTCTAATCCCGAATTTTCGGGACCTCCATTTCAATCTCGGGATTAATGCCCTAGTTGTAAAGCATATTTGCTATAATTTTAATCTGGCAATATAGCTTCGATATAGATATATATATATATATATATATATATATATATATATATATATATATATATATATATATATCATTTTCAATAGGAACCATAACAAAAGTGAACATTTATTGAAATTATTTTAGAGTTAATGATGTTTTAGGCTTCACTTTTGACTCTTCATATTCTGTCAAATTTTTTGTCAAGATGGCACCACTGTCAAAATGGCACCACTGTCAAAATGGCACCACTGTCAAGATGGCACCACTGTCGCAGGATCGCCCATATTTCAAAATCGCTTCTATCAGATTGTTCCTTTTTTCACAGCAGCGAAAATTTTTCAGGAGGGCTAATGATTTGAAAGTTTTGACTTTCAGTGCATGCCGTAGCTACAGTGCTGCCAACACTTTCACAAAAAAAAAACTATTTTCTCTAGAACTTATTAGCATCAATGTTTCTTGTTTCTTCTTATTTTGCTAAAGTGTCATAATGATTTAATATCTCTGTCAAAAGTCATCGTGATACGAAATTTTGTAATTTCATTGATCATTTTCACACATAGCGTTAAATATTTCTAAAATCCTATCATATCTATGTTTGAAGCACATTTAAAATTCATTTTTCGACTTGATTTTTTTTGTAAGTCATTTGTTGATAGAATTATAAGGATGTTTAAAATATAAAAAAAAAATGGCCACAAGCGCGAAAGGGTCAAAGATAACTAACTTTTGGTAAAACCTAGACCTATTTCACATATACACCAATGTAATGTTATTGTTACATTAGTAAAAATAATTGTGTCCCTTTAGCTTAAACTAGACGGGACACTATGCGTTGCATACAAACTGCATCTATAAAAAAATACCGCACAAACTAAAAATGCACAATACGTTGACATGCTGGTTTCGTTTTACTTTATTCAACACACGACGAAAGAGCAGGTACAAATACATCACCAAACCGTAAGCACTCGAGAATCGAAATAAAAGCTGTTGCTCGGTTACAAAAGGAAACGATTAACAAAATAGCTATTTGACTGGGAAAAATTCTTCGTTTTTGGCTTTGCGAGAAATCATTGACAGCGACATTGAACTTCATCAGGGTTTGGAACTATTCTTATTCTGGATAATTACTAAGCGTTAATGACCTCCGTTTCGAATAGTATGCATAATAGCTGCTGGACTAATAATGATGCGGCGTACAAACTGTTCATTTAACCATATATTCATCAAAAATTTAAAAAAAAAATGCTTCGAAATTTTTATTTTTTCCTAGGAAGTCAGTTCAGCTTCGAGAGAAACAATAGCTGAGGGTTCTAAGAGCTTGGTTGTGACTGAGAATAATTACCTTATCGCCAGGGGTAATTTCGGACAAACTAAATCCGTTTACGCTATCTTCAATTTTGCTGGCACCTAAACATCAATCTACATATGTATGTTCATATTGCAGCATAGGCTTAAAAAGCAAATGCTTCATCCACCGTACCCACCCAGCATCCATGCACATATGATTGTCTTTGCAGATTTGAATTGCTAATTCACGGATTAAAAGCTTTCATAAATCTGCATGCGAGATGTATGTATGAATTGTTCCATGTGTTCGCTGAAGTGAAGTATGAACCTATGAAAGCCAACAATGATTTTTCGGGAAAAAGAACAATAACGCAAAGTGCTGTCATCGCATAACGATGTTGGCGGCAAATTGACTTTTTTGTTTATAGCTCCATAGGTACTACTTTGGCGCATCAGCATCGGATCTATGGCCAATGAATATTAATAATTCGAAAGAAAACAAAGGCACTTTATAATAAAAAAAATTGCACAGTATGTATAACCAAAAATTATTTCCTGATTTCGGTGAATAATTACTACATGTGTTTGACCATGAATTTTTAGAGGTGTTGTTTAAATTCATGGAACCAAATGTAATCTTATCAAGGATACGTCATGGGTGCGAACAAATGTATCCGTGTACATTACCTGAAGCAAGTGCCTTGGTAGGTTAGTTTTCCTGCAGCTTTCTTGAATTTCGAAAAAAATGATTAAGGTTAGTAAGGTTTAAATTTTAAATTCAGAGCTATAGTAGCTGTTTTAATATTTATTGTTTATTTAGGACTAAGGTTGTTTTGAAAATAAGTGTTATGAAATGTAAGGTTGGACTATTAGTTAAATGGTTCAAGTACTTGTTTTGTAGAATGGGACTATGTGACGGAGCTATAGACTGAAATAAAGAGCTTAGCTTTACTATCTCATTCAAAGAGTAAAAATTTAAAAATAAAAATTTCGAGTAAGCTTTTGGTACAAGCTCCCAGCTGTTGAATTTAGCTTAATGCTCTGCTTGGCGTCTGAAAATTCATCGTTTATTACTCATGAAGAACAAAGAATATATATTTGGACTCGGGTATTCCTAGAAACTCACTTTTTAGTTAAAAAATACTCTCTTTAAAATTTATTTGAATTTTAAACTGGTCGCAAAATTCATTCTATGCAAGCAACTGGTAGAAAAAATGCAATGAAATATCAATCATTTTCCAAATTAAGGAAACAAACTATCAGAAAGATTCTTAATTATATACTAGATATCCTAAAATTAGCGCTAAATATGATTTTTTTTCAAAATATTTAAGTAAACTTGAGTGTTGCTAATGAAGCCTACAAATAAAATAATACTGATTTTTGGGTTTCTAAAATAAGGTTTTGTAAGTATCTACTCTTTCGTCTAAGGGATAGTAAAATATATGACAATGCTCGTCTTTTCCTTGCTTACATGCTCAATACCACGCGATTGCGCATGTTTCTAAAACCCACTTGAAAATTATGATCCAGCAAGAGGGTCTACCAATCGACTTTGATTCCCTTAATCTTATTTTTACTCGGTACCCCGAACAGCTTGGAGTATACGCAGCCCAAGTAAAAAATGACCTGCAAGCCTATGCTTCACATGTTTCCTCAAAGCATATGTATGTGTATTTCACCGTCAGAGAGCTAGGGAGGATTTTTACCAAGTATCGTTCCTAACAGAAAAGCATTACCAGATGGCCTCAAGCTATTTTACCACAATTGTGGTGGTATGAGAGGCAAATTAAATAAACTCTACCTTGACGCCAAATCTTACTCCCTTAAAAACGAAGAAATACTTCACAGCTGTTGGACCATATACGGAAGCAACCATAATTATGTTCGCACTGGACAGACTAGAGATGGTGGTGCGCTCATAGCCATTCATAGTTCCCTGTCCAATGAAATGGTTGAAACCAGTTCACATAATCAATTTGAGCACAAAATTATCAGAATATCGTGGTCCAAAAGTTTCCTTTACATTGGAGCTTTCTACATCTCACCTTATTCAGATGACACCGTGTACAATGTTACGTTCTCTGGTATCATCTCTTAAAGATTATGATAACATTATAGAACTGGGAGATTTAAATCGCTCAAATTTATAGTTCACGGCTGATGAAAACGACACCAACCTTCTTCCAGTCAATATCCTTGACTCATCCGATCCAAGTCTTGTAAGTACATTCTCACCAAAATGGTTATTGGTTGGATCTTACCTTTACTAACAGTTATGACGATGTAGTGGCTACTCTGACTGTTGACGCAAAGCATCTTTTCTCCAATACTCTACACCACTCTGCCTTTACGGTCAAGCTATCCATATCTGGTCTGACAACTTTACAACCGTACAACAATTCTGTTGTGTATGACTTTCGAAATGCTGATTGTGATAGCATTAACCGTCATTGGAGTAATATTGACTGGAATAGTACACTTTTAACTTTATAATGGAACGAAGCAGTGTCTCTATTCTACCATTTGGTTTTTGATGCGGTTGAAAAGTACGTTCCGAAGATTAAGAAAAAGCTTCTGGTTATCGCACACCGATGCAAAAAAAAAAACCACTCAGCTTTTCTGACCCACAAAATATATGTGACTTGTTTGCCGACCATTTTCAGCAAGTTTTTTGTCCGCTCAGCGGCTCACCTACTATGCCACTTTCGCAAACACCTCAGCTGTCTATCGGTGATGAAATATCTTTAACTAGAGAGAACATTACTAAAGCTATAAGAGAGCTCGACATGAAAAAGACATTAACTCCTCCAGGCTTCATAGTTAAGTGTTCAGGAAAGGTTATTTTCCCCTGCATATAATTTTCAACAAACCACTACATTGCGGTATATTTCACCGTTGCTGGAACCAATCTTACACAAATTCTTAAAAGTGGCTACAAACGATCAGTTGAAAATTATAGATGCATCGCCATTTTGTCTGCTATACCAAAGCTTTTTGACAAAATTGTTTGTTATAAACTTACAATTGTTGTTGATACTCTTCTAAACGAACAACAACATGGCTTCAGAAAAGGTAGATCCACTACCCCCAACCTTATCATAATGATCTTGAATGAGCTTTACAATGTCGAAAAAGGACGTCAGGTTGATACTATATACACTGGCTTCAGGAAAGCTTTGGACCGTGTCGACCATGTTGTTTTAAAATTGAAGCTGCAACAATTTGGCATTTCATGAAACTTGCTAAATTGGTTGGATTGTTACTTAAGAAATCGAACATAGCATATAAACTTCTCAGGTTTTTCTCTAAAACAAAAAAAAAATACCGTTTCCTCTGCGGTACCGCAAGGCAGCCACTCCTGTTTAATATTTTTATTTCCGATCTATCGGAGGTGTTATCAGACATTCCACATCTTTTTTATGAGGACGATCTCAAGATGTACCACACTATTCAATCGGAATCTGATTAAAAATTCCTTCAGTTAAAGCTGGTGTGGTGTGTCCATAAGCTTCTCCCGTAAGATCTCTATTAGACACCAAATTTTAACGATATCCATACAGTAGTTGGTCCTTACTCTAAGTAGTAGAAGTTTAGTTGAAAAATAAGGGTAAATCTGCCAGCTACTCGTATGATAATTTTGATAGCTTGAATCTTGAAAAATCGCACAGCAAAATAAAGCTTTTTGCTCTATTAGCTTCGGTGCAGCCACGAAATCAACAAATATACAGGATGGCACAACAATTTCTGGTTTTCATCAACCCGAATGAATATATGGGGAAAAAACTATCTTCTAAAATGTTGGGACCCTTTTTCAGTTTTCTGAAACCTACTTAGCTTTAATTAATCCCTGTATAGAAGTAAAGTTGAAATTTTAATGATACCAAAACTATGACTTTTCTTTAAAAGTCAGTTAAAACAGGTGCTAAAATTCGAAGCGGATTAGTATGTATGTCTAATCGTTAGTAAAATATGCAAACCCGTTACTATTTCGGTGTTTTTTATTACCTTCCGGTGTTACATGTGGTATAACAAGACGACGATTGGAAATATAAATTCATTCATTCAGATCCAGCACCAAATTCACCCACGGAGCTTTATTTTAACGACCGTTTGCTCAAACCTGAAAAACTTTGGAAATCTTTAATAGCTCGTCCAGACTACGGATATTTAAGTATCCGCATACATAAGTATCGTCCACACTTTTCATTGATTTTCATGGCAAGGGTAAAATGTATCTGCAGATGTCGCTGCAGTGAGGACAATACTTATGTATCCGGATACATAAGTATCCGTAGTCTGGGCGGGCTATAATAGCCCGTCCAGACTACGGATACTTAAGTATCCGCATACATAAGTATCCGGAAACATATAATCCCGTCCAGACCGCAGATACAATTGTATGCGGAAACATTTGAAAAAGAATTGCTGTGGACCTAATTTTGCGGATGCATTGATGAATGCATGGGATATGAGAATGAAAATCTGATAAGAAAATTTATATTTGAAGAATGGCTAAGATAGAGTATTGGAAAATGAAACATTTGTGGGCACTGAAATTCTAAAAGTAGGCAATTGCCGGTTTTCAATGAAAATTACTATTAGAATCACTTTGCCCGAAATTCAGATGCATATATATATACTAACATATTATGTATATACATATATATATATACATATGTATGTATACATGACTCCTTTTTTCACAAGCATCTATATGCAGGTTAAATAAAATGAAATAATCGATTAATCGAATAATATACTCAGGTATACAGTGGATGAAATTTCCATGGCAGTCTTTCTCGGAACGAAAGTGGCCAAATTACTCAGTAACAACCACCAAAAGTCTTTTAGACATGCTGCATTTCCAAACCGCCTTGTCCCGTGAATTTCATTTTGGTATGATAATGAGGTCGAGAGTTCTCAACACATGTTTTGTGTGCTGAAAAATGGGTCATTTGGACATTGGCTATTTACCAGGAATGAGGTAAAGATTTTCATTTACATGCCTGCCCTAGGTTCAGGCTAACCTGCAGAGTCATTAAAAATGACACAGGTAGGTATGTTGTACCTATAACACAATCATTCATCGCTCAATCGAAAAAGCATGAGCAAATGATGCTTGTGGATGCAGTGCAGTCCACTGCACTGCATTGAAATTTAAAACTCATGTGATTCTGTGTAACAACTTGCACTGCATCGTTCAGGCTAATTTATGAAAACACTGCATCGGTTGATATTTGTTTGAAAATATTTGGCCGTGTAACAACTATTTAAATTGAGGCGGGAATTACATTCCAGGCATTAAATTGTAAATGGACGAAAAACAGATACAGAAAATCTAAATATCAAACCTCCACAAATTAATTTGGCATTAATTGTGAGAACACAGCATTGCTTTCAAGTGCATTACAATGTGTGCACTGCATCGCAAAGTGTTTCTCGCTTCCGAATCAATAATCGCTCAATCGAAGAAGTATCCGCATTCATTTTCCAACAGCGCCTACTTATGTATCCGGATACATAAGTATACGGAAACAACGGTCCACACTAGTAATTTTCACATAGTTTTGTATGAGCTAATTTCAGTGTGAGCTAATTTCAAGTGTGGACCGTTGTTTCCAGATACTTATGTATCCGGATACAATTGTATCCGCTATTGTTCGAAAATGTATCTACAATTAGCGCATACTTTTCATTCATTTTCATGGCAAGGGTAAAATGTATCTGCAAATGTCGCTGCAGTGTGGACCATCTTTTGGCAGATACTTATGTATGCGGATACTTAAGTATCCGTAGTCTGGACGGGCTATAACGGATCGAACTGAAAAAAAAACAGAAGCGTATTAAAATGCGACGCATGCTACAACTGCATCGACATGTAAAACATTGAGGGTCTATATGGACACCACGAAAAAATGATGTAACGGCGAAGAAGAAAACGTGGACGATATGAAAAAAAAATGGTCGACAGTCAATACTTTCTACTGAAGCAAATAGAAAGATTCGAGCATTGGCTGAAAATATCACAAGAATAGGAACGCGAACAGTGACGACACGGCATAAAAGCTGCCCGGAGGGCGCTAAAAACACATCGAGCGATACATAGGAGCGACTAACTGGAGGCGACAAGCTTCAGACAACGCCCCAAACCATAACTGTCCGATAAGATCATTCGACCGATTTTCACTAACCAGCTTGAAATGATCATGAAAATGCTTATTGTCACGAAAATTGCCTATTATCCTGTAAATGACCAATCAAAATTTAATAAAATATGCTATTTGGTGCCGTGACGGTAGGCTCTGTTTTCTTTTGCAAATTTAATGAGATGCTCCCATTTATATATAGTATTTGATTTGCTTTTTTAACCTATTTAGCTCACAGTATATTTTTATAATGTTCCTCTGGAATTTATAATGCTAATCGAATGCAAGCATACAAAACTTTAATCTGTGAGAGTAAACCTGAAAACCATGGACTAATCAATTTTGATTTACACCTAACTTTTAACCATGCTCAACTTTATGCTGGCATGAGTACTTGCTGGCATTTCATGGCATAATACTTTGTACTCACCCAAAAAAACAAATCTAATACATGCAATAGTATGAAAACGAAAAAACTTTGTTATATCACTTTTTTCACATACTTACGAAAAGATATTTTTCACATTTCACAACCGCAACGTCAAATGAAACGCCATATTTTTTTGGAATTTTTATATTTTTTGAAATTTTTTTGTGGGGTTTAAGTCCATTTTCACAAAAAATTTCATGAAATTTTATTTGTTTTTCTTAGATTTTCTTTTATTACAAATCTCATAATCATTTTACATTTAATATTTAATATTAATTTATAACAATATCAAAAATGAAATAAAATAAGAGCTTTAAATGGTAATAATAAAATAAATTGTAATTACACAATAAAATAGGGAAATAAGGGGGAAAACTTGTTCATACCTATCATGTATTTATACGTAATTATTTATTATGTAATAAGATGCGCAAATAAGAGCAAAGTATGCAAAAAAAAAACAACGAAATGTCGAAAATGAAATCGAAACGTTTTACAAAATTCATATGGGAAGCAATATTACAACCAATTGGAATCAGTTTAATCATTCTTCTTACATTTTTGGTGGTTTTTTTTTTCATGCATGATAATTGTAAATATTTTTGGTAAATTTTGGATTTTTCAATTATGATTTTTTTTTATATAATATTTTCGAAACGAAAAAGATGACTAAAAATTAAAACTTTTTTGTTTTTGTTTCTTAACAGCCTTGAGCTTATGTTGTCAATTTAGTTTGCTTACAATTCTATATTATTTTCGCTTTTCACAAAATTTTCTTTTTTTTTTTATTTAATTCTTTCGAATACAAACTAAACGTAAACGAATTAACATTTAGAACACAATCTTACGTCCGAAGAAAAAATCTTATGTAATAGTTCACAAATCTTCTCTGTCGTTCGCTCATTTCCTCCCTCTCTTTCTCTCTTTCAACACTCATCTCATCTTTCTCTCTTCCACTCTCTCGCGCGTTCTTTGAAATCAATTAGACCTTAAGAAAAATAAAAAGGGCAAACTTAACGATTAAGTATATCAATAAAAAAAATGAACAATGGTAATCATTAAGGAAAAAACAAATAATATTATGATAAAAATCATTAAAAAAAAAACAGGCAAAAATTTCAAACGAAAATCGCGTGCTGTTGTCAAATCGACGAAAACGAAGAAAATACTATGTTTAACGATATTTTTGTTTTGTTTTATTTTGTTTATTCTTGTATATAAATTGCCGGCATCAATTGCATGCATGCAACCATATTGTAGTTTAAATAATTGTTATTATGTGTTGTTGCTGCTTTCCAAGTAAATACGCATCTACAGATCCAGTATTTCTATGCTTAAACTCTGAAATAGCTATTATTCAAGAAAAACAACATCAGACTCTACACATAAAGCTGCAACTAATGTCCCCCCGGTTGGGGGGAGAGCAACAATTAGTTTTGGACGAAGAAACGGAAGCGACGTTTTCACATTTAAAACCACTGATTTCTCTCAGTACAACTCTCTCTCGATATTGTTATTTGAACGGTATGATTTTCTCTACAATATTTTCTATCGACAGCATGCGTTCGGGTTTTAATTCTTTTCGTTTTTCTTCCCTCACGATTTAAAACTTAGCATTAACAATCAAAACATAAAATACGTTTTAAAGAAAACACTTCTACATAGATTTGTATGTGTATAAGTATATAACATTAAATATTAACTTTTCCGCTAAATTTTCATTCTTTTGTATTTATCACTTTGCTTTTCGCATAGGTTCATTGTATTTCACTTAAATGTTTTGTTTTGTATGTATTTTTATTCTTCAATATTTAATTTATGTCTCTAAAATATATACGCTTGTATAATTCATGTTAAGGTTTTCATTTCCTTAAATTTGTATTGTAGTGATTCTCTCGTAAATACAACGTACTTTTATTTAATTTTTTTTACAGTTATATGCATATGTATTTTGAATTTTTTTTAAAGACTTCTATAAATATAACACATCTTATCCTTGTTGTTGCTGTTTGGATTTAAGATAGCAGTTGATATATATTTGTCACCGATATGCGAGGAACAGAAAAGTTTTGTATTGTAGCAATTCTCGCCAATCTATGTACGTGACATGCGACCTCTCACCAGCTTCTATGAATTCTATGTTTTCGATCTTATATTAATAATTTCTCTTCATTTTCATTCATTTATAATGTTTGGAGTTCAAATGAATCAAAATCGTCTAGGATCGCAATGTATTTTTTAATAGAAAATAAAACATAGAATCCAGTTGTCAGCTGCGTGCTGACTTGATAGCGAACTGTCGAAGCAACAACAGCTTAAGATATAATGCGATAGATAAAATGCGTCAGTTCTTTTCTTTCTTTTTTTTAAATTTTTGAATATGTTTTTGGCGATTATCGAAGTTTTGATGATTTCAGTTTCTTGAAAGACTTTCGATGTTTCTTAGACATTATTGTACATTAACAAGTAGAAATGTTTCGATATATTATATTTTTTCTTGGAAAAGGATAAAATGAAGAAGGCATACTGATTTAAAAACTCGATACGATAATGCTTACGTTAAAAATGTTTTTGTTTTGTTTTTTTGTTTTAGTTTAATTACTTTTGAAGAAAATGTATGCTTTAGAAGCTTTGGAGAAACGTTAAGTGCTTGTTGGGGTACGTTTTATCTGTGCAATACGTTTAGAATCAACTCGTATAGTTTACTAAAATCTCAGGATTGGAATCTGATGTCATGTGATGGGAGACAATATTTACCGGTGTGGCTGTCGTCAATTGTGTGGCGGTGGGCTCCGGCGTGGATTGTTGAGGATATGGAGAGATGCATGGGGATGCGATCACGGATGAGACTGGGGATGCGACCACCGATGACGACGTCGACGGTGTTGATGAACCGGTCGATTGGCACGCTGTCAGGATAGTGGTCTGCTGTGGTTGATACGAATGATGATGTGATGCTGGTGAAAGTATTGCAGTCGCTGTGGAAGGGAAAGATCAATGTCAGACTCTGCGTCAAGGATATTTGATTGCGGAAATATAATAAAATCGAATGTCAACCACTACTTACTTAGCCATGGTGAATTGCAAGTGCAAATGGTGGTTGGTATCACAGGCGCGTAGTAGACTCCATTTGCATACAATAAACCAGGTGCCTGAATTTGGAAAGATTGCTGCGACTGTGTGTATGTTGCCTGCTGCGTTGTCTGCGTCATTGTTTGTGGACTATTTGACTGCACGCACTGTGAATTTGACTGTGATTGTGTTTGTAGATGTTGCGATGACTGTAGGTTTTGTTGGTGTTGTGCTATTTGCTGTCGCTCTTGTTCTGTGTACAATACTTGTAAGGCCAAATCATTTATTAACTGCGCTGTCTGCCGCCGCTCGTGGCCCATCAGGCAAACCGTCGACGAGCCAACGACCTCACGTAAATGCATCAGGTACTGGTACTGCAGAGGCTCCTCATCAGCGCCCCAGAAGTGATTTCTCAAGTACGCTTCCAATTTGACACGCTGCGCGTTCATGTCGGGGAAGTCTATGAAAAATCTGGAACACATGTAACGTTCCAGCATTTTGATTTTATCGAAATCGACTGGTTGGTAGTTTCTGACTAAAAGGTTACAATACTTAAGGAGGCCACCACCACGAATTTCCTCGGGCTGTCGCGTTGAGATCAGCTTGTTTTGCAGATGATAGAGTGCTTCCTGGAAATCTCCGTAGACCGATTCGCCGACCACGGTTGGGTAGAAGTTCTCTGAGATTGGCAATTGGGCACAATCGTAGAACAATAGCAGGGAATCCAAAACAATTTGAAATGAATCGACACTGAATTCAAATTGTCGACGCATTGTATCGACAAATTTCAGCTCGACATTCTTGTGTCCCAGTGAATTTCCCAACGATATCAAACTCCATCGATCGCCGTCGTTGTTGTTATTCACCTTAACCATTTTTCCAACGTAAGCCTCCTTAAGTGAGCACGGCGAAATACGCCTTCGAGACACGCCCTCTGGCAACAGATCAAACAGCGTGTTTAGAACCGCTGACTTGACCCGGTCGAAATGCCGGTTCGAGCTCAGTTCTACGGCAAATATCAAATCCAAATCATTGTACGGTTGAGCTTCGGACGCCAAAACATGACTAGCTGCGCCTCCATTAATTCTAATATCTTTCACTTGCATCCCAGCACCGCCCGACGGTACATCCATTTCCAACTTCTTCCGGACCAGATTCACCAAATCCTTGAGAGTTACTTCGAGCGTTGGGAAATTTCCTCTTCCATGTATGGCAACCGTTTCATTCATAACATCATTCAGTTTACGTACTTGTTCAAACGACAGAACTGCAAGACGCTGTGCGCTGCCCGTATCCACATTTTCCAACGATCCATGATCTGATGTGGATGCAATTGAACTGCCCGAGCTAGGACTCGGTGGTGGGGTTTCTGTACCGTCCGAATGAAATCCATCGTCGTCAATTTGAAATGCGTCCATTCTATTTGTGAGTGTTCGTTGGACGAATGAATCGGGTATGTCTAATGTCCCGCACTGAAAATAAATGGAAAAAAATGAGATTAGTGAAATTGAGAGATATGACAATAAAGTACTCTGAATAAAGAGTCTTAGGTAAAGAGTGATAGAAAAATATTATTTCAAATTACTCAAAAATATCTTTCACAAAAAAATTTAATTTAAAGTCTTGTTATCACTTGCAAGATAGATTCGGTTAGCTTGCACTCGCAAGATAACAAAAATAGTCGCTTTTTTAGCGCCAGATTAAAATAGGAGCATTGAAAACAACAACTGGACGGGAGTTGTTGTTTTCAATGCTACTGTCACAATCTGATTTCGGTAGATGAGCAAAAACCGACTAATAATTTTTCTAGAATTAAAATATAAAATATTTCGATTTAAAAAAAATGTCCTTAATAGAAACATGTTTTGCCGTTTCGAAATCGCACGAACGCAACTTTCAAGACATTTTTTTTATTCAGCACTGGTGCATATGTTGTAATCATATGCCTAACAATGAACTGAATAAGAAACATAAAGCAATACTGACTAGCCCAACATCAACGATTTGTGCACAGGGCGACAAATAAAGATGTTTTTGCCAATACAATATTTTCAACAATAAGTAACAATCTAACGAAAAACCTAATATTCACAATGCTCTCTACGGTTTGCAGATTTATGATGAAAGTTACCTAGCAAAATTTGAGAATCGAACACACGCCAATTTTTTTGATGGAACATTTTCACCAATGTTGTACATAAAAGCGCCCAGTGTGGGCTGTGAAAATTTATAGTTTGAATTTAGTGAAAATAGTTAGTGAACTAAGTCTTTCTCCATCATAATAGTCTTATGATGGAGACAGACTTAGTTCACTAACTATTTTCACTAAATTCATCTGATCAAATCTACTTGAGGACAAACAAATATTCAGACATAACTCAAAAAGCACTAAAACCACATTCATGAATTATTGACGAATAATGCAAACAAACCCATATTTTAGGCACAGTGTTTCATTGAAGCAATGCACAGTAAAATGAGTATTTTAAGATTTATTATTTTTAAAAATGTATTAATCACCTTTAGAAATGTGGCATTTGTACTAAAAAAAAACGCATCCTAGAATTTAGGCTAGGTTAGGTTCTACGGCTGGCCCTTTCAGACAGGCTCTGGAGGTACTATATGTTATCTACATATGCTACCACTTTACGTGGTCAAATTTCCTTAGAAGGTAGATAACAACGCACTGTGAGTAGTGAATCCAATCCCGGGATTAGAATCCCGGGATCCCGGGATCCCGAACAGTTTTTAGCCACTAAAATCCCGGATCTCAATTAGGATTGATGGTTTATAGTCCCGGGATTATAAATCATCAATCCCAGGATTATAAAACATCAATCCCGGGATTTTAGGGACTAAAAACTGTTCGGGATCCCGGGATCCCGGGATTCTAATCCCGGGATTGGATTCACTAACTGTGAGTGACCTTATTTTCCACTTGTTTGATGGTTCCATGCGAATAATACCCAGAGACGCGTATAATACCTGATTTTTGTGTGGTCACAGACATTATTGAACGCTCAATCGATGGCCAGAAATACAGTTAGCGTGTGCTTCTTGCAAACAAGTGATTTTTCAATACGTTGTGTATACCTGTTTTGAGAGGCTCGCCCCTGTTATGTGATTTCCAGATCAGAGTAGAGTCCAGCTACGGGTTATCCAATATCCCACAATCCCACAGCCTTCTCTTAAATATCCAATAAAATGGAGCCTAGACAATTTGGATTTAAGTCGTTTGGTTGGGATGTTATGCTTTCCCTAGCTTGGAGCTAGGAATGCACGAAAGCCTTAAACAGGCATTATATATGGCCATCAGCCAAGACATGTTGACATCTTAGGTCTGCTGAATATTAGCAAAAAGAATGAACGGCCTATTTTATATGTCCACCTAACTACTAGAAAAATGAGTGCCCATAAAAACTCTAATCGTCTTAATCCTGCTTAGAGTCCAATTTCCATCGGACCTTTGTATGCAGCTTGGAGCTAGACTAAAACTTAGAAGTATCCGGATGCGATTAGCTTGATTTATACCTTCAATATTTACACAGAAAGAATTCCAGGAAGCTCTTTCTGCCTTCACTATTTTTAAATATCTTTGATTTAATTTTACAGTTTGTCTAATCATTCACTTTTTGAACAAGATCAAACTCTTCCTTGCATTCACTTTGAAGAGCCGCAATCTCACTATTCCACGTCTGAGTCTTCTGTTGCCCTATGATTCCAGGTGACTTCCAACACTCCACAGTGGCAATGTTGAATGCAACAGTTAAAAAATTCACCGTCTTATACAGTGAGCACTGAAAGGTGGTCCAGTTCGGTGTCCCAAAACAGGTCGGAATCAGATCTATTTAGAGTTGCTACAGTTGTTTTTGTCACTGAAGTTTGAGGGGACACGGATATTTATGGATTTCTTCATAAGGATACGGGCTCTTAGTTTATTTTAAGATTCGGATGACATTAGGCTGTTTAAAGAGCCATGGTTCTTTGATTATCATCACTTCCTGACATAGATGGAAGAGTAAATTTGCCTTGGAGTGGCCAAGGTTTGTTTTTTTGTTGATAATGGGACCGACTAGAACTGCGTCAAATCCAGTGTTTTCCTTCATCCCCTCGCAAAATTCGAGGTCAAGGTGATCAAAACGGTTTGTGACAGCACTTCCATGACTCTCCGAAGCAGATTTATCAAAGCACCACTCAGGCACAACGAAAAGCTGTTTTTCCACAGTCTTTAATTCCGAAGTGACCCCTTTCGTCGGTGTTGAATCATCCCGCGTGGTAGCTACGGCCATTTAAGTGTGGAAGTGGCTTGTCGTTGCTGATGATGGGGGTCACTGCCTCGCTGACCTTTATGACCAAATCATTCACTGGTGTGTAACTATATATAATTTTCAATGTAGATTAAAAATTTTTAATGTTAATAAAAAGTTGTTCAATTTTAATCGTCCCGCAAAAACATTTCCAATTTGATTCTGCTTTCGGAGGCTGATTCCGCAAAACGATCGAAGTTTCCCGTTTCAATATGCTCGGCTTCGATGCTGTAGAAATGATATACGTTGTCTATGCTGATTTATAGACAAGAAGGGAACCGTGATCAAATTCAATTACCTTTACTAAGTAAAATTATATCCATGGATATAAGTCGGAGATGTTAAAATTTGTCACAACTAGCATAAATAAAAATGTAATGATTTCCACCTGCAAGTGGTCACGCCAGTCAAGTATGCACTGTGTGCTGGTGTCTGATGAGAAGCAGTGCATACTTTCGAAACCACTTTGTCAAAAATATAATTTTCAATGTAGATTAAAAATTTTTAATGTTAATAAAAAGTTGTTCAATTTTAATCGTCCCGCAAAAACATTTCCAATTTGATTCTGCTTTCGGAGGCTGATTCCGCAAAACGATCGAAGTTTCCCGTTTCAATATGCTCGGCTTCGATGCTGTAGAAATGATATACGTTGTCTATGCTGATTTATAGACAAGAAGGGAACCGTGATCAAATTCAATTACCTTTACTAAGTAAAATTATATCCATGGATATAAGTCGGAGATGTTAAAATTTGTCACAACTAGCATAAATAAAAATGTAATGATTTCCACCTGCAAGTGGTCACGCCAGTCAAGTATGCACTGTGTGCTGGTGTCTGATGAGAAGCAGTGCATACTTTCGAAACCACTTTGTCAAAAATATAATTTTCAATGTAGATTAAAAATTTTTAATGTTAATAAAAAGTTGTTCAATTTTAATCGTCCCGCAAAAACATTTCCAATGTGTAACTATTGTTAAATTTAATGACCTCCATAATATACCCAGGTGAAGAAAGCTGAGCGGAGATTCACGCTTTGGATCTTGGCTTACTGGAAATTTAGTGCTTTAGTACCATCTGGTCAAACTTTCTAAAGTTTGCTTGTTGAAAGCCTGTGCAGATAAACAGAGGGTTGATCCTTTACTTTACAGTTTCGCGCTGTCCTCATGTCACTCGGCATCAAGACATCAATTGAAATGGCTCAGGTTACGCCTTCAGCAAATTTTTGAAGCCCATTAAATGAGGCTTCTCTACTAACTTGTCTGGGGAGATGGCACTCTTACATGTGTCGACAACCGGATAAGTACCAGACCTTCTTTGGCCATTTTATTGATCGCCAAGTTTTACCTGTAGGGGCAACCTTACGTTTTTTTTCTGTTCCTGTAGTGAAGACTAGCTTGATAGCTCGAGTGATTTTTGCCACATCTGATTAGATAGTGTCGCGAACGCTTGGGTTGTGGGCTAAATCACTTCATTTTACATTGCCCAGTTAGGGGACTTTTGGCCTTATCGGACAATGTCTCAAGAGGAACGCTTCTTAGTCTCCTTAGGATCCGTGAAGCACTTCTCCAAATTCTATGAGCTTGAATAGAGTTGGAGGGTGGGTGGCTAAAATGGAGACGGCACATGAGTTAACTGTAGCGGACCCCTGAATCAGCTTAATTGCCTTTCTCGTAGATCCCGCTGAATATAGATTTCTTTCTATACGCTTTATCTTCCCGTCAGTGTCCAGCTTCATTCCTTTGGCTTTTTGATAAAACGAAGCAGAGAGAAGATTGGATTGCCAAGGCTCTCTAGAGCAAGCTTGAAAATCGTTTCTCCTGAGGTACAGACAAGCTGCCTGTGAAGGGACGATGGAATATATTTTCCGAGCACTTCTCCTCTGATGGACAATAAAACAAGCCTTCCAGCCACTTCTTCTTATGACACCTTGCTGTACACCTTGCATGCAAACAAGTTACCCGTGAAGCGACGGTGGAGCATATTTGACGGGTACTTCTCCTTCGATTGACCGTAAATCAAGCTTTAAAGACCTCATGGTTTTCTATGCAAAACAGGGAGGCTATGCGAGAGTTGTTACAAGCCCGCATCGGAGCATGTGGTCAGAGCCGCATCGGAGCTAATCAGGAGCCCCACTCAACTGAACCAACACAAAACTTAATGGCAACAAAACTAAAAGATTGCTTCGATACCCGTCACGATGCTATGAGGACAGAGATGGCAGCCTTAACCTGCAGCCTGCAGTATTTTGCTACCGCATCTGAAGACGACTAAATCACTCAAAATTACCAGCACAGCGCGTAGATTATACTATAATCAGAGAGTAGTCCGTGGACGAAAGTTAGGTCGTGCCAGTGATCCCTCTGGTGATGCCACAGAGCGACCATCTGCGATGAAGCACCCTCTCGCCCGGCATCACCAGAAGCATTGTAGAAGGCTTAGGTCATTTGGAGTTACCCACAATGCACCACGTGGAAGTGATCTAACTACTAAAATCGAAGTTGGAAGAACTTGAAATATGAAATTTCTCACGTATATGAGTTTGGCGTCACATTGCATTTCTTAAAAATGGAAGGACGGTTTAGAACTTCTCATTTCAATTTTCTTTGAAGACATATTTTTTTTTGGACAGCCTAAGAGACTTTTTTACGCGATCATCAACTGATTTTTAAAACATTGTCACATAGCAAAGACCTTTTGGGTAATGGACAAGTATATTACTCGAAGGTCACATTTAATTTGTGTTTCCTAAAAACGTAACCAGATATCAAGATACATCGCATATTTTAAAGAATATTTGATTCATTATTGCGATGCTTGGTATTCTCTATATTTTCACCGAAATTTCGCTATTTACTAATCAAATTCGAAAATCTTTAATGTATTCTAATTTCCGCTTTTTAAATTCGATCAAATAAATTTGCTCACTTATGTCATCATGTTTGAATTATGCATTCAATTAGTATCACATATCTTGAATTTCAAGTTTTTGTTTGTTGTTAATTTTAACTAATGCATTTCAACTTTAAATATGAATATAGATGAATAACATGTTACTAAAGTGGTTTCATATTTCAAAATTTACTTTTTTGTACTCAAGTTACGACTGTTGTTTTCGGTGAATTGCGCTTCGATTGGGAATTAATTATAATTATATGCCAAGAAAATAACATTATGAAAGAAATAAAAGCTTGATTATGTGCAAAAATGATAATTTCCAAGTATTAATTGCAGGTCATTGACATACCCTCACTGATATATGGCATTATTTTAAAGGCAGTTAGCTTGAAAAACATGAAGGACAGAGAGCAATTGTTAGAAAAAAATTCGAAAAAATAATCCTGTTCAGTGTAAAATCGTAGCAGAAAACAATTTCAGGTTTTTTAATAATTTTTCATATCACTTTTCCAAATAAAATTAAAGCTTTAAGTAATGGGAGCTTCAAATGCTAAGCTAATTAAGAAATTTTAATTTAATAAAATTCATTCTATAAAGCAACAGTTGATTGAATTGAAAGTCTATCACCGACGAAGCAATCTATCGCGTAGCTTCGGACAATTCCTAAATACACACCGTTAAAAATGATTTATGTTCGAAAAACTTCGACTTATTTCAATCGAAAAACAGTTCGGAATAGCCTAGTCACGAAAGTAGGTTTTGTGTGCTATTCATAGATAGTAACATTCACTTAATCAGTGACAATGTGTCAAACCTTGACAGCTTTCACGATGCAAATCTAATCTTTGTGAATCTACTATCGCAAGCGCGTTTTACTTTTTCAATAAACAGAGTCAAGCTAGGTAAGCCTACCACAAGACGTAGAAAGGCTCTACTGAGTAAACAACTTGTAACTTGAATTCACCTACTATTACACTTAGGATATTTTTTTTGAAAAATGTTATAAATTCATATCAGTATTCCAAACTGAATTTTTATTTTCGCACTCAAATTATGTAAATTTGACATGGCTGAGCTGCACAAGCTACCCCTATGTCATTTGTAAATTCAGCGCCCAGTGTGGGTTTCAATAAAATGAATGAAAAGCTCAACAAACCGAGGATCTATTGACGTCAAAGCTCATTCAATATCACTAACAATCACACTTTCTCACTTAAACACTTGCAATATCGTCATCATGACATTCACAACTATCTGAAGATAATAATTGGGTCAAGTTCAGATCCATTAGCACATTAAAAAATCACACACTAATTCAAAGTACTAAACAATATGATCCAGTATAAACTTGATGATAAAACCTTTCATTTCTAGGATGCATGGCAGAATCACTTTCCACTTGAACAAAATAAGGTTTCTTTTCTAAACAACAAGACATTCCATTTTGCCGGCGAACTTCCTAGCTTGACATCACAGTTTATATGTTTTTCAATTACGTCTAGATACACGATTGGCGCGCGAAAAATAACCAAGCTCACATGAATGGAATTTTTTTTAAGAAAACATTGTTGCTTTTGTATTTCACTTAGCATAATATCTAACGTGATAAGAAAGAACTACGCATGGCAACGGAATCTGTGAGTTGGAGATAAGATTATTGGCTCTGGAGCTGATTTGGGATTTTTCGGGGCATAAAACATTGTAGTCATAATCAGAAGAAACTTTGAGCATTTTTTTTAGAATAACGGATAAAATGCAGATATTAAAATATAGCCATCACAATTAATTTATATATTTTTTCAGATATAATTTCTGTGTCAGGAATAATTTTCAAGCTTGATCTATGATCTTTTTACTACCCCCAGCAAACTACTGAATATACTAAACACAGGAATACTAAACACGTCATCACTTTAAAAAAAAAATTAAATACAATTTGCATTGAAACACTTTAGAAAGAAAACTGAGTATTTCTAATTGAGCTAACGATTAAAAGTCACATTATCCATTACAACTTCCCTGCCGCACAAAACCATTGTAATGCACAAAAAATTGGAAAAATGTCCTTCTGCTCTTCTCACAGCAACCAAACCCACATTTTTCCAGATTCCAGTCCAATTTTGAAAATTAATTAAAAATTCCTTAAATGGTTTGCACTGATTCATTTTAACAATTCATGCCACATTAAGCTCATCGCCTCACACTTGTTCCATTATTATTATTAATATCACCATCAATTTATTTCACGAGCTTTGAAATCACTTAAGCAATGTTCATGAACAAGGCGAAGGAATCGCAAATTAATTTCACTTTCAATATAAATTTCTTTCTGCGGCACAGTGAGGGCTGAAATATATTTTCGAACTTTTTTTTAAAGATATCTTCTTTATTACCGAATCATATTTGGATTTCAATAAATCAATAATCTCCTTCATATCCGATTTAGATGATGGGGTTGGTGATGGTGGTGGTGCTGCTCTCAGCTTGGATGCAAACGTTTCCAACATTACAAAACTAGCAGGCAGCGCGACTACGTACAACAATACCGACGGCACAGCTAACACAAACTAAAGCAACTAGCTATAGCTGCGGAACGACAATGCCGACGTAAACGACAACGGCACGGCACCTACAACAACAATAACGGCAACGATAACGAACAATCACACAGCCTTGAACTTGGACGCACAAGAAAAAAATCTATCTTTCTTATGTACAATATTCGCAAAGTGAATATACTGGCGAAAGCTTTCGATTTTCAAATCGCACTTGTAAGTATGTATGTAGATTGAGCATAAATATTTATTTTAAAAGTTTGCGAACTTGCTTCTTCTATCTTCTATCTTTTTCTCGGTTTTCTTATTCTTTTTGCCCGGCGCGACACTTAGCACGGTATGAACTATAAAAAAAAACACAACGCAAATACAAACGAACTAGGTAGAGGATACAGTGACACAATCTGGGTTGCAGCAATTGTTGTTGATTTGGACCCGGTGATAGGCAACGAAATAGATACACTCTATCGCACTGAAATGACCACGCCAACAACAAAAACGCGACTAAATTTACTTTCGTCGTGAGCCGATATTCATATAGTCACCAAAAGTCGGAATGTGAACGAAATAAATTCTATTCCGATTCCGTCGATTCCTACATGAGTGTGATGGAGCTCGTATGTGTCCATGTTTTCATCTACTAGGGGAGTGCGTCCAATGTGGGTAATTTTCAGTGTATCTGAACTTATTCAAGTATTTTTTGATTCCAGATTTGTAAAAAAACTTGCTGAAGGTTCTTCTTTACGATGAATTCTAAAAGATACAGACATTTAGTGTCTTCACATTCTTTTCATGAGGAAGTAAGATTTTTTTGCAGGGACACATGTCTTCATGATGATATCAACGAGTACGCATTCAATGTTTCTTATAATCGCAAAGACACTATAAACATCTGCAAATTATTCGAAATATGTCTCAATGTTTCGCAGTTTTTATGATTATCACTGAAAAAGTTAATTAGATGAGTAGTATCATTGAGATTTTTCAATCTTTTTTCGATATCTCCATGGAAAATTTAAATAGTTTGCTGAGGTTGAGCACAGATGCGTAGATATGTGCCTCGTTGTGTACTAGCACTTAGTCCAATCCGATAGACTACCTTTTTCGCCATGAATCTAAATTAAATTAAGATAGTTTGGTATTTCTCAAACAAGTCACAATTCACGTTATTTTCGCTCAAAGCTTGATTCCAAAGCTTACAATGTATTTACACTCAACGACATTAAATCGATTATCTTAGGTAATTTGATGCGGCACGTGATCATTTGTTTGCGAAACAATTTGAATGACCCGAAGTCGTTTATTTTTAGGTATCACTATTAAATTTTCGCATTAAATTGGTTTCGTTTGATACGCAAATAAAAATAATATTTCAAAAATTAGCAAAACTTGTCTTTTTCTCATGTAACTTCGCAGAATTGGTTTACATCGTTACTTGATGGTAAGCTTTCGAGTTTGCTGGTTTTGAATAAAAATTTTAATCACTAATACAATGGCGAATGTGAAAGTGGGTTACAGTACTCTGCTTCAAATACATTTTTCTTTCTCACATGTGATAAATGACGCAGAAGCCGCAAGCATTCGAGCATGTCGTACATATTAAAGTGATATGAAAAATACATGTATTTTGTTCTAGCAATTGTGTAACATGGCTACAATAATTCGTGCAAATATGAAATCATTGTAATTTCGTTCATCAAATAATATTATGTCGAATTTCGTCAGCTTCTGAACTGATGTGTCCCATTGATATTACAATAAATACATGTGTGGTAGAGAATGGGTTTGAGTCTTCTGTGAAACTTTTTAGGATTCACTTCCAGATTTTTGTGGTGCCTGATATTTGGCATCAAATGTTTACTAGGTAGCTCCGAAGCGAGAATCCTTGACGATTTCAAATTTGGGAATTCTTTTATTGTTATAAATAAAAATTGCTATAAAATATGTAACTCGATTTTACAACAGATTGTCACTACAATAGTTTCATGGAACTCTCTGCCTATTTAATCAAGGGGCTAATGTTTGCGAATACTATCTTCAAAATTTTTCTTTGGCTTATCAGTGTTCTGAGCATTCAGAGTTCTGTTGGTTTTTTTGTTCACAGTAAGTTTACTAAGAGCTTTTTACACTACAAAATTAAATAATCTTTTTTTTTAATTATAAAAACTAATCAGAGGTTTTACGACGATAGTAGCCATAGTCAATTCATTCATAAAAAAGCTACGTAATCAGCATTGCTTTCTATTTTCAGAATCAGAATGACTTGCAACAACCTGAACTTGACATGTGAATTAAACATGAGTAAAATTACCGTGATCATGACCAACCTGAGCTATGTATCTAGGTAAGGTGTAAGTGCAACGAGCTACTAAATGAAATTTACATCAGGCACAATGCGGACGATATAAATTTGAAAGTTTTTTCTTGTCAAATTGACCATATTTTTGAGATACGGAGCCATTAACAAATAGCAGTGCGAATGGGGAGCAACAATGGACGAGCTATTTTAGAAGCAAAGATAAGTATTTTAAAATTCCAAAAATAGAATCAAGATTGTGTCGGTATCTGTGGACTGAAGGAATTAAGAATGAATGGAAAATTGAAAATATTTGAGACTAAAGTAACAGTTGGTGTTTTTTGTTAATCTTTTTGATTGTTTACCAATTCACGATAAACTTAACAATACACAAAAATCACAACACTGTGGATGTGAATAGATCTAAATCACAGAGCCTTTCGCAAACAAGCTATCTTCCTACAACCAAGACTGACAATTTAACAGTTTTGAACTTTCTGACTTTAATTATATCAATAGTGGCGGTATTTTCAAGTTCAGGTTAGAATAGTAACATTAAACAATAAAAACTGTTGACCATTTCCCATGTCACCATGACATCAAAAAGACTTGCGGTACCCGTCAGTGAATGTAGGGTATTGGAAGATTAGACAGCAAGTGATCACAATTACATCACGTTCTAAACCATCAAGACGAGGCAAAGCCTACTCCGCTTCCCCGGTAAGTGGCTGGGCTAGATTGTCGCTAAACTTAAAAGACACATCGCATTGAACCATTTGAACTTGGAAGGAACATCCGGAATCGAAGTGACACTAATAGTAATAGAGGCTACTGCTGACACCACCTTGTGAAAGATTCGAGAGACCACCTCATAGGTTCTTGGGGCAGTAATCAGAGTAGAGGACGTATCTCACAGCACCAGTGAAGTTGCTCTGCTGCTTCAACTTGCTGGTCATGATGCGATCCTAACTTCGGGACCGAGGGTTGATGTACGACACGAAAAACGGAGTGAGAAAAAGCCGACACAGGAGCCTTTTTGGACGTGACCTTTAGAACATCATATAAGGCTGTGTTTGAAAATTACTGCGGATGTGTTTTTGTAGGTTCTATTGATGATATCGAAGCGGATATTATTGAAAAATCTGCCGGTTCCGGCCAGCTCCAACTTAACTAAGTCATAGCGAGGATAAATAATCAAATATGGCGTCCAGCTGGCAGTCCAAAGACAGAGATCTTCATGTTGACAAAGAGGAGGATACCAACTGTCACATCCATGACAGTGGGATCCGTCGAAAACCAGACTAGCAAGTCGGTCAGTTATCTGGGAACGGCCCTGGGTACTAAGCCGACCTATTTCGATCATATCTGCAGTTCATGCAATAGCGCTCTAAGAGTGATCACTTCACTGAGTAGAGTAATGGCCAACAATGGCGGATCCAGTGAGACGAGACAAATTTCCTCTTCTAATATTCAACCGAAATTTAAGGAGATGAGCTTGCAACTAAGAAGTTTCGGACCCGCATTGTCAATGGTGCGATGTGTATTGCCTGTAGCTACCATACAGGTTTAGAAGAGACCACGATAAAAGTATTGGGAGTAATCTCGATAGTTTTTTTTTTAGCGGGTGTCGAAAAATCTTCTTAAGTTTCCCTATGAAAGATGCAGAATTATGTGAAATTTCCACGCACTAAAAAGCATCATACACTCACCACAGGAATTCTTTCGAATTACTTCGACACGGTTGTGCCACGAGCTCGTATCAGGTACCCACACATCTATCAGAAGGAGTCTTAGGGCAACTCTCCTCTCTTTCCAGCAGCAATACTGTCTCGACATATACTGAAACACGTTTCCAATCGTCCTCTGAATAGAGCATTGTCTCCACAATTGTCTCCGGCGTCGCACGGCCGATTACGAAGTCCGGTAACTCAAGGGAGAGTACCTCTCTCGCTCAGAGCCAGACAGAACTGAGGCCACGCATGAAAGCAAACTCTGCAACTCTGGCAACAACGTAGTGGAAATAGAAAAGGACGCTGGACTGAACGGTTAAGCTAAAAGGCCTAATAGGGGCTTAAGTTAATCGTAGCCACCGGAAGGTTTCTTCAAGAAATACCTGAACCGAATGGTTAAAGTGGGCAGTTAGTATTGCTGGTATTGTCCAGTCGCTTTGCAAGTTTGAGGCGCATTATTGAACTCACGTCCCGCCAGCGATGCCAGAGACGGTTGTGCATGTAGTCCTGGAAATTGAGGAGGACTGCCTCGTATTTCAACATACATATATTGAGAAAGTAGTGCGTAGAATGCTGGAAGAGGGCTGCCTGACTGAGTTTTGGTAGTTGTTGAAGTCCGTTGATACTGAAAGGAGAGTCAGCAGAACCGAATTATAACGAACCTACGTGTGAAATGGATGGGAGAAATCTGAGTGAACTTCTTTCTAATATGACGGAAAGGAGCCAGAGGAAAAGCTGAGGTTGAAAATAATAAACAAAGGAACACGCAGGAATAATGAAAGTGATTTAGCACGCAGGAATAATGAAAGTGATTTAGCACACAGGTTCCGGATTCCGTCAGGATCACAACCGACACAAGCATTAAGGCACTCAATTACTCAATTAAGGCTCAGTTCCTAGGCGGTTGGTATGAATAAAAATACAAAAATACTAGTTTCTCTGAATGATATTTAGTAATTACCTTAAAATGGTCAATAATATTCACAAGTTCAAAAGCCGATTTTAGCCCCACTAACTTTAATATACTCAAAATAGCTTTCTTGAGTATGGTTCTTTTAGCATATCGTTATGTTCAATTTCAGGATACAAAGCCAGCTGTCATAGATGTTTAATGTAGTAAATTCCGTACGGGAAGGGACTTCGATTTCCATAGTGTGCCATCTTACCTTATGAAAAAGTCATTAACGTTGTTCTTTGATGAAAACACCGTTTCCGTGTTTGTTTGCTGAGAATTTGACAGCTCTAAGCTTTTTTCAGTTTAGTTTTTCCTAAGTTTTCTGAAAATATTGTTTTTTACCCAGAAAATGAAAAACTTAGTACATCCTTTTTGTTATATAATTTTTAATTTGACTAAAGTCTAAAGATTGAATCTAGTTGCAAAAACTGATCCGCTGTAAATTTCGAGCTCCGAACTAATTCAACTTTTCGCAAAAATATATGTTTCGGTAGCAATGTACTTAAGTTAAGCTTAGTCAAGATGGAAAGAAATAGCTTTGAATTAGCCTTAAGGAGCTAATTTCAAGGAATTACTATCGGAACGTATTTGATCAATAATGCAAACAAGAGAGGATCAAGACTTTAACGCCGCCGAATATCAGGATAAGATAGAGAAATGAAGCAACGACTGTTTACTGCGTTTTGGCTTGAACAATTTTGAAAAATAAAAATAAGAAAAGAACGTCATGAGTACAGGTTTCCTGGTATGCAAATCGACTTACCTTGGATTACAAAAGACGAATGCTAATGAATTCAAATTGAAGCTCATCATTTCCGGCAGGTGAAGAACAAAAGTAAAGTCCAGAATTATCGAAAATTCAACTGAAGTAGTTGGAATATAGAATAAGGTTTTTTTTATGAAAATATGTTACTTCTTCTAGCATATTAACTAATGTCAAAGAGTTAGAAAAACTTGACTGTCAATAATTGATTAAAGTTAGTTGGGAAGAATATTGGACGGTAGTTGAAGATATTTTATATTTTGGTTACAGAAAATAATTTGCCGTTTTCTGAATTTCACGGAATGCTCTTTTGTTGCGAGTTAAGGCGATCTAAGATTTAAAATTATTGAAAATTTGGACGAAAATAATGATTTTATATAAATATTTGAAAGACTCAAATCACTACTAAACTATAAATCATGACAAGGATGTGGAAGAGGCCTTAATATTTCTCTCTTGAAAGGATTCGCGAAAAAGAGTCTAAGAGAAGGAATTATGCTTAAATTACAAAAACAATCTTTCTGTGATGGTTCGAGGAGCAAATTTGGGATAAAACTCGTTTGAGACTGGAAAGGAATTAGGGGTTGTTCGCACAGTTTCTGCATTTTGGTTATAGTAAAAAGTAAATGTAAACAAAAGTATTTGACGAGGACTTACAGGTGTAACATCAAAAAAAAATCTGAAAAACCTTCACAGGCTTTCTTTCTCATAGTCTAAACTACACGCCAACAAAATGCTTCGAACACACATTGTGTATGAAGGAGATGAAAAGCGGACGAAATGGTGAGGAAAACAATGAAGTGCACCAATTGAAAACATTGACTCCATTGCAATACGCTAGTAGTACATTCGAAAAAAACAAATATCAACCTAGATTTGTGGTTAAAATTGGTAATGACAGGAAGTTGTAAACAAAAAATTTAATTAGTCAATAAAAATCCGAAGCAATACTAGTACGATAGGGATGTGACAATGAAACTCTATCTGAGTAGCAACAGGCAACATATTAAGATGCACGGATGTATCTGGATATAAGGAAATAATATTTCCATTCAATAAAGTGCAACCAGCTTGCCGGTAAAATTTGAAAAAAATTGCTAACCAATTAAGTAGCTAATCTGCATATTGATTAGTGTTATATACTTCCTCATTCAGAACTTTCTATGTTTCGACGAAAAAACCAAGGATTTTTGAATTCATATGACGCTCTGAATTTTCATACAAAACTCATAACTTATCATGTTCACCTTCCATTCTAAATTTCGCTTTTTCTGACTAAATTCGAGTCTTGAAATCTGATTTAAATATAACGATTATTTATTCTATGTAGGAGTCACCAAAATTAATGTCTAATAAAATATTAATCAATTTTATGTCTTCTTCAAATATTAGCATTTTTCATGGTCATTTCAATCGAGTATGTCCACTATCATTGGCAGTCAGCCAAATATTTAGATTTAAGTTCAGCTTACTGATAGGATGCATAAATACATAGCTAATGAATGATTCACGTTTTTTGAGGCCGATATAGTTCGGTGACTATTGTTCAGGAAAGTGAATTTGAAGGAAAGAGGGGAGCGCGGGCTGGCTCGGCTGATCGCTTTTGAATGCATAGGCATCCAAGATTGCAATGCTTCGTGCGACAAAAACAGTGCTGCTCTGTCGAAATCAATCAACCTTTGACCGTGCAACAAAACTTAACGAAACTGTTTACCTGTGCGTTTTTCACACGATACTCACAGGCAAGACTGATTTGGAGGTTTATTACTCGAAACGAAATTTTCCAATCCATTGCTCTTTACGAATGATAACGTTCCATTGCAAGAGTAGCTTTAATTTCACTTTCTAGAAAAAAAATCGAAATTAACGACTCGGTAATTGGGTGCTGTTTTGATTATCAGCGTTTACTTACGTAAGCTAAAGATTATCAGCTGGCAAGAACCTAGGGTATTTATTGACTTTTATTGCTGTTGATTGTCCCATAGAGTTGAGTTTTTTGGTTGATTGCTAATAGCCAGTATATTCGATTTTCAACGCACTTTTTACATAATCTACGGCCATATTTAATCACTGAGCGATCTCAACAGCTAGTGAATTTTGATTGGAGTTTCGTGTTGAAAGAAGCAATAACAGGCTGAAGCAAATTGATTTTGTTGCAAAAGCAAAAATATTTCCGAATGCAATGTGAGCTGTCGCTTTTCTCAAGCAAATACACGTGCATGCATATGAAAAAAAGCCAATAGCATGACGCATTGGTTCGAACTGGAAAGCTTCAGTTTCAGTCAGCTGATGTACCCAATGAAATGACAAAACAGTTTACAAACGAAAAAATGTCAAGAACCTTCTCCATGACTTCTGATAATTTTCAATATTCTCTTGTCTTGAAAAAAATATACGGTGTCCTCGAGACAAAAAAAAATTCAAAAACAGATAATCACCTGTCAAACCAGTTTTTGATCTGCATACACGCTATAAGGTCTACAGGCTCAGTTCACCTTCCTTCGATGAATCTGTCTCAGAAAAAAATTATACAAGTTTAGAATGCAACATACCCGCTTGACTACACTTCACTATCTCCGGAACAAAATCCCCAGCTGTACCATAACAACGTAAGCATTTAATGCATTTACGTCACGCGATAAGTTCTACTTCTCGTTTGCATCAGATCCGTAAGAAGTAATTTCCGTTTTCGTTTTGTTCGTTCGAGGAAGAGTCTCTGCTGTAGCGAAGCTATCAGCTGGTTTCGATAAAACTGAAATGTTGCTCATTTCATATTGTACCTGACGTATTTTATATCGAACCTGTTATATGTTCATGCATTTCCACAAATACACACAAACTTCAATTTCGATCGAATTTTTTACGTAAAAATTACAAACAAAAGCAACAAGAATTTGTCAATGTCTGAATGTATGTGTGACTATCTATCTACTATCTTTCGGTGAATTACAGATAATGATTGAAAATATAATGGGACTGTTATCAAGTTTGCCGTGGATGATGTAAACGTGTGGGTGGATGACAGGATGGACTGTTTGGATGGTACACCTACTTCTTTTTCAAGATAAGATTCTTTCATGCGAACTGGCGTGTGGTTTATGTAGTTCAATGATTTTTTAGATTGTGTGCGTGATAAGAGTGTCCTTTTGAACAATTTAACAATTTCTTTTAATTTGAATGTGGTAGCTGCGTGAAGCCATTCGACCGACTAAGAGATAATTGAAGCGACATTACATCAACTCAGGGATGATACTGATACTGAATGTATTGTGTAATAGCATATGTTGCGATCGATTGACCTGATTAATGATAATGCTCATATGCAATATGCAATGTCGATTGTGATATTCGGAACAAGGCTATGGATGTGCATACGCAAGAGTGCTAACATCGATTTGAAATTGTTTTGACAGTTATTTGATGCATAGTGAGTTTAATGGGTTTGAGTCATATTTTTCATGATTATCTTTCCAGAATGTGTCGGTAGCTTGGCTCAGGCTCAAAAGATGCGAGAAAATATTTAATGTATTTTGAGTATTCTGATTGGAAATATATTTTTCTTGTTTTTTTAATTAGACTATGAGGGGGGACAATAAGAGGATCGATACTTTTCTGTACTAGAAAATGAAGAAATCTAAAAAATCTATATTCCTGGAGATTTTTAAAATAGACAAAATTAGAATCTATGTAAATAAATAATTGGTCTTGTTATTCTCTATCAAGTCACTTTGGATTGCTGCAATTAGCTGTTGACTCAAGCTGATTTGCTTACAAAAATTCCAACGATCTATAAACATGCCAAGCCCAACATTGAGTATGATATTGATTTTCACGATACTTTTTGCATGACTTGGAACAAAATTCAATTGAATTATTAGTGCTATAACTAAGCACTCATACCAGCATTGCACTCAAAAATATAGCCTAACTTTTCCCGAGTCTATTAATAAATTCCAGGACCAATGACGGTGGGCTAAGAGGTGATCCTCCGCATACAGGAAATATTCAAGCAATGGTTTCTGATATGCATATATACTGGACGTTGGTTATTGCCATTTTCCGCAGAGTCTACCTCTTCTAAGTAAGATGGGCAAAGATCATCCTGTGAACACATATGCATTACATCTGCCATCTTAGCTGATTGTGTTCAGTCCGTAAAGCTGTCTGGTTCTATAATTCTTCCTTCTTATGATTAGGTTCAACGAGGAAGACTTTCGAGTACCTGACCACATCAGAAGACAGACATCTCCCTTAATAGGTATCGACTAACCACTCCTGAAAAATGGCATATGCGGATGAAGCCGGAGCACCTAAAGCATATTTAGGACCCTGAAATGGAAACGCCTTGCTTCCAACATCAGCAATTGCGTTTCCTTGAACACTGCAGTGTCCCGGTGTCCAGAGCAGATGCACCTTATTGAACCTATTGGCGGAGTTAAAAGTAGAAGTAGTCAGGGGTCGTAGTACCAGCAACGCAGCTTGACCGTGACAACAAGCAGTGTTACGTTTTCCCCTCCAATTTTTTACGTTTTCCCCTCCAGGTAAGTTTTTTGACTGAGGTTACTCCTAAATATTTGACTTCCTCTGAAAATTTAAGTATGGTAACTTTCATTATTGGAAGCATTAGCACTTTTCCTGGCGAACAAAATAAGATTCGTTTTAACAGAAGGCATTGCCAATTAAATCTAATACACTATGTGTACTTTTACGTACCACATTCAAATTCTTACTAACTGCTAGTGTGGCCAAGTAATCAGCAAAAGTCCTTGTTTCAAATTCTTTAGCAGGGAGTTAATCAGACTACATTAACTTAAAGTCTTTAATTCTGCGAATCACAGCAAGATTTGTTGGGTCTTAGCATAGCGGGATGGATGCCATCAAAAAGCAGCGATTTTAAATTCCCAAACGAGATGACTGCATCCCAGATCTTCTCGCTGGTGACCACAGATCTAACTGTGTATCAATATTTTCTACTCCTGCAGAGAGAAGGAGGTTTAGTCATAGGAAGAGAAGTCAGCTACATGTCAATCACAAGCTTGATTGAGGAGTTTTCTGGTGTTTTTTTCTTGAGCTCCTGCAGCTTTCGGTTCCACCAAGGAACTTTCTAGCTCCGTCTGCTTTTGCTGAAAGAGCAGGTTTTTTCACAGCTACCTATTATAACTATATTTTAACAATAAAAGAGAAAGAGAAAAATAAATAGAATGAAAAATAGATAGAGGGAATAAGAGATAGAGGGAGAAAGAGATAGAGTGAGCAAAAGTTAAAGAGAGAAAAAGATAATGAGAGAAACAGAGAAAAATAGATAGAGAAAAAGACGGAGAGAAATAGAGATAGAAACCGATAGAAAGAGACAAAAAGAGACAGAAAGAGATAAAGAGAAAAATAGATAGGAGATAAAGAGTAAAATTGAGATCAAGCGAAAGAATGGGATCGAGAGAAGGAAAGAGTTCAAGAGAAGGAATGAGTTCAAGAGAAGGAAAGAGTTCAAGAGAAGGAGAGGGTTCAAGAGAAGGCAAGAGTTCAAGAGAAGGAAAGGGTTTAAGAGAAGGAAAGAATTCAAGAGAAGGGAAAAGTTCAAGAGGAGGAAAGAGTTCAAGAGAAGGAAAGAGTTCAAGAGAAGGAAAGAGTTCAAGAGAAGGAAAGAGTTCAAGAGAAGGAAAGAGTTCAACAGAAAGAAAGAGTTCAAAAGAAAGAAAGAGTTCAAGAGAAGGAAAGAGTTCAAGAGAAGGAAAGAGTTCAACAGAAAGAAAGAGTTCAAGAGAAAGAAAGAGTTCAAGAGAAAGAAAGAGTTCAAGAGAAGGAAAGAGTTCAAGCGAAGGGAAGAGTTCAAGAGAAGGAACGAGTTCAAGAGAAGGAAAGAGTTCAAGAGAAGAAAAGAGTTCAAGAGAAGGAAAGAGTTCAAGAGAAGGAAAGAGTTCAAGAGAAGGAAAGAGTTCAAGAGAAGGAAAAAGTTCAAGAGAAGTTAAGAGATCTAGAAAATGTTCTCTTTCATTTCAGCCCTTCTTTCATTTCAGCCCGCCCTCTGTCTTTCAGGGAAAGACAAAGGAGGGGGGGGGGCTTATCCAACATGCGCCATGACCTGACTACCACAGACTAACATGCACCAAACTTTGATTTCTTACAGCTCTGAACAGGTACCTCAGCCAAGTCAGGGATAAAGTGAACCGTACAACTAATCACCCAGTTGTGAATTTGAGAATGAATCTATCTGCCTGCTTCAGTTTCAGGACCCAGGATCGTTGTTTGATTACATAACTTTATATGCCAATATCTTCATCAATTTTATTTCAGTTTATTTGAGTGTAACGATGATTAGGCTAATAGCTTTTGACACCGAATTAGGTGCTCAAACAATTTTTAATTTTAAGTTTTGTCAACAATGAAACCTTTAAGCAAGAACGATTTGATGAATTTAGTAATGAAAACATGAAATCCAAACTGGTTTAGTTTGTAAATCAAGCCATCATGCTCGATATAGCCAAATTATTTGTCTATGTCTAGGGCCACAAATCCGGTTGGACTCTTGAATAAAGGTGCAAATACGAACAAGTTGATTAAGAAGTTGTTAAGAAGTTGCGAAGCCGGTGCGGAATCCAAATTGGAACTCTGGGATAGTATTCAAGTTGTCAATGATATTCAACGTTGGAGAAAATTTTTAGCACGAAGAATATTGTTCTTATTTTCTTTTAAATTAAATTTCGAGACATAGGCAAAATTAAAACAAATCAAACTTGAGAAATTCGTGCTTCTTAGTCGATTTCATTTTATTCAATGACTTTCTTATTATAAAATGAAAGATGACTTTGAACCTTTACTTTTCTTCCTTTTAGTGACGCACATTTGTTAAATACCATTTCAATATTTTGTTCGATTTAATAATAATTTTGTCGAAATTCGTTGGTAAAAATTTTGTCAGCCCCAAATTTTAAATCGATTCAAGCCACGAATTGCAAAAGAAAGCTTGGTTTTGCTTTGTAGGTTTCAGGGCTGTATTTATTCAATTACGAGTATACTTTGCTTTATATTGGTTTAAAATATGTAGGAATTTTAATATACTGCAGATCAAAAAACAATAAATATTAGCCTAAGGCTGCCCTTCAATTTCTTTATTTTCATGAATGCATGTCATAATTTGTTTATTTTTCTATTTGTTCTATGAGTCAATGCAACTTTTTCTACTGACACATAGAGTCAAAAGAGAATATGATAAATAAAATAAAAACAATGGAAATATAAAAATGTACGAAAAACTTTTCAACACTTTGTATAAAAAGTATCAGGATCATTTTTTTTCTGATGTAACTACGTTGTAGCACACTCCAACCGAGCGGGCTTAGTGGTGAGGATCTGACCTTGAAAATACACTGAGCGTCAGTTACCTGCAAGCGTTTGTTCAGGCTAAGTCGAATTTTTAGTGAACCACTGTCGAGTAACTAGGTGCAAACTCAAAATGCAGCGGACTATTGAACAGCGATACGTCATCAAATTTTGTATTGGACAGGGCAAATCAGTTACGGAAACGTTGCGCATAATTTTCAAAATGCTCAAGGATGAAAGTGTTTCTCAAACTTAAGAACCCACGGCAATGTTTAACGTATGTGTCAAATTCCCCAAGCCCCCTTCAGTCCTGAGTTGACCACAGCAGACTTATTCTATTCCCAAAAATGAAATCCTCCCACAAAGAGAACCATAAGTGTCGTCAAAGAAGCTTGCACGCGCACCCTTAAACATTTTATGGAATGCGCCTACCAGAGGGTCTTCGAATCCTGGGAAAGACACTGGCAAAAGTTTGTCGACGCTCAGAACATGTACTTTGAAAAATTTTCAAGTTTTGTAGCAATATTTGCAATAAGTCTATTTTTTCGAAACTTTTTATACAAACCCTGTATATCCCATGAAAACATGAAAAACAATCCCAAATCACACTCAATAAGCACGAAAATTCTAAATATCAAGTAAAAAAATCATTCAACGATAAAATGTCATGTTAACTGAAACTTCGCATTACATTCAAGCATCTTTCAATCGTATATTTATTAAATATCTATCCATCTTTCTTCAGAAAGGTCTATTTCATAAGGTGGTGTTCTCTATCTATTCATTTTGATATCGTTAGACGATGACAGGCATGAAATTTTTCATTCTTGCTGTAATTTTACTATAAGATACAAGACACATATCAGAAAAAGTATGATGACTGGGCCAATAGAAACATAAGGTATAACAAGCTAATGGTATATTGAGTGGTAAATGTCATTTGATGGGCATATCTTTTAGTTTTTCCGAGGAAATAGTAGCATGTACCTAGTTACTAGTTTGTCAATAATTTTAATGTGAAAGGTAGACAACTGAAACAATGGCAAGACATGTAACGATAAGAACATTAGATTATATCTTTTGTTTTGTGTTCTCAGTTGTTTTCGAGCTCAGACTAAGAGCATTTATTTCATTTCGCAAAAATTGAAACGAAATGGGAAAAAAATTGAAAAGGACATTTTTCTTTTTTCTTAAATACCATGAAATTGGATTAATTTGATACTACTAAAGTGTGTTTAACCTTTCCGCTGAAATGAGTGTTTAAATAAAAACATGCATAAAAATATTCTTAAAGAAAATAACTGCATAAGTTTTGTCTTGAATTTTTAGCTCTTGATGCAATTGAATGAAAGTTTGAAGCCAATGGTACGCAATGCAAGAAAAGGAAGTAAGCAGGTTATCAACAAACGACTCAGTTCCGTGTGAATTTTTTTAAAATGATTATAACTCATTAGCAAGAACTTTCATGATTATTGAACGTATACATAAATTGCATAAAAAAGCCATCAGATAATAAACTGTATCAAAAGTCTTTCACGTCATAGTGCTCGAAGTACTGACTCTTGTTACAAAAAGTCGTTCGATATGTTAAGTACTCGATTTACTATGCGAGATCATATTTATCGCAAGAATAACACGAAATAAATCATAATTCTCTCCTGTTACGAATACACATTTTTCATGTCATTACTCCTGAATTGTCAAATTATGCTCAGAAAGTATGTAGATTAAATGAATTCTTTGAATAGCACAGTTTCCACAACAATCAAATCAGCAGAGGCATAAAAAATAAATACAGTATGAAATATTGAGGTCGTGGAGCCTGTTGAAATGGTATAAAATCGCCTGTCATGTTAAGTAAATTATATTTATTCGACCTAATCTTAGAAATACATAATGAGGATTTGATTGTAGATCTCAGTGGAAGTGAAATTTTGATACGCTTGTAGTGCCGTTTACTTGCCGGGAAATTATTTAATGTTAATTTGAATGTGCTGGAGAATGTATTTTGGTGTTCATTAATCAAACGCAAAAATTAACTGACCAAAGTTTCGAATGTTGTAACGAAAGGGAAAAGGTCATGGCATTTATGTCCATTATTTTCAGAAAAATGATTGCTGATTGTTAAAATGAGCCAACCTATCTTTGTTCGTAGCCTAATCAGTCTATTTTTAGCTTTTGCTCTGCAATTTCATTTCAGCGGCCGTTGCGATAATAACGTTTATAGCGTGGTAAATTATCAGTCAACATAAAGAAAATTTAATAATCTTTTTACCCGCGTTTGTGCATTCTTACCTAACTTAAAATAGATGAAAATTTTGCAGATATTGCTCACACAGTGGCGAACATTTCATAAATACGTAGGAAACGATGTATTTTATCGATGAAGTTTTCCTATCATTATTCAAATGTTTACTACCGAAATGAAGAAGGAGAGTTATTTGAGAATTTTTCAAGCACTAGCGTCAAAAATTTCTGATTTGTGAAAGATTAAAGAACTGATTAATAAAAAAAATAGTAAAATTTAATTTGTCTCAAACAGGCAATATTTTTATGTGCTGCAAATTTTTAAAATATTTAAATACATAAATTCTGTTTACCAGCAATTTGTATTTTTTCAATGTTTGCGTCAACTGTATACTTTTGCGACTAATTTTTGTTGAAATTATTCTTGTGTGGATATTGAAATATTCTTCAAGTAATGGCTCATGGCTAATTTTCCTTAATTTTGTGCAGGCATTTTTGCATTTTATACCATAGGCAATAAATTGGTACCATACTTGAATTGGCTGTTTCACTCATTTAAATCTACTTTTTCATTTCAGTGGGATTTGTTTTCAGACTTATTACTCAGGAGTTAACGTTGAAAACACATCAAAATACACTAACACAAAATTGGAACGAAGTTGATGGAACAAAATCGGAAATTAATCGCATTTATTTCTTCGAAGTCTGAACTATAACATCGACTATTACCTAAACAACTGTTTGGAAACTTAATAAGGCAAGGAAACAAGTTATTGAAATTTTTCCAGCTTCGGCGTTGAATTCTCATTTTCAAATTACATTGAAATTCGTGTTGATGTTATCTCATTGCCATCTGGGATGTAAATAAGAACGCTGTTTATCGAAAACTTATCGAAATGTATTAAATTTATGACTTCGATATTACTTCTCAATGAAAAACAAATCAAAAATGTAACTTGATACAATAAATAATTCTCATATTTACAGCCAGAATGTTAACATTTTTCAACCAACTAAATCTACTGAATATACAAGATAACAAATCAATTTTCCGAACTGCTATCTACTCTATAAATCGAATTCTATACACAATGTTTACTAACTTATACCTTCTCGCCATTCTATACCGATTTCGTTACATTGAAATCGAAAGGCCCAATCATTTGGCAAAGACTTTCTACATCAGATTTTTTTGTAAGGAAATACAATCGTTCATTGAATAAATTTCCACATTTTATCGCATACGTTACAAAAACTAGTCAAGGGTACTAACATGAAAAATGAACGTTGTGGGTTGTGAACATCTAACATATCAGTGGTATTTTAAATGGAATCGGAATCAGCCAATGAGAAAAAAAACTATTTTTTTTTCTTACAGAACAGATTTTGATATCATTTTTGAACTAAAAACTAATGATTCTCGACATCGTATAAAGTCACTTAATTTCGACAGGAACGTAGTATATTTTGAACTCAATATGTAGACATAATTGCGTAATGTTTTCAAAGTTACAATTCTACACGATAAATAATTTATGTTTTTTTCGGATAAGGTAGGAAACCTGTTGAGAGCCACAGGCAATCGACTACAAACTACACATATCAGCAGGTTGTTGTGCATATTGACTACGCTCAGGAAAAAATTGGACGTTCTTGCAGCTTGGAATCACATTTGTGTGCTTTTCCAAGAAAAAAGTAATTAGTATTCTGGTCGACAAGAATTTAAATTGATTTGAAATGTTATATGTGGCTGGCACGTGAACAAATTGGTTTACATTACCACTGTTCAGGAATTTTCTGGTGGGCATTTATTTTGAAAACCATATAATTGATGTAACGAACAAACTCTGAGATGTTGAGTTTGCTGATATGATAGAGTATACATTAAATAAGAAAGTGCATTAGTCAATATCAAATATCTTTGCCAAAACAGCAACAAAAAATTGATGATCTCATTAATTGAATACTAACCCACGCTGGGCGCTAAAATGTATTAGTTTATAAATCAATAATCCTGCGTTGTAGGCCAGATTAAATAGATATCATTTCGTTGTTTAGACTCAAAACTGATGGTAGATTTAAGTTTTGACGCTTTCAAGTGACGGAAATAATAGAATCAATAAATACACTGAGAGAACTACAATTTCCAATAGGGAATGATTTATGTATCAATTTGAACCAATAGCACAACAGTATCAAATATTTACAATGTTATAGACAGTGAAGTAAAAGTTATTTAGTAACAACAATTTCATAAAATGCATTCTCATACTAGCATTTCATTTGATTGGACTCACAAAGCTATCTCTCTTTTTTTCTTATTTAAGAATGCATTCATAATTTTAATGATGCAATTTTGTATCGTGTGAAAGTAAACTTTTGCATGCCAAGCAGACAATCAAAATTTTTATATTTTTATATTTTGCGACACAGCATGGAAAAATTTTACTTTTTTGTTACTTTTTTGTAAACTTAATAGTACTATAATTTGCTTCTGAATCTCTCGATACACAAGTTAATTTGCTCAATATAATAGCTGAAGAAATTGACATGTACTTCTCGGCTCTGCAAAACATGTTGAGTAGCGCCACCACCAAATTTGAAGACCGCCATACGCGATTGGAAAACTGCTGGCAATAAAGCCAGATGCTAATATATGTGCCATATATTCATTGGCAACAATATCATTGTCGATTTGATATTTGCTTGAAAAAAAATCTGAATTAAAATAAATGACAACAAACCTACAAATACAGAAACACGTAGAATCATTTATTCTATTTAATGACTAAAATACATTGGTGGATAACTGAGTCAGACCAGAAAAATGCAGAAGTTCATGTGTCAGAATCATTTTAAAATAAAATAAAATTGACTCGCTTTGAAGTTTTAATGATAATGTATTTTTTTTTAATGATAATGTATTTTTTTTATAATATGTTACATTTTTTTGTTTCTTCACAACTATAAAAATTTTCCTAAATCGTAAATACCACATAATTATCGCTTCCAGCAAATATTGCTAACCAACAAATATTTCGAAGAAGCAAACAATTGAATATCAACAACCTTTCAACCGAATATTCACCTCACCTTTAACATCTTGCACACGCTTTTGCTTATCCCCGTAAGTTTCGTTACGAAACGCATCACCACATCCCCCCGAAAATGGCGAAACTACTCGTGGAAGCAATCAAATCAGTAAAAAAAAACTAAATTTGCTGAATTCGCTTGATTCATGCACTTTTGGAATTTTCGTATTTACAGCACATATCATTCGAATTACCCCACAGAGTGTGTGGGTAATAAAAAAACAAACTTGTTCAATAAATGCCTTCGTTAATCCGACAAGCTAACTGTTAAAGCATGTACGTAAATAGATGTAGTTATAGTCATAGGCAGTATCTTGAAAATACAAAAAAAAAAAGAGTTTTACACCGACTACTGTTTGCATGCATATATTTGGAGGTATGTGTCCTTGACAAACGCTGAAGAGAAAATACTGCTAAATTATAAAAATATACAGGCACATACAACTTTATACAGTCATAGATAAATGCATGCATTTGAATTTTAACATTGAAATGAAAGAAAATTTAGCAATAGGTTTCATTAAATCGTTTTTTTTTTAGTTTTTCATTATTCTTTTTGTATGGTGCCGTCCGCATGCATGAATGACGTCTGAAGATGGATAGCCGAATAGTGGCACTATGTCTCAAGGTCGATAAGAGAATGGGCCGATGTTATTTGTTAGGAGGATGATTTAGAAAGTATGATATGCAATTAATGTTTTCTTTGTGTTATTTGTTGTTTGGTTTTAAGGAGGTTATTGTGCTATTACTTCACACATAATTTTTGAAACGATTATATTTAATAAGGTTCGTTGTTAGATGGTATAATTTAAATGACTTTAGGTTAGGCATTTATGATTCAACATTTCGATGTTTTTTGCAGTTTTTTTATTCCTTGCTTTTAATTTTTTTTCTTTTCAGAAAAGGTAATCATGAATGACAATACTTTTATAACGCACAATGAGCTATTTAATAATATGAAATAAGTAATTTAACTTGCAATGAAGCTGGGGTCAAACAGCAGGTACTTTGCGTACATGAAGAACGTCGAAGGTCTCCGAGCGGCTTGGGTCGGGTTACACGGGTTGATACTACACGCATGATCTACACGCATGGACACCTAACAAACATCCTACAAAGCATTACACATTTACACACCGCAGAATAATAGAAAAATATATCAATTACCCAGGAGACAAAATCAAAAGTCGCAATCAGTTGGAGCACTCATCATATAGAGGAACACGAACAAGGACGAAATGAGATTAAGGCTTTGAAATTTTCCCATCGCAGAGAATAGCGTATATATGTCGTCCCCTTTCCACTTATATGTAAGACTCCGAGGGATGTAACCGATCCATAAGTGAATTTTCATTTTCATTTACGGAGAAAACTGGTTAAAAATAGCCCTGGGCTATGGAAGCGTATTTGTTGAATATATGGTGGAAACTAGATGATGGGAATAAGATGATCAAGGATGAAGTAACTGGAAAAAACACACAGTATGAGAAATGAAACAAATATAAGCTTAATAATTCACAAGATGAAGATTACTGTAAACCAGGAGGCATGGTCTACTAAATGATAGGGTTCCCTGCAAAGACTAAACTTTCAACTGAATTCGGAGAATGGATCATGCTACCATCAAAATCAAAGTAGTGATTGTAATCTTTGAGGCAGCTAGCACAAGAGAGATAGTCCCAATAGGCGCAAGTTGTCAGGAGATTCTAAAATAGATGAGCGCAGTAACACTTTCAAAGGGACTCTTACCTAACTCCGTTCCGGGTAAGCTTGGGAACCCGTTGGATCCCTAATTTGACCCAAGGACGCTCCTTAAATTTTTTCTGATCAACAAATGGCGTAATTTTTGGTGTCGTCATAGCTTTGCCTTTGCTACTTGAGTTTTTTTTGCTGTTGCCAAGCGGAAAGCAATTATTACATAAGTGGATTTTATTGGGTGATTAGTTTTAAGGTATATTTACAACATTTTTCATAAATTGAAAATATATTTTGATCTATACACTTTTGCGACTTTTCTGGCAAAACCATGATTCTATTAATAATGAACTTCTTGACTTATCGGTCAAAAACTTGAACAAGTGATTAATGACTCTAGTGAATTAACTCTACGGAGTCTAGATTAGTTCCATTTAGTGAGATTTATAATGAACAAAACAAATGACAGTCTGAAGATGCAATATCTGGGCAATGGATGCATCAAAACTTTTCAACCTAACTTTTTCAACTTTTGGCGAGTCATCAATGATGTGTGAGGTCTCGCATTGTGGCGATGGAAGACCACTATTTTTTTTATATCGTTTATCGCCAATAGTTTTCTTTAACCTGTTTAGCTGCTGCCAGTAGACATCAGAATCGATAACTTCGCCATATAACTTTACTAAGATCTTGTGATTTTCTGGAGCTGGTCCGGGTTTCGCACCCTTACTCCACTTTTGCCAGTGAGGGATGTTACAGTAGCCATCCCGTGTCTGCTCATTTATAAATGTATATGCGGGGAGTCTACCTTAGCCTGTGAACTGCCTCAGGCTTGGGTTTATCAAATTATTATGAAGGTTTGATACTTTTAGGATTCTTAGAGAGCTTTTGGGTGATGGTCTATTTTGTTGCTTGTTTGAAGAGAAGGGCCCTATTTGAGTTACTTAGCTTAGCCGTTTTGAGAAGAGGATGGAGGGCGTTAATTATGTTGTTTTTGGATATTCGTTTGTTAGCAAAGTGGGGAGCCCACTGTAACTTATTGTTACACGTAAGCCCTAGGTATTCGGTCGTCTCTGGCCAAACTATGAATTGTTTGTCCATTGATAATGAGGGTGGTGTTTGATGCCTTTTGTGAGTTATGAAAATCGTTTAGATTTCTTCTATGTTAGGTTTGATTCAGCAATATTTAAAATATTCCATAAGGGAATCAACGGAACGGTTAGGGGTTAAGAGGGCTTCAAATGCACGTGTCAAAGGGGGAAAATATGAGCTCTGTTGGTTCTAGGAATATCTCCTGTGCACAAATTGTACAAAATCGGAAAAAGCGTATCCCTGAGAAACTCCTGCAGCTATATGACTTTTGAATGAATATATGTTGTCAATTCTGATTTGAAAGGCTGTATTTTGACGGAAGGATCCAATGAGCTGGATGAAATATGTTGCTATGTCGATATTGGCCAGCTAATGCCGATAAGTGGCTCAGCGTGCCAATCTTTATCGAATGCTTTTGCGACATCAAACAAGATGAATCCTGTTGATTTTCTTTTATTGAGACCTGTCCTAATATGCTGGACGACACGAATTAGCAGAAGCTCTATGGAATGTTTTTGTTTAAGGGGCCGTTCAAATATTACGTAAGCAGATTTATTACAATTATTTACCCCCCCATCCCCCTTGTCAGCAAAAGTAAGCAAAGCTTTTACCCCCTCCCCCCATGCTTACGTAAACATTTTTCAATTAAAAATGTATTTTTTTCATATTATAATTATAATGTTATAATTATAATTTTAAAAATAAGAAAATTGATTTAAAATAGAGATTAGATTTTACTGATGCAGTAATCAACATAGAGTAAGGGACAAAAATATTATAATCTTACGAACATAACACACTTATTTTAAATTTTTGGTACACATATTAAATTCAAATTAACAGTCTTCAGTCCATGAAACCCGAATCCATGATTCTAAGTTTTCGATGACATTGGATTGCTTGGATTGCTGCTCAGTGTTGTGAGTCTGCTCACTTTCATCCGATTTTGGAATGTCTACGTCGTTCTCATCGAGCCATTCAACATCATGGTGCTCTAAATTTTGAATAATGCACATCAGTTCATTAGCACGACGAGCAGCGACTCTTACAGGTCTAACTTTCCTATCAGTGTGCGTGTTTACTTTTTTATGGATCTTCTCGATGGGACGATTTAGTGACTTGATGGAAGCATGATAAAGACCAAACGTTTTGCATGTTCGACTTGATAGCCTCAATTTTACCGTCGGACAAAAATAATCGTAGGGCATTTGCAGGAAATCTTTGAGTGAAGCACTTAAGCGTAGAGCTAAATTGACTGGAAGATCAAGAAATTGCCCTCCTTCATCCAAAACCAAGTCATCAACTGTTTGTTTTACTCTTACAGGTGGTGGAAGAAACCTGTTATCTAGTAATCTGAATAGACCACTTCTTGGACGACAGCATTCTGTATTTTTACATTTTACAATTTGAAGCAAGTATTGGCTTTCACGCACATGTTCTGAATACCATTTAATGTCTGGAAATACAGGAACATCTTGTTGACCTGCCCCAACATATTTTGCAGTAACATTATAGCCATCAATTTCCATTGAACTCCATACTTCAGCTACTACATTTCCTGCAAATTCGAAATTAGATCTTTCTAAATGTTCATCAATTGTAACGCCACGTTCATCCAAATGAGACCCAAAATGGTCATGAGGCAATATTAAACCAGCCAGTTCTCGACTAAGAGGAGCCATTCTGCGCTCTACTCTGTTGTACGCACTTCTTCCAGGAGCATTGGTAGCTAAAAACAATGCATCGAGATCATGTCGCTTAAAGTGTTGTATAGCAAACCCTATGACTTTTTCATAACGCGGATTTTCATCTGGCCCTCCATCAACCGTCATCATTACCACTGGTTTTACTAGTCCATGGTCAGTTTTAGCTAATGGTCGAAACTCTTCAAGTTCGAGAAGCGTCTCGAAATCCTGAGCATGAGTATTAGCAGTAGATGAACTATGCTTTCCACTTCGAATAGCGATGTATGTTGGTCCAGAATATCCAATGGCTTGCGGTTGTCCTAGCATACTGGAAGTGATTTTGATACCAGCATAAACAGATGGTATTAATTTATGACGCTCAGCGATTACCCAATCGTGGTCAGGTAATTTGATTCTATATTCCATGTGCATTAGAAGAGGTGCTTGCTTATTTGCCGCAGTTACGCCCATAGGGACTCGAGCTTTATCATCTTGAGATATGAAAAATACTTGATCTGGTCCAAGTATGGATGCTATGTTCTCTAAATAATGGATTGATGTTTCAGCGAACTTGCTATCTAAGTGGCTCTTGTAGTGATCAGTTTGAGCCCGAATGAGCTTAACAGGGACTGTCGATACATGTCTTCGTCCCTCTGCAGAATTAGATTTTCTGGGAATCAAACGAAGATATGTCCCACTGCGACTAATGTCAAATCCTATTTTACGTAATTCTTGTGTGAGTTCATCAAGAGTTTTTACGCTGCGAATAGATTCCGTTCGTCTTCTATCATCTGCTGCACTCCCAAATAACGCTATATCCGCAATTGTTTTCAATAGTGATGGTTGATTGCTTTCAAGATTAGGACGTCCCACTGAATCCCACAGAGATAGTCTTTTTTTTATTTCTGGATTTTCATGACAAATATCTTCTAACTTTCTTTTCATACCATCCCTGTGTTTCTTCTGGGCAACTGCGTTTTGAATCTTCCTGTTTAAAGACTGTTTTGCTGTTTTTATTTCCTCACGCAACTTAATGATCTGTTTATCAACTTCAGCACGGCTTGGCATAGTATCTCTGGCAGAATACAAAGCGTTCAGATTTTTTTCGAGTAGAGCAATCTTATTTTTCATAGCTTCCTGAGAAGGTTTTGCTCTCTGTTTATCTGCATTTTCATTATTTTCGCGTTGCTGTTGTGATTCATTACCGGGTTTTATTTTATCTTTTTCCTGTTTTTTAATATTCGAAGCTGGCTGTATAATTTGTGTTTTTTCTGCAGGTTTACAGGTAGTCGTTGCCTAAAAGTAAAAACTTTCTATTGATTCTGCTAAAGATTCTCTTATTAAGCTACATAAATACAAAGTATGCAATAAAAACTGCATTTAAAGATTATTTAAAGCCATAGCCCGTCATTTGGCAACTTTCCCCAAAGGAAAATTGCAAAATTCGCATATAAAGGAGGTCATTAAAAGCCCATACAAGTTTGCCCAAAGTTGTACCCGAGGTACATGCATATCAAATTATAGAGAAAAAACAAAGGATTTCGAAAATAATACTTTAGAGATTTAGAAATTCCTTATAACTTGTAAATAATAGTCCAAAGTTTTATTAATCGACAACACAATTTAAAAATGTGGCAACATCAGACATTTTATGGCGTTTTGTTAGTTAAAAATGTTTATAATATCTTTATAATGTCGTTTCTATATACAGTATTTACATAAAATAATATCTTATTCTGTTTACTTAAATATTATTGCATTATAATATTAAAAGAAACTACACAAAAATACACAAATCAAATCTAAAAATAACAAAACGCCGTCGACTATTTGACACTTCATAGTTCATACGTTGTTTGTTTATTTGAGTATTTTGATAATATGTACTAAGTATAATTATAATATAAATAATTATAATAACTATCACATATTATATAATACTAGTAACTTGGCTATTCTCTCTGGATTTCTGCTTTTTTGCCCTACGAATTGGTTCTTGACAATACCTACTATGATCTCGACAACTTGGCATTTTCTTTGGCATTTACCGATCCAACACAAATATTAAAAAAGTAAATATACAGTGATATTCAACATATAATAAGGATTTTTTTTCTACAAAGTGTACCTCGGTACATCATTTGGGCCACTTTTAATGACCTCCTTTCTAATATTTCTAGTACTCATAGATACCTAAAATGATTTCGTCATTCACCTTGGAAAAAAAATGTAGTAGATTGGATTTATTCTTAGTCGCCGCTTGCAATTCTTCTTCAATTCTCTTAGATACAATGATATCTAGTTCCTTGTCGGACTTTGCTTGTAATTTATAATTTCGCCACACTTCGTTAACTAACTTTTGTACATTTTGTACTTTCGTACTTGTATGAGATTTTTTAAAACTTTCAAACAATTTTTGGTATAACTTGGATTTGTCTATTTGAAACGACATCTTATTTAAACGTTAAACTTTGGCTAATGGAATCAACGGTAACACAAATGTTGAATTGCTTTGCTATGCTTACAATACGTCTACTCGCTAGTATCCGGAGAAAACAATACACTGACAGAAGAAATTTAGACAAGTGAACAGCGCGCGGTAATTCCCCGAATCGATTCTAAAGCGAGTGCCTAAACGTATGCGTGTATATTTGCGGGAATCCCCGAAAATGCGTTTCGTTTTCAAGCATAGACAATGTGAGGGTTGCCATTCGTGTAAAAAAGTAAATAACTATCGATGACGTAATCATCATCTGGACTCCCCTACCCCCCATGTCATCCAAAATAAGCAAAACACAGACCCCCCCACCCCCCTATAGTGCTTACGTAATACTTGAACGGCCCCTAAAACCTAACTGTTTCGCTGGCAAAGAATTATTTACCATTAATTTCACTTTTAGACGAGAGAGCAACCTCTGTTCCGAGACATTGGCGATAGAAGAAATGCCACAAGTTTTGAGGGAAGGTTAAGTCTTTCCCGGGTTTGGGGATGACCATGACTGTAATTAGTTTCCAAGAATTAGGATACCTTTTAAGGCGAAGAATGGCATTGGTAATCTCTTAAACTGCCTAGAAGATTTTATCGGGCAGGTGGTACGCCTTTCGAATCTCACCAGATACTCCGATGTTAGTGTCATCTTGAGACGATTGTTTTGACCGGGATCATTTTCGCACTATATTATAGTATATAATCCATTTTCCTTGTGTCACAATCAATTGTTTCGTCAAAGTAAAGAATTGGACTGAAACTCGATTCAAAAAATGTATTGAAGTCAAAACATATAGTTTTTTTTTATTTTGAACAAACAATCTAAGTGAACTAATTTAATTTTATTAAATAAATTAAGTCGAGAAGTTATTTATTCAAGTATAAGAACTCTCCGAAAAAAAGCCCCAAACATATATCTCCCGTTAACTCATGGCTATGTTTATTCGTATCTTAATTGTAAATACATATCTATATCATGAAAAAAATCATCGCGCAAACAACCAAAGTGAATGTATGCTGCAAGTTGTTTCCTTCAACCTGGTAACCAAGTCCATGAAATCAATTGACCTACCACTACCCAGTATCTGTGGCGAATTTAAAAGTAATAACCGCCAACTTGTCTCCGACGTTGACACTCCTCGTACTCGACATCTATGCAACGCTATGGTATCGAATTTCTTCACTGTTTTTCTCACTGTTTCTGCAGTCACTCTCAGATAAGACTGACTGCATCAAATTGCAGCAGAGTTTCAGATACCTGACTCAAATTGAAGCATTGTTACACGCCTGAGACCCATCAGCTACATTCATTATTTCTTAAGATGCTACACACTCTATTGCGACGAACTGTAACTAAGTACTATAATAGTATGGCATGAATTGTATCTGTCGTTGTTGCAGAGATACTACGCGTACTTCTCCGAACGGGCTGTTGCTAGTCAGGTGCAGTACTACTTTTCATACAATTTTGTTGCGATTGCAGAGTATTTCGTTCTCGGTGCAACTTATATCGGAATGGTTGTGATTTTGGGTCACGGCCACCCTCTATTTTAAATATAGTCACTTCTTGTAGCTGGACATGTATAGTGTTAAGAACGGAAAAAAAAACATTTCAACCTTCCACACTATGGTTGATATAGACTCGATGTTTTTCTGGTCAGAAATTTGTGTTCATAAGGATTGTTACAATTCAGTAAAGTTTTTTAAATAGTTGTTTTGGTAAAGTTTCTCATTTGAATGTTGGTTACCGAAAAGCGATTTCAGGACTTCAGCATCGAAGCTTTCAAAATTAATTGTAATCCACAACGCGAATTCGATACATCAGATCAAGCCGCTACTGTTTCTTTTATCTCCTTCCAGCTAGTGTGCACCAGCCCTATGAAAAAACAAGACGATCACTCATCAAGACCTTGCTTTCAGATTCGACCGATAAATGCCAACACATGATCCATTCAAAGCCATCACATTTCTCTCCCAGTTTAATGTGACCTGATCGAGACGCTTTCCATCACGCAGGCTTCATACGTGCGTACTCGTCGTTGTTGTCAACTACTGGATATGGCAATATCAGTAGACAAGTCCATTATAGCCGATACCTGATCTGATAGGCAAACACACATGAACATTTCAATTTCAGAAATATGTTACTACAACATCAGATACTTTTCAGATCTAACTAGCTAGCATTGCTACCATTATCGCTAGACCGCTGCCGCCGTGGAGACTACTAGTTGTGGCAATTGTGGTAAGCTAGCTGTATAGCTGGGTAGTTTGGCTGGAAGCGAAAGGTATTCTTGGCATCAAGGTCGGTTATCGCTTGTCGCTGCATAAGATATGTAACGAGCTTAGCTGAATAAAATACTCATAGGCGAATGCCAGTTTAAAGTAACAGACTAGATATGATTGAGTTTATCCACTTTTGATTTTTCTCGACTCGTTGTCATGTCATCGTCCATTCGAAGAACAAGAACACTGGAGGCTTAGAAATGGCAGCAGTAAGCAACAGCCAGCAGCAATGCATTAGATTGACTTTTTGAATGCCTGGCAATCAAGTTGAGTGTGCTCAGCATTTATTTAAAATGATTATGGATTCAAAGTATGTGGTTAACATATGTTTTTTTATGAATTTTCAAATGGCAACAAGTAATTACGAATCTTCGAAGTCTTGAGAAGTATTGTTTAAGAACAGTAACTCAAAATGAACGAAGCATATAGATACGTTCTATAGATCTAATAAAACAGTAATCTTGATTGGTTTTTCAGTAAAATCATATTAGAAACCAGTTTAGTGCGCGTTGACGACTAAATCTGGTTAAATCCTTGAAAAAATGTTGGGTGTAAGTTAAAATGCCTGCACATTTTCATAATATTTTAAATATTTGGATCTTAACACATTCAAATTCACATATTTGGAAGCAAAAATCTTTTCGAAAAAAAGTTTTAGGAAGAAAGTTTTATGCAATTCGACTAGCTGTTCAGAAAAGCAACTAATTTTGAAAATAAACTTATCAAAACGTTGAATTTCGATATATTATAAAAAGCTTCATACGCATTTGCTTCAAGGATAATGCGATTATCAACCAATAATTCATTTCGATTCTTGCTGCGCAAAAACGGATGTTAACATTTCAAAATGATAAGATTATCTGAAAAAAACTTACTGTGCTCTACCATATGAAAACAATTCAACACACCTGCAAAGAAAAAAATACTGACATTAGAAATTTCATATTCAAATAAATAATGTTTATCTAAAGTCAATTTTCAATTCATAGGATCAAAAGTAATCGATACTTGATGCGAAATTCGAGTAATATATGTTTACTTTACATTATTTAGATAGTGAAGGTGTATTTACAGTGTATATTGATTTTCAATTTTTTTCGCGTTTTTGTCGGCATTTTTGGATTAACAATTCATCAAAAAATCATATTAAATTTAGTTGAGAACATGTTAGGGGAAACTGTTTCTCTGCAAATACTATCAAAATAACTCTTCTTTACTCTAATTGTCCTCAAATATTTGAGTCGGAACTATGTATAATTATTAGATTTCACATATTAGATATGACAAAACAGAAAGTTCCAACTTAATTTATGAATTTAATTTTTCCGTTTCATATCAATCTTTCATTATGATAAGATTCGTTTGGAGTAGATAACATTTGACAATCGACCCAATTCTTCACAGTAGACTAAAAAATGTTAGTGAACTTTCATAGATATTTCATTTACATGAAAATGAAGAAGTGAGCGTATGCATAAAAGAAGAGAAGAAAACTCACTCTTCAATTGATTTTGATCATTGAAATAAGTGTAATATTTAAGATCGTGTTTATTTGAAAAAAAATTGTTACTTTTTTATCATTAAAGCTTTAGAAATTTTAGTTTTACAAATGACAACTAAATTGATTTTTTTATATAATTATAATTCTTGCCCTGGAAACTTGTTTATTTTCGCTAGAAGAGTGGAGAAACTCAATAGCTAATTTAGAAGAAAACCAATATTTCATTTTTACAAAAATTCATTTTACATGTTGTTAGAGGTATTTGTGGGAAAAACTAGCTCAGGAGAAGCATGTCAGGCAAAACAAAGAAAGTAATAAAAATATTTTAATGGAAACCAATATTAAAACTGCCCCCAGAGTAGTTTTTTTTTCTTAATAACTGCATAACATTTTTTGAGAGAATTAATTCAGCAAATGATAAAAAATAAGTAAGCGTAAAAAAGCTTTTGTTGTCAGATAAGTCTTACTATTGTATAATCGAATCTTGTGTATCAAATAATAGCTTCTATCCTTAATTATAAAAACCGTAATCCTACGAAAACTTTTTGTCAGGACTAGGGTTTGAAGCTGGTTGAGAGCTTCATTCACAAATTTACAATCAATGTAAATACGAGTGAGGAGGGACTAATTCAAAAAAAATGAAATGTATAACGTGTAAATTGGGCTGTACCTAGGATTTCCAATCTTGGAAAAGTTTTTCACTCCTGGCATTAGGGGATTACAAATTGAAAATCCCGGGACCCCGAGATTAAAAAAAAAACGAAATAAGGCATTTTTCTAGTAAGCATACTATATTATATGCCAGGTTCCTTTCAAAACTACAACAATAAGTAGACTATAAACTGCTTTATAATTTTGGGAAAATAACGCGAAAAAATTTCAGTTATACAATCAAAATATTTTGCAGCATGAATTACACAAGAAAAAATTAAAGTCAAATTACTGCTCTTAAAATTGAAAAACATAATAACGAAAACAGAAAATTTTTTTAAAAAGTTCTATGGTCTTTTTGGTGATCAATTGTTTTCATACTTTGATCTATTTGTAATTGCAGCTCTTTTTCTAGTGTCAATTGAGGACTACCTTGTCTCGATTCAATACGGATATGTACAACTGGGTAAACTGTGCAAATGATTGAGGCTCTGGATCATTGAAGCTATTTTTTTAAACATTTGTGTTGCTGGTTTTGCAATGTATTTGGTTTTCCAATTTGTTTGGTAAATTTTCATTGGTACAATGTGGATCCTGGAGATAGCTATAATACCAGATAGCGCGGCACACAATTGCTCTTTTATTCGATCAAATATTGAGATTATCATAGCGTTGGCAAGAATGGACCGTCTTTCTCCTACCTGCATAAATAAAATGTTGATCAGTGTTGCAGATGCCATCAACTGGTTGATTTTATCTTGGGAACAAACTGAAACTTTCACAATCCAGAAATGTTTCCATCGTGCAGAGTTCCGATCGGATGCAGCTGCTCTCCGAAGAAGCTACAGAAGAAACTGGACTAGATCGTATAATTTCTAATTTTCCCGAGAATATCAGAAGCGAATTGCTACCTGTGAACGACATTTTACAGGCTAATGAACAGATGATCATTCATGAGCCTGTTGCTGACTCTCCTGATGAAAAAATGGAAGAAGTAATTAATGGAATCAATGAACCTAATACAATTGATGCTGAGGAAAATTCTGACGAAGAAGGTGAACCCATCACTAATTCTCATTCAGTGACAGTTAAAGATGCTTTAGAGAAAATAAACGATCTTCTTTTATATCATTCAGTCAAGTAATGTGGTTTGATCCCGGACATTCTCCGTATCAAAACCAAAATTGAGGAGGAGAGGAGAAAGTCAATAATTTTAAGGTAAGCTGATATTCAGAAGTATTTTGAAACAATCAATCATTAATGGTTTTATTATATTTGTTTGTCGTTACGTATTTACACATGCGTTTTCACCACTCTTAGTATTTGAGTTGTTTTCAAATTAGATTTACTGAATCGTTATGTTTCTGTTATTTTAATTTACTAAAAATAATTATTTTCAAAAATTTTATTATGTTTTATTTGAAATCCACCTGTGAAAGTTGGCCACAAATGCTTGCACCGTAAATGGCCAAGTTAGACAGGTTTCGCTGTATATAGTTTTAGAAAATATTTTGTAGTCGAAACAAGGTATATTAGTTGAAACAAGTTACAAATGAAAACTTTTCCAAAAAAAAAATTCTCAGGAAGAACATCCAAGCAAAATAAGAAGGAGATTTAAAGCCCATAAAGAAGCCTGGTAGGTAAGACGCCGGTAAATCAATTCCAAATCTAAATCAATCTTTAGAAACTGTTAATCAACAGAAAACTGCAACAGAAAACTAAAGTATGAAAAGATACAAAACTATTCAATGTTTTTTGTAATCCACGCTTAAGACTATCAAAAAAATATTATTATTTGCAATTAGTATGTAAAGATAAACTTTAGATTTACATAACAAGCAGTTGTTCGTACTATCTAAGCTGTGCAACCATCTTTGATTAAAATTCAAAATTTACTTAACAAGTAAACCACAATGTGTTGAAAAGTAGTAATAGATTTCAAACAACTTCACATCATATATTCAATAATGCCAATGTATAAAAAATGAAAAACGAAATAAACGTGCTTCCTTCTGGTTGCCACATTCAAAAAGTACGGTCGTGTTTTTCTCTCTCCGCCCAAGCATCGCCGAGATATTCCCTGTTCTAACAGGTTATGGGCCGTAGTCACGCGAAATAATTATTCTTTCTAACAATTGAGTAATAAATTCGTGTTTGGTGCATCGAATTGGTGTTCGATAGTCAGTTCTTGTTTGGAGTTTATTCGATTACTTTTGAACCTCATCGTAATGGCGAATAATATACAAATCGACAAGCTGAAGGGAAGAGAAAATTGGGACACGTGGAAGGTGATGGCGAAATCATACTTAGTCATAAAAGGCTATTGGAACTGCTGTGAACAAGCAACCGATAATTTAAATCTCGATTTAAAAGCCAAATCGGAATTAATTTTTTTAATCGACCCGATAAATTTTTCCTACGTGGCAGAAGCTGAATCTACATTCGAGGCATGGTCAAATTTGTGCAAAGCTTTTGATGACAGTGGTCTCACAAGAAAAGTAACTCTGTTACAACAACTAGTCTCATTGAAACAAAAAAGTTGTAAGTCAATGGAGGACTACATTAATCAGCTTATGACTTTATGGTCTAAAGTTCAAAAAGCGGGACTTAAAATAGACACCGAAATTGTCGGAGCTTTAATGCTTGGAGGCTTACCAGACGAGTATCGACCGATGGTGATGGGAATCGAGCATAGCGGTGCTGACATTACAGCTGATTCGATCAAAACAGTTCTAATGCAAGATGTTTCGTTCGATGATCGCAGTGATTCAGTTCTATTGGCTAAAAATCATCGCAATAAAAATCTTCGAAACAAGAAGTCAAAAGGAAAGTGTTTTGAGTGCGGTAAAGTTGGCCATTTTGCGCAAAAGTGTCCAAACAAAAGCAATAAATTGAAAAGTTCACCTGACATTTTATTTACATCGCTTATTGCACGTCCGTCAACAACTGATTGGTTTGTCGATTCTGGCGCTTCTGCGCATATGACAAATTCGAACGACTTGGAATGCGTACGAAACGTTCATCAGAAACAGGTAACAATTGCTGATAACTCTGTTTTACCTGTCAAGTGCGTGGGTGATTTAAGGTTGAATGTACGAATTGGTGCAAACTCAAATAATGTCATTATGAAAGACGTTTTATGTGTGCCCGACCTGGGTGCCAATTTAATTTCTGTAAGTCAAATGGTTAAACACGGAAATCAAATTAAGTTCACCGACGGCGGCTGTACCATTCACAACAAAACTGGCCAGAAAATCGCATCAGCGACATTGACGGATGGTATGTACAAGTTGAATTGCGCATTACAAACAGCACTAATTAGTCAGCACGGCACTGAATCGACTATAGGACTCGCTACGAAATCCGATCAACTTTTATGGCACCGAAGGTTAGGACACATAGGTTTTCAAAAGCTGAAATTATTGAATGGATATGTTAAATCACCGCCATGTGCGTTGGGTAAATGTGTTATTTGCATAAAAGGCAAGCAAGCTCGAAAACCATTCAATTCGTGTGGTACAAGAGCCACAAATTTGCTTGAGCTCGTTCATTCTGACCTCTGTGGGCCTATGTCAGAAGATTCAATTGGTGGCGCTCGTTATATTCTGACATTCGTTGATGATTTTAGCCGCAAACTGTTTGTTTACTTTCTTCGATACAAATCCGAAGTCAACGAAAAATTCTTTGAGTTTAAAGCTTTCGTTGAAAAACAAACAGGCCTGCCGATTAAACAACTAAGAAGTGACAACGGTACTGAATACTGCAATCGCACTTTGACTCTGTTTCTGAAGAAAAGCGGCATTCATCATCAGTTAACTGTAGCCAACTCGCCTCAGCAAAATGGTGTTGCTGAGCGGATGAACCGTACGCTTGTTGAGAAAACAAGATGCATGCTGCTTGATTCCGGTTTGAGTAAAGCCTTCTGGGCAGAAGCAGCAACGACAGCAGCATACCTAATAAATAAAATTCCGTCCAGTTCATCCAACAACAAATCACCATACGAGCTATGGTTTAACAAAAAACCAGACTTTAGCAACTTAAAAGTGTTCGGTTGTAAAGCTCTTGCACAAATCGCGCGAAATAAACGCAAAAAGCTGGAGGAGAAGGCTGTGGAGTTGACTTTTCTGGGCTACTGCAGCAATTCAAAGGGATATCGGCTGTATGATGAAAGAACAAAGAAAATTGTGATTAGCAGAGATGTCGACTTTATCGAGGATGAAGCAGATACGCAGGTAGCTGTTGAATCAAATGTTAATAATAACATTTTATGCTTATCGACAGATGATGACGTGGTCGTACCTGATGATTTCAAATATGAACCGAAAAGTGACCCTGGCGTTCTGGGTCAACACAGCGAAGATGCCGAATCTGGTGGCGGCAGTAAAAGTGAAGATTCTAGCATCGAAGATCATCCGATAAAAGAGTCAACAGCCACTGAGTCCAGCAGTATCCAACGTGAAGGTCAGCCAACTAGCCTATCGAATTGTAGCGAGTCCAAGCTTGCCGACAGAGACGATTTTGATGTATCCTCGTTGTCAACTACTGAGGTCAACGAAGATGGTGGCGTTATGCGATCTTTTTCTGCCATGGCTGCCTATACCTTCGATCCAGAAACTGTTGAAGAAGCCATGCAGCGAAGAGATGCAGTGCAATGGCGAAAGGCCATGCAAGAAGAAATCGATTCATTAACCGAAAATAATACTTGGAAGCTAACCAAACTGCCCGAAGGCAAGAAGCCGGTCGACTGTAAATGGGTCTTTAAGACCAAATGCAATGGAGTTGACAGTGATATTCGTTATAAAGCCCGACTGGTCGTAAGAGGGTTTACGCAGTTGAAAGGTGTTGACTATAACGAAACCTTTTCTCCTGTAGTCAGATACAGCTCAATTCGATTTTTATTAGCTTTAGCAGTGAGACTAGGTTTGAACATTACGCAAATGGACGTAGTGGCGGCCTTTCTCAACGGAAAGCTTGATGAAGAGGTTTGCATGTTGCCACCTGAGGGTTTCGAAGAAGACGACAACCGAGTTTGCAGACTTTTGAAGGCTTTATATGGACTGAAGCAATCCAGCCGAGTATGGAACGGACGGTTGAATGAGGTTCTCACTGGATTTGGTTTAGAAAAATCGACAACAGATCCATGTATCTACTATTGGGTAGCTGAAAAAAAAATTCTAATTGTTGCAGTATATGTAGACGATTTATTGATCTTTTCCAATAACAGTGCACTCGAGGCAAAATTGAAACAGTGTCTTACTGAAAACTTTAAAATGAAGGACCTGGGAGAAGCTTCGCATATTCTCGGCATGAGAATAACCAGAAACAGAGAAGAGAATACTATCTCTATTGATCAGGAGCATTATATTTCGAAGATTCTTCAACGATTCAATATGTTGACGTGTAACACGATCTCGACGCCAATGGATACGAGTCAAAAACTATCCATGAAGATGAGTCCAGCAAATGAAGCTCAGCACGAAGCTATGCAGAACATTCCATACAGAGAAGCAGTTGGGAGTATTATGTTTGCAGCGCAGGTAACACGACCTGATATCTGCTACGCAGCCGGCGTGCTTAGTCGTTTCAATGATTGTCCTGGTAGAGCACACTGGATAGCTGCCAAGCGCGTTCTTCGATACCTAAAAGGAACATGTTCAATGAAATTGGTATTTCACAGCGAACCAGACGACATGAAAGGGTATTGTGATGCAGACTGGGGCAGCGAAATCGATGGACGCAAATCTACAAGTGGGTATGTGTTTACGATGCAGGGTGCAGCTATCTCATGGGCGTCGAAGAGACAGAAAACAGTAGCGTTATCGACAACAGAAGCAGAGTTTATGTCCATGGTAGGAGGAATTCAAGAGGCTATGTGGTTAACGAGGCTCGAAAATGAACTGACGGACTCACCAAGAAACTCAATCGAATTATATTGCGACAACAAAAGTGCAATCCATTTGGCTGAAAACAACGCTTATTCGTCACGTAGCAAACATATCGAGATCAAGGAGGAATTTATTCGCGAAAAAATGATGGACGGAAGTGTGCGATTCAAATACACACCTACGGATATGATGACTGCGGATATATTCACAAAGGCTCTATCAAAGCCAAAACATACAACATTTAGGAAGGCTCTTGGACTGAAGTAAATTTACAACATCACTTGAACAATTTTATTTGAATTTAATATTATAAATGAACTTGCTTTGAATTCAGGGAGAATGTTGAAAAGTAGTAATAGGTTTCAAACAACTTCACATCATATATTCAATAATGCCAATGTATAAAAAATGAAAAACGAAATAAACGTGCTTCCTTCTGGTTGCCACATTCAAAAAGTACGGTCGTGTTTTTCTCTCTCCGCCCAAGCATCGCCGAGATATTCCCTGTTCTAACACAATGAATTACTTTTGCAAAAAGCAATCAATGCAAAAGAAAGCAGGACAGATAACAATATCAGCTCATTTACGTATTTATGTCGCTAGATATTTATGCATAAAGGTTCCATCGTCGTTTTTATCATTCTAGCTCAGTAATTTGCAACAGGAAAACAACCTCAAACTCAAACAGTTATCAAACGAAAACCACCAACAAACTGATACGGATTCTTTATTCGGCAAAAGACTAAATGAAACAAAAAAGCTCAGCAACGATAAACAAATATACACATGCGTGCATTCAAAAGAAAAAGTAAATTTAAAGTTTATTTCCGTTCCTAATTAAAAATTGAGCATAGCAAGGCGAAGCAGCAGTCAAAATGCTATCTTGCATTTGAAAATATGCATGGTGTGATGTGGTCTGAATATGTTTGCATATTTAGGTAGATGTAGTCTTATCACATTTCGTAAACATATAGGCGAAGAATATTTGAAAGGAACACTGCAGGAAGTTTTTTTTTATATAAACAATTTTGAATGTCGAGTCAATCTATTAATAAACGCATATTGCAGCCTGACGTGATTAAAATGGATGGTAGGTGGCCATCGTGCGCACGTATTGTCATATCAATTTCCGTTTCGTTTATATATTTACGAGTGGGTTAGCAGTTGGCAATGTGGCGGTAAGTTGAAAGCTTTTCCACTATTTGCAGATTTTGCCGTTCTCTCAGCATGGATTCAAATATTTCATATTTAAAAAAAATATTCTTTATTATGTATCTAGTTGAATGATTTTTTTTGAAAATAGTTTCATACGATGCAATACTCTTGCAGGTCTTGAATGCCAATCAATCTGAAGAGGGCCTAAACGATAGTCTTGGCATTGCAATTAATTTAAACTGATTCATTTTTTCCCTAGCTTTTAATACGATCTATTTTGATTAAAAGATCAATTATTTCCCTCGAAGCTAAATATATTTCAAATTCTTGGCAGATATCTATATTTCGAAGGTAATCTGCCCTTTTCTTCAGCATTGCATTCTATGGCATTCAACCTATCATTTAAAACCGGCGTCGTAAAATGCATTCGCCTAGTTGAATTTGAATATTTAAATACCTGCTTGTCCTTATTTAGATTCTTCGATTCGGTCAGGAGGCGACACAGAGCCCGTATAGAGACTTTGCGCGTTAAACTGCACGCACTGAGGCACACCCAGCAGACTGGAGGCACCATAAGAAGTTCGATTAGAAAATGTAAAAAATGCTACGGTCCAACTTATGCTCAATGGCTACCCGCATTGATACGACACTGTTAAATTTAAGGCCATAGATTGCACTGGTAGTATCTTATGGCCCAAATATGCACGCAAAAGTGTCAATTCTGACTTACTTTCGCACGACACGCTATAAATAATTCAATAGTCAGTCAGTCAGCATTTTTATTTAATGCCAATATCCTATGGAAAACAGTCAAAAAAGTACCGCCGATTCGACGATGAACGTGTTCTTTGGTGACACTAGTGCTGATCAAAGAGGAAAGAGGTGCTTGGTGCCGACCATATAGGCTGAAAGCGACAACAGTGACACGACAGCATTATACTACTTTGTATTTCAATGCAGTAAATATGCAATAGGTGGAAACGAGTTACCTTAGGCAAATTAAATTATTGTTTTCTTGAAGCTGTTTATTTATAAGAGAAACATGTATTGCCTTGAATGTATCTTATAATTTTCAATCCCAGTTTTTTCATTTCAAATATTATTGAACCGATTTTTTCACATAATCCCAACCAAAATTAAGCCGTTTCCAAACACCAATCGTTCGTCAACTTTCGATTATTGCATGTTTTCATGACTCTTGGCCTTTGTAACACCAACGTTAGGCTGTCTAAGTACTTATTCTTAGTATCACAAACCAAACACAATTTAACATTTCCAAGATCGTTCACCAACGTAAGATACAAACACCCTTCATTTGCCGGCACACTTCTCCCCAAGATATTTTCAATGAAATAGTTTAGCTTCTACTCCATTCGTCTTGCACTATTTCACCTGACGCTATGCTGGCTCAGCTCCCCAATTATTATAGCTGATGCCGTGTTTGGTGACAATTTCAATTCAAATCATGCAAAGGCGACCCAGTGAATGCAGTGAAAAAGGCTATGTACCGCATATGGAGGCAATCATTTATGCTCGGACCCTGCAATTTAAGGGGCGATTGTGCCAGATTGAAAACTTCGATAATACGATATGTCTAGAAGAATGTTTCAAAGCTAAGGAATTTTGCAGGGCTGTTCATGATTAAGTACATTATACTCACTTCGCAGAATTAAAACTGCAAAACAAAAATTCAGTGTTGAAATCGGTTTAAGTTTAGGACGATAAAGTTTTTACGACTCGTGAGAATTGACGCTTAAATAATGCACACTTAAAATCAGCTTTTACTTTCCTCAGTAGATTTCCGCGTTTCAGCATAGCAGCACCCAATTAAATTGAATTTCACAATCGCTAATAATTATTCGCATTCGAGTAGAATGGAAAAGCCACCTGAAAATCTCTGACCTAATTTTCATTATGGCTTCTAATTACCGATTTCAAACATTCGGCTCATTTGATTGCATACTTTCTCCCTGTCCAAATAATCTCATGAATCTAATGATCAGATTCAACAAATGAGCCTCACACAACGACGAGGCAAGTATTGCCGATCTAGTTGTTTATATTCGAGAACACCGTTTAATTATATGATTTCGCTGCACGAGTATCTACAGACCGTGGCGTATTGTGCAAGGGGATGCGAAACGTGATATTCTAGGGAAATTCCCGGGAAATTAATAACACATTTGATTAGAATTACAACATTTTTTTTTACTATTCTAATTATTGTGTAGTATCTAACGTTGACCTTGATTCTAGACTGTGTATCTATGACAAATAACAATGTCGATTTCCATTGAGATGTATGACGAGGTTTGTATATAAATATCAATGATACATTATACGGTACGAGTAGAAAATATGATTTTCATTCAATGAGATACGTGAATGTTTGGTATTTTGCTGATTTCTAGCGCATGTCAAATTTTCGTTTATTTATTTGTTCACTTAAATAAGGTTTATTTCACAACCCATTAACGAAATTAAGAACAAGTAAACAAATATAGGATGTCATTATAATAATTACTAATTCATCGGAAATAAATTTTATTGACACGCAATGTATCCAATACACACTTTTCAAAAGGATGAAAATGTTAGAAAGAGATTGAAACTGGAAAGCAGACTATAGGTAATAGGGGGAGTCAAATTAAACATCTATGCGAGCAAATGAGACACTGAATACATATCGGTGTCTTGTGGGTCGTTGTTGATCGCACAAAAACTGAAATAAAGAGATGCTCGAAAAGAAAAAGCCATTAAATAAAAGATAGAAAAAAACATTGGTTAAAGTACAATCTACGGACGCTTAGAAAAGGAAGATTCAGGATGGTCAAATTCATGACAATATGGTACCAGTAGAATTTATGCACAATCAACATCTAGTCCTTTAAAAAATGAAAACCAAATGATAATACTGATTTCAGTGAACATTTTATGAAAGTCAGGTTTAGAGAAATTTTAACGCTGCATTGAAGGACGTTTATCCCTTGCCTGGGAGTTCAACATCAACTAGGAGTGGAGTGTGATGAGAATCAGTTGCATATATGGAAAAGGAGCAGCAGAAAGAGAAAGGGAATCTTAAGAAATGCTAGAAAGAAATAAATGGAGGATTTTCTTGTTGTTGTTGTTAGAACAAAGTGACAGAAAGGAAGCAGTCACAACCAAGAGGTGATTATAAGTTGGTAAAAAAAGGTTGTTGAAGTCCCACTCCACAGTAGGCATGTTGAAGTCACCCAAAATGAGGAGGGGCAACTGAGAGAGAATGAAGCTAAAAAGAGAAATGACAAGGGATGTAACCACCGCCATTGACTTTGCAAGAAGTAAGACAATCACGATCTGTCGAAAGACATAATGACACGGTAGGTCTATTTCGAACAATTTCGGCAGGTCAAGTTTCCGTAAAACGGATTATATGATGAATATCAAAACTATCGGCAAGTAGTAAAGTAATACCACGATAACCCTTGTTGGGTCTAAGGGTTGAAGACTGTAGGGAGGTTCAATCACGAATTTGACTAATGACTAACTTTACCCCTGAATAGCTCAGGTACCTATTCAGAGCTAGGTGAATTCAAAGCTCGGTGCGCGGTTCCCCGTCCAATCCTGGATTCGAACTAGTGACTGCACACACAAGAAACCAGTACTTTGCCCACTAGACTACACGAGAGGCAAGCAGAATTTCATTAACTCTGGTCCTTAAACCGCGGACATTTTGATAATAAATACAAAGCGAAGAATATCTACTAGTTAAGCATGAAATGTTTGTTTGACGTTACTCTGAAAATTTTTACGTAGTTGGCGTAGTATAAACTCTTTAGCGAGGATTTCTAAATGAGGCAATATTTCCAATATCCTTCCTAATAATTGTCAGGTGTGAGTTAAATGCGGAACAAAATATTAGCTGGTGTGTGAACAAGTCACGCCTGAGTCAGAGGCTGCTACAGGTGTGCCTGATTTGGATAGAGTTGCTTTTGCCTGCAAGTACAGATTCCAGCTGGCAGAGAGCTTGCAGAACAAATAAGCAAACCTGGAGGTAAAGTTGTAGTCCGATCACAAACGGTCAGCACATCTGGCGATATCGAAGTAGACGTTCGCCCAGTTATCCCAAAATTGAGGACCTTTCCGATCTCGACCTTAAAGCTAGTTTAAAAAGAGTTAACAAAAACATTAAAAGTAGTAAAGATGCGATGATTGGTTCTGAGTCTTTCAACGTATATTATGATATAGTGTTTCCAGCATTTATTGCAGTAGTAACGGATACCGGAATTCGCTTGATTAATGCAATCACCAATGGGTGTAGATGCCATCTCAATGGTGATTGCGGCTGTAGCAAGAGCAGAAAAGGTATGTCAGCAAGCCAACCGATCGTTCTGCTGGTAACACTGGTTGTGCAAAACGCTTTCATCTTGGCTAGGTGGACATGCCCTTCAGCAGAGGTTTCGTATCCCTGGCTAATTGCTAGTCATGACGCAAGGCCCAATGTCAGAGCCAGAAGAAGTCCTGACACCTCAGATGCGGCACAAGGGTCCATCTTAGTACCTGACCTCTGGAACATAATCTACGATGATCTGCACCAGTTGAAAATGACTACGGATGAGTTCCTAGTACGTTTACGCTGTTGACGTCACAGTGATAATCACTTCCAGATTTCCCGATTTTGCTCAACCTAGACTGAATCAAGTCATGAGGAGGGTCGATCGGTGGATGACCTAACACGGCCTGCAGCTAGCGGTCTCAAAGAGAGAGATTTTCACGCTGACAAAACGAAGGATACCAACTGTCATACTCATGACATTTGGCTCCGTCGAGGTCCAGACCAGCAAGTCGGTCAAGTATCTGGACACCAAGCTGACGTATTGGGATCACATCCGCAGGGCATGCGACAGGGCACTTGCAGTCGTCATTTCGCTGAGTAAGCAAACAACCATCGTCAGCAGGCCTAGCGAGACGAGACGGAGGCTGCGTATGGTAACGATTGATTCCATCTTGCTATATGGAGCCAAAATTTCGGAGACATGAGTTACGAACCAAAAAGTTCCGGAAGCGCATTGCCGGTTTCTAACGCATGAGTGACCCGTGAGTTGTCCGTAGCTACCGTATGACTTCAGAAAAGGCTATGACGGTCGTATCGGGAGCAATCCTGATCGATCTACTAGCGCGAGAAAGCAAAGAAGGGTACCTCTTGTGCTCAGAGCTGAGCAGAACTGAGACTCTGACGAGCGCGAGTACGCTCGCCTTCCAACTTTGGCAACAACGATAGAGTGGTCGGCTAAGCTAATTGGTCTTATTGAACCATGGCTTAGTCGTAGCCACGGAAAGGTAAACTTTTGCCTTTGTCAATCCTTGGCAGGGCTCGGTTACTTCAAGAAATACCTGAACAGAATGGGTAAGATGTAGTGGTGTTCAAAAAGTAATGAACGACTTAAAAGTAATGGTTACTCAAAGTAACGAAAAGTAATCATTACCGGAAAACGAAAGTAACCATTACTTTTCTCACAATCGTTCCTTCGTCGTTCTAAGGCCAAACGACACACAAAATGCATTTCGTTACCGTACCGAGTCAACGGGCAGCAATGATATCCAAGCTTGGGGTGATCTAGAGACCGGTCTCTAGTCTCTACGTGTGCAAAGTAATGGTTACTTTTCGTTCCTTTGAGGAATGATATGAGTAACGAGTAACGAGTAACGATAATGAATTCTGACCATTTCATTACTTTTGAATTCGTGATCGAAAGTAAGGAATGAAATGAGTAACGAGTAACGAGTAACGATAATGAATTCTGACCATATCGTTACTTTTGAATTCGTGATCGAAAGTAAGGAATGAAATGAGTAACGAGTAACGAGTAACGATAATGAATTCTGACCATATCGTTACTTGTGAATTCGTGATTGAAAGTAAGGAATGAAATGAGTAACGATAATGAATGCTACCATTTCGTTACTTTTGAATTCGTGATCGATTCACAAAGTAAGGAATGAGATGAGTTTTTTTGCCGATTGCAGGATGTTTGATGGCTTTTGAATTCGTTATCACGAGTATTTCGTACTTGCAAGTGTTTTCGTATCGCGTATTTTTGTATCGAGTATTTTCGTACTGTCGAGTATTTTCGTACTTGGAAGTATTTTATTCAAATATTCAAAAAGTTTTTAGGGTAAAAGTAGCTGAAATCGGACCAAATCGGCCAATTTTGGGTTAGAGTGGTTTGGGACATAACGGGCCAAGACCTATTGCTGTGATACAAAAATTTCGGTTTTGTAGGGGAGTGAGGGGTTTTTTGGCCATAGTTTGGCAAAAACTGCCGTTATGGCGCTTTCGATGATTGAAAGTGGTCGGGGAGCACAATAGTAATATTTTAAGGGTGAAAAAATGTTGATAGGGAAATTTGTGCAGAAACGTCCATATTTTCTAAAATCTATTTTTTGGTCTAGCATGAATTCGGGGATCTCTCTGAGTTGTTTCGGGCGACATTTTCATGCAAGTCAGGAAAAAGCGGCCACGTTTCGAAGATACGGCAAAAGTAGCTGAAATCGGCTAATTTTGGGTTAGAGTGGTTTGGGACATAACGGGCCAAGACCTATTGCTGTGATACAAAAATTTCAGTTTTGTAGGGGAGTAAGGGGTTTTTTGACCATAGTTTGGCAAAAAATGCCTTTGCGGCGCTTTCGATGATTGAAAGTGATCGGGGAGTACAATAGTAATATTTTAAGGGCGAAAAAAAGTCGATAGGATGAAATTGGGCAAAAACGTAAATTTTTTCCAAAATCTTTTTTTTTGTCTAGGGTAAATTCGGGAACCTTTCTCAGTTGTTTCGGGCAAAATTTTCATACAAGTCTGGGAAAAAGCGGCCTAGTTTCGAAGATACGGCAAAATAAAATCCGCCGGAAAACCGTCCGGGAAAACTGAAAGTAGCACTTAAATTGCTAAGGATTAACAGGTCGAGATCCTTTTTGGGTCGTCAGTTGGCTTCTCTGGCTGTGCTGAGGCCATCCTCGTGACTGCAGGTTGCCACGAGGGTATCTCCAACCCCACCGGGGTTGTAAAATTTACGAGACCGCGGGAGGTAAGATGCCCCTGGACTCATGTCCAGCCTTACCGAGGAGGTTGGCCCCCTAGTGGGTGCATGTTTAATAAGCGAAACATTTTTTGTAACACTTCTTAATAAAATTTTCCGCAAACTTCTTGCTTCAGTGAGGCGAAGTGGAGAATCGACTGTTTAAGATTATTCAGGAAAAGTTTGGTATCCATGAAAAGTCATAAAGATGACAACAGGGTTAGTTGGTCCCATTTTACCAAAGCAACATACTTAAACCCGCGTTTCAAAAAGTATGAGTTCGGCGATGAATCAGCTTTGACTGTAGTGAAAGAGAAGGACGAAATGAAGGAAGAAGCTGAAAAAACTAACATGCAAGCTTCAGTTGATGTCATTCAAACTTCAAGTAATGATCTTGGGACTGAAGAATCTATACAGCCAGTTCAATCCCAAGCACAACAACTACACCTGATGATTAGATTAGATTGTGGTCGGTATTAGAAACAATAGTTGCATGTGCCAGATCAACCCCAATATTCGGAAGACCCTCATTTAAATATGACAATTCAGTGAAGAGCCCAACAATCGGAGGAATCAAAATCCTCTTAAATAGTGGAAAACAAGGTCACAAACTTATCCAAGATTAGGAAAGTTCGCGAAAAAATATTTAGGAGTACCAGCAACTTCTGTGTGAGAGAATATTTCCAAAAACAGGCCACATAATATCGGACTGGCGAAGTAGACGAAGACCAAAAAATTTGCGGATGATGGTTTATTTTAATTTCGAATAAAAAATTTTTAAATTTTCATTAAGCTTGGTATAAAGTTCCTTCTCTATTGGTATTTGTCAAGAGCAATTTATTTATATTCTTAAAAATAAAACTGTTTTCTTACTAATTAATCTTTTTTAAATCTTTTAAGAATGTCATGCTCATATATGCTACATATTTTCCGTTGTTGTCGTAAGGGTACACATTTTTTTTGAGCTGTCCTCGCAGATAGTAGTAATAGTAATGAGTAACGATATAAAAGTAATGATTACTACGATTGAAAGTAATGATTCGTTATCATTACTCAAAAGTAACGAAATTTCCCATCACTAGTAAGATGTTCACACCATACTGCGTGTACAGTGTGACAGAGCTCGATGATGCTCAGCACATATTCTTTATTTGCAGTCGCTTGGTGAGTTTGAGCCGCATAATTGACTCCACGCTTAGTCTGGTCACACTTGAGACGCTCATGTGTGTAATGCTGCGAAACGAAGAGAACTGCTGCGCAGTGTCAACATACGTTAGAACTAGTAGTACGAACTGCTAGTAGGTACTACAAACAAAGCGGGAGGGGACTGGCCTTACCGATCCAAGAGCAGTGCTAGTTTTTGAAGTTTGTGGATACCGATGGTTAAGTTAGTACGACTGGGTTGAAGCGGTGCTTAGGCAGGTTCGTGGGCTTGTGGATGGCCTTCTTTTAGTAATCAAACCTCTACTAAGGATCTGGTGAACATATTTTTTTTTGGCCGCCTATACTTGGGACATATAACCAAATAAAACTCAACAGCACACTGTTGCTAAAAAAAGGTTGGTTCAGAACTGAGAGCTGTCACTGGTTGCATTGTAACTATGCAAAGCACTACGCTGAAAAATTAGGAAATAATTGTATAGTACAGATCAAAACAACGGCACTGTCAAACTCAATATCGATGGTAGTTATATTGATGTCAAGTAGCCAAAACTCTTCATCACTATTAGTCGTGGGTAGATGCAATACCAAAACTTCCATACGGCCATGCGTTGAATTTTTTGCTGGTATTTTTTGCTACTATTATCAAAATTATTCAATAGGTCTGCATAGTTGTAGCCATAATGTGATAACATGCATTCTACCGTACTACGCATAAACGTTCTATCTACATTTTGGTAATTTCGGAGATATTAAATGATTTTTGTTTTTCTGCAGCATGCAGATATATGAAACGGGCATTTTCACTATTGATATTTACATACTTCTACAAAAGATAGGTTTTTCATATCTTGTAGAACGATGTAATTGAGGATGTAGTTTTCAGTGTGAACTCAAAAATGTAAACAAATGTCAGATAGACCGTATATGCTTAGCTGATTTCGTTTCATATTTCTCACGCGAGTGGTTAAAGCAACGGCTTTTAGCATGTGTGGCGTCCTTTATTCAAATCTGGCGATGGACGATCCATCATGATTACACGACGGGCTTTGAATTGACCTAGCTGCGAGTAGATTCCTCAGTCGCTCTACATTCGTACACATTGATAATATAATCTAGTCCCTTTTTCAGTCCACAGATTCACAACGGTTTATAGAGGATTATTAACGGATTATTCTCGCTTAACATTGGATATATTTCAAATAACCTGGAAATCATTAAATCCATTCTAAGGTTGATAAATTATTTCAGTCTGCTGAAAAATTATTTGTTTTGTATCGAAATTACATTCAGAAACGTCAGAACTACCTTGCTAGAGTTCAGGAAAATCATAACCTTGACCACCACTTTGGATATCTTCTTAACGACCAAACGGCACTGACTTGATTGCAACCTTTATCATGAGGATGAATAGGTTTGATGAAGGTCACTGGCGAAATTACTTTTTGTGTAAATACAATTTGCCAATAAAAAGACGACACTCACAATAATAACGCATAATAGCTCTTGCTCGACCATTAAGGAGGCAAATAAGTAACATTAGGATTTTTTATAAGAATATTGTAATCAACATTGAGTGGGGTAGAATATCAAATTTAAATTGATGATTCAACAAAAACTGAATGTCATTTATGTCTTTTTTCTTGAATAATGCCTGCGAATTCCTAAGTCTAATCGAGAATCGTTGACAAGCTTAATCCTTGAAATGCTGTTTTTTCTTAGTGTTTTTGTTCAGCATCCTTGCTTGGAAATTATAACATTAATAGGTATTGATATTAGAAGCAAACTGATAGCACCGCATTATTGAAAATAAAGCGAGCAGGTTATAGAGTATGTTCGATCAATTTTTCAAAAATTTTTTTTTTATGTTCTGACTGTGTGAGGTTTGTAAACAGAAACGTAGTACAAAGAAATGGTTGAGCTATTCATTTTTTCCTTTTGCTACTAGCGACACTTCGGTTTGAATTTCAAAACTTAAAATAAATCCGGTGATTCAGGCATAACTTAAAATCAGGTAAACCATCCATGAACCAAAAACTGTTCTCCTTGCTCCAAACGAAAACAGAGAGGTAAAAACTAATTCGCAATAAAAAGTTAATGTATCAGCATTCCACGATGCATTCAGCATTTTTTCTAATAAAACTAACAATTAAACTCCAATAAATAATTCGCAATTTGTACATTTTCGTGTATATCAGTTCTCTTGAAGGTCTACTGCATCATTTACTGTAAACATGCACAAATGCACTTGATATTAACGAATGACACTGTGAGATATGTACACATAAGTACATACTTGTTTTTTTATTTATAATCAAGTCAGACATAACTGATTCGATAATAAAAATTTGAGGAAACGTGTACACCCAATACAGACAAGTATAAACATGCAACCACTTGATTGACTGCCTGTTAATTTACATTCCTGTTTTGACAGATCCATCATCATTTACAATAGCTTTTCAGCAAAAAAAAAAATATGTACAGTTAAAAGTTTCTGAAGCGGTATCTTTGCGCATATAATTACGGTATGCATGCAGTTATGAATATGTATCGTGATGTTTGAAAATTTATATTGATTTAATAGATTGCATTATGCTGAAAAATTAGCGAATCTCTTGTAGCTGACCCTGAATATTCGAGTACAGCGAGCTTACGAAAAAGGTTAACCCTAATACGATTTGACAACATGCACGATTGATGAATTAGACGATTGAAAGCAGCCTTGTGTATGTAGACAACGATAATGATCGCGAAATTAGAAGTAGCGGTCCGATAATACAAGAGAAATCAAATCAATGTCGGCCTTCGATGAGGTCTCGAGAAAGAAGCAAATTTTTTTAGTGAGGAGAATCACTGAATTTGCATTTGATTGGTTGGGTGTGCAGGTGTAAACAGTTAGCAAAGTGTATAGAAGATTGGTCGGTTGATTATGTAGCTGTTATTTAATCGATGGAATTTTGTAATTAATGCAGTGGGCGAACTACTTCAGTTAGTATCCCGATATTTGAATTGTTTTTAATCTTTAAATTTAGAATCTAACGCCAGCATGCATCACTCAAATTCATGATACAGTTGTTCAATTATCACAGACTCAAAAAAATGATTTTTTTGTCAAGAAAAAGCTATAACACAGAGCAATAGAAAGTTCATTTGCCCTTGAAAGTTGTGTACATGTTAGAACATTTAATATTTCCCTTATCGGTTAAAATGTTCCCTCATAGGTAGCGATCTTCGAACAACAGTACCCAAGAGCATTAAACAACAAAACAATCGATAATAATTCTTCTAGAACACCGGTAACTTCATTCACGTGTCGCTTCCATATCGGATGAAAGCCGTTTCCTGTCATCAAACCGACAGAACGTAAATATTTCAGTCGGAAATATCACGTTACTCCTTTTTATTATCTCTTTGATATTTCTAAAATATCTAAACATTATCTTATCATCGTCATAGAATGTTACAAAGTTCACCGCCAGCGTCAGAAAAACTTTCAACACGTCAGAATGTCGATTGTATGAAATGATTTTCCAGAAATTAGATACAGATATGTAGGTACTATAAAAAAAATGAACAAACGTTTCTCGTTACCTCTCCGAAACCATTCTATGAAAACCACCCCGCAAGAACCATGAATGGCTAAACGAGCACTCTGATTCGAAACATTTTCTATTTAAACATATTTGCGATTTGTGATAATCATCATTTTACCTTGACCTTTTGTGTAACATTTTGAAACCAAGTGAAATTAAATGCGATGTGTGTACTAGTGAGTATAAACGTACATACATTCGTACGTAAATTCATATGCAAATGATTGTTGAGCGATGTTGTGAAACTGGGAAATATAGCAAATAGTGGCATAGTGCGTGGTTGGAGTAGTACATACTCGTAGTTTAGATAAGCTTAACGGGTTGAATTTATGAATTAAGTTACACAGAAACAAAATTATGATAAGGTTTCGAGATGAAACTATGATGATAAGGTTTCGAGACGATTCATTCAGCGATGTTTGAACGAAATTCAGAATAAGGTGAACGAAGCAATTTTCGTAATGGAAAGTCAATACTATTGACAGAAAATAATCTCAAGTTCAATAATTTACAGTAATTGTGGTTACTGAACCATAAATACTTTAAAGTCATTGCTTCTGTCGGTAGATACAAGTCACGATTCGTTTGATAGGGTGTCTTATCGAATACGTCGTTTATGGACATATTTTATGGTTAAATCGATTCTCAATTGCAGTTAAATGTCATCGTAATACCTACTACTATTTATACTTAAGTCATTTAAAGTCTAATTGAGGAAAACAGTTTAAGAGACGGACTTTCACAGACAGTATTGTACATTTTTTAGACTGAAAACGTTACTGGAGTGCTTAAACATAAAACATAATAAACATTTTTATTTGAATACCAATTTTTCCATTAGAAGCTAGAATTATTTCAATTTGTTGATAAATATCGATTACTATGCGGCTGATTTGCCGTCTTCATCGGAAGAAGACGAAGAAAAAAATGTAAAGCTAGCGAAGTAAAAATTGATGTTTGAATAAACATACTGGATGTTGAAAGCTAGAAAATATTGAACCAGTTTGATATACTTTTTTTTCAAATGCAAAAATTAGTTTAAATGATTCTCAGTTTAAGGTCCTACTTCACTTCTGATTTACTTCCAATAAAAGTTTGTTCATTTTGGATAGATGGAAACGCCATGTATAATTTTTACAGAGTGAATTTTAACTACTAATCGAGTGAGCTCATAGGAAAGAAGTGAGGAGTTTTACTCAAGCGTTGTCTAAGTTACCTTACATCAGTATACAATAAACTTAATAAAAAAAATAAGCAGAAGTAACGAAACACCAAAGCAAAACTTCCACTCTAACTTTAGGCAATAATAAATCAATTGCATACATACACTAATTGCACATTACCTTCTTCTTAAAGTACTAACAGGATATGCATGTTTCCAACTTTTGTTTACTTAAGCAACTTCTACTCATTTCTTAGAATAACAAAAATATTGTTGAATACATACATGCATCGAAGACATATTCTCAGTAATATTAAAAAAATCAAGCAACAATAGATCAGAACAACCTAGTGAGTACGAAACTAAAGCAAAGTATGCTGAAAAATATAAAAATAAAGATATTTGATGGCTATAAATATAGTCCCGCGAAGATCTGAGGCAAATTACTTTGAAATAAAGAATCAAACGAAGAACAAAGAGTTTTAGCATTGTGTACGTCAGAAAAAGCACACAATTTGGTGTCAGAAGTGGAATAATTTTACATATATGAATCAATAAGTAAATTTCAATGGATTTTCGAACTGTACAATTTTTGCGAACATGCGGTCTTAGTAACAGAAGATAAATTTTGGACAAATAAAACAAAACCAAAGTTATTAGGCGAGCTAGCGGAGTTGAAAGAAAAGTTCAGGAAATGTGATTTGTTTGCAATTGCGAACAAATCGCCTTTTATCTCACGACTAAGGAAGGCCTTAAGTACAGAAAGCATCGATCCAGAAATATTTTAATTCGCAGACTAGAAACCCAGCCAAGAACACACTCAAGAAATACAAGGCAGTATGAGAAAGGATTCGATGATGAGTTTGCTGCTGAAAATAGGTCAGATATAAAATCAGCAAGTGTTAAGACTTGACGATAGCTTCGATGAACAAACTCTAAATATCAAGAAGCAGCTTGAAAAATCGAGCTTAAACAGCGAAGAACAGTAAACATAACTCAAGAATTGAAGAAGAAATCAATATATTGAAATCGGGCCTGGAGCACGTTCAGACCGTGAAAGTGGGTAAAGCACTCAAAGCACCCATTTTCAACGAATCAACTTGTTGGGCCATCTACAAGATGTAATTTGAGGTCGTTGCAGAACGGAACTATCTGGAGTAATCGAGAACTACTTAAAGGACAGTTAAAAGGAGCTGCAGTTGAAGCTATTCAAACCATACCAGTGGAAAGTTACTCCAGCTATTCAAGCTCGATGCCAAATCTTATCAAAAATTATCAAGCAAGGATAAAATCATGTGAAAGTAGTTCATAGTTAAAGCTTAAAACGCGTGTACAGATACTGAGGGGGCAGCTGGCTCAAGACATCTATCGACTGAATGTTTTGTTTTATCTTACGCCAGATCTCGAACATCCATATGAAACAACGAAAAATGCAGTCATACAGGCAGTCCGAGAAAAAGAAATTCAGCTCGCACTTCCCCTTAAGCAATCAATAAAAAATACTGGGTCATACGTATTGAACTAAAAATCATTAAAGCAGTAGTATCGTAGCAATGTAAGGGTTCGTAAAGTGCACGAGGAGCACGTGTGCCAAAAAGGCGATATTGTCAGAAAGTCAATGACAAGCAGAGCTCCTTAATGCTGGGATGGTGGAAACAGGGAACCTAAGGCGTAATGGTCATCAAAAATAGAAGCCGAGACATTACCAGAAAGGTGTTCACTGGAGGACAAGTTCAGCTCATGGAGCGCCATAATGTTGGAATTATGGAGAAAAAAAACAGCTAAGTCGAAACTATCGAAAAAAGTATAAGCTCGAGCTCCGCCAACGATGCACAAGAATATACCTAGTAAAGCAACAGGTAAAAGATTGACCATCAGAGTTTTGCGTGTAAACCGACAACCATCCCCTCTTCTAGGGTGCATTTTTGTGAGAACGAGCAGAATCTGCAAGAAAAGTCACAAATGAATGTTGTAAGTAACGTAGTTAGTATGTCCATGCTTAGAGCGGATATGATGAAGTCCTAGAAACTTTGCAGCTTGGGACGATACGTTCTTTAGACGATAACTGGCGAATTCAAACCATTTCATGGTAAAATCAGTCAGAAAATAGAACGCGAAGATTTTATGTTTCAGTATCAGTTTCTGGCAGCCGATATAAACGATGAGTGCATACTTCCGAAGTCTATCAGTACTGCACTGATAGAGACTAAAGAAGAGAGCAGATTACGTTCACAATATCAGTATTTGATAAGATATTTAAATATTACTAGCTCTAAAGGTAAAATTGGGCTATAAATTGAAATATTTTGTTTTGATGGCTAGAAAAAAAATTGAATCAGCTCAAGTTAAATCAGTGAAGCTGATATTGAAGACATCTTAATGTTGCGCACTGCCTGTCGTCAAAAAGTATACTTGTTTTTACAATTCTATAACGTAACTTTTGTTAAATGTAAAAGCTATTTTTATTGAGAGCTATATTACTTACGTTTTTCTAAGGAAAACGAAATTTTTATTGCTTATGTTTTTTATCCAACTATTCTGTCCAAAGTTGTGATGATAGTTAAGTGCTGGATATCGTTTAACTTTTTCAGCATCCAAAGTGTTACTAAATTGGGTTGTTTCGAATTTTTCAACTGATGAGCTATGGAGATTGGTTTTTCAAGAACGAAGTGTCACCTTAGGGAAAAATTTGAGACCTAGGTGGCTTTTACCAAGATATATCTTCTTTTACGTTCAATATCTATCAAACGATTAGATGAATACGTGTGCGAACGAAGCCCCATAAACCAGGCCGGCTACAAAGTAATTAACGTGCCGTAAGGAAAAACAGTTAACCTCTTTTCTTTTTTCTACAGCTGAGAGAATGTCAGGCACTGACAACTGGTAAATAGATTAGAAATGCCAGTGAATTTTAAAAGGAAAAGATTGGCACACGCATCAGCTGTTTCCTAAGTATCAGCTGTTTCGTTAGCAGCAGCTGTTTGCCAAACGTATCTGGTCTTGTTTAGGGGGCCTTGGTGCGAAGCAATCAAATATATCAAGATAACAGCTTTAAAGCTGGTAAAATTGTGAAAAAATAAGTCATTATATTAGGTACATTCATACAGTTTGTTGAAAGCATGTTAAGCGCGTGTACACGTTTTCTCAAAAACGGTAATATTAGCTGTTCCACTTTTTCAGTCCATAACTTTTAAGTTTCTTTCGAACTTGCTTGCAAAACGAGTGCTGTGTATAGATTTACCTGAGTTGGAAGCTGTGAAAAAAAGTAAATTATGGCAGTAAAAGACATTCATGGAAAAGTGGGCATAGAGTTATAAAGAGACGGAAACCGTCGATGTTCTAGCCGCCAGTGGAGAAAAGTGGTTTCAGGTATAAAACGCATGACGTGGGCTGATCGAAATATTGATCGTGATTGGTCGAATGTAATGTTTTCTGATGAGGCGTCTTTTTGTATGTGGCTTCATAGAAAATGTGCCTGGCCTGTCCGAAAATTTTCAAAGAAGAAATTCGAAATTAGATATTAAAAAAAGACAAGAAACACCGAAACCAATTCTGCACAGCCTAGCAAGTTATGTACTATTTTCAAACTATCTAGACGCAATTTCTACAGAAAGTTTTTAGAATTTGATAAAAAACATACAAAACATAACAAAAAAAAAGAAAACATAATAAACTTCACACTCAAGCAACTTTTTCGGCACATGAGAAAAATATGGAAAATAGTCGGGAAAGTGGGAAAAGTATGGCTAGGAGATGATAATATAGAAAACTTCATTACATGAATGAGTCTAACGTAACTTTTCGATTGTATATTCATGGAAAACAGAATAAAAATGTGTTTTTTAACCTTTTAAATTCAGCTGACCCAGGAGCCGAAAGATTGAGTTTTCATCAAAATACAGCTCAAGAGGCGATAAGCAAGTATTTTTAGCATCGGAAAGCTTATTATTATTTCCTACTTCAGAAGGAATTATTTCCTACCTTCAATCGTTAACATCGGATGGCTCATTATTATTTCTTATATATATAAGAGCATAGATACATAAGGTCTAACATATTATTCTTTGGTGTTTTTCCACCTAAGCAAACACCCAAACACTATTAACTTTGAGAGTGTTTCTCTTTCAAAGATGAACATTTCCCATTGAGAGTGTAATCGTTTGATTGACCAAAGCCACTTTGGAAACCCATTAAACAATACTATTAACAAAGCAATCAAGCACATAAAAAATATACCGATTAATATTTGTTTCAAAGAGATTGTACGAGCGCACATTCGCCCACTTGATATTTTCGAAATTCCTTGAAATACACCCACACGCTATATTTCTGTGCACGTCCACATTAATTTCTTTATTCATTCTTTTCGTTTCTTTCACTTTGGAACATTTAATCATGTTCAAGTTAGGAGACACTTGAAGTTTTCTTGTATTAAAAAGATTTGAATCCCAGAGGAGAAGCATTTTGATTGATGCAGGTATATCCTTATCATTAATTTGACAATGGAGAATTCCAGGAAGATTTTTTTTTGTTGTACGGCCTTAAAAGAAAATGTAATCAAATTAAATCCATGACATTGGCAGGTGGTGATTATTTCTATTGGACGGAAGGAAATAGGAAAAGTTTTGACTTTAATTGCAAATACTCATGTGAATTTATTTCAATAAAGTAATACCATATTTCGAATTTTACTCGATTAAGACCTGAAGTTTTGCAAATGTACTAGCTATGATACTTCAAAGGTTAAAAGTCAATGTGCCAATTTAATTACAACGATTGTTTCGAAATAAACCCATATAAAATGAGTATGTATATAATTTCGATGAAAATTGCATGATCATAACTTTCATGTTACTGCTTATTTTCATTAAGCTTTTGTCGTACCTATAATTCCTACCTTTCTTTTCCGCGAAAACATTTAAATATTCATTTTACGGCGATAAGATTAAGCACTTGAGCTTAAGAGCACGAACATTAAAATGAAGTGAATAAAGTGATTTCATTCTTTTCAGATTATAATTATTTCGAAGAAAATTTAGCAGAACAATAAACAAAAGTATTACCAAATGCGTAACTTCCTGCCATAAGCCTCAAGTCAAAAACGTATTATATGCATATATGTATATGAAGACTTATAAATACGAATATCTGAATAAACACAAAAATTGTATTTCATATGAATCGATAATTGTTTGGCTGAAATATTTATCATAAAACACCATTGTGACTCGCAACATCATTTATATTGCTACACATAACATTATGCGAAATAATTACGGTAATGTCATTATTTCTCTCAGAAACCCTATATTATCATTTACTTCACATGAAACGGTTAATTAACGGTTAGAACGTTTTTCCTGGGATTTCCATTCATGTGTTGATCATCCATGACTGGATTCTAACTTCTCCCACTCAGCTACACAAGCTTCAAAGATGAACATTTCGCAAGGTTTTGTCGGTTGCTACTTAGATGTCTTCTTCCGGTCCATTTCCGATTCTGATGAACTCGAATTCAACGATGAACTGACTCGTAAATTTTGAAGCAGTTAAAATCTATTTATGTATATGCTGCAAAAGCAAGTACCTCCATAAGGAATGATAAACAACTGAGTCTCCGGGAGAAATATTTTGCATAAGAGATTATTTTTCTATCATAGACATGTCAATCGTTTTTCCAGCAAAACAATATTTCAATTTTTTTTTCTACTGGAAACCAGGAAATCAAATTATCTAAAAATATCCAATATATCGTGACTTTATCTAAAATTGAAGTAGTCCTTGAATGTGTCACGAGCCAGTAATAAAATTGTTTACCAGCAAAACTATACACTTACAACTTATCTCGAAAAAATCAAACACTAAATTAGAAGTCTTGCTGACTTATGTCTAGACAATCTTCTATCCATGTTTGTCATTCATTATTCAAGGCTCCTTTTATCTCTATTCCAATTTACGAAGCATATTAAAAAGAGCTTCAAATCTGAACTAGTATAAGGTCACATCACTATACCTTCGGGTGACTGCTCAATGGTGAAAAAAAACCAGCTTATCATCGTTGTTTACACCGCAACCAATCGACACCGCCGTCATATATCAAGTGCCCAACACTTGATGTCTTAGTCCACCTAACTAGCACTCATCATTAAATTCAACTTATTGATAATTTTCATCCGGTTTTCCTCAAGGATGGGAATGTACGCTGTCAGATATATTCAGTCACATGGAAGCTACTGCCCATATACTCTGATCTGGGTAAGTTACATATGTATATCTTCTATTTCTACAAAAAGATACGTTAAGTGCTTTGCATAGTGGACGTTTGAAATAGCATCTATTTTCGTAGAAATGAATTCAGTTTAATAAAAATAACCGAAAATATCTATGACCTTCCATAACAAACTTTATATACGCCTATATAGTGCATGTGCATTTGTACTAGCACATGCTACCTGTTTTCGAATCTACGCACGACTCTAGCCTTGATAGTGTCCCAATTTAAATTTGTTTACTGACTTCATTTCGGTCGAAGCGTTCGTTTCATTGCGTTCGTTCATTATCGATAAATGCCCATATCATTTTTTACTATTGCAAGGTGTATCTACATACTTACAAAAATATATAGGTATGTCAGCTAACATGTCACAATGTGGTGGTAGATAAATTGTCGCGACGTATATAGAATAATGTGTAGATAATTGGAAGCTTCTAGGCTTTTAATGCTTTCAATGAATAAATGGCTAATTTGCGGTTGGTGAAAGAGAAATTACACATCTTGTGGTTTTTCAAGTGGAAAATTTGTGGTTTCATTTGGTGTAATGAAAAGTTCAAACAAAATCATCAGTTCATCAAAATTTCAATACATTCAACCTGTATTGTTTGAGTGAAATTTATTGAAATCATCAATCAAAGGACTTGCTGATTTTGTGACTTTTTCAGCTCGAAATTAAACTGTCGAATTATGTTTAATGATAAAAGATGAAAAAAATATTCTTTCAAGATATTCATATGTATATAAACATAAAACATTCTTTAAGCTTATTCTTAAGGGCTAATCAATTTTTTCTGTAGGAAATGAGGCTTAAACTTTTCGAACAATTTTATGATTACCTGAGAAAAAAAATTAATAATAGATTTTCATGAGGTCTGTTACTAGAAAAAAAAAACATTTGACAATAATCTACTAAATAAATTCATATAAAATTTAGCAGCTTAATTTACAGTAATTGTATTGTTTATGCAAAGCTCTGGGTTCGAATTATGGTCAAAATTTGAAAATTGGCGTATTCCATTAGCACGCAATAGATTTAGAGGAAAGTTACCTTAGAATATAATTAGGCCAATCAGCTTAGCCTAAATAAAGCTTGACAATATTTATCCAGCCCTAAGCTATTTAAATGATATTCACTTGAAATCTAAAGATAATTGGTACAGTACTTAATCTAAGCACTTTGTGAACAAGGTGAGTGGAAAAAACCAAATGGATTTTTGAAAATGATTTTTAAACATTTGTATTGAAAAATCCGAGCTAACAATTTATGTGAGTTTGCACATCTATATCAAATTGAGAGCCGGGTGAACACGAAAACAAACCTTTATTATCAATTGCGTGACTTGTTGGTAAATAAGGAATTATCAGTTGGCTATTTAAAGCTCCCGCACATTAGATAATTCGCAAAATTTACTGTTCATTATCTAAGTTTCAATTGCCGCTGGATTTTTATTTCAAGTTAATTTTGAATCTAGCTGCACAACAAAGTATGAAATGTATGTACGTATTATGGTATGGCTATCGAAGATTAAGCCGAAGGTTCGGATTTTTTTTTAATGAATTTATTTTTAGAAAAAGAACGTTTGAATTTTAATCGTAGGTGATATTGACACATTAAAAATTATTTATACATGGCAGCCATGTTGTCCCAGTGCTGTCATTGTCACAGCCGAACGCTGTCACAACAAGCCATGTGTTTACTTACTCCGCAAAAGAGCAGAGCATCACAAGAAAAGTTAGAAAAGAGCAGCTGTCAAAAAAAATTCAAAGTTAGATCAATTGAGAAGCAAAAACATAGAGCAAGTTAGAGTAACTGAGAGGCAATTCTCAAAATTCAGAAATTCAACTTGTCCGTTCGAGGAAAAACTCTACTTCAGTCACAATTTTTTGTTAAAAGTCGGCTGCCTGACAATTGACAAACGCTGATTGCTAACCCGAACCTGCTCTACCAGAAAAGGTAGAGCAGCTCTAAATTGCTCTAGTTCAACTTAGAGTAGGCTCACCAAACACAAATCAGAGTAACTTAGGGCAAGTTAGAGCAGCTCAACCAAAAGCAGCTCAGTAAACACAGCTGATATATAGTAAGTCAGTTTGTTATATAATTCGTTTCAATTAAATCTTTTTATCGTTAACATATTTAAGGGCTCGACTCGAGCTTTTAGTGGGCCGATATTCATGTCAACACTCAACATGTTAAGACCTAATTTGATAGTCTCTCACGCATTAGATTTTGTTCTAATATTGTCTAATTGCAGCCCAGAAGGAATTACGAAAGCTCAACTTTTTTGAACGTTGGCTGCAAGTCTCAACAAATGTCCCGCATAGAGCGAGCAAAAGTTATTCATTCTCAAAGCCGCATTTGCAACTATAATCCCAATTCAGACCAGGAAGCATCGACTTTTTATGCAGCGTCCTCTTCTGCCTACGGCTGAGAGCCCTCATTTTGTTTGGCGATGCCCTATAGAAGTGTAAAATTAAAATGAAGTAATCCCACGACAACCCTCGTACGGGTTGAAGCTGGTTGAGAGGCCTATCGCAAATTTACAATTAATGTGAATACGAGTGTGAAGTGATTGGGCCTTTCCACACTTGTATTCTTGATGCACTCCTCAAACCGGTTTTCTGGGCAAGATACGGAAGAATCAAGGGGAATTCTCTACAAAAAAGTAGAGAATTTCCCTTGATTCTTCCGTCTCTTGCCCAGAAATCCGATTTGAGGAGTGCATCAAGAATACAAGTGTGGAAAGGCCCATCAGTTCCATGACTCATTTTACCTCTGATTAGCTCAGATACCTAGCTACAACTAGCTGAAATCAAAGCTCGGTGCGTGTGTGTGTGTGTGTATAAATGTGTGTGTATAAATGTCAGCAAGTGACGTTTGAGTATATCCATACATGACAATGTATGTCAATGATCTCATGAAATCGTGTTGATATTCACTATGATTTTGCTGCCTGCTTTTGATTTTGAACGTAATGACAACTGTCCGAATGATATATTTAATGATAAATTCAACTTTAAAAGCGGATTCAGAATCGTTTAATATATTGGACTTAAGTCCCCCACGCCATGTAATATAGTCCCCCATACCATGTAATATAGTCCTCCACGCCATGTAATATAGTCCTCCACGCCATGCACTATAGTCCTCCACGCCATGTATGACTATGTACATGGCGCCAGAAGTCCATAAATTAGGGCGTCTGGCGCCATGTGTTTTTTCAGTGTACTTTGCTCCTATTCATTCGTTCGAGGCATTCCTGTTCTGAACTGACAGCATTGGTCTCATTATTCAACTTTTCTCTCACTTCTCCCGCAGGTACCTGCTTGGCATTCGGCTTCCTGAGAATTTTTTCCAGTTTCTGCTGCATTAATCGCCTTTCGACGAATATGGTCAGCAAGTTAGGCAGCTGACTAGCTATGAAATCTTTCACGATGCTAGCTTGTGATCTTCCATTGCAACCCATATGAGGTAGAGGTCTGCAGCACAGTTGAATTTCCAGACTCAGTCTGCCTATCTCCTGCAGGGATAAATTCCTTGGGATTCATCTTCATGCTGTATGATACCTAGCTATGGAAAAGCCCTTCCACCACGACAAGGTCGTCCCCGATAAGAAAGACATATGGTGTTTATAATATCTCTACAATAAGACAGATACACAGATTTGCCGAATATAGCTTCCTATAAAAAAATAACAAAAAAAAAAACAATTTACTCGGATTTATATATAATAGTACCAAGATTTTTTTTACGGTTCTGAAGTAGTATTAGGTCGGCATTTAATTGAAAATACAAGAGGGGTTGAGAAATTTTTCAACAAATATTCGAAGCGAATTCGCTATCTAAAACCAATTATTATCTTCCTACTGTTAGCGTTATCATTCGATCTATAATCAAAGATAATTTAGAGTAAAAAAAAAGTCACTAATTTAGGCAACTAGAAACAAACTAATGATTGAAATTACTATACCAAACATTTTTGCAATTTTCATATATTGCTATTTTAAAGTCTGTACATATCAATCTTAAATTCTCAGCTCAAATCAACTATTTTTAGGACAATCTGGATGAAAATCATGATCGTCACATATAGCGAAAGCTATGACGAAAGCTCTGCTACACCCAAAAATAGTTGGGTGCAAAGCTTACAAGCAATAATTTTAGCCGAAAAACGTGATTATGACGCGGGATTAGTATACGTAGTAATTTTACAGCAAGATCTACATGAAAATATTTACTAGTCTATCGTTGGAATATTTATTTATTTTACATATTAATATGTAATGAACACATCTCTGTAAAGGTACGCTGCGGCTGGGAGCTGAAACTTAAAACTTAAACTAAAACTTATTTCGGTTTTAAGATTAGCAAAGCTTAATGACGTCATTTTGGGTTTAGTTTAGCACGTAAATGCTGCCGCTGGTTGCTTAATCTAAAACTTATATGATAGACATATAGCTTATAAAACGAGCAATTACATATTTTCTTGTTTGTTTTTTATTATTTAACATTTGTAATATTAATTTCTGTCAACAATGAGAAAAATATACTAAAAAAACAGTACAAGCTAACATATAAACTCCATAAGACCAAAACTAAAACTGAAAATAATGAACATGTTCATTCCTCACTTTTAGTTTCTGAAAGCTCAGTTTGACAGAAGTTTCAGTTTTAGCAAGAGCTTTCAGTTTAGCATTCTATTGCAGCAGTCGCATGGGAATACTCTGGTTCATTCTAAAACTGAATTAGATTCAGTTTAAGTTTTTAGTTTTAGCTTCCTGCCGCAGCGTACCTTAAGCATAAATTCTACTCAGTTTTGCTAATTCCGAGCGGACGAGAAAAATCTTCGTATTTGGGCAAGATGCTGTCGTGGACCATCAGTTCCAATAGTATTCCTCACGTACAATGAGATAGTCATGACAAATATCAATACGAAACCAAAAAACATCAAGTATGTAGGTGAAGAGAGCGCTTTTCATTTGTATTTTTCCTTGATCTTATTTGGCTAGCCAGCAAGCCGGATATCGTGTTTTTTGTCGGGTCCCAGTACTAAACTGACCATCATAAGCTTTGAGCAAAAAATATGCGGACCGGTTCTATAGAACCAAAATGTGGTGCGCCATTGATTGCCAAGAATGATAATTTAGTCTTTCATAGTTTTTTTGCTGTTCTAGATTTATTGCTGTCGAATCTGGGTGTGATATAACTATCTGTTCGCAGATAGATATGCAACATACGTCATGTGTTCGTATTTGCAGTTCAAGCAGGATAGTATCGGAAGTCATTGAGTTTTGGATAGTAAGACCTTCATTATTTATTATGACATCTATTTGTTTCAGTCAACTTTTATGTTTAGGAATAATTTACTTTAATTTCAAAAAAAATTTCACCATTCAATCACGAACGATAAATTTATTTTGCACAACTCCATCAAAATTAGGTTTATTAAGTCGAATTTTTTGAATTAAATGTTTAATGGAAATGCAAATACCTACTTTTTTTAACTTGGGAATCAGCCATGAAGCAAAAGTATGAGCGAAAAAACATACATTCATAGTTTATTTATGTTTATTCTGTATGAATAGACCCACTGAACCAATGACAATCGAATTGCATCGGGGTGTGTTCCATTACCAATCGACAAGGGCAACATTCTTCTTTGTCGGTGTAAATTAATTCCAATTTGCCATCGTCGGCACCTACATAGCCACATAATCTACATACTCATACTGCTCACTTTGCATCATCATGACATCGTTTGCAAGTCATCGACAAATTTGAAATGTAAATGAAAGCAAGGTGAATTGACGACAACTACTCAACACAATGACTACAACGACGGCAACGATGCAGGGCGGGCAATTGGTGGTGAATCTTGCGATGCAATTTTTAATCAGGGCCAACCTACACGCGCACTTTGTGGGATATAAAAATTGGGCGAAAAAATTTGCAAATTAATCTCGAAAAAAAATTGTGAAAAAATACTCATCACTGTGGATCTTGCAACGGAAGAAATACTTAAAACTAATTTCGATCTTGTTGCTGTATATGTTCAATATATCAGTTTGCTCACACATATGTTGGCTGTGTCCATGATGTTAATGCAAGGAAATAAAAACAAAAGCGCACAAAGCACCCTGACCAGCATGTAATGTTGGCACAAAAACAAGTGCATGTTGTGTTGAAAATATGTCCCTGCTTATTGTCTGCATCACAAATAGGTGTGCATACGGGCTCGTCGCCGTATTGATTCGATTTGATAGATATTTTTGTGTTCACCACACCAAGATGTAGTATGTATTCTGTTGTTGCCACCTCGCTTGCTCTACATTTCATTCATTTTTTATTCTCAGAGTTGCACTTTTTTCGCATGCATGAATATCAGTCGCACGTAAGTAACTGCTACCATTCCATACGATCATCATCTAAAGCTGATACAATTGCATTCTACTTTCCAAAAAAAAAAAAAAATGCAAACAGCTGCGAATTGATTTTGGTTTCATTGAATTCATACCGATACGATACAATGAATCGACGAATTGCAAAATTGATTTGTAATTGAAATCCGAGGCAACCTACCTACCCAGAGATGAACTCTGCTTCTAGCTTTTGAAGTTTTTCTCTGGATATTTTGTTTGTTTGCAGTTTTTCTGGCATTGAAAGAACAGTGCGAAGAAAATAGCCTTGGACTTGTTATTTCAGGCAAAGTGAAAAAATGTACGTTCAATGGAGTGTCAGATTATATGAAGATACAGGTGGCGTATTACTGAACTGAGGAAATTGAGAACATCATTGAGTGTGTACATATTTATTTAATTTTTTTTTTTTTAAATGGAAAGCATATATGTTATTAGCTGAGAACAATTTGCCAGCAGTAAAAAATTGATGGGTGTAGATTTAAAAAATTCGTTATCTGATCATTTTTTACGCTAAAAAGTTACGGAGTAATTGTTTGAAGCAAATGCTTACCTATGGTAATAAGGAAAGGAGACACATGAGAGAAGTCTGTATAACTATTCCGTTCAAGAGAGATATATAAGGAAATGAAAACAGAATTAGAATTGGAGCAAATTGCCTAATTCCGAGTGTTAGAAGCAATGTGGGAAAAAAAGAAAATTTGACAGTCTTGGACCCGCGAACAGAAAATGTTCACCATATGCACTAAGATAGTAGGTCATACGTACACGGTTTTGAAAAACTATAACTAATTCGGAAAATTCTCTTCCGAAAATTCGCAGAGTTTAGGTAGCGGAGAAACCAAGAGAAAAACCTGAGGTAGTTGTTCTCTTGATTTGTTCTATTCATAGATTTATGGCTCTGTCAGAGCAAATAGACTAATAAATAGCACGGGTATGATGTTGAGGGTTTACGGATCAGCTGGTGCCTAAAAAGTGGCCGCACAAAAAAGTACGTTTTTCTACATGCAAAAGTAAGAAAAGCATATTCTCGGCCCTGATACAAAATGTGAATGTATGCCTAAAAAGAGCCAAAACCAAATAAGTTCACTTTATCATATGCGAAAGTGAGAGAAGCATATTCTCGGCCCTGACAATTGACCAGTGAGGGGCGAGATCCCATCAAGAAATAATAAGCGCAGCGAACACTCGCTGCCAACAGCCAACATTGTCGTTGTCGGCGCTGATAAAGAAGAATTACGTATGCACCAAATGCTAGTGATGGTCAGCTGTTTAGTGCGAAGCCTTTTAATTTGAATACAGTTCTTTTCAGTTTTATAAACAAATCCGTATAGCCGTAGCTTTCATTAGCATTAGAACTGTTTTTTTTATTTGTCGGAAAAATGTTAAGTGTAACAATAGAGCAATGAATTGTGAATTTTCACATGGAGCTTGGAAAAACCGCTGCTGAAACTTATAATTTATTGAAAAACATGTATGGTAATGCGTGCACGTGTGTTTGAGTGGTTTAAACGTTTTCAAGATGGCTGAGATGACGTTGAAGATGATTAACGCCCGGTCGCCCTTCCACATAAAAAAAACGGATGACAAATTAGAAAATGTCGGCTATATGATTCAATCCGACCATCGGTTAAATAATCGCGCGATTGCTGAAACTGTTCGAGCTGATAAAGAATGTGTAAGGCAAATTTCACATAACAGTCTTTACATGCCAAAAATGTGTGCCAAAATGGTATCTAAAATTCTTACGTTTGAACAACAAGAAGCTCGCAACAATATTTGTACTCGCACTTTGAATGACATTGAATATAGCCCAAACTTATTGGAAATAATAATAACATATGACGAGTCGTAGATGTGGAAGAACAAGTCATGGACACTCCACCATGACAATGTGACGGCTCATTTCGCATTGTCTGTCAAGAGGTTTCTAGCCAAGCACAGCATCTCAATGTTAGACTATCCAACTCATTCGTCAGATCTTGCGAATTCTATCTGTTTCCCAAGGTGAAATTTGCATTGAAAAAAAAAACAAGATTTGAGACCGTTCAAGCTGTAAAAGAGAAAGCGGGACACGTTCTGAAAAGTGATATAAATAATTATAGATGAAATCAAAATAAAATGTTTGACAGCATCAATCTAGTTATTTAACAGCCAAATCTCGTATACGCTTGTTTCTTTTTATTAAATCTTATTTCCTTTCCTTAAACGCACTTCTTTTCATTTTTACATGTTTTGTCATCAACTTTTCTCAAGAGATGACAGATTAGATTGAAGGAACTCCGAACTAGATTTCGATTGAATGATGTGAGAGATCGTCCGCCCAAAAGAGATGCGGAATGTTAGATAAAATCGCCGATAAATCTGATATGAACAGATGGTCCTAGATGGCTGCCTTGTCATGCTCCCGAGGTAATAACGATAATTTTTGATAACAAAGTCGTGAAGCATGTTTCCCAAGATGCCGAACTTTTGTAATTTGTATTTAACTTCTGTAATTTGAAATGAGATTGGTCGACACGGTCAACCGCTTTGCTAAAATCATACAAATGGTATCAGTTTGGAGTCCTCTTTCCATATTGCAGAGAATATTGGAGGTTATTACCATGGTATTAGTATTAGTTGATCTGCCTTTTCTGAAATCGTATTTTTGTTCGTTCAGGAAAGCTTTTATTGGTGTCGCAGACGACATTTTCAAAAAGTTTCAATATAGCTCATAATATAGCGATTCCCCTTTAATTTTCAATCGAGTATTTGTCACTACTTTTGAAAATTGGTTTTAGATGGGGAATTTTCCAACAAGTAGGAAATGCACCGCATGACAGTGAAGGTAATGTAAAGTAATCGCACCACAACCTTTTGTTAGGTCTAGAAGTTGAAGCTGGTAGAAAACTTCATTCACAAATTTACAATCGATTGCGAGTTTGGAGTGATTAGTTCCACAGCTCACGCATGTTTCTGATAAATAGAAAATATTAAAATTCCTTATTTGCCTATTTATCCTGTGGATAGGCATCCATCCGTATTACGACAAACCCTATGAGCATTTGGTGTTCTTAGTGCTACATCCGGACATACGATCAAAAGGCATACAACATTTTCTCTGAATAATATCTTTGGCTACGGTTGCTAAGAGCCCCTCCTCATTGCTATAGGTCCAGTTGGACCACTGGCTACTATGCAAGACAGGTTCACTGTCATTGCGTTCAATAGGCTGTAAAAAATCCTTTTGGTGGCAGACTCGGCCCCAATGATCATAAACTACAGGTAACATGAGCGAAAGGTTAAAACCTTGTGCTCACTTCGGTGTCCAAAAACCTGTTATTAGGAGTAGGTTCACTAGTAGGATTTCATCGTGGTTGTGCTCTAGATCTATCCAAAACGGAACTTCACTTTGCTATGACGAGATAAGTATGGCGCTGGTTAGGAATTTATAAGGCACGGCATATACTTACTTTAAAGCACGTTTACTATAAAGGGTAAAAATGGGCCTAAATATCTCCCGTATTGCAAATGAGCGTTATCGCCAAGTTGAACAGGTAGTATGAGTTTCTAATTCAACACGCGATGGGATGGTGGCTCCTGCCACAATTGTAGGCCGTCGGATTAAGCTTAATTATAGGAGCTGTCGCAAAAAAAGGTTTGATTTAATCTTTTATGGGAATTAAGGAACATACTTTGAACATACAATCGGCAATGTGGTTAGCAGAAGCCGCTATTGTTAAAAAAAAAACATTCACTTATCAACACACACTTCACCTCCACTTTCGATAGTGTTGATTTTAATGGCTTCACTTACAATAATCAGCAATTCAATGAATACGTTCCTAGTTTTTACGAAAAGTAGTAATGAAGCATCTAGAGTTTATTTATCCATCCAAGTGATAGAGCTCAAAGCATTGCCCGATCACCTATAACATCTAAAATTGAAAATGCCTGGAATAGATATAGTATTGAAGAGATTTGGCCAAAGACAGAACTAGATTATATAGAGAATTCATCGAAAGACGCTACGTTGAAGGTGACAAAACTTTTTAGCTTCTTACAAAACAGCCTATGAATACGAAAGACTGTGCTCAGATATTCGCCATTGTAAAGAAATTCGTCGATCTACATGAATTCGACGAGTTTTCCTATTTTCTTAATTCTTTTTTTTTTTTTTTTTTTTTTTTGAGGACACTCATCGCATCGACTGTGGAGTGCTTTGCTTTGAAACTGAATCGTCTTAGAGATATGAAATAAAATTTAATTTTGCCTAGTACAATTTTCTTTCAGCTGATAGCCGGGACATAGAATAGACATTAAGTTCTTTCAGTGCCGACACAGGCCGACGCTGACTATAATACCATAAACTGCTGGTGACTAAATGATGCTCAAAAAACCATATCAAAAGATTTTCTAGGCTTTAATTGGAAGTAAACTCATGATATGATGACTTTTTCACAGGAATTAATTATTTATGCTCACTTAATTTGACTTTGATTGCTGGCTACAAAGCTTATGCTTCAGTTATCACGTGCTATGCTCTTCTTTCGAAAATGAAGTATACATATCACACAAGCGCCCGTTTTCATCAAATATTAAGTTTCTGTCACTTAATAGCATTTCCTCACCTAATTCAATACCTTCAATCACCGTCCTTCCTACAAGACACATCCATTTGTAAACAACACCTTATAGAATCATTGCTGATTTCGTATTCGATGAGCCTATGCGCCTTCAGGCTAACTTCAGACGAAGAGATATCCAACTTACTGCAAGCTAGTGGCAAAATTGATAATGCATTTAGTCATCGAGAAAACTTCTTCAAGTTTCATGATCCTGATCGAGAATTCGTAATTAGACAGGACCGACGAAATCAGAAGATTCTATAAAGTGACGCGACATCAGAATGCTGATGGTTTCAACTGGTGGGGCATATTTCATTACGTGACTTCCATGAACTTTCCGTCACTTTCGGGAAATTATCATTTAATACCCTTGACGATTTCACTTTTGTTCTGTCTGTCTGTTCATTATCCTGTGACTTGATGAATTCAGGGGGGGAACCGGACAAGTAATTAACCATTGTGCTGGTTTTTTTTCATTAATGGAGATGATGGCAAGACTGGTAATTAGAATGTCTGTTAATCTTTGAACTTTCTGTAATATTAAAGCTCGCTTAGCGTTAACCTTACAAGGCACTACCGAATTTCAATTACGCAGAATCATAATTAATTTCTTCTATTATTCTAGGCCCCTTTTCTGCTTGGAAATTGAGCGGAAATCGGTCTAAGTTTTCTTTCTTAGTTCTAATAGTTTGTTAAATTGGAAGCTTTTGTGAACGCCTGTCGATAATTGAAGCAAATTCAGCAAAGCAAAGCCGAACAAAACTCAGTTGACTACTGTAGAGGCATAATCTCTCTCATTTCAAATAATACCGTTCAACTCAAATATATATACCGCTCGTAGCTGACAAGAACAGAAAACAACACAAGAACTTCAATAATTGCGAAGAAAGCAATGTTACACGAAATATCCTTTCTTGCCCTGTTGAGTGGTGTCAGCCAAGAGAAAACGGAAAGAGTCAAGAGAACTGGTAAATACATTATTAAAGCGTCGATAAATTCTAATAGGCAGCAGAGCAAATCTTGAGATGAAAGTCTGCACGTTACCGAAAGTCGAGAAAGCCCCAATTATGTATACATACGTATTTGCTTTGCTTTGAGTGTCGAAAGTGAAATACTACAGTTGGTGAAAGGATATATCAATATGACGATTTATTGCGAAAGGAAGTCAAGAAACAAAATAAATTGACTGCAGTTAGAGATTTGTAGCAAACGATAGCTGAAGGAGTGATTTTAATAATGATTTAGTATAAATGATGAAGTGTTTAATTAAGGTCTTCCTGAATTTGTGAACTGTTTTGTTTGAATAGTCATAACTTTTGCAGTGTGTATCCATAGCTTGTAAGTGTGACCGATAAGAATGGATGCAGAACATAATTTGGGAATAAATGCTTAAACAAGCAACGTTATTGAGGGCTATAGGACTGGGTAACTAAGATAACTAGCGGGCACTAGAGTCAAATCGAATGAATAATGTTGAGATTCAAAGTTTTACCAATTATACTATTTTCAAGTGAAAACACTACCAACCTGAATCGCATGATTTATTTTAGCCAAAACTAGTTCGTTTTCATGTGATTTCAAATGAAATATATTAAAACTGGGCTGAAGAGATCTCTACTACTAACTCTACTAACGACTCTTTTGGCCAGATATAGTACCGAAACCAACAAATCGAAACCAAAATACGAAAGTAATAAAGCACACAGTATATGTATACAAATACTACTCGCAATTAGATACTTCTCAACATTTATAGTATGTTTGTCCAACCGAAGATAATTTTGTAGTTTCAGCAATAATAGAGGAGACGATAAAAACTAGTAGCACTAAAAACACATCATTTTCATCACGCTATCTAGCTTGCAAGAATTTTTATTCGCACATTAAAAAAACGTCAGGGAAATACACATTGGTAACGAATAAGCCCAAGAAGGGAGAAAATAATGTTGAATTGAAGGTTGTCTGCAATGAAGCGTCGAAAAAATACGTGAATAAAAACACAACGGTATGTTACTGTCTTCAAAAAAAAGGTAGTACAATATGATTAGCTGAGCACTAATTAAAAAAAAACCAAACAAGTTTATGATGCTTTTGTTTGTGATCTATTGTACATAATATGCTAGCTCTTTGCATCGTTCCCAAGAATATTTTGTGGCGGAAAATACCAGTATGACGGCAACTTTGGATAGTATCTTTCGCTAAAAAATGTATCAGCCATTTGTATTTTTCCGCACTAGAAAGATTTAGCCTGCAACTAATCAAAAGATAGCATGCCTAGTTACTTACTGAAAAGTCAGTGAAATTTATGATTTCAAGCTCTATCTATATAGTGCAATGTGCTATGAACGTTTTGTCAAAAAAAATATCGTCCTAAGTTTTAAATTTATTTGAAGAAATTAAAATTTTGCACGATACAAAAATAAATATTTTTGACAGTTTGCGTGCAAACGGATGACAGCTTCGTTGAAGATTCAATGATTACCAGTGTGTTTTTATCTTAAGGCTGGTATTGACTTAATCTTGCAGATAAATTTTTACAAGTCTCCGTTATCTGGTCATTCTTTGGAGTGAACATTTTGACAACGGAAAAACGGAAACTGCTGTTTTCTGATAGATGAATTGTTAAGTATTTCAATTGCCGATCGATTTTTTTATTGAAAAGACATCGGCACCGTTCAATTTTCCAATTAAAATATTTATTGACATTGAATGTCGCTTTTTAGCTCGAAAGAATGAACTGGAATTATCCCAAAATGAAAGGAAATATATTGCCAATGCCATTTGGACTTAAAAAGCGAAAGCGACTTTCAAACAACTTTTCACCCAAAGAAGTGAGTACCACTCTCTTGTTAAATTTCAAGCTAAATTTTCTACGAAACAAATTAACAAGTTAATACTTGCTTCAGGTAAGAGTTTAGTTTGGACGTATTCAAACATGTAGCTTAAAGTAGAATGAAGGAGATTTAAACAGTATTACTTCTCTCGTTTTAAATCTTTGATTAAAAATTTAAAAGTTTATTAATCTATATTTAAAACTAGATCTGCTTATGCAAATCCACAGTTGTATAATTGTCGGAAATAGTAACTGAAAGCGTCAATTGCGAAACAAAACAACCAGAAAAGACTTAACTACTTTTAACCTACGATAGCAATTATATGAAAGCTACGGTGGTGCGTTTTATTACATTTTTTAAAGTAATAAAATGATAAACAAAACGAATAAAAAATATTTGAAGTATTGTAACCAAATGGTCAGCTGATTTTGATTTCAAAACGGTAAATAACAAACGAGTGGCAAATACCCAAAGTAGTCAAGTACTTTGATACGGTAGTTGCTTCAATCTAAGATTCTGATAGTGATGCTGTATCAAATGTAAAGCATAAGATTTTTAAAGAAAGACTGATGTTAGCACTAGTAAACACTGATGGTAATCTAGGAAATCAGTCAGTAGCAGCCGTTTCAAGAAATACTAATGAAAAACCTCAGATGGTTGTAGTCCAGCCCTTCAGAATTGCTTTAATTGGCAGCAAAATTGCTTTAAATTTGATCTTTGGAAAAGAAATAAAACTCATTTTCAGCAAAAAAGACCTACAGATTCTTATTTGTATTCGACTAATTTCAAGGCTTTTGAGGGCTTGGACTAAATTGTTGCCATCACATTAATCATACTGCTGGAATAGTTAAGGTAGTTTTAAAAGGTCAACCTTGTTTTCATGGAGCTGAAACAAGTAAACGAAGCATTTTTACCAGTAAGCATCTTAAATATAAACATATTTCTGGCAAAGTATGTCATACCTAGGCGCATTGAAGTGTTAGTTATGAATTATAAGTAGAAGTTACACAAAAATAGTTAATATTAATAATTAAAACTATTATTTTTATTTGTTCTTTATTCCTCGCACCTCCCCTTTTGAATAAAATAATTTTTGTTTTTTGATTGAGAACTTATAATTAGGAATCCTCAATTTTTTTCTGGGTTAGATTCTTCACTAGCCGTATGCCCAGATGTTTTTTGTCAGACTCAACCTTAAAACGTTGGGTGAAAAAATCATCGTAGAATTTTTTTTTGGTGCAAAAATTGAGCGATTTTATCAAGCAACTTGCTTGCGAAAAATGCTGAGTATAAACCGTACAATTTCGGGATGCATACAAAAGTACGTTAGAAGTTGAACTCAAAGCACTTGTAAGATGCAGAGCTTTGATGGGCACTCACTTTTCTGGCAGTGAAGAAACATCTTAGGCCCTGCCACAGAAACCACACGTTGATAAGGCAATTCCAGTCATTTCGAGTTCTCGTATTGGGTGAGCCACTCATTCTTTTGGTTCATTCTATTTACCAGGGCTGGACAGTATGATTCTGGCTGACATCAAGCAACCATTAGATGACAATATGCTTAGCTATATGTAATGCCTACCAAAGGCTTACTTATATTCCAAATTTTCTTATAAGGAGTAAATCTGTCGAAGCAGTGTTGCATACCTTAGTGGAATAGGCTGACAAAACACTTTCCAGCAAGGAGTTCACGCCAATTGCATTTCTGGATATCGAGGGAACGTTCAAGAATTTCTATCCTCAGGCATTTGTAAGTCCCCGCAAAATCTGGATGTCAATTTGCAATTGCATGCACTAGTAAGGCAGCTACTCATAAATCGGGTTTTATATTCGTTTTTGGGTAGCTTAACCATAAAAGAAGTGAAAAATATGGGCATTCTTTAGGGAAATGATGTTCTGTCTTCTTTGCTTTGGAATTTAATCGATAATGTGCTCAACGGAAGCTTCATCAAACTGAATCTGAAGTGATAGCATGTGCACATGATGTCACTATTGAAATAACAAGTAAATACATCTCGACTTTATCGAAGAGGTTAAATCACTATTTATATATTATCTAGCAGTGGTGCTGAGAGTAAGGATTAAGTGATAGATCTAAGAAATCGGAGACATTGCTTGTATATGTTCTAAGCTTTGATCTATCGAGTCTCAAAAATAAAGTCACAAATATGGGACTTATGATAGACTCTAAGATTTTACGGTAGAAAAATATTGCGGAAAGGGCTCGCGAGGCATTGTGTGTATTTTACGATTGTAAGAATACCACAGGTACAGCTAAGGAAGCTGCAAACCTCGCACTAGCATAGTAGAACCCAATCTGTTGTACGAAGCCACACTTAAAGAAGTAGATCTAAAGATGGTGGAAAAAGTACATTGTTTAGTAAGCTTGGTGGTAACGGGGACGCTCCGTACTAACCCAACAAAGGCTCTATTAATACTACTCAACTGGTTTCCTACCAGTCAGATTGGCTTGCGACAAAGGACTACTCTGAGGCAATTCCTAGAATCTGACAGATATGGGCCATGCTAAAATGCTGTTACATGGCATGTCTATTTCTGAGTCAGGAATTTGAAACCCAAATCCTAGCCAAAGTGGAATGGACAAGTGGATTATCCTCAAAAAGGTGAAATGGAAATATATGTCATTAGCTTCAAAGTGTAGGACAGAGTTGAGTGGAATATATTTTCGACCGAACTTAATTTGAAACTTTTCTTTCGCTTACCAAATCACTGCAGTGTCTTCAAAGCCTGGGTGGTGGCAATTTCCAAAATGACCGATTCGATCTTGTTAAGTCAGTAAATATTTGTTTTTTTCACAGACAGTCAAGCGACGAGACAGATCCTTACTCGGGCGTACACCTCCTCGAAGTTATTCCTCGAATGTCGTACATTTCTTAATGAGCTATTTTGAGTGCCAAGAAAAATGAGCATTTTTAAAGTTTCTTGATTGGTATTCCGATAGTTTCAGTTAAACTGTTCACCAAGCAAAAGTACTTAAAAGACGCTTTGAAGCTCTGGGTGGATTACAAGGGAAATGTGGGAGCCGTTTGACGTTGGTCGTACAAAGAAACTACTCATATTAGGAAGGGAATCACTGTGCAAAGCGATGGGTGTTAAAACCAAACATTGTCTATTTGGCAGGTATGCGATGGAGGTAGGTAGATGTCCCTTACAATGGCTTTTGCCGGAGCTTTACGAAAAGGAAGAAACTGTTCTTTGCCTTTTGTGCGAATGTCTGGCCCGTGCAAGAAGTAGGATGCAGTTCTTTGGTTCTTGCTTGTTTATAGGCCTAACCAAAGTAGCTTCAGCAAAGATAAAGAGTGTCACCTACTTTTTCCTTCGAAACTAACTAACTAAAACTAGTTACATTCATTAATGCTTTTACTTATGGAAATATGTAACTAATTTTTTAAATTTTGAAACAGGTAACTAGATTGATTATAGCAGGTTTACGTTTCAGTTATTTCATGTTATTTCAGAAAGTGTAGTGATGTGGAAGGTTTTTCGTTGCTGTAAACAAATGCCAATAGATCATTCAAAAAATATCAAATTATGAGAAAAAAATATTGAATAGGAAGAGAAAAATCATCTTCGAATGCAATATACACCCACCAAGCTTTCATCAAAGTTAAAGCCAATATTATAGATCTCTAAATTTTCATCCAAACAGGAAAACGGAAAAATGTCCAACAATAGGTTTAAGCATTTTGGGTATTATGCTGGTCGGGCTTGTTCCATTCTCAGTATGCCACTTTAATTTGGCCCTGTAGAGTGAATAACTCAAAGTTGAAATAATGCGAAGTATGATTCAAGGTTTGCCCGTTTTTGCCACTCTAAGGACCTTAATTCAAAAGAATAGAAGTTCAATAAAAAATTGTAATCCAACATATTATCGGAGCTTAATTAAACAATGATGAATGTGAGAATAAACTGGTTCCTTTTTTAAAATAATTCCAAAAAAAAACTACTAGATACTTGTTCAAATATTTCAAAAGTTCGAATATTACAAAAGTCACATGTGTTGAAGAAAAATTTATGTGGGCTTTCTTTGACAGGTGAGAGCTTGCAACAAAATTCCAAAGTTGTATCAGCTCTTGAGAATTAAATCTCGTAGGGTCAAACCATGGCAAACATAAGGAGCCAAATCAGAAAAGTCTATAGTTTCGAGTGGGTAAAATACTCCGAATACTAAACGACCAAGAAAAGAATCAACAAAGCAGATAAAAGTGTGACCACAGATTATGGAACAAATAATAACCCGACGGCTAGCCATTTGGTTTGGAAATTGGCAACGCCATAACGTACCTATTCACTGTTGATTTATTTGTTTTTGCTAATGCCGAAGTGGCAGTCTGCAAGATACTACACTTTTTTACTCTGAACTACCATTGAAATATGGGAAAAATTCGCAAAAACCTATCAGATCTTTCATGTAGATGATAATTGCGTACGAAAAAGTCAGATTGAACGAAAAAGTCAGATTCCTTACGCTGACAAAAAAACAGCTTCAGAGACCATAATTTATATATTTCTGGCGCTTTGTACATACGCTAAGTATTATAGCTTTCAGCGTGATGTATTATAGTCCTCAAAGCCTTGCATTACAGTTCTGATAAAACGCGTATCTAAAATGAAACTGACCAAAATGTGGACAATATCGGGATTTTGACAAATTCGGAAATTATGTTACACAAATCGTGATCAAATCTGCATTCCAATCGATGACCCTATACTCTGAGATCCGACGCTCTACCCACTAAGCTACACGAGCTTATTGGAAAGCTTTTGTTGTTTTGTCAATTTTAAGATATGTGACTATGTTCATAGTAGTTGCAGCTATGTTATATAGGAGTGAAGACAATATATTATAGGATTTTTGCTCTCCCCATGCCATCTGTCATGAGATCTTCCACAAAAGCTTTTCCAAGTAGACTCCTGCTCATACGAGCTAGGTTTGGTATTGTTTAATTTCTCCGAAATTATCCTTCCTCACATATGGGACCAAGGTTTCTCTCTAAGACTACCCTGTCAAATACATTAGTTATTCTATAAATTTACGAACTGCCTCTTAAATTTGGTGTAGCTCTATCCTGAAAACGATTGTTCTGGATAAATATCAAGCTGTATTTGTGATTTCTAGCAAACGAACTAAAATAATCGGTGAATTTTAAATAAATATTACCTCTTATATGAAAACTCATGATGACGCTTTCAATGTGAAAGCTTTAAATCCATAGAATATCTTGCTCATGCGCTGCAAAGAGACTTATCCCATAGTTTTTTTTAAAGTTTCAATGTTATTTGAAATTGAATACTATGGAGACAATAAATTTTCGGTTGCGAAAAATTGTTGATTCTGTCTATAATCAAACGAAGTTTTTATTAAAATAGCAAATTTACACTTAATACACAATGCTTTCATTTCAATGATGATTTCTATAGCTTAGGCTTATACCGAATCTGAGTAAATTGCAAATATTGAAAAAGCTTCATTTGGTTGCAGAAATGGATAATAAATCGCAAAATTGTATCCAGCTATTTATGAGCAGAAATAAGCAAAACGTAGCTACATGATGATTCCGAGTATAACTCTTAGAGAACTCATTTGACCTAAGTGGATATAATCAATTAAACAAATTAGACAGTATGTAGGTTGAAACAAACATGGGGAATGCGTCTGCTTCGCCAACCTTCTATCATTATTCATGGTGCACGGAACTTTATTTTTTTTTCAGGCAATCACCACTTAATGAATTTTTCTATACAAAAGAAAAAAACAAAACGTTTTAAGTACATCAAGATTAAATTGTCGCCCATGCTGAGTTACTCATTTCTATACAAATATTCGCCCTTTTGATGCAATCAACTTGGAATGAATAAAAGCGAAACGTCATCGAGTAGGTTGAGTAAAATAAGTAGGAGTATAATAAATATGATTATCACTTTCTTTTCTTTATCAAATTTCCAGGCATTCATTAAACGGCGCCAAATCGATTAGGAAGGTTAGTCATTCGATAAATGTAACAGAATGTATAATGTTGTGAAATCTATAGTTGAAACAGCTACTTGAAATCGACAACCATAACAAATGACTCATTTTTGGCAATCATAGATAACAAAATATGTATTGAAAATAAGAGGGAGTTATCTTTGACCATACGTACGTGACAACAAAATCGATTAATAAATATTAAATAAGCTGTCAATCATTTGCGAAATACTATTAAGGATATTTATTTTAAAATGTAACTTTTATGAAAATAACAAGAATCTAGTTCAAACTGGTTTTAAGGTCTTTACTAGTTAGTTATAATTTCTTCCTATCAGTGAATATAATCACTGATATGAATATATTATTCTACGACGCAAAATAGTGTATTAGGAATATTTGTTTTTCAAACTTTAAACACATGAAATGCTCAATAGATATTTATTTGTTTGAATGATTATGATGAACTTTTTCTTGAGATAAAATTTTTCAAATGAACCAGGACATATGGCCTACAAGGTTTTAATATGAACATTATGACATTTTAGTAGAGAAAATAATATCTGTTTTAATGCACCAGCATCGGCTTTTCAATGAATATTAAATAATTGACCTAATTGTTGGCAACAACAATCTTTTCGTACCAGATATGATACTTTTTTTATTACTAATTTTCACATTTATTGCACCAGGTTAAACTTAGCCAATGAAAAGTATAATAGGCATTTTATTACACTTGAAAAATTATCTTACTTTCATATGGAATTCCCCGCACTGCTAAGTATAGAAGATTTCTTCGTAGCTGAACGACACAGTTAAACCAGGATTGAAAATATCAAATGTTTGAAAGCAGATAAGTTTTGAAGAATAAGATAGTAATTTTGTAATTAAATAATAACGATATGCTCACATTTCATTTACGATTCATTATATAGTTCTAATGATTGCTTTCCTTTCAGACAATGTCACGCGAGGTTATTTCGCAGTGTTATGTTTTTGTTATCAATATATGCTATAATTTGAAATACCTCCCTCCCCTTGAGAAGACCAATTTTTTTTTAAATAAATCTCACACATTTTATTGACCTTCAAAGAAGCAAAAATATTTTGCAAACTATTTTTGCTTCTTTGAAGGTCAATAAATTGTGTGATTTTATTATGCAAAAATATATAAATTTTAATTCCATTAAGCTTTACATACTAAAATCAATTAGTCTATAGCAATCTTAACAAAACCTACAATGATTAATTCCCTAAATAGCTTGTGAATCACTCCTATATTTGCATATGTCGATGTGAACGGACAGATACTTTATAAAAGCTAACTTGTTTCTCTGAAGATAAATATTTCATTCTGCATTTATTTTCCATTTTCTTTTGCTTAGCATTGCAATTTCTCAACTTTTTTTCTAACTTCAATCGCTTCTTATCAACTTAGTACTTTATTATGTGTTTAACATACAAACATAAGTACATACGTACATATCACATCGAAGGAGAAAATAAAAAAAAAATTAACAAGAAAACAACAACGAACAATTGAAATAATATTGTAAATGAATGTGAAGTGCGGTAATTTTCACAGAGAATTGTTTGATAAAAATGAAAAGAAATTCCGGAAATGAGGTTTTGTTATCATTTTAATGACAGAACCACAAGCAGAACAACATTTTTTCTAAAGAACTTTACACACTGTTCGTATATAATTTCGAACCAAAACGTACATTGATAGATACACAGCTTTTATTAATATTATTTTAATGTAATTGATTACACAACAGATTACCAGCAACTTCTGACTGACTGTAATTAAGTTGAAATGTATGAAGCCAATGCATGTATCTGGATTTAAAATATTTGCTAGTTTGCCGATAGTTGCTATTCAACAACTATGAGCAGAAACAATGACATACAATTGTTTACCACGAGAAACAGATTAAAAAAGTTAAAGTTAGATTGTGTAGTACGTACCCCATTTAGGCTATAATCTTCTGCATTGATTTATTAATAGCAATGGAAGTAGGTTTTTTGTTCTCTTTTTTAAATGTTCGTATCTGTTTTATGAAAACCGAAAATTTCATGCTATCAACAAATAAATTATTTAAACATCTTTTCTCAATCGAAATTAATTCAGCGATCTCAATATCGAATCCTGCACATCTTTTTACAAAAACGAACAAAAAGGAACGTCGATTTGATAGAATTAATTGCTAACAACCCAACACACAAAATTTTGAAAAATATATCGGTCAAGTATATCTTTTTCAAAAATTACGTAGCGTTACGATTGCAACAAAAAACTATTTCAGTAGGAAGGTAATTAAAAAAAAAAAAAAAATATTACGATCCAGTATCAAATCAGCATCAGGAGGGGCAGTCATAGAGAAGATACAACATGAGAAAACTATCATTACATACTTAGATTAATAAGTTCGCTATTCCCAGTATCGTTGGTCTTCCCCTCCTGTGACGGAGCTAATAAACCAAAAGCTAGGAGCCCGTCTGTGCAATGTACAATGGCTTCTTAGCAATCAGAGATACCGATCATCTTAAAGTGAAAAAAAGCCAAAGAAAAAAGCGACTTAAATACAATACATATGGAGAACGATTACACGTTACAAGTTTTTACTGATGATAGTCATAGTTGTTATGTGCTCACTAGACATGCATGTATCTATGGAGCGTATCTTGTCTGGGGCGGTTAGGTAGTTAATTTTCTTGCACAAAGACCAGCATGATGCGAACATGAGAGGCAAGGTTAGGCTTGAAGATAGAAATTACAATGAAAGATTGGAAAGGTGTTACACAACCTCGACTATAGCACATATGTAAATGGATGCGCATGCATATCTAGATATTTTCGCCGACATGCAGAGATTGTTTCACTGGACGCACTCCCTGCTTGGTTTAATCAGATGGGCACAAATATCTTTTTATTGTAAAATTAGATAATTTATCAAATTTCGAAAAAATATGTGGATAGTGAAGTAAGTTTCCAGGGGATTTGCTTATTTTCAAGCAAGCCAGTGATTAAACACAGTTGGGTAATGAATGAAACTCATTCGTTTGTATTAATGAATTTACAAAACAGATATTTCAATTAAATCAAGAGGTTTAATATTTATTGATTAGCTCTAGTGCTGTTTAATACATAACAAAAATAATTGTAATAATTAATATTTACAATTTCGTAAAGCAATTTCAATTTCTATAGTTTGTATCTACATTCATAATATAATAAATTAAATAATACACATAATACCTAATAGCATATTAACTAATGCACGACCCAATGACCGCAATCGATATATGCTATAAGTCGAAAATATAACGCGAAACAGAGAATGATAAATGGTTGCATAAATGATAGCAAAAATGTAATCAAGACTAAACTATCTTATAATATAACAAAAAAGTAGTTGAAAGTAAATTGAATTTGAGATTTTTATATTATATAGAACCAAATGTAATGAACTAAAGACGACCGCCAAAATTACCATCATTGCATCAGCACAAAGATTGAAGTTTAAATTTAAAAATATACTGAAGAAATTAGCATTGCCATCGCAGGTCTGTACGCTTTATAAATGTAGCATTTGTGATAATATAACAGTGTAATGATTGTGTTTGAAAAGTCCATTTTGAAAGCCATTTTGGAAAAGTCCTACAGCAGCTCAAGTTACTCTCTCACATATGAATGCATGAATTTTGTAGTGTCGATTGGACAAATCATTCACATGCGTGAGAACAGTAGTGGATCAACAATGGAGTTTTACGGTACACAAGACCAACTTTTTACTAATGTTCGAAGAAGAACATTAGTATTAAAATCACTTTGGCCAAAAATTCATATTTCTATATATATATATATATATATATATATATATATATATATATATATATATATATATATATATATATATATATATATATATATATATATCATCAAAAAATGTCAGTGAAAAAATCTCAGGAACGCGCCATCCGATTGAGCTGAAATTTTCAGGACACATTGGTGTATATGCAGAATAGTGCCAGGTCTCGCAAAAAGTTAAAAATCTTTAACCCTTTGGCGCCGCCGGCCATTTTAGTGATTTTTTTAATATACCTATTATTCCGTACACAAATAATTTTTGCAAAACTAAAGTTGATGAAATAAATTTCGAACTTGTTTTACATGTGAATCGGATAACGTTTTGGAATTTTTTAACCCCATGTGTGCGCTGGGTGCCTAAAATGAGAACGGGAAAATTTGAAAATTTTTAAATTGCGATAACTTTTGACAGAGCTATTCCATGACTACGAAATTTTCAGGACATGTTTGTTTTATTTAGTTGTAGATTAGTGTACGTTTTAATGAGCGTGCTGGCAACCCTGTAGCTAGGGCAGGCACTGAAAGTGAAAACCTCCAAATCATCGTTTCTCTTGAACAAATGTCGTTTCTTAAAAAAAAAGCCACTCATATGTGAATTTTGTGCTTTGTTTACATAAACAAAAAAAAAATTTGATATGGTGTAACGGGCACGCCTGGTAACCCTTGCCCAAGTTACCTATGTTTTTAGCATCAAAAACTTCTGTTCACGGAAACTCACGATCCAATGAGCAGAATTTATTGAAATTTTCAGAATGTATTGGTCTTAAATAGGACCAGGTCTGATAGAAGTGATTTTGAAATTCTGGTGATTCTGTGCCAGTGGTGCCATCTTGAAAAATCACTAAAAAAGGTAACTGCTTTTAGCCCTATAAATTCTGATTGAATCGTTCGATTTTGACGAAATTCACACAGTAGCTGCACCTTACTTCAAACCACGTTTGGTAGAAATTTGGTTGAAAAATTCGGTTGGAGCTGCCAGCTATGATAATTTTGGTGTCTTAAATTTGAAAAAATAAAAATTTGGAAGTGAAAACATTCAAACCATCGAATATCCTAAAAAATGTCCGTTTCTACAATAAAACCAATCTGTATACAAGTCTTATGCTTGATCTACACAGTCAAAGTAAAACTTTGGAAATTTCATGTCGGACAAGAACGGTAACCCTTTCTCAGTTAACCTATATTTTTAGCTTCAAAAACTTCTGTTCACGGGAACTAACGAATCAATAATCAGATAGAATTGAAATTTACAGAATGCATTGGACTTAAGTAGGGCCAAGTCTGATAGAAGCGATTTTGAATTGTAGGCAACTCTGTTCCAGTGGTGCCATCTTGAAAAATTACAAAGAAAAAAAAACTGCTTTTTGCCCTATGAAATGTGAATAAGTTACCAGATTTTCATGAAATTGACACAGTAGCTGCACCCTACTCTAAACTCTGTTTGATAGAAATTTGGTTGAAAAATTCGATTGGTGCTGCCAGCTATGGTAATTTTTGTGTCTTTTTGTGAAAATTCGCTCAGGAAAATAAAACTTTTTGCCCTATAACTTCCAGTGCAGTCATGAAATCAATACGAATTTCATACAATTACTGGAACCTATTATAAATATTATTCAAGCCAAATTTGGTTGATAAGCCATGATAGGGTTGCCAGCTATTGTTGGTTTTGTGTTTGCTTGCAATATCTTTATTAAGCGGTTTTATCGTAGAATTTTCAATTGGTAATGATATTGTAGTGACAATAAATAGCAAATATGAAGCTTTCGATTATTTGAAAAAACTCGCTGCAGGTAACCCTAAATTTCTTTATACTCCTATAACTTCAAATGTAATATAACAACGTGAAGCAGATGTGATATATTCTTGGCTTTGATACTGGCGAAAGGTTGCCAGCACGAGCCGGTTGTGCTACTTTTGTATCAATAAATGCTTACAGTTAGTACTCATACCGGAAACATTTACAATGAAAATAAATAACCGATGTTTCAATTCCCAAAGTTCTGCAAATTTTTCGGATCGCAGCCCCAAACTCCAACTTCAGTTACAGTGCTGCAAGCACTGAGCATTTTCTTCATTGATATTATATGAGATGCTGCTTTCAAAATTTTGTGAAATAAGCAACTGATAACGAATATAATTAACCCGTGTTTTGCTCTCATAAACGTTGAAATTCATGCCAGTGGTAATATCTGAAACCTTCTACCATATGAGTTATAATGCATTCTTGAGACAAAAGTAAAACATGGCATTTGAAACAATTTGGCCGTAATAAGCAGCGCATGTGGTGGAATATGCACTCAAAACCTGCACGATTCTTCTACTGTTCTTCGAACATTAGTGTTTCTAGCGGTTCAGGTGCGCTAGAGTTTTTTGTCTTGTTTTCAGGTTAGAGATAGATAAGGAATAGTAGTTTGTTAAATATTTTGCAACATTTATTTATCGGCTCCATGTCTCCATAGACAATGTGATGTTGAAGCTCATTAAGGAGACGTGTGTGCCTAGTTTGTCTAACTGGATTATTAAAAGTGATTTTATTACGAAAATATTCAACGTTAGCCAAACCCCTAATAGCATCAAAGACGAAGCATGAGGGTAACACTGCTCTCCTTGAGGAAAGCGTCGCCAGATTTAAGAGATTATGTTCGTAACTATAAGTTGGAAGACTTTCAAAATCGTGTGGATTACAGAGATCTCTCAAGGCAAAAACACGAACTACTTTTGGATAGATTCCAGTTTATTGCTATGGATATTGCAAATAGGATTCCAGACGATGCAAGCGTATGCGAGTAATGGGCGAACTAAAGACATAAACAGGGACCTTGTAACCCATTCGTTCTTGAATTCTTTCTTTTGATGAATCCCAGCTACTTGCTTCCACTTGCAAGAACTCGATCATACTGAAGGTAGAATCGCAGCTTTTTAACCAGGACCACAATCTAATATCTGCAACTCTATCAACATTAAAGATATAAATAAGAAATATTATCTCACTCAAATGATGCTTCTACGCTTTAGAAACCAAATGAGGTCAACGTTTCTCCTGGTAGAGCTATTGCACTTGCAGATCCTCAAAGAGTACAGAATTCAGTTCAATTACTAATTTCACCTTCAGTTTGAAGAGGTGGCTGTAAATGCAGTAGAACACATCTAAATCCACTTTTTTGCCAATGAACCAATGTGAATCAGGTACCGAATTTCCAAGTGAAGGTGCTATATGTTAGGCTGAAAATGAAGATAGTTCGAAAAGGTGTTTTACCCTTAACAATTATGTTGACGTAGAAGGGAACTAATGAGTCTGAAGTGAACAACGATGAAATTAAGCCTGAAGGGATTGTGCGAAATCAAACAAACAAGAAGGAATCAAGCAGGACGAAAAATATTTGGTGTCGAAAGAAAACCATAGGAGAAATATTTAGTTCTACACGACTCTATTCATTTTACCTCTGCTCCTGCACTAAAGCTTAATGGACCATGTTACTGCACGGTCGACAGCATATTGAGTTTTTGTCAATATTACCATTCTTATAGCCCGTTCAGACTGTCTCTAAATCAGGCGATATTGATCAGCTGATCGCTTTAGAGCTAAATCGACCATAAATCTACCTGATTAACCATACATTTGTCTCGGCTGTTGGCAATCGAAAACTCCCTGATTGTTCAGTCAAAGTGTATAGAATGATAAGTGGGTGGACTCCTTCCATTTTCCAGAAAAAACACTTTGACCTTGAAATTGCGCCTCCATTTACGAAATGCATTATCTGTCAAAGCAACCTGAGAGTGTTCTGGTATTTTTTGCGAGAGTGAGCCATATGTGCGCAACGAAAAATCTAGCCTGAGTATGTTGTTGTCGAATTTTATCTTGCACCTCTTTTTGTTCCATGCGATTTCTTCCAATTTTCCAGGCTGATCAACAATACAATCTCAGGCCAGTTCACTGGATTTTTGGTCCGTATACATATACGGAGTCCGCACGCTGGTAAGGAACTTACTTCTTACGCTGTGGTTCCCAGTATCCAGTAAAATCCAGCATAAATCAGGTACTATTGTGAATTTGGTCCCGGCTGAATTGTTCTCAGAGCATGCTGAATTCCATCCGTGAGAGGGAGAGTAGATTTCAATGAAACGTCATTCGAATTTCGTTCCAAAATAGTGAAAATTGAACACAAAAAGAAAAAGGGAGTTGTAAAAAATGAAAAGAAAATGTTCTTGAATTTTGTTGCACCATTTTCAACAATTTTCACGCAAAAAAAACAACTGTACACATAATTCGAATGACATTTCTCGCTTCAAATCTCCTCGCTCTAAATATCACTTCGCCTAGTGTGAAAGCTTCACCTGATTACCTTGACATTTCCTAGATCTACCCGATTTGTAGTGTAGTGTGAAGCCCCCTTAAGCCATATTAGCAAGTGAACATGCCCCCCATACACTAGCTGAGGAACGTGTGAGATGCTACCCCTTTTATATTCGTTGCGATTCTTAAAGAAAATCAGGAATACTCCCCACACGAATCTACCAGGGAGGGTGTACCAGAAGAATATATATATAGCTCAACCAGCGCTTAATTTGCCCCCATAGGGAATTTAGTTCTACAGTAAAGTTGAAAGTTTCACCCTGTTTTTGCCGATCTGAAGAAAATGGCCGAACATTCATCTATTCTATCAATAAAATACAAACGCGGGCCGAAACATTTTAGTATTTTTTGATAAAAAGCAAATAATTAATATAAATAAACCTGTCCAAACAAAACTTGAAAAACTAAGTTGGATAAAACTTTCAAAGTAATAAGAGAGAAATACTAAAAACTTGAAGGAAAAGCATCTGTAAAATATTGTCACAGCAGCAGCAATAAGAATTGCTCTCTTTCTTTACAAAGTCACCTGACGTGCTCAGTTCAGCGAAACACTATACAAGTTGTTCTCTGCAATATTGCATAACCTAAATACGTTTTCCAATCCGCACTAAAAATGAAATCAACTGTGAAATATCTGTAGCCAATTGAAAAAAAGAAAAACCTACAAACCGGTGTTCCGTTAATTATTTTTCCATAGTACGGAACGAAATTCCATATCGAATGCTAATTACAATGTCGGAATGTTGACGATATCGCTACAATTCGCAGTTTTTAGCCAAATAGCAACGTGCAACGAACGAATGAATCCAACGAAAATTGCATCATAAAAGTGATGCTTACGATTCTCATTATTTTCACGATTCGCGACTGAATGATGATTGCTTCTAACAGGCAATTAACTATTACGTGATTGGCTGAATAGGTAAAGTGTTCAGCGACTTGATGTGGCCTACGAGCCAATATGGGTGAAAGACATTTGCCGTCTCAGAAACTGATAGTGAAAAAACTACGTCCTGCACGTGACGGGATTGATGAAGTGTTGGAGAAGTTGCCGGCAAATAGTATACTTGGTATAACCAACTTGGGTTGTCCGAGGCGTCTTCGTCGACGTGCTTACTTGCATATAACCACTAATCCGTCTGGTGAGTTACTTTCTAATTGTAAACGTCCGTCTATCTGACCATCATTATTCCAAGACCGCACAATTATCCACAACATAGCCCAAACGGTGTGCGGCGAACGGCCTTATGAAAAACCAAAATTGGCCGACAGCTTCGTTTGTCGGATCAATAGCCCCAACAATTTTGGCTCGATTTCAAATTTCATTTATTGCATTACATGCGCGTTGCATTCTTTCAACGGGGCATTTTAACGAATTCACCTCAACCCGGTTCAGTTCACCTCGAAACATTATTTCATTTATTTCGTCATTTTTTATGAATTTTATTAAGCCGTTCGTTTTTCAATTTCCTGGTAATTTCGGACCATTCGCATAGACAGCTGAATGGTTTTCAACAAGTCGACAAAACGCATGCAGCATATGCGTTTGAAGCTACAGATACGTAGCTTTAAGCCGAAACAAAGAAACATTTTGTGCTAATTTTGGTCATAGTCTCGAGGTCAATGAACTTTATTAAAAAAAAAAAAAAACTCTAGCGCACCTGAACCGCTAGAAACACTAATGTTCGAAGAACAGTAGAAGAATCGTGCAGGTTTTGAGTGCATATTCCACCACATGTGCTGCTTATTACGGCCAAACTGTTTCAAATGCCACGTTTTACTTTGGTCTCAAGAATGCATTATAACTCATATGGTGGAAGGTTTCAGATATTACCACTGGCATGAATTTCAACGTTTATGAGAGCAAAACACGGGTTAATTATATTCATTATCAGTTGCTTATTTCACAAAATTTGGAAAGCAGCATCTCATATAACATCAATGAAGAAAATGCTCAGTGCCTGCAGCACTGTAACTGAAGTTGGTGTTTGGGGCTGCGATCCGAAAAATTTGCAGAACTTTGCGAATTGAAACATTGATTATTTATTTTAATTGTAAATGTTTCCGGTATGAATACTAACTGTAAGCGTTTATTGACAAAAAAGTAGCACAACCGACTCGTGCTGGCAACCTTCTGCCAGTATCAAAGCCAAGAATATATCACATCTGGTTGACGTTGTTATATTACATTCGAAGTTAAAGGAGTATAAAGAAATTTAGAGTTACCTGCAGCGAGTTTTTTCAAACAATCGAAAGCTTAATATTTGCTGTTTATTGTCACTACAATATCATTACCATTTGAAAATTCTACGATAAAACCGCTTAATAAAGATATTGCAAGCAAACACAAAACCAACAATAGCTGGCAACCCTATAGTGGCTTTTCAACCAAATTTGGCCTGAATAATGTTTATAATAGGTTCCAGTAATAGTATGAAATTCGTATTGATTTCATGACTGCACTGGAAGTTATAGGGCAAAAAGTTTTATTTTCCTGAGCGAATTTTCACAAAAAGACACAAAAATTACCATAGCTGGCAGCACCAATCGAACTTTTCAACCAAATTTCTATCAAACAGAGTTTAAAGTAAGGTTCAGCTACTGTGTCAATTTCATGAAAATCTGGTAACTTATTCATATTTCATAGGGCAAAAAGCAGTTTTTTTTCTTTGTAATTTTTCAAGATGGCACCACTGGAACAGAGTTGCCTACAATTCAAAATCGCTTCTATCAGACCTGGCCCTACTTAAGTCCAATGCATTCTGTAAATTTCAATTCTATCTGATTATTGATTCGTTAGTCACCGTGAACAGAAGTTTTTGAAGCTAAAAATATAGGTTAACTGAGAAAGGGTTACCGTTCTTGTCCGACATGAAATTTACAAAGTTTTACTTTGACTGTGTAGATTAAGCATAAGATTTGTATACAGATTGGTTTTATTGTAGAAACGGACATTTTTTAGGATATTCGATGGTTTGAATGTTTTCACTTCCAAATTTTTATTTTTTCAAATTTAAGACACCAAAATTATCATAGCTGGCAGCTCCAACCGAATTTTTTAACCAAATTTATACCAAACGTGGTTTAAAGTAAGGTGCAGCTACTGTGTGAATTTCGTTAAAATCGAACGATTTAATCAGAATTTATAGGGCTAAAAGCAGTTACCTTTTTTAGTGATTTTTCAAGATGGCACCACTGGCCCAGAATCGCCAGGATTTCAAAATCACTTCTATCAGACCTGGTTTTATTTAAGGCCAATACATTCTGAAAATTTCAATAAATTCTGCTCATTGGATCGTGAGTTTCCGTGAACAGAAGTTTTTGATGCTAAAAACATAGGTAAATTGGGCAAGGGTTACCAGGCGTGCCCGTTATACCATATCAAATTTTTTTTTTGTTTATGTAAACAAAGCACAAGATTTACATATGAGTGGCTTTTTTTTTTAAGAAACGACATTTTTTCAAGAGGAACGATGATTTGGAGGTTTTCACTTTCAGTGCCTGCCCTAGCTACAGGGTTGCCAGCACAATCATTAAAACGTACACTAATCTACAACTAAATAAAACAAACATGTCCTAAAAATTTCGTAATCATGAAATAGCTCTGTCAAAAGTTATCGCAATTTAAAAATTTTCAAATTTTCCCGTTCTCTTTTTAGGCACCCAGCGCACACATAGGGTTAAAAAATTCCAAAACATTTTCCGATTCACATGTAAAACTTGTTCGAAATTTATGTCGTCAACTTTATTTTTGCAAAAATTATTTGTGTACGGAATAATAGGTATATTAAAAAAATCACTAAAATGGCCGCCGGCGCCAAAGGGTTAAAGATTATTAACTTTTTGTGAGACCTGGCACTATTCTGCATATACATCAATGTGTCCTGAAAATTTCAGCTCAATCGGATGACGCGTTCCTGAGATTTTTTCACTGAAATTTTTTGATGATATATATATATATATATATATATATATATATATATATATATATATATATATATATAGAAATATGAATTTTTGGCCAAAGTGATTTTAATACTAATGTTCTTCTTCGAACATTAGTAAAAATGCGAAGAAATCGGATTATTCTTACTTTTTTGCGTTCAAAGTATAATTGGCCGGATGTTGCATTTTCCACAGAAAACTTACACAGCAAGTGGGTCTTTTTATTCGAAAGAACATTATGTCGATTGAAATCATATTTTTAAACGCGATACGCATCATGTGTTTCGTTAAATTTAGCTAATATTACAGCTAACAATGTTAACTATTTCTAACAGCTTTTTGCTTTTACGAACTTGTATTTTTTGAACCACTTCTCACACAAATTGCTTCTGAAGGGAAAACACATCGAAAAGTAAAATTATCACAATCTATCATGCGGCAAAAAATTCTGACGAAATAATTGCACTAAAAAGATGCTAGTTTTTCTAATGCACCGAAATTTCATGCAATTTCTTCTGCATGCCCATTAAATTCGTTCATTCGTTTTTCAATAAAATCTGATGCATTGGCCAAGCATTTGGCACGGCTACTTAATCATATTTTCGCTTTAGGCCATTGCCTAACAATGAACTCGTTTGCACGTCGCTTGTATGTATGACGACAGTTAGTCGTGCAAATTTCTTCAAGATGAATTATCGAACATTCAAAAATTTCAGTTTGCTTATTGCTGTTTGCTAACAACTCTCGGACATGCAAGTGTGCGAACGTATTTAAAGAGTTTCACACAAAACTAGCGTATGTGAAAATTAAAATGTAAAATAGCCTTGTGAGTACACAGAGCTCATCTCTCAATTGTTTCTCGCTTAGTTTTCGACTAACCGCTACACGATCATCTAAAGATGACCGAAAGAATGTTGATTAAATATTTTAATAAAAGTATGTTCGGTGCCATGCAAGATTGGCAGTAGTAACGGATCCCACAATCACTTTGGGAACATTTCTTAGCAGTGGTGAGTGTAGTCTAGGTCGTCTAATGATGTTCGATGGACGCCGGGGGAAGAGGAATGAATAGAGAATGTTGCGTGTTTTCCGTGATTACATACATCGATTTTTCTTGTTTTTGTTGTAAACATCATAATGTTGATTTTTTCATATTTTCTTTATTCGATGTTACGTATTAAATAAGTGACTAATGGGATGTGTGTTGGAAATAGTAAATGCTAGAAGATGAAGTTGCAAAACAGGGTTTTGTTAATAGGTTATTTTGATTGCTAAACACTTTGATAAATGAGGTCTTGCAGGTTTAGGGAGATGAGAAAGAATTATTGTACTGGGATATGAACAATATGTCAAATCAACGTAGAGGTCACGTTGATGATTGATTGCTGCTGAATTTGACCTAACATAATGAAATATTAACTAGAGCTTGCATCATGGGAAAAAATTTGCGCTAATTCATTGAAATTTAGAAAATAAATAATTTCGTTTTATTATGTTGCATAAACTCAGATTCTGTGCAGGTTCATTTGGGGCTTGTTTGGGACGTGGCAAGTTTTTCATTTGCACTTGCATAATTATTTTCACAATACGTGACATAATCCATCCTAAACAGTGGCTTGGACAACAAATTCTAATGTCCACAAATGAATAGAGACCGTAAAGTAGATTGATTCAAATTGAAATCCACTCGATTCAAAACAACTACCTATGCAGTATCCGGTAGAAAGCAAACAAATTTCCGTCACCTAGTACGCTGCTGGATAAAATGGCTGGAAACGCGACGAGCGGTAATGGTTTGGTATTTAACGCTAGCGTAGATGCAAGACCTACCACTTTAAATGCGGCCAAGATAGAGGGACTTGATTGCTACTTTTATATTGTCAAAAGAACTTCGTCTCAAATCGGAAAATGGAAAAAATATTAAGCCCTGTGAACAGCAGGCTCCAATTAGCAGTAACTACTACAACCTCAACGCAAACGACTGCGAAATCGCTTCATTACAACAGTGAATCGAGCCAACACCAATTTATCTTAAGGAGGGTAAGGTATTTAACATTTTTTGTTGCTTTTTTTTATTTTTTTAAATGAATGCATAATCTTTCAAGAATATTGTGTCAAAATCTCAAGTCGATTGGAACAAAATTGACGAGTTTATGAGTATTTGAGAGTCCGCTGCTCGAGGACGGGTTTCTATACCTGTTCACCAGCTGTGTCTTTCTCTGGAACTGGTTATACTTGTTCACCATAACTCAAAATCTGCTGGACCAATCGTTTTGAAATATTGCACAATACTTCTTCACATAATTCCCCAGGTATCACTAGGAGCTTTTTTGTGTTTTTAAATAATTATTAATTTTACAATAACAAACTAGCCCAAGTTTTTGTAGCGAAAATCGGGTTTTTGGCTTCCAAATGCAATGAAAGGGTTGAAAAATCGAAAAGAAATTATCCTCCCAAGGTTACTTCGACAAATATCACCTTTAAGAAATGCATTTTCATTGGTTTGGTTCAGACGATTCTGTTGCAAGTTACGAACACCGCAAAACAAATTTTTTTCGATAGCGCTTCTGGAGATTCACTGTCTAACTATCTCTATATCGCCATAAAATTTCTTAAAAACATACCTTCCATTAACAAAACTAACCAAAAGAGCTACAGTCACTCTTCATAGTAGAATTGGAGCCCGAAACCAACAAGCTCAGAAGGAGTGAGATTAGCAAAATTTAAAGCTTGTAATATCTTGTACACCGCAGAATCACCGTGAAAGAGCCGATTAAATATTGAAATGTCAATAATATGGCCATACTAAATACTACTTTTCAGTCTCTAGCGTGTGTATTACTTGTAGCATGTTCCACGCTACAAAGTATTGTGACAAAAGTAAAAAAGATATTTTCATTGAAAAGTGTAACAACTGTGGTTACAACCATACTGGTAACTAAACAGTATGCCCAGTTTGTCAATATCTACAAGTAAAGATAATACCACTAAAAAACGTACTCAAGAGGCTCTGAATCTTGCAACCAATAGACAAATCTTTCAGCCCAGAGACAATTGTACCCTAATCTCTAGTAAATCCCAGCGTAGAATATTCCGAAACTGAGCAAAATTGCTCAATCCATGAATGAGGTTTCTTCTGTTTTGTCAATAAACATAAAATGTCAGACAATAAGAATCAATTTATGATAATGATGAGTAATATGGTGCAAATCTATTTAGAACCAAAACATGTTACTCCAACTTAATTTGGAGAAGAAATGAATTCGTCCCAGAGTGACATTATCCAGCATAAAGCGGACACTGTCTGCTTTACATCAACTCATGACATCAAAAATAATATAATTGACACCCTTGGCTACATCTTCTACGACTTCAAACAACAAAAAAACGAGTCTATGGGTCTGCAATACCCAATAAATAATGTTTGCTCTATCATCCTCCAACATTTATGGGAATTTTCGAAAAAAAAATCCATTCATCAGCATTAAGCATCCAAAAGAAATGACTCAAAAACAAGGCATTTCTAGAAGAATGGCGAATCATCATCCCAAGCATTGTACATAAACTTATCAATACAGTGTTAAACAAGCTCCAAACTCTTGAAAAGAAAACGGGCTACTACATCAAATAATAAAATAAGGTACAAAAACCAATTTTGGTGACCTAAAAGGAAACTGTGACTCGAAATTCGGCAATATTTATTAGTTTTACTTTACTTCACCATGTTAACAGCAATCTATTGAGACAAGTGTAATTTCTTATTTTCAAAATAATTCAATGACCCTGCGGTTTTTCAATACGTCGTGTCATCTTAAGAACAATTTCATTTTTTTAATCCGGAGTTTCCGGAAAAATTCTACTTACGCGTAATCGTGTATGTACATTTGTGGTAGCTTACGCTATGCGCACAGTAACCTGCACATAGTCTCAACTCCTATGTAACATAGCTTCAACTACTATAAACATAATCTCTGCTTATATCATTAAAGTAGACTAAAAAATATTAGCTTTCTAACAGGTTTGTCTAGCCTAATAAATAAGCGTCTGCTCTTGAAGAATAGTGTCGCGGGTTCGAGCAGGATAGACATAACTATAAAATCAAGATATAAAATTTCAGCAATGTAGATAAAAATGACCATAGCTTACAATTATCCACATCTCGAGTTTTTGAAAACGGCAGGGGAATCAATGTTGATATAGTTTTGAAGGTTTTAGAGGAGTCATCGAAATCTCAGAGCGAAGAGGACACTAATAAGTCAACAATCAGTATGAATGTTTCGTCACTTCGTTGCCGAGTGTTATTCGATATTAACGACGATGGAAAGTTGCGAATAGCGAATAATGTACCAAACGAAGATGATGTAGACCCAATCAATTATATAACAAATTCACCTGCGAGTGTCAATTTTAATAATGCTGAAGTCCTGATTCATCTAACAATATGCTCAAACCTCTCACCGAAAACATGACCTGCTTAAGCTCAACTCCAAAGTCAAGTTGCAAAGATGATCAAAAACTGAACTTTGAATTGCGAACCAGGAGGCTGGTTTTTTCTAATTATGGTGCAGCCAAGGAAAATTTAACTGCAGAACCAGCGTCTGTTCAGTTAGAGATTCCCAGCACTTCTTCTGGACTCACATCCCTATCAATTTAGTTGAAATTTTTGTTGTTACTTCTTTTAGGTACTTCAAATCGGTTCGAACCTACATCCAGAAGATACTCTCTATCCACGAGCAGATCCTGTTCACCTTTATTTAGTAGATCGTACTCATCAGTCTCCCCACACCTATCGAAACATTTATTTTTTCCAGAACCTTTAAAGAAGGCATTAAAGATTTAAAAAACCACTAAAGCACCAAGTGCGATATCGTCTGAAGCTTGGAGAAATATATATAAGATAAAAGAAGAGAAAAAAATAGAAAAGATCAGACAATTAGAAAAAATAAAAGAGGATCGTATCAAAAAAAGAAAATCGAAAGACGTACAGACACCTGAAAGAAAAAAGAAAAAAACGGACGTGGAAAAACATAAGAAAGCGATTGTCAGGAATGTGACAACGTTCTAATAAGCGACACAGAAGTGGCTGGCCTAAAAAATATGGGGTGCGACAACTGCCCTAGATGGTATCATCTAGAATGTTGTTGTCTATATCCTCTAAAATATGAGAAAGCATCTGATGAGACATTTTCTTGCAAGATATGTGAGAACCAACAGGAAAAGAAGTGAAGGTTGTCTGTAACAACTTACGAAAAGTCGAAAAGTAGCATCATCCAAGTCAATATAATAACTAAAAATACTTTGAAAGAAAGATGCTTGATTAATGTTAAATTAATTGTTTTTATTTACAATTTTCCATAATTTATAATTTGATTGAAGAATAAATACAAAATGTCTCAAGTATAATATGTTTTATTTATGTTTCATGGATATTTTTTTGTAAAATAATGAAATATGCAACATGGCCGGACACTGATACAAAAGAGGCCGATAACTAAATTTCAGGGGCCGACTACTGATGCAAAAGCGTAGTTTTTATAGAATTAATTATGAAGAAAAAAGAAGAATATTAAATATCAATTCCACGAGGAACAGCACAGGTTTACTTTTAGCTAAAAAATTTATTCCGTAACTGTTTTCTCTGGGTAGTTCTATTTAGCGGAAGTGGAAAAAATTCTTAAGTGGCCGACTACTAGTGCACTTACCCTATGTCTGTTGATATCACTAAATTTCTTGTATTTCATTTCATACCTAGTCAAACTATGTGAACTCCTCGAAATCCGAAAGACAAAAAATTAAATGAAAACCATGTTTTATTAAACATTCATCCAAACCATTTTAACTTCAATGTTTTCACTTCAACCACAATATCCGCATGTAATAATTTTCTCGGCCACCAGTGCCAGTTAAATATCAACTGCATGTACTTCTGTCACATTTACTATTCGTACTTTCAATTTCTATTAAAAAGTTCCACTGTTTAGTTATTCACCTTGCGAATAAGAAATTTTCACGAGACGGATACTGCACGTGGTGCAGCTCTGTTGCAACGAAGATATGTTTGACAATAGTATGCATTTTCATGTACCTTGTAAACGATGCGATAGCTATGTCGATTTGACGTTGAGAATAGCGAGAGTCATTCACTGCAATATGGAAATGAACAATTGCACACTAAACCAAACACGCTATTGTCGTCAAACTCAGCTTACATACGGATACGATACAAGCAGTTAGCACACTATTTAGTATTCAGCAGCTGACTGATTTCCGTCCGGATGACTAAAAGCTTTTATAGACTATTATATCAAGCTGGAGTTCTTCACATGTTATTTTCTCCTGCACCGAAATCTAGCAGTGCCTATTCGAGAAAGTTCACCGCACTTCTGGAAAATTCATAGGCATTCTGGCGATATTTTATGAATGGATGAGTCAGCCGCTTCTCGATTTTCCATTGCGAAATTACCTACTCGTTGTTGCCGGGTCGAAAAGTGCATAATGGGTTTGAAGCTTTTTTTTGTAAACTGTATGACGGAAAGTTAGATTCGAGAGATTCATCTGAAATTTGTATGCAATCGTGCATGTTCGAGATAAAGATACTTTGAGGTTCGTTCTCTCGATTAGTAACGTCATCATATGAATGACGATCTTCGAGGAAATATTCTTTTGTTGCGAATCATCAAATTAGATGCATTTAATAAAATGTTGACCCAGTAACTTTCAAGTGTTGAATTGGACTCACAACAATTCGTGGTGCCCATCATTATTCAATTTTATGCTGGCGACTGTGTGAACTTACGAATGCTTTCAAATAAGTGAATAAAGCAAGTTGACCTTTCCGTTCGGAAAGTAGGTCAGACACGAAAACCAATTTATTTTTGAAAGATGACTTTTAGATTGGAATTTAAGTGGTCGATCGAAAAGACTTTCTAAGAATTAGTACAAAGATTGTTTGTTTGTAAATAAAAAAAGATGTTCCAGCCTATCGTTTTCTAGTTTCTTTATTCGTTTTGGTGCCTACATAACCATAAATGAAACAATCAAAGGTCAAACCCGAAACACGTTTTCTCGATAAAATCTATAGAATTTATCTTTTGTGGTCGAATTTACATTTGGAATATACCTACATACATTTTGGTAATGACTCGATAGACTAGCAAATAAGGCTTGGTTATCAAATAAATCAAAGTTGAATATCATTCTCTTATACATATGCATACTCACATACATATGTATGGATGTATCTCCGGGATTCAGTCAGATAGTGCAATCTTATGAGTAATTAATTATTTATACAGTAAAACCAAAGAATCCAGAAGTCGTACAGCAGCAAAATGAACGAAGTGTTACGACAAAATTTCCTGCAAGTTGTTTAACCATAAGAAAATTCTTTTATTTGCTTCTGAATTGCAATCATTCAATATGTCTTTTTCATCTTCTTCATTCTTAGTATTCATTTTGTGGGTTAATGCGGTTGTTTTTCCAGATTAGGTGCATGGCAACGCGTTTATTTTGCATGTAAGAAAATACGTCTGTAAGTACACATATGCTTGCATACAGGCTTATCTAGACAAAATATAACAACAAAAATTTACAGATAAGGCACTGAACACGTGATTATTTAGTAACCTATTACAGATAAACAACAAACTAAAGAGTGCTGTAATTATTTTTTAATTATTGTGTCGGAAGTAAAATGAGCATCGAAAAGTGGAACGAAGTTCGAATAAGTTTTAACGGTGAAGATGATAATGTCAATGGGCTCATAAAATTACAAGCGAAGCGTCTACGAACGAACGATTACGTTAAGTAATTTAATAATGTGATTTGGCGAGTACGAGATGACACGTTCGAATTTCAGTGACATTTAGATACATTAAATAGGAAAACTGATATTTGAAGAAATTATCGTTGAGTGACTAAAAAATGTGGAAAGATGTTGTAGGGTAACTGCACTAGTCTCCGGACAGTGCTAGTGTCCGGACACTCCGACTCAAATGTTCACTTTCTAGGAAAAACGGTTCACATTCTGACATTTTTTCTTTTTTGACTAACTCTTCCAGTGTTAGTCAGTGATGCCAATTTAGCTATTTTGTAGCTAGATTTAGCTACAAGAAGAACCTGTTTAGCTACATAATTTTTCATTTAGCTATTGGCTACAAATTTAGCTACAAATTTATAGATTATAAACAATTTATATTTTTGCTTTGATTGCATTAACTTACACTAGTTTATTAACATTTAAAACTCTGAGTGCTTAAAATAATTTCCTCAAATTCTAAGGTAATCGCCAATGCTTTGGGTAATACAATAGTACTACTACTATGTACTATGTCTTTCTGCGCATAGAACAATAATAATCTTTTACGAACAGTTTTATTTCTGTTGTTCGGTGCGAAGAAAAACCGTGAGTTTTAACTCATTAGGAATAAACTAAAATAGGTAAGACAAACGAAATATGTTTAATATAGAATACACATTATCTGCCCAAAATTTGAAGACAAGAACCGAAAAATTCAGGCGTAGACATATAGTTAGATGAAATAAAACGTGGACAAAGTGTTCGCACAAAACACTAGAAGACATTAGAAATCGTGCTCAGTAGTAAAATCAAACGTTAGAATTGTGCTAGCTATGTTTTTTTTCTTCATTTTGTAGAGTTTTTCGACACAGCGAAAAATAAAGACTATATTTTCTGAGTTGGGGGCAGTTTGTTTCCATACTTCACATCGGACTTAAAGGCAAATTTTGATAACTGTATTTCCAGTATTTTAATTGACGAGTCTACGGACATTTAGTGATATTTAGCAAAAATTTATTATAATTTACTTGAAAGAGCTAGAAAGGGGAGCTGTTGAAAGTATTACTACTGCCATAAACACGTGCTTAGAAAACTACATCCTAAATATTGCAAATATGACAGACAAAGCAAGTGTTATGGTCGGAGTCAATAACGGTGTATTTAAAAAATTAAGTCGTCAAAATCGTTTTTTAATATGAATAAGACGAGCTTGTCATTCCGTTCAGGTTTCAGTTTCTGCAGCTTGAGGATCGTTTCTTCTCCAAACCTTAAAGGTTTTACCTGCAGAAATTTATAATTGGTTCTCTAAATTCCTCTGAAGATGATACGGAGTTCGTAAACGAGGTGGTTGTCAATAACGGGATCAGTATCAAGGATCATTAACCAATAACTATGGCTAAAACTCCACTTCAGCATAGTCCAAACATCAGAAGAATGTTATTTAGCAAAAATGATTTGCAAGGAGTATAACAATCAAAAACCTTTTATATCTCCTATTTCTTCAACCCATTTTAAAGGATGCTTCTATCATGAATAAAAAAATAGAATAGAATTCTGTTGAACTTAATAAGCTCTTCAACGATTTTTATACTATTTTATAGTGTTAAATTAATAAACTACTCATAATACGATGTACATCCAATATTTTTCCATATCATTAGCTTAATAAAACTGTTTTCCAGAACTTTGAGTTTTTTATTGTTGAATTTAGCTACACTTTTTAGCTACAAAGTGAACATTTGAGCTATTTTTTCCATCAAATCTAGCTACAACGGCTGGAAAAAAAGTTGGCAACACTGTATGTGTCTTTCGATTTGAGAGAACCATAAGGTTGAACAAATAAACAATCAGCAGTCAGCCTACTACAACGCGCTAACCACCTGAAGTCTGCATGTTTATTGTCAAAGTCGTGTCTCACGTAATTTTTTACTAGTGGTAGGCGAAATTTCTAAACGTAAGTTATTCCTCTTCTGTAGTAAAATTTCTGGAATTCTTTTTTCTGCATGCATAAAGACCATTGTGTGTAAAGTTTTCTGCCTTTGAAAGCATATTTTATGGAAATATTATTGGACGTTTTTAATGTCCGGAGACTAGAACCGTCTTTGAGCAGTTTTTCAGTATCTGGACAAGAGCGTCCGAATACTTAAAAAGCCAGTCAAATTTGCTGTTGCACATATTTGTTCCTTGATAAGATTAACAGTTGCTGTTATAAACTCTAAATGAAGATTATGCTGGTATGATAGCTATTTACACCCTTTAAAATAAAATATACCACCTGTAGATTTTAGTGTTTGGACTACGCGCAACGAAAGCCTTAAATTAGATGAGAATTTCCGTAAAATGAAGAAACCGCTATTTTAGCTAACAACTAGGGCTTTGTACGAATACTAGTTCAAAGTTTTCCGAGCACTGACTGTGATGTCCGAAATATGCCACAATTTGAAAGAGGGTTAAAGGCTATTTGAAACTTGCTTCGATTTGCATAATTGAAAGCTACATGACTCTCAGAGAGAAGAACTTCAAAGCTATTGCAGGTGTCGCCATCAGCGATGCCAATTTGGCTTTTTTGTAGCTAGATTTAGCTACAAAATAACCGGTTTTACTATGTATTTTCTCAAATCTAGCTACAAAATCTTTAAAAAAATTCGCATCGCTGGTCGCCATGAGTGGAAAAGGCACTTTATGGAGAAGGTTTGGTTCATCCGGACATCCTGGCTTGGCTCTCGTGAAAAAGAATGATTTGGCAGAAACTTTGGAGAAGCTGAACAAAGCACATAAAAATATACAATTTACAATGAAAGTCGAAAAAATGAGACAATACCCTTTTTGGATTTGTTGATCATCAGTAAAGATTTTCTTGGGTTTAATATCTACCAAAAGCCCACCACACGCAAGTAACACCACTATTCACGTCTGAATATTTTCATTCCTACAAAATGGCGCCCTACAGTTCGATATCAACAGTGCCCACGGACCAGAAAAATTTTTAACTCAAAAGTTAAACATATTGAAGATACCGCAGCAAATAAAGGAAAAATAGATTTGACGGGAAAATAATTGGAAATTTTATCAAAAAGAAGGACAAAATACAGCGTGATCGATTAACGACCTTCTTAACACAAAAAACCAAAGAACAGTAATAAGAGTTCCAATAATTTTTTCGTCAATTTTCAAAGTACTTCGGGAAGTTCTTGAGTGCTTTGATAGAAAGGCAGTTCCAACCAGTAGGGCTAACAAAAATCAGGTTTGAAACTATGTCACGTGAAGGGTGAAAATGAAAAATGTGGAATCTACAGAATTAGTTGCCCGAAATGTGATATAGTATACATCGGGCAAACAAAACGGTTAAGGGGAACATAAGTGGAAAGCAGCTTCAGCGAAGAGAAGGAACACAGCAAAACACTACATTGGAACACGTGAAAAAACAGGTACGAAAACTAGATGCGTATGAGCGCCTAATCATATGGAAAACTCCGATGGAAAAACGACTAAACACAAACCAGGGCAACTGTGCCGTGTGCCTGTTTTGCCCAAACCAGTGCAACTGTGCCGTGTGCCTGTTTTGCCCCAACCAAAGCAACAGGCTGATTTAAACAGACATTTTATGGCTAAAGTGAAAACTGAAAAAATACTTTATTGTTAAGTATTGTTTCTCGCCGCAAAATTGTCGAATGAACTACGGGAAATAGGTCTCGCCGCTCTAAAGAATTAACTAAGGACACGTGAGTTAGAAGATAATTATGCAACTTAACAGTATTTTCCGGTGATTAGTTCGTATATTGAACAATGAAATCCAAAAAAAAAGTCGTGGACTAACAAACGCCTCAAAGAATAATTGGATTAATAGATCAGCTCAGTAATGAAATTAGAAAAAGATTTAATTAAAGTAAATAACATAGCTTATTGAAATATTTTTCTAAGATAACTCTCGATGTTTTATCCAAACATACAAAATGAGTGTGAAAGTATTTTTAGTGGATTTTGTGAAGAATAAGATGACTAAGACTCAAATAATTTAGAACGCAATTCTACGATTTTTTTTTTTTTAAGTATGCCTAACACTTTTTTTTGTAAAATTTTAATATCAAATATATAATATGATTTCAATCCCACTTTTTGTTTAACATTGAAATCTTTTCAAATTTAATTTAGCTGAAACTACTGAAATCGATACCTTGCTGAAAAAGAAACCATACATCACCAATCGAATGCTACAGTTTCGTTCAATGATTACAAATCAAAATTCCACAAAGCACAACAAGTTCCTATAAATTTCAATTTGTAGAGTTACACATTAAATCATACTACTACGCTGCGTAGTAGGATGAGAAGATAAAATGCTTTTCTAAAGATTCTATGCCATCGCTATGAAAATTTGCGTCATGATGCTTTCGGGTTTAATGTTGTGCATTTAATGACGACAAACACGACCATCATCCTACGTGTTAAGCTTGGTGGTGGTGTCATCGATTAGATAAGGAATGATAGATCATCATCGATAGGGTACTGAACTTTTTATGGTGGAAATTATTAATGCTTACGAAAGCTATGGATATGCTTTCTGCTGTCCTTAACATAAATAGTCTATCTGACATTTGTTTTTCATTTTTGAGTTAGCACCGGATTTGAAAGCTACATACACTATCTAATCTATTTTATGTGGAAGTATGTTAAAATAAATATTGCAAAATACACTCTCCATATATCTCGAGCACAAACCAAAACAAAATTCATTGAATATCTCGAAAGTTACTAAAATGTAGATAGAAGGTTTATGCTAAGCACGACAGCTTTGCTCATGTTAAATTTGTATAGAATTGTTTGGCAAAATTTTTGAGATATCAGTATCGGTTTCATCAGAGTAGTCTAGTTTCATTAGTATCACAGAAATTATTTCAATCTAAAATCAATTATTTCCGTTGCATTCTCAGATTTTATTATGCGTTTTCGATTAAATATCTATAAAATTGTCTGAACGCGTGAATTAATTGATAGTTTTTTCTTACCAATATGTCTGGGAGAATTATTATAGCAATATTGTTGATTTTCTTACCTGGAAAGAGGAGAAAAATTACCGTAATTAAATTGGTTTGTTCAAAATACATTTTTAAAGAAAAACAACAGCATAGTTTTGAAGGCAAAATTTGTGTGTGAATAGTTTAATTTTGAAATTTGCTATTAGTTAAAACAAAAGACGAAAATAAAAACATGCTCAATTTTTTGCATTCAAATGTATACCTGAACTATTTCAGCACTGTTTTTCACTGTAATTATATATAACTAAATGGTGGTATACTAAAACGTCATTACTTGATAAGATGTGGAAACTGCTATATAACAAACGATAACAAATACGATATTTCGAACACTGATCACTGATCCAATTTGGTCAAGGTGCACAAAATTGAATAAGATTGATAGCTTTTCATTGCCCCTAGCCAGTGTTCAAACAGAAATCTTTTAAAGACTTACGTTTTATGCCATTTTCTCCAAAACCAAGTCTCAGTAATGAGCGTGAAATTCATTAAAAAGTTTCTACCATGTTCAGACTATGTACACGCCAAAAAAATGAAAAGGCTGTAATCGTATCATGTTCATAATTCAATACATTTTCCAAAAATTGTAACAGCAAATCTAAAACTAAAATGTCATGCGAACCGTTGCGAAACATTGTCATCAAACTACTTTTCATAACTTTTTCTACCGTAGCTCATCCAGCTTCGGCAACTATACTAGTATATTACTGTTCTTGTGAATGCAAATTTTCCACCTGTTTTGTTTCGGTATCGATTTTTTCAGCAACTCACCTATAATTTCATTATTCACACAATCTTAAATCTAAACACGATTCAGAAAGAAAGCTCCGAAAAATAAGAAAATCAGAAAACTAATCAAGCTCAAGGAAATTCCTAAAAACTTGAGAAAACATATTATGGCTGTCATTCCGTGACCAGCAGCGACATTGGCACAGGATATGACATTAAATTGGCTCGTTGGCGTAAGAAATGATGCATAGAAGTCGATCATTTTCTTGATACGATCAAGGCATAAAGCCTAAAGCAAACGTAACTTATGTTGAGTGACAATTTTCCATAAACTATTGGTCACGCCAATTGTTAATCAGCCTAGCGTCATTTTAGTTCAGGCAAGAACGTTTCAGCTGTGGAAGAATTCATACTAAACCAGAAATACTGGGTTTGAGGGTTGGTTTCCGTTCTAGTAACGTGCGATGCCCCCGAGCCACGTGTAAACCGTTTTATATTCGTTCGCAAATGAATAAAACGTGCTCGGAAGTTTTTGAATACTTACTACATGTAGATTGTGTTGTCATAAAAAAATCTCCATGCAATATATAGTAGCTACACTTGAACTGTAGTCCAATGTTCTACGACGCAATTTATTAAAGGACACAGCAAAGTGGAAGGCAGGCGAAGGTGAAATAATTTCGGACGGAAAGTAGAGATTTCCTCGAAACCTATTTATTATCCTTGGATTGTTGAATGTGGATTTTAATGCGCTGGTCTTAAGAAATTGATGGAGTCCCTGTCACATTTTTTCTTCGTAATGCTGGCTTATACAGAAGATATTCTTTTTGATGTGTTTTTTTTTAGCAGTTTTTGTGTTAAGTTATGATTAAATTTACATAAATCTTTTCAAACAGAAAGTGAATTAGTGGGTTTTAGTACATAAAGTGGAGGACAAAAGTTTTCACATATAGCCGCTTGTTAACTAAAAAAAAAATCTCAAAACAAAGCCAAAAAAAATATTTATTTCATTATTTTGTGAAGACAATTATTCATTCCTATGCTATTAAGTACCTTAGAAATAAAATAAATAATACCTTATTCTGGAAAACAACAAAATATTTTAAATTGCACGTTTTTATCCGGACAAAAGTTTAAGTTTAAATCAAGTAAGTTCATCAAGTCAGTACATCAAGTAAGTTGTAACACTGGCAAGACTCATGTTGGTAATATAACCGGAAAGTCCTGTGAAATATTTGACAGGAGTTAAAATGTATTTGCGTTTATGGTTTATTTGTAGTCATTAAAGTAGTGATCATATCTCGCAGGCAGAAGGAAACTACTTAAGAAGAACGTAAAATAATTTGGAATTTATATAAACAAAATATATCGTATGGAGAAATAGGAAATGTAATGGATAGAAGTCGGTTTACAATTAGCAGTATTGTAAAACGTTACGAAAACGACGCAGAATTTGAAAATTCTCCACAAAAAGGACGCCCACGAAAACTAGCATCAAGTGAAGAAGGGCAGGTTGGTTAAATACAATTTATTTCGGTTTATAAATCCTATTGATGATTTACAATTACAAAATGCAGGCTATAAGAATCATTAAGAAACAAGCCAAGACAACATTATCAGAGGTGGCAGCTTAAGTTAAAGTCAATTTTACAAAATATGTTCACCCCAAAACCATAAGCAGAGTCCTTCATCGCGATAGATATAATGCACGGGTACCTAGACGAAAACGTCTAATTATTAAAACTAATAAAAACAAAGGTTGCAATTCGCGAAAGACTTTATAAATAACCCTGAAAGGTTCTGGAATAATGTATTATTTTCCGACGAGAGTAAATATATTTTGGTGTGACGATAGAACCCTGGTATGGAGAAAACTCACCACAGAGTTAAATGCAAAGAACATTACAAGTACAGTAAAACATGGTTTGGGGCGGTATGACTGCTTCAGGTGTTAGTGAGCTTGTATTTATTGAGTAATTGATGGGTCTAAAACTTTACTTAGATATTCTAAAGGAAAATTTGAAAAAAAGTGCAGAGGTTGCTTATAATGTCGCTCATACTTTACCGACTCTCCCACACTCACCGGACCTCAATCCAATTGAGCATATGTGCGAAGAATTAGAACGAAGCTTAAGGAAACATACAATTTCTAACAAGACACATGTAAAGGAACTGATCCAATTAGAATGGCAAAAATCAATGGCAGATTATACAAAATGCTGGTGCTGTCGATGCCTAGAAGATTAAAAGAAGTCATTAAACAGAAAGGACTTTCAATGCAATATTGAATTTACAAAAAAAAAAAGGTCAGTGTTTAACCCAATACCATTAACTATGTGAAAACTTTTGTCCGGGTAAAAACGTGTAATTTAAAATATTTAGTTTTTTTCCAGAATAGGGTATTATTTTCTTAATTTTATTTTTAAGGTATTTAGTAATTTCAAAATGAATAATTTTGTTCCAAAAATAATGAAATAAATATTTTCTTTTGGCTTTGTTTAAATACTTGTTTTAGTTAACAAACGGCAATGTGTGAAAATTTTTGTCCACCAGTGTATGTATATTGAATGGTGCGAACACAAGAAATACGGATTTTCAATTTGGGCAAACTTCAGCGAAGAAACATGGTTTTTTCCATATTCGACTAAAGAATTAATGAAAAATCGATCACAGTGAAAAAAACTGACTAATAAGATGGTTTTTCTTAAGGAAGGAAAAAGGAAGGAAAAAAAAAACAACTTTTTCAAAAATTTTATTTTTAAAACCAAACATTTATTTTATTTGAAATTTACACATAGAAAAGTTTAGCATTTCGAAAAATTGTAAAAAAATGTTAAGCTAAAAATATTTAAAATTGTCGATTTTCCTGCAGTTTTCCTCGTGCAGCCTTTTTTTGGCGGTAGGCAGAATATTTCGGTGCAGATTCATCTGAAATCAAAAAATCTAAAATTTTCTTACAGTTTGTATCCTTGGCTCATGATTGAACGAAGGGATTTCTAATCGATCGACTCGTTTTTGTTTTATACGAAAAAAATGTTTTAAAAACGATGAGAATCGGAAAAATGCTAAAAAAAAATATGAGACGAAAATATATTCAAGCTTATTTCAAAACTTTAAAATTCATTTTTTTTAATTCCTTCGTTCAATCACGAGCCAAGGGTATAAACTATAAGAAAATTTTTGAATTTTTTATTTCAGATGAACCTGCACCAAAATATTCTGCCTACCGCAAAAGAAAAGGCTGGACGAGAAAAACTGCAGGAAAAGCGACAATTTTGAATATTTTTGAGTGAAAATTTTTTCACAACTTTTTGAAATGCTAAACTTTTCTATGCGTAAATTTCAAACAAAATAGATCTTCGGTTTTCAATATACAATTTTTTGAGAAAGTTTTTTTTTCTTTTAAGGCCTATGTAACCCCTTAAGCTAACACGATTATGCTTGAAGAGCTGTAAGAGATATTTTCACCACTGATTTGATTTATTGAATTGCATGTCTAAAGGTAAAACTTTTTAAGGATATTAAAAAATATTTAACGGTTCGTTCAAAAAACATTATTACTCTTAAGTATATTTTAATTGCTATGGTGTTTTTCTGAAATAAAATTTGATTGTAACGAAAACAGCAGTTAATATTTTTATCGAAATTGATTAGAATTTCGAAATCTTTTTTGAGTGAAGATAAAAAAACCCTTTCAATGCAGAAGTGGCATTTTGAAAGAATTTTTGAAGGAAGAAGATATGTTTTTGATTGCAACTGATTTTATTTTCACACTATTTGAAACATTACGTGCTATTTAAGGGGGTAGTACCGGTTATAATTTTGAAAAAATCAGTTTTTTGTTTTTTGCATTTTTCAATTTACTATACCTTCAGAAATGACGTCTCAAAATTTTATTAAAATATTCCCAAAAATAAAGAAGTTACGGCAGTTTGCGGCAGACCGCTGCTCTTAATTACTGCGAAAAAAAAGATGAAGAGCGCATAGGTCAGGCAGAAAAAGCGGCAAAAGAAGCGCGTTTGGCAAAAAAAAACTGCCCAACGACAAGAGCAACTGGCTTATGTGGACTCAAGAATACTTATGTATGGTCCAAGGATTGCTGACTGAGCTATTGTAGGTGATAAAAACATATTTTTTAAATAATATTCAACAAATAAATGGAAAAACAACTTTAAACGCATTTTTCTCGAAATGACCTTTTTTCAAACTGCGGACACTTATTCTCCGGATTGGCCGAACCGATTTAAGCCAAATTTGGTGCACTACTTTATTCAAATATCTTGTGTGGTAATCTAACAGAATATAGGCCAGAAGTGAACCCGAAAAAATTTGGCAAGCGACACACAGTGAAAAAATAACGATTTTCTGAAAAATATTTTCAAACAACCGCAATTTTTTTAAAAAATATTGTGTATGATTACCACGTAAGAAACACACCTCTTTAAAATGCGGTTTGGTTTTTTTGTTTCAGATTCTTCATTCCTGAGATTATCTGTCCGCAGTATGACGAGGCATTTTTCGAGACGTCAACTTTGGCGCCCTCTATAAATAAGTAGATATATGAAAAAAATTAAAATATTTTTTTTTGTTACCTTCAAAACGTGTATTTTACCCATGCAAATTTTGAAATTTATACAAAATATAGGAGGTGAAAAAAAAATATTGAAAATTAGGCTGTTTTTTAGCATTCTAACCGGTACTACCCCCTTAAATACAATATACCGAGAAAATGGCTTTAAATGCACTTTCTGGATGAAAAATAATAACAAATAATCAAAAATAGCACCAAAAATAAATCAAAATATATGAACGAATATGCTTATAACGGGACCACAAATCAGCTGAAGGGCCAAATTCAAATGATGCTTTATAATATTATTCAGAAGCATTGACTACACAGCCATTACCTTCCCACTTATTTTTGAATCGCTTAGTACCTATAACAACATATGTAGAAATATTAAGTAAAACCTACCAAAGTGCATGCTCAAATAAAAAAAAATTGAATTGTATCGAGGTTCATTGTCACAATTTCTTTACACATGCTTTACCTACTGCAGATGAAAGGCAATAAAAACATGTACTTATGAGTGCTTCGGTTAGCAAGTTATGCGGTAAGCTTGAAAAGTCATTGTCATGCAATGAAATGCAGAAATTCTGACCTTTGTGAACGGTCGATGTCAAGCAATCGAGTGTTTACAATAATCGTATAGGTATGATTGCATGTCAGCATTTTCATGTGTTCTGTAATGTTTTTACTTTAATTTCTTCGTTCGTTCATTGTAGCCAGACAGAATTTTGAAAGCAAAAAACGATTGGACATTTAATTGCAGTGCAATTAAAATTAAATGCATGTACGAATTAAATTACTCATATCCTAAATGATTTGTTCTCATAGCAGTTAGAGCTGCATAATCATATCAAAATTTAGATTCTTACTATACATTTTTATATTATTTATTTTTATATGTATTTATAAGAAAACCATTTTTATCCACATTTTTTCAAATTTCAAGAGACCGATTTTTTTCCAGGAGGGTAGTTTAAAATCTATTATTCTCTATTGCTTGACGAGCCAACGTTTTGAATGCCTGCAATTTATGTCCAAACAAATCTACAAATCAAATAAGTATACGTACTCATTACCTGCCAACATTTGATATACTATAGTAACGAAATATGTACATCATCTTAACTGTATGTATCTGCCTACCTACATTGCTATTATCAATTTGCTCATGGCGTCATTAAATTGGCCTGGAGGTGAACTGTTCCGGCTACATTTCCACATAAGCGCTATACATGCATCTATTCACTTCTACTTCGTTCTTCTTGATAAGCCGTTAATTTAATTAAAACATTTTACCGATACCGAAAACAGATACATGTGCATACATGCATATGCATTTATAACACAAACGTATAGATACATGCCGTTACGAAGATATTTCGAGCAATAATTTAATAAATGATAAGCTGTCTAATATTGACGAAGAATTGTCATAATTTCTAGATGTTCAATGAAGAAGGCAAAGGTGAAGAAATGAAATCAGTGCTATCTGCGAGGATCGCAGATTTAGTTACTTTGCTCTAACTATTTTTGCATGGCTTTGGCGCACTCATGATCTTCGATGAATTTCCGCTGTTAAATAAATGTAGTATGAACTGTATATGAACTGTGACTTTTGTATGAGCGCATCGATGATTAATTGCGCTTTGAACGCAAACTTGCAAGTTTCTTTTTTGCGAATTTAGTTTTCAATAACATTAAAGAATTTTCATTAAAGTTTTTTGTACAATATATTTTGCAATAATATTTAGTATGGTGGTTGTTATTGCTGCAATACCTTCTGGGAAGCCCTCAGATGCGGCCGAGCAGCTTGCTATCAATTTATTAAAAATAAGAAGACCACTCAATCAAGCAAATTGCTAGGAAAATTAGCGGCTCTGAATGAGCAATCAGGTACTTCTTGAAAAATTATAGCTGGATAGCTAAGACAATGTTGTTCCTACTAGCATATTATGAAAATAACTCTAGCGCACCTGAAACGCTAGAAATACTAATGTTCTATGAATTCTATGAAGTTGCGCAGATTTTGAGTGCATATTTGACTAGGGTTACCAGTCGCAAAAGTTTTCAAATTTTCGAAAACTAAATGTTTGTAGTTTATAGTCACTACAAGATCATTACCGTTTAAAAATTTTACGATAAAATCGCTTACAAAAGATGTTGCAAATAAATACAAAACCAACAATAGCTGGCAACCCTATCGTGGTTTTTGAACCAGATTCTTTCTGAATAATGCCTATAATAAGTTCCATTTATCAAATGAAATTCGTTTTGATTTCATGACTGCACTGGAAGTTATAGGGCAAAAAGCTTTCTTTTCCTGAGCGAATTTTCAAAACCCAGGACACCAAAATTACCATAGCTGGCAGCACCAGCCGAATTTCACAAACAAATTTTTACCAAACATGGCTTAGAGCTAAGTGAATCAGAATTCATAGGGCAAAAAGCAGTTTTTTTGTTTATAACTTTTCAAGCTGGCACCACTGGCACAGAGTTGCCCGCATTCCCAAATCGCTTCTATCAGACTTGGTCCTACTAAATACCAATACATTCTGTGAATTTGAACTGTTTCTGATAACTGGGTCGTGAGTTCTTGTGAGCAGAAGTTTTTGATGCTTATAATATAGGTAAATTGGAGGAGGGTTACCGTTCTTGTCCGATGTGAAATCAAAAATTTTGCTTCGGTTGTATAAACAAAGCATACGATTTCTATATGAGCTGATTTCCACTGTAAAAGACGAAATTTTTTCATTAGAGTCGATGGTTTGAAGGTTTTCACTTTCTATGCCGGCCGTAGCTGCAGGGTTGCCAGCACGTTCATAAAAAACTAATCGAGTATACATCTTAGTAACATCAATACGCCCTTTAAGTTTCATAAAGATCTGATAATTAAGTCAAAAGTTTTCGTAATTTACATTTTTAAAAATTTTTTTTAAAAAAGTTATTTATTGACAGAAAAATAGGTATATTTAAAATACCACTAAAATGGTCGTCGGCGCCAAAGGGTTAAAGATTATTAACTTTTTGAGATTTTTAAAATAAAAATCAAGGCAACGTCTGTGAAGTTTTCTATTGTAGAATTCAAAAAGATAGTACGGAACTATAAAGGGAAACTTTTTACATGTATAAGGGAAACTTTTTACATGTATATATTAGCTGGCTCTTGGATATGTTCAGAGCAATTCAATTTCTTAGAAACCAATTCTCTTAAGTGCAAGGATCGCTTTTTTTAGTTGTAGCCAAGCGCTGAGAGACTCAATTAACCTGAATACTTTCAAATTATCAGCATATAGAGAGCAGGGCAAATGAATAATTGAGGGGAGATTGTTGGTAAATACACGGAAAAAGAGAGGACCAAGAATCGAACCTCTCGGAACACCGGATTCACAGCACAATCCGAAAAATTACGAAGTAGAAAGACGAGACGGCAGCGGTACAAGTACGAACTGAAACATAGGAGAAAACCAAGATAAAAGAGAAATCGGTGTAAAGAACATTAACTTGATTCTCTTGATGCAAAGAAGAAGGTAATTAGGTTGGATGTGGAAGATCTGCTCTTGATGAATCTATGCTGCTCAGGAGCAGAAAAAAGAAGGATAGAAATAAGTTTATTATGTATAGAAATGCAATCTGGGTCATCACATTTGTGTAGCGGTAAGATATCCCTCGAGACGGAAAAAAGCCAGAGGTGAAACTTAGGTTGAAAGTTATGGACAAAGGAACACACAGCGACGAATTGTTCTAGCTTAAAAATTCTGGATACCGTCAGGACCGCCACCGATATTTATGCTAAGTGAATTTAGTATGGGCTTGATTTCAAAAGCACCTGTTTTAACAAAAGAAAAAAAAGAAGAAAGAGTTGCATGTGGTGAAATATGGGGAAAATACTGGAAATTGCTGAGAAAAGAATGAGAATAAATATTTAGTAAAAGTTCACAAATTTCCTGGAGATTAGAAGAAATGGCATTGAAATATATTGTAGCAGGAAAACGATGAAATTATTTTTTCAGGGATCGGATACAAGAGCAGAAGAGTTTATGATGATTGACCCAAATAATATGTTGGCGAAAAATTATGCATGGCTTGCCTAGTGATAAATTTAGTCAATGATCAAAGCTTGGAGAACTCTACGAAACTAACATAAGACCTCGAAGCTCTAAACTTCGCACGAACTACATCTTTAGCCTTTAGGGCAGACGCCACGTCGGACCGAATCCAAGAAGTATCATTCCCTTTGCGCAGACTGCTGATATGAATGTAAATAATAAAATATAAAAAAAAATCGTAAAGAGGAATGGTCAGTGAAATAAAAGTCGTAATTGAAGAAATTGATTTCTTTTGTCATACTTTCGGAGTTAAATTTTAGAGGTGGAAAAGTTGGTGGAAATAACAATGGAGAGAAGAGAATGGAGCATGTCAAGAGGAACTTAAGACGCGGAGGAAAAATACTAAGACATTGTGGGAGCGGATATTTGAAAAAACAAAACCCAGTATTTTGCTATTGGATTTGGAAACAGAGTTTAGCTGAGAAAAAAAACATAGAGGTAAAAATGAAGCAGTTACATATGCAATGGCGTGAAATAGAAAGAGCTCGTTACCTTAAACACCGTCTGTAAGCCAAGTTTCAGTAAGGCAAATGAATTGATTCAATGACAAAAATGAAGAGAGGATCCTCAGGCCACGAATATTTTTATAATAAATGTTAAGAGCAGTATTATGTCTAGGCTCGTAAATTAAGCTTTGTGTTGAAACGAATATTCCCTAGAGATTTTGGAGTAAACTCTATCATCAAAGTGCCAGCTGGCCAGAAGTAGTTTCGACGAACCTTTTCCATTCCTAGAATAAATTCACTGCCTGTCATTTCCAGTTTGAAATGCTCAGAGGTGTGAAAAAAGCTGGTATTATAAGAAGCGAAGGAAACTTGAGAAATGATTGTCCAATTACATTCTAGATACATGGTCAAACTCTAGTGATGACGTGGAATGTCGGTTTGGCATTCACATATTTACATCTTCAGGAAGAGAATAGCCACTCATATGATTATGGCATTTTCTCTTTCAATTGTCCCACGATGGGCGCAAGAATAACATGATAGTCGGGCTAACAAAACATTGTGTACTTGATCATAATCTAGCAGCGTAATCCACAACATCATTAAAGTAAAATAATAGCTCGATACGAAATACTCGAAAGAGTTTGGTATTTATTTTGTTTGGGCAGTTATTAGTAGTAGAAAAATCGCTATATCCTATAATCGTAGATAATATAAAAACGCTAAAAACAGTGTTGAAAACTGATTGGCAAGAAGAGTCATACTCATAGTGTGCTTAACAATATGAGCTAGGGATTAGAATATACATATTTACTTTTCGTTCGAACGTGGTAAGATAATCGAAATTAGATTATCCAAGAGTCAAAATCGGACCCAAATAAACATTATTTACAGCATTTAGTAGAATTATTTCTATTCTTTTGGGTCAAACCAGCATAAAAGTTATATTTATTATTTCGATTTTAGATGTCTTTGTACTATTACAAATTTATGCTCATAAACAGAACCTTTATTGCAACCATTTCAAATGAACAGACGTACAAAATGAACATCTTCTGTTTAACCGTATGTTCCATCAAACCCTTTCGGTTTGGCATAAAAATTAGCACGTGTAACTCGTTCAATGACTTCGTACCATATTATCTATGCTACTCATGCAATCACATCCATTTTTTTTCTCTGCAAAATTAGTTCTACTTGTTGTGCTTGACGCTGCTTAAACCTCCAAATAATAGAAAAGAGAAACATAGAACATTCAAACAGAAATCTTGCAAACAGGTACGACTAGATTCACAATAATTGAAAACCTGCTCACAAGCTGCCATTATATGTGAGTATATATGGCACATATATACTCCGAAAATAATAGAGCAAATAATTCACGCGAATTCTGTAGAACGATAGAATGAATGAATGAGCAAAAAATATTAAAGATAAGTTCCATTTAGAGATTTCCATTGTTTTAGTAACTAGCATCGTCAGATGAATTGATGAAATATAGAGTTTTTTTTGTATGATACTTTTCGGATAGACTGCAGTCAGTAGTGCTATACACAAAACAAAACAAGAAGATGCTTCACGTATGTCATTACAGGTATTGTCAAACCAGAAGTATTTAGCGGAGAACAATAAGGTCAAAAAAGATTATTTTCGCAAGAATATAAATTATGTTTTTAACCTTCATTATATTACAAAAAAAGGTAGCTTATGAAACAGTGCAGTGCGGGGAATTTCTATTACATTTTCTAATTATGAAAAATTATGAAGTTGAGCTACAGAAATTGTTGAAGAGATTTCATCAAATCGTTTCTAAGTTTTGAATATATGTAGCTAGTCGTCCCCTTTTTTGGACAATTAATCGAAAATTCCATGATTTTATTAGCAACATCGAAAAATGACGAGAGAATCTCAAATAGCTTACTTCGCTAGCAAAGGTCCGTACCTTCAAAATGTCTGAACCGTTCGCAAGCATTTATTTTCAAGTCCAGCCTTTGCTTACAAGTTCCCATTCTTACAAATTTCCGAAATATTTCAAGCGATTTATTGTCTTTCCAAACGAACCTCGAGCTCATTCAACTTCTATGGAACCATCAGCATCTCACCACTCCGTGAGTAGCGTGCTCGTTTAGCACCTAAGTAATACGAAGGGTTACGTTACACGCACTTGTGATTGACCTTTCGACCTTTCTTCTTCTGATTGTCCGCCCGGAGCGCCATGACCTTTACAAAACATTCCGTTTAATGTCCTCGAAGTCATGTTCCAATAAAAGTACTTCACAGCACGAAATCAATATTCTATCAGCTATCTTTGATCCACTCGGGCTTCTACACAAAAGTGAATCTACCATGCATCTACCAGGAGCATAGTGTGGCCAATGTATGACTGGCAGAATACAAAAAATCATGCCTGGGGCACTATTTACATAGTCTCCAGTTTATGAGACCCGTGGCCCCGAAAGTACATACTGAAGTTATTAGTTGGCCGACTGTGCGACTTTTTGCCAACTTAACAATCGTGCATAGCGGTATGTGGAGCTTTTAGCACAAACGTTTCTACTTCGGCCTATTCAGCTATTTTTTTGTGTGTGTTCTACGTCTCGTTATTTCCATTTTGGTCGCAAATGAAGGGATTACTCGTGTATTGCGAATCAATAGGATTTGCTTCGAATTCGAATAGACGACTCGGACCATCTCCACCGGTCCACTTGGTTGTGTTTCGCAATATAAAATCAAACAATAGAAGCAGTTCCCGTTCGCTTATGTCTCGGACAGCGAAATCGCACTTGGTTTGGTATCAATGATGCTCTTCTAGCCTAGCGAAACGGAATTATGAGGAGATCTAGATGATATCGCAATAGAATCTATTGTATTCGGAAGATGGATTATCTGTTGTTCCACTTGCAGTGCTGTGCTTTCCGCTTGTTTGTTCGTCCGATATCACAGCACAATGTATATTGGTGGACTTATATATCTTAAGCTGCTAGTCTAGCCGCCAGTTGCCCGGTCAAGTGGTTCGGATACCAATATTCTTTGCGGATTTGATGTTGCTGCACACAGATCATTAGGGAAATGTCGATTGGCTGTCTGATTGTTACATTATGTTAGTTACGTTCTAGATAACAAGATGTTCCTTTCAGACATTGTTGATTGATTGCTGTGAGCTGGGTTTGCTAATTGTTAATTTTGAAGTGCTAGGATTCACATTATTGGTTTTATTGTAATGGGCAATGATGGCTTTAATCTTAAATCAGTACATGATTAAGGCCGCTTTCATTTTTTGTTGGAAACTAGATTACAATTTGTAACTGGGTCGATGAAATTTTAAAGATTCTGCTTGATCGGTCTTTATTTTAATCTGAAATCAAAACGACCTTTTAGGACTTTTAACCTTAACACTTAAATTTATTGTTGTTTTTGACGTACGCGAGTTTAGAGTAAAACAAATTCGATAGAAATCGAAATCAAAAACTAAAAATACTACTGACACAATAAGACCAAAAAGCCTACTTCAATAACAGTAGTTCAATACCATTTTAAAATTCAGTTCAGTTTATGTTAGATGATACACTATGTCTCAGGACGATCCAAATACTACCACTAACTATAATAAAAATCGGTGGCTTTTTTTGACGACACTCTGCAGACCTTTTTTGGATATTTTCGATGACTTTTCGAAGAAAGTGTTGAGGAAGCAACCTGATCTTTTGTGGTTCTCGTTGAAAGTACTCTTTAAATTGGGGTTAAATTTTTGAGTGACCACTCAATGTCACCGCTTTGCGAAATCACGATTTCGGTGAACAACTCGTGCAGTGCTGTCAACGAGTTGTAGTGATATGCGCCGTTGCCTCGACTTGCTAAAACCACGAGAGGTGATCGTAATGCTTAGATTTTAAGTTGTGGTTCGAAAAATTGCCTCCCATTTTGATAAAGCACTTCCAACTCATCTTAATCGCTATGCTTCTTTGGTCATGAAAAGTAAGGTCAAATATTGTGATTTGCCGACATTGCGATCCAAACTGTAACTTTAAGACTATACAAATGGCATCCATGTAAAACCGTTGAATATTTCCCTGCTTGAAAACGACAATTTTGACCATAAAACATACTAGTAGCTGAAAATTAAATGAAAAATCTTGCAAGCGACACCGTTCCAGCCCAATTTGTTTATGCCTCGTTCACTGTCAAAATAGACGGACCGTTTCGAGACACCCTGTTTTTAAATTCCTAATCAAAGTGCAAAACTCTAGTTCAGATAAGAGCGGATTGTTTATGCACATGGTTTGAACACGAGCCAATAATCCAGCTGTTTTCATTCGTGATATCCTTAGTAACGCTTAAAGGTTGATTCAATGTTGGAGTTAGTATCGAAGCGTAAAGATATGTAAACCACAGGAGCTATGGTGCCTTTAGGAGGAGTGTAAGAGTAGTGATTGCAATTGACGAACTATAGCTACACAAATATTATATTTCTACTTTAAATAGATCTTTTACAATCGAGTTGTGCAACCGATTTCAGCAATCGAATCCAGCAATCGAGTCAAGCAATCGAGTCAAGCAATCGAATCCAGTAATTCAGGAAAGGTTCGATTCATTTCAGCAATCGAATCCAGCAATCGAGTTCAGCAATCGAGTTCAGCAATCGAGCTGATCAATCGAGTCGAATGATAGAGCATATCGATTGTTGATCTGGACTTAACTGTTTCATGACTCTGATTGTTTCGATTCTAAAAACATCTTGCAACCGTCCATCACTACCCTAATATGTACAAGAAAGCAAATCTGCTTTTGGGTAAATCTAATAACCGTGAGATATCTGGGACGGTTGACAATGCCATTGTGCACCAGCTCGGGCCGCAGGCCGAATTGTTAGCAATTTTATTCAAATCACAGGTAGATGCTTGCAGTCAAAGAGTAAAAGAGTAAGTGCAAAGTGTCCTTAACAGCCAAAACGAGCCAATCCTTCGAATGGTGCGCAAAGTGCAAGCAACCTCTTTCATTTTGTCAGTATTGAATTATATACCTCCTTTGCAGTATAAAAGTTAAAAAGTCTTTTGGACACGATGGGTTGGCAAACTTAATTGTTAAACAACTTCTGGTCTCTATGCTCAGATAGCTTTGGTATATTTTTAAGAATGTTTTGACCAACGGTTACTTTTTAGATTCTTGGAAACTGGCTAAAATTGTTTATTAGAAGGGTAGGAGTCAGGAAACTTAATTGGTTCTTAAGATTGTTCAGCCTTTTGAGAGAATTTATGTGAAGTTAACTATTATCTACTATGAGCTCGCTGAGTTTTTAACATAATACCAATTTGGCTTTAATCGTAGGTGTCGAACACAAAATTTTATCTCATACTTGCAGAATTATATTGCGTCTCAATCGAAGGAGTGAAAAACTCCTAGGTGATGTGAACCTCAAATAGAGAGAAAACTTGCGATTCTGTATGGTAAGAAGGTTTGCTGTGCAAGCTGATCAAGCTAGGATTTCTAAAGTAGTTGACGCCTCTTCTTCCTCGCCAACAGGCTATTCTAAGCCAGCGTGAAAGGAACTTCAATTAGCTGTGATATGAGGAGTGCCAAAAAGATCCATCATTGGACCTGTTTTTTCACACCAAATACACTACTGATTTCACTATTTCATTTCAAAGCTCTACGATTGATTACTTTTAGTTCTACATTGAAATACCCTGGTATTGACTTTCACGAATTGCTGACACAGAAAGGCGAATCAGGAGCCCGTTGTGATACCATTGGTACTCAACTGTCAACCACTCAACTCTGGGAGCTATTTGGTTCCTTTGATGAACTGTACAATGTATTTTAGTTCGATTAAGGAAAAATCAGTTAGACCTAAGACATAGGGCGCTCCAAGAGGTACCATTCTCTTCCTCGCGAGAGCCGGACACTGGCACATGAGATGGAAAATGGACTCCTCTTCATCTACTGAGCCACAACTCCTACAGAGATCGTAGAACCTTGCCCCAAATTGCTGTACGTGCCGCTCTATGAGGCTGAGGCCCGTGAAAACGTCGACACACAGTCGAAAGTTAAACGGGTTAAACACAACAGCAATCTGATGCGATGTGCATTCATGGACGTCCAGATCTTCTTAGCGTCCTCAAAGTATTTTTCCTCATGGTTAGTTCGACCGATGACATCGGTGTACCTGTAGTGAAAAGGCATGAGACATCCGGTTACCAAGTGCCAAGCCTTGCCAATTCGTCGACCACATAGTTGTTCTGAATACCCTGATTATCACATCAATTGCTCTGTTGAATGTCTCGACATCTCCCTAAAAGATGCGATTCTGGTCACTGAACAAAGACCAGCAAGGGAGTTAATAGTCGCTTCACTGTTTATGAAAATGCATATATTCACTCCCAATATTTTATTACACAGAAGCCAGTTGATGGTCTGAAAAACAGCAACCACCTCCGCCTGAAATACTCTACAATAGTCCGGGAGGCGAAGGGAGAGTCTTAAATTCAGCTCATCCGAGTATGTATCGCTGCCAAATTTATTGATCACTTTTGAGCCATAAGCTCATAATCGAGGGTAATGCCATCAATCCATTCATCTCCACTCGGAGTGCGAATTAAAAACTCGAGGTCTAGTAGAGTGTCAACGTCTGCTGGTGCGGTCATTGCAGTCTCACAACAGGCAGATTAGCTTCCTGCAAGATAATTAGGTGGGTTGGCAACAAATGAAGTAGCACGAAAAATGCCTTGCTGGGAGTGGTCTGGAGGACCTCTGTCTGCAAAAGTGCAGCCAACCTTTGCACTTTGATTCTCGTTGAAATCATTTTTGATTGAATGTAAGTATTTATATTGCAGTATGCTGCGGTCAATCGCGCAAGTATGGTTTTGAAAAGAGCTGTGATTGTAACGATATTTAGGCGAAATATGGGAGGAATCTGATCATTTTGGCATTGAGACCCGAAATATGTGATGTGATTATGACCTGTGAAAATTCGAACACTTCCAAACCAACAAAATGGTTTTGAATTTCTCTTCACATCTAGATTGAAAAACATACTACTTTTTTTTTCCAATTGTTTTAAGCAACCAGGTCCTAAAATATGTAAGTATTTTTCAATGAATCTTATTAGCAAATAATGTAATGTTCACGCTAATGACTGGTCTAAGCATGGTCTTCCTCAAATGGAAGATTTATTCTAGAATATTGAATCAATTATTTTTCCCCAAAAAGACAAATCTCCCAAAAAGACTCCCAAAAAGACTCCCAAAGGCTCCTAAAAAGACAAATCTCTTCGTACATCGCGAAAAAGAACCAACATAAAACGAAGTTAATTGAAAATTATGTTGAATTTCAATTAGACTCACTATAACTGTGGCAAAAGATATGGCCTTGAAAACGCCAAGTATAATAAGACAATTTCAGAGCAAGTGGTTGTTTCGTTTGTCTCCATCATGTGCAAAATTAATCAATTAAATAGAACGAAATTATATCAATTAAATAGAATCAACATAGTTTTTAGTTTAATTATATCTAATAATGAATTTAACAGTTTCCGAATGGCATTTTTATTATCTTTGTGACATTTAATCGTTACTATTAAAACTCCAGGATTAATGAAAAATGAAGACGATATTTAATACAGTTTGTTAAGCAAAACTTACAAACCTTAGAGCGAAACAAACTTCCTCAATAAAGCGAATTCGGAAGCTGTGTTTAATAATCAATTTAATTCCGTGTAAATTCAAATAACATAGATATACAGATACTCCTAGCTTGAAACACTCAATTTCACAATCGAGTTAGGTACTTAGTAGTTATCCGCCCATGATCCGCATCGAGGAGCACCCATTGTACCAGAAACTACTTTACCGACTAGACTACAGAATCAGGTTTGTCGAAAATAGTTGAAATGTGTCAATAAGTCACAGAATTCGAAAAATTGTCTGCAAAGATGATGCACCAAGCACTAAGATCACTTTACTCTCTTCTCTTTGCCTACAAAATTATGATAGCATACATTCGAAAAAGAAAAGTACGTCGTCTGCCAGCATTTGCTATCGAATATTATTTGTCCACCTCAATAGCTTGTCTACCTCAATTGTATACCATCGTCTGTCAAAAATGCCACTAACATTCTTCTTCGATTCGATTTAATAATTTATGCAATATTTCACAAGCTCATAGTTGTTTGAATTTTTCTATGTAACTACTTATTTATCTTCTCCGAATCGGAGTTCTCACAAAAGATATTTCCACACTATTATTATTGTATGCAAATTAAAATCCATACATATTCATGTTTCTACATTTTTCTATTATCACCATTGATACACTCGCACAAACACTCCACCAGTTTTATTCAAATTAGGCTGCCAATTATGCTCATCCGCAAAAAAAAAACGCTTTTATTACTGTGTTTTGTTAACTCATTTAAGATAAATATTCCGAGCGATTGCGACGCGCATATTATTCTTAAGTAATAAACTATTTGAAGACATGGTCTTGTCTTTTGTTTTTCTTGTACGACTTGTGTGTGTTTTTATTATCCGAGCTTCAAGCATTGAATTAGTGGCTGTGAACATTGGTGTACATACAGTCTATTGATATGTGTAGCTATACTAATGTACATATATCGTTGAATGCTGTTAATAAGATTGTTGTTTATTTATAAATATTGACGAGTATAGAAACGTTAGTCGAAAATAGGACTATTTACCAAACTTAAGGCTTGATATTTATTGGCAATCGAAGAGGGAAATTGAGTTTTATGGCAATTGAATTGAATTGATTTGAAACGCGATTATTTGGAGCTCGAAATAAGTTTCGTGAAGCTCTTTACTAGCAATACATTGTGAACATTAGGTCCGTTATCATTGAATTCATGACCAAACTACAAATAAATTCATATTTCAAGTAGCTTCACAACAGATTTGATATCCTAATTTAAGTTCTGGTAAAATAGCACAAATACATTAATAATTGTTTCAAACTCATTTGTAACTAATCATCAAAAGCTAACATTTCGTACAGTTGCATTAATGACCAACATGTGGTTTAACTTAAGCGCATCAAGAGTTCAGTCATCAAAATAGAAAACAATAAACATGAAGACCGTTTTCACCTATCTAACTCACTTAGCTAGAGCTGTGGCATTTCTCTTGTAAAACACATCACGAACACTTGTCAAACAAGTAATAAAAGAAACTCTTCAGTTTGTTGTTTACACGCATGGAAGATGTTACAACTTCACGCGACGTTATCGAAGCTTACCACTTTACTACATAGTCTTCATAATGCGTTTGTCCGGTAGTAGCTGCTAAGTTTGTACATATTCGTAATTACAAATTAATTGAATAAACGCATGTGTTCGATGGACATGCACCATATTGTTTGCATTTTCGTTTTCAGGCTTTTGCCAGCGATACAAGACAAAATATACTTGGTTTAGCTCGTATTTACTCAAATAGTAATTATTAGTTACATGTAAAGTGCTAACATGAAGTTTTATTTGTTATTGAATTGTCAGCAGTAAATTATTTTTTAATGTATATTGTCATTTAGGACTTTGGATAGATAAAAACATGTGATTGGTTTTTAATGTACTCCAGTTGGGCATTCTTTTGTGTCAAATAGGTACTCCAAAATACTGGCGCCCAGTGTGGGGGTGCGTTTTACTTCTGTACTAGTTATATTAGCTTTCGAAATCTACTTACTCGAAATGACTTTGGGCTTTAATTTTTATAGACCATACCTGGAAAGAGAAAATAAAAAAAATTTAATGCTTAGTTCGATTAGCCATAACTAATGAGTAATTGTTAGGTAATTCATAGTAAAAAAAGAACTGAAAGATACAGATACTCATCAAAAACACCAAACGTCTACACGCAATCCCAATCTTTAAGAAAGTCAGTCTTCAGGGTTGGCAAAAGAATCGACAATCTGTCAGGAATGAATTACTGTTCGAGCTAACAGGTAAATTTAGCTCAAAACATATCATTTCAGATTAAGCAATCAAACCCACATAAAAGCCATTTCAAATTAATAAAGAAAATTGGCGTAATAAAACGAGCCGAAATAACTTTCATTCTACGGTTGAATAAAATATTTTGGAATCTTGTAATAAAAAATGGTGATGGTTTTGAAAATAATGATTAGAAGCGTAATATTTGTTTTTACAAAAACATAAGAGTTTGAACATTATTCCAGTGTTTTTACATAGCATATCAGAAACCTGGCTATTTGGCAATTTGTCAAGTGGTGATTTATTTCCGCTTCAGAATGTTTTCAAATGTGTCGTAATGGACGGTGGTGGAGTTCTGATTTACGAGCGTAAATCTCGAAGTCTGTGCACTAGGCGTTGTGGTATCTCACCTAATTGATTGTTTTGATGTCCGTGTTTATCGGTAATATAGTAATTGCTTATTACTTATCTATCTTTTAACAGCGAAGTGTTTGACTTTATTCTTTCCTACTATTGCCATTTTTTTTTCCTATCCTCCTATTTTTTTACGTGGTGAACTCAACTTCACTATGGTTTACTGATGTCTTTCATCAATATCTATCTTGTCTACAAATGATTTTTCGACTGAGCAGTTTTTCTTTATTTTTATTTTCTGGTTCATATCCCGATGTGATTATGTTCCCAACGGTATTACCCGTACGTTGGATCTCATTTTTCCAAGCTTCTGTCTTCTTATGTGTCTCTGTCCTCTTTATTTTTCCTTTATGTTGATCCTGATTTTTATAATCCTCTTCGTTTTAGCCTATTTTTATCTTATTTAAAGTTAATTCCTTGCAAATATTTGCTATAATCAGTGCTAACAAGTGGTATTCCGTTTTTCGAGGTCTTGAAATTAATGAAACTTTTCTTCATTTGACACTCTCCTTAGCTCTCTTAAATCTAACTATGGTACTTGTCTACCTTAGTTTTGCTTTAGTTTTAGTTCCTAAACTGCCCCGCAATGAATTTCTTCACAGTTTATGTGAGGAAACACTTCAACATTACTAGACTTTATAATTAGCGGCCGAAAAAGAATTGAACAAGCAAAACGTATGTGTTTTGTTCATATTAAATTCTGTCCCTCTTTTAATAACTCGAGGCCTTTCTGGTTATATGTTCAATGCCTCAAAACGACCAAGCAATTTCCTGGCAGTTTATGTTTCAAGGAACCACTACTACATTATCTCAAGATATTTGTGATCTGTTTGCAAATTTTTTCTATTTTCCTGGTGCTTCCTCTAACGTCTCCTCGTAAGATTTTGGTTCGTCGTTGTCTTCTTTATTAATTGACCAAACGCTGTAAGTTTTAAGATAGAAATTTTAATATTTTCGTTAAATCTCTTTGCAAAGAGTGGTTTTGATGGTATTTTTAATGTTGCCACTTCCTTATGTGTTTCCCTGTCTGTTTTATTTCTTTAGAGTTTGTTGTTGAGTGTTCTTCCTCCTCGATTTAAAACTTTCAACGTCTATCTGATTTTGAAATCAAGAGACGTTAGCTATATTGGCAATTGCCGTCCGATATCTTTGCGCTCCTGTTTCTTAAAGTTGCCTGATCGTATTTTACATTATAAAATTTACAGTGCTTCAAGTCACTTGTTTTTTAAAGAACAAAATGGATTCATTGAAGGGCGGTGTACGTAAACTAACTTTGTTGAATCTATCGATTTTGTCGCCTGTTAACTGAATAGTGGCCTACAAGCTGATGTGATCTAACCATTTGGCAAGGTAAATCATTCAGTAGGTACTGTCAAAAAAAAAGTGCGTAATTTTTATATTTCCGATATCCTTCTTTCCTGGCTTTCTTTCAACATCAATGATCGTACGCTAACGTCTGTCTTCCTTCCATTTTCTTTCTTTTGGCGTTCCTGATTGTCTTTTGCATGCAGATGACCACGTAATGATTGTTTTCATTTACAGTTGAATCTCTTTGCTCTAAACGAGTGATGTTCCGTGGACACTCTTGCTCTAACTGTTTCCAAGTGCTTTGCGATGTCTTTTTTCACCAAGCCTAATCGGATTACCTGTGAATAATTTTTGTCTAGTGTTTTTTTGTAACATGAAGATCAACATAAGGACGTTGGCATCATTTTTGATCCAAAATTAAAAGATGATCTGCATATTTCTTTCCAAAGCATCGAAAGTAGCTGGCTTGCTGAACTGTAATTTTGCATTTGATATCAGCGACCTTTTATTTTCCCCGAATGTGGTCTCCTCGCTTCGTTTACTTGTCTAATGTTGTAGAATATGTTCTTCATAAGCTAACTCTTGTTGTCTGTACAAGTTTAATGTCTCTCTCTCAAACTCAATCGCTGGAAAATTACATTTCTTCGTATTTTCGTCTACTTTCATTTTCTTTTACCCAGGGTGGTAAGAAATTATGACGAGCAGAAGTTTGGTTATCTGTCATTGGCTGTTGATTCTTTTGACACAGTTCCATATTTCTTCCATACTGTGCTTCAATATTGTGAATGTTGCTTGAATTATTCATCGTTAGCCGTAATACATACAAAGTACGGGTGTACATGGAAAAAGTAGAACGAAATTGGCTCCGAGTCCTCCCTGATTCAGTCTCGATGATGGTAAGCTAACTACGTTTACATGGTAAGCATTCAATCTCACCGAAATCTGCACATTTGGACGACGTTCGGACTTCTGCATAAATCTTGGACTTATTTAGGGAAGACTTCTCAGACTGGATCCGGGGGTCTAATTAAGCCTTATGCCTATTTTGCGGAAGAACTGTTGGATTGATCCAGACGTTCGATTCTGACGAGATCAAAAGTTGGCCATATCGAAAAATCTACTATTTTCACAGGGGACATAGGCACACAACAGCTTTGGATAGCTTATTAGCTCTGGGGCGAGGACATAACCCAGTTTATCTGAATCTACTTTATGGAAATTAATTTGTTCACTCAACACCAAAAACATTTTTAAATTAGGCAAGTGAGCAAAGAGAATGAAAGGAAGACATAGAAATAGAAATATTACTCTTTGATAATATTTTTGTGAAGAAGATTTCCCTAAATATGCTAAGAGTATTGAAATCACCGCCTAAAAGAACATATTCAATGGAAAGTTTTTGTTATGAAACGAAGAAAAACCCGTAAAAAAGCGTACTTAAAATACAAAAAGGCTATTGTTACACATTTCACTGAACCTTTTGTGAACTTTTCAATTGGTGCAAAGCTTAAAGTAGTACTTTAATTCAGAGTATGCCAGATTATATGAGGAAATGATTATAGTCCCATAACCTGATTTTATGAAAGTTTTAGATGAAGCATTCACGCAAGCAACTACATCGCCGCGTATATATTATTTTAAGCAAGCACTATCCTGCATAAAACGAGTAAATTAATAAATGTTCACGTGCTCCTTGAATTATTGAAAAATCGTCCCGCTCTTTCCTTCAATATCCACAAATTTTGCCAATAATCTTCCCGAAAACTAATTTTACTTCAAAGCAGTTGGTTATAGTTTCATAGATATTTTCTCAGCTCAGAATGAAATTGAATCCTATCCTAATCAGGAAGAATATACAATGTAAATGGATATGCAAATATTCAATGCTGATTTATCATATAACACCAAAATATCAGTTTTCAATTTATTCGGCATTTCAATCAGCACAGATAAAGAAGAGCAACTGATGAATAGATAAACGAGAAATCGAAATAAATAAATCGATATAAATGAAATTATATTATATTTTCCAGTGAATCAAATGAAAGATCTGGAGGGCAGTAGAGCAATAAAAAATAATAAAAGACTTTACTCCAGATATTCATTGCTGTTATAGGTTGAATTTCTGTTTTGTGAGAAGTACCTGAACATAACTAAACATTTTATCAATTTGTTTCGATATAAGACCACACTGGGCGCGAGTATGTTAAAGATAATTTTGTGGACAGTCAAGCTTTATTTCAAAAATAAAATTTCAAAGTGTAATGCAGGTACATTATTAATATGTAGATGAATATATCAAGCAATAAAAACAAGTATGGGTCACATGATTTGAGGAGAGAAACAGCAAACGAAAGCTACAGACAATCATTTTATCTGAAGAAAAATCGATATTTTATACTTGAATGAATATATAAGTTTATCTTTACCACTTTTTAGATTCTAGCGATTAAATCAAGTATCGGAGAATGTTTTCCGATTCAACTTTAATTTTAAACAGCAAAAGCCGCCATCAGAAATATCTATAAATTACCCCCGATGTACCAATTCCATTCAAGTGTTTAAAATGTATAAACCGTCTGCATGTAATTTAAAAGTGCTCCTAAATTTGAAATCGCAGTAACTAGCTGTAAATAATATTCAAAAACTGAAATAGCATACCCAGCAAGCTAATTTCAACATCACTGTAAATCTAAATCCCCTCATCTAATTATTAAATCTGCCCCTAATTAGCTTAAATTTTATTGATTTCCTCTACATCGCATTCAACGTATTGTCGCTTGTATTGGCTTTCGTATGTCAGAAAAATCATTATAAAAGTTTCGTCAAGAACTACTGTTACGACACATGGTACGGCGTCATCAGCTAGTAAAAACCAACTACACATAAAACGTAGCAAACATTCCGAAAAAAAAACTTTCATAACTTCCTATGGCTTCTTTCTGCCTAGTATAAGACGAAATTTTCCACCATTGGCTACAACGAACCATCAACGCTTGTCTACAAAATGTGACCTTATTCGCGTATTTATTTTCAGGTCATTTCTCTTCGCCACAACATTGTTTTTCCAAAGCAATGGTGAAAGAACACGGAAAATATTGCATGCAAGCTCAAGGATCATTAGGAATGCGCATGAATACCTTAAAGAATATTGAACAATTAACACGTGAATTCTTAAAATTTCATCAGAAACCAACTGCGAAAAAATTATGAAGAGAAAGAAGCTGAACTAAAAAGTCGGGAAGATCTATAGATTCAATGCAATTGTCAAATTTGTGAAAAAAAAACTTTCGAACTTTTTCCTGTGTTTTGTGTTGGACTCAGGTACTCAAACAGAACAATACATTAAATTTCTATTTATAGTCGCGGCTTTGGCTTCGTTTCTATGTTTCTTAAGAATTGAATGCGAAATGTATTTTTAAAATTCGTGATGCATTGCGAAAGCGCAAAAGCCATCAAGAACCAAAAATAGAGTAAGAGACAAGAGTAAACATAGACGCAAGTGTGATAGGAGTGAAAAAGAGTAGAGAATAGGAGATATGACGGTGATTTGGATGATGCTTTGAAATGTGCATGTGTTTACATGGATCGATAGTGCACAAGGATCCATTACGCGGTTCTATTAAAAAAAACACAAAGTGGTGTGAAATATGTATACATGAGTTATTTTTGCTTTGAAACCCACGTGTTTTATTAAGCATTTTTGAATTTTCATTGGTGGCTTGGCTTAAACATTTAGAGGATTTATTACAAAACATACGTATGAAGAAAAGAAATAATATTTAGAAAAAAAGTGAATTTATCTATGAATCTATCTTTGGAACAAATTTAGAGGATTTTTTGAAAAGGCTGAATTGAAGACTTTCAATACGACTGATGCTTAAACAAACGGCATTTTATAAGCCTACACAAAACAAATCTCAACGTCGACCAAAGTTTACACAAAGGTAACAAATTATTAAACTCCAACTACGGCCACCTCATTCGTTTCATTAGATTGATTGGAGTGAATCACCACACAAAATCCAGTGATGAAAATAGATTATGCAAACACCTGACGCCTTAATTATGATAAATTCTCACTAATATACTATCGCACGGAATGCTAACTAGAACTTTTCGGTCAGGCACTTGTTTACTCAATTCATCGAAAACATGCAATTTCTGCATTAGATCTCTATCGAAAATGCACATGATGGCGCGACGCTTAGCTCAAGTACGTGATTTGCAATAATCTATCTAGTCAGAAACTATTGTGATTTGGATTTGCGGTGTGAGACAACAGTGCGCATAAATCAGAAAAGTGACATGTGAAAGCATATGAGGTGTGAAGGTTTTGCGATACATTCAGTGATGATCGTGTTACCTACCGATTTATGGGTACTCTATAAATTTTTATTAGAATCTTGAATGTTTTACAGTTGTGTAAACTACAGAGTGAAAACATTACACTTCGAGTAGAACCCATGAAATTTATTGCAAACATTATGACATACGATGAAGAATAGATGCACACGTTTTAGACAAATTCATGTGTAGATCCATATCCGCATGAATTTCATGCTAGAATGACATTCTGAGAGCAACGCAATTATATAATGCTGCCAGATCAGTATAGATAACGGTGTTATATTCAATTAAAATTATTGCTCTGGAAATATTCTCATGACTACGATCTGTGTAAAACGGGAGTTAATTGTTCATTTGATAATAACTATAGCCTTAACCTTCAAATAAAAGAAAAAAATTAGTGTAGTGGAACTTGCTAATAGATCAAATTTATCCAAGTTCATTATTATTTTTTTATTAAATTCGTCTAATCCAGACTATATATAACAATAATCAATCATTCTTATACAGAATTCGTTTAAGTGATACTGTAGACAAATGAAAATCAAAGATACAGTAAGCTTCGTTAGATCATCAACTAACTGCACCAACAGGTTATTTGCAAATATATATATATAGGTTTGTAAATCGTGTTAAAGTTAAGTAATTTGAGTCAATTGCGCCTGTTAAAATGTTTGCAGAAACTAAGATTTTGTAGCTTCGACGTCGAGAATTTAAGGCATCTTTTCGTAAAGTTTAAGGTATCTTTTCGGCCTTGATAAGAAGGTAAATGTAAAGGGTCATACTACGGAAGACCGCGAAGACAGAAACGTAAGCACCACTTTTGAATGGACCCAATTTGGTCAATAAAAACTTTTTGATACGGAGCAATAGGTCTAACTAGGCTGCCAAAGATGGTCTTAGTCTGTAAACTGTTGTTTAATTCTTTAATACAGCGGACTTACGTCCAATCACAGATTAGAAAAAACAATAAAACAAATCCAATAAATAGAGTAAAACTGTATAACAATACAGTGTAAGAAAAACTTATTATTAATATTAAATTGTCATGATACATTAGGACTCTATTTTTATTTTATATTTGTCTAAAGAACGCCAGAGGGAGAAGACTTAGTTTCAACTTGTTATGTTGTTTAACTATACGTAACAACGGTGAAACAGTAAACATCAGTGCACGCGAAAGGAACATTAAACATGAAAGAAGATATCTTGAATCAACAAGATTTATGCTGTATACATGAGAATAAACATGATGGTATTGCAGTTTCAAAAGGAGACACATCAAGGAAAACTCTGTGTGATTCAAGGGAAGGAATATGCAATATCGATAGTCAATGATTTGAATCACAAAAAGGAATCTTGAATTTGTAAAACAAAGGGCGAGTAAACCAAAGTTGGACGGATTCAATGGAATGCATAATGTATTGATAGTGGAGACACCTTACTTGACAGCAGTGCTCCAGAATACTACGGACAAATAACGGAAAAAGATGTAAACATGTGGAGAGGTTGACAAAGGGTTTGGAGGATCTAACGAACAAACCAGATAATTTAGAAGCGCTGAGAGTGATGTACATTATATGTTGATTGAATTTGAGTTTCAAATCAAATATCAAACCAAGGTCCTTGAAATTGACAACAACGTTAAGAGAGGAACTTAAAACAGTGTAAGAGAAGGTAACATATGGCATTTTATGCGTATAACACATTTACTGATACTTCGCGGCATTCAGAGTAAGCAATGCACCTTTTATTTAACGCAGAGAAATTCTTTTGTAGCTGATAACAATCGTCAAATATCTCGATTAATCGGAACTTTCTGAAGTCATCAGCATTTTTCAGCAAGGAGAACGTATACAGCACGACCAGGTCATTGATAAATAGCCAGAGCAACAGAAGGCCAAGAACTGAACCTTGCGGAGCTCCTGAAGTAGGACAAGATGGAACAGCGGTACATGAATTGACAGTTACGACACGAGTACGATCAACAACAGAGGAAGTGAACCAGGAGAGTAGAGGACTAGAGATAAAGTCAAAAGCTCTAGGAAAATCTAGATGCAACGGCATTGGTAAAGGAAAGCACGTTGGTCATTGTAGATTTACCTTTTATGAACTCTTTCTGATCTGAATCTATTGTAAGCCACCTTTTCCAGTAGTTTACTGAATCGGGAAAGGGAAAAAATGGGGCGATAATTAGAGGTACAAACAGGGTCACCAACTTTGTGTACGAGGAAATCGTTTGCCTTTTTCCATAGAGAAGGGACTGTAACCGAAGTAATACTTAAACTAAACCCACAAGGAAGAAAATAAAGACTTAGGTAGGATATTCGGAATACCATCAGAACCATAGCCAAAACTAGTATCAAGGAAGCACATTCAGGATTCTACTTCAATAGGATTGGCACGAAAAGAGGATAATGTTGCAGAGACTTTAGCGGAAGAGCGAAAGATTAATTGCGATAAGGAGGAAGTAAACTAGCGAGTACAAAACTTGTGAGATGGAAGCTGTTACATTGTTGTACTACATACAGTTGGGATTAATAGAGGCGCTTCTTAGAGAGTGAATGTAGGAACAAAAAGATCTAGGCTGATCAGATTGGATAGATGCTTCAATGTGAGTGATGTAAGAGTGCAAAGCGATCTTTGCACTGTACATTTGTTCGCTTTGGAACAGAGCCTTTATGTTCATTAAGGTCACTTTCGGAACATGTGATTTTGTATTTGATTTTGTCCTTTGTCTCAAGAACGGCAGCAGTGTCAGCGTTAAATTAGGCAGCACTATTTGTTTTAGAAGAGCGGTAGAATGGGGTTAAATCCAAAATTATGTTAGTAGATAATGAATAAAATTTTTGAATTAACCTCCTTTTTTTCAGTGGCCATGGCTGAGAAGTTTTCTTTAGAAGTTTGCAATTGAGGGAGATTTCTAAAAAAAAAAGGAAAGGACGGTTCAGATCAGGAGGTACATAAGGAGAAAAGGCTGTATTTGCCGTAACGGAGCACTTAGAACCATTGGACAAAATAAAATTAAGGACTCTAGAGAATTTGGGAAGGTATTGAGGTGAGAAAAGGAGCACAGTGAAAGGATAGAAAGATAAGCAGTGATATGCTGATGGTAGGTACAATAAACGAGAATATAGCATCCCAATAGACGGTTAGAATGTTGATATCTATACATATGAATAGGAAAGCCGTAAGAAACTTAGTGTTAAGGTAGGAAAAGAGATCAGCAAATAAAATTTCGTAAATTAAAATAGGGCTTTTACAAGGGATATAGATAGAAGCAACAAACAAAGTTTTGGAAATGGAATTGCGAGCAAAAACACATTCAGCAGAAGGAAAATCACTGCAGTGTATTCCATCGGGAACCATATTTACACCGATTAAGACGCCACATCTAAAAAAGTAAAAGTAAAGCAATCCCACGACAGCTTCATTACAATTTTTTTTAATCATTGTGGATACGAGTGTGGAGTGATTAGTTCCACGACTCACTTTACCCCTGATTTAAATCAGGTACCTATTCAGAGCTAGGTGAACTCAAAGCTTGGTGAGCGGACCCTCGTCCGAACCTGGATTCGAACCAGGGACCCCACACGCAAGAAGCCAGTGCTCTACCCACTAGGCTACTTAAGCTTCGCCACATCTATCTGATCTCTATTGGCGCTCTTTACGGAAGATATGATGTAAAGGAAGCAGGTCATTATTATTATGCAAACTCTAAGTCAGCCAAGTTTCTGTTATCTAAGTTTTTGCATTGAAAGTTTGCTGTTAATAGTAAACTTTCAATGCGGTTTTTATGTTAGAAAGCTCTTTGGTCGTATAGGATGCAAATTTCTATGAGGTGTCTTGGTGTATTCCTTAAACAAAACGCCTGAGGGCCAGAAGTCTTTGCTTAGCATCGGTGCCAGCAGTTACCGTTCTTTACAAAACCTATGTCATTGCTAGATTTCGCAACGATTAAGTCGATGTGATCGTCAAATGTGAATGTTTGATTCAGCAGTTCTTTTAAATCGAATAATTTCGCTGGTCAATTTGAGAGTGTACTTAAACTTGAGTATTCATATATTAAAGGATTAGTCTTGCGTGTGTAAAATATAAAAGTACGCTTGTCAGGATTAACGATATTATTATCGAAACACCAGCTAGCAAATCTGTTTAAATCCTACTACAAATCATTGTGATTCTTAAGATTTTCAACATCTTTAAAATTTTTAGCAAGACATAAATCAAAACAGACAATGACTGTAGATTGGAACTCAAATCATTAATAGATTAGGCGACCAGTAAAGGGCCCAGATGACAGCCTTGTAAAACACCACACGACATTGAAATTTTAGATGATAATACACGGCGAAAGGATACAAATTTGGTTTGATTCGTCAAGGAAGAGTCGACCCAATTCAAAAACATATTAAGGAGTTGAAACGAATGAAGCTTAGCAAAGAGTTCAGAATGATCAAGCTTAGCAAATGCTTTTGCCAAGTCTCTTTAAACACAGTCAGTTTGAAGGTTAGCTTTGCTTGAATCGGTCACTTGGTGAGAATATTCAAGAAGGTTCGTTGTGGTTCGCTACAATATCGGTGGTTAGAGCTGCAAAAAATTTAGCGTTGCAGGTGTAATATAGTCCACCAGGTAGTAACATGAGCTATTACGACTCCTTTGGTTGAATATAAAAGCGACGGTGGAGTATTTCCACAAATGTCTGTTATTAAGCATGTATTGAAAATATAAAATAGGGCAGGTAGTATTGATGACACAGAACTTTTTAGACCAAATTAAGTTGGCACTAGGTATTCGATTGCTGTCAAGTTTATTAACAAATACGATAATTGTGTCTACGTCAATTTTTAAATCCTTTATTACTAAAGAGGAAGCTACTGAGTTCGTCAAGAAGGGAGAAGAGATTCTGAAGTAATCCAAGTCCATAGAATAAGCTGTAAGGAAAATATAAGCAAATAAATTACAAATAACAAAAGGATCAGCAATAATCCTATGCAATGTTAATATCGCCTTGCCCGCCACTGGAGGTAGAGTTCGGAGCCTCAGAGCGACCGTCCGCTAAGGGTTACCAGTTGATGTCGTCGGTATTGTTAGCAAGGTCGCATATGAGCTGCATAATATTTATTAGTGAAGTGTAAACGTCATGCGAGAAGTTTGATGGTATCTAACAACTAAAAATACCTTCGTTGTGAGTTCGACTCGAGCACAAATAAATTCATTATCTGTATGCGGTATCTGTATTAAAAATATTTGGAGTTTTTTCGGAAAGACCAGAAGAACGCCACTTCTAAAAGAATCGTCAACAAGATATTCATATCTATCTCGGCGAAAAATATTATATTCCGAATTAAAAACTTCAGCATTGTGAAGATTTGGACAAAGTCACTTATTGGTGATAGCAATAGCATCACAAACTTCAGAGCTCGGGAGCTCATAAAACATTAAGTTTGAATCGCATCTCACTCACGCTGACGTAGAGTATTGAGATGGGTTCGTCCCATTCTTTGTTGCAGTGCTTAGTTTATTTGTTTTTTTTTGTTGACGAATTCGTACAATGGAGGTAGAAGACAATGGAGTGACCAGTCACATTTGAAATGTATTGGAGGAGACGAAACTATGAGGTAAGGAGAATGCGATGTTTTGTCTGTCTATTGCTGATGTTTTTTCCCCTCTTGCACGTTTATCTCATTTGGAAATATGTCATATGATCACCACGTGAAGAATTTCTTGTTAGATGAGACGTTTGGCGAAAGTCGCAGGGGTAGATGCAAAGTATTCGTTTCACATGGGCCACTCTACTATTTTACCTCTATGATTCGTACACAACGGAGTTCGGGGGGCCATAAATTGCTATAGGGGATGGAACTAGGAGCAACAACCTGGAGCTATGATTTTATATGAAAATACGCGATGCCGGTGTTTGAGGTAAAGAGCAATTCACTTGGATTTTTTGAACCTATGCATGTTGAAATCAAAAATAGATTATATTAACCAATAATAAAAATAAAATTGTGTTGTTAAACGTACATTCAATTCAATCTCTTTGAATATGTAGCTTCAAGGCTTTTCTTTCACCGTTGCTCCGAATATTAGCGAATCCTTTCCGCCTTGGTCCTTGTATTCTTTTTATTATTAGTCCGAAATCCAATAAAATCAGCACTGTTAGATAGTCTAGTAACAACCTTTTTATCGAAAAAGAAACATAAATACAAGGAGCGGTAATTACATACTGTGACTTTTTTGCATTTGTTATAAGCTGGTTGTTTTCTTTTACTTAGACACGATACTTCTGTTATGCGTGAGTCAAAATTCTTCTTTCATTTTTATTTGCAAACCCAACTGTAAAAGATTTGAAGCCATCTTTCTTTAAAAAAGGGGCAAAAACAAACGCTTCGGTGATACTGAGAGTTTTATTTCTAAATATTTCTGCTGATAATTTTTGAATGTAAATGTGAAATTACTACCTTAAATGTAAACGACCAGTTCTAGCAAATGGGCTTTGATGGATTCAAAATTTTATGTAAACACTCTGATGTGATCTACAGCGTTTCGCACAATGCACAAGTATCGCGAACATGTATTTGCGATTGGCACACATTCTCCTGTGGCAATTATCAACTTTAGCAAATATTAGTTCCACACAAAATTGTGTTTGACAAAATTATCTAATCTTTCTCATGCAAGTCAGATTTCAATATGACATAGCCCCTTTCACCTTGGTTCCATATTATATGATACCCGGCTAATTTGAGTGCATGCAGCATGCGTGTAATCGATCCAATTTGCAATTAACAATTTTTCCATGATGGAACAAAAACTGCAAAATGACAAGAAAACAGCAAATCAAACAGCAACGTAAACCTGCATAGCCTAGAATCGGAAAACTGATAAGTGAAATCGATCTGTACGACGAATTGTTTAGATACACGGTGTATATGTTGTATGTTCGCCGAATGACAGAGTTAAGTAATTTTCATTGGAAACATTGAAATCAAAGCATGTTCCCGATGCAATTACAAGCAAATACGATTAAATATGGTCACAATATCAGAGACCACATGTGTATGATGCATATGATGATGTATTTGTATCATAGATGAATGCATGTGTAGAAATACATTTGCATGATTTATTTTAAACATTTTTTTTTTCAAATGAGTTAACTTATGTGGTACTTGAAACCGGTCGCGGTCTCGAAATCGGTTAGCCACAAAATAATACATGCTGTTGCAACTATGAAAATAAAGTAGCATATATGTTTTGCGAAATCTCGCAAAGGAATTGTAAGCATGCAAAATTGAAATGTTAAATTTTGAATGCAATATACTGCAAGACACTTTTTCCTCAAATTCAACTGTTTTCTTTGTTCATACGTTTGAGATTAGTCTAGTGGTGACCTACTCTTTGCTTAAATTTAAAAAAAACTGCTGTAAGATGTAGATACTCCAGTTTTTATTCAGCAAATCAAATCAGCTACATTGTTGCAATCACGGCATTGGAAATTGATACGTATGGAAACTAATCATGATCATATATGAATAAATGTATTGAATATCAAACACACAAATGTGCGTAGCTGCAGCTGTTTTGTCATAACTTTGCGGTGCACTTAAATATCAAATTCATTAGCTTGGTTAGTTAGAGCGACAAATAGTTGTCAAACTTTATTGCTCTTTATCTTTGTTTTAGAGAACAAGATTGTTGAGTTGAGTTTATTTAAGTGCATGATAAACATTTAGTTACAGTCGCAATTCATTTGCGATCAGACAGTGTCTTTACAGCATTGTTGTTTTTATATATACTTAGTACTTTGATACATATTTGATGTGTTTTAGTTCCTCTAGGGAACATTAGCACGGTGAAAACCCTAGTTTCTTAATTGTTTAAAACTTATCCTAGTTTATCTTAACTTCTACTTAACCTAATGATTTCCCGAAAGAAATTTGTTTAAATGTAGATAGTAATTAATAAATCATTGCAATTCAAAGCTAGTTGGTTAGATGGAGTCTGCAATAGCCATAATTAAAAGATTAGTGGCATTGGCAATGCTTTGCCTAAATTTGCTACTTAATTCAGTGGCAAGGTCATCTACTGTTTTGACTCTACTTTGCGTATGAATCTCAATGGTTGAAGCATACCATCGTTTGCTCAAAAGTATCTTTAGCCTTTTGTTTTATATTATTTGTAGCTTAAATGTATGTCCTTTCGCAAAAGAATTCCAAATTGGCGCGCAGTAAACAATTATTGGCTGGACAGCTGTTTTATACAGAAGTATTTTATTATCCAGGGACAAAGCGGATTTTCTGTTGATAAGGGGGTACATGACTCTTATGAGTCTTGAGCACTTTTCTGCCCCGTAATCTACGTAAGAGTGGAATGTTAGCTTTTTGTATAGTTTTCTTAGCCCATTCAATTATGCTGCCTTGTACATTTAGGGCCGGAGATGGCAGGAAGCGATTAGATCTTCTTTTAGTGAAATATATTGCTTGCGTTTTCAATAAATTAGTCTTGATTTTCCATTTGTTGTAAAAGCAATGGATTCGATTTAGTTGAATGGAAAGATTATTGGTCATAGTACTTGGGTCCGATGACGAAGAATAAATTGCTGTGTCGTCCGCGAATGCTGCGATGCGACATTGGCTCTCGATTAGTATGTCAGCAATAAATATATTATACAAGAGGGGACTAAGGCAAGAGCCCTGGGGAACTCCAGCTGGGATACACTTTACACCGGAGAATGTGTTTTCTACCTTACCATAAATTTTCTACCGATTTTGCACTAGTTTGTATATCAGTCCATGGTGCCAGACGCTATCGAAAGCTTTTTCCACGTCTAATAGTATCATACCCGTAGATTCTTTATTACTAAAAGCAGTGGAAATGTCACATTTCACTCTTAAGAGCTGATGGACAGTTGAATAGTTCCCTCTTGAAGCCAAACTGGAAGTTAAGTATGATATTAGTATTGTCTACTTCAATACTCAAGCGGTGAAGGATTAGTTTTTCAAAGAACTTTCCTATTTTTGGTAGCAAACTTATAGGACGATAGCATTGTGGCAAGGTCGGGTCTTTGCCTGGTTTCAGGATAGGGCTGACAATTGCTTCCTTCCATGGTAGTAGGAAGTGACCGATTTTGAGACAGTTGTTAAATAAAGTGCAAAGAAGCACAATGCCAGCTTGGAAAATATTTTTAATCATTCCATTTCCAATGCAAAATTTAAGATAAATTCTTTGTTCGATGACTTTATCCATTGCAAAAATCGCAAAACACACTTGAGACCAACTGACAAAATCAAGCACTGTAAACAAACTAAATGACAGATGACGCTCAAATTCCGTGTCATAGAAGACAGTTGTGCCAAAGAGTTTTGTCAATTCTTTTCAGACAGGCTTTCTAAATGATCAATACTCGGTACTTTCTTGACAGAATGTATAACTAAGTCATCTGACCTGAATTAGGTTTTTGAATTGCAGTTTTTAGGGGAAAAAAACCATAGAAGAAGGTGCTCCTATTTTAATGTAAGTTTTTTCATAATTTATTCACATAAAAACAAGTAAACAAATAATGATTCAATTCAAGGAAAATGTCGTAAGTAAAACGAGATATGAAGTTAAGTTGGAAGTTAGGTTATTAGAAGTTGAAATAGATAAACTACTGCTAACTACGAAGATTGCGAATTTCCTAGTTAGGAAAAATAGGATTTAACGAAAACATACCTTGGAATGTAGGAAAGGGATAAAACTCAGCAAGAAAAGGCATAGCTCAGCATTGTACTAGAAGACTGTTAAAAATATTTTCATTAAACATACAGATCTCATCATATACATACATATCATATTTCGAATGATTGCAAATGAAGAAAAGAAACTTTTTTAGAATCATACTATGCTTGTATATACCTTGTTGTCACAATTCAAATCTCGGCTATCTTTCACAACTTTTTTCTGACCATTCTGATCTCTCAGCATCTCCACCATTCTAAATTCTGCCATCAACCTCATCTTTTTAGCACGTACCGCAATCAGTGAATATTGTTCAAATCGAAAACAGAAATCACCAAGCAACTTAGTTCGGTATTGTAGTTTGCATTTCAATTATCTGACCGAGCATTGCATCACTAGAAATCGGCCTGGCTCTTTGATCTGTCGCATCTAATGAATATGTTAAACTAGATCATCGGCATTACTAAGGAATACGCGCTATACATGCATAGATGAGTGATAGATTATATTGGTTCTGTTTCGCACATTATTTTCTTCGTGGCAGAGCATTGACGCCAGACAAAGTTCATTGTTTACTTTTGCTCAGAATTTCAATTATTACAAGTGGTTTCCGTTACGCGTATGCAATATGTATGAGGAACATTGACCCATGTGCAAACATTCAATGTCGTCATTTTATGTTCGAGCTGATGTGCTTTACTTTGATGTGGATGACTTTTATTCCGGTTAATTAACTGTCGAGTTAATTTTTGTATCAGGGCATGCAGTTTATTTTTATACTGTGATTTATTGGACATGTTTTGGGGTTACAGGCACTTGAGTACATTTTTTGCAGAGTGTGGAAGCCACCAGCTATTGGAATCGGTAACAACAATGCCCAAATTTGTAATGCTGCTAAGAATCGGAAGATAAATTAAAGTTTACAAAGCGACAACATTAATAAATCAGAATTTGTCCATAAATGAGGGTGTTTCACTGCAGTTGGTCTGTCAGAACAAAAACAAAGTGTCGGTTAAGAAATATGCAAATAAAGGGTAGCATCATTAACACTGCACTGACATTTTTTTTAGCTCACTCACACGTATGTTGTTTGGTTAAAAAAAAGCATCTTGCATAAAATCCTGTGTAAATTATTTCCTTTACAAGTTCACGTGGGTTTACTTTTAATTAATAATGGACATTAATGCAACAAGAATAATAATTTTTGGGACAAATCAGACATTTCGCTTAAGCCTATAGTGGCTCGAAGTTTTTCGTAACGGTTGCGTTTAAGTATGAGGCAGGACAAACAATCATCAACTATTGTGTATTTATTAATGGTTGAAGTAATACATTTTTTGAAATGTTATCATTTTTTAAGTCAACTTTTTTAAAAAAGTACTCTGTCATCAATTAACTAATAAGTTACAACAATTGGAGAATGGATAAAAGAAAAAGGTTAACGGAAGAAATCATTGGTTAATGAATGAGTTTAGCATCGATCCTTGATGATTCATCGAAACCAGGTTGCCTGAAACGAATAGTTAAATGGTTCTTACTTTGCTTGTATCCACTATTGCAATAGGAAGATTTCCTCCTCCAAGCAAACACGATTTTCAATAAAACTAACTCATCAGTTTCACGTCCCAGCAAGCAGTTATCCCAAATCATAGATAGTTTTTCGAAAAATTGTTATTTACTCGAACTAGTTTGACAACTTTTCAATTCATCTTGTTGCTATCAACAGCATCATCTCATCGTTTTGTCGAAAAATGACTTGACTACGATAATTACCATAAAGCCATCAATGGAATGAACACGTTAGCAGCGTCAGTGAAAGGAAATTGCATTTTCATGCCCATAATAATTCGAATTGCAATCGAGGAGAGCAATCGTGTGGCGAAAAAAGTAGGTAAGAAGCGAGCACAGCTACATACATAGGCTCGACAGACATTCCTGCTTGGCTGATCGCAAGTGGATGAGTAAATTATTCGCTGTTTTCGAACGTGCAATAAATACATACCATTGGCACACAGCAATGCAAATAAGCAAATATGCGAAGCTATGGTTTTTATCGTCAGCAACTCCAACAGATTCCAGAAGTGAAAAGATACAGGCAAAATACTGCAAGTTGATCGAGTTGAAGCCAATTTACGATAGTATAGGCAAAATTACTTCCAAATCGGCAGCGGTACTCTTAAATCTATTGCGCTGCTACCTTACAATTTTATAATAACGCCTCGAGTTTTCTGCTGGAACGGTTTCTGTGTTTGAGTCTTGAATTGTTTCATACCGTCGGTACGAGAGAGAGAAAAACGACGAAAACTTGACTTGGCGGTGGACTTGAAGTGAACGGTACCTTTATGGCGATTATATAACGATTTCGAAGATGATGTAGTTTACTGCTTTATGATTGACATTATCGGCCGACTCTAAATTATTGCACAATTTGATATATTGGTACTATATGCTGGTTTACAAGAAGTGGCTAAGATTGTTATGACAGCATTATGAGATTTTTAAGCACCTGAGCCTATAGTTCCAGGAGAGAAAAGAAGTTATCTGTAGGAAGTAAACACAGACTTTGTGTCAATGGTCAATACGGGTTTTTTTTTGGAAAAAAGTATAGTTAAAGATTATTGAAATGATCATTTCCCATTACATCAAAGGTAAGTCTGTTGAAACTGCTCTTCAAGTCAATATAGAGAAAATAGAAAAAAAAAATCTCCTTATAATATATTCCGCTTGGCACCTTTCTAGATATTGAAAGCGATTTGAACAGCAGTAAGTCAGATGCGATTGTGTAAGAGCTTGCGGTGCTGAAGGTTGATACGTGGCTAATAGCTTTTATCGAACAGTTCTTCAGTTGCAGAGTGGTATCCTCTTCTTTGTGGAATGCTCACTTGCGTTGAAAAATCTCAAAGTGGTTGTCCTTTGCACCATGCTGTGGAAAATCAAGAAGAATACTTTTCTGAGGAGACTAAACCAAGCTGGCTCCATAGTTGTTGCTTATGGGAACAATTTCTTAAGCACTTTACTACTGCGAAAAGGCCTTAGGAATGACATAGGGTTTTTCTTGCATGGTTTTATACCACAGCGACTGAGCCATACTATTATATGAAGTTTTGTTTCAATAGCAAGCGGCTTCTTAGGCTGGCTATCAACTGGTACTTGAAAAAGTGCGAAAGCTGGCCGTATTATCGATGACAGGGTCCAAATCACCCCAGCTTCACTGGTTTTCCAGTAATATACTAGACCAAGAGCAAGCAAATCTTGTTGCTGTGAGACTTCATAGTATTTAGGTATGGACTGGAACAGAGTTTGGCAAAGCTTAGGATTTTATCTGAGGGAGTTCCCAATCCAGCGGACTTTTACTACACAGCTCCGGACAACTAGTTTACAGCTCGCATTCTTGGTAGGGATGAATAAAATTATGATACCATTCAGATTGGGCTTATTCATTTTTATACCGTTGGTTCAAAGCTGAACAATAGACAGTAGTGATACATCCAGTGATTAGCTGAACCTAAGGCTGTTTCTTTGTCTTCCGTACTAATATAACATCTTTCAGGTAGATGTTGTTACAATTTTTCAGACCATCGACGGACTAATTACCTGGCTTTTGGAGGAGGAAAACAAAGAGAATGGTTTGATTTAACTCCCCTTCTTCGCCTGATTCGAAGCCCCATCTTCTCAAATTTGACTGATGCATCACTCATCTAGTCAAAGGAGATAGTGCAGTTTATTAAATGCACCAGCTAGTTTTCTTATTAAAGTGGCTGAAGGAGAATAATATCCATGATATAACAGCGAGCTTTTGTTACGCCTTTACGTACCACTCCGTTGAATTCTCCGATAGATAGCCACCTGACCTACTTACTTTTGGAAACGTGGACTTCACGGAGTAAAACATAGAATAAGTAGATTTAACGTAAAAAGGCAGATCTTAGTACCGAATGAGACTAGAGACTTGCAACTCGGTATATGCAAAGCAAAGTTTCCCCGCCATAACCCATTTGTATTCATAATGGTTCGAGATGGCATAGACTCTAATTTTCATAATCGAAAGTTAAAAGTGGGAAATAATTAGTCTTGTTTCGCCTATGATTTGAGTTAGGCACCTACTTAGAGGTACACCATCTCAAAGAATAATGCGCAATCATCCGTCCGTATCTGGGTTTGAACCAGGAAAACACACGTTAGAATCCAGTGCTCTATCCGCTAGGCCACACAAGTTACTCTTGATGAGGGAGGTTTCCTTAGTAAAGCAGGAAAAATGTACTTTAGCTTTTACAGGGGCTCAGTCTCCGATTCGGTGGAATACCACAGATGATTGATGATTTCGTACTGTAGTTCATGCAGAATTGAGTTCAAAATAGTGCACCTATGAGGAGAGGACGTTTTTAAACTAGGACGATTTTAAACTAGGACGTTTTTCTTGTTTCCCTATTTATTGCCTTGCCTTCTTCTAGAAAGTCTATTATGATAATTTCCTTGCTATCGCAGAAAATAGTGGCGATTACTTTTTCCGCAAACTACTTTCACTACTTTCAAATCATTTCTATTATTTTTGCAATACGATGTTGTAGTGACAGCTTTTTGAACGGCCACGTTCAAATTCAAGTACTTAATGTTTCCATGCACTGTATGATGCCGAGGTTTTACACGGGAATGAATTCAGTTTTTATATCCTTGGGCTTTATAAATCTTATGGTTGAATATATAAATCTTATAACCGGTACTCAAACCGCTCCATGGTTACCAATGTGTACGACACGTCAGCTTTAACGGGCAAATACAAAGGAACTTTAGTGCACTGAAAAGCAAAACAAGACTAACCTTTGAGGGTGGCACCTAAAGTCTGCCTGCGTAAACTCCTTTTTGTGACCCTGTCTGGTCATATCGGCAGAGGAATTGTCGAACTACCCTCGAAGCAACTTATGGTAGCGACGTATGTGACAAGAGACTGAGAACTCGATAGCTCAAAAATTGTAAAAGCCTTTTTGAAAATCATCCCATAATACACACCTCTTTAAAATCTAATCAAATTCAAATTATAGCCTATGCACGTATTCGGCAGTTTCTGAGATTTCTGCCTGCTAATAGAGGAAGCGACTATAGATGGGTAGCACATGAATGAAGCAATTGAAGTGAGTCTTGGAACCAAAATGTTTGTCGACAACCTCTATCCACTTACAACCACTCACTCTATTCTGTACTAGTTGCTTCATAAGCTCTTGGAACCATATGTTTTTTCCTGTAGCCGACACGTTTGTGAGATTGAATACACACGATAGAGATTAGTAATATAAGAAGGAGGCAATCAAAAGATGTGATAATGAAGTTGTTGCCTTTGGCAGACACACAGAACGAGTCAATCACTGCATATCAGCAGACATTTGCAGGAAGAATTCCATGTCAGAACTCCTCACCAGGCTGTAAGTAATGCAGCACAGTGCGATCATGCCGCTAAACTAAAGGTCCAACCAGTTATGAGCCTGGTTACGCGGCGATGCATATGCGCCGAGGCAAATCGAAACACACATCGAAACACAACTTTCCAAACTGCCAGAAAAGTGGCATGCACATTAGGTAAATTTTTGCTCAATTGTTGCTATAAGCGACCGTACGTAAAGTGGTGATGAGATACGACTCGACATATTTTCGCTCGTACACTAATGGTCACACGTGTTTAGGGATGTAAAAGAGGCTCAGTTTTGATCGGAAACTGGTCGGTTTTGACACTTCCTTATGTTCGTAGAGTCATGTTTGGTTAGGGCTAATGGTTGTTTACGATTATGATGAAAAGGGGCATTGGTGTTTGGAAAAATTTTTACGAAAGAAAAGCTCAATACGACATCACTGCTACAGGAACCACTGGATGCGAAAATTTTTTACTAGAGCCCAACGAAGAAAAACCAGTAGATCCGTTTATCTAGTGAACTGAAATTAGTCAAATATATCTTCGGCTTTTTAGAATAATATTGCCGACACTAACGGTCGCTCCCACTTCTGTTTCCTACGAAAATATATTTTCAAAAAGTTGCTATCTGCTCAATGAAAAGCAAACGAGGCTTAGTTCACATAAAGTGTCAAACGCGTTGTTCCTAAATTCTATTTTATAAGTAGCATATAAAGGTATTTATGTGGGAAAAGCTTGAGTAGCCTAGAGCACTGGCTTCTTGTGTGTGGGGTTCCTGGTTCAAATCTAGGTTTGGACAAGGGACAGCTCAGCAAGCTTTGAGTTTACCTATACGGACAATACAATTTTTTTTACAATTTTTTTTACAATAATACAATTACGTAAGGACTTGAAGGGCTTGAACCAAGGAGTTGAACCTCATAGAGAGCTTCATTCAACAGTTTTACAATTAATATATACAAGTTTCGCAACTCATACTATTCCTGACTTGCCTCAGGTATTTATTCGCAGCTAGGTTACCAGGGACTCCATGAAGCCAGAGCTATATCCATTATACTACATGGTGTTTTGTTGCATACTAGGAATTTGTAGTATTATGCTAGAGGTCTGCAATGCTCTGATAGTTTAGAAGTTACAGCTAGTCTGTAGCTACTGGTTTTGTTTAGGATACTACTCGTGACTCGTCGAACCATCCAACTATCAAAACATTCAAGTGCCGTTAACTTAAGGGGACCACCCCACTTGCAGCGCAAAAAAATAGATCATTTTTAGGATTTTTTTTATGAAAACTACTAAGCTTTTTCATAATATGAATACACCATCTTAAAATGTAGAAAATAAAGATCATTTAGGAATTTATTTATTGATAAATATTGGAAAATGTAATGTTACATGGTCATCATTAATAACAAATTTTCAAAAAGCCGTTCCGCAGTGAGCAGTACTGTGGTGGATCATTTGAAGAAAAAAAAATTTAAATGGATTTATTTAAATAACAACATAAACTATTATTTAATCCTTCGATATGAAAAAATATCCTTTTTTTTACAAAATGGCGGATAGTCCAAGTCAACGGTTCAATTTTCTCAACCAAAATATGGCCTTTTTTGGCTGCATAAAAAAAAGTTTTCGTCGAAAAAAAAAATCGAACGATAGAAGACTAGATTTTTCTGTATTGAATCAGTCTGCAAAATTTCCAAAAGATCGGTTTAGTAGTTTTTGAGTAATTTTGTTCACCGACTTGAGAAATAACATTTTGAAAAAAATGGCAGCAAGCGGCAGTGTTGCCTGTCGTCTGCGTAGCACACGCTTCTCTTTCAAAGCCAATATCTTATTCAATTTTATTCGGATCGACTTGAAATTCTGAGGACATATTTTTATATAGTTATACTTTAAAAATATGAAGAGAAAAAAAATCAATTTTTTCAAAGTCATAAGTGGGGTGGTCCCCTTAAAAAGAACAACATTTAGTCTCAAAGCTCTTTGCTTTTACTTATCCTTCTCTACGAAGATGCGTGTCATTAGTTTCACTCAGAGAAAAAATTTTAAACTTTTTAAGCTAAATGTGTTTGATATAGTCGACAGTTCGATGATTTGATGGCTCAAAAATAATATTACGTTTTCGGTTTTCCAAAATGGTTTTCTCATAAAAAATTCGCTAGAACTCGAAGAAACGGAACTATACTCAATCTACAGGAAGAGTAGACTGATCTGATATATTACTTTCTTATCCAATTTTGTATGAGATATAAATCTGATATACAGATGCGTTCATCCCACAACTTCAGGTTTCTAAGAGAGCCCTCGCATAGCAAATCCTTGTTTGTTCTTGGTTTATGTCAAACAATTCCCGAAAGGTTTTTCTAACACAATTCTAATTTTACTCTCCATGATTAAATTGAAATCTCGTCTAACCTACAAAAACCCCTTTTCCATGACCAAAAACTGTTCGATTTCAATTAGATTGTCGAAGTCTTATCTGAACGTTCAAATATGTATTTTTCGAAATTGAATATCGCCTCCCTATCGCATGTACCTAACCTAATTTTTCTATTGATTCGTATTAATTTGTTTTCGAACTAACTTACACACATATCGTCGCTGTGAAATCAAACCGGCATATCTGCAAAATACACATTTTTCACTAGAGCGCTTTAAAGTTTTCGCATGTGGGCTATTTCCACGTGAATGCAAAGTGGCAAAACACCATTAGACGGGTTTTTATTCAACTTTACGATATGCCGGTGCGACATAAAAATAGAGGGGAAAATAAGGAATTTTTTGATACCAAAAACTCAAAAACTCAATTTTTGCAGATATGCCGGTTTGATTTCACAGCGACGATATGTATGTACATGCATGCGTTCGAGTTTTCGTAGAAAGTTCACCGGTGCGAAGGCAGCTAGCAACGAAAAATCTGTAAACAATTTCCCAACACGATTCACTCAAGATCCTAAAAATACATTTTTTTCGCTTTCACACCTTCAGTCTCGCTGGTTATACGGGCTAGAAGTAGAATATTTGGCATCTGCCATGCCAAATTATCCAAAAAAAAACAATCTGAACGATCTTTTACACATATGATTCAGAATTTATGTGGCATGTACAATAACTTTTCGTGTTTCTTGAAATACTTTTCTTCGGCTATTCAGGAATGAGTCAGAATGGCGCGTCAACACGAAAACGAATGAACAAAACGAACAACCAAAAATATCGTACCGAAAATATTGTGGAGAAGAGAGAAATAGAGTGGGAGTGTATAGCAGATAATTTTCTTGAAGAAGGAAACCTTGACCTCGATTTCGTGAGTGGAGTAAGGTGGGGCCCCAATGTTTAATGGATATTGTTTTCCTTCATGGAAAGTGAGCACTGGATTTTGTTTTCAGGAAGTTTGTCTCTTTTCACAGCTAGTCGACGAAAGGATAAGAAATCGCTTAGCTTTACCGTTAATAAATACAAATGGTGTTTCCCAACTGAATGAAAAGTATTACTTTGCTGCCGGAAATTGTTGATTCAATTTAATGAAGGAGGTGATGAAAAGGACTGCTCGGTTTGGCTAGAAGTAGTCGTGGATGAGTTTCTTTACATTGAGGGCAGGACTGAAAGAGGTCTTTGTGAAATAGATCGTTATTTTCAATTGATGCTTTTGATACAATGAGATGAATAACTAGTTGGATGAAATGAGTATCCTGATTAATATTTTAGTGCTCCTGCATTTCAAATCCACAAACTTTCGGGTGTATGCTGTATTTTCTCAACAGTCCTCGACAGGCGTTTAAATAATTGTTTATATTTAATCATGTAGATATTTAAATAATTTCAGATTCGCTGCAATGAAAACACTCGACACACAATGTGAGTCTTGGCAGCTGAAAATATTGTCTTTTTTATGATGCTTCGTTTTCAATGAATTTCAATGCATTTGTGTATAATGTCCGTAATTGTAACAACTGTATTTAAAAAAAAAAAACAATTTTTATAACATTCCAATACATACTGTTCTGGTTCTTATGTCTGAAACTTTGAATTTATTTTTGTCTGAAGCTCGATTATGATATAGATAAATGAATGTCTGCGGTGTCACACTTTTAGCACTTGCCGACGACAACGATGATGCTTTGATACAAATACACTTGTTGCTAGCTTACAGGGCGCACAATCGTCGCAATGTGGCATTTTTGATGCGACTAGATGTCGCCGTTCGGCATATATTCAACAAATTACTTGCAATTTTTCATTCACGGGAAATATAGAACTCGTATGATGAAACAATACAGTTCGATAGAGATGTATGACACCTACTTACATAGCATTACCGTGATTGGTTTGTATTCAGACGTAGAAAATATGGAAAAACTATCCGTGCAAAGCTGAATATGTAATTTTAAAACTGCTAAGGGCTAACAGATTTTAGGATTTTCAATTTTTCAAACAAAATATATTATCCTTAAACCTGAAAATTTAAGGGGAAAATCTTTTTATGGGTAACAGTGCAATACTGCAATATCAGGTTGCTAAACATTTATTTATTTGTTGATCATGTTTGATTAATACGTTTTGAAAAGATATTTCTCTTAAGTTTTTCAGGATAAGCATATAAATACAATTGTCCAGCAAAAAGTCGCACCACCACATCTTCTAAGATACAGCTAAGTCGCAGTCAATATTTCCGGTATAAACTTACAGTAGATAATTCATTTGCATAGCAAAGTAGTTAGTTTAGGAAAATGGAAAATGAGTTGTGCAATTTATTAGCAAAATGCTAATGGAATGGAAAACTCATTTAAATTTCTGATGTTTTTGAGTTTCGTTGTAGCGAAAGTTATAGTTAAAAGTTAGGGATAAATCGAAAAGTTTTGAATCTTCTGGATGTAGATTTTCGGACATCCAAAATTAACTTTCCAGCTGCTATCATTGAAATTTAAACGGAAATAGCAATTAGCGAATTTTAGGATTAAAAATTAAAATCGATTCTTCAAATTACAATTTAATTATGAAAGTCGGTAAAGAATGTTGTTTATCACTACAGATTTTCGGAAAACTACTGGAAGACTAAATATACAATTTATAAATTGTTGACATGAAAAACAGTATTTGGAAGAATCCTGAAGATTTTACCTCTGCATAGACAGCCAGACTAGGTTTGGGACCCACACGTGCTAGATTTGCTCAGTACGATATGGAAATGGATTCTGTAGGTCCCGAGCTCATTCGAGACTGTGGTTACAGGTTCGGGAAAGGTGACTACTACTACAGCATCAGCTGAAAATCTGATTACGGCCGCGCCTGGGGGAAAAGATGCCGAAAAGCGAAAAATGCACTGAAGGAGACAGCTGCGAATAGTGCAAACGTGACACCAGCCGTTGGTACAGAAACTAAGAGATGACTGAGCTCTGATAAACTGTAGAGGCTGTCAATCGCAAGCAACGCAAGAAACTACACCAAAAAGGTAAGCTACTGACGAAGGCGGCCAGTGTTGTCAGTACGGTAAAGACGGCAAGCGTTTCCCAGAAAAGTAGATATCAGGCAGTGGAATCTCAGAGCCTACTTTTTGCGATCATCAGCTAACGAAGGTTGGCTGGTGATTGCAATCTTGTCTGTTCGAGCCAGAGATCTTTAAGGAACAATGCCACGCGGACATGACATTGCAAACTAGGGGAAGCTCACTATCGTCAGTTAACATAGGAGGGAAGTGAAAGTTAGGAAGAAAACAATACGCAGAAGCAGCGCTCTCTTCTCTTATCTTTGTGATAGGTGTATGTAACAAGGACGGCAAACTCATCAATGATCATGCACTATTCTTTAGTGCGAGCTAAAGAAAGAGATTGCGGAGTCAATACCAGTTGACAACTTCAGGCAAGCGAGACGGTCACCTTCAAGTCGCTTGTTTCAACCAAAGATCGAAAAAGTAGCTCACATGGATTGTTTCGAAACAAGTACTGTCAATCGGGCCTGATTCAACATTTTGAGCCCCAACATGGAAAACTACTTCAAATCAGTTGTTAGATACCTCGTTTTTGCAAGAGTGCTGGTAACATTACTGGTATGTTCGATTAACTGAATCTCAATATAAACACTGGGCTTTCCATAAATACCAGGAAGAACACTACTACTAGTTAAAACGATTTCAACCTGACGATCGTTTATGACGACAGATGTTTCTCGGCGCTAGGGACAGATACTGCATGATACTGACCTATATTTAATATGCGGTCAAATTTAACCAAATCTAGGAGATATGAGACATGTACTCTTTGACTGTCTATGGATAGGAATCCAGAGCAAAACCTAAAGATCCAGTGGAGTTTCTCTCCTTTAGAATTGATTTCGTTGAAGTCACGCGAAAATTGTCCAAGGGTGCATACAAATGGGTGCATAAACATCATTCTTGGACGCTCCTATGACTGAAATTATTAGGTCTGTTCAGATAAACTTGCCCCATGACAAAGCTTCGATGTTCTTCTGAACCAAAAAATGACAAAACTGCTAGCTTTGCCCTACATTGCACTTGTCCAGGAGTCCTAGGTTCATGACAACATGGTCTGTGGAGTCAGTTCAATTAAGGAGGTAAAGATATTTTATGATGAAAGATCAACGAAGCCGAAAATTTATGCTCATGTTTTTTTTTCGCCATTTTCATGCCGGAAGCTGTCACCGTTCGTCCTGTAGTACCGGGGAAATTGCAGGTTGAAACGGATGATTGTTGCCTCAGCATTCTTTCCTGTTTACTTTCTACTCCCGCCGCAAAACAGGAGCTGCAGAATCTGGTTCAGTACGCTGAATTGAACTCGCTAGAACTTCTGGTAGGCAAAGATGCTAATGAGGCAGCAACAAATGTATCATAAATTGAGACAAACCCTTTGATTTCATGACTTCTGCGATGCTAAAGACTCTAAAGACTTTTTCTACCTTTTTCAATCCAAACAGAAGTATAGTTATTGGTATATCACTATGTTTATCCGGAATAGTCAAATCAATCTCTGGATGGTGAGTATCGGATGCAGTCTTACTCTTGATCACCGCTACTTGGTGTCACCTCTAGCTAACACCAACAAGTTCAATCGACTTCAAGAATACAGAGCGTATTCTAGTAGCATGCTAAAGACGCCCAAATCTATAAATTCTCGGTTGAGCATATTAAGTAATTATGAAGAGTCCTGTCCGACCAGCAAGACCAGCTGCAGCAAGTTATACAAGAATAGTGCTTCAATTAGCTCAGGCAAAGGTGTAGGTGCTAGTAAAGTAGTCCAACTGTAACTCTTCTTGGGTGTTGAGGTTGGAGTTAGTAGATATCTAGTTCACAATTAATGTACACGAGCAAAGTGGGATAAGTTCTCAAAGCAAAATATGTGATTATGACAGAATTTGAACCAGGGATCACATGTATTCGCTTTTTCTTTGTTTTCCACTACAAATTATTTTTGAACAAAAGCAATTGCCGAAATGACTTGTAAAGTTTACTTATCTGGTACGGCTTGATAAATATAATAAGAATAATTATAATAGCAAAACAGCCACGATAACAATCTTTTCAGCCAAAGAATTATGTTTCTAAAGCAGAACTTTATTTGAAGACATCTGGAGTACTACAAGGTTCTCTCACGGGACCAATTCTCTATAGCATATACACCGCCGACTTTCCCATTCCAGGAGGCCAATCAAAGTCCAAGTTTTCCAATATGCCGACGACATGCTTTTCTTCGCAAAGGGTAAAGACCTGCTCAAAGCAGTGAAGATCCTGGAAGACTAATTGGCAGAGCTAAGACTTTAATTTGATGAATAGGCAAATAGCAAAAAGACACAACTTTGTGTGTTTCGCAATCCGTCTACGTATACGGAATCCCAAACTATTTGCAAGAAGACCTCGTTGGTAACCTCTAAGATTACTCCTGGCTCATATTTGAAGTACCTCGGTGTTTATTTTTACAAATTTCTAAAGTTTAATTCTTATGTGCGGCATAAAATGAAAGCTGCCAAATCTGGATTTCAATGCATCAAACATCTTTTTGCCAGACCGATGGCCATGACCCCCAAAGCTAAATCAATTTGCTACTAGACCCTAATCCGGCCTACCCTGACTTATGCATCCCCATCCTGGATTACCTGTTCCAAAACCACCATGGCAGAGACGGAGATAATCGAAAGGAGAGTTCTGCGTCTCTGCACTGGTAGGTTTTACAGCCCGGTAACTAAAAAGAGGCCGAATAACCTTTTTCTGTCTCTGAAGTCAGGATTGAAGCCACTTATGGACCGAGCTGTGGAATTAACGTCAAGATTCTGACCCGGTCACTTAGGCGTACATGTGGCTCCAATGAGCCATTTATCAAACCTGTGAAGATAACATGTAATCGGCAGCTCATGGATGCGCTTTTTGCTAATGAAGGCCTCACGACTAGTTGGAGGGGCTAGATTTAAGACTAAGAATAAGATTTAGGTCTGTTTAGGCTAAGTTAGTTCTGATTAGGTATAAAATTGTATAAAACATTACATACAAGTTATAAGTAAGATAGAATATAAGACATTATTGCCACTATAATCATAGCATCTGTAGAGGCTAGGTAATATGATTAACGTGTAAGATCTAAAATGTTAAAGACAATAAATATTAAAAACAAAACTAACAATCACTCCAAAACTGTATAGCCGCTAGATTTTAAGTTTTTTATTGTTAATTTAACGCTCAGTTAGGTTAAGAATATATCTACAGATAAATGAAATGAAACCTTTTTTAATTCAAAAAAACTGTTTGAAGCACATGCAATCAATTTTGTGGATTTCATGGTAAAATCAATGAAATTGTCAAAAAGATGAATGTTGTTTATCTTTTGGTCATGCCTATGGAAAAATTGTGTTAAGTTCTTGGTCCGAAAGCATGTTATATTGCCACAGCTTAAGAGCACAAGCACTATTTTCTATTTAAATCTGAAAGATTTGCACCAAGTGACAATTCGATATTGGTCAAATTTCCATGGCAAGCGTGATTTTTTATCGTTCGTGTTTCTCCAATTTAAACGAACAAACATAGCCAAAATATCCGAATTCTTTCATTAATCTTGGATAACATAAAACTTTGAGATTACTTCAACCACATAAATGACCCAAAAGTGTATCAGCCAAACAACCATTCTTCCTACTCGAAAACCTTGATGCCGCCTTGGAGTAATGGAATTGAATCAGAATATTTACTATGACTGTGTATTTATGTACTCAATTCGCGGTTAGCTGATGACAGATGCAAACCCATTTTCTCATGTTGCTATTGCTACGAGCATCAGCGTACTCTGCCTAGTGTCTAATAAAAACTAATTAATCGAATTACTAGACTCTTTGTTGGAAAGCTGAGCAGATGATGCTTTTAGCACAAGCCATTGTGATATGATTCTTTTGAATATGGCGTTCACGATCGCGTAACAAAAACGTGGATGATGTCACAGTGGTGTTTTGCTAGCCTCGATTACATGATGAAAACAACAACAACAACGACTGGAAATCCGTTATCAGCCATGACTAGCTAATTTTCATTGAATGTTTTCTTTATTTTTCGCATCCATTCATTCATTCATTCATTAGCGCCAGTGATATCGACAGTTCGAGAGACGATATTTTGCTATTGAATAAATTTTATTAAATTAAAGAGTAATGGTTACTAGGGGTGGGTGCTTGAAGTATGCATGGACGTTGAGATTGAATGCAATATCGATTGGATATGTTCGGTAAATTGTAATAAATTTACCCTGGCAGTGAAGAAAAGGAAACGGTCAAGTAATTGCTTGGAAGAAATGAAATAGAGTTTAAGAAAATGTATGAATAGCTTTTATAAATGTTATATGTGAAGCATAGAAACAGTTTAGTAGCTTATTTCCTTCCCTTCACAAAGAAACTCTCGGTCATAAACGGATTTCGTAAAATTACTTGATCAAGCGATGCATCTGTTGTTGCTTGTTTTATTCACCAGATATATATCGTCCACAAATTTTAATTTTCAACTCAAACTCATCATAAATAAAACTTAATTTCAAATATAATCAAAATCATCACATTCTAAACTTCCCTCACTTTTAATGCCCTTGCGATATTAGATACCATAAAATCGCATCAAATCAAACATCACGAACTAATCGACCGACATTATTATTCCCTTCACATATTATCAATAAATTATGGCCAGAATTCAACCACACCCCCTCCCTGCTCTTACGCCGTAGCTCAACATTTACATCAGACATTTATCACCACCATTCCATCTAAATAAATAATTCGCATAATTCAATTTCATGTTCGTATTCCATCGTCCAAACCATGAATAAATACGAAGACGATGCCTCAAGAGTCGACAGCACGCCACAGAAGAAAATATACTTTTATTGACAATCAAAAGATATTTGTTGATAAAAAATCCACTTGATGGATATTGCCATTTAAAGTGAATTGTAAATTGACATATAGCACGCTCGAAATTATTTACAATCGACGTCATTATAAATTTAGTAGTTTTCGCGACGGGAATGTTCGAAATGTTACTGAATATGGTCTGATCGGTTTAATGTAACGAAACGATGAAAGATGAAGATGTCGTCGAATGCAACAGCATTCGCAGGAAAATTGTTGAACCGGTTGTGCGGATTGGCAATGCAGAAGTATACTAGGAAGTTTTCGATTCATGGCGGAAGCTGTTGTGCAGTATAACGATGTCATGACGTTGCTTATAATTGCATCCGAACAAACCATGAAGTTGGAAAGTATCTCCCGCAGGACATTTACAAGACATTGACTGAAAGTTTAAAGAAAGATTTCAGTCGAAGTCAAATGAAATTGAAAGTTTGCATACAACTTAGCCAACATACTTTTGTTTTCAATATCGGAGTCAAATAGAAACGATGATTGGAATTAAATGGGAAAAGGATGGTAGCGTTTAAGAGACTCAAGTCGCACTGTTACGACCAGCTTGTGGAATGGTATTTTTCAACGTCAAGAATCAGTATATTTTGGTCAATTTGAAACAGATTCTGATAAATTTTCAAATGGGCCATATAAAATAGGTGCCGAACGGCAGATAACAGCTCCTATAGATACAAAGTGAAAATATTGGACATAAGAGGCCATAGGTAGCTGCCTTGCGGTACTCCAGAGAAGACTTTATTTTTTTCTTAGAATCTTATATGTTGCATTCAGTTTTAAAGGCAACAATATAACCAATTTAGAAGAATAGTCAAATGTTTGTAGCTTACAAACAGTTTTGAAGGTTTATCACAAGCAAATTGGGTAAAGCTGACAAAAAAAAACATATTGCACATGATGCAATGCAATGTTTGCTGTTTTTCGTTTCACTGGTCATAGAATCCTGATGTTTGCCTTGGATACTTCAAAACTATTTATTTCATTAGCTGCGTTTTATTTTCATCCAGAGTGTAGTAGGTATCCTGGATGCATAATAAAACGATCCAGAGTAGCACGCGAGTTTTTTCTGTCAGATAGTTGTCATTTTAAAATTGAACTGTCATATAACCAACGCCGTTTTCAAATGTATGACTATTTAGTTGCCAGGGTGACATGGAAATTTTTGAAAATTCCAACTATTCAAGTTGACATGACTTTTCGAAATACGTTCCACAGAGAGCACGAGTACGAAATCCACTGAATTCACAAGTGTTCGTACTCTGGATGTTGTTGTTGTTTCGTGTGCAAATCGATATCCTGCACTACTCTGGATGTAAAATAAAACGCACCTATTTTTAATGCTTATTGTTGTAACAGGCTTTTAAATAATTTTGAGCCAAAAAACATAAACAAAAGTTTCGAAAGATTTCGAATGCCAGCTTCTACTTTCTAATAGAAAAAAAAATCATCCTCAAAATAATATTCGAACTCATTTTAGGTATCCGTGGCCTACATAAAAACTACAATCACTTTAAATCGACATCTAATGCATCGGCAGCATATTAGTAATTTGATTTGATTTAAACGTGAGTAGTCTCATTAGCATAGACCTTCAATTGATTTTCTTTTTAGATAAAATTGTTTCTGTCATTTGCATTACTGATTTGACTAGTTACATTTTCATGTCCAGTGATATGTTTAATGAGTTCAGATTGCAAAAAAGAAATGACAATCAAAATTTTAGATTAGTTTGATGAAACGTATGAAAATAGAGGTCAAAATCACATTCACTATTAAGGCTCGTATCCACCAGAGCTCGCGCACAGCTCGCACTCAGATTTGACGTCATCAATGCTTGTACACGAGCTGAACGCGAACAATGTACGCACTCTCCATTCGCAACGTCCAAATCAAGTACGCAAACGGAAAAGTAGCTTGCGTGCTAGCAATTGTAGTGTAGACATTTACTTCCGTTCTGTACGCGCACTGCTTCTTTGCTTTCCGATCAGAATTCTTATATCAGTACATCTAAAAAAAAACTTTCATGAATGTGCAAAATGGATTTTTATGAAGACGAAATTCTTATTCGTGCAGAATCCTACATAATATAGTCTAAACATTGAAAAAAAAAAAAAAAAATATCCACGATGCATTCGATTCATTGACTTGAACAGAGCGTTGCATCCGAACCCGCGAACATTTTCGGTGGAGACGTATCTCAAATGCAGCCCGCGAGCAGCTCGCGCACAGCTCTTCTGTTTGTTCGCAATCAGTGTGCGAGCAGCTTTTGGTGTAGACGATAGTTTGCTGGCTGAGCGCGAACAGCACGCACGCAGCGCGTTTGTTGGATATTAGCCTTTAGATATACTAGCATTAAAGCAGATACTATTTAGATAATTGATTCGTAGACTAACTTTAGGTAAATTGGGTTAACAAGTGTCAAAAAAATAAAAAAGTGAATCTAAATCAAACGCTCTGCTCACTAGCTGTTAGTCATTATGACAAACGTCTATTCAGGTATTATTTTCTTGCTAGATCTTTTATATGCAGAATGCACCCTAAATAATAAGCGTTTTAGATGGAGTTTAGTCACCAGTAGGTATCTACCTTCTTTTTACAAATAATGTTTTTTTTTCATTTTTTTAAGAGTATATCGTGTTTTTTAAGCACCACAATACCAACGCGTTTGAAAACATGCATTCCTGGATAACTCTGCCAATTATCGTCAGTTTACTATCGATCCGGGGCATCGGGATAGGCGAAATGCTAAATTTGCGTGATTCATCTGTGCTAACTGTACTGACTTCATATTTGGCCTAGGTTTACCAACCAATCAAAAACTTTCAAGACGAATTTCAGCCACAAACGGTGGAATATACACATTGACTGAACACCACGGTCGGAACTTTTCGGATCGTCCATGTCTCCTCAAGAGTCTCGAATAAATCCAAGAAAGATTTTCCTTGATAAATAATGGAGTAAGGTTTTATTTTCGACTCAGACAACGACTTACTACCCACCAACGCTTATCTTCGATCTCGAGAGCCGTCTGCTGTAGACTGACAGCTTAACTGTAATTTTTCACACCACCTCGATCAATTCCAGTCAATCAAAATCCTTATGCCCTAATATGGTCATATTGAAAGTTTGGTTGATGGAAGTGTGAGCGAACTTGAGTAAATAATGTCTTCTCTTCATAGCGTTGAAAGCAAGAATTGTAATCGGAACGACATCTTTGCAAGCAGAAACTGTTCGAAGTGATGCTGCGTAAATATAACAAGTTGATAATTGCGCATGCAAAACATGTACTCCAAAGGGAAAAAGTAAGATGGACAAGAACCTAAAACGGAATCTTCAGGCATATTTTGTGAAAGTGGATTAATTTAAATAATTAAAGCGAACAATGCTTATTTAAGGCTGTAAGTTTATGAGATACAATATGAGCAAGTTAATGATCTCATGGACGAGGAGAATGTAATACCTCATGAGATGGACGCAACAAGAGAGACCCGTGATAAAAATATGGGGCTGCAGTTCCTGTAAATTAATGTGGTTGCCAAATAGAAAAACAAGACTTTTGTGGATTCGTCAACTTTTTGAGAGCTTTTGTTTAGTCAATCAAAACGAATGGTTATTGGAATTAAATACAAATACGTAAATTACTTGCAAACTAATTTATACGTAAATTATAATTTGAAAAATATACGTGAAATGTGATTTTTTCTATTGTGTACAACAAATGATAAATGTCAAACTGACAATGTCAGCCATTTGTTGTACTCATCGATAGTAGCGACAACCGACAACCAAGCGGTCAAAACGAAAAGCAATTAAATAAACAATAATTTTTGAATCTGAACCGGTCCATACATTCACGCTTTCTACAAAATGTTTAGCTATAAATAGGAGATTCGGAATGGAATAAAGTTAGTCTGTTTTTGGTAGGTCAGTCCTTTTCGGCGACCTTACAGACGGTTAAGCGAAGAGTTTTTGTTTTATTCAGATAAAATAAGTCCTCGCTGGTTCACTTGGCCCATACTGACAAAGCGGCGGTTAAATTCGCCAAGTTAGTATTGCGGTATACACGGAGAGAAATTTCGGCAGTGATTTTTACTAGAGTGGATAATATACTTTACTATTCCGAAAATTCCATATAAAAACATGAATGTTATTACAAATTTGATTTGACACGCAGGCCATTAGGGCCATAAATTGCAATACCAGCAATTCATGGCCCTAATGGCCTTAAATACGACAACGAGGGAAAGGCAGAGGCTTTTGCAGATACACTAGAACTGCAATTCAAAGAGAACATAACAAACCCACAGGAATATGATCTGGAAGAAGAGATTGAAGAAAGAGCCGCCAACATTTTAGAGACAGCTACCCAAAGAGAAGAAGAGATCCGTCCCACGGACATAGAAGAGATTAAGCAGCTGATAGCTCGGCTAAATAAACGTAAGTCACCAGGACTAGACACGGTGACAAATATCTGCCTCAGACACCTACCAGATAACAAAATACAAGAGATAACAGACATTGCCAATGCGATCTTCCAAACAAATTATTTTCCGAGCCTCTGGAAAAAAGCAACAATAACGGTTGTCCCAAAACCACACAAAGATCTCACTTTTCCGCAAAACTGGAGACCAATCAGCCTCTTATCCTCGATCGGGAAGTTAGTGGAACGGCTAATACTTTCACGACTTGAGAAAGTAGTCACCGACAAATCCATTGTCCCAGAAGAGCAGTTCGGATTCAGAGCCCACCACTCTACCGAGCTACAACTAGCTAGAGTGACCCAGCAGATTATAACTGGGTTCAATCAAAAGAAATCAACAGGTCTTGTTATGTTTGACGTTGCCAAGGCATTCGATAAGGTCTGGCACGCGGGGCTAATCGTTAAAATGTACGATTTTAATATCCCAAAGCCCCTTATACAGTTGATTGGATCATTCCTTGAGGGCAGAATCTTTTCCGTTCGAATAAACGACCACTACTCTAGCACACGACCAATAGAAGCCGGAGTTCCGCAAGGTTCCCCACTCTCACCACTGTTGTATACCATATACACTGCAGACATCCCAAGGATGCCCACAACAAAAATCTCCCTTTTTGCAGACGACACCTGCATCTACTACACATCTCGACAGGCTGAATTTATAACCAGCAATCTCCAACTTTACATAGACAGGCTGATGGATTACTTCCAGAAGTGGAAGATTCGTATCAACGCGGAAAAAACCCAAGCAATCTTCGTAACAAGACGACGAAGACAAAACCCAAGCGTACTTACCGTAGACAATGAACCCATAGAATGGAAAACGACAGCCAAATACCTAGGACTCACTTTTGACAAAAGACTTTCGTGGAATACGCACATACAAAACAAACGACTAACGACTAACAGAATACTGAACCAACTGTACCCACTACTTATATCAAATAAGCTTAATATTAAGAACAGAGTCCTTATATATAAGCAAATCATTAGACCAACCATAACTTATGGCAGCAGCATCTTCTACCAAACACACAGGACAAACAAAAAAACAGTTACAAACTTGCCAAAACCTGGCCCTGAGGAAGCTAACAAGAGCACCCTGGTACATCAGAAACACTGACATACACAAAGACTTACGAATAGAAACAATAGACAAGTTCATACGAGACAAGGCACTAAAACTATTCGACACAATCGACAGACATTCCAACAGCACACTTGCTAACTTAAGATTCGAAGAACAAAGAGAAAACGACATCTACTTAAATCTAAGAGCATTAGGATACTAAAGTAGCAGACCTACGAGGGACCGACAAATAGACTAAAAGAGAGGAAACGGAGAGCGTATGAACGCTCACTGAGAGGAAGGGAGTCAAAGTGCAACCGGCACTAGCTCCAAAAATATAACAGTTCTCAGCAAATTTGATGAAAATTTACTATTTTTCGGCAAATAATAGTTAATTCCATTACATACTACAGCTCACTCATGTTCATTGCGCTGTAGAAAAGACATTCATGTATACATAATTCACAACAAAGTAGTAAAATGTGTAGTGCAATTGATTACAAAGGTAATGGGGTAAAAATTACTACTATTGCAATAAAATTAATTGCAAATTTTGTATAATTTCATTACACTTCTCTCTCCGTGTAGTAGCCTCTGATTCAACGCCCTTTAGGAATAACACATTTCACTATATACAATCATTATATACACTATCACTATATACATATTCACTATATACATATTCACTATATACTATATATCACTATATACATATTCACTATATACACCAAGCTAAGTGCAACTAAATAAGACATGTTTCATGCCGATTTGAGAACGTTAAAGAGATCCTTTGATAATTTTGTGATATGCGAAGACTTGAACGCTAGACATAAATTCTGGAACTGTGTCAGGGCTAATAGGGCAGGTAATATTTTACTTGAGTGGGTAATGAACAAAGAACTTGTAATCCATTCTCTAAAAGAACCCACCTTCAATTCTAGCAGTGACCGACCATTAGCTTTAGGTTTATTGATAAGTGACAATCCAGTTGATATCACAGAACCTATTGTTTCACATGCCCTCTCGTCTTCACCGAGATTTCACACATTTCAATGAAACAAAAACCTCTGCCATTATCTCTTTCTTTTAGGAACACGAATTGGGGGCGATTTAGTCGAAAATTAGATGATAAAATTAGCCTTAACTCTTAGCCTTAACTCTTAGCCTTAACGATTAACAGTACTGGACAGATTGATCATCTTGTCAATGATGTCACTAGTTTACTCTGGAGGTCCACTTTGGAGTCCACCCCGTGCAGAAAAATTCAAAAAGGTGATTCAAATTTAATCCGTCCGGACATAATAGCCCTTATTCAGCGACGGAATTACGTAAGACGGCAATGGCTACGATACAGGAACTGCGTATCGAAGATGAAATTAAACCGCTTAAACAAAAGCATAAAAATCGCGATTGCTCGTGCTAAAAATATCGCCTGGAACAATTTCCTCTCTAGTTTGAGCCATGATGATTCAAATATGTGGAAAATTAAAAAAACTCTGAAGAATAAGCACTCTGCGGGCGCGTTCTTAATTGAAAACGAGGGTAAGATAGTTTGGCATGACGCAGATAAAACCGAAGCTCTTGCGAAATATTTTCATGCTGTCCATAACACCACTAAGCACATGGGAGCCACAATAACGACCAGTTTGGTTGAGAATGCCTATACGATTCTCCCTGAAAAGGAGCAGGATCTGTAAAAAATATTATGCAAACCCAAAAATATAATCTGTGTAAGTCTTCAAAGTCATAAAGCTCCTGGCGATGATCGAAGTCAAAATGTAGTACTTAAGAACTTATCCAGAAAAGCAATTGTATTAATTACATTTATTTTTAATCATCATTATCATCGGCGCTACAATCGGCGTCCGATCCTGGCCTCCGTCAACAATTTTTCTATAGGACCCGATCGCAAGCCGATGTCATCCAATTGATCAACGCCATGCCTCCAGCGTAAGCAAGGTTTACCACGCTGTCTTCTGCCGCAAAGGGTTTTACGGGCCGGATCCTCTTTGCTCATTTGAGCTAGTAACAAAAGATTCTACCAAGCTTTATCTTCGACCTTCAGGAGGTCGAGATTCGGGTGTGACTATGATTTCACTACTTAATTGCTAAACTATAGTTAGAATAAAACACAAGTAAATTTTCCGATATAATTCAAGATTACTATATATTTTCTCTTCTTCAAATATAATTCAAGGTTTCACAATTTCAACTGATCTCCTTCAGCTCTACCACCGTGGATTACCAGGATGACCTCTGTTCATAGTCGCTACCTTCAGTCGAAAGCCTTCCGTTAATCACTCGTAGAACTCTGCGGTTCGAAACCAACTGCCACGTCCACGTGCTCTAGGGAGGTCAGAGTGCATTTTGCTGAGCACCCTAGTCTCGGATCCATACGTGAGTACTGGCAGGAACATGGTCTTGTACAGCAGGAGCTTTGATGTTGGGGTGAAATTTGGGAATTTGAAGAGCCTTGACAGACTGTAGTAGGCTTTGTTGCATTTGAGCAGCCGCCCGCTTTTTTCTTCGTCCATGTTCTTATCGGCTGCTACAATTGACCCAAGGTACTTGAAAGATGGCACTACTTCAAATTCATGCTCAACTACCCTGAAGGTTTGACCAACTCTAGATGTTCTTCCTGCAGATGCTCCTCCATGTACTAAGACTTTCCTTCATTTATGAGCACCCCGATCTGGATGAAGGATTCTCGTACAGCTAGTTCTGATCTTCCATATATGTCTATATCATCTGCATAAGACAGTATCTGACAGAACTTGGTGACGTTCATAATTTGATCGCGTCCAAAGACAAGGAAATCTTCAAAGAGGAAAATGCTTTAATTGCCTGATAGATGGGCGAAATTTGCAGCTGTAGATAAGAGTACCCTTGCAATAAATATTTCTTTCATTTTCTGAACTAGCGAATCTGTTTTATTTTACCAAAACAGAGCAGAGTCATATTCATGCACCTAATACATATGTCATTATATTAATGCTAACATTGGCTTATATTAATAATTAAAATAAATTAATAAATGAATTGTAAATATTTTTACTTTATAAGAAAATATATTTAACCTTTTTGTCCTTTTTTTGTTTTACGAACAATCGAACTGGTGTCGGCGAAAGCTTACGACTAGATAATTATAATTAGATGTAATTGAAATTCAAAAGATGCTTTAGTCTTAAGATGGACCAGGTCTGATAGAAGTTTAATGAATATGCAGGTAAGTTTTGTTCAAAATCGCTCAGCAAAATAATAACTTTTTGCCCTTTAACTTTAAATTGTGAAGAAATTTACACGATAGATAAAAAATTAGGTAGAGTTGATATGAGAATATGTTCAAATTTCCTAAATTTTCTAGCTTTTGACGGGCGGTAGCTAATGAAATTTTTCTGGACCTATAACCTCTGACGCTGTCATAGAATAAAAACGAAATTCACTGAACAGGTTAGTTTCAAAATGCAGTAGGTGTATTATACTTTTGGTGGCGGTGCGTTGGCCTTTTTTTGATCTGAGGATAAATACTTTCGCTGGTGCTCCGGTCGTGAGCACGAAAAAGTCATATCATAAACATTTGAATAACATAAAGGCAAAAACAAAATCTGCGCTAGAATTTGTGGGGTAGCGTTATGCACATTTTTCCACCGTCATGAAAATTTTTCTAAGAATTCAAAAAATCTTGTGTAACATAGAAAATGATCGTTGAGTAGCATTTCTAAAAACAGTCTTAAACCTAAGTTTAAATTGTATGGTCCTGGATTCAAATCTTAGCTTTGGTTTCGCATGACACTAACTAGACTTTAAGCTCACAATCCAAGCGAAAACTGGAAAGTGACATAGCCCTTCAAGTAATGTCATTATTTTCCTATCTAACGTGTGTTTTCACACTATGCAGATGAATGCCTCTTCTCTTTCTTCCAGCAATTCTTAAGTAGATGCTTAGTGCTTATTGATTGCGAAAAAAAGCGGAAAATTTTACTTTTATCCTCAAGTATGAGCTTCTTCTCAATAAAATAATGATGTAAGACTTCGATAGGCGTAAGCGTAAGTTATTTCCTAGCGACGAAGCTATTTTTCGCGAATTTAAGCCCCATTGAAATCACCTCCGCAACAAACGATTCTCTCGAACGCTTTCATATATCCTGATTTATATCGAATTTAACTAGGAGCTTATTTCATTCGATAAAAGAAACAATTCTGCTCGTTATTTTCAATTGTTATTTTTTGCGATTCAATCTGAGTTAGCCTCCATTTCATATCAGTAAGGTACAAAACGAAAATTAAATGTTTATACGCGTACATAATTCATTGAACGCATATATATTTTACCCACGCTGGGCGCTTTATATATTAGATTAATTATATGCCCCTCTTGTAGAATCTCATCGCAGAAATAGGATGTTTGATTGTAATTACGTGATATATTGCTGTAGGTCCTTTTCAATGATTACTAAGAAAAAGAGGGAGAGAAAAACAGAGGGAGGTAGTGAGAGTAATGTAGTACTAACCCAGCTTCCAGAAAGATATTATCGAAATTTTCAAGTTTTTTTTTATTAGTTCCCAAAGCAACAATTCAATATAAATGGGATTCAGTTTAGGTGGTATTGATGATATTGAAAAAATCGTCTTAGGGCGAAACAACATAATAAAAGTAAATTTAGAGGGGAAATCGATGGACTTTGAAAGCCAGAAGAAGAAGGAGAGCATTATTTGCTATTATTTCGGTCACGAAAGATAAGTATAAATATTTTGATCATGGCCACAAACGCCAAATTGAAATTTATGACTGCAGTTTCAGTATTTGCAACACTCATTATTGTTTAAGTCTGAATGACTTAAACAATAATGAGTGTTGCAAATACTTAGTGTCTGAATGATCTGATATGCAAATGTTCGGGATCAAAACTTATTAATTATAAATAAGTAGCTAAAGTACTGAAGAAGGGAGTAAATAGCTCCCGAAATACGTATCTACGCAAATAAACAATTTTGTAGTAGGAGAAACTACGGATTTTTATTATTATTAATTATAATTTAAAAGGATAAAAAATGCACTTTAAGATATTTCTGGAAAACATCAATGCGATAATTCATTAGTAAATGAGATTCATTTCATTTTTTTTTTGTTTTAGAGCATCATATTAACAAATCATATTATAACAACAAACCGAAAATAGGAACTTCCACGAATTCCATCCAAAATATTGTTGGTTTTATATGCTTAATTCACGTAACGGTCCATTAAGGCAACGTAGCACCTCCAAATTTTTAAAAAATCGATTTTTGTTTTTTGATTGAATATGTTAGAATGAAGGTTTTAAAACATGATTTTAATAATATAAAATTGAAATTCTAAAACAAAAAAATTTTATGAGTATATATAGCGAAGCGCCCCAAGATCATTTTTTCTATGATTTTCGTTCACTTCGCTATATCGCTACATCGACTTAAGCCAAAGTGTAGACAAAGATAAATGAGTCATCTCCTTTAAAAGAAGCAAAAAATAAGCTAGCCTTGGCAAAAAAAAATAAAAAAATAGCTGTAAAAGATGTTTCTAAAAAAAGTGTAGAATCTCCAAAAAAAGGTCCGAAAAAAGTTCACCTGACACTAAAATTAATGAAAAATTTAGCCACGCATTATGGCTTAACAATACGCCGAAATCCTGATTCAGTTGATAATATGCGCAAGGAAATTTGGGCAGCATATTACCACACAATTTCAACTGATGAGAACCCTCAACACTGTTATTGTCCTGTTGGAGAAACGACTTGGTGTAACTGGCGCAAGGCGGAGGCAGCGGGTGATAATGCATTAAAAAATTTCAAGCATCCTCCACCTTTAGATGATGAGGTACAAGAAATTTTAAAGCCTATTTATGATGACTTATCATCAGAAGATTTATTAAAGCGTTGCTTGGGCAATTTTGCGCAGAATAATAACGAAAGCTATAATTCTTGTGTTTGGAATTTGGCCCCCAAACATACTTTTTGTGGGAAAAACGTACTAAATATGGCTGCAAATATTTCTGTATGTACATTTAGTGAAGGATTTATGGCTATCTTGAAAAAAATGCAAGTCATGGGAATTACAATTGGCCAATGTGCGCTGGAACATGCAGAGCATAGAGATGCTGCAAGAATTAACCAGGCGGAAAAACACTCGACTGAGGCATCTAAAGAGGCCAGAACTGCTCGAAGGGAACAAAAATCTTTAGAAGAGGAGGAGTATGAGCAAGAAGAAGGTGTATTGTATGGTCCAAGCATCGCAGATTAATTTTCGATAAGATTTATTGCAAAAAATATTGAATTTTAACTTGAAATGCGATTTTCTCGAAACAACGTTTTTCAAGTTGGCGTGCATGATTGAGAAAAACAATATTATCCAATCGTTTTGAAATTTTAACACGTTAATTTGCACATGTTAATGCTCAGAATGAACCTCGGATGAAAAAATCGGCATTAAACTTTTTTAGTTATAGCCGATTTTTGGGGAAAAAAAAACTCGATTTTCGAAAAAACGCCGCCATTTTGTTATTTTTCAACCAAATTTTTTTTTTTTAGTTCATTCCAAGGCCGCTTAGATGCTGGTCAAAACCCCGTTTTTGTTTTTTTTTCAGACTTTCCTGAGGGCAGTTATCATGCACGCCAGGTTTTTTTGGTGTATTTTCCAAAAAATTGTAACAGGCGACAGGAGGCCACAAACCATTTTTAACAATTTTGTTTATGTAGTCTAAGACATATAAAGTATGTGTAAAAAGTTTCATTAAGATATGTCTTTTTATTCAATTAAAAACAAGCCTTTGAAAATATCATTTTTTTTTCAATTCGAATGTGCTACGTCCCCTTAAACCATCCTCGTAAGTTTCAAAATAATACAAATAAACGCATTACATATTTTCATTTTCAACAATAACATCTCTACCGGGTCAGAAGATCTGCACATCTCATTACTGTTAAGTGCTCGAGCGTGAAAGAAAGTGGGATGTTTGCTTTAATATTCGAATTGTTTACTCAAGCCGAGGAAGCAACATTAACAACTCTAGCTAGACGTTCCAGTACGTTCGACATATCTGAGCCACTGCAGCGTTAACATACCATCTACTTATGAAAATATCTCCACTAGCATGTATCTATACGCATCTCTTTAGATGGTAACAACGACGAGTAGATACCGAACATGACCACATATGGTCTTTGCTGTCTTCACGAGATGTACAGAGAAATTACCCTAAATGTTGGATGACTCGTTATCGTTAGAGCTACAAGTGCTACATACTCTCTGCAGCTACAGCTACTACGGTTACTAACTACTGCCGCCACTGCTACTAGTGCAACCGCATTAATTAAATCATTCGAGCTTGAGTCTTTCAACATACCCACACTCGGCAACACAGTGCACCGTATTAGCATTTTTCAAGCATCATTTCGAGATGATCTCGTTTTTTAATGAGCCGAACCAAGTGATTCGACTGCAATTGCACCGCCAAGTTTTTACAAGCTCATGCAATCTTTGTAATAATCAGTAATGGATGGCAATAATAAAATCATATGAATAATTTAAGTTGAATTGTTGTTAGGATGATCGCAGTTTTGATGCTATTTTTGCTATTGTTTTTGCTGCGGAAAAATTTGTATTTTTTCTTCTTAGTTTTGTTGTGCTTTCGGAACGAACGAGCTTTGACCTTAGCTTAGCTATTTTACCTTGGGACATTTACTAATCATTCTATTGGACCACTGAGCAGCTGAACGAGCGTGCTACGAACATAGCAAGTTTAAGTATGTGTCATCCAAGGTCTTATATAACTCGACTTGGTTCTAAACATGCAAGGTATGCTGATGTTGTCATTAAATCATTGTTTTTGTTATTACTTTTTTTTTACTTCGATAATAACTATTTGCGCTAAGGTCAGAGCAGATATAAGTGCTGTCGGTTCGGCTTTTGTATGTAGAAAGAGAGAGTTAATTTCAAAATCAAAATATTTATTGCGCTAGCCGAATCTTACATAAACAGATGTGAAAAAGTTAATGGACGATGTGTGATTTGGAATTCGCCAAGCCATACACACATCTTCGGTGAGTGATTATGAATGATGAATGACGAATAATGGTAAATAGAAGTTGAATCTCTTCTAAGGTGCTAATTATTTTACTAGTGGAAACAGATTGCGTAAGATTTAGGTGACTTTTGTGTGATGCTAGACATAATTATAATGCGTCAGTCAAGGAAGTCTTAGATAATTTTTAATAATTTTAATTATGCAAATAATTGCTAGCATCTGTCGACTTTTTATTGGAAAATATAAATTACAAAGCCATATATAGCTGATAAATTTTTCCTGAAATTTTGATGATAAACAAATATAACAATTCAGAGCCTGTAGTTCGATATGCGTAGATTTGCTTGGTTTTCATTTTTTCCCTTAGTTGGCAGTAGTGTTGGATCATTGTATCAATCACTGATATATTTCGCAGTGAGTAAAAAATCACTGGTAGCTGCAGTGACTACATTTTCAAAATCACAGTGAATGAAATCACAGTGAGAGGAATGCTAGCGAACGAAATCGGAGGGAAATAGATCAAGGGCAAGGTTACCTGCAGCGAGTTTTTTCAAATATTCGAAAACTTAATATTTGCTGTTTATTGTCACTACAATATCATTACCATTTGAAAATTCTACGATAAAACCGCTTAATAAAGATATTGCAAACAAACACAAAACCAACAATAGCTGGCAACCCTTTCGTGGCTTTTCAACCAAATTTGGCCTGAATAATGTTTATGATAGGTTTCATTAATTGTATGAAATTCGTATTGATTTCATGACTGCACTGGAAGTTATAGGGCAAAAAGTTGTATTTTCCTGAGCGAAATTTCAAAACCAAAGACACAAAAATTACCAAAGCTCGCAGCACCAAACAAATTTTTCAACCAAATTTCCACCAAACAGAGATTAGAGTAAGGTTCAGCTACTGTGTCAATTTCATGAAAATCTGGTAACTTATTCACACTTCATAGGGCAAAAAGCAGTTTTTTTTCTTTGTAATTTTTCAAGATGGCACCACTGGCACAGACTTGCCCACAATTCAAAATCGCTTCTATCAAACCTGGTCCTACTTAAGTCCAATGCATTCTGTAAATTTCAGCTGTATCTGATTATTGGTACGTGAGTTCCCGTGAACAGAAATTTTTGATGCTAAAAATATAGGTTAACTGGGAGAGGGTTACCGTTCTTGTCCGACATGAAATTTTCAAAGTTTTACTTTGAACGTGTAGATAAAGCATAAAACTTGTATACAGATTGGTTTTATTGTAAGAAACGGACATTTTTTTGAATATTCGATGGTTTGAATGTTTTCACTTCCAAATTTTTTTTTTCAAATTTAAGACACCAAAATTATCATAGCTGGCAGCTCCAACCAAGTTTTTCGACCAAATTTCTATCAAACGTGGCTTAAAGTAAGGTCCAGCTACTGTGTGAATTTCGTCAAGGGCAACAAAAGTTGACAGCAACATATCACAGCAAGAACTTACAGCGGCACAATGTTCGAAAGTCACAGAGCCAGTGGAAAGTGCTATCGTCACTGATTTTTTTTCACTGTGATTTTTCGCTGTGATTCCAATCGTTATGATTTCGCTCGCTATCATAGCACTTGCTATTTGCCTGAGATGCAGATTTAGATTTGATGTTCGAGTCGAATTCTATAAGAAAAATTACCTCAGAAGTTTGTGTGTGATCCGTTAAAGTACATAGATGTTCAAAACTGTCTCATGTGTGGACTTGGGGTACATAGTGATTGCGCTGTTGCAGAGTTCGACACCATGATTTCTGACTATTGCAAGTAGTAGCAAGTATTTCCATTTTATGTTCGACCAAAGTTTCTAAGTCCCACCACAACCCTCGTACGAGATCTCGGGGTTGAAGTTTATAGAGAGCTTCATCACAAATTTACAATCAACTGTCAATACGAGTCTGGAATGATTAGTTCCACGACTCACTTTACCCGTGATTAATTCAGATATCTATTCAGAGCTAAGTGAACTCAAAGCTTGATGTGCGGACCCTCATCCGAATTGAGAGCTAAGTGAACTCAAAGTTTGATGCGAGCTAGGCGTCCCACACACAAGAAGCGGGAGCTCTACCCACTAAGCTTCAAAGATTCTACACTGAAAAAACACATAGCGCCAGACGCCATAGTTTATAGACTTCTGGCGCCATGTACATAGTCGATTTCGGGATTGTAATAAAATATAGCGCCACACTCAATAATACATGGCGAAAAATACATTGGAGCAGACGCTATGCTTATAGTCTTCCACGCCATGTACTATAGTCCTCCACGCCATGTACATGGAGTAGAGGACTATATTACATGGCGTGGAAGACTATAGTACATGGCGTGGAAGACTTACATGGCGTGGAGGGCTATAAGCATATCGTCTGCTCCTATGTACTATGACGTCTGGCGCTATGTGTTTTTGCATTGTTCATGGCCAACCCATAGGCATTACCTACATAACTGCGAGCACACATTTTAATCACCCCCGACGATACCTAGCGCACGATAGGATACTGCCACTAGGATTATATTGTCAAAATAAACCAATTCAAAGCCTCTCAAGTGGCCTTTGGCTTAAATATACATGTTTCATTAAATGTACAACGTCACTTGCTGACATTTATACGTCCCCTCACACAGTATGGCTGCGAGTTATAATTGGAGTTATCTTACATTATCGGTATGACAACTGAAACCATATTACATGGCTCATGGTACTATGTAATATAGCGTGTGGGGCCATAATTTCTGCGCCATGTAATTATGGCGCTGAGAGCCATACTGCATAGATCAGGCTACCATGTAGATAACGTGTGGGACCATAAATGCTGCGCCATGTTACATAGGACCACGCGCTATGTAGATTCTGACATTATGGCGCTGGGAGCCATATTGCACAGCTCAGAGTACTATATACATAGCGTATGGGGCCATAAATAATGCGCTATGTTACATAGCTCTGGGCGCCATGTGATAGTTTTTGATAGTTTTTGAAGTGTTTCATATTTGAGGTACTAATCCCATGTTTGGATATCTTCATGCTAATTTTGTTTTTGAAAAATCTTAGTGCCCATAAATAATAAATGTGACCAAAGACCGTTACTATATAAAGCACAAATGTATGACTGTTTGTAATTATGATCAGAAATTTTTGATTTTTGATATTTGTTTCTTTTTCTGCACAAAACAAAAGGGTGTTTTAAATTTGGTTACATTCCTCTAACATTTCTACTCAATATTATCGTAATCTACTATGGCTGACAACTAGCTCTGGACGGCTGAGTACTGGAGAAAAATGACTGTTATTATTTTCTTTCATTATTGCGAAACAAAGTATTCATAGATTTCGTTCTTCCATGCATTTGAATCAAAGTTATAATGAAAGTTTTCTTGAAATATACTATGAATTGTAAAGATTATTTCAATTTTAAATTTGTGTGAAAAGGCCGCCTACTGCATAAACAATTCAAAGAATATGAATGATTCAGAGCCATTCGACTGTAAGCTGAAACTTGAATTATTTTGACATTTTGTAGACATCTTTAACGATCTAAAATCGTTAAACAAGAACAAACCCTGAAGCCAAAAACAAAAGAACATCAACACAAAGTTCAAAGAAACACACAATCTATTTCTAAGTTTGAGTTACATTTCGATTACTTTTCACATCTTCGAGTCATTCAAACTTTTCTTCGAACTGTTAATACAGATTAAATATAGCCAAAAGAATAAATATCTATGGTAAAATCTTCTAAGATTTTCTATTTTTTGTTCACTTGAATTTCCTTTGTGTTCTTGGTATTGATGTTAACCCACCACTCCTTTGCACTTTTATCTCATCTTCTCAGTGGGGGCTGCAGTTATATTTTATTTTGAAAATGTTCAAACTTTAACATTACTCCAAGGAATTTGTCTTTCAATAAACATGAAAGCAGGTACTACATATTTCGTAACAATATTTTGCAACACCATCAACACCCTCGCATTAATTTCTATCCTCTCCTCATTATATCTCTCCTCATTATTTCATTTCAAATGCCATTTTTCGCATGATTTTCTTCTTCAGATGTATTTCACAGTCATGGTATCATGTTTGCCGTTTTCCGCTTCGCAGGATACTCTTCTATTTACAAATTGCTGAAATTCGCCAACATTGTAAGCCCCTTTTGCACTTGAGTCATTTAACACAGAATTCAGAATTAATTGAGGTCATGTACAGACATATGTTTATTCGTATAGGTTCTCGTACATGCATAGCTTTTCGTATTTACTTACAAATTTTTCTCGAAATTGAAATGAAATTCGATAGAAGATGTTTACCGGTTGAAGTGGATTACGAGGAAAAAAAGTTATTTTGAACGTTTAGAATGTAAATAGCAGAGAGAATATTGAAATTGCGAACAAACGCTGAACTCCTACGCGGATTGAAGTGAAATAGAAAAAGGACTTTTTAGCGCTGTGGCTTTGATATAATGTAAAATCGCCGTGGAAATATTCTGGATGAATTGTAGGATGAATGGAAAGTTTGCGGTTTGTCTGATAATTTTTCAGGAGAAGCCCATACCATTTCTAAGAATTTAGATAATTTTAGCGTTGATTGGCTTGTGATCTTTGACCTATGATGAACAATCTTCCAGTCTTAATAAACTTGCCACTGATTTATATTCAACATTAAAATCATAATTACGTGGGCCTGATTTCAGTGATTGACCCTTTTCAGCGGCAAGAGCGTAGGGGATGGTTAGCAAAATATGCATGAAAGCACGATTAATTTTAGCCTTGGTTGCCGGGTTTTGGTTCCGGCTAAAAAGTAGGGATGCATGAATTTCGGCGCTTGTAAGTCATCTTGTTGCTATGAAATTTTTTTCATGGAAAGCTGGGAAAAAAATTCTCAAACAGATTTTCAGATTATCCAAGGGAGAATTTTTCAGTAACTAAAATTCAATGGATTTAGTTTAAGTAAAGATACAAACACAAGTTCTCGGAATTGCTTTTTTTGCATGATTTTCACACCAAATTTGGTCGCTTTTGTCTCTTGGATTAGCCTGAATAAACCCGTGGACTTAATGTTCACATCATTGAATTAATGTACAACAATAATTTGCAAAACTACCTAGGCGAAGTACATAGCTTCCAGCGAATTTTCCTCCTATTATTTTTATACATATATCATTCTAAATGGGATGGTATTTACACTCAATTGACCGTTTTTTTTTAACTCTTCAAAAACGCTTGCAAGATCCTTTTTTTCCCAAAATAAACATAGATTCGACTTTATGTGATTGTAAATCCTTATCAATGCTCACTCGAGCTCTACAAATTCAAATCGATTACATAAACGGATTCGAGGTTTTTATACATATATGTATATACATATAAACCCGTCAAATCAATCGATTCGTCCAATCGATTTCGTCCATATCGAAATAGCAACGGCTTTACGTTTAACGTCATATTTTTTTCCACACCACTTTCAACACGTGCTATTTGAGTTGAAAGCTAATGCACTTTCTTTTATTGACTTTACTGTTGCTACGTCGGTAAATTTGCTCGTAATATTTTTATTGCAATATGAAACCATGTGAAATCATGAATTTATGGTAGACATATGAGCATAAATTATTATTTTCGTATTTTTGATATTTGCATGTTTGAATGGAAAATAATATTCCGGTAAATATTGGAATACAAATTTATGATTGAAATTAGAAAAGTTTAAAATAAATTAGAAACCCTCATCAACCTTAACAATATTTCACTGGATGACAGTAGCTGTTAGTTTCGTTGAATTTCAGGACAAGTTTAAGAAAATCAACTTTTTAATGTCAGACAAAAAAATTATCACGGTATAATAAATTAGTTTTGAGAATCTCGCTTAAAATATATATAGTTACGCTATCTTTGAATGCTAAATGAGTAGTATTTCTGTTTCTAATAATACATTTTTTCTTCATATTCAGAGAAAAACGGTTTATTATTGCTACTAGATCCTAGCGCCCAGTGTGGGCTTAAATCTAACAAATAAAATTCATATTTCTGGACAAAAATTCACTTTATTGAGAAACAGAAATTGTCTATAGTCGTAACTGTTTTCATATATTGGGATGATATAAGTTCCGCTTGTATTTCATAAGATTTTAGGCACTATGAAATTCTAGGAAAATATTCTTCTTTAATTTTACTCTATTTTCGGACGTATTTCTAGCTCTATAGTATAGTAATAATGCTATGGCAGCTCGAAGTATCAAGCAGAATCAAGTATTGATTACGATGAAGTACCGAGTAGGATAAAGTGGAAATCGAGAAGATGTCACGAAGCTCTCTCTAAGCCAGCCGCTCCGGAGTACGGGCGTACTTAGCTGTAACATGCGATTTAATTTGCCTTTGACTCACTTGTATCCAACCATAGATTTAATTATATCTATTAATAATAACAGAAGAAGCTTGAGTATCTTAGTGGGTAGACCACTGGCGTCTTGTGCGTGGGGTCCCTGGGTCCCGAACCCGGGGACGAGGGACCGGAATCTTCACAAATACTGACACAGTTCTGACATCTGTGAACTTGCATTTCTAACCTTTTATAAAAATAAGCATTAATGTTTGTCTTCAAAATGTATGAAGACGGTCACCTGCAACTCTTTATCGCTTGCACATTTTCTTCACCTTAAGTCTCGCTTTAAACTTGGAAATAAATAACAATCGGACAAGGCCATGTCTGCACTATAAGGTGGGTGGGCCAGCTCCGTGAGCCCGCATTGACGGCGGTACAAACGGGGGCTTTGTCGGGAAGCAGCTGGACGCCTTTGTACATTTTGCCTCTACATTTCTCCTTTATCATGTCTCGCAGCTTATATATTAATGAAGCATAACATTCGCCGTTTACTACTGTATTGCATGCTTTAAAATCCACCATCCAAACACCTTGGAAATTCTATTGGACTCACTACGAATATATTTATTGATGTGACCAGATCGATCCCACCTGGTGCCAAAAGCAAAGCTGGCAAAACATATTGGAAACTCCAATAGGCCAGAACACTCCTTGCTTATTAGAAAGCGAGCTTTTTGGAGACAGGAGCTTACACAATACCTGGGCTACCTATTCAACCTCGCAGGGAGAACTTTGTTTGCCGAAATTCTGGACTTGCTGGCAGCACACTAGGACCTGACTCAGTCACCGAAGCCTACAGCTAAGTGTACAGCTAAGTGTGATGCATCGGAGAAATTCAGATAAACCAAGGTAAGTCTGCCAATTCAGTTTTCATATACTCTGGAATAGAAAACCTGAAGCGTAGAGACACACGTGCAAAGCCTCGCCACATAGGAGATGAATCAGGCTGTACTGTTTTATCGTCGGTCGCGCGATAGCACACATTGGCAATATCCAAGCCATAATTTCAAAAATGATGCGTTTGTATCACTTGCATTTCGGAAGTTGACTGACCAAGTGCAATACACCGTGCAGATTTTCGGCAAACGGCCAATAGCGCCCAACGTTATCTAGCCGCTTGTTTATGTTCGACGAGAATTCTAAAGTCAGATTTTTAATCGATGCTGGTCCCGAACTGTGTGTTTTTCCATGCGCTGAGCTACCTAAGCCACAAAAGATGTCAGACCATGTATTACCAGCTGCAAAACCTTCCATTGAAACTTTTATTACGCTCGATATGATATTGAATTTTGAATCTTGTCATCACTGATGCGTTGAAGGCCATAATTGGTGTCAGCTAATTCTTATGTCGCCTCTTCGTTTATGACCCATCATGGGCTACTACAGACGATCACGATTGTGTAGAGGGGCGATGGCTTGTGGTAGGCGACAATGGTAAAGCATGAAAATCGTGATGGCAGAGGGTGGTTTTGAGAGCGGTTTTTCTCAACACATCAAAGCGGGCCATCATACCGAACCGAAAAAATATCACTCTGAAACCCGTATCGGTTTAAAGATTACGGGACGATCGCAGAGCATCTCAACTGAATTGAAGTCCAGTTCAGAGCCTGACAACAGGTTTGATGTATGCCTCAGAAACAAAGGCGGCATTTTCTGAGATTCCTAGTATGAACAACGTGTCATCAATGTTTCGCGATGTCCAGTTCCAGTGCCCTGGAATGACGCGTTCCAACGTGCCGTTGAGTTGCTACAACTACTACATATCCTATCACCATTAGAGATGGGTTGTCACAAGATAACTCTGTATCAAGTTAATTCTATTACTTTTTTGTCACTGATACTTTTAGCTGATACTTTTTGTAACTGATACTTTTTATCACTGATACTGTTTGTCACTGATACTTTTTATCACTGATACTTTGTAAAAAGTGCTGTACATGGAGTGATTTTTGTTTTTTTTTTTAATACGGGGTGCTTCATCTCTTCAAAGTAGTGAAATATTAGCAGTTTTTAAAATAGTACCGCATACAGTGATAGTACCAGTGTACTCAAGTAAAAAAGGACTTTTCACGCCCTCAAATCGATTCATCTAATCAAATCGTATGTCTGTACTCTGTACGAGTATCGTACTAAGTGACTAGAATTTTTTATATAGGTACAAATTGATACTGCTACTTTTGGCACTGATACATTTTGAGTAGCATTCATACAGCCGAACCATCTAAGTCATCAACCTATACGATGTACGGGTCAGGTAATATACCATCAAGCACGTTTTTAAATGTGATCAGAAGATGCATGGCATAAAAATTGCACGTACATCAGAACTACACTTAAATTAGGTTAGACATGAATGAATGTACTTCGTATAGGCCCATATAATGAATATTATGTATGTTACTAAAAGTACCTGATACAATTGGGTTGTATCATTTTCATGTATCAGTGACAAAGTATCAGGTTAGTACAATGCGACCCATTTCTAATCACGACCACACCGAGACCACCTGTTTCACAAAAGCTTCGGCGGGTAACAACGTAAAAACTAGAAATTGCTAAACAGGGCAATGCTCTTATTCACAATTGCTCTTACCTCTTACAGCCCCTGTGCACCACCACTTCATTTGTTTCCTAAAAAGGAGACCGTGTGAGGATCACCGTGAGCTCAATGACAAGCTCCGACCACTGCCCGGTGATCCACATTGAGGATTATGCTCAGCTTCTTCAGGACCCAACCTAATTTTTCAACATTGATTTGATTCATTCATTTAATCAGATTCCAATCGCGGGTCCATTCGAAATTTTTTATCATTTTTTTGAAACAACAATAGGGAGATCGGACCTTTTTGAAGCTTATGAGTGAAGCCAGTTTAACCAGAGCTTAGCTTTTACAGAGCAATTTACATCAGACCCAGATGGAGTGGTATTTCAGGTGCGTAGATCTCGAGCGAAGATTTTCTGTGATGTCTCCACTAAAACTGTACGGCTTGTTCTTACCAATAATTATCGTAAAAGTGCATTCGAAAGTGTTTACGGCCTATCTCATGCAGGAGCCAAAAACACTGCTAACGACCGTTAATCAAAGGCGATTGAAGGACGTGGAGTCAAAATTGCTTCTAGTGATAGCGCTCAAAAATTAAGCACCATGAACATAAAATAGGAACCACTTGAAATCACTTAGAACACATCATAGCTCACTCTTTTATTCGTGCTTCATGGAAATACATTTCAACAAAATTCTTCTGGCCTTCAATAGAGAAGAATATTGCCACTTGCGCCTGAGAATATCTATCTATATGTATAAATGCTAGATTATTAGACACGTCAACGAATCTGGATAGACCTTTTTTGCGGTCTCCGAATGTTTTAAGACCATTCACATCGACGTGGTTGGTCGCTTAATACACTTTCAGGAATAGAATTACTGTCCCACAATCATTGACTCTGTGATTCATTAGCCTGAAGCGATTTTTTTGGTCAGCATTACTGCCAGTAGCTGAGCTTCTGTTCTACTGAGCACTTGGACTGCTCGATTTAGAGTTCGCGAATACATTGTCACTGACCAGGGCAGTCACTAAGCTGAGCTGTATCGACTTCTAGGCTTCGTTCGCAATTGTACCACAACATACCATTCATAATCTAACAGTTCCTTCGAAAAGAGGCATCATATACTAAATTCAGCTATAATGGATCTTAACTATGTGTGTTGGACCAAAATAATGCCTTTCATTCTTCTTGTATTAACATATGTAATTCAAGAAAAATATACTAAGTCAGTAGCACAACTCCTATGCGACGAAAAACTGCGTCTTTCTAGTGATTTAATTCCAGAAAATTCTCGTTACTCCAGCCAAATCAACTTTGCTTCCGAACTTTCGGCGATTTTGGCAAAATAAAGATCGGCTGACGCAACACATCATCAAAGATATTCATCTTCAGGCAACTCAACTCTTATCACACGTCTTCCTTAGAGTCGATTCAGTTCGTGCACTACTTTTTCCACCATATGATGATCCATTTCAATTCCAATCTAGGCACGCCTGAGATAAGAAAAAAAGCTACCCAGCATACCATGTAGCGAAGGTATTGCCAAAAACGAATGCTGGCGACCCTTTTTTCTTCACTCATATTGAACATAGTGCGGATTCAAAGCATTTCTTGCCTAGATTCACTTTAAGCGAATCTGGAGTGAAGGATGGGGAGCATAGGAGCATGTTCTTATATTCTATCTGCAATTCAGATTCACTTAAAGTGAATACGCCAGCATTCGCTTTTGGCGATACTTACCGTACTTGATATACAGGACAGTTCCTTGTGGTTTACTTGAAGTAAACAGTTATTATTCCGTTATTATTTGTTTTTTTTTTTGTGAAATATTTTGATTTTGTGTGATATTTTCGGGAGTAACTACAATAAGTTAGACTATATTTAAAATGTTCAAAAGTGAAGATCTTTAGGAGAAACCTACTTTAGGGCAAATCTACTTTACGAAAAGAGAAAATGTAAGTTAATATAATGTACATTATATTTTTATATAAGTGCAACTCATACACCCCATATCAACAGCGAGTCACTAAGATTCACCAAAGGCGAATGCATATAACCCTAAGAATATTCATTTTTAGCGTAGCTTGCCGATTTGCTAGACATTCGAAAAATTTGATTCGTTACAAATGAAAATTTGGGCGGCCTGGTTAATCATTAGCGAACCGTAGATGAATTCGTTCGCGAATGAAACATTCGTTAAAGTGACTCGCTAATGATTCGTTAGCGAATCGCTTGGTATGCTGGATAGGCAGTCATACCAACCACCAAGTTAGACATATCCACTACTACACACCTGAGAATAGATTCGTTACTCTTCATCCTCAGCGGAAACTGTCGATGACACTTACGTGGCGCAGTTGGCAATATGGCAAAATATCCTTACTGTTTTCATATCCGAGCGAAAGTCCAGCAAAGAAGGTAAACCTTTGCAGTATACATCTCTCTGGCTGGCCAAAACCATAAGGACACCATTCACTTATGCCTCGTGGTAAATCGCGTTACGCTAGGAGGGAAATATTTTGGCTGAACTTAGACAAAGGTATTATTCCATTCCATGCTATGATTTCTTCGAGACCAGACAGTGTGTTTTTTCTATTTTTTAATCCAATCAACACCAAAACTTTTAAAGTTTTATAGCAAATTTATTTCTGAAGCTTAAATACGTTTTTTTTTTAAAATTTTGAGCTATGAAAATGTGTAGTTTTCGTGGAGAGTTGCGAAATTGGTGTGGAATGGAGTTAAATATTTGTGTAAACACATTCACAAATTAGGACTTTTTAGTTAAATTCTCATATACATATGAAAAAAGTTATTCGTTTTTAATAGCTTTTACTTGTTGCAGTACACCATTAACATTTACTGCGCGATAAAAACAATTTTATTTATCAAACCCATTAGTTTTTTTGATTAAGAATAATTATGGGTGGACCATTATGCTGAATTTCAGCCAGCCGGACCATGAAAAACGGAGTATCATTTCACGTGGCAAATTTTAGTAACCAGCAGCAAAGAATTTGATTGAAATCGGTTGCTAGTGAATCAAATAAAAAAAAGATAAGACAAGACATTGAAAATATTTTTTAACATAACATAATTTTAAAACTGTCTGGTTGTGAGATCTAGCTTGAACTTATCGAACTTTTAATCTTTCGAACTAACGTGAATCTGTGCATTATAGTTATTTTCACAGTAAAAGAATCACTAAATATTCAGCACACAACTTTTCCCAAAACTCATCGTCCTTTTACTTTACGAACAAATCTCGTATTTTTACATTGTTTCTGTTTGCGTAATTTCATCAACGCTTTTTACATTTTCAGTGCAGAAAACGTATTCAACCGAACAGTTAAATATTTCTAAAGATTTAACATCACATTTCGAATTATTTTATTAAACTTTCATGTAGCCATATGGTAAACTAATCCCACCCAGTTTGTACGTAACGAACCCATGAAAATTCATCTGAAAATCTCTTGAATCCTTTTCCTGTTTTCAGAATGCACAAACTTTTCATATACTGCGGACTCATTGCTCTAAATCATAAAGTGATCCTGTTTGCCAGTCATTTTTATTTCCCATATGTTTTCTCGTTTTCTCCCCGCTTGTCCACACATTTCAGCCTCACAGACAAAGGAAAATTTATCTCACAAGAGCTTATACCGTCGACTGAATCGAAAAACGGATCGAAAAACCGACCAGACTTTGCAAACTTTGGTGCCCACATGCAAGTATGTTCACTAATCTACCATTTTCACCTTCACTCATGCTTCGTATGTACTACAATCACCCGGCATAAAGGTTGCCCTTCAGCAACTTATCTGATATCTGCCCACTTATCTTCCTTTCAACGAACGATTTTATCTTCGTTTAATCCCATCACTCGTTGGTGAATAAAACGGCGATGATAAACGCATATACGCGGATAGGAAATAATTTTCTGCATGCAATTGACCCATTTTCTGAACAGGGACCAAGAGACAAAAACAGTCTGGAAAATAAATCAATTGCTTGGTAAAAATTATCTTGATTAGAGCCTGTAGTCTAATCATTTTTCAGTTTACCCGTCTCGACGACATATGTTCCGGACGTTAGGAAATGCATTCTCTTTCTGGCAACAATCCATATATGATGCTCTTCAGCGGCAAATCTAGTAACTTAAGGAGTGCCCATGATATCTGAATAGCTGTAAGCATCGTTGTTGTGTTATATGAGGCTTTTAAATAACTTTTTTTCTTGGAAATGAAGCAACAGAAGGGTCGTAGAAAAGAGGCCCCATATAAATGCAAAGAAGGAGACTGCTGAGCCATCCTTGAGCCTGAAATGTCGTCGTTCGAGAACATTCCTACAGCTCATTCTCGTTTGAATCGAAGCGATTCCCCAGCAAGCTGAGACGACAGCTGATTTCGCCGGTCTCCCCAACGTTTCACCAACATAGAAATATAGAACTACGTTGCGCGATTGATGAGCTTCAAGCAACATCAAGCATGCGCGCTGTAATACACAGAAAGAGGGAACGTCTCTTCCGAATGGACGTGATAGATGTGGGGTATAAATTTTCCGGATCTTTCGAATGTCGGGCGAAATGATTCCCCTGAGCTCATACAAATCGTTTAGCAAAGTGAATATCTGAAGCGAGAGACGATATTGCGGAATACTACTCCACCGCTATTGCACGTGCTACACTGGTATGATTTCGTGTTGAGAATCGCTTGCTGGCAACCGGAAGACGGAGGTAGTTGACACCCTCATACTCTCGTGACTGAATACCCGGGCGCCGATGAGCATATCCTGTGGAAGTTTTCGTGAAGCCACCCACACATTTCGGTTTTACAGAATTTACCCAGTTGGCCTGCTTAGCCGGAATAAAATGAACAACACCCGTTCCTTAGCCCGTGGCACTCTCCAGAGAATCAGCGGTGGTCGGACTATTTACACAAAACTTGATAATAATAAATCTAAGAATTTTCTGAATATATTTTTGGTAGGGCTATGTAAATCAGTTTACTTCGATGGCATTATATTTTCATAGCTATAAATTGTATTACAATTTCGAGTTCATACTCAAATCATAATTCGAGCGCATACATTCTTTTAAGCCCACACGGGGCGCAAAAATTTTTCAAATGAATTTCATCGTTTGCTTACCTGCTCATTGTACGATTTAATCCAATCTTCCGATTTCATAAGACTGCCTTGTATTGACGCGTTTTTCACGAAACCAAACGTCGACCTTTCACAGAAATGGTTTTCTTCGAATCACTTATTTTCACCCGACAAACTACTTTATTGACTTGTCAGCCGAATAAACGCTATCGATAGAATGCAAACGAAATCAATTGAATTAATTTCCAAACCGAAATCAATCCAGAAATTTTCAAAAGAAGAAAAATTCACACTTGAATGCACTTTATGATCTTTTCGATTTTCCGCTTTTCAAGCGATCACCACTCTTTGCTTATAAATCACTTTTCTTGTTGCTTTTGCTACGGCTGGTGAAAATTGATGCGTGTTCTTTCTATCAAATATCTAGTAATTAATTTTATTGCTTGAGCTTTGAATTGATTAGTAATAAATTTTAATTAACGTGGTGAGCACAATTCGAACCGATCAGTGAGAATCGTTTGTTAAATTGATTGAATTTCGCAATGATTTTCTGCTTGCAGATGATACACTACTCGTTTCCACTCACTTCGCCACAATCGTTGGCAATCGAATCAACAAGAGTTTCAGCACACTGGTATTTCGAACGAAACCGCTCTTCGCACTGGACTCGATGAACGCTGCTTGGGAAATTGTCTACTGGGGAGCGGTATCAGTGTTGTACAGACTTAACACTGTGGTGAACTCCACTCTGGGAGCAAACAAACGACAAACAAATGATCGAAAAGAAAATTAGAAAACAAAAAGTGCTATACTGTAGATTTCCCGTAAAACTATTTTTCTAACACCGAAATCTGTCGTTGTACGCCGTAGTCGTTTCGAATTTGCAGGTTTTCTGGCGAAAAGTTCAATTCGGATTCACATCAGTAGGCTCGAGAGTCTGGTTCAGATTTGTGGGTATGTGTGTGTGTGCATGCAAGGAACTGCGTATCTATAGCCTTGGTACGGTCGCAAGGACGAAAATAGAGCGCACAGCTTTCTGTCGGTTTGAAGTTTATTTTTATGATCAGTGCGTGAAATTCACTACGACTCCGTTAGCTCTACTCATCAGCAGTAATAGCAGTGTTTTGAACGTTTGAACTACTGTATCAAGGCTTCAATTCTAAGGAATCACTTCAATCACTTACGGAAAATTCTTCGAACGAAATTCGAAATTTTCACTTTTTGTTTTTAATAAAAAAAAACCTGATACACTCTTGTGGAATGTAGGAAAGTGGAAAGCCTTGCAAACAACTCAAAAGTCAAAAGCAGAAAAAATATGGAATAGATCGAAATGAAAATCGAACAGAAGTTTTTAAAAACAAAATACCATATGTACGTTCGAAATATGTCTCACTTGCTCAGTTCGGCACGATTTATTCTTGCACGGATTCAATTAAAGCAGGCGATTTGGATGAGTTACAAGTGTCCTCGTTCGAGTATCTATTCTCCAATGCAATGTTATGTATCACTGGTCAGTTACACTACGCTTCGCTCACTAACTCTACTCCCGATGCGTTGTTTTCCAAATAGACAAATTTCCTTGGATGTTTTTCGTTTTCCTGGGCAGATTTATGGAAGTTTTAGTGGAAATTTGGTTTGAATGTCAACTATTTGAGTGGATCTAATGAACAATTGGACCAAAGTTTTACTTCGCTTTTGAACACGGCCACACTCACTGAACGACTGACTACTGGTGGATACGGTAACAGCGTGGAGAGTGGAGCATGCAAAAGCTGAAGAAAAATGCCAACATACGTTTCACTTGGATGCAATGAGCAAACGCAAGAGGGGTACTTTCTTTTGCGACTATAGCTGAAAACATTCGCGAAACGGTATATCGATGGTGGTTACACCAATAATACTAGTTGCGGTGCCCCATGCTAGCTGCTCCAACGGCGGCGAAAACACTAACACCATATTGACGAAACGAGTTGGTCTATTCAGCGTGGGCTGACCGTTAGATTGTGTTCTCGTCGGGCTTTTCCGCCGGATGTGGTGGAGCTCACGGTACGTACTTGGTGAACGGATTCAAAAACTCGAAGCGAGCTTTGTTTGCGAGTTCGCCGTGTTGTTTATACCGAACATGTTCGAAGCAACGAAAAGCTTTGGGGAGCTGAGAGAATTCAGCGTCTTAGCTCGTCGCAACGTACTGTTGCTGCTAGTATCCGGCACATACATAAGTTTTTGCTGGCTTCTTAGCTTAGTGTTTGTAAATGTTGTTTTTGCTATTTTCATCCGTGCAAGAAATATGAAGTGTTCTACGCTCAAGCTAAACAACGATCGCTCAAGTTTTATTACGTCATTGAATTCAAACAAGTGCTGTCGCACAGTTGCCCGACAATAATGCCCATGTATGTATCTATTCAAACAGACATCTTTAAGTAGCCGAATTTACATATACACGCATATCTACTTCAAATATGTAAATATATATTGCCTAATACTTATACATGTGTGCAGGCATGTACAGAACACAGTCAGATTGAAACAGTTGGAATATATTCAAAGCTTTTAATTGCTTTTGCTTTTTGACAATCAAAATGTTTAATTGAAAGTTTAATATCACCAGGCTCTGTAACAATTAAGTAAATGGCTGCGAGTCTATTGCTATGACGAAAAAAATCGAAAATAAAGGGAGATACGGGTTTTAAAATCCTTGGCACGATACATCCGTGTAATATTGTTACTAAGTCAATTTGTAATTGATAAGTAAATGAGTAGAAAACCAAGACTGATAGATACTATGACAAACAAGACTGAGAGGGACTAAAGATAAGGGCAGATTACAATCATAATATCAACGCTGTCAAGAATTCGAAATATACTATATATGCCTAATTTCCACAAGAAAAATTAGTCTTTAAATGGCTGAAAGTGTATAAATTTGACGAAAACCCGAAACTGAACAGAGGTACGTATGTAGCATGAGGATTATAAAATATTTGGATAGTGGTGCAATATAGAATAACTATTAATTCAGTATGCAGGTTAAACAGTCGGCAATCTAGGATGAGAATATGATCTATTAAAAATCAATTATTTTAGTTTCCATTCCAGATAACCAGCTTTACGATTCAGTTGAGAAAATGAATGCACTCATTTCTTATTTTGCCAACATGTACGACCAAAATGAATGAGTACTTAGCTGCCGAGAGGATGAAAACTATGTCACCTCCTCGCGAGGCATCCTGGGTTATGCGTAATGATCTATTCTAGACTCTCCCACGACTGCTTTCGTCCTCGGACTTCTCTTTGACCTACTATTTCGTTTGTTGCACTTTGGCTGATGATCGTAGCATTCCAGACCTGGTTGTCTACAGGCTTGGTAGCGAAGGAGTGAAACCCGCTTAACGGCTAATACCGGGCTAATGCGATCATCTGCGTCCCGTTGAAATCTTGGCAGGCCTCAGAGTGCGTTCTCAGTCTCGCCACCGTAACATTGGTGTTGTAGGTTCAGTTGAGGCGAACATAGATAACCGTGGGATCATCAAGGTGATTACACATTCGGGCTGACATAGCAGCTTTTCGTGCTGACCGTTCCTGCATGGAAAATATGTCAAATAAAAAACCAAATATCGTCAGGCATAAGCCTGGCAATAAATCCAATCTACCCTTTAATGTGATGGGGGGCCTAAGATGGCTGTGCCATCGGAAATCGAAACTGAAAATATGACGAATGAGTCAAACCAGTTGACCTCCAGCGCATCTTCAACCCCTGTTTCAGATTATTTCGGGGCTTTAGTCACCAAGGCTGGTCCAGCTAAAGTCAAGAAACCCCACTGAGGGAAGTGTGAGGGGTAACTTGTGTCGAATGAGCCAGCCCGACCATCAACCAGTGCTACCTCTGGTGCCGCCTTTTCATCAGGCACACACACCGCTCTACTTGAAAAAAGTTAAAAAAACGTTCCCCCCCCCCCCCGACACAAAGTCCGACAAGGATAAAAAGTCTTTTCAATGGACAACAACTCGCATTGGGGTGCACCCGCTCTCTCTAAAGCACAGAAACGACAAAGGTCAGATAAGCGAAAGAATCAGGGCAGGCAAGACTGTAAAAAAAGAAGCTTATAGCAACTCCTCCAGGAATAATCCAGCCATTTAATGAAATAGCCAAAGAGTGCCTTCTTTGGGTCGTAATTGATGCTAGCAAGAGAGATGAAATCATCTCCTCCGTAAACTGGCTTAAAATAAAACAGGCTTTATTTAGAGTAGGCTGCAAGCTGCAAAATACCAGCTCGAGGCCTCAGCCTTTATTGAACGACGCGGGCTGGTACAAAGGAATCAGGCTGATTGCGTGCAAAGACCAACCACCCGAGCTGGGGGAGCTCTGACTAAACACCAAGATAAAGGTAATGCCTAATCATGAGATCCCCAGTCGGCCAAGATGCAGGGTATTGATTCGCTGTTTCCACTTATATCCAGTGGAAGTCCTGGACATCGTTCGATTTTCCTAGTGAGGGTTGGAGGGTTGCGAAAGTTATTGAGTCGGTTGATAGTCGGCGGAAGGCCCTCTTCATTATAAATGAAGAAACACTGCCAGTATTCAATGGGTATTATCGTATACGCGGTCGTAAAATTGGCGAGGGGCATTATCAGACACGGGATTGAGTAATTGAAACTGCGGATTTACTGAATCAACAGGCCAAAGAGCTCTGGTTTGGGAGATCCAGTACCTATTAAGTCTGACTTAAAACAGGTAGCTCAAAGGGCAGGTTAGTCACTTGGAAAGGGGTCCATCGCCTGCCTGAGGGCAAAATCTGAGGAAGAATCGAATGTTGAATCCCTTTATACTGAAGACGTTAGTATTGAAACTAACTATTGACTCTGGATACAGAGCAAGAAACTGGGGCAGCTTTTATATCCGAGGAGGAAGCAGTCGATCCATAATTAATATTGTTTCAAATGAACGTTGATCATTAGGCTCTCCACTTCTCCACTTCACTAGAGCAGGGGAGGAGCTAATGTTAATCAAAGGACCATGGGTTACCAACAACCGGGTTTGTGGGTTACGCACAAATGAATAATAGGCTTACATCAACCACGTGTTTGTATTCTTGTTCAGAAAACCATTAACGTCATTGTCCTATGCAATTTATGTGACACTGATAGCATGACTGTTGCAGTGGAAATCGATCAAAGATCATGCTGGTCTGTTTCTTGTTATATGTCACACGACCATGGCACTAGCCCTTCTCCTGCATGAAAATTGGTGTACCTCTCTTTCTGGGAGCTGATCCTAATGCTCTGAATGAAGTGTAGAGTCGCTTCATCGCAAATACTAGCAGCAAATACTACTATTCATCACAAATACTAGCAGCAAACCGACTTTTCTCCCCTCAAACCATAGGAAGGTTCTTCATGTTACCCTGGTCAATTGAAGACACTCGCATCTTTTCCGTGCCTGTAGGGTTTTACAGGAGTGTTCATTTTCTGATCATAGATGCATATCGTTCAGCGTAGTTGGCCGCAGCACAATTGAGCATGTAGCTTTTGTTAGCAGAAAGCGGACGGACTGGAAGTTATTTCAGTCCCTTGTCCGATCCTTACTGGAAACTGTTCCTAGGAGAATCGACAGCTACCATGAATTGGATCAGGCGGTTGATACCCTTAATAAAGCTCTTAATTCAAATCAGAATGTAATTAATGCATAGCCAGGGCAAATTGCAAGCCCCCTGGCTGATATAAAAATCACCACAATGCAAAGAGAGTGTAGGCGGGAGTTCAACAGCTCGAAAAGCTCTAATGAATGGTTCCAGTATAAAACGAAGCTGAAGGCTTTTAAGTTTACCGTATACAAGGCGAACAGGTCCTCATGGAGATCTTTCGCTGGAAACGTGAAGAGTCTCAGCGAGTCGAACCGCCTTCGTAAGATTTTTATCATATATATTATCATATTTTATCATCACCGAAGACTATGGGGTGTATCATGAACCCTGAGTGTATTTGAACTAGTTCAAGTGCAAGTACTTTAAACATTTTCATGGACGAACATTTTCCGAGTAATTATTATCTCCCTCTAGAAGCGGCGTACCAAAAGGAGGAAGCTACCACTTGAACGCCGTCGTTAAGGATATATAATTTTCAAATGAGGTGGGCCATAACCTCATTTGAGCCGTTTAAATCTCCGGGCCCCGATGGCGTCCTTCCGAGTGATATCTAGTAGACCGTGGTAGTATGGTTGCCATGGCTCAAAAAGATTTTCTAAGGCTAGCCTTCGCTTCTCGTATGTTCCCACAAACTAGAGTTGTGTTTATCCCTAAAGCAGGAAAACTTTCACACGTTAAGCCAAAAGACTATCGTCCAATATGACTTAACTCCACCCTGCTTAAGACTCGGCAAAGGATTATTGATTCGCATATTAAAAAATCAATCGATCTTATGTTGATCTCGTAGTCACAGCATGCTTATACCAAAGTCAAGTCTTTCGAAAATGCTCTTTACGTCCTCATTGAGCAAATTGAAAAATCTCTTGCTCTTAAGGAACATACGTTTGTCGTCTTCTTGGACATCGAGGGGGTCTTTAACAACATAAAATATGACGCAATTGTTGAAGCACTCTCAGTGCGGCATGCTGATGAGTGGCTGATTGCTTTCATCGTGCAGCTTCTTAAGAATAGAGTCGTAATATTTTACTTGGGGAATGCTCAAAAACGACGAGTGGTCAGCACGGACGCACATAAGGGTGGAGTCCTCTCTCTTCTATCGTGGAACATCACGGTAAATACTCTCCTAATGAGGCTGGACCGTACCGGCTGTGAAATGATTGCTTATGCAGACGACATAGCCGTAGCAGTGCCAAGAAAGTATTTATCTACGCTTTGGAGAGGTTAAAACACTCTGCTGATATGATTTCACGTTGTAGCCGTGAAAACTGTTTAAAAGGAAGTACAAAGTCCATCGTTTCGACTTACCGAAATGGAACGGGGCAACCAGTGACCTAAGCCAGAGGGTCAAATATTTAAGGCTGGTCCTAGATTCGAAGTTAATATGGAGCTACCATATAGCAAAAAGAGCGCAGAAGGCTTTCAGTGTACTTTACTGCTGCAAAAGTGCTATGGGGGCCAGGGGCGGCTCGTCGTTGTACGCAAAGGAAGCAGTGCTTCCCTTGCTAAATATTCCCTATACAAGAAAAATAGCTTAACAATACATATTGAAATTCAAAGCAAATCAATTGATTTTATATGAATTAGCATCCAACATCAATAATTATAAAATTTACGAAACTCAAAACACTATTTATCTCACACACGAGATAGTTCTCACAGCCAAAGTACCTTAAAAGTAGTTTTACAGCAACGCGATAGGATATATTGCGTTTGAGTGAAAACCTCAAGCATCTGGTACCATTCTAAGCCAGAACACTCAGTTCATTGCAGCGTATTGAAATATGCTACACAGAACACTAAAGTGATCTTGCCTCAATGCACGTACCGTGGTGTGTGGATACACCCTATTGCAAGCATCACGCAATCGATGGTCTTAAACACTTCGCAATGAATGTTCCCGAATAGCAGCGCGGACGCTGCTCAGCTCACCGCGTCTTCCTGAGTAGAGAAAATCAAAAACCCCTCGCTTATTCAGCCGCTAAATGGCCCAGAAATATTTATGAATGGACGCAGCACGATTTGTAGCGTACTCTGTTTGGTTTCTATTTCGCTACAGAACTTGGAGCTGGTATGCTTTGGGTGAATGAATTTAGGATGTTATTTGTATGTATGAATTCGTTGTTTAACACAAGATGTTATTTGCATGTTTCGTTTCTGTAATGGATTTATTACTGAGTTCAAGAGTTAAATGTTTGCTGTAGATTGAAATTCTTTTCATTTGCCTGTTTGTTTTTTGTGCTGAAAGTGCGTAAGTTAGTATTGTAATGATTAAAGAAAGATAGTGGCTTTTCACTTAAATAGTACGAGAGTATTAACGTTCGGCATACAACGTGAGGTTATTTCAACCCTAAATCTTAAAGACATGAAGCTGATTTTATGGAAGAGATATGAAAGTATTTTTTTAAATAAATGCTTTGTGTTTTATTATTGCTTGTTGATACAAAGTATAAAAGAAATATTTGAGCACGTTCTGTTTAATATATGTATACACAGAATAGATAAAATGCTTTATGAGGTAAATCTAACCCCACCATGTATAGGTGAGGAGTTATTTTCACGTTGTTTGCCGAAGGTTTAATTCATTTTGTCTTGAAAATTGAATTTAACCATAGAACATCTACTGCGGTATATTTTTCTCTTAGACTATTTGAATAGATAAAAGTACTTTATAGATTCGTGGTGACCAGGACCACTAATTTTCACTTTTTTTTAAAAAAAATAGTTCTAATTTGCAATATGTTGCATTGTAATTTGTAATCTTGCATCATTTAAATATTGCTGAGATTGATGGTGATCATAATGAGTAGAAAAGTCACTGAATCAAACAATTGGAAATTGAATGCAACTTTTGATGTATTTGCTGCGCTGAAATTCCTACTTGTTTATTCTGGAAAACTATGCAAAAATATATCTGCTTCCCCGAGGCTTAAAGACACGAGCCGCCACTGATGGGGGCGCATTGGAGATTGTAACTTCGTACTGTTGCTACTGTTGCATCACAGTCAGTTATTAGCATTTTTTATCTTCTACATTGGTCTACCAGTACCTTGAACCTGTTACTTGAGCTGAGCTGCTGCGATAAAATTACCTACATTTCAAGTGAGATTAGCTATTTTAAAGCAACGTTTTTTTAGTCAGTTAAATGAGTTACACCTGCGTTGCCAATCAAACAAAGTGAACGTTCAATTATAGTCGACTATTTCATAGCCATTCCCATAAAATCGGATCGGCAATAGAAATCTGTAATACAATTAAGAAATCCATTATGAAATTCATAGCATATCCTTATCGTATATGACTCACATGCTTAAAAAAAACCCAAAAGCAAACAACGTCGTATTATTTCCGTTCTTGCCTGCAATATCTCCCGTGAGACTAAAGTATTTAGGGCCAGGTTGTTATTTAATAGGTTTGTGTGCTCCTGAGGCGGACAGAGCGCTTTGAAACTGAGTGGAATTCACCCAATCAAAATTTATTTTCAACATTCTCGTACACTACTTATCCGCTTAACCTTCTTACGATGATGCCCTCGTACATGTCACAGTGAAAGTCATGATGTCTCAGCGGCTTTCCCGTACGTTTAGTATGATAGTATGATACTCGACATCGTCGTTCTGAAAATTATTCCACCGAGGACTTACTCAAGGACACGTAAAAATTGCTACATTGAGTAGATAGTATGTGGGCAACCAGTGAGTTCATTCTTTCGTTGCGACGACGTTGGATAATGAGAAAAGAAAGGTTGTTTACTCGGAATCCAAGGCCAGACTACGAATAGCTGGCGGCAATAAATTTTCAGTGGAAATGGAGAAATCTGGTGGTTGAGGCAAAGGAAATGGAATGAAAATTGAAAATCTTTTTAAAGAATGAAATTTTTCTTCGAGTATACTCTTATGACTCCTAGCAATAAAATAACACAAAGCTGCCAATACAGTACGAACAAAGCTTATGCAATAAGTGATTTGAAAAAAATTAACGCAATCATTCTGGTTTGGTCTAAAATTTCCCTCTTATACATCCTATCACTCGAATCTAGTAATATAATTTGAGCTGGTTCATTTTTTCGCTGATTGGAATAACGTGTATTTTAAAAGGTCACAGTTCATTTGTGAAGACCTTTTGATACGTGCGTATTTACATTTTCAAATCGGCAGGAATAAACGTTGACGAGGGCGAAAATAAGAGCAAGCGTTGAGAATTCGATTGTGATTGGGAGGTTTCTAGTGCTTCTGCCCGTAATCGAAACATAAATGAGTTTGTCACCCCATCAATCAAATATAATAGATGCTAATTTTAGAAAATAAACTCGTTTCAAACGATCTTATTTTTTTTTTTGGATCGAATAGCTAAGTACAAGGAAGATTTACATATATACACTTGCTTTTGGAAATTGGATTAGACGAGATTTCAATTATTTTTTATCTCGCGCAGATTAGTTGCATTCCGAAACAATTGGGTCTTAGAAACCCACTCAAATCAAAGCTTCACTCGATTCAACACTGAACTTAATTGAAAGCTAACGAGATCTTACTCTACCTGGAAAATACAATTTTCGAGATAATTAGTATTGGCTACTTAACTGCATAAAAGTATTTTCGTTGCTTCACCGAATTATCGTCGTATCAATTTGACAAGTCGCCAGTCAAATCTAATCTTCAAGTAGCGGAACTAATTAAACGCAACAATAACAGCATGCAACGCTATGCCCTCCTGTTAAGAAATGTCTATTTATTGCCAATTATTATTTTTTTCTGCTATGTTTATGAGACCATTTATTAGCAATTTTTACCGACTGGTATCGTTTATTGCTGTATCTGTCTTACGTAATAAATATTTTTCTTCGCCTTTTCTTGTCATAGAAACATAAAATCTAAAGTCAGAAAGGTCAAAAACTGATGGCAACATTGTTGCGGTTTACTGGTAATATTTTAGATTTTTCTTTAAATGATTTAGGCGGGATGAACTAATACCTGGCTGCTCGTGGACATCCTATGCAATGTATAGTTAATTAGAGATAAATTCACAATTTTATTCTCTTTCACTTTCGAACTCACACAATTCGACATGGTTTAAATTAGACTCTAAAAATAAGATCATCGATATTGTAAAGTACAATACTGTAAAGTAAAAATGACCCACCCATCGAGCGCTAAAACCTCACAGGACGTGAAAATATGTATATTCATTCACATTGGACGCCCCTGTTTATTATCAAACGCCGCGATAGTCTTGGTAAAATGTTGTAGGAGCGAAACATTTTAATCTCTGTTTTCGCATGGATTGACATTTTCCATTTGCTGATTGAGCAATTGCATGAATTACAAACATGATAAGTTCGAAATATGGCTATCAAGTATGAACCATAAACAGTAAAAATTAGCATACTTTAGTGTTTTCCTTGCTTACCGGTAATCAGCTTTTTTTTCTGAAATGCTTTATACAGACTATACAATCCATTTTTTGATTTAGGTGCGTTACCATGGAAGGAAAAAAGTATGTTTATTTGGTGGTTCACTTTTTTGGCCTTAATATTGCATTAATGCAGTTAATTAGTGCTTTTGTCGTTCTTGATAGCAGTGATACGTCAATCGTATCTAGATTTCAATTAGCAGCGGCAACAATTGTTCAATAACGCCACTGAAAATAAAAGTTTTCGAAACAAATTTTAATTAAATGTCAATTAAGATCTGTGTGAGCTTATAGCGAGTTGTCAAATTTTTTTAGTTTTTCTTATGTCTTGTCAAGTAGCTTCAAAAATGTACGATGTTTCGAACTGGAGTTCATAGCAAAGATACTCATCAAATCAAGACAGTACCTCAGGTGAAAGTACTTACCAAAAATAAAAATATCACTGTGATGATTTAAAAAATATGTCAAACATATAACCATGATGTTTGTAGTCTGATTTTTTGACAGCAATCAAATTTGTTGTTAGCAAAATAAATTTGAAAACAAAGTTGCATTCAAATAATTTAAATAGTCCATAAAAATTAAGTCACAATGCGTTTACAGAAATAAACAATATACTTAGATCTGAAGATAGAACTAACTTTGCCGTCATAACCACTCTTATTTACACAGTTTTTTTTTTACCAAATTTGAATCATGGCTTAGTATTTTTATCATTGTGAAAGAATACATGAACACATTTAAATCATTTCTGTTACCAAAATGTCGCTCACGGATATTTGTATTTAAAAATTAATATTTCTTTGTTCTAGATGTTTTTTTTTGTAAATTTCAGGCTTCTAAATGAAAAATTAGTCTTTAAATAGAATTATTTTGCTATCGTTAATGGAGCAAATTCACCCCGGGGACCTGTGACATCAGGAGTGCCACAAGGTTCTGTGACTGGACCTTTTTTTTATACACCATTTTCACTGCTGACCTCCCTCTTCCAGCGGGCAGTCCTCAAGTTAAAATCCTACAATATGCAGATGACACGCTCTTATTCGCGCCGAGCCAAGACCCGCTCAAAGCTGCGAAGAGCCTTGAAGATTACTTGGTCAACCTTAAATTTTATTTTGATGAATGGGGCATCAAGCTAAATAGTTGCAAAACACAGCTCACTGTATTCAGGAACCCTTCCAAGTTTCGGGGATCCCAAACCATCCGCAATAAGGCCAAAAAAGTCGCTGTCTTGTTCGGAACTTCTAGAATTACTCCTAGTCCTACAGTGGACTACCTTGGAGTAGATAAGCATGAATTCTCGAAATTTAACCCCTATGTTCGACATAGAATAAAAGTAGCCAGGTCCGCATTTCAGCGCATCAGACATCTTTTCGCCAAAAAGATGGGCATGACGACAAAGGTTAAATCCATTTGCTACAAAACACTCATTCAGCCAATCCTGACATACGCATCCCTATCCTGGATTACCTGTTCTAAATCTGCCATGGCAGAAGCGGAGATGTTCGAACGGAAAATTCTGCGTTTCTGCACTGGCAGGTTTTACAACCCGGTAACTAAAAAGTGGCCGAGGAACTCTCTCCTATATCAGGAGACAGGTCTTGGGCCGCTTAGGGACCGGGTTGTACAACTGACGACAAGGTTTTACGCACAGACAGACAGACATTAAAACGGACTGATCCGGGGTATCGGACGTATGAGTGGCTCTAATGAGCCATTTATGCGTCCAGCGGAAATAGCAGGACAGCGGCGGCTCATGGACATGCTGTTCAATTATGTTGGCCTTCCGACGAATCGGAGAGGATAGTTAGGACCTAGGTTAAGTTTAGGTCTAAGTAGGCTAAGCTAATTGTATTTAGACTTAAGCTAGATTTAGTTTAGTAAATTAAGTTAGTATTTAAGTCTATATTGCTAAGTCAAACCCAAGTATTGTACTACCTGGGTAATAGTTAATAAGTGAAAATCGAAAAATAAATTAATGATGAAAAACAATTAAAATAAAAATCCAATAAGAGCCAGCAGGCCAAAATAGGATAGCCGCTAAGTATAAGTTCTTTTATGTTAAATACCCCTTTAGTTAAGTTATATATGTACAATGTAATGAATAAAATTTATATTATTTCTTCTTCTATTTAATAGAATTATTTCGTATCGAAAGCTGCTAGTTAACCGAAATAGTCACGACGCATTTTAGCTATGTTCTTTGACAGATGCTTAGTTTAATCTTAATTTTCAAAAAAAATGAGCAACGGCTGTTAGTGAAACTCCAGACATTACATTTTCGTCACATTTTACACTTTTATTTTCGTGCAGGGAAGACCGCACATCAAGATTGTGAAAAATTGCGTAATGACACTCAATGACAACGACACTCAATGACCATGGCTGCCTTAATTGTTTCAAAAGATCGCTGCAAACATCGAAATCGGTAGATTGTAATTATTCAGTGATTTCGTATGACTTAATACAAAATGGAAAACGGTAAAAGTGATAAGTGCCTTGCATTGCTGCTTTTAATTTGGGATTTGGGTGTTCCACAGCACACCTAATTCAAGTGAAGTGCCATTAACTCGAATCCAGTGGACACTGGATCGCGATCACTATCAGATACTGATTGGTGAGGTATTTTAATTTCAAACCAAAGCAAGTCAAGGACTATTCAATTCAGTTGCAAGTGGTATTGCTGTTCAGTGTGTACAAAAATTATAAAAAGGAGAAAAAATAAACTTAATTTTACTTGACTTTATCCCATAAAGTGTAATGGGTAGAAAAAGAAAAAAATTAAAACACCAGAAGTGTCGCACATAGATGAGCCGATAGCAGATAAAAAGCGATGGAGATTGTAGGAAACGAAAATCAAGCTCTGCGACTTAAAATTAACGAGTAACGGCGGCAGATGACGTTTTTCCTGGCCAGTAGCAAACAGTAACAAGGTAAGAAGTTTCATGCAGCAAGGCCACTGCCAACCGCAGCTCTACCCTCAAGCATGTGCGCTTAGAGCAGTAGTCTTAGCTGCAACATTATCAAGCAATTACGATCAAAACAACCACGATTTCAACTTGGTAACACGACAAAAGACGAAAACAGAGGAACATGTTATAGTTGGTTCCCAAAAACCAAAAAGATCTTCCCCTCTTAGCCTTAAAGATGTACATTCCAAAGTTCATTACTGAGTTTCAAGCTCAAGGAATCAGAGTAAATATTAAAACTATGACGAGTGATAGGTCACGCATTCTGTGTGTCTCACTGGAAAATCAGAAAAAGGACTTCGAATTTATTACTAACACCGGCCAAAATGCAACGACGTACACTCCAGCTACCAAAAACCCAAGTAACCTGTGATCCGCGGCCTGCAAAGGGGCGTTTAACCTGCGAATATCAACGCTGACTTAGTGGTGCAGTAGGCAGCTTGAAAAAGTGCGCAGGATGGCTGCACTACTTGTAACTGGAGCTGCACTAATTGTAACTCACCGCTACTAAGGCACTCATCGTGTTGCTTCATTAGCTGCCAACCAATCTACTTATCTTACAGCAAGCTAATCTTGCTGCTGTGAGACTAAATTGTATCTCGGCATAGAATAAGACAGAATTCGGCCATGCGAGGATTTTGGCCGAGGGAGTTCCCGCTCCAGTTGACTACATCACCCCGCAATGCCTACTAGATTTGGAGTTCACAACACGCATTCCTGGTACGGATGAATGGCGTGATAGTGCCACTCTCGATGGTGTCACTCTCGTGTACACTGACGATTCAAAGCTAATTAATAGAGTGTCTTTCAGGCGGAGGTTGCGGCTATTTCAATCGAATAATTGAATTATTCCGGGTCAATATTGGTATTTTCACAGATAGCTAGGCGGCTATTAGATCCCTTGCTGGTCCTTGTACAGTGTCCATGATTGTTGCTGAATGCCGTGCATCTCTTAGTTAGATGTCGAGACATTCGGTTGTTCAATTGATTTGGGTACCTGGGCATAGGGGTTTTCATGGCAACTGTGAGGTCGATAAGCTAGCAAGGCTTGGAACCTTGTTACCGGAGGTCTCTTGCTCCCTCTCAATAGGTATATCGATGACATCGGTCAAATTGGCCATCAGACAAAAATATCTCGAGGACGCTAGGAAGTCCTGGGCAGATGAATCATCCTGTGCAATAGCAAGGCAGTCCTGGGTATCCATTGATGCGCATCGCACCAGGCAGCTTTTAGGCTTAACTCGAAGCGCTCTACGCTGCACTGTGGGCGTTCTTACAGGCCACTGCTTCATGGGACGGCATGCACAGCGATTGGGGGTGCAGTTTAACGATTTCTGTCGGAGTTATGGCTTTGCAGATGAAGAGAAGTCCGTCCTCCACCTCATTTGCCCGGCTTTGGCAAGGAGAAGGTTGGCGGCAATGGTTGCACCCTTTCTTTCAAACCTGATCGAACTGTCGTCCCTCGTCAATTTAAAGGGGATAGCGCGGTTTGTCAATGGAACAAATTATTGTGGCATCACAACGGGCCTCTCTTGTGTCTATGTGTGTCGGTCGGCAGACCTTTGTGGATCGGCAGCCACTTCAACCTACCTACCTACCTAGTGGTGCAGTATTCTGATCTGAAGAAGATGTCGGTGTTGCATTTCCTCACCCGGCAAGTCTGGGAACTGAGTAAGTTGGTAGCAGCTGAGGGCTTCAGACCACAGTCGGGGCTCTTCATTGTGCCATTCGAATCTTCGCAGGAGTAAGCTGCGTTATTTGAAATACGGATATCGAGAAGGCTTTCAAAAGGCTCGCTTGGACGTACCCATGGCTCCAATGAGCTATTCGTGCGACAACACGTCACGGCAGCTTATGTGTATGCTGTTTAATTATGTAGGCCTCCCAACAAATAGGAGGTTAAGATTTAGGTGTATTTAGCCTATTTGTAATTAAGTATAAATTAGATCTAATTTTTAGAGTACATTTTAAATAGATATTAAAATTGTATAAGAAAAAATATTGTATAAGATATGATATAATAAAAATAAAATACCGTAAGAACCAGCAGGCCAGAATAACATATCAGCTAATTTTTAAGTTTTTATTGTTTATTGGGCTATAAGTTACTTTAAGAATGCACAGTCTATATATAATCAAAATTTTAGGCATTTCAATTCATATTCCAACCCACGTCAACCGTACCCAACCACCTAACGAGGCTGTATATCATAGGCAAGCTTGATGTTTGGTTTCTTCAAAAGCCATCTAGAATGTTAAGAAATGACAATACTGGTCCGCCGTCCGTGAGTTATCTTGATGAAGAAGCTACGGTTGCTGTTGATTTTGAAGCAATGATGGCTGCGAAGGTTTTGCTGTTATGATTCACAAAGGAACATGAATGTTTGAGCTCAGTTATTCTAACATTAATTTTCTTCGAAAAAATACTACTTTCTCGTTCGCTGCTGAAAAAATCATACCAAATATTGACAATTTTGAAAATTATGACAATGATTTAATTTAAGACATTTAATTTAAATAAATTACTTGGCTATTACAAAACTATTGAGAATTATAGCATTAATAATAAAAGCTTACTCTATCATAGTCACGCTCGTTTGCAATAATCTTAATGGCTTTTAAAATGTTCAAGTGATCATGTAAATGCGATTTCATTACACAGTTAGTCTAAATTTAGTCTTTATTCTAACGTAGTGTATAATTTATCTTCATATCGGACCCCGCTTATTTCTTCGATTTTTCATATTTATCGCGATCGCTACTGAACAGCTCCCATTAGCAATCGAGTGGTATTTATAACTACTTTGGCTATACGACAAAACACTAAAAACTAGGCTTGTATAAGTCATCTTGCAGGCGCCTATAATCTTGTGACTTGTCGAAATTCGATACATTATTTCAGCGAACAGATGTCGTGAGCTTGCGGCTAATTGAATAAATTTTAATTTATTTCAATGCAATGGTATCAATGAGTAGCTACGAGTGCATTTGCATATGACTATAAGCGGTGGTGAATGCGAGATGTTAATATTGAAAATGTTGTGAAAAATGGTTCGATCATCATGATCGGGCGGTTTGTTCACATTATTTAGGCAAAATTTCAGAATAATATGAAATTTTAGTTACATTCATAGAACCTTGATACACACCCCTTATCATTCCTAATATGATAACATCAGCAGCAGCCAAATTCAGCCCATTTAACATTTCAAAAGCTGATAAGTTCACATGGCAACATCTAATCAACGTCACGTGCAATCGAGTCCATTGCATTCACCATCGCCACACTCCAAACGCAGCACACACACAAACACATGAGATCGTAGCTAATGAACTAGATTACCCTTTTTACCCGTTCCTAAGACTTTGCACTTTTTCACTAAATGGCAAAATGTCAAAGCTTTCAGTTTCTTCGAGCAATCTTTGAACAAACAACTGGTGTTTGTTTACCATGTAATGCCCGCTTTGTGTGAATTTAGAAATTCACACATTTGTCGACTCCTTTATCTTATCACACAGGCCTTCGGAAGATGAGATCTGACAAGCTTAGAAAAACAAATTCTTACAAAAAACGATTGTTTTGTTCTTAGTGCTGTGTTTACAGAATCGTGTCACTAGAACATTTTTTTATATTGTATATAGTTTATTTACATATGTAGTTCATATAGTTTATAGTGTATGTAGTTTATTCACACTTTTTCCCTCGCGGAAATATGTTTTTAACAATGAATCAGCGTCTTGTCGTCGACGCGACAACTAATTAAAATCAAGTTTGTGCACATAAACAGTTGATTGTTTAGTGCGGGGGTCAATGTTTTGGATGAAACGTGTTTCGTGTTGCGTGTTTAGTATAACCCACGGAATCAACTTATGGGGTAACGGATTTTGCTGACACCAGCTGTTTGCGATCGTAATCAAAAATAAAATGATTTGTTGAACAGTGCAATGGAATGATGATAATACAAAGTTTAGGACTATAAAAGATGCTTTTTAATCGATGAAGCTTGTATAGCTGGATGAGTAGAGTCCTAGATACTAGCGTGTGCTGGCTCTTTGAATATAGCGACGGACGGACAATTGTTATCAAATACCCGGCGTTAAGTTCACCGAGCCCGGACAATCCGTCCGAGCGGTACAGTAAGCCTCCACAGATGCTGAGGATTTTTTGAAATAAAACTGTGGATTATCCTTTGGAGAACGGTTCCAGCGATGGAACCTTGTGGCCATTTACAAAGAAACGGACCTGAGGGAGCTTGTTGCAAACTACCAGGTCTACAAACACGAAAACGGAATTCGCCAATAGATTTCCATAATTAAAAATGTATGAGCTGTCAAACCACATCTGTCACTTTTTTCATTATTTAGACATTCATCAACAATATTCAGTTCATCACAATACAAGATTCGCACAACAACGATCTTTTCCCGGTGACAATCCATGTAAAGGTGTGTGCCAATTAACAACGGTTTGGAGACACTGTTGCCTTTTGTTTTTAAATTTTTTGTTTAAAAGTGTAGCCGAATCGCATCGAATGCTCATAAAAGCTTACCAGTAGCATGTTCTTAGCAAACTGCAGTGTTTTGATTTGTCTAAAAAAATGTAAAAGTGATGATATTGACGTAAGAAACGAGGAGCGCGGTCGACCGACGAAAAAGTTTGAGGACGTCAAATCGCAATCTTTATTGGATGAAGACGAAAGTTAAACGCAGGAATAATTCGCAAAACAATTGAGTGTGACACAACATTGCATTGTTCCGGAAAGTTGGTTGATGAAAGTATCATGAACTGATCGACCGACAACAAGAAAACCGAAAACTCATTTGTGAACTATTGCACCGTAGATACAAACGAACGAAATTCTTGCCTCGAATCGTGACTGATGACGCCGAACCTGCTCAATCGACGACGCAGCCAAATTGGTTCATTAAGGAGCTCATGTTCTGCATATTCTGGGACCAGCGTGACATTATTTGGTATGACTTGCTCAAGCCAGATGAAAGGGTGACTAGTCTACCGTCAGCAATTAATCAATTTATTTGCAAGAAAAATTTCCAGGACGTGTAATTTCGCGATTGGCAGATGTGAATTGACCTCCAAGATTCTGCGATTTAACGCCCTTAATTTTTTTTTGTGGGGGCACGCGAAAGATCGTGCTACGCGAACAGTCCCCAACCTCTGAATGAACTGAAAGACAATATTTGTGATTTCATGGCCAAGATATTGCCCGAAATGTGCCGGAAAGCATTAAAAATTAGCTCAAAAAGATTGAGTCCTGTAAGAAATCCTGTGAAGGACATTTGATCGATATTGTGTTTCACATATAATGGCAAGTATCAACCTTTACAATGAAATAAAAATTTCATCACCTTCTGAATGTTTTGTGTGTTTTTTTCAAGTTTTCTTTCTCATGCATGAAATGGCTATATATATATATATATATATATTTATATATATATATATATATATATATATATATATATATATATATATATATATATATATATATCATCACTAATGAGAGTTATCCTTCGATATCCTTAACAGTTTGGCGGCGGGCATTTTTGTGGGTTTTCAGGTACCCCTATATTTCTATGCAGAGTACATTATTTGTTAGAACAAAAGTACTGGAGATGGAAACTAATTATGTTTTATGCTTTTCCATGATAAACAATTTGAAAATTATGAAGCCTATGTGGGCGCTGAGTGCCTAAAAGTAGGCAAACATTTTTCTATCAATTTTCGATTTGTCATAGCTTTTGAAAAAAAGGATTAGATCATCGTGAAATTTGCAGAGCGTATTGATGTTGGTTAAAACTGTACATACATGAACTTTCAATGGGGGCAGCCCGGTAGCTACAGCAGGCACGAGAAAAAACCCTTCAAATCATCAAACAATTCAAATCTTTGATAAGTCTTAGCCTTTTTCCACCATTGCACAAGAACGGCAACCCATCACCAAATGACCTCTATTTGCAGCTCGCGAAACTTCTGTTCACAGACGACCGGATAATTCGATCACTATGAAATTGACAGAGCCCTGTGGCAGTGGTGCCATCTTGACTGCGAAAAAATAGCTTATAGCTTCCGGTTCAGCCAAAGAATTTTGACGAAATTCACGCCGTACCTGAATCTTATTCTAAGCCCCATTTGGTAGAAATTAGGTTGAAAAATTGGAACAGAGCTGCCAGCTATGGTAATTTTTTGTCAGCTGAATTTGCTCAGTTAAATAAAGCTTTTTCCCCTATAGCTTCCGATCCAGTCATGAAATCAAAACTAAAATCATGTAGAAAATGAACCTTATTGTAAAACATATTTAAGAATGTGGCCATTTTTGTAATTTTTTGGCATTTCTTTACTAAGCGATGTTGTCATTAACTTTTCAAGTGCGAATGATATTGACAATTAACAACAAATATTTACTTTTGAAAAGCAGAAAAATTACCGGGTGGTAGCTCTAAAATGTTTTCACCCCGGTAACTTCTAGCGCAGTCATTCAATTGAAACGAAATTCACAGGGTGGGTTAAGCTTAACTTGAAGCAGATTTAGTATAATTTTGGCTACGGTGCTAACACAGAATTACCAGCTCCATATATTTTCGTAAATAGCGCACCAACAGATGCTTCCATTATGTATTCATAAGCAAAATTTTCTAAATTTTGGAAATTTTTCTGATGGCAAACTTTCGATGATATCCTCGGATGAAAACGAAATCAAAGGATAGGTTGATTTTACCACGAGTTTTTTTGTGGTGGACTCATTGCTGCTGCGTTGGAAAAATGTTGCCCGCACTGAACATTTTCGTTTGAGTAAGAAATGGTTGATTTGATACTGCAAAGAAGTCTATTACGTCTTTCCAAATTTTTAAGTCACTCAAAGACAATTTCTACGAAATTCAGTTTTCTAGTGGCTCTGAGGCGCTACACTTTTGTTTAGTTCTATTCATTAAATTGTATACTTACAACTTTTGATTTCGTTTTGTTCGTATCTAGTATGTAAGAAACAATTGAAAAGTAACAAATGTAAAGTAACAAATATAAATTAAACGAATTGTAAGTTAGTCTAAAAATTTATAACAAACATGAAGGATATTAAGCTTAATATTTTAAATAAAATTATTGGAATACTCGTAAGTATCCTCATAAGTTAACATGAAGCAAGGGAATACAATAGCATTCTTTTCAAAGTCTGCTTTACGAAAATTGATATTTTGAGGGCAGCAGCAAAATTTATTGTTTAATTTAAAAAAAAAAAGATTCACATCCTCCTCTCACAAAAATTCATGTGTTACAAAAATTGTGCACTATGCGTTTGATTTTTGTTTTCACAATCCTTATTTACGAACATTATTCTAACATGGATACACTATTGGCTTTTCTTAATCATCCATCGGTAATTTATCATCAGAAACATAAGTAGCAGCGTGAACAGCAATAAATCATGGTCGTGGTTAACACCAAGATATTTTTCTAACGAAACCGTTGTCTACCATATCCACCCTGCCTGCAACCTGTAATTTATTAAGCACAATATCCATTGGTATACAATTCAATTGCGATCCGTTCGAGCACGTACTCTGAACTCGATAAAGATACAGGCCAAATTACCCAGACACGAGTTAGATACATTCATCTCAATGCATGCATAGTGGTTTAATGTTTATACGCAGTTTATATAGTGTTGCTTGTAAGTTATTTTGTAGTTTGTTCTATTTGATTTCTAGTTTCTACAACTTCGGACTCGACCCGACTCGAGCTGTTGTACTGACAAAGTGAAAGTAAAAGTCATTTTTTCGATGGAATGCTAACTGAATCTGTTGGAGTTTGTACATAGATCGATACCGAACAGGTTTTGTGTTATGTAAAGGCGTTGTTACGTAAGCTGGGAGTTGACTAGAATTTTGTTGAAATATTACTGCAGGTTTTTTGTAAATCTAGATCATTTAGTCTTGAAAATATTATCATCAATTATTTGGAATTTATCAAGAAACTGAACTTAGAAGTTTGTGGAAAAATCTCGTTATGCTGAATGTTGCTAATTTTTAAGTTCTTTATATTTTTCTTTGTTTCTTTGGGCAGTTTCCATTAGGATTTATATAAAATGAGTCAATAGCTAGTTAAATGCCGAAGACGTTAATACTATTTCTGCTCAATTTTTTTTTTGTCTAAAGCTGAAAGGTTTGGTTTGATACTCATGGCATAGTTTGTTATGATGTTTTGTAAGCAAACTATTATGGAACATTAATTCTTGCCAAAATCAATCAATAAAAATGAAAATTGCCAATGCAAAAATTCAATATTTTTTAATACTTTGGAGCCCATGTATTGGCAATTGGTGTTTCTCCCATTCGCATAATTTCGTTTATTGTTATGCAATTTGACTTAAATTTGACCTTTTCTTGTTTAATTAAATTTTAAAATTAAATTTGATGTAAAACGTATGGTGTTCTTCAAAAATTATGTTTTTCCATTTTGTTTTGGCAGTGCTTCATGTTGAAGAGTACGGCTCAAAATTAGGTCGGCATGCATTCAGAAAGGGCTTTCAGCTCATACCGAAAGCAGATAATTCCCAGCACTGAGATCATAAGTCGACTAAATTTGATAATTCAAAATTCAGAATGAAATGAATTCAGAATGAGATGAATCACAAGTATATTTTCCTATCGATTTGTTGTTTCCTAGAACCCTATGATGCTGAGCCGGTTTCGCGCCCATTGTGGGTTTGCTGTAGAGAGCTTGTTGTATTTTGCGGTTTGAGTAAGATCCGTTCTTAATATTTGGTGCTGACAAAAAATTGAATATGAAATGGGCTCATAAGGTGAAACAACCAAAGGCTGAAATAACATCATAACAGATGCACAATTTTTAATTGATAAAATGTGTTCTTACAGTCTTGTAGTTCATTGATGACGGTTGTACAAATCCAGCATTTTCAATCTCTTGAAATGTAGAAGTAGATTTTCAAATCCACAAAGACACTATCAAATAGATTATATGCATGATGGCTACTGATCCTTAGGAATAATAATATTATCTAATTTTCATCATTGGCACAAAATTGTCTAAAATAACTTAATCTTTTTAAGACAACTCAGTATTTGTTATTGCATTTACTATTAAGTAAGTACTTTGTAGTAATAATTGTAGTTTTAGAATTTCCCGTTTACACGTGGAATGCCAACAAATAACATTTTTTCAATTGTGTGTTAAAATAATGAAGGAAATAAAAAAATTTAAAAAAAAGAAATTGCGTTTTCCTTTGAATTTGACGAAAAATTTATAATACAATCTGAAATACATTTTGGACTTTAGGAGCTCATTTTCGAACCAGGAATAATATTTATAAGTTTAAAATTGACTAGAATCAAACAAACTTAACTCAATAGAGTTTTGGCGCAGCAAGCCCGATGTGTTGCTGCCGTGCTAGGAGCAAACTTACGAAAGGGGACCCTGAGTTAAAAACCAACAATGTGATACAGAATAGGAGGTAAAGTTACAGAAGTCGAATGCCCAATACCGGCTGCTGTTAAGCGTGTAAAAGCAGGCTCTGGGTTATCAATATCCAGCGAATATATCGCTATGACCGTTGACCACTTGGCAAATGACAACAAGAATTTCAACTCAAAAAAAGAAGTGGTGGAACCAATTTCGGACCTTTCCAGGAAGAGATTCAAGTCAAAAAAAAGTCTCTAACATAGACCCCAGGGGAGACAAAGACTCAAGCCAAGCAAAGAGGGTAAGAAAACACGGGAGAATAAAGGCAGCGCTGCGCATTGTCAGCAGACTTGGCGAAAAACCATTCCATTCTGCGAAGGAGAATGAATGGCTTAGCTGGGCTCGGACGAAAGTGACAAAAGATTATAAGGACTCTGCTTTTCAGGATAAGGTAAAGCTAAAAATTGCCCAGAAACTAGCATCGAAAAAGCAGAGGTCTGCTGAGAGTGAGAAACCAGCGAACAAAAGACTGGGTCCAACATCTGTCTACCTCTAAGCCCAAAAGGTAATGAGAGATAGCGATGTAGCTAAACGGCAACTCAACAGGGCAATAATTGACCGCAATCGGGTCTTATATCGCTTGAAAAATTGCAGATCGTATAGCCAGGCGCGCTGATTATGGTTGACTGGATGTAAAAAATATCCTGAACTCTCCATGCGCTCGTTAAACAAGGTTGCTAGTTCAGGAATAACAAAACCTATAAGTGCGATGATGAGCTCACGTTGCACTGGTCTAAAACAGTAGTGCAATAGTAACCTGAACTATGCGAATGGACTCGTTTAGAGATAGTGATTAGAGGGAACATTATCACACTTCACAGAGTGAACGTCACCAAGTAATCTTGGACACCAAGTAACCGGTGGCAAAAGACGAGAGGCAGATCAACAAAAAGTCTTATGACCTGCTCTATCCGCCTTTTTACAAGGTGGTGTGGGGTGTAAACAGAGCTTACTTGCGCTTAAAGAAGCGCCGCGCAAAATATGGAAGACACCCTGAAGGATTGATGAGATTGACAAAGATGTGCAGCGAGCTGAGTCGCAGATTAAGGAAGATGTCAGGGCCAATGTTCACTATCATACAGATTAATCTGCCTCAATACAGCTAGCATGGGCTGCACTACTACTAACTGTTCACGAAGGTAAGTTTGAAATAACACTATTGCAGGAACCTTCGATCTCTGCGGAGGCAAGGCTACTAGACTGTGTTCACGTTACATTAATCTTTTCTTCCTCGCTGCATTATTCTAAATAATAACGACTATCCTGGTGAAGAAGAATATTCACGTTTATCTTCTATATAGCATAACCGTTTATCTTCTATATAGCCTAACCATCCTAGCGTACGAAGGGGGTACAGAAGAGCATTTACTCTTAGCATCCGCTTTCATTGCGCCCGATAGGGCGGCTCTGCTGGAGGAGATGGCAAAACTTGACATGACGTCACTGAAGAAAAGAATACTGCTGCTCATAGCAATGGACATTAAAGCACATCATACTGTTTGGGGCAGTTTTATTATCAATCAATTTTATTATAAATTATTATTGAGTCATATCAAATCAGGGAAATGTTTCTACTTGTAGGAGACCTCTCAGTCAAAACGTGCTATACACCACTCTGTGCAATGAGTTCAACAAATTAATAAAAATTGGAAGTCCTTAAAAAATCTTCATTCCCCGATCCCACAGACGTAAGTTTTACTCTAAAGTTGAGCTCAACCTACTATTTTCGCCAGTTTTGTAATCCCAGGAACAAAAACCAGCATACATCCAAGCAGGAAACTGTTGATGGTTTAGATTCTCCCGCCGGATTCACTCTGCAGCAGACCTGAAAGTAGCATAAAATGCAAATAAAAAACCGTAAATGGTAGCATAAACTATTTTAAATATGTTTAAGGGCGAATAGCTTTTAGTCGAAACATCTGCCGGTAATATTGCGATCATAAGCTCGGACAGCTTCCGGCATACTTTTGGCTATTTTATCGAGTATGCCTAAGGCCTGGCTAATGTGCCGACGAAGATGAGACCGCAGACCGAAGACCGTAAGCCGCGGCATGGATTCCGATAAAACCGATTTTGTACAGATTCTTAAAATAGAGCCAATTAGGTTTAGAGGCACCAGACTAAATTTCAAATTATACACCACGTACTTTGGTCTGATTCTTGACCGCAAGCTCACCTGTGAAGTGAAACTACAAGATAGATTCACGAGGGCAAGCAATGCAATTGACGGCAGCAAGAAGAAGTTTGGAGGCAATCGTGCCCCAGATGCTTGGATGCAATCGTGCAACATGTACAATTGCAAGATACACTGACAACTTGGTCCACACTCTTCGATTCAACCGAAAATATTTAGCGATCGGAGGGGACGGACAACAATGGAGTCAGCAAACATCCCTATAATATCCCTACAATAAATTCAACTGTCTGGTCTACCCAAACTGTATTAACACCACTCATTGAGGTAATCATTCTAACAAACGAGGCAATTGCCAAAAATCAGCTAAACATCAACAAAGGACCTGGCCTTGACCAAATACCTCCTTGCTTTGTGATACAGTGTATCAATCAATTGATAGCCCCTAGGTATATCATTTTTAACAAGTCGCTGTCATTAGGCGTTTTTTTTTTTTTTTGAAAATCTTCCCATCTTACGCCTATTTTCAAAAGCGACAATAAATGATTTATTGGCAATTATCGCCTGCATAGTCTGGACCCAGCTTTTCAGCTACACAGCGACAGGCTCGAATTGGTTCAGAAACAGTTTTTACTTTTCATCCAAATAAATATCAACTTAAAATACTTTTAAATTCTATTTTATTTCATGTATTACGTATATTGTATCATGCCTTGTTTGGCAAATAAATAAATAAATCGTCACAGCAGCGCTTAGTATCTACCCCGACGTATACAGCTGCATGAGTAGCTGCTGCAGCATACTCTGAAGACCACAATAGAAAAGCAGCGTTCAGATTTCTCAATCATTGTAGATACTACAGATAAAGGATCAACCTTTTCACAGACAATCAAGCTGCGGTAAGGGCACTGATGTCTCGCACATCGACTGTATCAGGCTCTGAACAAACAAGGTATCAACCCAAGAGTCATAATGTTTTATTTCCTAGTCATAAGGGCATTAATGGGAATTAAAAAGCGGTTGCGTTAGCCAAGCAAAGGACCAGTCTTCTCTCAAGTTTGGTCTGCAGTTATCCTATCTTCTATCCAAACGGTTAAGTACTTCATAGATTTCAATACGTGCAGATTGCTGTGTGAAGCTGGCGTGAAACTCAGACCAACAGGATGACCAAAATCATGTGGGGCTGCTACCATCAAATGCTTTCTTTAATCAACCCGGACTGACTGCAAACATGCTGATAAACTGCAACTTTTAACTATTGACAACTGTAGCAAGTGTCAGGAAACGAAAATTTCAAAGACAATTCAACACGTCATCTGTCAATTTTTGGCACTAGGGAAAACAAGACAGCACTACGTCGATGAACCTTGCCTGGTGGACTCAATGACGTGGCGGAGTAGAGATTGAAGGGTTAGGTTAGAGTTTACCTATCTTTTATCGTTACGGATCAATAGGTCTATGCGTGGCCTTGAGTTAGCCAGGAAAACCTGACCTAACTCTGGGAACATATTTTAATTGTTTTAGCACCAATTTATGGCATAAAAAAATCGATTACATGAATCGAACACACTGTTTCCCTTTTCTTGAGCAACGAAGAAATCACACATTTACGAGTATGTAGTAAGAAGACTGAGTTTTCGAAGTGCATTGTGGCATTTTATTTGTACACCGAAGGATCTTGGTTTGAAGCTGACCCCTTATTATAGGTTGAGTTGCTCTGGAGGTTGTAGATTCATTCCATGATTTTGCAGCATAATTGCAGATTTAGAGTAATCTATTATGATGGTTGATTGTAGTGCTTCAACTATCTGAAATTTGGAATGTCATTTAAACAAGCGCAGAAATTTTCTTCGTTTCTGATGATTATAATAAACAGACTATGATTAGTCAGCTGATAAGATTTCAATCGCCAAAGTTGTAAGCAACGAAGTTACATTTTATTTCAAAATCTCTGACAAACTTATTTCAATCTGTCAATGGAATATGGTGCCTTTTGATTGCAAACAATTCGTATAGAAGTCTAAGCAGCTTTATATGTCCACTGTGGGTAAGATGTGTCAAGATTGATATTATTTCGGAACACAATTTTTTGACACTTCAGGCATGCATCAAATAAATCTTAAGTCAAATAAATAAAAGAATCCACTAGTGTGTACCAGTGAAAAGACAAATATTTTTTTTAAAACACATATTGCATTTGGGCGGAATAAAACGAAAATTAAGTCTTAAGCCATATTTAATGACTTTAAAATACAAAAAACAAGAGGGAATTAAATCTTTTCATGTTCAGATTAGCAACATCCCATTATCTATAAAGGAAGTATATCAGAGCAAACATTGCCATACATTTTTTTAAAGTAAATATTTTAATTTCCAATGTTTATGCAATATCTTTAAAAAAGTTATCAGTAAACATTATCAATAATTCGTCCACGTGCTTAAACTCTGTTGCTGAGAAAATTATCTTCTGCTTTCATGTGTATCTTTCGATGTAGTAATTATCCGGAGTACAAAGACACAGACGACTATAAGCGACCAAATTCTTTATTGACCTTCACTGAAAAAAAACCAGCAAAATTCGAACATTTTACATTCAATATTAATTTAGATGTAAGCTTGAGCAAAAGCAAATATGTAGGCTACAAAGCACAGACAATACTAACAATTCAAAAATCTTTGAACTAAAAATGCATTGTGGAAGACTATACGTAACATTTGAGTGTGTAAAGAAATTTTATTGTCTGGAAACAAAAGAAAATCGTTTCGTACCTAATAGGCGTGCATCGTTAAATTGATTCAGCTCGCTTGATTTTCACGTGCTAGTAGCTATTCATAGAATATTCGATTTTTAGTTCAACTGATTTTTCATAGCTGTATTGATATTTAATTGCAGTGAGTATGTGGAGGCATTGTGGATTCAATCTTATAGCAGTTTGAATTCGCATTTGATAATAGTGCTAATTTGTTACTCAGATTATTGAAAAAAAACTGAAAACTGTCAAGTCTGAGAGGGTGGGAGTCAGAGATGTTGAATTTATGCAAAATGTCCGTTTGGCAAGAGTAAAACAAGTTAAAATTGCAAAATAAAGGCCTAGATATTTCATTTGAAAGTTTATTTCAAATAATAAAAATGAGAAGCCAAAACAGTTTGGTCTCACATTCATATAACTTGATCTGTTGGTTCGTTTCGTTTCATTATATTTTTTCACAATAAGATACAATAGTTCTATACAATTTTTCACATTAAGATACTTCATCCTAGTTTACTCTTTGAATTGATTTAAAATTAAAAACGCTGTGAAATTATTTTAGGTTTTTTGTCTATTAAACAGTAATAAAAATATCACATTCCGTTTTCATGAGAATGAATGGCATTTGAAAATTAATATACCAGCAAACTGGAAATGCAAAACATTCTTAAGTCCAACAAATTATCTGAATAATTCTTAATATGCCGAAAGGTCAAACTTGAAGCAACTTTCTTGCTTTCTTGCAGTTCTACTTCTCACTGTCGGCAACAAGATTAAAAATAATAATGTATTTGATGAACAATCTTGTCGAACCCGATTCGACCTACCTCACCAGAATATCTTCTTTATTTATTGAAGTTGCAGCAGATTAGAATTATTCGCTTCGCTACGTCCATGTTAATATGTGTGTTTAAATATGTAAGCATATAGGTGGGTGTAGACAAGTTGAGCTAAAGTCGATGGTCTGTTCTGTTGGTATCAATTCTGTTACCTATTTCTTTCACGCAGTGCAACATGTTCGGTTGAGGACTTGCTGTAGCAGAGTGGTAGATAACGATTAGTTCGACAATAAATTTTCTGTCCAACTGTCCCCACGAACGACAACAACGACCAACATTACAGCCAACAAGCAAATAAAACGAATGGTTGCAATTAATTTATTTCGGCTTGGAGACGAGAAACTAGGTTTTCGCGCAATCGATAAAATTCAGTAAACAATCGTAAAAAAAAGTAGCGTAGAAACATTAAACTTGACTTCTTATTGTTCAATGTGCCCTATTATGAAAATTGCCTTATCTACATGTTATGGCTTGTTGAGTGCTAACCGCTAACAAGACAAACTATTGGCTAATCGGGTGTCGTCTAGCCTCAGTCATAGCTTTTCAGTTACAAGACCTACTAAAGCTTCTTTATCGCTACACACACTTAGATGCATATGCCAGTTACAGTCGCTATTTGTATGCGTGAGTAGTGTATGGGAATGTATTCGAAGTTCGTAAAATGCATCGTAACTCCTATAGATACAAGCTATAAATACAAAATAAATGAAATGAGTGAAGGGCTATCGAAAATGGAAATAAACTTGCAAATAACAAGCAATAAATCAGAAATCAAATAAAATTGTCGCCAAACGCTTTTGATTTTATGTTTGTTCACGAATTTAAAAAGCAAGTCTGACATTCAAGGTGATTAAATGGTCTGATAAGAATCGTGATGACCGTGATTGACATTAGTTGTTCGTTGTGAGCCGGATCTATCGCGCTAGGGAGGAAATCATCTGGTCGAAACAAGTTCGAAACTGCTTCTTAAAACCTCCGATATCATATCAGTAGCTTGTCAACGATCGTTTTGAAACACTCTATAAAATATGTAGATACAGCAAATATTGTAAATCGTGATAGCATTGGTGTTAATGTTCTCGATAACAAGTTTGCTAATCATATGAACCGAAACCGGAGCAAGATCATTAAAACTATTGGAATTAGAATGCAATCAAGTAAGTGATATGTATAAACTACATTCCAGCAGATATGGATGCAGATTCCTATTAACTCTTCTAGACCCAAATCTTCAAAAAATCGTACAATTAATACGTACTTATATACAAAAAATTACAAAATTTTTTTCCAAAATAGTACAATACAAAAAATACGTACAATTAATACGTATTTATATATTTATGTTTGCATATAGAGACATCTCCGATGTTTTGAGAATTTTTGGTGAACTACAACTGGCACTAAATATTTCAACGGGCTATAGTCAGCATTCAGTAGTTCGGCATTCACTCATATATTTATGCATGTGCTTAGTTGACTTAGGAGCGTTTTTTTTTTTTGAAAAGTATTGAATAGTCATGCAGTAAGTATGACAAACATTAGCATGTCAAACATCATTATAATATCTAAAATTGTTGATAGTTATTCGGCTTCGCTCCATCATTATTTCACCCCTTGCCACTGCAACGCACTTAATTATGTTAATTCGCAATTTGTTTTCATTAAAATGAAAAAAACCACAACTTCTAGAGTCCACAAATTAAATGATTAGCGATCGGGTTTTTAACTAAAAATAATTCTTAGCTCATAAGTAAAGGGGTGAATCGGATACTTCCAAGATCGATTCCTAAATGTTCAATTACATTTGCAGGAAATGACTCAAACTTCTTCTGAAACCTCTGAATCAACAAAAAATTGCCCTCAAAGGGAAATTCAGTCTGAAGCTATATAGAATGAGATAAATAAGGTGAAAATATTTTTTTGGATGGTCGTTTCCTGATCCATTTAATTTGTGCGGCCGAAGATCAATCGAGTATTAATGGTTATGATCCTTCATCCAATCTTTGATTGATTGATTGCAAGGAGTCGGTTCAGTAAGCTCCTAGCACTGCGACCTCCAGAGTTCACGATGCCTTCCCTGGATATCCAGGCTTCTAATGAACATGGATATATTCTTTTTTGTTGACATTTGTTATGTCCCTGGTGGAGGGAAGAGCAGAGCTAACGAACTCTAATCTTCATCTCGCTAGTGCTGGGCAGTGTATGAGAAGAGATTATACACACTCTGCCGTTTTTCCACAGTATTTGCAGCTGTCGTCTCGCTCTATACTATTTGTAAGGAAAGTGACCTGCCATTGATCTATATAGAAATCATTTTTCATCCAAGCCCAGACATTTTCTGAGTGTTTAACTAACCGAGTGTCTTTGGAACTTTTACTTGCTCCATGTTTTAATTTCCTTGTCCTTGTCTGATTTAGTGAAACTGTGAAGCGCATTCTCCTTTCTTCTTTGGCCTTGGTATCAGCTTCCTCGCTTTCATGGCACCGCTAATGACCGGGAGTCCATATCAACTCAAGGCTCTCGAGTGCCCGTATTTCATTTAGAGAGTATAGCTAAATAAAAGTATAGTTTAATACACGTGATGGCGACCGCTTGGCTATCCAAAAGGATCTCAAGTGTAACTCTTTTAGTGTTCCTTATTTTTATCATAAGTGTGGTTCTAAGTACGGTAGATGATTCTGCTTGAAAGATGATAACCTTCTGTGGGAGAGGGAAATGTATTTTGCACTTGGGCTATACGATTCCTGTTTTTGTTCGGCAATTCATATTTGAGCCATCTCTATACTACATTTGCCCCCCTCTTAAACACGAGTGGGCCATCCTCGAATTTGTTTCTTGATGGAATTGTAACCTTGAAGCTGTTCTTGATGGTTTCTTTGGTTTTTATTTGATCGGTGAAGTTCAATATATCGATTATGGGCCTGATGTCCTGATGTAGTCATTGTTTGATTATGGGCCTGTAGACCTGATGTAGTCATTGCTTCGTGCTTGCTACTGAATTTTGAGATGTATGTAGCGTTTCTAGGTTTAGAAGGAATTCCATTCCTGCCGTTGGTGTGGAGCTCATTTCTCCTGTAATTAACAGGGAGGCCACCCTTTGAAGCTTGTTAAGCCTATTAGCAGCAGTTTTTTGTGCAGTTTTTTTTTCACCATACAGCAGCTCCATATACGAGTAGGATGATATGTCTCACCATTTGTTTATATGCCTACAGTGTCCGCCTTAGAGATAGTCCCCAATTGCGTCCAAGCATTTGTTTTCTCGCCCAGAGTGCCTTAGTAGCTTTCAGTGTTGTTTTGTTTAGATGATTGTGTAAGTTTCCTATATAAGTGGATTCCTAAATATTTTATTTCTTCCTGCTGACATACGACTGTGCCCATAATATTGAGGGCTCCTATTTTGATTTTACTTTTTCTGGTGAAGTTTTCTTGGAGTTTATGGATATTCCCTCTTGCTCGTACCGTTTGACTATTCCATTCAACTTACTATTGGGGGTCACGAGAAGGTCATCACCTTGTAGAGACCATAGCAACGGAGATAGAACCTCTCCCTGTGAACATTCCCTCCTAGTATCGATCCTAGAGTATTTCACTCACCCATTTTTCTACTTCTTGAGGCACATCCTTCTTCTGGAGATTGTCGTATACAAAGTCGTGTCTTTCATTGTGCAAGGCTCCTTATACGTCCATGAAGGCACATAGTGTAATTTCCTTGCCATCCAATGTCTTTTCTATTATTTGCAGAACACAGCTACACAAAGCTAATACAGTGCATTTGCCCTTGTGGTGTGCAAATTGAAATTCGTGAAGTGGCATCTTTACCAGAAGATCACTCCTTATGTATAAGTCACTTAGATTCGACATGGTGTTCAATGTGAAGGATGCGAGGCTATTTGTCTGTATGATTTTGTTTAGATCGCCTGGTTTGTTGCTCCCCTTGGGAATGAGCACAACCCGCACCATGATTTTGGTCTGTAGCTGATATGTATACCAGAATGGTTTTTAATTTCCCTGTGACTCTTTGTACCGAAGCTGGGTGGATTCCATCTGGTCCTGGTGATTTAAAAATGATGAAATAGTTTATTGCATTTTCATACGTGATGATTTGTTTAGTCAAAGGTTAGTGAGCCTTACCTCTGGTGCTAATATGACACCTTGCAAAATGTGTTCCAATCAGCCCTTCCAGGGTGCCTCCAAAGATGGGCGTTATAGCTCTAGCTAGAGTTCCGAATAGTCCTATATGTTCTTGTTGACCCTCGGAAAGAGCTTTCCGTGTCCTGATGTCAAATTAGCCATCAGGCAAAAAAAACCTGGAGGACGCTAAGAAGGCATGGGCTGAAGAAACATCCTTGGGCCTCCATAGACAAAGGTTGCACCAAGCTCCTGTTAAGTTTAACCCGTAGTGCTCTTCGTTTTGTAGTGGTTATTCTCACGGGACACTGCCCCACAGAGTGGCACCTGCAGCGCTTGTCCAACGATTTTTGTCAGAGCTATGGCTTACAGGATTAAAGAAAGTTCATCTTTTATCTCAGGTGGGAGTATTCAGCTCTAGTGAGGAGAAGAATTGGTTTTCTTGCCGCATTTTTTCTCAGGTTTGGCTGATTGATCTTTTATAGATTTAAAGGATATTGTACAGCATGCACGTCACTAATTTCAGTATAAAAAGAATAACCAGTTCTTGGTTCATAAATTATATACCGAAGAAATTGGAGACTAGATCGCATATATAGTAGCATATCCAGCAGCTTAGTACACAATGCCTCATTCAAACAGGATCGATATTGAAACAGTTGAATTGAAACGTTTCAACAACCGTTTACAATCCACTTTTCAATCAATCCGGCTAAATCAATAAGGAATTATATTTGCGATTAGCGACAGTGACAAAAAACACTTCGATTGAGAAGCAAGGAAAGCTCCATCAAAAGAAACATCGATGAAGACTATAAAGAAGCTGTGCTTCTCCAGTACGTGCAAGAAGACAGATGTGAAAGTTGTCGGTGACCATATGAAGCCCTCAACAATAAGTTGTATCAGCTTCTTAGCATTTCATTGCTTTTCGCTTTTCGCTCTCAGTAAATTACATCATAACCCTTTGCAATATACCGTTTATTGCTGGCGTACTTTTTGCCTCACTTGACAAATTCTGTACTTAGCCCACAATATATGACAGCAAATACTTAGAAAACTGACTCACCATTTTTTACTTCAAAATTATTAGTTTTAATTTTTATTTTATTTACTTTTTCATAATTAATCTGTTTAAATTCATTTGTTTTGAAATAACATATTATTTGAACATAGTAGGAATTGAAATGCTCTGAACTTACAAGATAAATTAAGGAGTCTGAAGATGTTTAGCACCTTTTATTTTTTCCATTTTTCTCGCTAATAGAGAGCAAGATTTGGCTAAACAATGGTCTCTTAACCAGCTTAATTGATATGTCCTTTCCTTTTGATTTTTCATAGCTTTGTAAGCATCTTATCTAATAATATCCATTGTACTATATTTATAACGAACATTTTTTTGATGTATTTATACTCAGAAAGAATGACTTTAATTTAACATCTCACTTATCAGTTTCCATTAATGCTTCACTCATTTCAAACATCCATGAAAAGCTTAAGCCGATTACAAGACATTTTCAAAGTTGAAAGTTTTTGTGCTCGTCCTCCTACTGTTCCTGAAAATTTTCCCATGAAATCATCATTTTCACAGAAATGAAAAACAGAAAATGAACCCGAAACCATTCACGGATTAAACTTTGAAGGAAAAGCGAAATGAAAAACGCTTGCGACGCACTATTTGCTCTCATGGTCCTTGCTCAACTTTCGGGACGCTATGGTGGGTTCGTAGAGATGGTCGGAAAAGGTTAAGAGAAGTTAACTATAGTTTGAATAGGAATGAACTTGAATGGCTGCCACCACCATCACATTCGTTACCACTACAAGAATTCCGCAGACGAAGCTACAAGTCTTTGATAAGAAACGGCAAAGGACCGGGACTTGCGCGTTGTATTAGTTTCGGGATGAAAGTTAGGGTTGGGGGCAAGCGATCTGTTGCGTAGGTGTGGACGATAGTCTTTCTTTTTATTGTCCTAGTTTTTTTTTATGATGGCGTCACAGTCTCATACTTTCCGGCTAGTGTTCCGACTTTAAATATATGAGGCTATAAATATGGCGACTGGGATTTTGTGTGCATATATGGTAGTTGACCATTCTTATATCGGGTGCATTAAGTACATAATATGTCTACGTTTTTGCGTCCTTAAATTTTCAAGGAGCTCGTATTTAACACACCACTGGAGCATTACTGCCATCTTGAAGGTCACACAGCTTTTTCTAAGCAGCTGGTAGTATTTTTTTGGTCCAGTCGAAGGTCACTTGACCGTACTGTCAATTTTATTAGCATGTAATGCAAATTTGCAACAATCCCTAATAATAAATAATGTTATAATGATATTAATACTTCCCTCATCAAATAAATGAAGTATCGATTAGTAAGCTGACAATTATATGCATAAAAAAAAGATATATCTGTCTAAAATAGACAGAAATATCTCTTTTTTTTAAATGTTCCATGTTGAATTTTAAGTGAATTCTAGTAAAAATATTTCATACCATTTATTTTTTACCTAGCAACCTTCAAATTCAGCTTACAGTTTTCAGTTTATTGCTCTTTTAAACTTGAATTCATGATTTCCGCAAAATTTACCTGGAAAGAAAAAAAAAATAAATTTAGTCTATCACAGATTTTTACAGAATCGCATTGTTGTACACACAAAATTACAAACAAAACTATTTTACAAAATAATGTATGATATTCATTTTTACCCAATCTAACGCTGCGGCATATCAATTGCTTGATTAATCGCTTTGCATGCCAATAACTAAATATTTTCGCAAAAATGAGCGATACATATCTTGATACCCATATTTTTCTTGAATAATATGTAAATTCAGCGTCTTGCATAGCTAATGTGCTAGTTTTTCAACGTTGCTGCTAATATATTTAGATTGGTTTGTATTGCATTGAAACGCTTATAATAGAAATATAGTCCAATTAATCAAACTCTTATTTAACAAAAGGTCATTGCTTTAATTATAGCGTTTAGTGCTAATTTGTATCCAACGCCGCTATTAACAAAACCCATTATTCGTCTTATCTGGGTCCAACCAGCAATCGAAATACCATTGACACCATCAATTAAAGGAAACACTAAAAACATCCTGCCTACATGGTCGACATTTATTGTAGTCGATGAAATTTTCGCTTCCGTCAGCTATCATTAAAAACAATAAAGCTACAGGGAACGGAAACGCCCAAGTGAGAAGTGTCGAACAATATCCTTGCAGAAATATTCATATTATTTGCTATTTGATGAACTTATAATATGCGCATCGGCCATACAAAGCATCGTAAAAATAGGTTTTATTAGTACATTTAAAAAAATAAACTAAATTAAATTTTCTTTCAAAACTTACCTTTCATCATTGGGAGGCAAGTTATGGTTGTAAAATAAATGGCGTCTGAGTTCGTGAGGTTTAAGTACTATGATAGGAGGAATGTTTGCGACTATTGTATGTATTTCAAAGTATGGAAACTGTGTTCCCACTCCCAAATTTTACGCTGTATCAAATTTCTCCAAAAAGTGTATCAATATTGGTAAAAATGTATCAAAAAGTTCCCAAAAGTGTATTTGGGCCGAGGTACTAAAAAATATACATACATATATGCATAATAATATGAAAAAAAAATTAGCTACTATATTTATTGAATAATATTGAATAAAAAATGTGACAAATTGCTTCCGCTCTTTGCTTTCAATTGTATATTGCAATTAATATTGAAGCCACACAAAATAAAATTCTTACAAAATGTGGGTTCTTTGCGAATGCGCTCAAAATAAATTTTTCCGAAATTAATACGGAGCGCAGATTATTTTTAGGGAAAGTCGCTGTTTTAAATTTCCAAACAAAAATAATTTTTTTGCTTAAATAGGGAAAAAGCTATCGGAATACTGATGATTTGATGAATATGATGAATAAAAGTATGTCATACAGTGGCACCCAAACATTGTTTGGTTTCTTGCTTCCCAAAATTTCTCTAATCTCTTTTCAACTCTAATCAGTTCTTTTTTTACATTGCCATCCAAGTTTTATACAGAAAAACCTCGTTCTCAGACAAACTATAAGCTACAGCTATCAAAGTCAACATGAAAAACTCTCTAGTGCACCTGAACCGCTAGAAACACTAATGTTCGAAGAACAGTAGAAGAACCGTGCATATTCTACCACATGAGCTGCTTATTATAGCCAAAATGTTTCAAACACCACGTTTTACTTTGGTCTCAAGAATGCATTATAACTCATATGGTGGAAAGGTTTCAGATATTACCACTGGCATGAATTTCAAAGTTTATGAGAGCGAAACACTTGTTAATTAAATTCGTTATCAGTTGCTTATTTCACAAAACTTTGCAAGCAGCATCTCATATAACATCAATGAAGAAAATGCTCAGTGCCTGCAGCATTGTAACTGAAGCTGGTGTTTGTGGCTGCGATCCGAAAAACTTGCAGAACTTTGGGAATTGATACATTGGTTATTTATGTTCATTGTAAACGTTTCCGGTATGAATACTAAATGTAAGCATTTGTTGATACAGAAATAGTACTACAGACTCGTGCTGGCAACCTTTTGCCAGTATCACATCTGCATCACGTTGAAATTAACCTACCCTGCGAATTTCGTCTCGATCCGATGACTGCATTCGAAGTTATAGGAGAATAAAGAAATTTAGGGTTACCAGCCGCGGCTATTTTCAAATAATCGAAAACTTAATATTTGCGGTATATCATCACTACAATATCATTACCATTTGAAAATTTTACGATCAAATCGCTTAAGAAAGATATTGGAAATAAACACAAAACCAACAATAGCTGGCAACCCTATCGTGGATTTTCAACCAAATTGAATAATGCCTATAATAGGTTCCATTCAATGTATGAAATTCGTATTGATTTCATGACTGCACTGGAAGTTAAAGGGCAAAAAGCTTTATTTTCCTGAGCGAATTTTCAAAACCAAAGACACAAAAATTACCATAGCTGGCAGCACCAATCGAATTTTTAAACCAAATTTATACCAAACACGGCTTAGAGTAAGGTTTAGCTACTGTGTCAATTTCATGAAAATCTAGTAACTTAATCAGAATTCATAGGGCAAAAAGCAGTTTTTTTCTTTGTAATTTTTCAAGATGGCACCACTGGCACAGGGTTGCGCACAATTTAAAATCGCTTCTATCAGACCTGGTCCTACTTAATTTCAATGTACTCTGTAAATTTCAACTGCATCTGATTATTGGTTCGTGAGTTCCCGTGAACAGAAGTTTTTGATGCTAAAAATATAGGTAAATTGAAAAAGGGTTACCGTTTTTGTCCGATATGAAAATTCCAAAGTTTCCCCTTGACTGAAAGCAGAGAATGAAGAGCCGACTCGCATGATTATTCAGACCAGGTTTAATTCTAGGCTTAGTGCGCGATCGCTCGTCCACACCTGGATTCGAACCACGACTAGACTACACGAGCTGTGAGTACCTGAAGCAAATCAGAGGTAATGTGTGTCGTGCAAGAAGTAATAAGTGTTATAATAATGTTGTACACATTTATTTGTGAATGAAGTTCGACCAACAGCAGCCCTCAGACTCCAGCAGATTGTAGAAAAAATTATACAAATCTCTGAAAACAACCATTCGGAACATGGTTTGCTTTATGTGAAAACGAATCATCTGAAAATTATGGCTTTTTTCGAAATTGTAAAGATGTAAAGATGATAAATAATTGTAAAGAGTATATGTAAGAGGCCCATTATATGATAAATATATGCGAAATTTATTTCAACCAAAGATAATGATTAGCATTTCAGAAGTTCGTTGTATTGTGATTCACAAAAATGATTCAAAAACCAAATTTTTTATCCACAATATAATAAAATTAATTTTATCGGTACAATTAGTAAAATAACTTGTACAGATATCCAGAATCGTATATGAAGTAATCAACATCATGATACCCAGAATGCTCAAATGAGCAGCTCAAGCTAGAAATTCAACGTATCTTCTTGTGTAAAAATATTTGAATTGGTTGTTTAATAAGATTGAATTAACTCCAGACTAAGATCCGAAGCATCCTTTCAACGAACCGTCTAAAATTGTTTTTTCTTCAAAAGTAAGAAAAAGGCATCTCCCTCTCGTTTTCAAATATTCATAGACGCCGTTTGTTCAAAATCGATTCATTTTAATTAAAACCATTTCAAGCGATTCAGCCACACCAATCCCTTCGAATGGCGACATGCATTTTCACTTAAGCTGCGTACTGAATCCAGTGGTACAGGTACAAAGCACCCAGTGACCATCATATCAGCGTTGCACCGTAACGAGCTCAGTTCACCTCACCATAGCCATCCATTCCATTCTCTTTCGCTCGCTTCGTTTAAAAGCTGATGCAGTCAGGGTTATCAGCTGATCGCCATTCCCATAAACAGCAATTAATGACAATTTCAACAAATTAATTAATGATTGTCGTGGCGATGCCAAAAATGTAGCGAGGAATTTCAACGAGTAGTATGAAATTTACAATAGCTCTATATGGAAAGCCGGTGTTGCACATGCATTATGCATTTCGGAGGAAAAATAGTTTTCGTGTTTTTCTCCTGGCGACAAAACATGATACCAGTTTCCTAACACCAAGCCACAACAAAGTCTCCTCTATTACCTAGCTGGGAGCCAGCAGCATAAGCCGAGAAACAAGGGAAATGGCTTAAGACAAAGTGGATGCAAAAAAACGCAAACATAGAACGGAGTAATTGGGAGTAAAATGCAAGTGAGGTTCAGAACTGAAGCGGTCACGTACATGTTTTTACGCTTTTAGGGGATCTTAATTAAGTGTCTCTATAGTTTGTACGCACGCAGATTCTTATCGGTTGGAACACAAACGTCCAACAGATTCGATACGAATGGATTGCTTGCAGGAAAGATATGCATTTCGATCGTGTCGCTTGGTGTGGTACAGGCTCCAGGGAATTTATTAATTAATTGGTTTTGGATGTTTCGAAAGATTGTTTGACTATTTACATCGGATCTAGATCAGGGATGGAATTAATTTATTAGACAGGTGAATTTTTCTAGGAAATGTATGTTTTGCAAGAGGTCGTTAGTGAATATTTGTGATAGAGACTTGTTGATTGGGTCGATGGATTTTGATAAAAAATCAGGACACTTACATGAGCATTAGTGATGACTTTGATGCGAATAAGGTTTCGCATGAAATTATAATGCTTCTGAAATTATAAGGACTTCAACACAAGACCTGAGTATAACTGGGCTCCGATTCTTGGATTGTTTTTTGTGCGTTCTATGTTTTCACAATAAGTTTCAATTGATATATCTATTCTAGTTAAACTCTTTAGAATACCACCTCTTCTTAACACTTGGTTGATTTTGGTAGCCTGAACAATTGAACTAACGATTGTGCTATTTTCCAGTGAGCAAAATGTTACTGTACGTTTAGGTTGCATCAAAATGATGTGCTGTGAGCGTCAAAATTGAGTGCACACCTTTCAAATTTGTTTTTAAGCTTCAATAAAATAAAAACCAACGATTGAAAAATATTTCTGATTGAGTTATATCAAACCCTTATTTGTTAAAACCTTATAAAATCAATTCCATATATTAAATAACAAAAAATTTACAGAGGAACAAAAAACAAAAGGTCCATGAAATATGAATCAAAAGTAAGTGCGCACTTGCTCAAACGTTGCTAGATTCTAGCTGTAAACAAAGTCACGGATCTTTTTCTATAACGGAATACAACTTCAATTTAATTTCTTCAAAACCGCATTCGCAAAAATTCTTTATAAAGTCACTTTTGAAGGAGTTAGTTTAATTTAAAACGTGCTGGAAGAAAGGTCTGAAAATAGGGAAAGAAACTGAAACACGAAAAATTATAGTGAATTTGCATTGTGAAGGTAAAAGTTTACGGGAAATTGGGAAAAACAGTAAAAAGATAACACAGTGCAGTTAAAAAAATTAATGACAAAGACAATAAATTCAAAATATTGGACAATTTTCAAAGATTTGGGCGGCCAGAGAAATTAAATAGAAAAGAAATAAGAAATATAGTGAAAGAAGTTAAGGGTGACCCACGTTCAAGTGCAGCAAAAATAGCTGAAAACTATTCCGCGACATACAATCAATCCATTTCAGCCTCCACAGTTCAAAAAATATTGAATGGACATGGGGTACATGGCAGAGCACAACGAAGGAAGCCGTTTATCTCTAAAGCGAATAAGAAAAAACGCAAAAATTATGCTAAAAAATATAAAAACTGTACTTATGATTTTTGGGAAAACGTTTTATTCTCTGATGAGAGTAAATTTTTAATATTTGGCGCGCATACAAATAAAAAACTTTGGCGAATTAAAAATACTGAGTTCCATGAAAAAAATGTTTACGGCACAGTGAAGTGAGGGTGTATGGCAATTTGCAATTAAACTTTGAATTTATTGATAGTACAATAGATATCTCAATATTTTGCAGCGAAATATGGCTGACAGTGATGCAAAATTGGAATTGCCTAGGACATGGATCTTCCAACAAGATAACGATCCTAAGCGCACTTCCTATTTAGTAAGGTGATGGTTGCTTTATAGAACTCCCAAGGTATTGGATCATCCCTTCAATCCCCAGACCTCAACCCAATTGAGCATTTATAGAAGTTTTGGGACAGGAAAACTAGGCAATGTCTAATCACAAGCAAGGAAAGTTTTAAAAATACTCTATAGGAAGAATTGGATAATATACCAGCAAAATTTACCAGAAAATTAATAGAATCCATACCTAGAAGACTGGAAGCTGTTATAAAGGCAAAGGGCGGTTTTGATGCTCATAGTATCTGTCGAAGTCAAACTACTGGATCAATATTAAATTGAAGTTGCGATATTCTAGTACGCAAATGTTCTCTTTTAATTCAACTGAACACTTTTAAAATAAATCTCGTAGCACAGATCCCATTAGTCATTTTCATATATCACTGACTGACACTTTTATAAATTAAGTCCAGTACAACGACTGACAGAATTTATGCATAGCTATTAAGGTACAATTCAAAGTAAACCTGAATCAGTCACCGTCTCCCATAATTATCAAGTTTATGCTAAGTCGATCGAAACAATCCACGGCCATAAAACGATGTTTACCACAAGTCTTTGAACACCTTAAATCAATTTTACCATCCATTCAGGATCTAGTCTAGATAATCTAGTTGGGCGTTAGCCGTTTGGTAAATCCAGCTCACCAGATTCAGAGATCGTAACAAGATCCGATTGCAAAGCAACGCGTATAAAGCCAATAAATTTGTACATACTGTACTAACTCTATCTATAACTACGCCAACAGTCAACATACACTTTGCCCGATTATTTGCATCCGTGCTACAAGGTTTTCTTGTAGATACTCAGTCGTAACTCAAAGAATTTCTTAGTTACGCGAAGTGAAAGCCACACTGGCTTGGGCTTCTAAGAATTCCACATTGTTCGCGTTCGGTGGATTGAAGGCCTCTCAGTACTATTTGCTGTCATTGGTTGTTCTTGTTGCTGATGGCGCTGGAGCTGTTTGGTCGGATCAACATACTCGTAGATTTTTAACTGCATTGGAACAAGCTAGGCAACGGCTAACGTCAAATACGAGCCAAAGCCATGTTCAGAGCAACGTTAAATGATTACATAAACTCTAAGTAGTCATGCTTATAACTAGCATACTAGAGCTAGGAACTGGCCGGTCTATCGGTTCTAAGATTTTCAGTTTGTAAAAAAAAAGTTTTTGTTAAGGTATTTCTGAAATTTCTCCCATGCTTTGCTAAGAGACTATTAGTTACTTTAGTCTGAAATTATGCAAATAAAGTAATAGAAAAGTGAAAAAATACTCTACCGCATCATTAAACACCTGTTCAATTGCCTCTGTCTCTCATGTGAACCTTAAAACTATATATCTAGAGACTATCATTTAACACTCCTAAATCCCGACGTTCGCCGGTCTTAAGTATAGATTGCATCAAAAAACGAATCCACCCTTTTTGTAACGCAATCATCTGTATCCACTTGTGATCCGCAAACGTGAATCCAGTCGAGTACGCCGCCGTTACTGAATGTGAACGCGCAACTCGCATAGATAAGATGCATTTTTCTGCAATCTAAGCTTGCACTCATTGTGCACACTCTAATGCCGATTTGGAGTAAATGCAGAGCATGTACGAGTAAGTCTGCTGTTTTAAACACAGCACTCTTATGTTTTTGCTTTTAAAACAAGCGACTCGGCTCTATTGCTACAAGATGTTGGCTAGGCTTGAGTCTTGAAGACAAGACACACTATTCGCTGCATCGAAAGTACGAGCTTGTTTGAAACAAACGGCCTTGCCGAAGGCAGTCTCATAACCTCATTTACGTACGATCAGTGGTGAACAAGTTCTTTTTTCTTGAGTTAGATTTTCGTTACAAGAGGTTTTTCAAACAGGCGACTAATATGATGCAAGAAAGTGTTTCGAATCGAGTTACTACTTAATTTTACTGTCAGCTATAAGTGGTTTTCAAATTACTTCAAGTATTTCAATTGGATGCTAGGAAGTTTAGGAAACAATTAGACAACAAAACTAAATTGCGTAAACGAACCTTAAATACATGTTGCAGAAATTTTGAACGAAACTAGAAACTAACAGCGATAGAGGAATTCAAAAATAACAAACAAATATTCCTTCAAATTTCCATAGTGAAAATTCCCTAGATCCTCTTTAGAAATATCAAAAATAAATTCTTCTATCGAGCATCTTTGTTTACTGATTTTCCAAAGAAACTAGCATTAAAATCGTTTCACCGAAAATTCATAATTCTTTTATATATATATATATATATATATATATATATATATATATATATATATATATATATATATATATATATATATATATATATATATATATATATATATATATATATATATATATATATATATATATATGTATTAGCAAAAAGTTTAAGGTAGATGATCTCTGGAAATTTTCAGACATACATAGATGTATATGAAGACTAGGTTGACGTGGCTGCCGATCTACAGAGGCCTGGCGACCAGCACACATAGGCACAGGAGAGGCCCGTTGTGATATATGAAGACTAGAGCAGTAGCTAATTAAAATCACGATATCTTTAACCCTTTGACAGCGGCGGGCATTTTAAGGAATTTTCAGGTACCCCTATATTTCCATGCAGAGTACATTTTTGTTAAAAACAAGTAATCGAAATAAAAACTTAGTATGTTTCATGCTTTCCCATGATAAAAAAAAATTGGAAATTATGAACCCTATGTGGGCGCTGGGTGCCTAAAAGTAGGCAAGGATTTTTTTCAAATTTCGATTTGTCATAACTTTTGACAGAAACATTGAATCATTGTGAAATTTGCAGAACATATTGACGTTGACTAAAGCTATGCACACATGGGTTTCAAGACTGTGCGGGCTACCCTTTCGTTACGGCAGGCACGCGAAGAAAATCCTTCAAATTATAGACCCTCTTAAAAATTTATTGCTTTTTGACGACACATTTTCAAGATTCCGAATTTGCACAAGAACGGCAACCCAGCACCAAATTACCTCTATTTTCAGCACTTGTAACTTCTGTTCCCGAAAACTGACGACCAGATAATCTGATCGTTTGTGCTGATATTAATTAGGACCAGGTCTGATGGAAGTGATTTTGAAATGCCACTAACCCTGTGGCAGTGGTGCCATCTTGAAAAATCACTACGAAAAAAACTGCGTTTTGGCCTATAACTTCCGATTGTTTGTTTGTTATCTATATGTGCAGTCCACTGTAGTTTGTTGTCAAACGTTAGCTCCAAGTGTTTCGTAGTCCGCTGCCATTCTAAAATTTTTAAATTGGTTGTCATGGTGTCTATCGTCTTTTGCGGGTAACAAAGATTGTTTCAGTTTTTCTTTTCGGTGTTAAACTTTATCTTCCATCTTCTGCTAGATTCCATGAAGATTTAGATGGAGCGCTATTGATTAGAGGTCATGTATGTTGCTTCAGTGGTCGTGAGAAATATGCACGTATCATCAGCGAATAGAGATATGTTAACTCTGTTAGACGTGGGGATATCAGCCGTGTCCAAGTTGTACAAGATCGGTGACAAAGGAGGTCCTTGGAGGGCTCCGACTGGTATGGGTCGCTTGAAGGAGAAGTGATTGTCTATACTGACCTGAAAAGCTCTGTTTTGTAGGAAAGATCCAACGAATTTTGCGAATGAGGATGGTATATTAAGGTCGTTTAGCTTGGCAATGAGCCACACTTTGTCGAATGCCTTTCGCAACATCAACCATGACTCGCCCTTTAGATTTTCTTTTGTTTAGGCCAGATCTTATGTGCTGCACTACTCCAGATAATTAAAGCTCAGTAGAGTGCTATGATTTAAAACCAAATTGTTCTGAGAGCAAGTAGTTTTTTTTTCAATGATTTTTGTTCAACCTCTTTGAGTCTAGAGAGATAAATGTGCTCTGCAAGTTTAGCTATGGATGAGAGTAGGCTGATGGGTCGTCAATTTCGGGAAAAAGTTATATACCTTAAGGGTAACGATAGTTGTGGCAAGTTTCCATCAATTTGGATATTTTTCCTGATGAAAAATGGCGTTAATTATTACAATGTTTAGGAGGTGATTATCTGGTAGGTCGATAAGGCAAAGATTGGTGATTTTATCTGGCCCAGAGGTTTTTCGTTTTGTTGAGGGATTTAACGAGGAGTTTCACTTCCTCTAGAGATGTTGCTGATATTATAACACCTCGCACCCCCCCCCCCCCCCCACATTTGGGTTTTTCTCCTCATTAACATTTTGATTGAATGCAAAAGCTGTTAAGGGTCCTGATTAGTCTTCAAATGACCTTTGAACGTGTAGTTCTCTTTGATGTTGGAAATTTTGTTAGTAAAGAGCTCTATAGATTCCTCCAGGTTACTGCCTGTAATCGGAGTTTGGAAAATATTTTAGCTGCCCAAAGATATATGGAAGGCTTGCCACTCGGTTCTGGATCTTTCTGTTATAGAAGTATCTAGAACGACGTCCTCTTTCCGAAACTTGATTGGCTTATGGTCTGAGAGAAGTTCGTCTAGAATATGTATGTATATATTCTGGCTTATATTTTGCGTTACTTCCATGTTTCACAAAGCCCCAATAGCGATTGTGAGCGTTAAGATCCTCCGAAAGAAACAAATAGGCTATTATGTCTGAAGATTTTGTAAAAGTATTCTGCGAAGTCGTGCGCATTTGGAGGCCTGTAAGCGGAAATTACCATGAAGTGGAAAAAGCTTGTTTAAACTTGAATGACTGTTACTTCCATTCGTCTATGTCCAAAATCTGAATGGTGTGATGATTACTATGGCTGCTTACGAAAAAAGCTTGTTTGTGCTCCTATTGTTCAATATATCATTTCTATAAACATGATGGTTAGAGATACGGAGCTGATTACCCAGTTTCAAAAAGGTTTCCTGAATGAGCATAATGTCAAGTCTGCTATCACTCAGAAATTGCCTTCGCTCTTTTCCCTGGGTAGAATGGTAATGACATTCCATTGACATGATCGAAATGCGGATTTTGCGGCTCATTTAATTGTTTCAAGAGGGGGATTTCTTTGGGGATTTTGGGAAGGAAATAGGTCCTTAGCGATTTTCACTATCATATCCTCCGTCAATGAATGAAATTGGTCGTGTACGATAGCAAGAAACTGTCTCATATAATCAGGGAGTGCTGAGACCTTCGTGTTGGAAGAGTTAGTGATCGTGGGCGTATTATTTGCGTTTGAAGTTGGAGGATTGGACTACCTGAGCAAAGGATTTTTTTAAAATTTTGGGAATTTTTCGGGCACGCTTCGTAGTTTGCGAGGTGTTCACCTCCACATCTAAGGCACTTTGACCTCTACTCTAGTAGTAAGTCTATGATTGTGAAGGGTGTCACATTTGACACAATTAGACTATGCATGGCACAGTTATTTGAAGTGTGACTGATTTGTTGGCAGTTGTGGTATTGCTCTTGGCCGGTTCTAGGTTTTTGTGCCTCAACATAGGAAAATAAGTTGCAGATGGCCTGGTTGCTATAAATAATATTTTGACTTTTCATGAGGAGCTTTTTGATAAGTTTGGATGGGCTTCTTCTGTTCTTCTCGATCGAGTTGAAGTCTTTATTCTCGAAATCCAATCTCTCATCAAAAAATAACGTTGAGTGTTTTCTCCTCTGCCAGGTAGCACTTGTGGTACTGAACGTTAAGCTTGGACAATATATTTGTGATTGGCCTGTGATCATTTGGAGTTTTTGCCATAATTTGAATACTAAGATATACTCGTTTTGCCGAGTTGAAGTTGACATTATTTTTTTTTTTGGAACTCGAGCCAGCACTGTACTGCAAATTGCACAGCTCAAATAAGAATTAAGAATATTCAGCGACTCCAGCTTCGATGAGGCATTTGGAAGAGAGGTGGCCATCAATTTTGATCTTGAGGAATTTTTTGAGGCAAGTTTTAATAAGACGAGAGTATTAAGAGAGTAATTGGTTAAACGGATATTTCTCTTTTGTTTTTTTTTGTATGACCATATCTTTTGCATGTTACCGAATATTTCAGTGGCCCTGTTTAATGTATTCTGTTGAGACCTGTTTCGATGTATTGAACTACTTTTGTTAGTTGGAGCTCAGTTGAGTATTTCGGCGTAAAGTCTTCTTATGGCAAGGAGCTGCATGCTAATGCAATGCAAAAGAGGAAAATGATTACTGCTATTTTGGCAATTGAAGAGGAGAAACTAATAAGCCCCCAAATTTTGAGGGATGGTAATGTTTTTACCAACTGATGATTACTGTGGCAAGTTTCAAACAGTCAAGATATTTCTTGAGAAAAAAATGGTTTTCATAATATCTTCGATTTTCCACTAAATATTATCAGGCAGATCAGTAAAGCATTGGTTGAGAATTTGTGCAAGTCCTGGATACTTTCAAGGAAGAGTTAAGAAAGCAGAGTTTTGAAGACCCTAAGCTCAACTAAGCGGATGACGTGCACGAGCCTTTGATTAGCCTTTTTTTGTGGAGAACTTTGCGATTTTCAAGACCGCTACATTAAACGAATCGAGGTTTTGAGTGGTAGTTATTCGAATAGTGATCAAACTGCTGACAACTGTCAGACTGGTTATGTTCAAAACTTGGAGTCCTGCGCACCATCTGCCACGGTCTGAATATTGTCAATATGCTTCTATGTGCTCTTCCTTATTTTGAGATTGAAAGCTTCAATCAGGGTGGATCCTTGTCTTTCAAGGAAGTACAGGTTTCTTATAATAAAGTTAAGCCACTTTTGTTGGGGAAGGTAGTACAAGTGGTAGCTGTGCAGCTCTGTGTACAGTTAACACTTATACTACTTGTTCTGTGAATATATTGGTTACGGTTTTGTGGTCTCTAGGGGTTGTTGGTAATTTTTATATTCCTGGATGCACTCGCTTCGTAGAAACACAATCAATGCTTCCCCAATTTAGAGCTCATTGTTAAGATTGCCTGATAATAACTGCCATAACTTGCAGTGTTACCTCGATTTCACTTTCTTGAAAAGATTTCTAAGGATTCATATGTAGCTGGGTGGACACAGCAACCCAAACATAACGGCTTTTCTTCTTGTCTTTTTTTGTGGCTTCGGGCGTTAAAAAGAGAATATTTTTCGCGCAACGAGGATTCGGCTTTTGAACAGGCTTCCTTTGTTGTTTTTGAAACAATTGTGTCTTTAGCTTTGGCTTTAAGAGGCTTCAGTCGTCATCAGAAATCTCAACTTTGTAATTGATGTTTCTATTTTTCATAAGTAAACAGCAGCTTGTAAAACTTATTACTTTTCTCTGAAGCGTATTCTTGGAATGTTTATTCTCTCTAAGAATGTGTAAGTAGGTATATGTCCGACTTCTTTATTGAGCCACTGTATGACAGACTTTTGTTAAATTTACCTGACTCGATTTTCCTAGCTTTCAAAACCAAAGCTTTTGAAGTAAGCAATCTCAGTTTCTTAACAAGTATCAATATTTAAAAGATAATTTGATCTTTGCCTCACTGTTTCTTGGTAGGTCTACTAGCACCCCCTCCTGAGAAAATGTCAGACCAAATGTATGATAAAATCTTTCTCAGTTCCAGCTACAACGCGTTCCATGTACAATTCTAATTTTTCCCCAATTAAATTGTCGATATCAGATCGAAAAGATCAAGAAGATGTCAAGAACAGTTCACCCTCCACGTTCCCGTTTTTCTACGTTTACATATCATAAATGCAACGCCAATCTACCTGGTTAAGTTGACTTGGCAACCATTCAATTACATTTGATATCAATTTTCTTGAATATCTCTTCATGTGTCCATAAATAAAGCGCACAATATAAATAAATATAAATTATAGGCGGATAAGTGAATAGTTTGTTTCAGCCTCACCTGTACAACTCGCCTGAGTTCGATCGTTGCGCTTTATGTTTTATCGCTCATGGTGCAAAGGCACCAGTAACAACGGCGGGCATAAACAAGAACCTGCCAGTACACGAAGCCAACAGCAACCAAATAGGCCCAGACCGCATTAGTGCACACGGTTTGGATGTTGGTTTAAATATTGAATGTTGTTTGAGTGCAACGGGGGTATCAACTAACCTAGGCAAAAGTGAATGTTCAAAGAACGACCTTGGCATGTGCAAAGTGATCTTATATTGCGATCAAGCTTTGACTTAGTTACTTAGCTGACTTACTGACTGACTGAGCTGGTTTCTTCGAAACAAGTCGTTCGTCTCGTAAGCATCAGCTTCATCAATAACGAATACACCAGCAGCAGTGCCTCTGCACAATCGCGTTCAGTTGTTTGGTGCATGAGTATTGGAATTCGAAACCGATTTTCATCTTAATCTTGTTTCAGTCAATATCTGCACACAACCTGCAAGTTTTATTGGGGCTTCGAATCGAAACGCAGAAGAGAATTTAATGGAAGATATGGGTATGCAGCAGATTCGGTGGATAAGTTTCGTTGAACAATCTAATCGCATGTATCTTTGCATTTAACATTCGTATATCCTAATTTCGATATCTAATATACAGCGATGGATGATTTTGCGCTTTGAGAGCCGCTTTAGTCAATAATACCACAGCTGCCACTTCGACCTTCGCATTTCAGTGGCAAGGACATCATCTAAATAAACACACAACAATATCATTGATATCCTATTTATGTTCCGACATGTATCCACCCTTCCGACCCGGCATACATGGTCTGTCTACCAAATATCAAGGGAATAATTCTCTATGAAAAACGAAACCATATGTTTCCGTTGAAAAGTCCATTTTCGGGCACCACCCACACAAAGTTCTCAACTCACATCAAAAAGAAAATGGAAAAAACACAATTTGACCTCGTTCAATCCACTTAGTTCGCCCGGCAAGAGACGCAGAGGATAATGTCTGGTAGCGCCGGACAGTCACCCTCACCCCGTCGAACAAAATTAAGGTTGGAACTCAGTTTGCACTTTGTCATTCAGCTTCTTCGTTCTTGCCTCGGTTCCATATGGTAACGAATTTTCACTCTTTCTGTCGATTTCGTGCAACGGAAATCGCGATTTCCTGCTTTTCAATCTGACATCGGACTCGTTTCTTGATTAGGAATCTTGAAATTGTAAACATTCACTTGTCAGAGCCGAGAAATAGGTGCAAAAAAATTTCATTAAGAAAAACGTGATAGCAATCAGTTTCAGCTCGAGTACGACCTTGCGCATCTGTTTGTTATCGAACTGGCGACTGGCCGGGGCGACATATAACGAGTGTGTGTGTGTGCTTAGGGGAAGATGGGGTTGCGTCAGGGTGCAAGTGCGCAGAGTGTTGAGGCGTAGTTGAAAGAGTGTGGAATGAGAAAGTAGGTTCTGCAGTATGGACAGAAAGTTGGTGAAATGAATGGAACCAGAGATAAAATAGATGAATACAAGCACAGCGTCCGAAGGAGAAACACAATAAAATCCTTAGAAGCGGTGTGTGTGGATTGGGGGATGGAGTAGCTTGAAGGAAAGCACCATTCTCCCGATATTGAACGTTTCATGCTGTACCGAACGATATCTTCGTCCCTCAAACCTACTCAACTGACTCCTACGCAATTCATGAATTACTCGACGACCGGATTTTATCCATGAATGAATGACGTCAGCAGCGAAGACCCAGATATGCATAGTGGTATCTACAATTTGATTTTTGTGACGTAGTAGGTTCTTAAAGCTTAAGACTTTTTTTTTGAGGCATTTAGAAGGAATTATTTGCAAAATGAATGACAAAGGTTCTTAAATATAAATCATAGCGTCAGAACACTCTCGAATCAATGGACCCTAAAAAGTAGATTTTACGTCAAGCGAAATCCGATTCTTGCTTTGTCTTGAGTCACGGGTAAATAAGATTCGGGAAGGAGAAAATAAAACATATAATGAGAAAACATTTGTTGAATTTTCAAATAGGGATGATAAAAATGACCGACTTGGAAGAGAACCAGGCTCAAAGAATATGACCACCGTAAGTCACATTTTCAAGGAATTCAGATCTAATAAATTTTAGTTAATTGTGTATGATGAAGGAATTTTCAGTGCTTAAACTTTGTAACGTCTTACAGTACCACAACCGTCTCGCATCATTAACTTTTTGATTCTATAATTTCACCCGGAAGCCAATTAATTTAGCCGATTTAATGTTTTCCAACAATATTTTGTAAGGATATAATATGACAATTAATTCGGCATTTTGTGAAGCATCACAAATTTGCTATCATAATAAAGTCTAATCTCTTGACGTTGATAATCGGATTATCAGATTTTATGGCCGCTGCTGTTGAGACCTTCCTTTAATGGAGTTTGATCATGAGGTGCCTGACTACATGAAATAGGCTCACGATCGAGTCCGTCGGAAACTCTTTCGGGGTAGGCCGGGATCTGATACTGGCTGTAACACCGATGATGACATTGATGATGTAATTCTGTTTGGTATATGTGTATTTTACTAGTAAAATAAGTATGATAGGACGAACGGACGAATGCACAAGTTGGCTGCAACTCGCTATTTCGGCAGCTGTGGTAATTAGCTGTTTTGGGCGGCTGAAACATTCAAAATTGTAGGCCTGTTAGCATACTTTAGCCGTAGCCTAAACTAGTAGCTTCATTCATTACATAATATGACAACATTTGTGAAAACTAAAACAAAAACCCTCTGCTACAAAAGAAGTAGAATACACCACTTATGGCAGCTTTTTCAAAAGTAGTTTATCTATTAGTGGTAGTTTATCTAGATTATCTTTTTTCAGCAAAATATAAAACTATGGATGATCAACACCAATCAAAATCACCAATCAATCAGAAGCGGATCCACGACGACAAAAAAGTTTTAGGCGAAATAGATTCGATTCTCATAACTCTTTTGACTTGTGCTCAAAAACCGACTCAGAACAAAAGTTGCACGAGCGCCAGCAAGTCCTGTCAGAGTCGCTTATCTGGATCTGGACCATCCGCCTGCTCTCGCCCCGACTCCTACAACATGTAGTTGCAGCTGCACAAATAGCTCGACAAACAGTAAGCTTAAGAGCATGAACCGTTGCTAGATTGTCACCATAAAATCTATGTTGAACGGTACCTGACCAAAAAAGGTCCAACGGTGTCAAATCGCAGTTCCACGATGGGCAATCGACATCGCCAAAACAGCTGCTGACGCGATTTTTGAACTTAAAAAAAGCTCTGTTCGCGTACTGCAGCAGCAACAGATTTTTGCAGATGACTTCTTTTTGTGGCAAAATTTGGCTTGCAGTATGAGTACAAAAACGACTTGCTGCGAATCTATTTTAATATATTATAATAGATTCAGGTACGTGAACGGACCTAAAGTGATTGGTCTTGGCTTGTGTAGCATGGGACGCCATCTTGGAGAAACGACAGATTGCTTCAGCTAAAGTCTTCAATTTCTTGCGGCAAAAACTCAGTTACCATGACTTTACCAGCCTCATTTTCGAAAATGAATGGGCCATCACTTTAGAAACCGCTACGAACTATCACCCGTGAGAATGCATTACGTTTGGATTCCGGGTGTTAATAATTAGTAAAGAAATTGTTTTTTTCTTCTTTTTAATAAATAGTTTTAAAACATGAAATAAAACCCGTTTATGCTTGTTTTACCGTCGTATATAAATATATCAATATTATTGTATTGAATTATCTTAAAAATAATGCAGTTTGTATTGGTGTTTGAAAGAAAAACAAGTGTAGAAATTGATCACGTTTTTAACTTGATTATGATGTTTTGAAATTTTTTGCCGGCAATGATATTTGAATTTTTTCATTAAAAAATGCTGTCATTAAATATTTGAATGAAAATTATCTTCAGGCGAAAGTAAACACCAATCGTTTCAAATACATAAATTTTAACATTTTCATGGACGGCAGCCCCAAAAATCTGTCTAATTTTATAACTTCCAACACAGTCATCGGATTGCTATTAGGCACTTTTCTACCAACAACATTGCCATTTTTCTACCAACAAAAGCTACAATTAAAATTTCATATGCTAGACATCCAAATCAAAATAAGTAAAAAATGTTAAAATTTAACAATTTGTAATTTTTTTCGCGTGGTAGCCCAAAATATCTTTCTATTTCGAATTATCGATGCATTCATCGGATAAGAACTAAAGTCACTCGCTAGGTTTATCTAAACGTAGAGCAATTGCAATGACTTGATGCAAAATGCTGCCAGTACTGAGAATTTTCATCATTTTTGTACTAGATGAAGATGCTTTCATCAATTTTTCGTATGATAAAGATCCAGTAAAGAAAATATGTATCAAGTATTTTACTTTCCTAAATTGTGCAACTCTTGCGAATTTTCGGAAACCTTTCTACCCTATGTCTTCCGATACTGTCATCCGATCAAAGTGGTACGTGACCTTCAGCACAGATTGGATGTAATAAGGAGCACGTTTAGTAGAACATGTATTCAAAATCTACACAAACAACCGACTTTTCTTCAACATTCAGGCATTCTAGCGGTTCCTATGCGCTACAGATTGTTTTCCAAGTATGTCCTTTCAACTGATTTAACTGCATATAATTCGGGCTCTAACCATTTTTGTTGTTGTCTGTTCCTACGTCAATCCATTCTGAAATTCTATCAAAAAAGCATGATTGCAATTGTTGGTTTTCATTTCCCGTCACTGGGCATTCAATTACTCCATTCAACTGTAAACAGCAGCATCCACTGTGATGGCTAACATCCTACCGGCCCACTCAATTCTGTTTTGAGCTATTTTTACATCAAATATGAACGGTTTCACTGTCGTTCTACGTTACTTATAGCATTCGGGACAGAGGATGTGTTGGAGCGTTACATTCACGCGTAAAAATAGCTTGATTGCTATTGGGCTCTTAGCGTTGATAGACATGTGTCCCTTTTGTTGGAGTAGTACAAACAAGCTCGGTGAGGTGTTGACAGTGGCCACATTTTGGTTAATAGGGATGTTTACAGTTCGGGATTCGACGAGGATGATTCCTTAAATCACAAGAGTTAATAAATGTATTCTTGACGCTTATCGAAACTGTGTCGTGCACGTGCGATTGAGTACGCTCTGATGTTATGAGCTACGTCATTGATGGTTGATGTGCTAGATTAGTGACTGTTGAGATCAAGCGGTGTGGGAACAATTTGCTATTTAGCCAGCTATGAACTTATCAGCAATAACAAGGATGATTGTTTCGTTTTCATGAAGGCTGAAATTTGCAGTTTATTACGAGACAAAAAAGTAAAACTTTTTATGGTATTTTGCAGTGATAATTTATGTTACGTTGCTGAAGGTTTTCTGTAATCAATGAACATTTCGTTGGATTCGATGACAGCTCTTGGTCCACCTTCTACTAGATTCATCACCATCACCCATGAAGTTATAAAAATTACTTTTATTTTTCCGAAATGCAACTGTTTTGTCAAAAGAGAATCTATATATTCATTTATTGGTTAAAATCCCATGAATCCAATTATAAAATATTATATAGTATGAAAAAATATATATATAAAGCAAAACAGATGTAAGTAAGAAAAAAGAAAAAAAAAATATAGAGCCAATAAAAGAAACATGCAGGTCAAATTTTAACTTCGGATCAAAAATTATGCAAAGGTCCTCATATCGATCGGAAACATTAAGAGCAAGGGAGTTCGCAAAGTACAAGTCACTTAAAACAAAAATATCCTATTGTGAATTACTACAATCATTTGATGAAGCGACAGCATGAAAAATTTTAAGGTCAACAGCGTACAAAAGAGAATCTGACTTAAAGTTACAAGGAAGGCAGTTGATAAATATGATGAAAGGGAGGGGACCAAGAATGGAATCTTGAGGGACACCAGAAGGAGGATAGAAGGGAGAGGAAGAATAACCATTAAAAACAATTGGGCAGGTGCGATCGTGGATGTAGGAAGAAAGCCAAGATATCAGGGAAAGGATAGAATCGGGCTCTTGAAGTGCAGATCAACAAGCCTTTCTAGTGCTTTGAGGAGAAATGATGTTAACCTAATTGATCAAAAGTCCTTCACGTAATGATGATTCAACCTACCAGGTTTTGGAATTGACACTACCGTAGCTTTTGTCCATTGCTCGGGTATTACCCCGAGGTGGAGGCATGCGGTAAAACTGGCCCTGTCTGCTTTTCTGAAGCATAATGGCTGTCTTAACAATCCCTGTAACTTTGTATGGTCAGAATGTGCATATAGCCCATTCAATTTTGACCTCATCTACTACTTCCTTGGGTTCCGCGAAACACGTCATCACGCGGTGCCGTGTAAGCCAATTCCCAAAAGTGAGTTTCCAGTCGCATGTCCAGACATATTTTCGGGTCCTTCATCCAAACCCTGTTTTCCCTTCACAAAAACGTAGATGCAGGGAGTTACGCTTATGATCTTCCTGATTCTAGCAGCCTATCTAATTTTTTCAATGTTCTCACAGAATTCTCTCCATGAGCCGCGCTTGGCTCGTCTTATCTTCTTTTTGAAGAGTGACAGCTCTTGCTTGTATCGATCCTAATCTTCAACGTTTTTGGATCGGCTACCGTTGTTAAACACTCTTCGTATGTGACCTTTAGCCTCTGTAAGTTCGTTCTTACATCATGAGGTGGCGTTTTCCCTTACGGGATTTTCCGTGCACACGTCTTTGAATTATGATGCTAAGATTCCTGTTAATCGATTCACCTGCTCGCTAAGCCGTCTTGGACTCGCCAGATCCAGGTCGTCTAGTGCCCTGAGGTGTCTATTTGTTTTCCTTGAGTAAACTTTCTATTGTGCTGTTCTCGATTTCCGAGCTTTTGCGTCACTTCTGCCACTCTTCTCAGTCCGGGTGTGATAGGATCCATGTCGTATGGCACATATACCGCCAACTGCAGGCACCGCTGCGTGCCGCTACCAGCAATCTTCCTCTCCCAACACACAGTGGTTGTATCCCCTGCTCAAAACTGTGGAATCAAGACTGCATTCAAGTCTTTTTCGGTGACAATACAAGTCCTTATCTTGTATCTACGTGTTAGCTGGAACATACTGAAACCTGCACCAAATTCACAAACTGCATTCTTATACAGAAGTGATTCCTGTGTCCACGCGATGTCAGCATGCCCCCGACTGAGATGCTGAAGCAGATTGGCCGACGCTGCTCTACTATGGTGCAGATTTGCTTGGGCCACCCGCTCTTCGGCTTCCCTCAGTCGCCTCCTCCGCTCCAACCTTCATGATGATCCTCTCCAGCCCAAAGTGAAAATACACACCCCGTACTTGATCAGCAGACTCCAGATCAATTCCCAGGACAAGCATCAATTTTACTGCACCAGTTAAATCAGGCTCCGCCAATTGGTTACTGAGTTTGACCGCCTGGAATAATCTCCAGCCTGAAACTTTCAGATCGAGGTTCTTTCTCTTTAACAGAGAATTAGAAAGAACCTCAGAAGCGTTCTAGTGGATCACCGCTAGCTTAGCTGTGATTAGCTTGGGCACGGATATCTGCTCCACCACGTCTCGACCTGAATGGTCTCCGGAAAACTTCAGGAGACGGTTGACCGAAGCCACTCCATCGTGAACATGTCCCTGCAGGTCAGCGCATTGTGGTCGCGGACAATGTTGCAGCCTTCAAAGCGAGGTGAGCCTTCTCCCGTCGACATGGCAATCCGTTTAAGAATAACCTTGGCCACATTTCATCCTCGAGTCTCTATTCTAGGTGCTCCTGTTTTTCGATGACGCCTGGCTTAAGGTGACTAGCAGTTACGTCCCTAAAGGATCGAGTTACTGTCTCCTGTCGTTGCCTCTTCGTCAACTTACCTTCGCCGACTTAGATCAATACTTGAATAACTTATCAATACTTAGACACTTAAAAAAGATTGAACAGGCCACAACAATGGAAGCTTTTCATAAACTCCGTAAAATTGAGTTTAAAAGCTATTTTTCAGCACAATTTTGACGCAAAACCTTTGATTCTGTTATGTTACGCAGTGCATGCTAAAGAAATATATGAAAATACGAAAGTAGATTTAGTCATACCGATGTTCTTGGGTCTACAAACGGATAAAATACTGTTGTATTTTGTTAGTGGAATAGTTGGGCTGAATGTTTAGATGAATTAAAAAAAGATTGGATTCCAAGACCAAATTTGTGTCCAGAAGAAACGAACGTCAAGCTCCTTTCTTTAGAAAAATTAAGAAAACTTTATACCACCCTTGCATATTAAATGTTCCAGAATCAGCAGTTTTATGTAAAAAGCTGAAAAATCAAAACTTAGTTTTTTTTAAATAAATGGTTTATATTAAGTCAAGTTTTACTTCAAACCAAGTTTTAATGATATTATTTTTTTTAAAATAAGAGCTAATTCATAACATATATTTATATTTTCGTTTTCAGTGACCCCAAATTAGTCTAAAAATATAGCATTTATTCAAAAGGCACATAAATAGCTAGGATTTGTCCACTAGTGATCAAAATAATATTAGTCAAACTAATCTACTTTCAATAAAAAACACCACTGTACACAGCTTGTATAAAAGCACAGCTTAGAATAGTTTCGTAAACATTTGAAAAATTCTTTGTGCAATTTATTCCTCAAAAAAGAACAGTTGCTTATCGGCGACATTTCCCTAACATAAATTTTAATATGCATAGTAAATTTAGTTTTGAGCTTTTTTTCTCCGAAATCTCATTTTTCTATAAATAGAACTGTTATTTTCATTTTCTTCTTTTAACATTTTCCATTCCAGGATCCCATGAAAATCCTTCGACACATAATTATTGAAATGCCAGCATTCTGGTAGTCTCCGTTCATAAACAACACTTCCATGTACATCCACATACACCTTTTGTGTACAAACAGCCTTGTATGCCCGGTTAGTGGAAAGGAGGTAAAAGTAGCTTGAAAGCAAACTTCTTCCAAAGCTGTTCGGCGAAAAGCCCTCAGGTCAAAAAGACCTTGAAATTATATAGATTTGTATCTGCGTAATTGTTTTATCTTCCCTTTGCGATGCATCAGGCTGTCTTTATAGAAAATGTTCTTCAGAGTGCCTTTTTCCATGTTAGCTTTGTTTTGCCACTTTCTTCTCTCCCAATATCCTTTATCAGATTTTCCTGGTTTCGCTCACTCAGTTTTTGCCTGAATGTCTCATTTCTCCTTTTGCTTCATGAGTCTGCGGAAAGTATTCCGTCTTTCTCACAGCTCACGGAGAATCATGGGAAAATGATGGTGCGTTTCACAGGCGGCCAGAACTTTCAGCTTCGAGGTGTGTAGTTGAAAAGTGCTCCTTACAGCGGATGACGTCACTTTTATGAGCAATCACCGATATGACGTGTAGATTCCGTATCGTTAGCATTGTGTTTGTGTGGGAAAATGTGGGTATTAAGTTCTGGTGATTCTTGAGCCGATTTTATATTCTACGATGTTGAAAAGAAGTCCCATGAGAATTATTTTATCTTCATCAAAGCTGGGTTTGCCGTTGACGGCGCCTCGCAGGATTTGCGATATAAAATGTGCGGTGGTGATGATGCTTTGGCAATACGAAAATATTCAATGGGAGAGGAGATGATTGCATAGTGGTTAAGGACTGCGAAATAGGTGATGAATTTCAATGAGGAACAATCATGGTAACTTGCTTACATATCTCCAATGAGACTTTGTCTTTGTGTAGAGATGAGATTCAACGTTTATTTAGGTAACTATATTGGCCGCTAAAAAGCTGATTACTAACTTCATCCACGTTGGGGTGACCTTCTAGTTATACAAGGAATTAATCATTAATTCCACCTCTAAATTACTCATAACTATAAATCTTCCTACATACAATCGTTTGGTTTTCATGCACAAGTTTCGAAAACACAAATGCACTGTGGAATGCAAATTTCAAAACATTAAAAAGCGATTTCTTTATAGTTCATTTACTACAGAGCTCTTGAAAATCGATCGAAAATCAAGTACGTGCATTTACATTGGACTCATTTCTTTGATGGACAAACGAACCATCCAGACGACTATGATGCAAAAACAATACCATTGAAAAATATGTAAGTAACAGACAGCTAACTGCATATTAGACTATGAATGATCATCAAGAAGCATTTAAGTAATCGACGCAGACGATAGTTTGAGCCAAAACTGAAAATATGTACGTATTTTCTTCGTGTTCGACAATTATTTCTGTGGGAAATTGTTTTGCAGTACTTATAATTATGCGTTGCATCATGCATTAATAGAAGATACCGGTGCTACGCACATATGTAGATATAATATAGCAACTTCGAATATTTTTTTGTGAATTCCACAACGAATGAATCATCGTTAAGATCGCTAACTATCAGCTGTTAAAGTTCAATCCTACGTCAAATGTCAATGAAATTTGAGTCCGCATTCAATTACTTTTGTGTATAGAGCACTTACGAAGCATAATCCCTAAAAAAAAACTAACATCTAAATGCCTAAATCATCCGTTCGCGTTTACGTTTTTGTTGCAAGCCAAACAACTCTTACCTGAACAGCTCAAGCTATTGTGTATCTGAGATCACACAATTACCAATCGTTAACAAGTGTGAACATGAGCATTGAACGTACTTGCTACAACTTTACCAACTTTTGTGCTGTTGCCGTTGCTTACTCTTCTTCGGCTCTTGCACTGCTACTCTTTTTCTGATGCAAGACTACAGCATTTTTACGAATTTATTTCGATTTCTCAATGTATCTTTACGCTAAATTGCAGCTCTTCAGTCGACTGGTTAGATACTTACTAGTAATTGCTAATGGAATTCCCATTTCATTTTCGGCAATTTGGCTTAGACATTGCACCAAGTGTCCGCATTATTGTTGGTAAAACGCTAAACAAAGTGTATTCAATGTGCGAGTCGGGTAAATTGATTGCACAAGGTGAGGTGATGAGCACGTTACTTTAGTGAAATGGTCAAGATCAGTGGAGCAAGGAAAATGCAAACAGGAATTTTTCGAATAATTACTTGCATTAGTGCTTATGGTTTGAATTGATTTTCATTTGATACTGATGTGTTTTTATGTTTTTTTTCAGTTTTTTTAAGTGACTCCAATTCATTGAGAAATGGCAAGCAGAGAGAAGAAAATAATGACGAACATACTTGGAATGTAAATATAAAGCATTTGATCGAGATTCTTGAAGCAGTATGAAGCAGATATATTTTCGAATTTTCAATTCATCTATTTCTTAATTACGCTACAGATATCCACTTAAAGCAGCAACAAATGAAAAATGAAACATGAGAAAGATAGGAAAAATAAGAAATGGGAGAAGATAAATCAAAAGAATGGAGTGACTTGTAAAACGAATGATAACAAGTTCAAACATAGGTAAAAACACAAATTCAAGATAATATTCCTGAACTACATTCTTGAGTTAAAAAATGAATGCGTGTTGCGCATATTCGGAAAACGCAACATAAGCGAGTGAAAGTAGACTTACGTAAGTGTAAAACAATGCTTGTAAACTTCTATAAATCGACCAGGATGACTTGATTCACATATGGTTATCTGGGAAGCGGAATAAAACCAAACAAAGCCTTGACAAGGATTGAAAAGTAAATTCACACCGAGTAACTCTCTACGCGATTCGAAAGTTGGAGCAACGAGAAGAGTAGGAACATAAGGATGCAGTGAGCGAGTGAGCCTACGATTCAATTCCGACAGATTCATGCTGAAAGCAGGGAGTCCAAATGTAGTACGCGCACTGCAGAAAAATACGTACTAAGGTCAAAAATCAATGAATACATCTGAAAATACACGAAGAACACAAAACAAAAACCACCGTTTTAGAAGCATTGAACGTGATTTTTATGGCATTAAGACTAAATTTGAATTTGAAATCAAACACCACACCATGGTCTCTAAAATGGTGAAACACAGGCAAGGAGATACCAAAAAAGCAATTAAAACAAATATTTAAGAAGCATTTTTATATGAGAATGACATCGGACGATACTTCAACATGTTTAGAGTAAAGTCATTGTACTGACATTGATGGTAAAAGACAAACAAATCAGCTTTCAACTGATGATAATCGTCCGCTGACCTGATCGGCCTGTATAATATTAAGTCATGCACAAAATAAAGACAGGAGAAGTTAAATACAAAAGGAAGATAAGCAAGATAAAGAGTATGGGACCTAGAATCGATAATTGAGGAGCTCCAGTTTTGGGAAAGAAAGCAGAAGAAATAAAATTGTTTAAGACGGCTCTACAAGAGCTGCTACGAAAATAGTAGGAAACCCAAGAGAAAACCGAATCCTTCGAGTTTATTAAGTAGCAAGTTTTAGCTCACCGAGTTAAAAGTCTTGGAAAAGTTCGTACGAATTACATCAAACTGACAATGAGAAATTGATGAACACAGTAGAGCTTGTCTTTGTAGATTGGACCTTAATGAAACCTTGTTACCCAGAAACAAGAAATATTGATGAGAAGGATGAACTCTTTTGCAAATAAGGTGTTCAAGGAGGTTACCGAAACAACATAGAAGTGATGTAGGACAATATGGATCACCAGATTTGAAAATTGGGAAGGTATTTTTCTACTTTTCATGATAGGATAATTAAAGGATCGTAGAGAGAAAATAGGAAGTTTTATCAGGATATAGCTAATACCATAAATACCGCAACTTGCATTAAGATCCAAATAATGAGTCAGAGTTTAGACTTCCAAATGATGAGCATGAAACAACAAAAGCGAAGGTAGGTACAGGAGGCGTCAGAAAAAATCCTGGTTGAGATATTTTCAAAAACAGTATCATAAACAGCCTGAAGGTTACAGGCACTGCCCTCACCAAGATATATAGAATCAATAACTGAGGAATTGTACTTACGAGAACGGAGGAAAAAGCAGAAGGATTTTGGTTGATTGAAACATATTGAAGCCTCGATGCTCAAAAATGACTAACGTATTGTCTGTTTGACTGTTCTTTTCGCATCAATGCGTAAATTACGGAATTCCTAAAGTTTAGTGGGTGAACGCGATTTTTTTAGTTTGTTACAAGTTTCATCTTTAGCTTTTAGAGCATCAAAAGCTTTCAAAGCGAACCAAAGATTATCATTTGGTTTAAGAGAACGTTTAACAACCGCCGTGCCCATGGCTGTATTTGTTCGTCTTGTGTTGTCTTAACAGTCGGCGACTGGGCATAATACCAGCGCTCCATTAATTAGGTGCCACATTAAAGCTTTAGTAGCGACTAGGCATAACACTAGCGCTTTAGAAAATAAAAATTAAATGTGGCACTTAAAAAAAAAAAGAATAATGGAATAATTGCTATCGGGTTCTGCCATATGTGTCTCCCTACCGCCATCGCTAAGCATTCGCTTCAAAGGGCAATCCCCTGAGCTTTGACATTATCATAGAAAAAAAAAAAAAATGCAAAATGCAAGATAAATTAGAACAAAGACAGAAAAACTTTGACAATGCTTAATCAACATCTAATCCCCTGACAAAAAAATACCACTTTATAAGACTGATTTTAGTAAAAATTCATTGAAATTCAGTTTTAAAGAAGTTGCCTAGAAGTTGCCTTTTTATGGGAAAATAAAACCTTTTTCAAATAAGAGATGGTATCAATTTTTGTTTTTGAGCCCACTAACTGTCCTAAGCAAGCTCTCGGTATCACGCTCCATGGAACTTGTATGTATTGAAATTCACCTCCCTCTTAAACTACTGACCATCACATTCTAAAACTTTTATGATAAAATAGGTATACTTTAAGCTTTGTTATTTCATAAAAATAAACAAAATTGACCTGGTCCAAATTATTCAAATTACGAGTTGAAGCGTCTGCTTCCGGTTTCAAACAGGAAAAAAATGGTTTTTCAAATATAATTTCAAAATTAAAAAGAACAACTAATTTTCTATACCTATCAGTATGTTTAATGTTTATTAGATTTAGTTTTGAATCTCAGAATCCGCTTCCAAAAAAACCTTTCATCAATTTCATCAATTATTCAAAAGCCCATAACTCGGCAACTAAACCTCATAGAAACAATACCTAGTGCATCCACATTCACATCTTCTATAATCTCGACTTTTTTTCGTTGTCCGCTTCACGTGAACTGCCCGGGGTGTTTGTTGCATCGCTCCGCACTTCCTACTAGATTTGGAGTTCACTACTCGCATTTCTGGTAGAGAGGAGTGGATCGATGGTGTCACTCTCGAAAGTACACTTATCCATGTACACACCGATGGTTTAAAGTTAAACAATAGAATAGTACTCAGATGAGCTGAATCTCAAACTGTTCCTCCGTCTACCAGACCACTGTATTGTCTTTCTGGTGGAGGTTGCGGTTATCTTTCAGGCGATTGACTGGCTCCTGTGTAATTGAATATTCGGCGTCAATATTGATATTTTCACAAGCGGCTATAAGGTCCCTTGCTGGTCCGTGTACAGTGTCCATGATTGTTGCTGAATGCCGATTGTCCATCAGGCAAAAATATCTTGAGGACGCAAAGAAGTCCTGGGCAGATGAATACAGGGCTGTGCAATAACAAGGCATTCCTGGGTATGCATGGTTGCGCATCGCACCAGGCAGCTTTTAGGCTTAACTCGAAGCGCTCGTTCTTACGGGCCACTGCCTCATAGGGCAACAGGCGCAACGATTGGGCGCAGAGTTCAACAATTTCTGTCGGAATTGTGGCTCTGATGTCGAGGAGGAATCCGTCCTCCATCTCATGTGCCAGTGCCCGACTTTGGCAAGGCGGCACTTGATGCGCCCTTTGTCTCAAACCTGACAAAACTGTCCTTGGTCAATTTAAAGGGAATATTGCGGTTCGTCAAAGGGAGCAGATGGTTGCCTGACTTCAGTAAGTAGGAGAGAGTAATTAATTATTGTGGCATCACAACGGGCATCTCCTGTGCCTATGTGTGTCTGTCGGCAGGTCTCTGTCGATCGGCAGCCACTTCAACCTACCTACTACCTACCTTTTCTTGCTACTACTAAAAACCTTTCTGACCTGACTTAAACTTCCTTAAAAACTTTCCACTATGTTCTCGAGATGATATAAATACTTCTTTCGACCAACGTAGAGACTTTCAGTTTGTCGTTAAATATTTTTTCATTTTTCTACATCCTGTCCTCGGAGCTTATTTAATATAATCCCTTTATTTTCCCTCACCTGCATCTCATCTCCCAATAGATAATATTTTCAAATTTATAGAGCGCCAAAATAAAGTCATCGACGTCGAGTCTAAGAGATCGTTATTTAAAGTAAAATAACTGGAAGGGCCAGCAACGTAAGCTTCTGCTTTGAACAAGATAAGTTGACCGTTACACGATGAGCACTTAAAACACATTTCTTGGGTTAAAAAATTAGTATTCGTAGTGAGTCTACTATGATTGATTGAATCATTATGCATGAAAAGATTGAATTGGCAATAAACTCCTTCAAACTCTTTTTATCATCAGAACCAGATGGGGTTCTCCCGGCTCTACTACCACGAGCACAAGTTTAGAGTGAGGTTAAAACTGAGCTTTATACCGGGGTTTCGGAGACTGAGACGCTTAGTGTTCATCCTAAAGGGCGCCAGTAAACCCCGGCCTACCAAAATCACACAGAAAATTTTTTGGCAATGACAGACACGCATCGCTACAGAGAAGGGAAGTACCAAAATGGGAGAGTGAAATGCTAAGATACCTATTTATATTCGGAGTTGAGTGAGGCCGAACTAAAAGCGAGATATTAGGAGGGGATGCTCGCAAAAATGAGTATTTTAACCTCTTTTTATGGTCCCTTCTAGTCGATTACCTTCTCACAACGTTCAACGGAACGGTTCATTACATTGGCTCGATGAAGAAGGTTTATCCATAGACCTTTAGAATGCCATTTATGAGGAAGAGGAAAATCGAAATAAGGTTCCTTAAACCTTCGGGCAAAGACGTGCGTTGGCAGGAACATGTAAAATATCTAAAAATCTGCCTAAAATGGAAATTCACATCGGTCACCTATCTAAACAAAACATCACTGAAGGCGAGCAAGTCGCTTGGTTACAATTTGGGACTTTCTTTAAAGTAGCCACTCTAGGAATGCAAACAAATTATGAAACTTATCATGCCGGGTTGGAAGAAACCTCAGAAAAAAATTGCGGGGTGGAAGAAAGCTCGGAAAAAAACTTAACAGATTCAATAAACTTAAAAGACTGGCCACAAATCACAATAAGCGATTTAAATATGGTGTACAGATGGCGAACAGATATAGATTGTGAAGTAGAGGCAGGGATCGTAGGGAGCCAAATTCAAAATGAATGAATTTAAGGGTACAGAATAGATGTTGATTTACGGCTATGAAACGCACCAAACATTGAAGAAGCTGACACACTTCTTTTGACATTCTTTTTTTCTATGCAAAAAATCCACAAAAAGTAATTAAAGATCAAGGGTCACGAAAATCTGTTTTTCTTGCATATCCCGTAAATTTGGATACTATAAAAATCTACGCAAAATTGAAAAAATCAATTGTGCGCACATGATTTCGCAATGGACGCGTGTTTTCGATACCACAATAAATATTATGAAGTTGGAAAACCTTCTCTCTAATTTTTTTTTTCAGAAATGTTCCATAATGGCATGCTTTATTTATCTATGGTATAGGTTATAAGCTACAAAATAAACAATGATCTGCAAAAAGCCATAAGTACTCCAAGATAGTGTTTGCATAGTTCAAAGTATGAACATGTCTTAAATGGAGAGTGATTATTTTTAGAGTGCTTACTTTAGAATCGGTACTAATAAATTTGGTTCTGGACGAAAACATCGATTGATAGCGAGCTAAAAGGTAGGGAACTAAATACTTCCAGCTGAACTATATAGCATTCTAATCAAAATCAATTCCGAACCAATAAAATTTATTTAATAGAACTTGATATTAGTAATCAGAACAGTTCTGTATTCCAAACAATCTTTTTCAGCTTTTATTTTCGCCTAATATCATGGATTAACTATCTCATATTTCATTTAAAACTAGAATCGCACAGGAAATTATTCGTCCTTGTGCTCTGATGGCTTTTTAATCTTTTATATTTTTTTGCTTGCAAAATAAACCATTTCCTGAACACTTACTTAACATTCTTTCGAAAAAATGTTAATTAGAAAATACTCCGAAATCATAGCATTTAATATGAACCACTTGCGATTTTAAGTCAATAATTTTCAGGGTTACTTTTGTTCAGCAGCACAAATAAAAGTGATCGGAACTCATTGTGTGTATTGATTTCCGACAAAACACACTGTTGTGTGCATCGAAATTCAGAGCAGGCATAATAACAGTAGACAATGATCCAATGGTGTTAATTTATTAATTCTCTATCTGTGCCAGTTGTTGGCAGTGATTTAAGGTGGCGGCATAAACAGTGACGGTAAATAAAATTGTAAACATAATCATTTCCGCTATCTATTATTTTTGATGAAAATTGATGTGGTTTTAAAGTTCAATGGTTTATTAGTCTTTCGATATGCAGAAATCGGCAGAAATTCAGACAATGTTTGTTACCATAATTTGAATAGCGTTCAGTATTGAAATGGGGTAATCGATAAAAATATTATAATAACCAGAATATAGCCCGGTTTCTAGGAATTTTCTCAACATGTTATCCATCCTCATTCACACGAACCTTTACAGACTCACTAATACATTTCGTTAACATTCGAATAAGTAGCACCCTTAAAAAACTACACACCTGAGAAATCATATCGCAAAACATTTATATGCAACCATTAACCGGATTTCAATCTTTTATAGACCGACATATTTCAAACTCGACCAGTGAACACAAAACACCGTAACTGGCGATGCAAAAAAAGAAATACTCGAAATGAAAGTATTTGTCCTTGCCAATTATTTTCTGTTTGGGTTCTTTTGTCGAACACTGCTCTACTGCTATTACGGCTGTTTTTCGATGGAAGTGCTTTATTCTAGCGCTTGACTTAGTATCCGTTCGAGGCGATGTTCTGTTAGCTGTGCTGGCTAATTGATGCAGAAATATACTCGAATTCGATATCTACAATACGTACGAGCAGATATCATGCATTACATTGTTTGGAGTTCTTATTGCAAAGCTTCACCGACAACGGCAAATTCCTCCTGCTTGTTAACCGGAGAATAATGACGCAAGAATGTTTTTTTTTTGTCGAAATAACATATTATTATGATTTTTATTATTTGAGGCATTCTTGAACAGCGGCGCTAATAATCACCAATGAATCACATCAAAACGTTTACTAATGTTGGTGATTTGTTGTGGTATAGAAGTTTTTTTGTAGTATTGTAGTAGATTTTTCGCGAGCAACCTTCGGATTTTTTTTATTGGCGTGTATTAGAACCGTTGCTGGCCAAGAAATAATTGGAGTAAATTAACTATAGTTAGATAATGGTGCTCAAACAAACTACAGTAGTAACCTGATAACTTTTCCTGAATCGACTCTGATTGTTTTTCTCTTTGTTTTGATTCTAATGTTTTGCAATTTTTTGCCTTATTTTAGTGGCACGTGCCAATGCAGCTCTAAGGTCGAAATCGATACTTCTATAGGATACCATTTGACAAGTTTCGGGCAATCATTGGCTAGCTTTGGATAACATACGCACTTAGCTGTGATGTAATTGGTTGTCACTCTGAGTAACTCTGTACCTGCAGTGGGTTTTCATGTCAAAATATTGATTGGATCATAAAAATACCTTTTCATTTTATGCTTTTCTCAAAGCTTTGGGAAATAGTTCGGAAACAATACAATTATCCAGGAAAACCAATGGTACAAAGTCTTTGATTTACACAGTTTACCACTACCCGTTAGCACAGCTTTTTTAGCCTAATGAAAATCAACCTATCCTTTTTACTATCTCTTTTATAATTTTTATAAATCACTGCTCCAAACTATGTCATCAATTTTCTGATCACTTTCAAATGCATTGGACATGCACCACACAGGAAATTGTGAAAAGAGCTGGTCGAGGTACTAGATGTTTAACCTAGTGATTTCCTAGTTTTCAAAAAACCAAAACGAACTGTTTTTTTTTAAAACAACTGTTTTTTAAAACTATTTGAAAAAAAACAGTTTGAATTAACGAAAAGAAACACATTTTATGCTGTACGACAATAAGAGTTGGGTCGTACTAGGATTTTCACATACTAGGTATAACTAGTACGAGTACGAAAAAATACCTGTTCCAAATACCTGTTTGTAGTATGTACATATCGTCGCTGTGAAATCAAACCGGCATATCTGCAAAATACACATTCTTCACTAGAGCGTTTTAGAGTTTTCGCATGTGGGCTATTTCCACGTGAATGCAAAGCGGCAAAACACCATTAGACGGGTTTTTATTCAACTTTACGATATGCCGGTGCGACATAAAAATAGAGGGGAAAATAAGGAATTTTTTGATACCAAAAACTCAAAAACTCAATTTTTGCAGATATGCCGGTTTGATTTCACAGCGACGATATATACAAACAATGCATACGATTTGCAGTGATGTAATGAAACGGACTAATATGCCCTCCCTCACCCTCCAGACACAACGTTCCCAAGCTAGAATGGTGATGGTGCAAGATGACCTTCAAAGAATACCGAGTCATTAGTCTGTGCAGCTTGTCCGTAACTATCCAATGGTCGGTTATTTATTTGGCAAGTCTTGCTCCAATCTAGGGGCCACCTAAAGGAAAACGATCAAATTCAATCAATTTAATTTGTTTTTCATTTTATTAGATGCAAAAACCACCTCCTGTATTCGTTCAAATGACCAAAGTAAAAAAAATTACTAAGATATTACCCACTAATCCTATTGCCATCTATATGACTTTTCATCGATTGATCTCTGATACCAAACTTTTCCTGACTAATCTAAAACAGTCGGTTTTCCACTTCGCCTCACTGAAGCATGAAGTTGGTCGAAAATTTTATTAAGAAATGGTAAAAAAAAATGTTTCGTTTATTAAACATGCACCCACTAGAGGACCAACCTTTTCGGTAAGGCTGGACATGAGTCCAGGGGCACCTTACCTCCAACGGTCACCTAAATTTTATAACCCCGGTAGGGTTGGACACACCGTCGCGGCGACCTGCAGGAGACGCTAACTGGTGAGCCAAAAAGGATCTCAACTTTTTCCTCCTTGGTACTTTTAGTGCTATTTTTAGTTTTTCCGCCGGATTTTGCCGTATCTTCAGACTTGCATGGAAATTTCGCTCGAAACAACTCAGATAGGTCTCCGAATTCATGCTAGACAAAAAAAAATATATGAAAAAAATTGACGTTTTTACCAATTTCTTCTATGAAAAATAAAAATTCGCTCTTAAAATATCACTATTGTACTCCCCGAACACTTTCAGTCAATGAAAGTGCCGTAAAGTTAGTTTTTGTCAAACTATGGCCAAAAAACCCCTTACTCCCCTACAAAACCGAATTTTTTGTATCTTTGCATCAATAGGTCTTGGCCCATCATGTCCCAAACCACTCTAACCCAAAATTGGCCGATTTTGTCCGATTTCAGCTCCTTTTGCCCTAAACACTTTTTGAATATTTGAATAAAATACTTGCAAGTACGAAAATGCTCGCAAGTACGAAAATACTGTTTTCCGCAGCTAAACAGTTTTCCGCTGCCAAACAGTTCGTTTTAACAAACGAAAAACGGTTCGTTTAAAAAAAAACGAAAAACGATGAAAAACGATTCGTTTTAAAAAAACCATTCGTTTCAGAAAAATGAAAAACGATTCGTTTTATAAAAACGATTCGTTTTAAAAAACCATTCGTTTCAGAAAAATGAAAAACGATTCGTTTTATAAAAACGATTCGTTTTAAAAAAACAGTTCGTTTTAAATAACAATTCGGTTGAGAAAAACGAAAAACGATTCGTTTAAAAATAAACAGTTCGTTTAAAAAAAAACGATTCGTTTTAGAAAAACGATTGGCTTTAGAAAAACTAACTAAAAAAGTAACCCGACTGCGCTTCGCCTTGTCACTGATTTTCGGGCGAAATTGCAATTAGAAAAAACAAGAATACGACATGAAAAACAACAATGTTCTATGCTTTTTTATGCTATGAATTTACAAGACTTATTCACTATATGTGTTTTTTGACTGATTATGTACCTATCCAACAATTAAGTATAAGTACTTAAGCTGTGTCTCTGCAAATAGTCACACCATCTATTGCCAAGAGAGTTGGTTTGAAATTAGAACATTTCCAAACAAAACGCAACCAACTTTACTGGGAATGGTTTATAATTGTTGGTTTTATGACGCTGTGTTTAGAGGTAAAAAAAATTGATGTTGGAAGAAAATCATGGAAAAAGTTGTTTTTAAATTTGACGCAAAACTCGATAAAACTGCGTCGGAAATATTTCGATTGATGCAACAAGTGTACGGCGATGATTGTTTAAGCACAACAAATGTTTTGCTGTGGCATAAAAGACGTTTGGATGGTAGATTGTCGCTAGAGGTTAACAAACGTGACAAGACACCAATTTTAGTTCGTACTCCCGAAATGATCGGGAAAGTTCGTGGTTTCATCACAAATGTTCACAATGCTTCACTAAAAATGATGAAAGAGGCTTTGAATTTTAACAGAGAAACCATTCAACTCATTGTTCACGAGGATTTCCCAAAAAGAAAGGTGTGTGCAGAGTTTGTTTTACACTCGTTGACGGAGGCCCAGAACTCACTTCGTGTCAATCATTTCAAAGAGGTCGTCGCAGCCGCCAGAAAAGATCCAAACTGCCTGACATATATTGCACGAAGGACAAAGCATGGTGCATTTAATACAATGAAGAAACTAAGCGCCAAAGTGCGGAATGGAAGTCAAGAAAACTCACCACAGGGAAAAATACGAAAATCTTCATCAACAATATTGATTGTTTTCTTCGATAGCAAAGACATCATCCACAAGTAGAGATGGGCAAAAGCGCTCATAGCTCACCACTCACCACTCACTTTTACAGTGCAGCGCCTGAAAAAAGCAAAGCATAGTCTGCGAACGAAAGCTCTCGTTTGACTAAACTTAGTGAAATGTGCAGCAAAAAGTATACTGAGAGTACGGCGCAACACTGTAAAAAAGAGTCATGAGTGGTGAGCTAAGAGCTATTTTGCCCATCTCTATCCACAAGTACTTCTTCCAATTGGTCAAACTGTCACCAACTTGGAAGTCCTGAAACGTTTGATGGCCAGAATAGTGCAATCCAGAGAGCTGGTATTTGTTGCACGATAATGCCCCAAGTCGCACATCGTTGATTGTGCCTCAATTTTCGCCCAGAAATCGGGTCGCACAGGCTCTCACTCTTTATTCTCAAAACTAAAAATAAAGCCCAAAGAATGCTTTTTCGATGACAAAGACGAAATTTTAGGTAAAGTAAAATAATTCTTTAAAAGTCCAGGTAAAGTAAAGTAAGCCTCCTCGACGGTTTTATACCTTGTCGGTGGTGAGGGGGCTCAGGACAGCGCTTTAGCCTTGCTATGAGGGACCTAGGGGAAGGGCATCCCGAATTTAAACCAAGTCATGGACAAAAAGTAAGGAGATAAAGTTACGGTATAGGGAGTAGGATACCCAGTACGGGCAGTCGTCAGGGATGAGCTAGCAGGCCACGGATCGTCATTATCCATCGACCGCAATGCTATGGAGTTTGACCACTAGGCCACCGTAGCAGATTCAATTACAAGTGGTTCTACGATAAACTCAGAGGTGGTGGAATCGGTGGCGGAAACTTGCAGGAGGAGCTCCAAGCTACAACAATCCCCACCTCGAACAACAACTTATGAGGAACCTTGCACCTCCGCTGGCCACCATTCAAGTCGCGCGAGGCTAACGCGATCGGGTGCCAGAGTACTTGCAGATTCGGACTCGGAGAGCATGGTTTGAGAGAGCATGGAGAAGTTCTTCAAATCGCCTAAGCGAGGCAAAGGTGCTGGTCCTCAGATGAGGAACAAGCCCAAAGAGGGCAAGAGAGTGCTGGCAAATTCACTAGGAAGTACAAAACTCCTGATTTAGACCCAATCATGTTGGGTGGCTCCAGGTTGTCTCAAGTTACAAACTAAGTACGATGAGATGAAGTCAATATAAAACCGGCATTTGGCATCACTTAGCACTAAAATCTTAGATTATTATTTTATTTTTGAATTCATGTAATTGAGATCTTTAAAGCCCAGCTATTCTACTATGTTTAGTGAGCCTAAAAAAATGATTTATGACAAATATCTCGGAACTTTCATTTTTTTCCATACAAAAGTTACATTTGAAAGTATAAAATAGTTGGGTTTTGGTCAGAACTGGCCATATATGATCTGAATGACCACATAAAATGTATTGATACATATCAAAGCTTAGTGATTCATAAAAATTTGCCCGTTCTTGCTAGTAGATTGCTTGTGGACTGCGAGTTTTGCAGCCTGAAGTGTTAACATTGAAACAAATATTATGTAAGTTAATCACCTGTTTACAACAGAGCATTAATAAGCATAAATATAATGAAAACTAAGAAGTTACAAGAAGATGAACCTCAAAGATTCAATTTCATGAGCATCGATGTATATTTATTAATTGTTAACTAACTTAATTTATGCTTACCCCTAGTATTGATATTTTGGTTCATGTGACGAACAAACCAGTTTGACTATGCCTTACCTGAAAAAAATAAATATTCAAAATAATATAAAGTTGATACATTCTACTCGTTTGTATTAAATCAAAAAAGGGTACTTATATTTTTATTTACAATTTCAAATTAGATAGTAAAATATTGAAAAAAAAAATAATTAAATACTACTAAACTATATTTTAATTGTTGCCTATACAAATATTATCAAGCAGAAAATATTCAAATTGTTCGATATTATATTTTCTTGACTTTCAAATCAATGTTCACAAATCTTGAGTTGAACAAAGATATCATCTTCAAACACATTTCCATGCATAAATCACCTAAAACCTGCTTTCACATGAGCCCAATACAACTCTTACGAATCATCGTGCCTGTTCGTCCCGCTGTTTTCTGCAATTTGCAATGTGACTTCGATGCATCTTCCATTTACTATTTCAACTATTTTAAAGAGATTGCAATGATTGCATCTAACTACGAGTGTATTTGCGCATTTGCAAAAACCAGTGTTCGCATCGGCGACTAAAAGTTAGTGAAGCAGAGAAAATATTAAAATGTACTCTGCAATACAATATTGACTAACAAAAACGATCGAGGAGTTATACCGTTCTTTTACAATATCGTAGTTGATCGAATAAAAAAAGTAGCATAGTAATGATGGCGACAGATGATTGCAGCTTAATGCCGGTTGACATGAGTGTAGGGATATGTTACATCAAAAAGAATCATATAAAAATAATTAGATTCAGAGAAGGAGGTGAATAGATTTTTTCTTAGAAAGCAAATTCTATTTAATGCAAAAGAAGTAGCATTAATAGACAAATTGTAATACAATTTCTATTTTCTTAAAATTTCTGATTTCATAAAGTAAGATGATATATTCGTATGCTTCCGATACTTTTTTAATTGAATCTCTCTTTGATTTGAAACTTCGTTACATGTTAACCCTGGTCATCTTCAAATCATTTCGGGTTTTTTATTCGGAGTCTGATCTACGAGTGTATCGCACACTTCCTTTATTGCAATCCACTATTAGTAAATCAAGTACTTTCACTTATTTCCAAACTGAACACCGTGCAATTTACATCGCATCTACTATTGAGTTACTACTTAAAAGTCCCTGGTCTGGTCTTTATGCTAACTCCTTCGGCAGCATCTTAACACGATAGCTCTTCAAGATACTATCAAAGTTCTTCGAATGTCTGAGTGGATCGCTGGTTCCACGAGCATTTAACCACGGTAAAATAGCAGTAATATTATCAGAAGATATTTACAATTTCCAGTGGTCGTATTCTCGCAATACTGGTAACTTGCGTTGGCTGCCTAGTACCTGAAATCTAGCAACAGGCAGATTATGAGCAAAACTACATAAGGAGTATTGCCTGTTTATTATTTTTTTACTAACGAAACGTGAAAAGAAACAGCGGAACCGACCATAGCATAGGAGGTTTATTTAATTGTATTTTATTGCTAGTCTAGAATCAACAAATACCTAAAGCAAAAGTTCAAAAGCTTTTACTTTTTAACGAAAACTCATTCATGACAATTAAAATTTATGCATAATGTTACAAAAATATTACCAAACAAGTCCGTTGGCTTACAAGAACGTAATGTGCAGAAAACCCTCAAATTTGGAGGTGGCTCATTAATGGTTAGGGGATGTTTCAAAGGTAACCAAGTTGGTATTTTGAGACGTATAAGTGGAATTATGCGGGTCTCTGATCGGGTCTTGATAGATTTGGCTGTGAACCTAGGGACAGCTTATTTATGCAAGACAACGATCCAAAACACACTGCTCGCATAACGGTCAAATGGCTTCAAGATCATAATATTGAGACTCTGAAATGGCCGCCACAATCGCCAGATCTATAGAGAATGTGTGGGGTTATTTGAAAAGAAGAGTAGTAGAAAGCAACACTGTTCCAAAAGACTGCGAAGAACTTTGGGTATGCGCCCAACAAGCGTGGAATGAGTTTGATCCACAATATTTGGAGAGCTTGTTAGGAAGTATGCCTAAAAGAGTGAAGGCTGTAATTTGTGCCAAAGGCGGGTACATTAAATATTAAATAAATAAAATAAAAACGGGACTATTTAGTTAGTCACAGGATAGATGCAAAAGTGTTCACAGAACAATTTTTTTAATTTTAATTTTAGAAAACAGGATTGCTGTTATTCTTAAGTTTAGGTTCTCTAAAATGTATGAAGTAATTTTATTTTGTAAAAACTTTTAATTTGTTATGAATAAATATTTAGATTTTCCCAAAAATCAATTTCAATAACTTTTTATGAACAGTTTTGCGAGTCACTGTACTTCTCGGGTCCAACTACATAGTACACGTTCACCGTATGCTGCTTATACGGTGAACGCCAACGCACATGGTATTGTTTGGGACAGCAACGATATTAACGAAAGAAGTGAGTCTCTACTCAGCTTTATTATCCACTACAACTCAATATTAGCAAATAGGAGAAATGTGCGGCCCATACTTAAATGTCTGGTTCTTAGTTAAATATCCGGCACCAAATTATGTTTAAAAACTTGTAACAGACCTCTTAGCAAAGACGTCACTCAGCACCATCAGTCCAATGAACAATTGATATAGAACTGGAATATCCTTGAAGGACCAATCAATTTTTTATCTTGGATCCAAAAGTTTCATTCTTAAATTGAGCTCAACCTACAATCCTCACTCAATGTGTAGTCCCAGAAATACAAACGAGAAGCTGTTAATGGATCAAATTTTTTCAGTCACTGTTCATTGAACCTGTAGCAGACCTGGCCAAATTGGTGGAAAAGGAGTCCGAGTTGTGAGGATATAAATACGGGTCTCTTCAGTCATTTCAGAAAGCGCGAGACTGCTACTACTACTTGCTTGCTGATCAAGCCGAGTTTAGTATGCAAACCGAATGAAAAATGGATGAGTAACACTTCGAAAATGTTCCTTTGAAAACGCAACTTCCGGATTGTTTCACCGGTAGGAAAGTGTCCGGTCGTCATGATGTAGAGGGGCTAGATGAAGTTGTGGTAGAACTTAGATAAATAGAATCTTGTGATAGAACCGATAGAATTCTGCCTGCCTTGCTCTGGAGGACACAAATGCTCACCATATCCTTGTTTCACCATTTTATTTACTAAGCTATGTATCTGCAGCGAGAAGGACCGCTAGGTCTTTAGACTCAAATGGCCAAAGAAGAGCAAAGCAAACATACTTATCCGAAAGATTACAGGCCAAATAGCCTGACATTCTTTCTTCTTAAAGTATTTGAATTATTTTAAGATTCTCACATTCAAGAGAAACTTGTGTTGAGTGTTGAGAACCCAAACTGGGCAAACGAAAGGGCTACCTTTCAATGGATACCTAATCAATGTAGTATTTACTAGGCAAATGTCTTTATGATACGAAAAGCCACAGAAATAGTGCACATCAAAGAACATTGAGAAGAATGAGAAAGCGGATGCGTTAGCTGATCAATTTTCAATTCGCAAAAACCTGATGCCCCTCGACATCCAGTCAAAACAATTTTATTTTCTGGTATTTATATAAGGCTGAGCAAAGTCAATTATTTAACTTATCCAATTTACTAGTCCACCCTTGAAATTTGTGTAGCCAATTGAATAGATAATGGGCTGCAATCATATGTGGTCCCTGGTAGAATCTGGTCACTGATGATCAACCACATACTGTGGCTCTTTTCACACACCTGAGTTAAATCAGAAGAAAATGAGTTGTGGAACCAATGACACTACACTCTTGTAAAGAGGAATTACTTTATGAATGAACGCATTTAATAAGTCCAAGAAACATATTAATTGAATTTTAATAAAATTGTTAATTGATTTACTGAGCTTTTAATGAAAAATCTGAACATTTTACTGCGTAGTACCATTTCCACTAATCATCAACTCAATCTGCCGCTACATCACTTCACTACTACCGATTATTTAATGGTGCGAAACACTATGAATCACGTGCAATTAAATTTCATTTCTCAGCTGAAGACTAATATGTGCGTACATGTACTGTTTAGTATAATAATCGATTGTTGATGGCATGTGAACAAGCGCCATACATTCAATTTATCACGAATTAAATCCAATTTCATGTTTTACGCTATCGGTGAGCAGTCAATTAAGCACAACACGACACTATGACCTTTACACAACTATCATCTTTATTGTTGTTTATTTTGGATAGATACTTCTTGTTTGCTACTGTTTTATTGAAAATTATCGACACGGAAGTGCGAAATCAATCTAAATGCTATTCGACGATTATTTTTCATTAGAACTTGGTAAGGTAATGGCAAAGCGATTAGGTGTTGATGCTTATTGAAAGTGGGTGGAACTTTTGCTGAACGATGAATTACGTATGAATTACGCATGTTGAACAGTTAAAAAATAATTTAGAGGAAAAGGATGTTGTTTCATATCGATTTTTTTTATGAAAGGAATTTTTCCTTTCCGATTACGCATGTTGTCTTTATGGACAACACAAAAAACACAAGGCTACACGAGCTTCTAATGCATCACAAAGCTGATACGTAAATTTGTATGAGCTTTGGTATTTTGTTCCTAAGTGATAAGTGAAAAATGGTTTACGCATCAAAAAGTTCACAGGTTTCAGTTAGAAAAAAAAACAAACGACAGATGCGCTAGGAAAGAATAATTTTCTTTCAATTTAGCTTTGGACCAGATACAATTAGATGCATTGCCTGAAAATGAAAAAGAAAATAGACACCTTGCAAATAATTTTCACCGAAAAAACAATGGAAAGTTCGACTCTACACCTGAAATCCATCACAGCTATTGTACAAAACACAATGTTAAGTTACAATGTCAAGGCCACAGAGGTTTTTATTGCTGCAGAGTTTATCAATTCGCAGTCAAAATTTATTTGCAAATTTCAATGACAATGTAATTGAAAACAATTGCGATTGACCAGCGCATAGGTGGATCTACCAGATTACCTTGAATACAAATACACCTCTGCAATCGTTCTATCTTCTGTGTTTCACTGCTGGTTATGAGCAAGTAAAACTTTTGCAATGTACTCAATCGAGAGAATGAAAAATTTAGTATCGGGGAAAACCTTATTGAATCTTTGCTAATTTTTACATTATGCTTTAATAGGTGATTAAATAGTATTCGCTCGAATAATTATAGCTTCGAATCAAGTATTTTAGAAACCATCAACCTTCCAATAATTTTGAATCATTATGTACGAAAATTGTAGCATTGAGCCACACAATGTACTTTTTCAGTATTTAGGTCGAAAGTCAGAAATTGAGCAATCACGTGATTGAGAAAATGATCAAATTATCCAATTGGTTCTAGGATATCCGACAAATTTTAATTTTTTTGTAAAAAATGTGCCCCAATCCAAAATTGTTTGCTGTTTTACAGTTTTACTAGATAAATTTCCTACCTAGAAGTTTACTTAGTAACTTAGGCACAAGACGCAGAATAGTCCGGGGAAATCTAACACGGTGCTTCGGAAAAATTAGGGGAAAGCTGAATTTTGGTGTGAACCTTGGTACTGGCGTGTTGAACAAAATGTCAAAAGTCCCCATCGATCCGAGTGCTGCGTCACTTTTTATACGGGGTCAAAAATCACCATAAGTGACCTTTCCTTGATATCTCAGTAACGGTTACGTCTTCAGAAAAACATGTTGTTATTCAAAGTCAAAGGTGAGAAAAAACAGTTTTTTTTTCGATTATCTTGGTTTCTATTGCTCCAATGATGTAAACACCTAGGATTGAAATTGTAGAACATAAAATTTTCGACAAATTTTATTTGAAGCATTTTTTCATGCGCTCAACCGTTTTTCCGATAGAGGACGGTAAGCGCTAATAACTTTCGACGCAGACACGAGATTTTATGAGACTTTTGAGGCAACTTTGAGTGCCCCAAAATGAAGGCATATACAAAAATTCAGCTTATTATCTCTCATTCCGAGGTTGATTGCTAAAATGACTGGGCTACAAGGAAAAAAAGAAAGACATTGTCTCAATAGCTTATAAGGTTAGTTTAAAGTTCCGTTTGTTAGTAGCTCATTAAAGTAGCAAGTAAGAATCAACTGACTGTGACGTCACGAACAACATAACACATCCGAACATCAAACGCACAAATAATACTACACTCTAAAAAGTGGGTCTTTAATTAATACTTTGATAATAGGAAATATATTCACTTTTTCGTTTAAAATAACGAATCACAAATTTTTTTATTCCATTCTTCCATTCGGAGGTTAACCCCCTTTTTATGCTAAAATGACTGGGCCATTGTATCGGTTGTGAATGTGACTCAATCTCCATCGTTCTCCCAACAGGAGGACGGTGGGGATTTTTTTTTCTTTGTTTTATACATATAATAACGAAAGATAATACGCGGGCCGTGACAATTGTTGCCGAACGCAGTCAAGGTACCTAGCATAACAGGTCACTACTCTGTAGACCGCGATTCGAGAGACAAAGTGCATTGTTGAATCGAGAGCCCCACTTGTGAGCCACTTAATCCATACTCATTCATACCTATCGCCGATCCTCGACGTCATTTCTGTAGAGAAATATATAGGTGATACTCTGCCAGGTAAGGACGATGCCTCGGTTTGCACACCCGATACAATGGCTCTACGTGACCTTGATGAGTTATCAACCATGCTTAAAAGATACTAGCCTAACAATTTTAGCCAATCTTTCCTTAAGGGGGGAGATACATGTAACTGCTAAAACAAAAACGATTTTTTTTATTGCATCAAAGTGTTCGAAATACTCTTAAAATATACCAAAAAAAGTTTTGAAGCGATATTCGTGTTAGTTCTCGAGTTATAGCCAGTTATAGACAGCGCGGCGTTCCCCAGGTCGGTGGAGCTTTAGAACTTTAAACGCGCTTTTCTCAAAGTAGTACTTTTTCAATTTCCGTACAAGATATCTCAAAAAATATTGAACCTATTAGGCTAAAATTTATATCACATGTACAAAAGAGTATTATCTCATCGTTGAACCTACATTTTCTTGTAATTTCGGAAAAATAATTAGTTTACCAATGTTTAAAACGTGATTTTTTTGAAAAAAATCGATTTTTTTTTTTTAATCTAATATTAATGTAAAAATTTGGTTTTTTTTCTAAATTTTATTGGTTCACCTAGGAATTATAGATCTCATTAGCATATTTTTTTTCTCTGAACGTTGCAAGTTTCTCGGAAAAGGCGTTAAGTTGTACGAGGCTGTTTTTGATGTGTTTTTTTCATTTGCTCGCATCGCCTCCATTTTGTGTTGAAAAGTTATTAAAAAAATATTTTCATTTACTATAAGATATGTACTTTGAGGATTTATTATTAAAAATTTTCTGAATAGACAATATATATATTTTAAGTCAATCTAAAATTAGCAATTTCTTTTCCATTTTACATGTATTTCCCCCCTTAAGATAGGATTGCTTCCAGCTTCCACCACGAGGATGTTATGATGCCACTTCAACCAGTTAATATAGCATATTTGCAATAGATGTCAGATAACAATAGTATTCCGTGCAATTATTCTGGTTGAATATCATTTGAATCAATCCAACACGAATTTACAAGAAAATATATTTAAAAATGCGATTTCTACCAGACTAAACTATTCTGATCGTTAAATTTCATCAAACTGTCGGTCATATTCGACGTACTGCATATTTCGTGGTTAGTGGACAATTATGCGACAGTACATTTCAGTAGTCTTTGTTGTCAATTTCAGCACATAGTGTTGTATAAGAGCAAGATGGCATATCACCAATGTACTGAACATATATGACTCTATGGGTAGAACAAAGCTAAGCAAGATGCTGTAGATATTACTGAAATCTCAATAATATTCTGCGAAAAAAATTGTTAATCACAACGATCATATTAAAAACTAATACAAATGACCCTTGTCCATAAATTTCAATTTGATAAATGTATTTAAAATGACTTGGATTATTATCTCGGGAAAAATCTCGAAACGAAAATGCAAGCTTAACTCTAATCGGATATCAACAACATAAATCTAATACAGCGCTAATTGCCGCCTCAATAAATATACATACACTGAACGAAAAGAATTCGAAATTTTAACTAATTGCAAATAGATGACTTTGATTTGGTAGAAAAGTCTAAAAGTATGATTTATTCTTCAAAACACTTTAATTAATAAGGAAATCTAGATTAGTTGATATAACTAATCTTCTTTAGTTAAAAAAGAATCAACTGTTTGTAGAGTTTCTTACTATTGAAATAGAAAATTTTGCCAATATAATTTGCATGAATGTCTGCATTATAGAAAGTTTAGTTATTTTTATTGTAAAAATGTCTAAAGACAGTAAAAGAAATGATTAATATTATACGGAGATAATTAACGATTCATGATTTGCGGAAACAACAAATTGAATTAGTAGGCTGAAAATCAACCATTTTCTTTAGTAAATTATGACTATTTCTTTATATGAAATACCAAATGATTTTTTTCAGTGTACATACATTCGAGCTGAATTTCATTCAACCTGCTGCTCGCTGCGTGGCACATTGCAGATAAATAATATTGGCTATGGCTGGGACGCCTGAATCTGATTGAATGACGCCAAAACATTTAGACGAAACACTAAATTGATCTGGTTAGGAAAGGTTGGTGGAAAATGTGGAAATTTTCCGAATTTTGAAATTCACGTAGAATGTTGCCGATTTCCATTTCACGTTTTACTATACGAATGTATATTATTCATTAGTTAAGCACCTGTCGTATGAACTAATGGTTTGCTAATATACATGTGCACAATTCCTTAAAATTGCTGAAATGGAATATTTTAACTACCGTTTGAGGAGAATTGCGAAGGAGGTCGAAATGAAAATTATAGAATTAAGTTGTTAGAAACAGTTCAACAATTTTCTCGGAGCATGTTTTTGGTATTTCTGTTTTGAAAAATGAGCCAACGTTACTTGAGACATTCATGAATTAATTGGGGCTTGTAAGTAAGAGAAGTTTAAAATCATGACAATATACATACTTTGAAATTGAGTTGATTGAGATTTTTGAAACTGGAAAGTAACAGGTATAAATTTGAATGTGATAACTAAAACTACATTTCAAGCAATAGTTTCTCATGAAACAGAGCAAAGCAAACAAAACTTGTAGAGAACCATAGTCTAGGAGCAAATAATTAATGAACGTAATATATAATACAACAAGATGATAAAAATGTAACCGCAACTTTGCTGAATGTGTTTGATAAAACACTGAAGGACATAAGATTATACAATGGTTCGAGTTAAGAGACTGAGATGTGGTTCTGTGAACATTCTGAGTTAAATAGGCTGATGCTGGAGAACGCACCATCAAATGTTTCAGTTAATTAGAATTCAAGAAATAGAAGCAAAAATTCATTTTTGGCTTATGATCCTATGACCCTAGTGTCTCTTGAACATTTCTGAAATGTTATTCAAATTTTACTAACACGTTCAGGGAAAGATTATTTCCTATTGCGTCAGGCCGTAGGAACATATTAAACTATCGAGTATACCGTTCTGGACCTGGGTCTAGAGTATGGCCTAACTATGCGCTACAGGCCAAACGCGAGTAGGTGGTGTCTTAATTGCTGTGAGCAACAAATTTTCAAGCAAACGCATCGATACCACACAAAACGTAATGTTCCAGCACTTAATTGTTCAAATCTCTTTGAATAATACATCGATTTACATTGGTGTAGTTTATTTTCCACCCAGATCCGACGAATCGGTATACGACCATTTATGCGAATCTGTATCTTCCTTCGTATCATCCCTAAACGAAAAGGACAAAGTTATATTCCTGGGAGATTTCAATCGCCCCAATCTATATTTCATTCCCGATGAAAATGACACTTACCTGTTCCCTGTAAACCTTTCAGATCGCAACAACTTTAACCTTATGAGTACCTTCTATGGCAATGATTTGCAGCAAGTTTGTCCGGCTCCCAACCAAAACGGTAATTGGTTAGATCTTGTGTTCACTAACGCTTATGACGAGGTAGTGGTAAGTCCAACTAATGACATAGAGCATCTTTTTTGTAATAGTTTGCACCATTCAGCACTCTCAGTTGAACTTGCCACTCCTGATTCTACTTACTTAAGAACGTACAATAATTCAATTGTATATGACTTTCGTAATACTAATTATGAAAGCATTCACCATTTTCTTGACTCTATAGATTGGACGAATATTCTTTCAACTTTAGACCTTGAGGAAACCATTTCTACTTTTTACAATAAAATATTTGACGCCGTTGAGAGATATGTACCAAAGATAAAGAAAAAGAATAAACTCTCTGAACCATGGCTTGATAGGGACCTTAGGCATTTACGGAATCGTAGGAACAAGCTTTATAAGCGGATTAAAAATAATATTGACGTTAGTTTGGCTATTCAGGAAGAATATAACGAAATTGCTAAGCAGTTTTTAACGAAGTCCCACGAGGCTTATGACAACAACATTAAGACTACCGGCGAAAATATAATCCGCGACCCGAAAAAATTTTATGATTTTGTAAATGTGAAGCGCAAAACTACTGGTTATCCATCATCGATGTTCTTTAATGATATCACTTCTGCCTCTCCTAATGTGATTTGTGATTTATTCGCAGATAATTTCCAGAATATTTTTATTGCTACTGACTCATCAAACTCACATCTCCCTTCGTCCCATTCTAATCCTACAGCTTTTATCAGTCACTTAGAAATTACACGTGACGAAATACGTAAAGCTATTTCGGAACTCGACTGCAACAAAGGTCCAGGGCCAGATCTTCTTCCTCCAACTTTCTTGTGCAAATGTGTAGAGCAGCTTATAAGCAGCTTTCATATTTTTTTCAACAGATCACTTTCGTCTGGAGTTTTCCCATCCTGTTGGAAACTTTCATATGTCACACCCATCTTCAAAAATGGTGATAGACGCTGTATCGGAAATTATAGAGGTATTGCCATCTTATCTTCTATTCCGAAACTTTTTGAAAATATTGTCTACGATAAACTTTCTCCACTTGTTGACTCCCGACTGAACGAGCAACAACATGGTTTTAGAAAAGGTCGCTCAACTACCACAAATTTGACAGTCCTAATCTCAGACGTCCTGTGTAAAATGGAGAAAAGATACCAAATTGACGCAGTCTATACAGACTTTAGTAAAGCTTTTGACAGAGTTGACCACCCTACCTTAATTCTAAAGCTACTGAAATTCGGACTTGGTGGATCTTTGCTTAGCTGGCTGACTTCTTACCTTGGAAATCGAACTCAGCTGGTAAAATTTCAAGGACTTTTATCGAAAAATATTTCTGCTACCTCTGGTGTACCACAAGGTAGCCATCTTGGCCCACTTCTCTTTAATATATTTATTTCTGACCTATCTGACGTCCTATCAAATATACCTCATCTACTTTATGCCGACTATCTCAAAGTCTATCATATCATTAAATCTAAATCCGATGCATTCTTTCTCCAGTCCAAACTTGATTCACTTGATCATTGGTGCAATGAAAACAAGCTCTCTCTCAACATTGCTAAGTGCCAAGTTATAAGTTTCTCCCGAAAATGCACCGTCTCACATAACACATACTTCCTCGGAAATAAGTTGTTAGCTCGAGTTGATAACGTTGTCGACCTTGGTGTTGTCTTGGATGAGCGACTCCGCTTCACCTTGCATTATGATAAAATACTTTCCCGGGCAAACAAACAGCTAGGCTTCATCAAAAGACGTGCCAAGGAATTTCGTAACCTGTGGGTCACACGATCCTTATACATCTCTCTAGTACGCCCCATTCTCGAATATGCTTCCATTTGCTGGAATCCGGCTTTTGAAACCCACAGTAGCAGACTCGAGTCCATACAAAAGCAATTCTTACTTTTCACATTGAGAGAACTATACAGCCCTTACGATTTTAATACCCTTCCTCCTTATGAGTTTCGACTGGGTCATCTAAACTTATTAACACTTGCATCTAGAAGAGAGATGCTTTCGGCCTGCTTCACATTCGACGTCATTAGAGGCGTCATCAAAGTTGAATTCCTGAATAGCAAAATAGTTTTGAATAACCCTGTAAGAAACACCAGGTCCTCTCGTTTACTTAAGGAATATCCACACTCCACTACTTACGCAGCTAATGAGCCGATAAATAGATGCTGCAGGATATTCAATAGCATAAGTAATCTGTATTCTCCAACAGTCTCAAAATTATCCTTCAAATCCTCCCTTTTCAAAGCCATCCGCAACCCTTTATCCTAAGCTATATGTTCAATGTTTTATTTATTTGTTATTTATTAATTTGTTATTGATTTATCTTGTTAATTATTTTATTTAATTTTTCGTTTAATTTCTATGTACTCGTAATTTCCAATTTTGTTTTTTTACTGTTTACGTTACTTGTACCTTGCTTGGTTGAGAAATAAAATAAAATAAATTGTGTGAGGGACTCATATAAGAAAAGTATGTGGGTTGCACTACATGCTTTCAAGTGTAAGGATCGTGAAATGTTTCTTAGTAGGCTAATGGCATGATCAGAGCTTTTGCTTAGCTTTGTAAGGAATAAATCTATTCTTCTGCGGTATAAAGGATGAGTTTGGTATGGTATTTGTAGAAGTTAGGTATAATGAATATATGAAGCAATGTCGTTAAATGTTCCGATCTTTTGCTCTCAACTCTCCATTTGGTGTGAGTAAAAATCAGAGCAAACGGGAAACCCATGGAAAATGATAGGAAGGACAAGTTTGTTGTAGCAAGCAAATTTGACGGAATTCTCAAGATCTGTAGAGATGCAATATATGTATGAGATGCTACATATTGTAGTACACATGATATTGAAGTTAGTTTTGTGTTTAGAAATATTTCCAAGCATGCAATGGTACTATGTTTACAGAGGGGGTTGTTGTTCATACTTAGGGTTATAGAAGCAAAATGTTGTGTAGTTGTTCGCAGAAGTTAAACGTGACCTAAAATGATGATGGATTTGAATATGGATATGTTGGGTATAAGGTGCCACAAGTGAAAGTAGCTATTCATTCTGTTTTTAAATAGGGATTTGCAAGGATATTATTTATTTTCACTATCGAGGATCTATTATAGAGAAAACTGCAAATAGTGTTACACAAAATCAGATGAAAGTGATAGAGGGAGAACATTCTACGCAAGAGCTCTTTTAATCGGCCGTGACGAAGATCCAGCTGCCTTAATTTGTTTATTTTGCATTGCAAATTTTAGCAGTTTGAAAGAGATATCAAACTAGCTTCGTGTCATATTAACTTTTATCGTCATTACGCAGTCAAAGGTAACTCTGAAGACAATGGAAGCAATTATACCTAAGTTTATCATTGACTGCTGTAGAGAGAAGAAAAGAATTGTTGCCAATTTTCTTGGTGTGAAATGAGCTAATTGTCCACCGAGGAAATTGGACTGTTTGGTCTAGTGAGGGAAGCGAAGAACATATTTTGGATGATATTCACCAATAAAATTCTTCTATAATTTCTCTATGCTGCACTCAATGACGTTTTTTTACGAATGGGGTAATCCAAGACGTCTATCGTCAACTGAAGTTTTGTCATGAGTTTTCTGCATATTTATTTATCGCTTTTTTGCTTTTCACAGCATTTTACTTTTCAAGCCGTTTGATAATACAGACGGGGCTTTGGATGGTTGTTGGTAGCTCTCCTCAGTCATTGGTTGATGTTGCAGGCGATTGGTTTCTGCCTTGTTCAGCGGTTTATCAAAGTGTTGAACTCATTGTTTCAATATACTTGACTGCTTAGATATAAGAAATTTCTCTTTGTTCGGACATGGCGGGTTTTCAGAGTGCGCGTATTTTCGTCTTGCTCACTGATCCACTGTTACTTAGGTGACCCACAATCAATTATCGTTGGCATACACATGCAAACTATTTGAGCAAATATAATGCTTTCATAACAAATGTTGGCCTATTTTGCTGTTGAAATACAATATTAATTTTTCAGTCCAATTTTTAACATTATATCTGTTATCACTACGGACCAAGAGGTCTATGTGTGACCTTGTGTCAGCTAGTAATACCTAGCCTATATCTGAAGCATGTATCGTGGGCACATTCCACTTTTTCAAAAACGATTTTTTCTTAGTGGACGCTAGTGAATAAATGCTAATATGTTACGGAACAAAAATACACATTTAAAGAAAAGATTTAAAATGTTTAAAGTTTTTACGTATACATGTTTAAACTCAAGCAATCTTCCCCATTTAGTGACTCAAAGACTGTTTTGCATAAACTTTATTAATTACAAGCTAAGGTGATCGAATTTCCTTGCTCAGGCAACCACGCATCCAGCGGAAGAATATTGCAGAGGTACAAAAATTTAAGCAATCTGCAAATGTAATAAATGTTATAGCCGTTCTCCCCCCAAATATATGTAATCATGTTTTCCTGATAAATTTGTTGGATCAAATTAGTAATTAGATACGCCATTTTCAGTTTCAGAGCCGCTATCCCAATTTTATTACTTGTGCAAGCTAAAGGTGTCTTGCCTAGGTTCTACTTATCGGTCTAATTTCCTTACACCAGACACTCGCATGTATTCGCACTTCCTTGAAAAATAACACAGTGCATCCTTTCATTTTTTTTCTGGCCATCTGGTTTTAAGTGCAATCATTTAGAATTCATACAAATTAAAACAATTTAACAAAGGAGGTTTTTTCCATGTCTCAAAAATATATATACTTCCATATGAAGCTATCATCTATCGTATTGCAATCAATTACTGGAAAATTTTCTATAACTGGCACTGAAGTGTATCAACGAGTGGAACCTTAATCCCTCTAGCTCAAAATTTTAAAAAGAGCCTGAATTTCAACATTTCAGTGTGGTCGAATAGTTTTATTTTTCTTTGATCGCTGCTATCATTCTTTGACTACAAGTCATCATAAAGCCTTTCAAAAATATAAGGCTAATTAAATCTTATTAATTCTTAAATTAACTCCTATTAATATATAAAGATATTCAACTCCTTAAAAGAAAATTAACCCACTCAGATTTCTTGCCCTAAATTATTAGCACCCATGAAATGATGCATAAGCTTGCAACTTGTAGCTCTTTAAAGCTATCGTTCAACATCTTGATAACAATGCTATCAAATTACAATCAACTGCAGCCGAAGGCAGGTAGCAACTTATACAGACGCCACCATCACGTTGCCTTTAGTGTTATTGTAGCCACTGCGTTCGCATTTTTTGTCTACGTACATACACATCAATCTGCTCCAGTCTCAATTTCTGTTATTGCCTCAATTAGGCGCCTGATTACGTCCTTGAGCGGAGAGGTTCTATTCAGTGCGTTCTGCCGTAGTAACAAACCCTTTCTCTTTTTTAACGGAGCATTTATGCGATTACGGTAAAACTTGATACTGACCTTCAGCTGGTGGTCGGAGGAGAGGTTTTTTTCCACCATAAGATTCTTAAGCGTAGCTCTAGTTAGGCTTTAGCAGCAAGTCACCCATCGGCTTATTAAAATGCAAGTGACTTGGTCACTTATACGGTCTATACCACACCTAGTCCTGCTGGTTACGGTTTAGCTGAACCATAAAATGTGAATGGCAGTTTAGTTAGTAATTATCACTTCGGTTTTGTTTTGTTCACGTTTCATGTAATTCTGGTTGCAATGATTAGTACTTTTGTACTGGTCAAATTGATGGTTGGCTGGAGTATTATTGTAGCTCAAATTTCTAAAACAGACATAGCCTTTTGGAATTATTCTCAATTAAAGAAATCAAAATTATTTTCAGCTCGTTTCAATTATAGTGAATCTGGTTATTTCAGTAGTTTTTATAGTAGTTATTCGTTCTGACAAACATAAGTATAAGTTATGCACATAAGCACATACATACATATGGTGGTATGGTCTCAACTCGGGACAAATCGTTCAGCTCATATTGGTTTTCAACAAGTTATAATATATCATAGTGTGGACTCACTCCAATTAACTATGCACCAGTCGATTGCAAATAAATCAGAGCATCCATCGCTGCGAATTTGTTTACGCCAATATGCAAACGACCATAACCTACTTCAAGTGCATCGGTAGATTGGTGTTAAATCACCCTTAAGTTAGTTATGCATGGCTTAACGTCAACAGAAATATACAGGAGTGTGTGTATATAACTCTAATTTAACTGGTTTAACTGTGCACAGTATCTACTACGATAAATGTACGTACACATGTTAATGCGTATATAACCGGCAACTTGAGTTACTCATATTTGTCTATCTAGCAAAGAGTCTTGCGTCCCATTGGTCATGGGCATTTTGCCTTAGTGCTAAATATTTGATTAGCCTTGCATAACTAAAAAGTGAGACACCGTTCAAAGCAATAAATAGGCACACGTAGTCTCGAATGTTTCGTGAAATTAAAAGTTGTGATTATAATCGTGAGCTGACAATGCAAGCTAAAACTGAACAACCTGTCGTTAATGGACGGAAGGATCTCTTTATTCTAAATGAAGATGCACTGCCGTTTTTAGATGCTCCAAAACGTAATATCGAGAAGTTGGCTCTACATATCTATCGAAGTGACAGGTTTAAGTTTGAGCCAAAGCAAACAGTCCAAAAAGTAGAAGAATCAATCGGTAATGGGTTCACCGTTTGTCCAATGGTAATATATGAAGGAGAATTAGGTATACAATCTCTCTCTATTGATGGAGTTAATTTTGGGACTACATTCGAGCTGCGTTGCTGTCTTGGCCTTTTGACCCTGGAAACAGCAAGGGGAGCTGATACAAATATTGCGTCTGAGAAAAAGGACTTTGACTCGACTCTAATTAGTTATGGTAAAGATACTTCAAGCTAAGCTTCGCCATTTCAATGCAACAATTTCACCCGACGGTTTGTTAAAACTATGAATCTACATTCTTGTTGAGAATATCACAAATGCTCTTGACTTTCAGAATTTCTGTGAAAAGGATAACGTGGATACAAGCATAGCATGGTTTGTTTCTTGCTACATGACACACTTTGATTGGAGTAGTTCTTCCTGCGGCGTCGTCTATGATGTATGTATTATCTTAAAGTGTTGAACAGTTTCAACACGAATCATCTAGCCAAACCACCGAGGAAACGGAGTCTCCCTGAGCCAGGGAGCTGCATATATGAAACGAGTTTGATTTATTTACTGTTCAATCAACAGAAATAAATCCAATTAAAGATTATAAAAATATAACAAGTTTGCAACAAAAACAAAACTAATCCAGAAAGCAACAAAATATAAAGCTAGAATCAAAGTGAAAAGAATTTGTAAATGCAGATAATAGAAGGCTAAGGCTAAATTTATATTGCTGTCAAAACAAACGCATTACTGGCAAAAATAAATACGTGTCTGCACGTGCGAAAGGAAAAAAACAGATTTAGAGTGCCATGGACAATCAATCCAAACCATCAATTACTCGATTTCTAAACGGATAGCACAAACAAAGATAGGCTACAGGTGGGTGTGGAAAAACTAGCTAATTAAACTAATTAGCTAATTTTTCTCTTAGCATTAACAGTTAAGCTCAATACCTGCTTGATACGACACGCGTCTATGGAAAGCCAGGTCTGTCTTGCTATCAGACAATGATTCATCGGCCCAGGACCTACTACCACCCTCGAGGTATTTTTGTATGATGGTCAATTTGACCGATGTCATCGGTATTTTTTATCAAGAAGGGGTATGAAGCCTCGCATAGCAAGGTGCCAAGCCTTGACAGTTCGTCGGTCTTACAGGTGCCCTGAAAACTCCTATGTTCAGGTACCCCGATCAATTGTATTCACGAGTGTCTCGGCATCTTCCTTACAGATGCACGGCATTCAGTGACAATTATGGACACCATACAAGGACCAACCAGGGACTTAAAAGCCGCTTGGATATCTGTGAAAATGCCAATATTGACTCCAAATATTCAATTACACAGAAGCTAGACAATTGCTTGAAAAATAGCTGCAACTTTCGCTTGAAAGATACTACAATGGTCAGGTAGACGGAGAGATAGCTTGAGATTCTGCTCATCCAAAGATTCACCACTTCCGACTGTATTGTTAAGTTTCGTGTCAGCAGTGTGCACACGGATAAGCTCACTTTCGATGCTGCCACGAACATGCCATTCATCACTACCAGGAATGCGAGTTCTGAACTCCAAATCTAGTAAAACGTCCGGAGCGATCTAGTCAACACTCGCTCGAGCGGGTACTCCCTCAGCGAAGATCCTAGCACGGCCGAACTCTGATTTATTCCATGCCGAAATGCAATTTAGTCTCGCAGCAGCAATATTAGCTTGCCGTAAGTTCGGTAGATTGGTTGGTAAAAATCGAACCACACCAAAAAATGCTTTAGTAGGGGTATGCGGAGTGCTCCACTCACCAGGAATGCAGCTAACCTTCGCAATATTTCAAACTGCCGTTTGCAGGTTACTTTAAGCCTGCAATCAGAATATCACCCCAATCAATAGAATTTACTCAACCACTGCAGTGTAAGCTTGAGTAGCCTAGTGGGTAGAGCACTGACTTCTTGCGTGTGGGGTCCCTGGTTCGAATCCAGGTTCGGACGAGGGTCTGCGCACCAAGCTTTTAGTTCACTTAGCTCTGATTTAGGTACCTGATTTAAATCAGGGGTAAAGTGAGTCGTGAAACTAATCACTCCACACTCGTATCCACAATGATTAAAAAAAATGTAATGAAGCTCTCTACGAACTTCAACCCCTAGACCCGTACGAGGGTTGTCGTGGGATTGCTTTACTGCAGTATAAAGCCAAGCAACAGTACGAGGCTGCAAAGCCCAATTCGGACCTATGGCTATTTCGCAGCATTTAAGTGCACTGAAAGCCTTCCACGTTCTTTTTGCTATATTATAACTCCATGAACCCTAAATATTCCTGTACAATACCCTGTACAATTTTAAGAGGTCGAAACGAAGAATTTGGTACTTCCTTGCAAACGGTACTAGTTCTATTTTGCTTAGATTCATATTCAAGCTGCTCTCAAGGCTCGAATGTGAAAGTGTGTATATCAAAATAGTAATTCAACCGCTCCGAAAGCGTAAGAAAATTCTCACCTGATACTATTACGGCTACGTCGTCTGTATAAGCAACCACTTTGCAGCCGGCACGGTCTAGTCTCGTTAGAAGAGTGTTAACGATGATGTTCCACAATAGGGGAGAAAAGACACTACCGTGAGGTGTGCCCGTGCTCGGCCCTTATCGTACGTGAGCATCCCCAAAGAAGTGATTGATACTCTATTCTGCACGATAAAAGCTATCAGCCGCATATCAACCTGCAACACCAACAGTGCCTCAACAATCGCATCAGCCTTTACGTTGTTAAAGGCCCAATCAATGTCCAAGAAGGCAGCGAGTGAATATTCTTTAAGAGTAAGAGATTTTTCGATTTGCGCAATGAATTCAACAATTTTTTGAGATATCTGGATGTCACTTTCGGCAATTGGAATAAATTTTATCTCCGTGAGAAGAATACGCTGGTGAAATGAATGCCCGTTTTGCAGTGATATTAATAAAAAAGTTATCCCTACTTCCATCCCTAGATTTTAAAATCATCTCCAAGATTGGTAGATGATCGAATAAAAACTTAGCTGCAGCATTTCGATTTGGCTGAGAACGTTTAAGCCTCATACAAAAGCTTGTGAAATCGGTAAGGTAAAAATATAGGAAGCTTGTAGAAGAAAGTACTTTATATCCGAACACATTACTGCTTGAGTTTGGCGAGAAATTGCAAAACAATGTAGTATCTTGGAAGTAGCTTGAGAAATCTCAAGTGACTTCTGTCATTCTTCTACGTTATTATCAAAGAATAGCGATGTCGAATCTTACTGAAAACAACAATGTCTGCTCTTTTATTGACAGATCAAAGCTAGTGGGCAAATCCAAAGCTAGTGACACAAGATGACATATTAGTTCGGGATTAACAAAAGGAACCCAGGCACAAGCTAAAACTAAACTAGAGGAATGTTTGCTGACTACGACCCAAGGTTAATAAACGTTAGCTGCCAGTTTTCTACCCGTTAAGCTACATGACCTCCATTTAAGCTACTTAAAATTGGTAACAATTAACAGGGTTGCACCGCCTCCTTATTTTTAGCACTGTTCACAAGAACCTCAGGAATGATTATACGTATCCACTGTAGTGTAGGTCTATAGATCAGTAGCCCCTAGTGTGTTGGGTCCCAGATTCAATCCAAGATTCAAACTTTAAGTTAACATGCCTCTAAATAGTTAGGATCAGTTAAATAAGAGCTAAAATGTGTCGTGGAACTAATCACTGTAAACTTGTATAAATTGATTGTAAATTTGTGAGCTAGGCTCTCTACCAGTTTTAACCAATAGATCCGACAAAGATTGTCGTAGCATTACTCTCCTTTATCGATCTTCACTTCAACACTAAATATTAATTTACGCGAATGACTCATCCGCACGCATTAAAAACATTTAGCTCAATCTTAGCTGAATTCGTAATTGATCTTTATAACCATCGAAATGAAATTATATAAATTAGTTTTGAATAATTCGTGCAAAAATTAAGCTTCAAACAGTTGATGACATCATTTCAAAACAATTATTTCTTATTGAATCTTATGAATCAGAGTCCGTTTCGATGAAATAAAATTTTCGACCAAATGATTAAATTACAGAATTATTTTGCTGTTGCTAATTGTTGTAAGTAATGAACAATGTAGAAGTGGCAGTGGAATTTAAGTTAAAAATTATTTTCAATTCCTTCAAGGTTCGCGTTATATTCCATGATTTGTTATACTATTCAAATGAGACAAAATATACGCATCATTAAATACGTAAATGTTTAGAAATAATACTTATGAATTTAGATAAAATGATATTCAATAGCATATGAGCTCTAATACGAAATTACGAAATTCTTTAGCGACCCATTGAACCTTGAATATTTGAATCTCTCCTCACAAAATATTTCAATCAGTGATGAATTACTGTGTAGTCGAAATTGTAGAATATTTATATTTTATTCAGCTTTTTCATTATTTTCGAGAGCAAATTAACTAAATTGTCTAATTTTAGTTTTGACGGAAAAGTTTTGGACTAGCTACGCGTTTGTTACACAATTGAAACACAGTGGCAAATCTATGCAGACGTTAAGTATCTAATCGAAATAATATGTAATGTTCAAACTCAATTCGTATTTGCTTTCGAATTAGACAAATTTCAATACTCACGAGATGCGACAACGCGTTTATAAAACATTCGAGTGTCAGAAATTTTTGTTTTTTCAATATTCGAACATATACATATGTGTGTTAAAATGCTACGCACATTTAATGTTCTGAGCAACGGCTTTGTGTATTAAAATTTTCTAATAGCTCTTGTTTCTCGTGATTTTATCCGAATTTCATGGAAACAGTTATAAGAAATGAGCTAAAGGCAATTTAATTCCAATTCGAACTAATGAAATCTTCCTGAGAAGAGGCTTGGGGGAGTAAATTCCGTCTTTGACCTTTTAAGTTTTGCGAAAGCAGCAGTAGTAGTTTTTTTTTTATCAGCGTACATTTTTTGACCTTTACCGAAAGTTTTGTGGTGCCCTTTGATTCGATGGATTATCAAAAGCTTCGCCAAGTGATAATATTTTTGATGGGAACGGTTGCTAAGCAAATGGCATCCGAATTCCGAAATAAATCTTTTTGGAAAAAAAGTTGTATAGCTTTGTTCTGGCTTCAACTGGAAAATTGTAAGCTAATACCAAACTTTGCACTTTGTATCTACTTATGTATAACAAATAAAATAAGCGGTTTTTAAACTGGTTCCGCACACTATATGCAATGTAGTAAATTTCATTTCATTTTTTCAGTATTATCTGATGTAAGATATTTCACACAGGTGTTTATAGTGCTAAAATGAAATGTGTAAATGAAATTGTAAAATATTCCTGCAAATTTCATAACACTGTTAAAAAATTCATTAAAAACTGAAAAGTTTTTTTTTCATTAAATAGAAAAAACCAATCATAATATTGCATCCGAACCAAAAATCAAAACACTGATACAATAAAAACAAGTAAATCAACGCCAATCAGTCTAGTAATCAAAACAAAAACAAACAAAAATTGTTCGCTACAAATGAATTTAACTGACTCGCGCTTCGAATTAAACTCATTTACTTCGCATTCATTATCTTTTGCATAAATTGCGGCTCAAACTGAGCTTTAATGATTTTAAAGCTTATCCATTTTTTACCTGCACAGTAGCGTCAACGGTCTGGGATGCATTTTGCGGTAAAACACATTATTATTAATGCATTTTATTTTTATGCAACTACGAAAAATCATTTTTAATTCAACTATTTATAATTCTTCAAAAGCCCAATAGTACCAACGCAAAATTAATTCAACGTTCAAATATTTATCTATCTGTTTTATCTATCCTCAATGGTATCCATATTATCACAAATCGATTTCTCAAATCGTCATTTTGTGTTGTGATGAAAAACAGGGATATTAATTTGCATAAATGAATGATGAATGAATGATTGAATTGATATGCATGCAATTCATACATGCTCGTACGTATGTACACGCACATATGTCTTCTTCGTGTATCATGCATAGAATGATGTCAGCAGACGAAGGAAAATTGTTTGATTGATTTGTGACTGCTGAATTCTGCATTGTATCTAAATTTCTCGATACTTTGTTAGAATTTAATAAATCAGAGAATCATTATTAGTTGTCGGGAAAGGTAAATCGAGATATTTTTTTATCAATGGATTAAAAGATCCTGGCCAAGAAAAAGTTGCGTATATTGTATATTGTGTTTTGTCTTATTGTATTTTATATCTTGCAATTTTTTAGAATACGAATGAAGATAAGATTACCAGAAGTGGAAAATGAAAGGAGTATTTAAATTGAAAAACTAGCGAGTTGATTGCAAGGAAATCATGTAAAAGAATTGATTTTGATAAATTGCATCGAACATATATTGAAGCAATTAAGATGCGTCTATGGTTTGAGCTTTTTACCACAGCAGCAGCAAAGGAACAGCATTTCAGATCAGGCACCGCTAGCTAGGGGTTCTATGTCCAAATTACTCCAAACGAATACAGCAGTACCACCGTTTTGGTTGTCTAGGACGGTTTTGTATCGTTGAAAGCTAACTCTATGATGATTTGACAGTTTTGTCTCTGTTATAAGTACCAAATCCGTTCCCAACATATCAATCAGATGCCGAGCAGATGCGTTCTGTGCCATCGAGATGAGCGAAGCGCTACTGAATGAAGTCGCCTGAACAATTTTACTTGGAAAAGGATGCCAGCAGTTTGACTGTAACTAATACCATCAACCATCAGTTCCAGACACCAATACTTGACTGACCCCGGAAAGGTAGAATCTTGCAGAGCTGCATAGGCACGAGAAGTAGAACCTCTTACTGTGTGCTCAGGAAACATTTACGAACTACTTCTTTTATAGTTTGCAACGCTCTGCGTTACAAACTGCCGACGATCCTTTCTGACCTGATCTCGAGGAATATTTATCACCTCGTTTCTGGCCACCATATCTTTATAGACCGGGCAACTACAATAGTTGGCTGGATGGCCTTTCTCATGACAATTGACGCACTTAGGCAGTAAGTCGACTACTTTTAGACATTCATCTTCAGATACTTCACGCAGCGACGGACAATGGTGCAATTGCTTGGCCCATGTCTGATGTTTTGGCAGTTAAAACACTGCACCCTCTTTTTGTTTCTAACTTTTTCACAGGCCACTTTTTTCCAGAGATTATACTGTATGTTAAATACAGCAGCTAGCTCCTGGGAAGGCTCAAACTGTGCCATAAAAAGCCCGCACTGAGATCTAAAGTCTTCGGTCTCAACGGATTTCCTCAGTTTCCGGTTCTTGCGGGTGAGAAAATGCGTTATGAACTTTAACTTTAAGGCAGTATGTTGCACCAGTAGATCAAGTAGATCACGGATGACGGAGGACTTGAGTCTTTCTGAGGTTGCAGTATATGTAGTCCCAAATTGAACACTGCTCTTAATGTGATTGAAGACTTTTTTATGATCTTCTAACGAGGAACATAGGATGAGCGATCCATCACCCAAAACATTCTTAATAAGAAGTGCAATGCCTTGCAACTTCATCTTACAGATGAATTTAGGAATATTCATCTTATAGGCCGTGATAGGAGGAACTTTTAAGCGTTTTTGAGTGGGGGTAGTGTTAGACATAGTCCAAGTTAGGTCTTTGTTTATTGTATTAAAAAAGTTCCTTTGTCTTATGTTTGGTTTTTCGGATTATAACTAGGCTGAATTCCTGGTTGGCATGGGATTGAATTGCGGCTATTTCGCCCACTGCAGAAGACAGTGACGGCTCGTCGACATCTGTCACCATACTGGAAATGGATGTTATCTTCTTGTTGCTGTCCAGTTGCCAGATTCGTATGGCTGATATTCTTGTCTAGAGCCAGACCTCGTTAGACTTTGTTACTTTCTAAAATGTATGTTAAATTGGTTTTTTTTTTGCTAACGCTGTACGGTGATTTTCGAAGTCGGACTTATGCACAGGGCTGATCTTTATCCCATATGCCTTTGATATTTGGATTTCCGAGTCATCATTTGCTCCTTGAAACTTTTCGAGAAGTAGCATGTTAGACATTGCTAGATAGAAGCTTAAAATAGCACTTATTTCACAAGCCTTAGCGGTTTAAAAATGATGAAGTATAATCGTGGTACAACAATCAACTTCGCAACCATCTCTGACAAAGAATTTTTTTTCAATTAACTCAAAGAACAAGTTTCAGTGTTTGTCCAAGCCATTGACTGTAAAAACGGCTCAATTGGAAACTATTTGAAAGTGATATTCGAATTGCTTTGATTTAAATCTCCAGAAGTCAGTTGGTTTCCATTAGGTATGTTCCCGTACTTTTAGTAACTGAATTTCACTGAATTTTCCTGAATCATGTGGTGGGGAATTTCATGAAAAGTACGGGAACGCTCTCATTGTATTTCCTGAAAATTGACAACCGAAAGTGTCAGTTTTCGGTTTTTGGGAGAACAATAGTGATTAGAAAGTCATCATAAGCGGTAATAAATTATCGCCACAAAAATATTCGATCTTCATAGCAACATTACGCAAAAAATATGTTGCTTGCCGCGCACATTTGAAAATATTTACTCCGTTTGACACTTTTCAGTATTTTTCAGTAGCTCAGACCCTACTGAAATTTACTGAAAGAGGGGAAATTTTCAGTTTTCAGTAAAATGGAGTACGGGAACAGCTTCATTGGAACTAATCGCGATGAATCACAATTAATCGTAGTACGGGAACAGATCTATTATCTGTGCTTCCTCTTGATTCCAATATTCACATTCACTTTCCATCAGAAACGAAGCATTCATTGGGACTGAGTTACTTCATTGCTAGTCGATCACCGAGTAACCCAGAGACATTGAAACTTTTGATTTTTGCACTTCCACACCTTTTTTTTAAAAAAAGCATTGAAGTTTACATGGATTTGTCTCTCCGGTAGTTAGTCTTGTTTATTCATAAGTTAGCGGCTAGTTGCTAGCTCTGAAGCCTACGCATTTCACGCGGAACGAAATGTATATTTTTCATATTTTATGTTATTTTCAATGAAAATAGATAAATTTTTACTAGCTGTATATGTATATATGACAGTGTGCAAGAATTTTCAATCCATTTCATGGGTGCTTCTGAAAACTTACGTAATCATCAAATTATTAGCGGTGATGTGTTTATCATATCGTGCAATTTCGCAAACGTAGCCTGTACATCAAATCATCTAACGATTGTTTACAGAATCTTGGAATGAATTCGATTATTTGTTTGAGATCTCATATTTGAAGCACATACGAAGTGTTGGAAAAATAAAAGTGGCACATGGAAATGTGGATCAAGAATACATATCTCTTTTAATTTAAAAATGCATTTATCCAGCATGACAATGTGTCAATTCAGCTGCTACAAAAAACTGATCAATTCAACGGCTGTTTTTGTATTTTTTTTTTTTTTTGATTCGCTACAATTTTGCTGATGCTGATATAACATCATTTGTGTATCTAGAGCTCCAAACAATAACTCGAATTTTTCATAAACATCGAGCCGGTGTGTCAAGGTCACCTGAAACTACCCCTTGCCGAACTTGACCCAATAGCAAGAATACTGTGTACTCGTTATCAGCATCGTTTTTTATCGCAGGCTATCCAAACATGTTTTGCATTGTCTTTTCCCCGGACAGAATAATTTCCGCCGTTTTCATATTGTTTTCTGACAAACGCGCTAGAGATAAACACAAATGAATTATGATAAAAGCATCTGTAGGGTATTTCTATTTTCCCAATCGCTAAGACTAAATGAGCAAGTGTATTTGTAGAGTTACGCCGGTATTTCTGTGCGGTTTTTTTTTTAAATTCTGTCTAGAGTCGATTGTACCCGTCACTCCACCAAAGAAGGTAGCAACGAAATATGATTATAGCGCAGAAGTATTATTGATTATACCGCAGAAGTATTAGACTTATGGTTAAGTTCATTCCATGGATTGGTGATCTGATCACAAATCACACAAGCCAATACACATGTATGTATGCATTTGGATATGCAAGTGATAGCAAAACCATTCGGATGGCCTATTTACGAGGGTAAGTCATAAAGTTCGCAGAATGGGGTGTAAGAAGTGCAAATAAAAACGTAAAATTTGTTTTTACTCTAATACAATTTTGGCTCTTTCTATTAGTTTATGTACACCTTCTAAAAAATTTGGTCTTTGCCGAAAAAGTAAGCCGAAACCGTCCATCACTTCTTCATCGTTTAAAAACTTCTTCCCACGAAACTCTGAACACTTCTTCGCAGGTCAGGGCTGTAGAGTGGTTGACCTAAAATATCGAAAAACACCTTTTGCAGGATAGCCAACGCAAAGCGACTCTTGTGAACAGGCACGTTTACGTGCAGAAGGAGGAAACCTTTGGCTAATTTTCCTCCCACTCGTCGGTACCGACCTTAGTCATGCCAAGACGATCGTGAAATCTACTAAAAATTGTTGCATGTATCACTTTTTCGACTTTTTGAACAATTTCCGTAGTGATCACTTTAAGGGGTAATTTTTCTTTTTGTTTGTCGCATTTTTTTTAAGTATAACTATCTGAAAATACGTCCTTCAAATTTCAAGTCGATCCGAACAAAATTGACCGAGATATGAGCGTTAAAAGAGAAGAAACCGTTACTATTTTGGCATTATCAGCCCTCATACAACCGGCTAATCTGCCGCGCTCGACCCTCTCTCCAGTTTCTATCTATTGTTCTATGAAAAGGTTCGCATACCTGGAGAAGGCAACAGCAAATTGCATTTTTGGAAGCGGCATCGTCGGCGGAAGAGCTATTATATGGCCCCGGAGTGGATGACTCTATGTAAGTTAAAAAAAAAAATTGTTTCCTCCATGTAAATTGAATTTAAACTTTAAACACGTTTTTCTCGAAATGACATTTTTGAAGTCGGTGACCAAAATTACTCGAAAACTACTGAACCTATCTTTTTGAAACTAAGCAGGCTTATTTAATACATGAAAATGTAGTGTTTGATTGTTCGATTTTTTTTGTTGATAAAAAATGGCTGTTTTATAGCCAAAAGACGGCCATTTTTTAAAGTGAAAATCGAACCATTAACTTTGACTGTCCGCCATTTTGTAAAAAAAGGATATTGTTTTAAATCCTTCGATCAAACACTAGTTTATACTGTTATTTAGCTTAATCCATCGCTATTTTTTATTTCAGATGATTCAGTTCGACACAATGGTGGTCACCGCGAAAAATGAAAATTAAAATACCATTGTTTTGACGACCATTTGTAATTTATCAATGTAATACTTTTGAATAAAAATATTACTGAAAGGTGTTCAATGTATGAACTTTAAGATAATAAAATAGTCGTTTAAAAAAGTTTGGTAGTTTTCTTTAAACAAATTCATGAAAATGACCTATTTTTTCGCGCTACAAGTGGGGGTAACCCCTTAACTGGCAGTCCTGGTAGTGCGTCGTCTTTAAGTTCCTTCCTTGTTTAAAAAAGGCTGTAACACATTTTACCTGGACTGGAATCACCTTTGCCATTATGGTTTGAGCCGACTTTCCTTGTTTGATGAGGAACTTTATACCCTGTCGCTGTTGTTCAAAAATGGTCAAAAAAAAAAGTAAAAGAAACACGCCACAAAACCAAACATTGAAAAGCCCATGCCAAAATTAAGGTGGATTCAGCCTCAGTGAAATGAATTGCTGCAATCTGTTGACAGTTGATAATGTGTGCGTCACCAGACTTTTTAATACCGGTAAAAAATGTTTAAGTTTTCGACGAATTCTAAGCTCCTTCTGTACTATATTTTGGCATTATTAGTCCTCGTGCATTCTGTAAAAGCTTCGAAGGCATTTCCGCTAACAAAAAAACTGCAGTATCTTATCAGTGCTCAAAAAGATGAACATTCTTTTTCAGATGAACATTGAATAAAAGATGAACAACAAGTTGCCTCCATTTTTAACAACCGAATTTGTTGTCGTCACGACCCGATAATCAGATCAATATGAAATTTATAGGATATATTGGTCTTAAATAAGACCACGTCTGATGAAGTGATTTTGAAATGTGGCAAAGCTGTGGCAGAAATTTGGCCATCTTTAAAAATTGCTAAGAAGAAAACTACCTTTTGCCCTACAAATCCGATTCAGTCACTAGATTTTAACGAAAATCTCATAATAGCAGAACTTTAGTCTAAGTCAAATATGGAAAATTTTGAGTTAGAAAAGTGGGATAGATCTGCCAGCTATGGTAATTTTTGTATTTTTTTGTCATTTATTTACGGTGTGATGTTATCGTTAAGTATTCAAATGATCTTGCAGTTACAATAAGAAACAAATATTTGAATTTTGAAAATTCGGAATGTTTTGCAGGCAGCAACCCTTAATTTCTTTTTACCTCTATAACTTACAATGCTACTATTGTTTAAGAGTGTTTGGGGTTTTTAAATTGCTGCTATTTCAATCACTTATTTATGTTTTAATTGCGGAAAGGATGTTTTTACACGTGGCTCCATTTGCGGCGGTCCTAATTTGTATGTTTAGTGCGCTGGCTTCTTTGTCAATTTTCTCAGTTGAATAGTAAAAAGGTTTGTCCAGTGTCAGTTTGGAGGCCTTATTTTGCTTTTTTATGGGTTTTGGCACACTGTATCCATGTAAGAGTCCCATAGAGTAATATTAGCTGAACAAACATCTTGTATGTAATTGTGCTATATTCTGTTGACATTTTCGACTTTCGATTGATCAATGGGTACAGAGCGCAAATGGCTTTAGAGAGTTGTGCAGCAAGAGTACAAAAACCACATGCTCCGAATCTATTTTAATATATTATAATAGATTCAGGTACACGAACAGCCCTTCTTTCCTCACTGAGAGAAGAGTATGGTCGATGTATTTGATAAGTTTATTTTTGTTTCCCATCGAAAAAAGTATTAATAAAGTTTATGAAGTTATTCTTCCAGTGTTTCGATTATAACGCTGGGTTTCGCAGAGCTTTTGTAGACGCACATATCATCAGCAAAGATTATCATCTTGCAGTTCGAATTTTGAGGAACATCTGCAGTAAATATGTTGAATAGGGTCGGACTTAAACAGGAGCCATGCGGGACACCTAACGGTATGGACAAATTTTGGGAGTATTTTGGTCCAAACTTTTACATTAAAAGTACGAGATACCAAATAGGATGAAATGATTTAACAGTTTAAAAGTTTATAGATTAGACCTGTGATGCCAAACGGTATCAAAGGCCTTTTCTATATTAAGGGTTATTATCTTACAGCTGATCAACTCCTTGACATCCTTATAAACTCGGAGCACTTGATGATTGGTAGAGTGTTTTTGACGAAATCCAAATTGGCAATCAGGTAGTATGCTCGATCCTCGCAGCTTCTTAGTGATCCGCGACAAAGCTACTCGCTCAAGTACTTTGCTAAGTGTAGAAAGGAGACTAATTGAGTGATAGCTATCTGGTAGTCGAGGGTTCTTGCCAGGTTTTACTCAATTAACTCAAGTAACTCAATTAGTATATTACTCTGCATAAAACTTTTTTCCAATGTCGGTATATATATTTGAGATATATATGCAAGACTCGCTTGCAGTTAGGGACTTGAGAAGTAGCGCCCTCACACTAACCTATGCTGGTGTAGAGGAAGTTTTTGTTGTCGAATCACAAATTGAATTTGAAGATGATGTTGAATTTATAGTAGTAGTGCATTCGGTATCAAAAAGCGAACTATTTGAAGCCTAAATGCAATGTTGAATTTGTTGAACTGCTGATGAACGCAGATAATGGAGAATTGTTGGTCTGTGAAGTTTGCTGATTTACAATTATTGTACAGAAGTTTTCATAGATATTAGGAGGCGAATAAAGACGGTTTGGCCTGATGCTTACTTTACTGATCGCTTTTTGAGTTTCTAGTTGTTGTTAAAGTAGAAACACTTGAAAACAAAGATGATTAGTTGAAAGCACTCATTTTATATAAATAAGTAAAAAAAAATTGAGGTAGAGCAATGATGTAGAGTGCAATTGAATTCTAGGTGTTGCAGTAGCGAATGCCTTCAAGACATGCTCATTGATGGGATAAACTGCAGAATTGATATCTTCTGACGATTCGAATGTGGCTCGTAAAAATATCGAATTAGTGAAATGTTCCAGTCGGCAAGCATTCCAGCCGATTTTGTTTGAATATGGACGCATGAAGCTTGCGAAGTAGGCTATCAGAGTCATCTGAGTACAGAGTCATTTCCTTAGAGATTGCAATTACTATCAAGCACAAGATTTTACTGGTGTCCGCTCGCTAATAAGTTTGCTGGCCGATTGGAATATGCCTCAAGCAGAATGTTGGCAAAGTTTTGAAATGTGCTTTGCTTTATCCCCCTTAAACGTATTTTTTTGCGTTGAAGTCACTAGGAACAATAATTTCAGCGATAAGAAAAGGCTTCCAAATACTGATTTTGTAGATGGACAAAAATTCAATTTCACTCGACTGTTCTTGTAGACAAATTGATGTTACTTGGATGTAATCTTCGTTAAGTTCTTCCAAAAGATGGTGGAGTATATGTTTTTTTCATGAGTATTGTAGACCCACCTCCAGCTATTTTAGATTAATCTCTGCGCGAATTGTTTAATTTATCCTTTTCAAAAGGAGTTTTTCCAACTTTTCGAAAACTTGCTCATGTCCCACTTGATTCCTAAAAGATTGAGGCAAGCGACCAATCTTATTACAGACGGATAGCAGTTACAGCGAAACTGTCTGGAATTTTCGATAAACTTCGATAAACCCATCAATGTCAAGTTACTGAATTACTTAGAAAATAACCATCTTGCCAATGATCGCTAGAATGCTTCTCCAGCTGACCGTTCCAGCGAAGATTTAATGACGTTTCTTACTGATCGCTGGAGCCACAGCTTTGGTAAGCCAGAAATCAAGCTGCCAATAGAGTCTGGAAGTCTGTTCTCTTCACCAAATAATCTGATTTTTCCACGAAGTAAATACAAAGTTTTCTTATTCGACGGTGAATTTGAATTATTTTGGATGCAATCTATATTGGTGCCCATTGTTTTTAAGACTACATCCTCTTTCCGTCTCTTTTGCTCCGTTACTGTATAACTACCAATCTGATCTAATGATAGCAATCATAACTTCATCTACTTCTTTGACTTTGACGTTTACTCTCGAAAAGATGGCATGCTCTATGAAAAAAATCATAGCATCAGCAACCATAATGCATATACTTCTGGCGCCATACATATAGCTAATTTCGGAACTGTGACAAAATATAATGACTGACACCAAAGTGCATGTTGAAAGGTTCAGAGAAGTAAAAGCTTCGCGTTACAGTATGCAAAGTAATGTATTACAACCTTCAATGCGGTGCATTATAGCCCTGATAAAAAGAGAGAGCATAAACATCCTCACTTTGGTAATATCTTGATTTTGACAATTGTAATTGTTCTAGCTGAAATTTTATTTCTTAGCTTTTAAATTGTGTCAAATAAGTCCTGATTCAAAAACGAATTCAAGCCCGCTATTTTTTTCTCTAAGAGCCGACGCTCTACACTGCGCCACACGGGTTCATTCGAAAGCTTTTTCTGTTCAGTCTATTTTAATGATTATGCCGAGATTATGTTCATAGTAGCTGAGGCTATGTTAGATAAGAGTTGAGGCTATGCACATTGAGGTCTAAAATACATGGGGGTTTTCCCCTTACAGCTATATTTTGTAGCTCAGGAAATTATGTACATAACGTAAACAAACTGAAATGTTGCGCGATGTTACATAAGACTACGAAATATTTTTGTATTTTTTTCAGTGTAGCTTATGAAATAATAGTTTGTCACAGAATTTAGTTAGGTGGAGAACTAATCGAGTAGCATCTTTAATGCATATAAGATTCAATGCTGAATCTCATCATTAAAACGTTCCCCATTACCCACTCATTGTATCCTCTCCGATACCGTAATTATTTAAAACTTATCGAAATCCATATTTTCATTGGTCAACAATGCAATGGAATTGCTGGGGTTCTGACAACCTTGTATGATATACATTTCTCGATTCGACATTGTGTAGATCGACAAATCCCATATCAAGCCTAAACTCGAATATCTCTCTCATATCTGGGAAGGAACAGTCCCAACAACATTGACCGAGTTATACCAGGTAAAAAAGAGCCTTTAAACTTTCGTTTCTTTACCGATACTACAGTGGAAATTGCACCAACGAAATCTCTAGCTTAATAGCTTGTAGATCTCTACAATTGCATAACACATGCGCTGCTAATAGCTTTTATCTTTACACCCATGAAGCTAAATCCAGTCAGACTGTGAAATTTCTTTATTCTTTTTGAATCATGGTCTTGCGAATATCGAGTAGTTTAACATCTTCTGCCCTTCTCTATCAGCACAAGTACCAATTGTTCCACGGTAATGTAGTTTGTCGCCTCCATTACTCAACCTATTTATTCCTTTTTGATTACTCCACATTCCCTGTCTTGGTGAGGACATTGCCTGTCTTGTGTAGGTATCATGAGCTTTTACATTATTATAGAAAAATATTAATTGATTGAAATTGATAGCAATGCACTTCAAAAAGCATTTGAAAACCATCCGAATCAACAACCATTGTAAAAGCCACAGCGTGCATCTTTAAATTAAAAAGCTGCCTCATTTCGATTACTGCCTACAGTTGATCACACTGATTTGCACATGACATAAAGCATTCCCCGGTAAAATCAGTCATCGGAAAACAAAAGAAAGTCAATTAGGCGCTACAATACATTTTTCATATGCATATCTTATCACAAAATGTAATTCGGAGATTATCATTTTTCAATTATTAAAAATACACATGAACTTAATACGAGCATATTGATTCGAGGTGTTGTTTATTTGACATTGTTGCAGGAAAAAAAAACATAATTTATCAACGAAGAGATTGAAAAGTTAATAAAGTCATCAGCGGTAAAATTATCAATCATACCATTGGACACCCTGCGATGATATTACGGTAGCTTGTAGGCATGAAGATTAACTCTAAACTGGTTTTTTTTTTCATTTTGACAAAGATATAAACATATTCATTCAATGACCGTTATTATTCTTGATGTATAACAACAAACTGCAATAATACTTTTTGAAGAGACATTAACAGCATCTGCTTTAATTTCTTCTAAAATAATTATTCACTTTAATTTTCGATTGACGTGGCTTAAGTTAGACATTCGAAATACAATTCTCTACAAACGCTGTTACCAAAGGTTTTGCATATATTGCGCCTATTCACGACCAATACATACATAATATAAGGTGCGTTTTGTTTGCAAGTCAGATCAGATCAGGTTTTCCAGTTCGCAACGATTCAGGTAGTTGTTTAACGTTTTAATGTAAATGATTTCAAATTTATGTTTAAATTTCATCAAACTGTCAGCCTATAAATTGTCATTGGTTGGTAAACGGCTACATATAGTGGTCGCATCGTACCGTCAATTTCAAACAATTTCCAACTCTATTGTGAACCCATGGGCTTTTATTCAAACGATTTTGTTACCTAGATAATCCGTTTGAGTGAGATCAATGAGGTAGGATTTTTTTGTTGTTTTCAATACTACTAAGCTAATTTTTTCATTAAAGGTGCAAAAAATTGCGACTAATATTACATGGGATACGCAAACTTATGAAAATCAATCACTCATTCTCGTCGCTCGAATGAACCGATCCCAAAAAATACGCAGTAAAATTATCAGATTTTTTAAACAACAAAATATCCACGCAGCAAGTCTATTTTTATCAAAATCACGATTATACACTCAGATTCATTTTCATATCAACTTCTAATCTTAAACGAGAAACTACGATACATAGCTCTCAATGCCTTCGAAGATAAGAATAAGCATGCAGCTAATCGGAGCACAGAAAACAAGGAGAAACCCAATTTTCCAGATTTAATTTTATTGTGGTAACGGTGTTTTATTTTTCGATAGCTATACTTGTCAGATCAAAAAAAAAGCCGGTGGTATTAAGCGCTCTATGATTTCAAGCGGACAAGAATACAAAAACGGTAAGATGCCATTGTGGTTGACTTTTTTTCAAACAGCTGATGTGAAAAATATAGAACAAAGAATTTTTCGAAATGCAAAGATACCCGTTTCTTAAGATTAAAACAAAGTTAACCCATTAGATGATTCAAAAGTTTTTTTGTGCAGTAAATTTAAGTAATAAGCTTAATTTAATTGAGTAAATTTAAGTGTTACCTTTGATTTTTATCATTTTGATATGATACTAAGCTCTTATAAAAATATAAGTTAACTGTATTACTCAAGCCAACTCCAATAATTATCAAATAACAAATAAAAACCATCTCACATTAACGAGAAATGATGTTGAAGTCAGTATCTGAACATTTTCAATGTACTTTTACATAAGATTTTTCAAAACTACAGATATTCGAGAAAAAAAAGTTCTCACCTGCATTAACGGGAACTGATGCTGTCCATTTCCACTTTTCTCGTAGACCGTAAGACACTTGGCGTCTGTTTGCACTCCACAAATTGTCGTCGCTGAATCAACTGGCTTGCTCTTTTCGTACATCACTGCCGAAACCTTTACAGTTTCTTTTGCCACTTTAACATCTACACTATCCTTAGCCGCCTTACCGTTCCTGGTTTGAGACATTCCCGACAAATCGGCAACTAACTTCATACTAGGCTTTAAAAACGATATAGGCACAGGCACATAAGCAATTTTGTCCAACTTATTCAATTTTCGGAATCGCATATGCAAAACCGCCAAGCAATCCGGACTATGTTTTATCTTGCCGTAGTTATTTTTTCTATGACTTATCAAAGCTGTATCTACAGTAGTACTGTCGTTCTTTGGTCGTTGACCGTTATCATTTTCGTCGGATTTTTTCGGTTTCGCACTCCTGTATTTTTGTTTAGATAGTGCCGGGAACGATGCATTGTCGAATTTCTGTAGAACTAACGGCTCAAATTGATTCGAATTTGAACCGTTACTCACCTGTTGCTGCTGTTTCGATGATGTTTTTCGCGCCAAACGGCCAATGCCCTTGGTTGGCTGCTGGTATGCGCCGACAGTAGTAGTTGCTCGTTGACGGCTCTGTGTTTGCGATTTGGCTACTTGTTGCTTATTTCCCTGCTGCTGCTCAGACTTGGTTTCGCCATTTCGACCTCCAGCCATCTTACAAACGTCGCGGGTATTTTGCAGCGTGAAAATTGAAGAGTTCGAAAATGATGAGCTTCAAGGATACACTCAGTTCAGTTGAGCCAGTTTTCGGATTGTCGAATCGAATTGTTCGCACGATCGCGGTCTCACTCTTCCCGACGGATTATTTCGATAGATTGGTGCCAATAACACTTAAATCACACACACCTGTGACGATTTCAGTAAGACTCGGCAAATGAATGCGGAAAAGATTCACCAAAAGTTCAACACCGTTTCGTTGGTGTTTGTGATTTTCAGTTCGAACGCTTTGAATAGTAAAAATAGACTAGGAGAGAAGCTATGCTTTTGTTTATTTCAATGTTCTTGATAACTGGATTTACTGGGCCCGTTTCCCAACAAAATGTTAATGTCAATACACGCACAACTATTTTCGCGACGCAATTCGAAACGTTTTACCGTTTTTCAATGTTCGAATCCTTCGCTAAAAGAGCACGCAATACGTTCGCGGGAAACTATATGTTTTCAAATCGCTTGACACGATCATGTATTTCCACTAGTATTTGATTGGATATGTTAAAACACAATTCGATAGCGGGCAGTAGACCTAAAGACTGTCAAACCGTCTAATACGATAACGAGCTACTGATGATTTCGAAACGAATCGATCAAAACGATGCAACTGCACGAATCGTTTCGAAAAATAACTTCCGACAAGCACGCGTTCACGTTCAAAATTTAGATTGCGTGCAAATTATACGGGTGGAAAATTTTTTGACGAAATTTTCAACAGTAGCGAGTCGGCAATTTTCGCTATCTCTTCCCTCTTCTACACACAACACAACGAGATCGAGATCGACTTGTCTTGTCGCACGATCGATTACGCGAGATTAGATCTTATCTAGCAAATCTAGGCTTTTTCACTGTGTATTCTTCACGTATATGTAAGTATACCGCTAATGTAATTGCTACACGAATCGTTTTCCTAAGCTACCGGCAACGGATGAGCTTTACAAGCTTTTCGTGTTACGGTGCATTCAGTATCCTGTTGGACAAATGGATACGGATTGATTCGAAATGACAATCGTAGTCAAGACGCACACCACGTACATATATTTTCAGGATAACGGTAAGGACACTGTAGATTGACGGATCGATGCGTATTATTGTCAATCAATAATTTTCTTGTTACGAATAATGCGATAAACACGTTTTTACGAATCGGTACGCGAATGGATATCTGGTTGTCGAACAGAGCGTAGGTGCAAGTAGGGGCCAACTGGCTTAGCTAGCGTGTGTTTTGAGTATCGGCGCTAGCTGAGCAGCAGAATTTAGATGTCACGAGGAAATTACTCGTCCGAAAACTCACGAGCGAATTGTACGGTAGCACAGAATAAAAATCGTACCCAATAATCGCCTCCACAGATAGAAAATAGTCTCATGCGTTGGGGAAAATGCTTGCCGAAGTGAATTGAAGCGCGAGAGACTTTCGATACGAGCTCATCGCGTACGAACCATTAAGTTCGAAAGCGCCAAGAATTCGTACATGTAAAGGCTTGTCTAGACGAAATGCTCTTTAATGCTGTTGTTTGAAGAATGAAATCTAAAATTAGCACTCGTTGTCGAAAGTAGAAAGGGTAATCGTTTCTAAAATTGGACTTCAAATCTGCATGGGCAACTAAAGCAGTTTTCTCAACACTGCAATATAATTCGTTGAATTAAGAAATTAGCTAGCTAAGCAGTCTTATCGATAAGCGAGTGAATGATTGCACTATGCAGACGACGCGTTTCGAAGCGTTGGAATGAACTTAGCACAATCAACGTCTTAATTTCTGTTCCTCTATGGGTACTATGAATCTGAACAAAGCGAATTTGAAACCGACCTGGGGAAATATATTCATTGCAAAAAACAAAATCTGAGCCAAGTGAAAATTTCACTGCGCCATACGTCGTATTTGATAAATTTATTGCCTTTGTATAAACTGGAATTTTGTAGGACTAACAGATCTAAAATGACATTGAAAAGATTGATAGAGAAGCTGATCTCGTGTAACGAATAATCAGGCCTGAATACGACCGAAAGCGGTTTAAAAAACAATCTTAGTCTTGAAAGTAATAGCCCGATTGATACATGTTTAATAAATGGAGTGGATGAAAATTATCTAAAATCTCTTAAATTATATATTTTTTTCCTTAAGAAGTTCGATATATTTCAACGACTTGTTACATATCGATAATTTGAGTAATCTAAATGAAATTGAATTGAAAAAGTTTTTTTTTAGTTATTTGTACACTCTTAACCAAACTTAAGTACTATTTATAGCTATATTATTTTGGACTGCTGTTTCTAGCTATTTTCGGCTCTAGCCAAGCTGACTCTGCTGGTTTATTTTATTTTTGTTTGTCTTTTAATATTCTTTTAATCTTTCTCGCTAATTATCATACCCATCTTTCTACAGTGGTTGGGATTGTCTTTATCACTTAAAATAAAATAGCCACTTAAAATCTAGGTTACGTTCTGACTTAATTCTAACTTATACCTAATTACAAATAAGATGAGGGTAATCTGTAATTATTTGCTGTAATAAAATAAAAACTTCCAACTTTCCAACTTAATTTCCTGCTACACTCCTTTCTTTCGCTGTAAAAGAAGTTTCGATCTTCCGTGGTTCATCGACGAAGTCACGATTGCTCGAGCCATAGATTCAGCGCATACCATTTGCGATTGCTTAAGACGGAATGTAAGAAAAAATAGAAATAGTAGAAAGAATAAAGAAAGGAAAAAAAACAAATGTTCTAAAAAAATAATAATTCGTTTCACGTGAACTTTGAATAGAAAGCAGTTGCCCAGATTTTTCCAGTAAACAAATTTTATGTACAAGAATTTAAAATAAAAATATCAAGAGCCAGCAGGCCAAAATATTATAGCCGCTTGTTAGTAATTTTTTTTATTGTAAATAGTACTTAAATTAGATAAATAATGTGCAACAAAAAAAAAACTAAAAATAAAATCTTTTCTAATCTTTCTAACGTACAAGAATTTTCGTTAAGCTTATACCATTTAAACCAATTAAACCAAACTAAAACGAGATAAATCAGAAAAACTGATTTTCGAGACCTTTGACCTTGCACAACATTTATTTGCGTGCACGATTTCGTAATGAACTTTTCATAGAGTGTTCCTGATGTCAAAATAAAGATCATTCCGTTGAGAAACTTACACATGGAAGTTTTTTCGTAGAGAAAATTAAGAATAACTGGGCTTTAAATAATTTTTTTTGCTCAACGTTCTTAGAAAAAAAAACTTTTTTGAGAAGTATAACGGTTGCTTGTTTTACCGGCATGGAATTACTATAGTATAGTAACTCCACGGCAATCCTTGTCGAGCTTACTCGAGAAGAAGCTGGTCGAGAGCTTCTTTCACATCTGTATTTATAATCAATGTACCTATACGAGTGTGGTGTGATCAATTACTCGTCTCACTTTACTCCTGATTTGATTTAGGTAACCATTCAGAGCGCCGTTAACTCAAAGCTTAGTGCTCAATCCTCGGTCCGAACCAGGATTCAAGCCAGGAACCGCACACATTAGAAGCCAGTCTCCGACCCTCTAGACTACAAGAGCATCGAAGCACTGACGAATCTCACCGCAAATGTAAATTTGGACGTAGTCTTTACATCCTAAAACGATTTACTTCTGTATCATAGATTATAGAAATTGTTTAACGAGATTGAATTGACAAATGCCATTAAGGGGTCATAGCACATCCAAAATTTTAAAAAATCGATTTTTGTTTTTTGATTGAATATGTTAGAATGAAGCTTTAAAAACAGGATTTTAATAATATAAAATTGAAATTCTAAAAAAAAAAATTTGTGAGTATATATAGCGAAGCGCCCCAAGGTCATTTTTTCTATGATTTTTGTTCACTTCGCTATATCGCTACATTGACTTAAGCCAAAGTGTAGACAAAGATAAGTGTAAATAAGCAAAAAAAAGTAAGCTTTGGCAAAAAAAAAAAACAAAAAAAAATAGCTGTAAAAGATGCTTGTAAAAAAGTGTAGAATCTCCAAAAAAAGGTTCGAAAAAAAGTTCAACTGACACTAAAATTAATGAAAAATTTAGCCACATATTATGGCCTACCTATACGACGAAATCCTGATTCAGTTAAAAATATGAGCAAGGAAATTTGGGCAGCATATTAGCACAAAATTTCAACTGATGAGAGCCCTCAACATTCTTATTATCCTGTTGGAGAAAACACTTGGTGTGACTGGCGCAAGGCGAAGGCAGCTGGTGATAATGCATTAAAAAATTTCAAGCATGTTCCACCTTTAGATGATGAGGTACAAGAAATTTTAAAGTCTATTTATGATGACTTATCATCAGAAGATTTATTAAAGCGCTGCTTGGGCAATTTTTCGCAGAATAATAACGAAAGTTATAGTTCTTATGTTTGGAATTTGGCCCCCAAACATACTTTTTGTGGGGAAAAGAGGAGGAGTATGAGCAAGAAGAGGAGTATGAACAAGAAGGAGGTATATTGTATGGTCCAGGCATCGCAGATTAATTTTCGGTAAGATTTATTGTAAAAAATATTGAATTTGAACTTTAAACGCGATTTTCTCGAAACAACGTTTTTCAAATTGGTGTGCATGATTAAGAAAAACAATATTATCTAATCGTTCTGAAATTTTAACACTTTAATCTGCACATGTTAATGCTCAGAATGAACTACGAATGAAAAAATCGGCATTAAATTTTTTTAGTTATAACCGATTTCTGGGGAAAAAAAACCTCGATTTTCGAAAAAAACGCCGCCATTTTGTTATTTTTCAACCACTTTTTTTAGTTCATTCCAAGGCCGCTTTGATGCTGATCAAAACCCCGCTTTTGTTTTTTTTTCAGACATTCCTGAGGGCAGTTATCATGCACGCAAGTTTTTTTTTGTGTATTTTGCAAAAAATTGAAGCGGACGATAGGGGGCTCAAAACATTTTTAACGATTTCGTTATGTAGTCTAAGACAAATAAAGAATGTGTAAAAAGTTCCATTAAGAAATGTCTTTTTATTCAATTAAAAACTAGCCTTTGAAAAAAAACATTTTTTTTTCAATTTGAAGGTGCTATGTCCCCTTAAATTACGGGCTCTGTAGCTTTGGTTCTGCTGTTAGATCAGAAAATATAATATATGATGAGGTTATTAATAATTTCATTTTATTTATTTATGCTTGATACACTGAGTCTTCAGTCTAAACTAACCTTAATTTATTTCATTTCTCATGTCGTTTATATGCGCCTGACGTGACAGAGAAATTAAACGAACGACCAGTCGGCTACGTCGCAAAGTTACCTACATTGAGACGCCAGGCCATAAGACGATGAGACACCTGACAAAAGCTTTCCAAGTCGAGATAGACGATTGTTCGTAAACTACCCGAACTATCCTCAAATTGTCTGTCTAATGTTGAATGCCAGGCTGATTCGTCTGGTATTTCTGGTCATGCGTCGAATCGAAGCAGGAAGACGGACAGAGCAGTCTGAAGCACCGAGATTATTGTTGGTGGTAATTTTCGTAATTCTGCCACCCACACCATAACTAGACTTCCACTGTCGGCTAGAATGTTCGGAAATCCCAGCCAATGTCTTACCATTAGAAAAGATGACTAAGATCGCTCACTAGGAAGCTCCGATGCAGCTCTCTGAAGTGATTGCAGCCATTAATGGCATCCAAGCAATATCGATCGAAGTCAACGGAATTCTACATGCCGTCGGAAGCCGGCCGGTCAATTAAGAATCACCTAATTTGGATCGGAATGTGTCAGTGCAATACGTTTGCATGAATGTTTGTATGTTAGAGCAAATCGGTGTGAATTGGAATGGGAAGTGATAATTGCAGTTAAGTGAAATTCCAGTAGTGTACATCTGCTGCTTCCATTTGGAGCTGAGGTGCACTAGGAACTTTTAATTTATCGCAAAATATGCTCATTATGCTCTGAAATAGCCGCTTACACACGTCAAGCCCTATCTTAGGGTTTTCATTCTGGTTCACTAATATTAACTGTTCAAACAGGAAAAGCTATGAATAAATTCACAATTATTCAAAATAATTTTATTCGAGTTGCTATAGACTTTTTAATTTAGTTGAATGCTTTTAAATACGCTCCTAGATTTCAGCTGGTCGATTTTTAAATCTTCACGAACGAAAATAAATTTTCGCACAGTAAAAATATTGTGATAAAATTCGTATAGAGGTACATGGCAACGATAAACTTTTCGCTCTCATCAACATGCTTGGTTTTATCGCTGAGCCCTTGAACGGCATGGAAGAAGTACTGAAATAGTTGAGAAAGTTTGCATTAATGTTCAAGGAAAACAATCGAAAAAAATTCAAATCTTTGAAGTGAACTTACAATGTACATGACAAACAAGGCTAATGCCGAGTACACAGTATTGACCGTGTAACAATTTACGAAAGCTTCGATGGCATAAATGACGATTCCGAATATCAGGATAATCACACCCAACGTGAATACTGCCATGTTCATTCTATCCAAATTAAGCTGGAATAAAAGTGAGTGCTGTGAAAATAATGCAATAAAATTTACCATATTTGCTATTTACCGTACAAAATATTCCAATGGCCGTAAGAGTTGCACACGCAATTATCGTAGCACCCAAAGATGTTATCAGTATACCCTTTGGGTAGTAAGCGCTGATAAATACTATGATTGCAGTCAATGATTCAACCTGTGATTTGTGTTCGTTAAAAGTATTTTATCTTTTCATTTTGAGAATAGATAAGAAACGGGATCAAACTTAACTAACTGACCTGAAGACACATAACACATTTGCCACATGGCGTAGCTTAAGCTACGGCGGACGGCCTTCAGAAATGTAGGTTAGCTGCGAATAACAAATAAGTAGTTCCCGACCGAGAGCGGAAGAGAAGATGGGTGGGGCGGAAATGCCTTAGAAACCCAACGAGCTCTCTACAACAGGACGAGCTGGCACCGTCCTTCAACCATGCGTTCAATCTGGCCGCAGGTATAAAAGGCAATGAGAAGGAACCCAGAATAATAAATCAATTATGGAATTAAGCGAGGATAAAAAGGACTTCTGGCGGGCTATCTTCCAGCTTAGCTGCAAAATATCGGTACGCAAGTGGAGAATCCGTTTCAACGCAGCACGCTTCTACGTCGATCCCCGACATATTAGAACAGCGCATTTTCAAACCTGAGTAATACCCTGTCTAAAAAGAACTCGTAACGGATGTGTTCACAAAACTGGGTACAAAAAATGAGAGATGAGCGAATGGCACATAAAGCAGTGCAAGCTCAGACTAAGGTAGAACAGGTACGCAAACTTTACCGAAGGCCCTGTCAGAGAAAAATATCCATTCAGCTAGGCGTCATGGCTATTGCTGTTCGAGTCGCATGAAAAACAAAAGTGCAAAAGTGGCCAAGAGAGGAAGCTGCCGGCTTACGCGAGCCACAAGCCTCTCGAAAAAAGAAAGAGTGCAAAACCGGACCAAGAAAGCAGTAAAGAACCAGTGCAACTAGTGGGTGGTAACGCCAAGCAAATGTGTAAAGAGTGGACTAAGGTCGAAAGGTAAAAATAGAAATAGCTGCAATGGAGGCCTCGCCCGGAGGCAATGATTTTCACTGCTAAGGAGGGCAGGGGGCTCAAAACATTTTTAACAATTTTGTTGTGTAGTCTAAGACAAATAAAGAATGTTTAAAAAGTTCCATTAAGAAATGTCTTTTTATTCAATTAAAAACTAAAAAAAAACATTTTTTTTCAATTTGAAGGTGCTATGTCCCCTTAAATAAGGGGCTCTGTAGCTTTGGTTCTGCTGTTAGATCAGAAAATATAATATATGATGAGGTTATTAATAATTTCATTTTATTTATTTATGCTTGATACACTGAGTCTTCAGTCTAAACTAGCCGAAATCTCCATAGTGGTAACGGATACAAGCGGTAAAGCAGCAGTATAGGCGTGTGGAAAGCGAGCGTTCCAGTATGTAATGCAGCAACGGGGAAGAAGATACGTATGAACTCAAATTAATGGCGTCTTTGTATACAGCTGCCACGCAGCACCGAGTCTGACATTGGCGGAATATGAACAATTGATGGACAGCATAGCAATGGAGGAAAAATAGCACAATCTGATGTAGCAAATAGATATTGGCCGAGACCAGGCGAGCCGAAGTCATACGAGGCCGCCAACATGTGCACGGCATTTGACAGCTCGTCCGAATCGCCTTGGCTCGTGCTCAACATCCATTCCGATCGGATGTGGCACGAGCGCCTGTGACATCTGTCAAAGTCGCTCGTCTGGACCGCCCACACACTCGGCTCGCCTGGGCTCGGCCAATATCTATTTTCCACATGAGACTCATGGCCGATGAATTCAATGCCAGTGCTGAGGAGTGAGGAAGCAAGAATACCAATGCTAGGTGGCGAGCGTTATTGGAGGCTTTTACACGGCTAAATATCGTTGTCGCAAACAATGAGAATGCCAACATCATCAGTAGGCGAGATCGGCGTTTCATTGTAGACCTCACTTTTGTGAGTGACTTTTTAACCAAGGACTTGCAGTGGTTGGTTGACTTGCAGTGGTTGGTTAGCAAGCACTACGTATACAGTGACCATGAGACCATAAAATCAACGGTGAACTGCGTACGTAGTGAAAATACAATGTGTGCGAGTTATCAGAGTAAAAACATCATTGGCTGGTCATCGAAAAGGCTACACGAGGCTAGGTATCCGTCGTGAATAAAAAATGCTCCGCTAAGGTGGATTAGGGGCCTTCACGGAAATTGCTGAGCACCCTGCTCCAGGCAGTTAATTTTTTTACCATTCTTGATGATTTTCGATCATCTCAATAACTTGCCAGGGTCTCTGCTGGATCTCAGTTCACTTGAGACCCTTCTAAGAGCCCTCCTATTCCTAATGTTTACTACAACATACCTTGCCACACAACTTTGTTAAGCGGGTTTGTTGAAAGCTCAAGGAGGGGGGGCTACACAAACGGGTAAAGTAAGGTAATCTCATCATAACCTTTGTTAGGTCTAGGGGTAGAAGCTGTTAGAGAGCTTCATCACAAATTTACAATCAATGTGAATACAAGTGTAGAGTGATTAGTTCCACGGCTCACTTTACCCCCGATTAGCCAAGATATCTATTTTAGAGCCAGGTGAACTCAAAACTCGGTGCAAGGTCCCTCACCTAAATCTGTATTCGAACCAGGGACCCCACACATAAGAAGCCAGTGTTCCACCCACTAGGCTACTCAATCTCCATATAAATTGTTAGCTCGCTAAATTAAAACTAAGAGCGCTTTGGATGCCGCATTCTGTTTTTAGAAGTGGGTCAAAGTGGTTGAATCCGTCGCCTAAACATCAAAGAAATATACGAGTGATATCATGATTATAACTGACAAAATCAGATTCAACAGGTTACAGCGGGTTTATTAGAGAAGTAGATCCAGTTTGGAAAGTCAAGAAAGGCATGACTAGTGGAAAAGGCAGACCCAGCCTTGGGTAGAGCGATGGTGTATGAAAGGATGTCAAATATTTGAAATTTTTTTATGGTGTAACCCTAAACCCGACTACCAACTGTTGATACACTTCTGATGAAAAGAGCGAGCAATATCTTTAAATTTGGCATTTTATTGTAATTTCCGAAACAAGCATTAATGAATGTAATTAGAATGGAGGAAATAGCCCAGGTTTATTTTATTCTATAGAACTGAGGTTTAATTAAGGTTGTTTTTAAACCAGAGAATACTAGCAATTTCGGTTTAATAGCCATAAATTTCCAGCTAATAGTTACTTCTGACTAAAAAGCTGATCACTAAATTTTAGAATGCAAAAAAAAACCCAAATCAGAAACATAGATTTGAGAAAACTAGTTGCATACTAGCTTTCTCTGTATTTAAGCTTATATGCCAATGATCTTAAAAATCTATGACCCTGTTAAGAACTCACCATTATCATTGCTGACAAAACACTGTACGGATTCCTAGTATGCATATTTGGCAAAAACGTAAATATCAGCGTCGATGTTGCGTAAAGTGCCAAAGACAAATAAACCATTGTCAAATTCGTTTTGATGTACCGACCAACTTCTTCTCTAAAAACAAAAAATGTTGTACATTCAAATCTTTGTGCCGCAATAGCTTGTATTAACATTTTACTTACATGGAAAGTAGAATAATTGCTTGTATAATAGTTGGAAATAGGAATATCAACTGCATAATTAAAACTTGCCGAAATGTCTTGAGCCTATTGCGAGATGGTGCGGGAATTGTCATTTCCGGAACGTAGACGGCTCTATCGCTATCATTAGCAGGAGCCTCAGCGCTTGGCTCTTTTTCAGCGACTTCCACCGTCATTTTCAACAGAGAACAACTTGAAAACCTTAACTAAGTTAGTATCGAGAAAAATTTAATTGGAAATGAATTGACTGCTATGAAAGAAGAAGTCCACTACGAAAATTTTGACGGAATACAGTGACAACTACATAAAATTTTCAAAATGACATTAAGTCGTAGTTAGCTGAGAAATTTAGTAGTTAAGAACAATTGAGGAACAATAACAACATAGAAAGGAAAAATGACAATGAATTTAATTTATTCTGTAGATGTTTGTTTTTTTCTGATTACATAATTTTTGTCCGTCTTGTGTTGTTTTAACAGTCGGCAACTGGGCATAATATCAGCGCTCCATCAATTAAGTGGCACATTAAAGCTTTAGTAGCGACTAGGCATAACACTAGCGCTTTAGGAAATAAAAAATAAATGTGGCCCTTAAAAGAATAATGGAATAATTGATATCGGCTTCTCCCATATGTGTCTCCCTACCGCCATCGCTAAGCATTCGCTTCAAAGGGCAATCCCCTGAGCTTTGGCATTATCATAGAAAAAAAATACATGTAAATATATACATTTATATACAGTGGCTCACAGCTTAAATGATTTGAGTACTTTTCTTCAAACAAGCAAAATATATCGGCTTGTGGTTCTTTTTATTATTTACAATGAAAAAAAAACCAACCAAATATTCCATTCAGTACAAAAAATAAAACTCATTATAAACACCAAATATCACCTCACTGCTTAAATGATGCGCCATTTAAGGAGCATACACATAACGGTATGCGTTACGTATTTCTGCATTTTCATTCTTATTTTAGCTGTGGGGTGTGATAAGGATTTCTTGTGAAAATTTGTTTATCATTTGAACTAATCAGTAGTAGCAGAAACAAAAAGTTTATTTGAAAATGGGTTGGCGAACAACAATTGAGCATTACAGAAAAGGAAAAACTCAAAAAGAATTAGCGGAATCTACGTGCAAATCAAAGTCTACAGTCCAGCACATAATGGTACGGTTTGTTCATGAAAATCGCATAGAAAATAAGGGTAGAACGGTGCCCAATAAAATACTTGCTGCTTCCGATTTCCGCTTGATTGTAGGACAGGTGAAGAAAAATCCTAAGCTGAGCGCACCAAAAATAGCGGAGAAAGGGGAAAAAAATTTTCATAAGAAGAGTAACCCAGAAACCGTAAGAAGAGTATTAAGGGATGCGAATTTTAACGAAAGAGTACCCATAAAGAACTTTATATTAGTGCTCAAAATAAGGCCAGAAGAATGGAATTTGCTCGCGAGCACTTAACAAAATGTACAACATTCTGGGATACCTTTTTTTCGTGGACGAAAGCGAATTGAACCTTTACGGAAGCGATGAAAGGGGTTATGTTTGGAGACAATCAAATGCTGAACTTCAACCACGGAATTTATGCAGTACAGTAAAACACTGTGGTAGCCACGTGATGGTGCGGGGGTGCATGTCATCTCTCGGAGTGGGAAACAAATTCCATTATTTGAATAACTTGAAGGATAATCTACCGTGGAAATTGTCTTTGATGTGTAGTTATTCCACAATTACACATCAAAGCCAATTTCCGGTTTTAGGAGGACAACGACTTCAAGCACACTTCGGAACTAGTGCGAACGTAGTTGATTTGGAATCGTTCACACCAAATTAAAACGCCTGCTCAATGTCAAAACAGAGAGATTTAAAGAAAGGAAACAAGCGTATACATATACGAAATTCAGTGAAGCAATTTCACTACAAAGATAAAATTTATAAATAGAATAAATCGAGCGAAACTCTACCTCAGATTTTCCCTTTGGTTTCTTCGCTACCAAAGTTGTACGAGATTTTGGTTGCTACTTGTGAAATTCGTATACATATCACCTACTATGTCAATGCATATGGCAGCCATTTTTTGTTTGCGGAGGGGAAAACTGGCAAATTTGCCCAAAATCCCATAGTTTTCCTTCACTACTACCTATGGTCAGATTCAGGTAAATTACTTTCATTCTCACCGCTGTTTTTATTTTCTAATATTTCTCTTTTCTGAGGCCGGAGCTTATATGCAGCTTTTATCACGCCCGTTGTGTTCACTGACAGCTCTGGAGTCGGCCCCGCTAATGTTCTTTTATCCTCGAACATATGCGTTATTCACAATACAACGATTTGCCGCAGTGGGCTGCGGCGAACCGCTGTCAAAAAATTAGAATGCACTGTTTTGTATGGTAATGCGCACAATACCTGCGGCCGAATTTGCCAAATTTTTGCCGCATAGCTAGCGGCGATACCAACCGTAGGTTGGCATCACCACTAGGTTCAATTAAGTCTACTTGAATTAGGTTGAATGGTCTGGTGGAATAGACATGCCATGGCTGTTATGTATTGTGATAAGCCAACCTAATCCTCGTACAACAGGATTTAGCAATACAAAAGAAAAATAAATGAATTTGGTTGGTGCCTTGGTTGCATTGACAGCGACATTGTCGTTGCATTGTGGTTCACGAAATTCAACTGCGGCATTGTACATAGAAGCACGCCTCCCCCTGCGGCAAAATCGTTGTATTGTGATTAACGCAATAGCCGGGTCCTGGCAAACGCGGATCATTTGTACATTATCGACCGTGCTTTCTATGGTTTGATGAGGCTCAATCACCACCTCGTCGGGGGCGGCTAGAGTCCGAAACCGTTGTCTTGCAGCGGGAACCTTCATAGTATATGCGCTAGAAACACTTATCAAACTGGTGTATTCGTCGTAGCGTGGATTTTGGAGCCGTGACATTGCCACAAGGCTCTGTCTCTGGACTTGTTTCGCCCTCAAGTTAGAGCTCTACAATCTATAGATAATACGTTTTTATTCGTTTCGAGCCCAGGCCCGTTCAAAGCTGCAAAAGGCCTAGATAATTACTTGTCAAATCTTACATTTTATAGTAGGCGCGTTTTTTTGCTCCTCTATCCAGCATAGAGCAGAATCATAGCAGAATAGACGCATTGGAAACAACAACACTCTTGTACCTACAGTGAACTCACTAGTACCTACAGTGAACTCACTAGTACAAAAATTATATTCGTCAAAGGTAATTCACGTGCTGAACTATAGAATGTGCTGATAGAAAAAAGAAAAGCTCATGAGAAGTTTTCTTTTTGCCATGAGGTGGCTTTGGTTTTTTCAAGGTTTTGTTGAATGTTTTGGTAGTTATGAAATTAGAAAAAGCCTTCATAATGTGTAGAAAGTTAAAAGAGGTAATTTTCTGTTGGTTTTTTTTTGTATGTTCTCATCTCTCATTGTGGTAGTTTATACTCGTTATTTTCTCCCTTTATTTTCAGCTGTTTTGTCGGAATACAGCAACCTATGTCAATCTTAGCCAACGTACTATCGTTGTTTTTGCGGCATAGTTCAATTCTATTCTGTATCGGAGCAAAAAACGCACCTCTTGCAACAAACCCGTGAGACTGTCAACATCGTGTATTTTTACTCCGATTTTCTTTTCGCTTTGAATTCATCATACTATCATTTTACCTTCGCGCTTAACTCAATTGTTTTTATAAAAGTTGTTTCTGCGTGAATACACCGTTTTCCTGAGTGCCGGTTCAGTGCCTCCCTCACAATCTTATTCTTAAGATTTGTTTATGAATTACTCTGCTAATTTACCGTTTTCTCTACTGTGACTGCTTTATATCTTCTATTTATTCGCGCTTTACATCGAAAGATTGTGTTCCTTTAAATACTCTTTGCGCCATTACGATATCTTTCTTAGTGCCGGTTCAGTGCTTTCGTCAGAATCTTATTCTTAGACTTATTCGTGGATAACTCTGCTAATTTACCGCTTCGAATCGTCAGTGCTAGTGACATTAATTGGTTTGCGTTTGTAGCGAATTATTCAGATGGGAGGTGGCCTTAGCACAACCTAGAACCAGACCGAAGTCCAGAACCAAGAGTGCTAAGGTCGGAAAGGAGAATGGCTGATGCCATTCAAGAGGCAAAACTAAAAAAAAAGAATTGCCCCGAGAGCAGGGTGCCCTAGAAATGGCCGTGAAGGCCCCTCGTCCGCATTAGCGGAGCACCCTTTAACCAACCCCGACGGATGCTGGGGTGCCGCTTTGCTAGCTCGCTGCGGCTGGGGTGGGTTCATAAAAAAAATGGGGATGGTTTGCTCTCAAGAAACGGGATGCTACGTATTATTCATCCGTCATGAATTTCGTAGCCGCAAACTGGTATATAAAATACCCAGGGACCAAAAAAAAGGGGCATAGCTCCGTAAAGGAAACCACCCAGGCTCTGCAACATGGGCTGACTAAGCAGACCCAGTGCTCGTGACAACGCACGGAGCCAATAAATTGAAAAATCTAAAAACGGGAAAAATAGGGAAAAAGGCTACCTCTCTTTACAAGGAACCCGGGTGAGGCAGACAGCCCCGGGCCCCCGATGTTAGTGGAGCCCTGACCCCGATGGTCTGGGGTCCTCCACCCTCTGATACTGGCCCCATATCAAAAATTCAAAAATCTAATCAAAAACAAAAAAATGCTGAAACTAACTGTTGGGCCAGTATCCCTCCCTTTTTGACTTGTAATTTCGAGCCGGATCTGCTGAGCAAATATATTGGACGTATCTGGATTCCAATACAACGTAGTATATCCAACCTTGACGCCGTAGACAATTCAGCAGGATTTATAAAATTTAGACTTACTTGGTCCGAGTTGGGTGATAGGAATTGCGGTGGCGACAATTTGCCGGGTTAATTGTTGTTTTCTGAGTCGGTTGGCAAATGCGAGGAACAATCGCTAACCGGTTGGCTACCATTCTCACTGGTTATTAAATTTCATGCCGTTGATCCTGACAACGACGAGGAAGAAGAAGTGGTCAAAGACGACGCCGTTGCGGTCGAAGGTGCAGATTTTGATCGCCCGGTTCGGGACATACCCCAAAAATTCATATCCTCATTCTAAGTTGGCATTATTTCTTAGCTCCGCCTATAATCGCAGCCAAACACACGACACATTAGCTTGGAAAAGTCTTTTAAAACTCCTTACATCAAAATCCCGAATATTTTTCCCAAAACAACCCATACCAACCAACTGCCAAAGATAACACATCCGAAATTCTCGTACATCTCAGGCGAAACGGTTAACCGAACGGTATATACAACACAAATGCTGTTGATTTTTTTCCGTTCTAACACAATCAACTACAAGCACTAAACCATAACCATGCTGTTAATAAAACAATTGCACTATGTGGTTGCCTTGACTTATAGAAATGCACGATTAAATTTTGAATTTTTTTTTTTTTTATGTCAATTAATCACTCAGCGAATTTCACGAATTGATTTTTATTGAAATACTTGTAGGTTATGTGAAATCATTGGTTTCAAAAGCCCGAAAGTGATTGTAGTAAAAATGAAAGTTTTCGGATGAAAATCGCGAACGATATTGTTGAATCGAATGGAGCAGTAACAGCCGGGAAGGGAATCCACAAAACTCAGCACAAAACAGGAAAATCCCAATTGGCTTGTTCACGACGGAGTATATGCACGAACGCTACGCTCACTTATCCGACAGATTTGCAAATTGTAGCAGCACTTCACGCATCACAAAACTGAAGAACCTCTGATAATGTTGAGACGCACCACAATAACTTTGCCAGAATTTGCATTATGTTGCCACTTTTCCCGAACTTTTCGATTCATTCAAGTTCCCGTTGGCAATATTTTTCACACCACGACTCCTTCGCCACGCCGTCTGGCCTCTGTCGAAAATTCCCTCCCACGCCCATGTACACACTCGGAGCAGATCTTCGATTCCTATTCCAAGAATTCGACTTTGAATCCGGAAAAAAATGTCATTTCGTGCGGTATCACGTTTTTCTGATCCCCATCGCTCGTCGCCTTTTCTTTTCCCGACCGCCACGATTGCCAGTTGCTATCCGACTCCCCGACCACGTCTTGCCTCCGTCGCGAATGAGATCCGACTTCCTATCGCCAAGCGCTGCATTCTCACAGCCCAGCCACAGCATCGCAATTTGCCATAAACAATTTACCGTTGATACGGTAAATTAGTTTTGAGAAAAATGAATTTTTCGAAGCGACATCGCTTGTGTTTCGATTTGACGAAAACAAGGTGCCGTTAGAGGGCAAGTAGAGGACTTTTGATACAATGCGTATCAAAAGTCGTTTGCCGTGAATTTTAGAAACAAAATTCAAATAGGCAAATGCTACAACACAGATCTTTCCACAAGGGCAAGTGCGTGGAAAGAGCTGAAGGATGGATGTAATGTGTGAAAGACAATGACGTGAACAGGTGATCAAGTCTTTTACTATCCAATCTTTTAGATTTATTGCGTGAACTAGTGAGCAAATAAAAAGGGGTAAATATAATTGTAGGAAATTTCGTGAACACGTATGCTAAGTTAATGACGAAAGTATCTTTGATAGAGGAAATGGTGAACCAGGTGAACATCTCTAGATACTTTCTCATTGGGGCAGGAGTGACACCTGAAATAGGCGCAAATGGACGATCTTCCAAATTAAATTTGGAAATCATTCGTGAACTGGTGAACTCAGTGGGTGTATCACTTAGTGATGTCTTTCGCATGAAAGACGCCCACTGATCGTCCATTTTGATCGGCCAGCTGGTAGTAAGCACCGCCGATCTTCTTAATTACCTTACTAGGTAAAAACTTCCGGTCCAGCTTTGCATTGTAGTGCGCGGCTGCGTCACTTTGCCGGAAGTTGCGCCTGTAGACCACTTCGCCAGGCTGGTATGTAACCAACCTGGAACGAAGGTTATAGGCCTTGGCATTGCGAGACTGGGCCTGGGTGGTGAGGTCGCGGATGGTCTGGCGTAGAAGAGCCAGGTGGTCAGGAAGTGGCAGAGTGGTCGTAGGGTCATCCATCAGGTGAAGTTGCCGCAGCAGGTGGTAGGTGCGTCCATGGGTCACCATTGGTTGCCCGAAGACTGCCTGATAGGGCGAAGTTCCTATGGTTGCGTGAGGGGCGGAACGTAGTGCGCAGGTTATTTCTGAGAGTTTACCGTCCCATTCCTTTTGAGCAGGGTCAATATAAGATCGAATTGCTGCCAGTATGGAACGGTTAAGACGTTCCGAGGCATTGGCTTGGGGGGAATACACAGCGGTGAAGGTATGTCCGATACCGAATTCCTGTAGAAAGGTCTGAAAGATAGACGACCGAAATTGTACACCATTATCTGTTACAACACTCTCCGGGACTCCAACAAGGTGAAATACCCTTCTCCTCAGGATGTCGATGACTGCTTTCGCAGTGAATTTCCGAAGCGGCTCTACGAAGGGGAATCGCGAAAGATGGTCTAGGACGATGAGAGCTCCAATGTTGCCAGACTTGGACCTAGGGTAGGGGCCGATAATGTCGATGTACAAGCGCTGGAATATGCGCTCGGGAACGGACTGCAGCGTCATTGGTGGACGAAGGGTGTGTGAAGGGGCTTTGGTGGTTTTGCATGTAAGGCATGATCCCACATATTCACGCACTTGAGCGGCCATTCGTGGCCAATAAAACCATTGACGTAATCGCCCGAGGGTTTTGGCCACGCCACCATGCGCACTCAGGGGTGGGTCATGAGCTCCCTTCACTAATTCTGCCGTCATTTCTGACGGCACCCACAACTTCCAAGCCAACTGGTCTTGAAGTCCGTTTCCGGTCGCATACTCAGTCCGCTTGTACACGAACCCGTCTACAACTTTTAGGTCCGGCAGTTGGTCTTGTTCTGCCTGGACTTTCGCCGCTAGCTCCAAATAAGAAGCACTTTTGAAATGCGGCGAAGTCAAGTCTAGCTCCATTGGAGTCTCCTCGCCCTCTGCCGGCGTCAACGCCTCGGCAGAGAACATGCGCGACAAGGAGTCCGGCACTACGTTTTGGCTTCCCTTTCGGTGGACAATCTTGAAGTTGAAACCTTGAAGTTTCAAGGCCCACCGGGCTAATCGTCCATTAAGGTCTGGTTGGTTCATTAGCCATTTTAGGGAAGCATGGTCGGTCACGATTTCAAATTCGTGACCTTCCACGTAGGCACGGAACTTCTTGATTGCCAACACCGCTGCCAGACATTCTTGCTCAGTGACGGTGTAATTTCGCTGAGCGGGATTCAGTTTGTGGGACATATAGGCGATGGGGGCTTCAGCTCCGTCTTCTGTGCGCTGCACCAGCACGGCACCGACTCCATGTTGACTTGCGTCACATTGGATGGAGAAGGGCTTGTTGAAATCTGGGCTGTGCAGCACTGGGGCTGAAGCAAGGCTGTGTTTCAATTGCTTGAAAGCATTTAGCCTCTCATCGGTCCACACAAACTGACTCCGCTTAGAAAGCATGTCTGTCAGTGGTGTTGACAATGACGCATATTCCCTGACGAAGCGCCGATACCAACCGCAGATTCCTAGAAATCTTCGGAGTTGCTTCGTGGTAGAGGGAAGTGGGAAATCCATGATAGATTTCACCTTGTCGGGATCGGTCTGGATAGTGCCCCCACCAACAATGTGGCCAAGGTACTTGACGTCTCGCAAGAGGAACTTACTCTTTTCCACATTGATGGTGAGGCCAGCTTGTCTCAAATGGAAGGCGACCTGATGAAGTACCTGAAGGTGCGCGTCGAACTCGTCTGTGATCACCAACAGGTCGTCGAGGTACACGAATACCTGGTGCTTGAGTTGGGGCGGAATAACCTTATCCATCAGTCGCGACATCGTTTGGGGTGCATTACACAACCCAAACGGCATCACGACAAAATGGTAAAGGGGTCGACCGGGCACAGTGAAGGCTGTCTTCTCCTTTGACTTTTCCTCTAGAGGGATTTGCCAAAAGGCATCCTTTAAGTCAAGGCTGGAGATGAAATTTGCCTTAGGAAGTCTGCTGAGAATTCCATCAATCAGCGGCAAAGGATAGGCATCCCTCACTGTGACCGAGTTGACCTTCCGGGCATCCAGGCATAGGCGTACCTTCGAGGGCTTTACCACCAACGTTACCGGCGAAGACCATGCACTCTTCGACTCTTCGATTACGCCCAACGCTAACATCCGGTCAATTTCCTGATATAGGAGCTTTTCGACAGCTGGTGACACAGAAAAATGTCTCTGTTTTATGGGTTTCTGGTCACCAGTGTCGATGTCATGACGGATGAGCGTAGTCTTTCCCAAGCCCTCAACAGCGAACGAAGGAAAGCAAGCAATCGCAGACCGAAGTCTGCGATGCTGCTCCTGTGTGAGAGGGTGGGCGCAATCGTCGAGTGCGTCGAGGCTGTTGGTGGTGTCGACCTGTGGTGGTGGCGCAAACAGGTCTGTGGCCAGGGCGAAAAGACGGACGAAGTCCACTCCCAGATAGAGATTCTGACTGAGAGTGGGTATTATCCACAGCGTCAACGTCTTGGTGAGCCCCCGGAACGTGATGTCGGCTGATACTCGGCCTACGGCTTGATGTTGTGTGCCGTCAGCTGTTTTCAACCCGAGAGAAGCTCTTTTCCAGGGAAAAGCGTTCCTCTCGAGGAAGGAGCGGGCTAGATCAGCCGCCATCACGCTCACGTTGGCTCCCGTGTCGATCAAACCCGATGTAAGTTGGCCGAACAACAGAACCTGAGCGTACGGTCGAACGTCACCTGGAGGCACGTTCAACAGAGTCGCACAATCCAATTGATAACGCCAACGACGGAACTGAGCGTAAAAACGCCTCATTCTCAGCGTTGAGCGTTTAGGTGTTTTAAGGTGTTTTTGAATGGTGTCAATTTCGGAGTTAAAAATTCGGTTTCGGACCGCCGTGTATTTCCGCCATCTAAGGTGATAGGGCAGAAAAGCCAAAGGTGTAGGAGGCTCTGCCTGTAAGAGTGGGTTTGATAAGGTGGTAGAGTCCCCACTCGGCTGAATACTAACATCATTGGTGGTTGGGCCCACGGAATTTGGAGACAGATCATCAGTCCTGTCTACCTGCTGGAACGGGGTGGAGCTTGTTTGCCCTGCGGGAGGCGTGAGATCTTGTTCCGCGCTCCCTGCGGTCCGTTTTTTGTTTGGCAGTTCACACAATTAGGTTTATATGTGTCTGCCTTTCCGCAGCCATAACAGAAAATTGTTCTGGGCTCCAAACAATCGTCGAAACGGTGTCCCACTTGCTTACAGTTCCAGCAAGTAGGCAGGACCGTGACCGCCTCCACTCCAGGTTCATCGGGTGAATCCTCATATTGTTCCCTCGGGTACTCATCACGTAGTTCTTCTGTAGCGTGTCTCCATTGGGAAGATCGGCGTCGACCTCCAAGCTCCATTTCAAAGTTCTCTGCACGGATGACGGCCTGACGGAGCAGACGAACAGAGGGAAGGTGTATTTGTAGCAGACCACGACGGATTTCCGGCAACAAATTGCGTCTAAGAATGTCAGCTAAATCCGCGTCAGCAATAGGGCGCTGTAGCCGGTCGACAATCTTGTAGACGTCCGCACTGTAATCGTCGAATGTTTCTTGAGGTCGCTGTTTCCTTCCTCGTATCTGCTCCATCAGGTCGGCATCCGTGAAGCGATCAGCGAAATGGTCGCTCAGGGCCGACTCCAAATCCCTCCAATTGAAATCACGTCTGGAATTGTAAAACCGCCAATACCAATCAGCGGCAGGTCCAATTAAAAGTAAGTGCATATGCTGGCATAGCACATTAAAATTTCCGCCCAAGGTGTTTCTGGTGAGAGCCGCTACCCTGTTAATAAAGACTTCCACGGGCATGGAGGATTCACGACCCGAGAATTTTAGTCCCCACCCACCAATGATGCTTGCCACCTTATCGTGGTGGAACTGGACATTATTACCACGAGGGGTGCGAGGTGAGTATGAACGCGGCACTGGAACAAAAGATTGTGCGCGAGGGTTTAGTCTTGGCGACTCTACATTCCGAGTCCGGGACGGAAGGTTCAATTGAGCCATGCGCTCCAGCATCATACGCATGCCGTTCTGCAACTCATTAATTTGTTGCTGAAGTCCGCTTAAATCCTGGGGCACTATAGAGCGCGCTCCTGCGGCTTCTGAGGTCAAATCTGATATTGGGGACGCTTTTGATGACGGGCCAGGTGGCTGAATTAAACCTTCCGCCCCCGACTCGGCCTGTAAATCAAAGTCCCTGATTTCCACATCTTCATTGCTTCTCATGCCTCGGGTTCTTACTCCCGGCTGCTGGGTTTTGGGCCGAGCCCCTCGTGGCATAGATGCTGCAGCAGTGGGGGCCTGTCTGGCTCCTAAGGGGAGACTCAGTGGTCCACGGCACAGCGGGCAATCAGTACGATTTCTGAGCCATTGCTCCAGGCACGATTCATGAAAAGTGTGTCCACACTTGGTGGTATACGTGTCCTGGGCGGCAGCGAATGGCTGCTGGCATATGGAGCACTGAGCCTCCACTGTGGTGCCAGACAGATCCTCACTGCTGTGTCGCAATGGCATGTCTAAACTGTGAAGTTTGACTATATACGAAAATTCAAAGGAAGTGCACGATACTCGTGACTAACGAAATAATTACGCTTATAACTAAGGAGTTGCTGCAAATTCAAATGCAACCCAGTGCACAACAGGGTGTGTCTAACTCTTTCAGAGAACCTTAACAGATAACTAGGCAAAATATGCCAAATATTCAAAAATATATAAAAAAAATATATATATATATAAGTAGGTGCACACCATTGGTGTGACTAACTCTATCAGAGAGAAAAAAACTTAACAGCTAAAGAGCAAAAGAATGCCAAGTAGCTATAATTAATGAGAAAAAAATATATAACTTCCAAAGAGTTTGAAAGAAAATTTTCTAAAGTTGTCAACTTCCAAAGTTGAATCAAGAAAAAAAAATATAAATATAATTTCCAAGAGATGGCCTTCTTACTGGACGGAACCCGATCCGTTCTCCTCCAATTCAGGTCCGCTGGCTGGCTGGCTTTTGATTTTAAAAACGCAAGAAATTGAAATTCTAATTATGCAGTGTTAGACTGGAACAATGTGAAAAATATTAAAAATTGTCGAAGTGAAGTGGATGTGTGATTGTGAAAATATTGAAATTTTAATTACAAAATGTTTAAGTATGAAAACTGTTTAAGTGTGATGAGTATTGAAGTTCAGTAATTTAATTGGGTCGATTCCAAAAGGGAATCGCCCAGTATGGGGGACTGTACTCTCACCCGAAATTCCTCGAAAAGAGAGGTGCAGGGGACCAAAAACCACTATGTTGCTGCTTGATTCAACTTCAGCAAATGGTTCAAGTCTGGCCAAGCTGCAGGGACGTGTAGGTGGCACCACGCCAACCCCACGTAATCCACCACAGCTTGCACCAAACCCAAGCCAAAAGCCGAAGCCGGATCAAGACAGCAAGGATATAAAAATTTGGGACAGCTTCCCAACATAAAGTGGGGCAGGGGCCCTTCGGTTGACCGGGACAGGAGCGGCGGTAAACCACCACAACCTGTTATCCGCGGCCAACCTCCAGGTTGCACCCAGAGTCAAAAAACTCAATAGGACGAACACAACGAGAAGCTGCCCAAGAGGTAAACTAACTAGGAAATGAATTTAACCGGATAGGACGGGGAAGGATGTTTGCGGCTAGTAAGGAAAGAGCGAGCAATGCAGGTCTTAATTCAAGGGGTTTTGTTCTCTCGAACGAAGTATATCGAATCGCAATGGAGGCGATCCTAAGACCTGCTAGTGAGAATGGAATTGTTAGGATTTAAAGACGTAAAGTCTTGAGGGGAGTATGAGTCGAAACTCATGAGTATTTTCTCACTGTGGTGTGGGTTGCCCAAAAACAAGTTTCGGGCCCCACGTTGGGCGCCATTTGTAGCGAATTATTCAGATGGGAGGTGGCCTTAGCACAACCTAGAACCAGACCGAAGTCCAGAACCAAGAGTGCTAAGGTCGGAAAGGAGAATGGCTGATGCCATTCAAGAGGCAAAACTAAAAAAAAAGAATTGCCCCGAGAGCAGGGTGCCCTAGAAATGGCCGTGAAGGCCCCTCGTCCGCATTAGCGGAGCACCCTTTAACCAACCCCGACGGATGCTGGGGTGCCGCTTTGCTAGCTCGCTGCGGCTGGGGTGGGTTCATAAAAAAAATGGGGATGGTTTGCTCTCAAGAAACGGGATGCTACGTATTATTCATCCGTCATGAATTTCGTAGCCGCAAACTGGTATATAAAATACCCAGGGACCAAAAAAAAGGGGCATAGCTCCGTAAAGGAAACCACCCAGGCTCTGCAACATGGGCTGACTAAGCAGACCCAGTGCTCGTGACAACGCACGGAGCCAATAAATTGAAAAATCTAAAAACGGGAAAAATAGGGAAAAAGGCTACCTCTCTTTACAAGGAACCCGGGTGAGGCAGACAGCCCCGGGCCCCCGATGTTAGTGGAGCCCTGACCCCGATGGTCTGGGGTCCTCCACCCTCTGATACTGGCCCCATATCAAAAATTCAAAAATCTAATCAAAAACAAAAAAATGCTGAAACTAACTGTTGGGCCAGTATCCCTCCCTTTTTGACTTGTAATTTCGAGCCGGATCTGCTGAGCAAATATATTGGACGTATCTGGATTCCAATACAACGTAGTATATCCAACCTTGACGCCGTAGACAATTCAGCAGGATTTATAAAATTTAGACTTACTTGGTCCGAGTTGGGTGATAGGAATTGCGGTGGCGACAATTTGCCGGGTTAATTGTTGTTTTCTGAGTCGGTTGGCAAATGCGAGGAACAATCGCTAACCGGTTGGCTACCATTCTCACTGGTTATTAAATTTCATGCCGTTGATCCTGACAACGACGAGGAAGAAGAAGTGGTCAAAGACGACGCCGTTGCGGTCGAAGGTGCAGATTTTGATCGCCCGGTTCGGGACATACCCCAAAAATTCATATCCTCATTCTAAGTTGGCATTATTTCTTAGCTCCGCCTATAATCGCAGCCAAACACACGACACATTAGCTTGGAAAAGTCTTTTAAAACTCCTTACATCAAAATCCCGAATATTTTTCCCAAAACAACCCATACCAACCAACTGCCAAAGATAACACATCCGAAATTCTCGTACATCTCAGGCGAAACGGTTAACCGAACGGTATATACAACACAAATGCTGTTGATTTTTTTCCGTTCTAACACAATCAACTACAAGCACTAAACCATAACCATGCTGTTAATAAAACAATTGCACTATGTGGTTGCCTTGACTTATAGAAATGCACGATTAAATTTTGAATTTTTTTTTTTTTTTATGTCAATTAATCACTCAGCGAATTTCACGAATTGATTTTTATTGAAATACTTGTAGGTTATGTGAAATCATTGGTTTCAAAAGCCCGAAAGTGATTGTAGTAAAAATGAAAGTTTTCGGATGAAAATCGCGAACGATATTGTTGAATCGAATGGAGCAGTAACAGCCGGGAAGGGAATCCACAAAACTCAGCACAAAACAGGAAAATCCCAATTGGCTTGTTCACGACGGAGTATATGCACGAACGCTACGCTCACTTATCCGACAGATTTGCAAATTGTAGCAGCACTTCACGCATCACAAAACTGAAGAACCTCTGATAATGTTGAGACGCACCACAATAACTTTGCCAGAATTTGCATTATGTTGCCACTTTTCCCGAACTTTTCGATTCATTCAAGTTCCCGTTGGCAATATTTTTCACACCACGACTCCTTCGCCACGCCGTCTGGCCTCTGTCGAAAATTCCCTCCCACGCCCATGTACACACTCGGAGCAGATCTTCGATTCCTATTCCAAGAATTCGACTTTGAATCCGGAAAAAAATGTCATTTCGTGCGGTATCACGTTTTTCTGATCCCCATCGCTCGTCGCCTTTTCTTTTCCCGACCGCCACGATTGCCAGTTGCTATCCGACTCCCCGACCACGTCTTGCCTCCGTCGCGAATGAGATCCGACTTCCTATCGCCAAGCGCTGCATTCTCACAGCCCAGCCACAGCATCGCAATTTGCCATAAACAATTTACCGTTGATACGGTAAATTAGTTTTGAGAAAAATGAATTTTTCGAAGCGACATCGCTTGTGTTTCGATTTGACGAAAACAAGGTGCCGTTAGAGGGCAAGTAGAGGACTTTTGATACAATGCGTATCAAAAGTCGTTTGCCGTGAATTTTAGAAACAAAATTCAAATAGGCAAATGCTACACGTTTTAGGTTAAACTTGCCTATTTACCGATTTGAATCTTTGCTTTAATAGCGATAGTGGTTTGTGTATAAAAGTAAAGCTCGGTCACCTAGTGCTTTGTGGTATAACTTCGCGTATAAGAGTTTGGTGTGTTATCGTGACATTCAAGATTCAAACCTAATACCTGCCATCTGGCCGCCGATTTCCTATCTACACGATATCTTATTTATTCTCAGCCATCTTTGCGCTGTGTATAATCTTCGTTTGAAAGATATCTTCTGTTGCTTCTACAATGTCCCAGTGTAGTGCTACTCCTTGCACCACCAAATCTGACAGTGCGCCTTACGTTATATGTTCGGGATTCTGCGGCAAAATGTTCCATGTCGGTTGCGTAGGCCTCTCAGGACGGATCGGGGATGCGCTTAATGATACTGCAGGTCTGTATTGGTTCTGTAGCTGCTGCCGTTCGTCTTCCATGGCACATTACGTAACTAAATTACTTGCCGCTAAACAGTGTCTTGCGGATGTGACGAATGTACTTGTTGCCGCAGAAGAGAAGGTCAAGCTAACTTTGAAAGGCCTTCAACCATTGCTTGACACAATTGCACCTGTTAATTCGGTCAATTCTACTATTGCTGTTCATTCTCGTGCAATCATTGACACTGCCGAAGCTGCTAAGTCTCCTGCTGGAGTCATGACTCGAAATAAATGCAAATCTCGTGCCCAAACTTCGCAACCTTTTGCACTTCAATTGCCGCCGACTACTCTTAATGACCAACAGCCACTGCATCAGCCTCACGATCGACCTCCTACTTCTCCGTTATTACTTTTAGATATTCCTTCTACTTCCGGATCTCATACCGATGTCACAGCAACGCATGGTCCTCCTCTTAGTCGATCCAGTGCGCATGATATTCCTTCTACTTCCGGATCTCGTACCGATGTCATAGCAACGCATGGTCCTCCTCTAAGTCAACCCAGTGCGCATGGTGGGTCTAATAGCGCACTTCCACACTTCAAAGTGGTGAACCCGCCGTTGCAGGTCTTCATTTCCCGTATCGACTACAAAACTTCAGCCGAGACGATCAAGAATTTTGCGGCTACTAAGTTTGGCTACATGCCACCACTTCTTCTCTGCAAAAAACTGACACCGGATAATTTGCAGAACCAGGAAGTGGCATCGTTTCGTATCACAGTATCTGCGGGCGTTAATGAGCTACTACGAAAGGACTCTTGGCTCCCTGGGGTTCTAGTTAAGGAATTCACCAGAATTCCTCGAAGGAATTTTCGTCCGAGAGGAGCAGGGAGTTCCAGAACTTAGGATTAAGGATATATTATCAAAATGTCCGTGGTTTGAGGACCAAAACTAACGAGTTCAGGCTTTCTGCCATTTTAGCTGCGGACGATATAATATGCCTTACAGAAACCTGGCTCACTGATGATATCTTTAGTTCAGAAATCTTACCCGACTATACAGTTTTCCGCAAGGACCGGGATCGTTTAATTAGTGGTAAATCCAGTGGTGGAGGCGTCCTCATCGGTTTAAATAAAGCACTCAACGGAACACTCTGTCGTGATTTCCCTTTCTGTCCTCCTATTGAATGTATTTTTGTGCGTATCTCCTTACCTTCTGCCAAAACCTTAGTCGTCGCTTCGATATATATCCCCTGTAACCTTCCTCTGTCGATTTATGAACAATTCCTGGCGGAACTCTCTTCTTACCTCAACAGCCATTTTCCCACCGCTTACGTTCTGCTATGTGGTGACTTTAATCTCCCTACTCTAGATTGGGATGTTGACTATTCGGTTATCATCTCGACTAGTAGTGTTTCCTTAATAACGTCTTCGTTTCTCTCACTTTGTTCCCTCTCTCAGCTCAACAATATACCGAATGCCAGCAATAGAATTCTGGATCTTGCTTTGTCCAATCTCCCTAAATCATCACTTTCGTTAAGCGCTGCTCTCTTTCCTTATGTTCCTCCTGATTCTCATCACCCCCCTCTTGTTCTGGAAATTTCTAATATTCGTTCTATGAGGAACAAAATCCCATCCTTAATACGTTACAACTTTCACAGGGCTGATTTCACCGGCATGGCGATTGAAATAAATAAAATTAACTGGTTTTCTTTTTTTCGTGGCCTTGACGTTGATGATGCTTTGTGCAAGTTGTATAATTTCCTATCTAACCTTATTCCACAATTCACACCAACTAACCGTCCTAATAAACCGAGCAATGCTCCATGGTTCAGCAGTGAAGTCGCAGTCGCACTTGAAGCCAGAAATGCAGCTCGTAACTTGTATAAAAGATCAGGTTCATCTGTTGACCTTCTTTTGTATAAGGATCTTCGCTCTAAAGCGAAAGAAGTTGTCAGACAGGCGATGCGCTCCTACATTGCTGGCGTTGAAGCATCAATTAGAACCAATCACCCGAAATCCTTTTGGTCATTCATCCGTTCTTTGAAAAATTGTCCTAGTATCCCTAATGGTATGCACTTGGGTGATACAGCTGCCTCCACTCCACAAGAAGTGTGTGAGCTTTTTGCTTCTTACTTTTCCTCTTTTTTCTCACAACAATCCTCTTCTAATTCCTTAAATCTTCCCTCCACATCCTCTCCTGAATTGCACTCATTTCGAACGAACCCTCTTGAAATTGAACTTCTTTTGAACGATATCGATGCCAATACCGGTAGTGGTTCCGACGGTATTCCAAATATCCTGGCTAAATCTCTTTCATCGTCTCTGTGCGTCCCTCTTTCTATCTTGTTCAACTTAAGTATATCTTCTGGCTCTTTTCCTTCTCGCTGGAAAATTGCCAACATATTTCCTATACATAAAGCCGGTGATCGTACTTGCATCACAAACTACCGTCCTATTTCCCTTCTTCCTTGCTTTAGCAAGATCCTTGAAAAAGTGGTTTACAAGCGAGTCTACTCCTTTATCCAGCCTACTCTCGCGCATGAGCAGCATGGTTTTGTCAAAGGTAAATCTACCTTAACCAACCTTCTTTCCTTCACACACACGGTCGCATCCGCTCTTGACCATGAAAAGCAGATTGATGTACTTTATACCGACTTTTCCAAAGCCTTCGACTCCGTCAACCATAACCTCCTTCTTCAAAAGTTAAAATACGATGGCATTGCTGGTCCTCTTCTTTCCTGGTTTAACTCTTACATCCTCGACCGTACCTGTATTGTAACTGTTAATTCCTCCTCTTCAATTCCTTTTTATCCTGCATCAGGTGTTCCGCAAGGGTCTATCCTTGGTCCTCTTCTCTTTCTTTTGTTCATAAACGATCTCCCTCCTTTAATCCAATCTTCTTGTCTTTTGTATGCCGATGATTTCAAGATGTTTCGAGTGATTGAGTCACAAGATGACTGTATGGTTTTACAAAACGATCTCAACAGCCTACAGACTTGGTGCGCTTCCAATGCTCTCACTTTGAACATCGAGAAATGTCACAAAATGTCATTCTCTTTGAAAATTTCAACTTTGATGTTCTCCTACTCTGTTTGTGGCTATCCCCTTAATGTCGTTGATAACTTTAGAGATCTTGGCGTAATGTTTGATCCTAAGCTCAAATTTGATAAGCATATTTCTTACATTACTGCCAGGGCCTCTAAATTATCCGGTTTTATTATTAGATCCTCTAAAGCTTTTGTTAACATTTCCACCTGTGTACACCTTTTCCTCTCCTTTGTACGTAGTATCCTTGAATATTGCTGTCAAGTTTGGTGTCCTCGTTTTGTCTACTTGAATACTGCGGTGGACTCAGTTCAACGTAGATTTACTCGCACCCTGTTTTATAAATTTCAGCTTCCTTACCGTCCTTATTGTGATCGTCTGTCGTTCCTTCATCTTCCTTCTCTCGAATCACGGAGACTTTTCCTGGATGAGTGCCTACTCTTCAAATTGTTCCATAGGTTGGTAGATTCCGACATCAGCAGCCACGTTTCTGTCCGTGTTGCAGTGCATGGTACCCGCTCTACTTTTGAGTTTAGTGTGCCATTTGCGCGCACTGATATCTTTTTTCATTCTCCGCTGTTGCGATTACTAAGGCAACATAATGATTTACGGTTTGGTCCTCTACCGCCGACATTATATGCCTTTAAAACTTTTTTAAAAAATAATGTTTTGCTTACTACTGATTCAATGTAGTTTTTTTTTTCTTTTCCTTTTCTTTTTTTTCTCTATTTTTCTTATTTTGAATTTGTACTTTTTCACTTTGATTTTGTTTATTATTGTTCTTAGATTGTATCATTATCATCTCATTATTATTTTGTTCATTTTTTCATTATTTCTTTTGTGAATTATTTGTATTTTATATTTTCTATGTTCAGTAATTGGATTTTATCTGTTGAATATTAGTTAATAAATAAATAAATAAATAAATAAATAAATAAATAATAGGGTATCCAACTGAATAGTAGCAAAACACAGTTGTGTGCGTTCTGAGACTCTTCCAGGCTTCGGGTGCTACAAACATTTAGCAAGGGCGAAAAAATCCTTGGTTTAATTAGAACTTCTAGAATTACCGAAATAGATTCAAAGTAGCGAGATCAACGTTCCAGCGCATCAGAATGTTTTTTTTGTCAAAAAAGTAAAGGTGGCTCATGGACATACAATTATAGGTGCATTTTTTTGCACTCTTGGGTAGAATAAGTAAAGGTATGTACAACAATCGCTAATTAACATAGATCGTTAAATGTATTTAAGTAAAGTAATTAATAGACAATTAGTTAGTAATTAGTATAAGTCAATACTTTGAAAGTAAGCTCTACAAATAACATGCCTAAGTTAGATTAAGATTAGACCGATAGACACTGAAGAAGAGGGCAGATTACCCTCGAAATATCGATATTTGTCACAAAAACAAATATATCTAGCTTCGAAAGGAAAAATCGGTTTTTCTATTAAAATATTTTTTTTACAAGCTAGGAAACAATTGGTACACATTTAAAACAAGAAGAAAGACTTAATCAACCATAGAATTTACGTTGTAAAGTCTGTAGTAGAATCTACACTGTAGATCAACTGATCAACAGCACCATTAATATTTCAGTATTCTTAATTTTGCAAACCATTTTATTCGTGTTCCAGAAAATTACTGAATTTATTAGAAAAGAGGAGCTGAAACAGCAGACAGCGAGAAAATAAAGAAAAAAATAAGAATAAGGAAAGTCACGAAAGAGTTTAAGAAACGCATTCATTTTCGGGCTGCACGAAAAGTTAAAGATGAATGTGAGACTTCTACCAGCATGAGTGACGTAAGAAGGATCCTAAAGCAAGACACAACAATTAAAAAGTTCTGCTTAGTAAACCTTCAACAGAAAAACATCATGCATCATGATTGATGGCCATAATTACCAATGGAATGGTTTTCTTTCTTATTTTGTCAAATGAAAAAAGGTCTTTTTGAGAAGGACCAGACGGGTATGCGTATTATTTTTAGGATATTTGGAAAAATGAGTAGCTTCTAGGCCACTGACATAGTAGAGAAAGAACCAGAGACCTCAGATTTCTGCGATGAAAACCAGAACGAGAAAAGTTTCTAAGAATGCTCTAGGTAAGAGCCGCTGATAGGGATGAAATCATGGAAAGTGAAGAATGGGTATTTCAGCATGATGATGATGCAACTCACACCGCTGAATGGAAAATATAACCGTTTCAGATTGGTCATGTTCCTCAAATTTATACGCCAATAATGCTTCATTCTGTTGATCAGGCGGATAAAAAGGGGTATGAATAGGCTGAAAATCACAAGGCGGGTGAGTATGCGAAAGATAGGAGGTTAGTTTCTCTTTTCTTATCGAAAAATATCAGCCTTTTTATGGAACGCTGTTTAGACTTAATCGTAATCGTACATGTGACACGCGGTGTCTACCATCTAGGAATCGGCTTAAGATAAACGTAATTTACACTTCGTCGAAATGAAAATTCATTATTTTCTTTCAACTCCCACCAGTTATGTCTTTAACGTAGTTCCTTCTAGCAACATATCCTAACTTTGTCACAGTCTTATGCATAGTCATCCTTTGAGCTGTGTCGTCCTAATTGCGACTAAAAGCATTTTTCTTACCACATCTAATTATGTAATAAATCAAACGAAAAACAATTACATGGTCATCCTCAAAAAGCAGCAGCAGAAAAGTAGAACATCAACTTACCAGAACGTAATTAGCAAGCACTAACTTCGGTCGAAGCAGCTATCCAACTCAAGTCATAATGAACATTAAAAATTACACCAAACTTTCTTTAACATTCATTTTAATTTGTCTAAGTGAATCTGCTAACTACCAAAAGATACTCGCTAGACGAGAGCATAACCTAGAGTTCGAAGGAGAAGATTTAATTTTGAGCTGTGTGAAAAGTTTTGTTGTAACATATAATATCGAACACATTCTGATTGTAGGTAAACCGGAACATTTTACAAAGGTGGATTTGTCTATTATTAGCAATGATACTACCATTAAGATATACAAAACAATCAGAGGGTAAAACAGTGAATACGAACTTGTGCAAGGTTTGATTTTGTATATCTTGAATCTCAGATGGAGTGGGCTTCGTCAAATGCTGGAAACAAACTGGATGACCTACATACTGATGTTTAATAGATATAGCGAACTCGAAAACTATATTCATCAATTTCACCGACAATTTGTTTTTAATCCTCGTTTGCATTTCATCATCATCCCTTTGTATACTGTAGAGCAAAAGTAAGTAATTGCATCAATATTATTATTGTTTTCCACCTTCAAAATTTATGAATGCATTTGCGCATCGAGCTTTGGGTTAGTTTGTGCTGCGAAATAGAAAACAGTGCGATTTTTAATTCAGATAAATAAAAAATATGTCTTAATCTTTTGGAGGCACAGATTGGAAGATGGGTTTTATTGACAGGAAAAATATGGCACACTCTTTTAACTACAATAAGTTCTAAATTTTCAATATTTAAACAGAATGGTATGAACACTATTTAGATAAAAATTGACATTTACAACAGTTTGTGAATTTAGGGTTTTAATTTTTTTTTGTATGAGTATATTTGCATGAGAAGTATTGTAAAAAAAGTAATTCCAGGGCATCCCTTTATGGGTTTAGGGGCTGAAGTAGATAGAGAGCCTCAACTTTAAATTCAGAATCAATTTATTCTAGTGTATAGTAAGAGAATAATTTGTTCCACGACTCACTTTATCCCTAATTCAACTCAGCTGCCTATTCATAAGTCGGTGTGCGGTTCCCCACCCGAACCAGTATTGGAACCAGGGACATCGCACATGGTTCCTAGACTGTCCGCTTAAGTGCCCGGGCTTATATGGTGTTGCCTATCAATCCATACTTCCAAATACATTCCTGTTATATTTCACATTATCTCAAACAGCACAATTTTCTTTTCTCTGTTAAATAAATCTTTTTTTTTATTTTCAGCGAACTCGAAAGGTTCGGTGAACTTCTCCTAAAGAACAACATTATCAATTATTTCATACTCATTCAAACACCGAAGCAATACAACTTGACACTTGTCTCGAATTTTCCGTACAGAAATAATTCATGTGGAAACTATTCGGCGACAAACGATAAAGCTGTAGCTAGCTACAGTCAAAAGGAAGGATTCCAATATCTGTTAAAAAGGATTGTGCAAGATTTCTTCCATCATCATAAAAACGACATTTTGTTTCCATCCAAAGTTCCCACAAATCTTCGAGGATGTGAATTAAGGATTGTGACTGGGCTCTGGCCGCCGAATGTTATCGATGTCAACCGCCTGAGTTATCCAGGAATCGAAGTAAGATATATTAGTAAATTGAAGATGTTTAATGTCTTAGATAATACCGTTTCAACAGTTACGATTTGTGTTGAAGCATCAGTTGCAGAAAATGATTTTTGCCATGTCATTAGTTGTGTATAAATATTTGTCCTTACCAACATCGTCATTAATGGCACAACCACCAGTAGTACGGTTTAGAGCTGCTGCAGTAAAGAGTTCAAGGCATCCTAGTCCCTAGATATACGACGTCGCCGTCCACTTAGAAACTTTCAGCATTTTCTTGGTATACGCCGTCGCTCCACCGAAGAAAGGGCTTACCTAAGCGTCTTTTTCTACTAATACAAACACGCAACTTCTCAAAAGTGGACAAGAGTTTACAATTTTTCTTCCTAAAAACGCAGGTTTCCATCGAATGCACGAAAGCTGGCAAGATCATAGTTGTGTTCAGAACGAGCTTGAATTTTTTGAAGGGACTTTTGTGAATTAGTTTTCATAATTTATCTTCGAGGTTTTCTTGGCTGGCAACAGCCGTGCACCGACTTTCTCGTCGCCCCTGCGGTCAGTCACGATTTTTGACCTTGAATACATATGCGAATGCTTGGGCTTCTTTGAAACTCTGTTCTTCTTTAGATGAGTGTTTTTCGGAGTCTTGTTTTTTACGCAGTTTTCGATGTGATACAGTAGAGGTTTTCGCCCTGCCACCATATATTTTGTTTATTCTTCATTTGTGTCGAGCTTTATATTTTCGCCACCTGCTCGATCGCCTGCAGAAGCTCGTTCGTTCCACCATAGAATGCTAACGTCGTCAGCATAAGCCATATACTTGGATTGGCTATATGAGGATAGAACCTCTCATGCTCACTTTGGCAACCCGGATAACTTTTTCAACCACCTGCTTGCAGAAAGCACAGGAGAACTAGTCCCTCCTTCGTAGAATGTTGCTTATCGTAAATAACGGTGATAGCGATCCACCTGCTTTAACCTGATTTTGCACGTTCCTCATGGTCAGCCTTGTTAGTTTGATCAGTTTGGTGAGAATATCGAACTCTCCTGAAGGCCGCAAAAAGCCTTTCCTCGCCTATAGGTCATAGGTGGCTATCAAATCTGAGAATAAAATGGAATCGCTTAAGAAAATACAGCATAGTTTTAAGGTGATCTGTTGTTCATGTACCAAGAGTGAAAACTCAAGGATATGAGCCGGTTACTGTCGAAGCGAATATCGCTATCTGTCCTAGTAGGACAGTCGAGAATACCTTATTGACGGTACTTAGCAAAGTGTCACCTCTCTCCCTAATGTGACAGCTACCAACCATGGAGCCCCAATGGAGCCTCTCACATATTGTTTTTCTTGTTTCTCCGTATCTTATGTAGGTTTCAGACCCATTGTTCCAGTATTCTCGGCTTAGAAATAAGTTTTTCCTCTTCATCCGTGCTAACTGAGCAATGAAGTGTGCACTTGGGAATGTTAATAGATCGTCTCCTAGGTAACACCAAGTGACTTAATCTCGTCCAATGATTATTATCTGATTTTGATTGTGGTCTGAGCTGATAATCTTGGTATTCCTAACTCACTAATTTTAAGGAGTAATAAAAAGAGAGTAAAATGTACTCGTAAAGGCTTCGAGCTGACATTATTTTCTCCGTCCTAAAAAATAAAATTCGGTCTTCTTCACAAAATGATCTTAGTTTCGTAGTCATGAAGTGAGCCGTAAAGGTTCTGCTGAAATGAGCTCATGATTAGCACGAATCTGGCTCTGAGTACTTGTTAGATAAAGACATTGTACCAATTCTCGTACGGTCTACCTTCTTTTTATGGATAACAATGAGCTCATTTTCGTAGTTGCACATTCGGGCTTGATTATGGGCTCTGAGTTCGGACCCGACAGCCTCGATGTTTGCAAAACGCAAGAGACTAAAACTTGTCTTGACAGAATTTTGACTCTCTCAATCCACCGTCCACTTTTAAAGTCGAAGAGTGAGGAGGAGAAGTGGCTGGAAAGTTTGCTTCACTGTTATTCGTCTACCATTGGCGAATGCCTTACACTTAATTCTGGTCATTCTCAGGTGCCACGTCCGCTATAGGAACCAACTTCTATATCAGCTCTTCATTTATATCAGCTCTTCAATGACATATTGAATCTTTTCCAGCTTTGAGAGAGATTTAAGAAAAAATTCCTGACACGGACAAAAAGGTCCTTATTTGGGTGGAATTAACTTAAGCTAAAACGACAAAGCTTGCATAAACGTTAAAATTAGGAAAAACATAAGACTGTCAAAACTGAACAGAGAACAGTCATCGATAATATTAAATGGGATGGAATCATCTCCTCAGCTTGATAAAAGTTGATGCAGAAGGTGTTTTTTGCTAGTTTTAAAGACTTGCTTACAATCATCAAAATGTCTCAATACTGGGTGGTATCAAGCCCAAGTTAAACTAGTGCTCTGTCAGGATCAGTGCTTTGTAGACTATCGCTGAGCAAACTGAGTGAGATATGGCCTAGACCCCGCTGAACATTCGTTTTAACATAGAACATTAAGGAGGTCGTGATGCTGAGCAAAAATGATGTTCCAGAAAGTGATTGACGATTGACGCCAAGCGATCATCTTCATCAACGTTAAATTTCAAGACTCATGACTACAAGAGCAGTGACCTAAAAATCTCCAAGTCGAAGGATTCAGCCCCTACGGAAACTGGGAGATAAGAATGCCACAGCAGACGAAAGAGCTGCACAGGAACATCAGCTGCTGAGGAGACGCATGATGAATTTCTTGGATCTGTAGCGGTACCCGCATATTTGTGATGTGAAAGAGATAAAGGCTGAAGATGTTGCTGTTGTTGCTGTGATCGATTACGTGTAACACGTATATCATGTCTAGAGTTCGAATCCAAATTGGCTGGAGAAAGAGTATCCGCACAGGTGGTATGCTGAGAGTTACCAACTGAAGTCAGCAAAGTCGCTGCAAGAGAGAGTGATATTTTCGGAATCACAGCAAGCTTCTGCGGAAAGTGACACAATCTTGCATACCGTAGTGGAGTAGGTAGAACAAAAAGTGTTATACGCTTTCATCAAGGAAGAGTTCAATAATATGAAGGCTTTCCAAAAACTTGGATGTTAATTCGCAATTAGTCGAAGCTATACATCAGTTTTTTTAGAAACCGAGTATTATACTCGCCTTTGGGTAGCTTAACCAGTAAGTATAAATACAGACACTCCCCAGAGCGGTGTTTGATCTCCCTTGCTTTGATATCTAACTTTTAATGAGGTTCTAAGGAAACTTTATCAAACTGAACGTAAAGTGTATGCAGATGACATAAAATAGTGTATGCAGATGACATTGCTGTTGCTCTGCCAAGGAAATTTATTTCAGCCCTTTTGTAGAGATTAAATGTTGCCTGTTGAGTGGCCTATCTTCAAAACGAAGATATTGTTCTTGACGAGGTAGTATAGGATTCAAAGCTCCGAGCAACCAAAGCAACCAAAGCAATCTAACAACGAGCATTGATAATTTCTTGAAATATGTAGACGACACTGATCCGGACGTTATCTTGTGCTCCACAGGACAGCATCATGTTTTATGCATCATGAAACCAATAACTTAGTAAGAAATCGTCTCAAATAAAAAACGACAGCGTGAAATGGATCAATGTATCTCTAGCCCAAACCCTATGATTCGACGTCACTCGATTTCTTTCATGGTAGCCAAAAATTTGTCCATATTTCTGATATACAAATTAAATACAAATCAATACAATTTCAAAATTTTAACTACAAAAATTCATCCTGCAAAAACTAATTCATTCACTTGGCTCCAAATTTAAACATTTTTCAATTCGACAAACATTTAGACATTTTTCAATTTAAAACGAATAAAAATCGAAGAACCATATGACTATACTTTTTTACAGTTACTCATATATTTTTTTCAGATTGACTTTATACGAGCAATGGCTAAACGTTTGAACTTTGTGCCGAAATTCATATTTATCAGTTCTATGGTCGGTAACCAACAACCAAACGGATCGTGGACAGGTTTCATGGGATACCTGGAGGTAAACGCTCACCAGTAATATAGTCAAATCGTTCAAATCATACGTGCATTTCATTTAGAGAGATGAAGCGGATATGGCGCTCGGAGCTCTACACATTCATCGAGATAGACTTTATCACTTTGAATTAAGTGACTGGTACCTATACAATCTCATGCTTTGGATAGTACCGAGAAAGAAGAATCCATCGAAATCAGCAATTTTTGAACATTTTGTTGTGGTAAAACTATAAAATGATTATAAAGAATTGACTGACTTATACTTGTTTTAACAATCATTTCAATAGGACTCAAGCATTTATGGGAAACTATTATTTTCGTCAGTTTTCCTCACTACTCTTATTGCAATTTTAATTGCCGCAAGAATAGTTCGTTCCAAAGATACGATGCATTACGGACAAGCAGGACGAGTGATTTTGGTTCTTATTGAATCTTTTTTAGGTAAATATTTAAATATACTAAATATTACTTCACTAAATCCAACCAAAAAGCATAAAGCATTAACTTTTAGGCTTTTCTCTTATACATTATGCGAAAATTGTAATTATTCACATTTTATATGGTCTTTTGTTTATGCAGCGCAGTCCATGAACACCATCCCTCTAACAGTTCAAGTTCGTCGAATATTCGGTTTATGGTTGTTTTTCTGTACGTTGACTATATTCTTTTTTCAAACATCCATCACTTCATTCTTTATGTCACCGACTCGAGCCCATCAACTCAGTAATATTCAGGATGCTTTAAAGGAGAATTTGAGAATTTCATACGATACTTAGTAAAAATTCAAAAAATTATATGCGAAGAACAGTTGGAAGATTTTTCTCTTTTAGCTACGACTCATTCGTTAAAAATGCAAGTACTGAGTTTGAAGTAACAAAGCTCAATGAAAAATTTCCAGTGATTCCAAGTTTGAATCTTGTTGCAAAAGGGGAGGCAGTTACATTCATTGATCGGTTGCGAGCGATTTATATAACTAAACAGTGGCTCCGTGAAGATGGATCGATACCGATTATTTTATTGTATAACAACCCTGCGTTTCGGTAAGCTATACTTTATTAAAGCATGAACAATTTTTGTGCAGCTATTGCAGCATTATTTTGACGTAACATTTTTTTTCCGGAATCATTTACATTTTTAAACTATCATTCATGCAATTTGTTTTGGAAATTTTATTTTCATTATCTGTACAAGCTAATTTGTCACTTTATGTTCTTTTATAAGTAATCCTGTTTCAGTCAAATCTTGCCAATATCCGACCAGGCCTCGGAATTTCAAAGCAAATACAGAAGAATACAGCTCGCTATTAAAACTAACTTATCCGTTCTATATTGACAAGGCTTCATGTCTATAAATTATAAGTAAGACCTGTATTGTGCTATGCATGTGGAACATGGATCCTCACGCGAAACTACGCAAACATGTTGATCAGACAGTCTACTATCTATGCTCATGATTATTCCCATTGTCTTTAATAACGCTTTGAACGACGGTTAAACTCTGACCTCATGAAAAGTGTTCAAGATTGTTGTTTTTCCTAAGGATAAAAAAAAGCAATGGTGAAAAAGTAAGCTTGAGTAGCCTAGTGGGTAGAGCCCTGGCTTCTTGTGTGTGGGGTCCCTGGTTCGAATCCAGATACGGGCAGCTCTGAATAGGTATCTGAGCTAATCAGGGGTAAAGTGAGTCGTGGGTCACGACATACTTGTACTCAGTAAAGTGAGTCGTGAATCACTCCGCTCTCATACTCACATTTATTGTAAATTTGATGAAGATCTCTACCAGCTTCAACCTCTAGACCCAAGAAGGATTGTCGTGGGACTACTTTTTTTTAAAAAAAAGTAAAGAAGTCAGCAGCTTCCGTCAGATCTCTTCTGATTTGGGAATATGTTTGAGAGAACTTGGATGCAAATGAGGAAAAACTGAACTTACGCAGGTGATTCCTGAATACCAGTCTAGCTCTAAGCGCGAACACATAACGCATCAGTGGCTTAGAATTCGAGAAAGATTTGATTTTAAGTTGATCAGGTTTGGGTTTAGAGTCATTGGTTTTTTTTTTGGAACTTCTAACTTTTATATTGATTTATTATTACTCTTTTAGTATTATGCTCATACAATTTAATATCATTTTGATTTTGAATTGTTTTATGATCGGTGTTAGCCGGTCCCGGCCGGGGTTGGGTCAAAACTCCACACACCTAAATTTTCAGTTTTTTATTTTTATTTTTCTTACAAGTCTATTTTTGCTGTTATTTTAGTAAGTAGTTCTATATTTCAATAACGCTTCCTATGTGAAATCTTTCTTTCTTGATTATCTCATCTTTCAAATGCTGTGTTGTCTGCAAGCCGTAGCACGTAGGAGATTGTTCCGCCCGCAAACGCACGCTAAATTGAACTAGTCGACTGGGAAAAGGAACGCAGGGTAAGATAAAGGAAGATCTCCTAAAAAATTTCATGTTGCGCTGACCACAGCTCGACAAAGCTAAGTCGGCTGCAACAGCTATCAGCTCACGCTCTAAACATCTACGTTTAGAGTGCGCCTGCCAAAATGTCCGCCCCGTACAGCAAGATGGAGTTACCCATCACCATCAAGAACGTTTCGTCGGGGCTACTGATGTTAGCCGTGAACCTGCTAAGCGAGCTGACAGCTCTCAGAGTCCTATCATATACCTTACAGATGTGATCCCAGTGAATCATCTTAGTGTCCAGTGTCACTCCCAGGTTAATTACAGACTTACTGGTGTGTTATTGTCCTCTAGGAGAACTCAACGCCGTCGTTTAGGATATCTACCTCTCAACTAAGGTGAGATATTAGCTCATTTGAGCCGTTTAAATCCCCGCGCCCTGATTTTGTCGTTGCGGATGATATCCAGCAAGTATGGTTACCATGGCTCAGAACGATTTATAACGCTTGCCTACGCTTCTCCTATATTCCCTCTGACTGGCAGGAAATAGAGATGTGTTTATCCCTAAAGCAGGAAAATTCTCGCATGTTAAGCCAAAGAACTATCGTCCAATATGTCTTAACTCTATCCTGCTTAAGATTCATTGATTACCATATTAAAAGATCAATTGATCGTATGTTGATATCGCAGTCACAGCACGCCTATACCAAAGGCAAGTCTGTCAAAACTGCTCTACACGCCTTCCTTGAGTAAATCAAGAAATCTTTCGCTCTTAAGAACTATACGCTTGCCGCCTTTTTGGACTTCGAGAGGGCCTTCAACAACGTAAAATTCGACGCAATTGTTGAAGCGCTCTCGGTACAGCATGTAGATGAGCGGCTGATTGCTTACGACGAGGGGACAGCACGGTCACATCTCAGGGTGGAATTTTCTCTCCACAGCTATGGAACATCACGGTGAATATTCTTTCAATGGGATTGGACTGGGCCGGATGCAAAGTGATTGCTTATACGGACGACGTAGCTGTGCCAGTGTCGGGAAAGTATTTGTCTACGTTATGAGAGAGATTAAATCACTCTCTTGACATACATTGACGTTGGAGCCGTGAGAGCGGCTTAAAAGTGAATCCAAGCAAAACGGAACAAGTACTGTTTACAAGGAAGTACAATGTTCCCCGTTTTGATTTAGCCAAAGGGTTAAATATTTAGAACTCATCCTTGACTCAAAGTTACAATATAGCAGAAAGAGCGCGGAACGCTTCCAGGGCACGTTGCTGCTGCAAAAGAGCCATAAAGGTGAATTAGGAACTACAGGCTCGTACCGTTGCGTGGCTTTATACTGCTGTAGTAGAGCCAATTCTATTGTTTGGGGTGACATTCTGGTGGCAGGCTGTTCTCAAAGCTACGTCAGCTGGAAAAACTGCGGAGGTTAGCCACACTGCTGGTAGCTGGAGTGCTCCGCACCACCACTACTAAGGCACTTTTCATCCAGCTTCATTGGCTACCAACCAATCTACTGATCTAACATCGAGCTAATCTTGCTGCTGTGAGACTGAATTGTATCTCAGCATGAATTAGAACAGAGTTTGGCTATGCGATGATCTTTGTTGAGAGAGTTTACGCTCCAGCAGATGTTGACTACATTGCTCCGAACTTTTTACTAGATTTGGAGTTCACAGCTCGCATTCCCGGTAGAGATAAATGGCGTGATGGTGTCACTCTCGACATTGGGCTTATCTATGTGTACTCTGATGGTTCAAAGCTAAATAAAAGAGTCGAGAGTAGTGTATACGCTGGCGAAATGAATTTCAAGCTATTTGTCCGCCTACCAGACTAGTGTAGTGTCTTTCAAGTGGAGGTTGCGGCTATTTTTTAGGCAACTGACTGGCTTCTGTGTAATCGAATATTCGGAGTCAATATTGGTACTTGCACAGAAAGCCAAGTGGCTATGAATGTCGTTGCTGGTCCTTGTACAGTGTCCATGGTTGTTGCTGAGTTCCGTGCTTCTCTTTGGGAGATGTCGAATTATTAGGCTGAACAATTGATTTGGATAGAACATAAAGGTTTTCAGGGCAATAATCAGACCGATCAACCAGTTGCTCAAGATTTCATGCTCCTTCTCAACAGGGATACCAATGACATCAGTCAAATTGGCCATCAGGCAAAAATACCTTGAGGACGCTAGGAAGACCTATACAGATGAATCATCCTGTGCGATAGCAAGGCAGTCCTAGATCTCCGTGGGTGTGCGTTGCTTCTAGCAGCTATTAGGCTTAACTTGAAGTGCTCTGCGTTGAGTTGTAGGTGTCCTTAGGGACCACTGTCTCATAGGACAGCATGCGCAATGAATGGGCGCAGTGTTAAATGACTTTTGTCGAAGTTGTTGCTCTGAGAACAAGGAGGAATCCGTCCTACATCTCATATACGAGTGCCCGGCTTTGGCGGGAAGAAAGGGCGGTGGCATTTAATGCACCAAAGCTGATCGAACTGTCTCTGGTCAATTTAAAGCGGATAATGTGGGTCATCAAAATGAGCAGGTAGTTACCTGACTTTAGTTAATAGGAGAGAGTCAACCAACTATTTTAGCATCACAACGGGCCTCTCTTGTGCCTAGGTACGTCTGTCGGCAGGCCTATGTTGATCGGCAACCACTTTAACCTAACCTACTGGTGGGGATTTGTGCAGAACCAACTGTCATTGGGATGAGAGTCAGAGTGATGTATGATGACAGTCAAAAGATCTCTGTCTTTGATAGCGTCAGCTGTATTCCACGGTCCGTCATCTACCGTTTCACCCTCCTCATGACTTGATTAAATCTGAATTGAGTGAACTCGGCAATTTATGAAGCGATTACTGCTGCCACATTATCAGCGTAATCGACGAAAATCACATCAGTCGGCATATCCGCTCACAGCAGTCCGTCGTAAAAAATGTTCCAGCGATTAGACGTGACGTTAGATCTGACGTGACGTTAAATAAATACTTTCACTGCTGAGTTGCCAGGACAACGATGTAACAATGTCCGCACAAAAATATATCCATCACTGTAATATACAGCCAACACAAAGTGACATAATATGAATAATTCTCCGCATCACTGGTTCTGATGATATTATCATTGTTTTTTTGTGTGGGAATACCATTAAAGATGTAAACTAGGTCAAAAATGCTCAAACTGGCCTCGAATGCTTCCAGGGTTGGCTTTTTATTTCCGCTTGAATTTTTCAAACCTGGCCTTAAAACTTTTGCTTTTGTATTAAAAAGCTAAAAATATATTAAAAAGCTAAAAATATATTAAAAAGCTAAAAATATATTAAAAAGCTGGAAGTAATAGAGTTTCCTTTTTTTCGAGAGTTAGGTATCAAATCGAAAAATCAGTTTTCAATTACAAACAGCATATTTGTAATAAATATCGACAACATTGATACTAAAATAAAATAAATTTAAATAATACTTAATAATAATATATGTGAACTATCTTAAAAGCTATTGGGTTCAGGTAGTCATGCAGAAAGGACATTTTCTTTCGATTCGGATAAATCACTTGGTGCGATATTTCTGGTAAATTGCTTTCTCTTGTCAATCAAACAACTAATTATCCGAACCAATCTTTATGTACTGCATTGTAGGATGAACGGCTTTTGGAATTTCAAAGAAAATCAGTACATAGATCGTCGAACGATACAGTGCTCAGTCCGACGACAGATTATCCTCTACAACGATATCAATGGCCTTGACAACACACAAGCTGTCGAAAGATATAACGATGCTATATACGAGGCTTTTCCGAAAGGAGATGCCAACGAAGAAGTTAATCGGATTTGTAAGATAGTCGAGGTTATTGAAAGCAGCACAATATATATTCATTTTCCTTCCCTTTTATTTTACTTTATTGCAGTCGCGCCTACAGCTGCTACGGAAGAGGAGCTCCTGAGCATGTTTCGTGTCTCTACGGATTCGAGCATCAATTTCAATCATCTCCAAGCTGTCTTCGAACTGTATCTGATTGGTGTGTGTATGAGTATTGTGGCATTTATTAGTGAGTTGATGTCGATCAGGATTCGAAGCAATTTGGAAAGGATATTAAGAAAATAAGAAATTGAATGCTCAAATTAATAAAAGTGTCGTCAGATGAAGAGGCATAGGTTCCAGGATTTAAGTTTGCGTAAAATGCGCATGTATGCACACTTCAAGAATGACATGTTTTCTTACAAAGCATATAACATTAAAACATTAAAGGGGTATGAATATGTAAATCAGTGCATAAGTTTATATTCCAAGCTATAATATAATAAGTTACAATTATAATCCACGTGTAGTCAATGTTTTCATAAATGAATCCAGTTTGAAATCCATATCTAAATAAATAGTGCAATGCATTTGAAATCTAATTGTTGTTTATAGTAAAATAACGACTCGTGAATAAAAATGATTCGGGAAAAAATTGAATAGGTCAAACGTATTTTTCCTTTTGCAGCAAACTGAAAATATTGTAACAGAACACTACAGCAAAGCATCCGGCTGAAGTCACTATTGTAGCAATTGTACGTGCCAGCATCTGCAAGATTTCATTAAAATTATTTTTTATGAACGTTATAAATAAGGTTTGTAATTAATAACACACACCTTATCCTGCCATTTTCGATGCTCTAAACAATCTTTATACGGCATATGAGTGAAAGACACTGAATTGTACAGAGGAATCCATTTTGTTGGCACCAGCTTGTGCATTATTTCGTCGAATAATTTACGAATACGATAGCTTTTCTTTCGCACTGAATCGCGCATCTGAAATGAACATGATTCGAAACTATCTTCCATTCATAATAAATATAAAGTCATTGAAGATCACCTCGACGTAATTGTACATGGCCAAGTCACAGATGACGTGGGCATCTTCATGACGAATTTGCGAAAATCGTTTCAAACCCTCCTCTAATCCATTATTCAGATTGTCTAAAATTTCGCTAAGAATTGTGCAGTCCTGAAAGCCGGCATTCATTCCTTGACCATAAAATGGTACCATAGCATGAGCAGCGTCACCAAGTAACAAGGCTCTTGATGAGTAATGATATGGGAAACACTGGAATGATTTAATCAAAACAGCCAGAATATAATGTTGAGAGATTTAATCAAAACAGCCAGAATGACATTAAATAACGAGCAAATACCTTTACGGACACCAAATACTGCGGTTTTGAACTAAAATAATCCGATATTAGACGTTTTTCACCCATCAAAGGAATTGCGTCCGGGAAGTTGTCTTCGAAGAATTGTAACAAATCACAAGAGTTCTGAATTTTTTCAAAATTTTCGAATGGCATGAATAATGTAACGGTCCATGATTTATCCTGAAAACATTGAAATTATTAAACTCTCAATTCTAATTTTATGCCTAAAATAAAAATTTGTTTCAAAAAATTCATTTAATATATAATAGTTATCAGCGGTTGACGGCTGGGAAATATACCAGCGGATTTCCAAAACGAAGAGAGCATACTGAATGAAGGACTAAGGTCAAAATAGATTGACAAATGTCAAAATAGATTGACACAGTGATAAGGAAAGAAATTTCACAAAAAATTCACACAATCACAGCACTTAGCCAACACAGTCGGGATTACTCCCGATACCACTTTCACATCTTCTTTTGAGATCGTGTGATACCTACAGGCGATTTGCAGCGCTACTATACGCTTGGCACTGGCAATGCGCTTTCGGAACTTTTTAATTCGTTGGGTCGTGGAAATCTTCTCAAAGATGTTTCATGGCTCCTGCCATGGAACATGCTGGATTTTCATCGGCTAAAACCACCTCCTTCTTCTTCCAAACTGCCAACGGGACTACTTATTCAGCATTACTTCGTGGGGGTGGATCAGCCTTTAGCTGCTCCTAAATATCCTTTCTTCCTTCTTTCTGTCCCTTTCCGCGTCACGCAGTTTGCTATGAATATGTTTAAGTGCTTTTTCGACGGCATTCTACGCTGTTTGGGATTTTAGCAGGTAGTTTACTATATTTATCGCTGCTATCCTTTTGCCTAGTACTGTCTCTAGGCTACTTCTACATGCATCAAAGCGCAAATGGCTCAACCTAACGTGTTCAGCATGATCGGGTACATTTTTGCAGACTGGACAACCTCGTGAGGTGTCGTGTCCAAAGTGAGGAAGATAATAACGATAGCCGCCATGTCCGCTCAAAAATTGGTTTATGTCATAGCTTGTTTCTCCGTGGCTTCTTGAAGTCCATTGCACAACGTAAAAGATTAATTTGTACGTCCAACGCCCGTTTTGCACCTCCTCCCAGCTACTTTGCTATGAGCCCATTGATACACGTCTTTCAATCTCTCGCGTGCTTGCTATCCATGCTCCATTTTTATAGAGTCGAAGCGCTTCATCCGCAAGAATTTCAATGGACAGCATACTAGCTATAACACACAATGCCTCGTAAGATGTTGTTCGAAAGGCGTAGCATCAACGCAGCAGTTTGGAAGTGCAATCAGTCGATAGGCTGCTTGCATTTTTAGCCGATTCGATTTTATTTGCAGCGCTAGTGCCTATACTGGTACTGCGTACATTAAAGTAGAGCTCACCATGCTTAAGATCAATAGCCTTCGGCTTTGCTTGGGCCGCCAATATTCGGTAGCATTCTAGCGAGTGCTGAACCGACAACGGATGACTGCTTTCTCCAGATGAGGTTTGAAGCTCAGTTTACTGTCGATAATTACGACTATAGCAGGCTGCGGGGTGATTATGCAGCCACCAACCTTTGTCCGTACTACTGGTAGTTTCGTCCACTTCATGATTAGTACCATTTCCGTCTTATGGCTGGCTAGTTTAAGTTCAGCGTAACAAAGCCATGATTTAACCGCCCAGATTGCTTCGCTTGCATCAATTTCGACTTCTTCCACATGACGGATCGGAATCACGATGCCAATATCGTCGGCGAAACCTATCCTCACCACATTTTTGGGTACTCGTAGCCTTAGTATCGTATCGTGCATAACGTTCCAGAGCAGGGGGCCAAGGACAAATCCCTGTGGTACTTCCGCCGTTACCAGATAAAGTTTTTGTCCTTCGTCTGTGTCGTACCATAAGATTCTTTCCCTGAATTTGTCAAAGATTATACATGCCAAATAGCGTGACACTCCATTATCGGCCAACGGGCCTGCAATCCGGCTCCATCTCGCGGAGTTAAAGGCGTTCTTTATGCCTAACGTGACTACAGTGCAGCAACCTTCTTTATCTCTTACGTTCATTGCCATGTCCGACACCATTCTGACAGCGGTCACTCTTGCCGGTCCGATAGTCCGTTTTTGCGTTCAATTTTTGACAGCAGTCATTCGTACATGACCCGCTTGAAAACTTTCCCCATCGTATTTAGCAGGCGAAGTGGCCTATAAGATGATGCCTCCCCAATAGGTTTATCCTATTTTGGCAGGAGAACCAGTTTCTGTTGTTTCTACTGCTTGGGGAAAAACGCCTTCCCATAGGCACGTTGTAAATATAAATATGCTTGGTGTCCAGGGTCTGGTCTAGACCTCGACGTAGCCAACTGTCATGGGTATTATAGTTGGTATCCTCCTCTTTGTCAGTATGAACAGTTCTCTTTTTAAGACTGCGAACTGGAGATCGTGCTCAGTTATCCACCGATTTACCCCCCTCATAGCTTGATTAAGTCTAAGTTCAGTTGAAATGAATAGTTTAGGAAGTGATTAAGTCACCAGTGTAGCCTACAAGAAACACTTCCGTAGGTATTTCCAGGCGCAGCAGATCATCGTACATGATGTTCCAGAGGTCCTCACCTGAGTTGACAGGACTCCTTTTGACACCGTGGTTGGTGTCGTAGAGCAGCCCTGAGGTAGTCTCGCACCATGGCTAGCAAGTAACCAGTGATAAGGAACCTCTGCTCAAGGGCCCGAGGAATGTCTGCTCACCTGGCCGAGTTGAAGGTGTTTTGTACGTCCAGAGTTACTAGCAGGACGACCGGTCTGATACGATGACAGACCTCTTCCGCTCTTGCTACAGCCCCAACAACCTCTCAAATGGCATCGATTGTTGAATGCCCTTTCCGGAGGCCATGCTACTTGTTCGAAAGATTGCTGTTCTATCTCACTGCTAACGACAGCCGCGGCTTGATCTACCCATCGAGAAGCTTTCCCGCAGTGTTCAGCATGTACAGCGAACGTTATGCTAATGGATTGCTTTCAACCGCAACATGAAGACTCCCGCAACTAAACATGAATTACACAAATGAATATACGCAATAGACTCTCCGCCACGACTTTAAGCGACTCGACCGGCACCCCATCATATTCCGGAGCCCTCCGGCTCATCATCCTGAACACTGCACTCTTCAGCCCTTTGTCCGTAAAGAGAGTAATATCCACCTGGCTGAAGATGTTGGGATCATTAGTCCTAGGCGGATTTGCGCCATGTTTCGCACAATTCCACAGTAAAAAAAAGACAGGAAATCAAAGAGGGAAAGAAGATCAAAAGCAGAGGACCAAAAATCGAACCTTGTGGAACACTAGAAGTTAGATAAAAAGGGGAAGAAGTTATTCGTTACGAAACAAGCACAATAAAGAAGGTGTGAGCAAAACCAACAGTGGTGTTGACCCAAGATATTGAACTCATTAAACTTTGAGACGAAGATGACACGGTTCAGAGAGTGAAAGGCCTGAGCCAAGTCTTTATATAACACATCCGCTTGGATGTACTGTTCGATGGGGGACGCACCACTTTAAGTAAATGAAACTAAGATAGAAACTGTTAAATTACCTATGACGAAATCATGTTGCTCAGGTTACGAGAAGAGGTTCAATTATCGGATATAAACATCTCTTCGAGAAGCTTACTGAAGAAAGATAGAAGGGATATGGGGCGACGAATCTCCGACTTCAAAGATGCGGAAAATATTTCCGGATTTCTAGGAAGTAGAAAACGTACAAACTGAAACACTAAGGTTAAAGATACCAAATAAAAGAACACATAAGGTTGAAGAGAATGAATTTGTAAGGACATTCGGTAAGACAGCGGGACCACAGCTGGCGTTACTGTCTAGGTTAGCAAAAAACCTTATACTCCTATGGAGTTCGTCGGAACCAAGCAAAAAGTAATAATATCAGAAGTGCATATGTTATCAGGGAAAGATGAACTAAACTAAGAAGTTGCATAAGAAAAGAAATACGCAAACAGCTCACATATTTCTTGTGACGAGGAAGCAGAGTGGCTTTTGGTAGAGTGAATATTATCCAACTAGTATTGAATACCTTTGAAATATAATAGAACTGGTATGGTAAGTCAGTATTTCGAGAGATTTTTTGCGCTCGAGTTGTCTTCACATATAATCCTTTACAACTTAACAAAAAATGACTAATGAAGTAAGGATACACACATTATGCGAGAAAATAAGCTGAATAAAATAATCTGGCATAAATTCAACCTTATATTTAAAAAAAATATATTTTTTTGTGAAATATTACTGATCTTACCTGATTTGGCAGTGCAATCATCATGAATTGACCCCGCGGCCATATGTGCAGATAATTATGAGGCATAGCATACTGAAACGCAGAAATATAATCCACTTAGAGATTAAGTAACAAAACTTCACAATATTTCTGTTTGCCTACCTTTCCATTGTTCGCTGGAATGCAAAGTTCCATGTAGCCATGTTCGATATAACTTTGACTGAAATTGAATCCCGGCAAAGATAGCATGTGCTTTCGTACAGTACTGTAGGCACCATCACATCCTATTACAAGATCTGCTGTAGCTTTGTGCTCTGTATTTGTGGTTGGGCTGAAAGCATAAAATGAATTCGGTATCAGGAAAATTAAGTTAAAATCCATTAAAACCCAACAAAAAAAAAATTATTTTAATGGCAGATGCATTAAAAACAAAATTTAGAAATGAAAACAAATTCAAATACAAAAAAAAAACAATGGCAAAAATATGATTGTAGGAAAATATTTTTCAAAATCATTTTGAATTTGTCTCTTTGATATCTGGTTTTAAACTATTTGTAATATTAATTATCTGTAATATCATACACAGTAATGTAGTAAACAGTAATAATAAATGATACGTACTCTTTGAATGTCAGTTTCCCTTCACTTAAGGCGGCTGATATCAACTTCCGATTAAAATTCAAATGAATATTTGAATACGCTTCGGTGGCATTTAAGAGGATTTCATTCAATTTTTTCCTCCCAACTGAGTAAATACACTGAAAAATAATCAATGCGTGTTATTCAATTTATGTAGACAGAATAATTTACAAACGAGGTGAAATTCAAGCTGAGCTAACTGTATATTTATCTGGTTTTTAGCTAGTTAGATGCTACATAGCTATTTCTGAGGTTACAATAAAAGCTCTGAAACCTCATTAACGCCTACAAAATATTCTAGGCCATTAAAAATCATTTACCTGTTTGGTATTACGATCATACTGCAAAAAAGTCATGTTACCATTTAGGTCATGAACCATTCGCCCATACATGGGGATTCCGTGCCGCAGGAGTTCTTCCTCCAAACCAACCTGAGCCAAAGCCAAACGTCCCCGGGCTGACAGTGATAGATTTATGCTTCGACCTTTAGACAGTTGCACCTTGCGAATATCTAGGTATATGGAGAAACCAAAGAATGTATTCACTTCTTGGACATTGTATACTACATAATAGCATGACATTGGAAACGTGTGTATAATTTTCTTCGAAACATGTCGTCCGGTGACATACTTACCTTCTCGATATTCATACAAGTGTACTTGGTGTCCTTTTTTGCCCAGGTGCAAAGCTTCCAGCGAACCGACCTATGTAAATGGATGAAACGAAATTCGGACAGTATAATTAAATTGACGTATTTTTCTATTGTCTGGATGTTCATTAAAAAAAGTGGATGGGGACAGAAATGTTCTTGATTTATAGACGGCAATTACGTTGTTAGCTGAAGATGTTTCACAACAAAAGCCGAGTTAATGTTTGGTTTGTATGTGCTGAGTAGAATGTCAAATCACCCACTAATTTCAAGAATGACGTTAAAGCCACAACCTATCCTATTGGGGCTTTGGTTTTCATTTCTGAAGCTTATCACTTCTTTCACTTTCAGTAGTTTGCTGTTAAACTGTCTTCATTATTTATTAAATGATTTGGACGCACGTGCATTGATTATATCGCTCCTCAGATAAAATATGCAGCCCAACAATGCGTACAACAAATTATAGATGCAAAGCAGTCCAGGGTATGACAGGTTTCCTTAAGAAACCGATTTAAGAGCAGTTTGAGAATGCTATAGTTCTTCTATTCGATGTGGTGCAATATTACTGTTTTTTTTAGAGATGTCCGATTTCAAACTCGAATAAAAGAAAAAGTATCAGTCAGATCGCCTTATATTTTTCTTATTGCAAAATTTAGTTCTTTACATTTATTGTTTTAAGCTGATTTCGTGCAACTCACCACCGCAACTATCTTTCAAGTAGATAATTCTATAGGTCCAATTTTCGATCACTTTTTGTAGTTACTGGTGTCGAATATTGTCCATGATGGGAGTTATGTTGACTTCTAAAGCGTCAACCGTCACTGGTTTGCAAGCGTAGACCAACGGCATCACGTATTCCCACAAGAAGTAATCCAACGAAGTCAAACAGCACAAAATCGGTGGCCATTTGACGGGTCCATTTCTCAACATAGTGCGATTTCCGAATTTCGTTTTCAATGAATCGATGGTTGCGGATGCTGTGTGGCACGTAGCTCCGTTTTATTGAAACTACATCTCTTTCATAACCCTAGGACGCAAATTTGGGTATTAAAATAAGTCTATCATCACTCTGTACCGGCCGTTATTGTCAGTAACGCGCTTGTCGTGTTCATTTTTGAAGAAGTATGGCTCTATGATGCCACCAGTATATATAGCAAAGTAGCCTACGACACAAATTTGGGAACAAAAACTGGTGTATCATCGTTCTGTACCGGTGAAAATGGTCGGTAACGCACTTCTGGCGCTCATTTTTAAAAAAGTATGGCCCTATGATACCATCAGCAGGCAGTGCATACCATGCAGTGCATTTATGTGGATACGATAGCATCTCCATGACTAGACGGGAATTTTCCTGGCTCCGTATGTGACCATTTTGCTTGTTGACATTGTCATAGAGCTTAGTAGCTGAACGAAATTATCCCGTGAAAAAAAGGGTCAACTTCCAGTTGATTTTCGACCCATTCTCCGAACATGTGATCCTTTGGACGGTAATACAGCAGTAATTCTTGCACCAATTGGATCTTATAAGTCTTTAAAACGAGACCGTTGCCCAACATTTTTCACAAACTGGTCGGACAAATCCCAACGTCTTGCACACGGCTGCAAATCGACAAATCTAAGTTGTCAGCAACACTGGCTTTAATGGTTGTTATAATCTCTTTGGAACGTACTGCTCTCAATCTCGTCATAGGCATACAGCCCAGTAAAGTGAAGCAATTATGTGGTCTATAAAACGATCTTTATGTTTGCACAACTGAACATTGATTTTGCAATTAAATTTCCACGATTCGTAGATGATGCTGCGATATAAATCTGCTCGTAGCAATTTGTCAAACCATACTCAGTAAATGGCAGAATGACACTGACATTGACAGTTATCATCAGCTCATTTGACAGTGGTGAGTTTTAAAATGCACCACCTGTAAAAACACTCTTTGTTCCTTCAATGCACCATAAAAATTCGATTGTGAAACTCTTAAAGAAAAAAACTTTTATGGAAGAACCCATACAAGGAAGAAAAATCACGAAGAAAACATCCTTACGCTTAGATCAGAAATTTATAAACCTTGTGCAGACAGGCTTTCAACTAGTATCGATAAAAAATGTGAACGACCTACAGAAAATATTATATCAGTATCGGCGCTAAAACCAGGGTCCGCTCTTAGCCTTCTTCAATAAATTTTTCCATCTGTCCCGATTGTGAACCGATGTCTTCCAATTAGGCAACCCTAAACCATGAGCGTCATAGTCAATGTCATTCCTTAAGTGCAAACACGATCTCTCACGCTGTCATCTGCCGTAAAATCTGTCGCAAAGGATTTTCCTAGCAGGTTCTTCTTCCCTCATACGAGCCAGATGCTACTATCTACTTCTAATTAAGTAGAGAGCGTGAAACTCATAGTTCTAGTGACTCCGGAATCATCTTTCTTCACATATGGGGCCAACGATTCTCCGCAAGAGCCTCTCGACCGTGACTTGGAAGTCAGAGTGCCTTTTGCTCTGCCAGCCTGTACAACAGCTGGGATGACCCTGGCAATGATTTTCTTAAAAACTACCTTACATTAAAAGTACATTAAGTAACTTATTCCTAATTATAACTAACTTAGCCTAATTAGACCTGAATCTCAGTCTAGGTCTTAAGTCTAACTCCTCCTGTTCGCCGGATGGCCTATGTAGTTGAAAATTGCATCCGTGTGCCACCGCAGCACTGCTATCTTCGCGAGCGCACAAATGGCTCATTAGAACCACCTGTACGTCCTATTGACCGAATCAGTCCGTTCCCATGTCCGTCTGTTTGTCTGTAGAATCGTGTCGTTAGATCCACAACTCGGTCCCTAAGTGGCTTCAATCCTGACTCCTGATACAGGAAAAGGTTCTTCGGCCTTTTCTTAGTTACCGGGTTGTAGAGCCTGCCAGTGCAGAAGCGGAGGATTCTTCTTTCGAACATCATCGCTTCGATCATGACCGTCTTTGAGCAGGATGTGGATGCTTAAGTCAGGATGGGTCGAATAAGGGTCTGATAGCAAATGGATTTAGCTTTGGTGGTCATGCCCATCTTTTTGGCGCAAAGAGGTCGGAGTTGTTGAAATGCAGATTTGGCAGCCTTGATTTTCAGCCGCACAAAGAAATTAAACTTTAAAAATTCCTGGAAATCGATTCCGAGGTACTTCAGAGACGAACTAGGAGTAATCTTAGATGTTGCGAACGAGACAGCGAGTTTTTTGGTCTTGTTGCGAATTGCTTGAGATCTCCGATACTTGGAAAGATTGCGAAATATGCATAGCTGATTCTTACTGCTGTTTGGCTTGATACCCCATTCGTCAAAGTAAGGACTTAGTTGTACCAAGTACTAATCCAGGCTCTTCGCTGCTTTGAGCGCGTCTTGGATCGATGCGAATAAGAGCGTGTCATCGGCATATTGGAGGATTTGAACTTGGGCCCACTGGAATAGGTAGGTCAGCAGTAAATATGGTATAAAGAACTGGTCCAATGACTGGACCTTATGGTACTCCTGATGTCACAAGCTCTATGAGAGAATCTGCTCCATTAGCGCTGACATAGTATTGTCTGTTGGTAAGAAAGCTTGCGACAAGTCTTATTATTTATTTTAGGAGTCCAAACCTGATCAACTTAAACAGAAGACCTTCGTGCCAAACGGAATCGAAATCCTTCTCATCATCTAAAGCACTACTGTCGGAGTTTTTCGCTCATTCAAGTGAGACACAATTAGATCATGTAAGTAAGAGATGGCGTGCTGAGTGCCGTGCTTGCTCCTAAAGCCAAACTGGTGGTTAGGGATTACCTGTGTGAGCTCACAGTAGTTTTTAATCATTTCCATCCACATTTTCAGAATGAAGACGATCCTTTGAATTATGCGTTTTGAATTGTTGATTAATACATGCATATCTTTTTTTGAGCCGTGGTTATTTCTGCTGTAAGTGGGTCAGGTATTAAATAGTAATGTAGTAATTATGATAAATATCAGCATGCCAAACATCATTACTATTTATAAAATAATAAATAGGAATTCGACTACTTTCCATCGCCATTGACTTAGAAACTTAGAAACATTGCTACAGTTTATTTTTTGGCGACCGGGCTTAATGACGAAGCTTATTATTATTTCTATTTGTCTACTGTCTATTAAATTGTATCTATTCTTAATTTTTTCATGCCATTGCCATATTTTTAGAAAAGAACATAGTTACTATCGATGTCAACAATCGATTTAACAATGAATTTTCCACCGTATTTCATTAATTTAAAGAAGTTTATAAATTTACTTTTGCTCTTACATAATCGATTCATTTTGGAAATGTGATAACAAAACAAATATGAATAGAAATATAAATGATCGGATACTGGTTTTTTTTTGGGTTGTCTGGGGTAATTATACGAAGAACTCACGCTCTATACTTTTCCGTTTGCATTTATATCAATATTGTACAAGTAAATATAAACTGAAAAGCCGAATATTGACGTTTGTGTTTGGATTTTTTTCTGAACTGCTGCATGATAATTGCATGATCATATCACTTGTTACCTATTGTGCTGTTAAAAACGCGTGTAGTCGTCTTAAGGGGGTCGGATACCAAAAATATCCTAGAATTAAGCTTATTTCGCTAGTTATTTGATTAAAATTAAATCTTGCTGGAACTAATCTATGCTTTTGTCTCTTCTTTCCCAATCTTAAGATGTTAACTTGTATACGTTTATCATTTTGCTTTAGAACTCGCTGAACAAGGGTTGTTCATGGGAAGTAGAAATAGGCCGTCAGATTGTGCACGCAAGGTTTCTTGAGAACGGTTGAAGATATATAAGTCATTTTTTTTTGTGGGACTTTAGTCCCATTAATATGCAAAATTATCATAGGGGTTTCATGAAATTCTTTTCCTAACTTGAAGCACAGCAACATTTTCACTTGTGCCAAAAAACATACCATATTTCACTGCACAAAAATTAAAATTATTAAAAGTAAAAAGAATTTCACGAGACCTTCATGACAATTTGAAGGCAACTAGTAGGCAAGTTCCAAAAAATGAAGCATCTAGCTACTACGGTTTTGGGGAAACCTTGCGAGAAAACTATCAAAAAAAGTTTTGAGAAAACATTTTAGTAGTTTTACAGTAGTTCACAGCCATTTATTTTCTACTTTTCTGGATTAAAATGCCCCAGCACAATAGCTAGGTCCTTCTTTTTCAAGTTGTTTTTTGCTGCATCCTGTTCAAGATGTCACCTGGCAACTATGGCCTTCTGATTCCTTTGGTCTGCTGATGAAAATGGAAGTATTCGGATTTTTTAAGCAAGGGATAAATTTGATCCATTTTTTAATTAAATTAAGAGAGTTAGTACGATAATTTTAAGTTAGAAATATAATAATTATATCACTCTCTCTCTTTTCCCAGTTCACGGTATTTATTTAGGTTGGCTTTAACTATTTTAATACAATCAATAATTGAATTTGAATATAAATTAAAATAGAAATATTACTGAGCATGCTGCTCACATGGGAAAATATGATGGGAAAGATCGTCAAATACTAAGTGAAAAGAAGGTACTTTTTTTAATTTGGTTGCGTCAATTCCCAATTAGAATAATTAAATTATAATTAAATTATATTAAAATTAGTTAACTAATCTGTGGAGTATTCAATGAAGGTTAGTAATTTGTACTTTATTTACTATAATAATTTTAGTTTTTAACTAATCTGTTTGATAGTTGAACACACGCCGCGTAGGCGGTAGTCCTCTTTCCTAACCTTATCTAAATTAACTATTCAATTATCACGGTTACGTTATGCGGTTTTTGTGTTTTATGAATTCTGAATCACGGGAAAACTACATAAACAGCACCGCTTGAATTATAGTGTACTTTAATCAATTAACTGTATTGCTCGAGGGAGCACTGAACCTATCCAAATTTGAATTCACAGCAAAAATTTAAAAGCAAAACCCACGCTGGGCGCGAGAAAACTATGAGCTTAATACCGTTAATATTAATAGTCCAAAGTACGATTGGGCTTTCTATAGAGCATAAAGCTTTTCGAAACTCATAAGTTTTCTTGAAATTTCAATACAAATTCAATATTTTTAAATATCCGCCGAATGTGAATTCAAATTGAGGTTGCAAATGATGATGTGCTAAAAATGTAGAAAAAACTCGTCCTAGTTTGTGTGAGGTATAATATCACATACCAACTAATGAACATTTGTTTCTTATACCCGAAAAACGATTTTGAGCTCAACGACATCTCCCCCGAAATCGATTATGCATTAAATATTGTTAACGCTATCGCTCCAACAGTATTTTCATTTCAGCAATTTTCTGCATCAGATGCATTAAGCGATAAAGGAGCACGCCCACTGTCTGTTTGATGTCAACTAAGAAACGAAACTACATTCAGTACATGTGCTTACATTGCTTTCAAGCATGTACCATTTTCAAGTAAGTGCAGTCTTAACTAAATGAAGCTCAAGGATCAGAACATAAAAAAAATAGACTAAAAAAACTACAACAAACTTTTATACATTTTTGACTTTTTCGTTTTCTTGTGACATTAAAGAATAAAGAAAGATGTTGACATGTCAAAAGATGAACTTCTGGAATCACATGGAATTTGGACCAACGAAGATAAATGCACAGGTATATAGCTGCAAGTCTTTGATAACACAATTGTATCATCTTCTCAACTTCATTGATTTATGGAAAGAACGAAAATAGGAAGTAATTTTTTCGATATCAAATTCCCAGAATCGATTCTTCCTTAGCAAAAATAATCTATTATTCCTTCACGCTCACACCTGATTCTATTCTAGAAAACTGAACAGAAACGAATGAATTCAAATCAACAAAAGTATCATCTTTCAACTGTTTTTCACCTTATTCTTCGCGCTCGGGCGATATCAGAATGACTGAATCGGCAAACGGAAATAAATATGCTATCGATTGGCTTGGCATGGTTTCATTAATTAGAACTCGAGAAGGCAATGACATTTCGTTCAACTAGGACAAAATGTTGACGTGACGCCGGCCGCGGGAACTTGGTCGTGCTCGTGTACATACCATTTTAACATTTGTGGACGATGTCAGTCAACTGTAGACTACTGCAGATAGACATGAATAGACGACAGTTGTAGGCAAATGAGGATTAGTTGTGGAGGAATCCTTATTTCTGATGCTATCGTATTTATTGTTTGCTTATTAATTTACGATCGGTAATTTTGCTTGTGATAAGAATTAAGTGAGCTTGTGGCTGATGGCAGGCAGCAATCACGATAAAGCGATTAGAGTAATTAAGGACTTGTTTCTTAGACTAGAACATGGGAATGGTGTGCTTTCGTTATTTTCATAGAGTTGATAGTAAGGCTTCGTTCAGATGATTTTCAGGTTAAATCGCTTGTATGCCGGGTAGATGAGACTGCATTGATGCAAATTTATGGTTTTTGCTGTTTGATAAATTTATAACAGTAAATTAACTGATAAGATAATGAAACATTTGGTAAGATTTACTCTCAACGAAAACACATAAATCAATTAAACGCCGTATGAATTGCAGTTATTTCGATTTTTCATAGGAAAAGTAACCAAAAATAAGATAACAGCAGAAGCGATTTGTTTTTTGAGTGTACGGTTTTAGGATGAAAAGAACTAAAAAGCTCGTGATGCAGAAGTGTTTAACCCATTATCTGCCATGTAAATGGTTTTATGAAATATTTCCACAGAGATATAATTTGAAGGGGGAAAATTGCACATAGCTCGGACCTATATTCTAGACCATGAAGGGATCATCAGAGGCGGCAGAGTTAACTCAGCCGTACCAAGCTAGCTACGATTGTAGCAATGACACCTCAAAAAGCTATTATACATCAACGCCCCTTAATAAACTATATTTTTTTCTATGATAATGATTACCCTTTGAAGTGCTGGTGCTATGCCCAGTCACCGCTAAAATTATGTTGTCACACTTAATTAGTGGAGCGCTTGTATTATGCGGCTCTTAAGATAACACAAGACGAACAAATACAACCATGAGCATACGGTCAGATTCGAACCTGCGAACAGTAGATCACTTCTTTGAACTGGCGCCATAGTGAACCGAGATTAATGAATGCACAGTGCTTTCTTACCTTTACTTGTTTCATTAAATTTTTAGTTTTGTTATAGTATTTTACTGATTCTAGCATTCCAAGTGTTTACAAGTCTGTAAATTTTATACGAACGCATCATCCAGTCAAGGACATTATGTCTAACTTTAGCTGTACAAGCGAACGTACTAGTAGAAAAATTCACAATAGGTATAGGGTCAGCTGAGCAAGACAGGTTGAATTTTTTTTAATTTTGTAAAATGGTTTGTAGCGCCTGTGACGTCACGGCTGTCTGGGTTAACCAATGCCTCCTAGAAGTACGGGCCTTAGTGCAGAATAATGACGTCACACTAGACTGTCAAAGTGTCGCGAAAAACACACGTAGTCTTATGGGACGTCCGCGGGGAATCGTAAATTGTACAGGTTGTGTTAAAGTGAGTGAAGTGAAAACAAAGTAAGATCCGCGGAACAGTACTAGTAAGCAGCTAAAACACAAATTAATGCGGTGCGTGCGGTATAATTGGAAAAATTCGCTACGAAATGTTTATCGATTGGTGTTAGGTAGTGAGACGTTTTGTGTCGATTTACTGTCGATACAATTGATTGACACAAAATGCAAGCTATGACTAAATATTATTATTTATACAAAAAACTAACGTTTTATTTATATTATAGCTAAAAATCCGCACGTAAAATCTCCGTGTATATCGGCACTGCCAGATGGAAATGTCAAAATGCACGGCTAAATTGACGTCATAGTTAAAACGATTACGTAGCCTGACGGCCCGTACTTCTAGGAGGCATTGGCTTAACTGACCCTATAACCAGTGCTGCCAGATCTAGGTTTGAAAAAAACCCCACATCAGGCTCAAAAATCCCCTAAATTGTACCATTTCAACTGAAAAACCTCTAAGAAGTGTAAAAGAATAACAAAACATATCAATTAGCCACATATTTGAAATTAAATTTACAAGATTCATCGAATTTTAGATATCGTGAATTACGGAAGTTTCCCCACTAGAATGATTGTCATATACAGTTTCCGTAGAATTTATGATTCATATTATGATTCCCGTATTAAGTACAAATTTTCAGCAGTGATCTTTTTTCCGAGATTGTAGGAAACCTAAAATTTCAAAACAATATAAAAAATATTTCAAGAGTCAAAAACAAAAGACAAAGAAAGAACACACTACTTAACGTCCAACAGTAGCTGCAGTGCTAGCGGCTTAAGCTCGTGCCACACTTCACAGCTAGCCGAAGGAGAAGCTAAGGTTGAAGTTGTATTGTTCGGTCTACAAGTCTGTAGGGCAGTGTACACCTCATAGTAATAGAAAATAGAGCCGTGGTATACCACTGTCCGAAATGTATTATATATATTTTGTTCAAACTGCGACCCAGAGTCCATCAACTGTAAGCTATTAAGTGTCATCCAACTTAGAGAAAACTAGACTTGATGCTACATTTGGTGCTGCATATTATTTATTCCTAAATTCACATCTCATCTACCAACACGGTAATTAGTTTTCTTCGGGGTTTTCCCCCCAAGAAAATGTTCTCGATATTTTTTCCCCCAAAAAACCCCTAAGAGAGCTTCAAATCCCCCCTTTTGGGGGAAAAACCTTCAATCTGGCAACGCTGCCCTATACCTACTGTAGCCAAATAAGGTTGACTGACTCTACAGTCTACGCCAATCAAAGCTTTTCAGAAAACTTTCATTCTATATTTCATTCTTATACTAGTTACTTCCTTGGGTGTTTCATATCAAATTTATCATTCTGCAAAATTAAAAATTAAAGATTACTAAGTCGGCCAGCCGCAATTGATTGAATTATGTTTAACAACGACATAAACCGTAAATGTTACAGCTACTGCAGTCTCAGAATTTTTTCTGTTGCTGAAGAGATTTAGTTCCCATAAAACAGCATTTCACTAAGCAAATGATGAAGAGAAACAGTTCAAGCGCAAATATATACTTACTGTTGAAAGAGCAGGATTTGTTTGGGTTTTAGGATATATTTTAATAATTTTAATCACGAAGAAATGAAAAAAAAATTGTTTCTGAAAGTTTAATTATTTCACAACCGAGTACAAGAAAATTAATTCTAAAGAAAGCAAAAAATTATGTGCATCTATAGCATTTAAATATTTATTCATTAACAACAATTTAAATATTTTGTCATTATAAGCAATATAGCCAAAATTAGTTGACTTAGGAATGATTGATAGTTTTGCGTTCACTTAAAACCGTATAATTGATTAATGATGAAGAAATGATTAAAAAATGTTATTGCTTTTCATATATACTTCCACAAATTAGCTTCTGCACTGTTTTATTAATTTTAAAAATGTATTATTATTTCTCATTAATTTTTAATACTCGTTTTCTTCATATTCATCAAATCCTACCCTCGACCTTCTTCGCGAGAGTATTGTCGAAATATTATTTGTAGGTTTTGCACGAAGCTCAGCTTTTATTTGCTAATTGCTATTTAAAGAGAAGCACATTAACTTCTTCAACATTGATTACGGCCGTCTCTATTCTAGTCCGTCACTCTATTTCTCGTTCGGAAAATAAAATAATGATGGTTATCTCGTTTCTTTCAAAATACATGCAAATTTTTCGAAACAATGTCCGATAATACAGTTTATCACTATCTTTATCTCAAACTTCTGACATTATCCATTTGCATGTATTTTATTGGGTCTATAACTTCTGAAGTTTTTGTTGAATTTCGGTTTCATTATTGAAATTTGTGAGCTCATATTAGCACGAAACGTGTCCTTTAAATTAGCTTACACCGGCATTTCACTTTTTCTCGATTTTCAAAGCAATTTTTACACAATCGAGTTTTATTTTGAAACAAATTAAATCATACCAATAATTATATTACATCCTCTTCTCTTCACTTTTATACCCTTTTTTGCAGCCAAATATGAATTAATACATGTTGAACCTATCTTACCAAACCACCTCCGATGATGGCAACGTTCAGCCGCTTTTTCACTACTCCATTTATATTTTCGCCAGTACCGGTACGTCCTTCCATTTTTGAATATCTTCGAAAAACTTCACAAAAAACTCGTCACAAAACAGTCAAATCCGAACCCAAAAGTAAAACACTTCAAAATCAAAACCACTTATATTTCCCTATTTGCTTCATTTATTCAGAATCAGTATGATTTTTTTTTTAATAATTTTAACAACTTTAATACAAAACCCTCTAACAATTTTTTACTCTAAGCTCTAGCTATCTGTCTTGCCGGTATGTTTGAAAATGACACCCATCACTTGCACGGGCCTTAATATCACCGCCCGGTGAATACCGATCTACATACTTAGTAGATACGACGACGCATAGAAGAAACCTTAAAAATGTCGAGTGCTCAGTAGCTCAAAGCAATCAGACATTAACTTATGCATACTGCAAATCGCATAATATCTGCCAGATATGTTCGACACCTATCTATCCAGACTGTTGACATACATGTTGCAAATCATTAAACATATGTAGTCAAGACGTATAGAAAGTTTTCCTGTTTTTCATTTATTGACCTCTGTTACAATTATTTGTTTACCGCTGATGTTGTTGAGGCTGAGCATGAAATTCTAGATGATTCAGTTTGCAGTTACCAACTATGCAGACTGAAAATAATATGCGGAATTGTTGTCGTCGGATTTAAGAAGTTTTTTTTAACTGTTATGTAGCTGAAGAAGTTCGAAGCATCTTTCTATTGAGTTTTTATGACTCTGTTGTAAAAAATTCAAACTCAAAAATTCAAAATTATTTATTGCCAACTTAAATGCATATAAACAATCACTTAAATTTCTAGCTAATCGTAGATAAACATTATAATTTTAATTCCATTTTACTTAGTTTTACAATATGACCATATCGTCGCTGTGAAATCAAACCGGCATATCTGCAAAATGCATATTTTTCACCAGAGCGCTTTAAAGTTTTCGCGTGTGGGGTGTTTCCTCACAAATGCATACCGGGAAAATACCATTAGACGGCTTTGTATTCAACTATACGATATGCCGGTGCGACATAAAAATAGACGGGAAAATAAGGAATTTTTTGATACCAAAAACTCAAAAACTCAATTTTTGCAGATATGCCGGTTTGATTTAACAGCGACGATATGTAGTTCTTATTTTATATGTGTTTAATATTTCGTTGGCCACTCCACAAAGAGCAAAGCTCGAGTTGTGAGGTGGGATGGTTTAATAATTTAGTTTGTGTGGACGTTATAATAGGTCTGTTCCCGTACTTCAGCAAACTGCAGCAGTAACAGAATTTGGCAGCTGGCTTCTTTTTGCTGCAAAATTTGGCTTGCATTTTGCTTGCAGCAAAAGTACGAAAACGACTTGCTGCAAATCTATTTTAATATATTATAATAGATTCAAGTACGGGAGCAGACCTATAGTGAAATTAACTACAAGTATTCAATGAGAAAAAAATTGCTTCACTATTTATCTATTTATGCTACATCATTCAACAAAAGATAGTCCTGTACTGCATTTTTTAAAATTCTAAAGTTAAATTGTGAACATATTTCTATTGGCAAGCTACTAAACAATCTTGGAGCATAATAGAATGCATGATTAGCGGCTAAATTTGTCCTAAATTTTGGTTTGTCCTAAATTTGGAGTTCAGCTGGACGATACGAGACTCAAAACCATTGACGGTGAAATGAGTGTCTTACTGCAAATATGTTATGGTGATTATATGATTCGACTCGATTTGGACGGTTAAGGGGTCGTGAAGTTAGAGTCAAAATCAATTATATAGACCTCGATTGCCTCACATCTGATGAGGAGGTGACAGCAGCTACAAAGCGTGACTTGCGGCAGGAATGAAATAAAAATGGTGAGGAGGTTGAGCTTGTTGGTGCTAAACACAGGCTCGACATCAACATATCAAAGGTCCGGTGTTGGCGAATCCATTTGAGATACCACCATGACTATACAAGTAGTGACTTCTAGCAAACACAAGCAGCAGCAAGAAAACGCTTGGTTGGGAAACAGTTAGGCTAAAGAAATGGTAACGCCGATAAACTTAGCTTGAAAGAAGAAGTTTCATCCGTGAAGTAAGGTTCTAGTGCACGCACGTACGCGAACACATTAACTTTGGCAACAGCATTGGAATACAAGCAGCAAAGGTTGCGGGACGGCAAAACTGATAGATTTTCTGGACCCATGGGCCAAGCGCGGCCAAACTGAAAGAAAGGAATTCGAAAATTGAAATAATTGCAAAAAGATGATTTAGATTTGGTAGAAAAGTCCTAAAGTGTACATATATCTTCAAAATGCATTTATTAAAAGGAAAATTTTGTTTACTTGGTTACTAATCTGCTGTAGTTGAAATTGCGTCATATGTTTCGACAAGTATATTCAAGTGACGGGAAAACTTTTCTATTTTTAATGTACCAAATTTCTAAAAGAATTGAGTAATGTTACCCGAAGATAACTAACTACATATTTATAATTTCCGGAAAATTTACATAACGCGTGGTTGTCTCGGGTATCTTTTGAAGTTTTCTTGGCCATCTTGGACAACACAAAATGACACGGTTTTACTAGCAGTTAGCTGTTCGAGATATTTCTGCCTCAGACTGAATCATCGGCATCATCAATCAACCTTTCTCTCACTTCTACAAGTAAGCTCTGAAGTTCCACTGCCTCATATCCAGTCTCTAAGGAAATTCTTGGTATTTTGGCCATATTGATTGTTGCCTACATCTAAGATCCTCCACAAGTTTGCAGAGCTCAGAGCATACTGCACTCTTTCTTCTTATACTTCTAGTAGGAGTCTCATTTTCTGCTTTCCTCTCCCTTTTTCGGGGATTTGGAAGAAGGTATCTTCTTCCCATACGCACTTGTAGTCAAATTTCTAATTGACGCTGTTTCTACCATTCCGGAAAGCTTGGTGGTCCAGTTAGATAGCTCGCTCAACTCAAGTTAGACAACTCGCTTTTATAGAATCCTCAACGACAGTAATCTGTGATACTCCACCACAGCCAGGGTCCTTTATTACAGTCAAATATAAGATTGGGATGTACAAAAACTGAGTTTTCCTGTACTGAACGAGCCCAGTACAGATGGATTTCTAGATTGAGGTAAAAATTTCTTAGAACTCACGCGCATGCTGTTTTTCAGTCATTCTTATACTGGAGACAGACTACAATCGAACCTGGTTTCCCGAAACTCCAATGAGGTTTGAACTTTTAAACTTTCATTGGGTGACACACTGGGATAAAAGAGATGCGGAGCCCTCAACAAGGCTCACGAAACGCGATCCGGTTGTTGTGTGTTTCCACTATAAGACTAAGCGCAACTTGAGCGCAGTTTAGCGCGGGCAACGTGACATCACAAAGCGAGTTTTTTTTACTTGAACTTCCACAACCAGGTGGCGATACACAAGCCTCATGATACTTTAGCAGCCTCTCGCCCTGACAAGATGAAGCCTGAGAGGAAGGGTTATATTCCATGTTTGGTTATTTGTTTTGATTTCCAGCATACATAGTGGACTCCAAATAAAATATTAAATTTTTTATTTTAATAGAGAAAATCGTATTTTCAATCAGTATAAATCAAAATGTATGAGCATTTTTTCATGATTTATTCTCGTTTTCAGTTGACTTTTTTACACTCATTGAAAAATTGCCTCGTATTTGCCCTTACCCTTTGTGAAAGGTTTTATAAATACCAAGAGTGCAGAGCGATAGCTGGACGTTTTCGACATTTACATTTTTAATTTCTTTTTGACTTTTCTCAAAATAATGAACCTGACTCTTATACTCCTTTGCAAAAAATTAAATTGCTAGATTCAGATCTAGTTGCTAGATTTAGTTAGAATAGCATTATTGCTCAACGCATGACACCGGAGCTCGATTAGCAATTTGCCCTACCATATCCGAATGGCAACGACAGTCAATATATGGTATACCATCTATGGTGTACGTGGCCAATTTCATGGCATGCCATATCATTTCGAAAATGCCTCTAAACGGTGAGGACGTGTGCTTCATCTGAGCGTTGAATGCTGTTAAAAAGTTATTTGAAGTAGAGAGCAAAGAAATTATGCTTTTGATGAGAACTCCGCGTGTAGGATAAATCCATTTTTTGATAGGCGGGTGAAATTTCAGATGAAGGTGAAACTATTATAAGATTTGCTGGAGTACGAAGGAGGATGGAATTAAAGTCATTTAAAAAAATCCGCCGCTCATCAAAAATAGGCAGTTTCATATATTTACTCATCCTCTAAAATTGAAAAACTATCTTTCTCAAAAATAAAAAGTATTTAATTTTATTGTTCAAAATTTACGTATCATCATACGACTTTGTCGCAATTTCCTGCCATTCCATATTCTGTAAATTATTTTGATTACTCAACAAGATCTTAAAATCCCTGTAAATTCAGACATCCTACATTTTCTTATAAGAAATGGAGCATGACCACGGTCCAACGCCATTTTGAAAATCAAGAACTGGCAAAATACAGCCAGGCAGATGGCCAAGCAAATGAAATACCATATTGCTTACCATTTATGGCATGCCATAGGCCACCTCCACTAACAATTTTAAATGGCATACCATAGGAAATTGCTAGTGGAGGCGGCCTGTGAGCGATCAAAGATCTTGTTTAGTATTGATTTACAAGGAGCCCACACTGGGTGCCAAAATGTTCTAATATCTTTTCGGCTTTGAATTTGTCAAAATTTTCAATCAGTCAGCACTCATGAATTAAACGTTTCAATTCAAGTCTTCTTTTTCAAATTTAAACATTTTCTGTCCAAAGCGGTGTTCAGCATAGGCAAGAACAGATCGCATTTAACTTCGAAATCAGAATATTCGTGTAACATTCTAAAGCAGTTTTCCGGAAATATATACATTTTATGAAGCTATGAAAATAATAGCAATCTTAATCTTTTTTTTTTTTTGAAAACAGTTAAAAGACCGGGACAAACACATGTTAGATTTCATGCGATTATTACACGGAATCAGAAAAACATTATTGTAGACCTTATAGCACTTTCGCAATTGAGGAATAACTGAACAACAAACTGGCTGTGTGTTGTTTGTTTGGTTTTTTTTTAAATTTTAATTATTGTTTATTTTGGAGTTTTGTAAAGCTTATATCAATGCACACTGACACTGCACTTTGTGCTAAGTTCAATTTTACAAGAAATTGTTTCACAAAGATTCAGAAAACTACGATGAGGATATTTTAGACACTAAAATTACATCTACACACCACCAGATATCAAATTTCATGAATCAAGGAACGCGTTGCATTTAATGTCATGGTTTTTTGAAAATTATGGTAGCATACTTTTTACTGCTCACAAAAGGGTTCAGTAATAAAAATGTTGAACGTAGACCGTAGACAACTTAAAATCAGCATTTAATTTCGCTTCCACTTTTCCTTTCGATCTTTTCTAGACATTCAATATTATGAATCATATCAGTTTCGTTAACTCAACGTTCATTCTAGCCAAGTTGCCTTACCAGCAGCTTTCAATGAAATAGATTTTCCGAAATTCGTTTACTACCGAAGATCGTTCGAAACATTTTCCGCTTACTCTTGAGATGTGTTGGAAAATATTCTATTTTTGATCCTCTGAAATATCAGCCCAGAATCACATCCATAGAGAACATAGCCATTCTGTGGGGAATTCGCTCCATCATTGTCCGAACGTTTGCACAGATGCGAACGAATTAAATTCGGAAAATATTCGAGAGAAACTCACGAAAAATGGTCCGATGTATCAACAAGTTGGTAAGGTGGATTTTCGGTTTTTTTTTTGTGAAGTTCAACGTGGCCAACAACTGTCGGAAAATATATGAATGTGATGGTTGAACTGCAAAATTAAGGGAGCAACATATAGAAGTAGACATATATATTACAGAAAGGAATAAACAATATGTAAATGTGAGAACGTCATGTCTAATGTTTTAAATCATCGCAATATTACATCAAACCAATCCAAAGTTATTTCACAAGCAAGATGGACGAATGAACTGAATAGAAATTTTCCCGCTGGGAAGTATTCTCTCGGTCTTAATACAACACTAATACCACTACTCATTCAAATTCGATCGCATTTTCGTTCAAAACACTTTCAAAAACCAGCAACAACAAGCAGGAAAATCTTCATTCTCTTATTGGGCACGGATATATTCAAACAAAAATGGTCAGTTACGAGCGGACCTCTGAAAAGAGCGGAACTTAGGGATAGAGTCCGCGAAAAATTCATTTTCCTTCACTTTAAAAATACTACACATTTAAATTTATTTTTTGCGGCTTTCTAAAGGGATCATCATTTTATTCTTAGTTTTATAAATTACTTCATTAATCGAGCAAAATGCATTTTTCGCGTTTGAAAGTGATACGTTTCGTAGTGTGTACGCTACTTCTAATTAGTTCTCCCGGGTTAATTGATTGTGCGAAAAAAGGATCGTCGCAGGCTGCCCCGCCAGCATCATCACCAGCAATTGCTGAGCCCATTATCGAGGAAGTCAATGCTAAGCAATTGGAAAAGATCTTAAACGATAAGGATTACGTAGCCGTATTCTGGTGTAAGTGACTATCACAGAGACATCTAGAATTTTTCATTTCGAGTAAAATAAAGATTTTCCATGGGATATTTCGCAACTTTGTTACAGTGCTGAAAAGTTTAGGTGCTATGAGCAGGAACGAAACGTGAAGTTGTGCATGTGATAGTTAAGAAATTAAAAGACATCTGAAACTGCAGTGATTTTCTTAGCCGATTTTGCGAAATTCCTGCGAATAATTCACACAATCACGCCTTTTTCCCGAATGAATCTGGCGTAGCTTAGATGTCTATTTTCAAAAAGCTCTTCAGTCTGTGATTTATGTGCTCCTTGCGAATTTTCCAATCTGAGCATGTGTCTGTGATATTTCGAATGTGCTTCACTGTATATGGCTGCGAGCAAGAGTCGCTCCAATAACTGATTGAAATATTCGGTTACATAATGGAATTCATCGAATCTTTGACGTGGCTTTCACAACCTCTGACAAGTGTCTCTTTGAAAAGACTAATCTGAAATTGACCCCATTTTAACCATAAATTAAAACCGATGTGTGCTCATTTCATTACAAGATGTATCTGACTTTTGTGACCTGGCTGGTACAATTTACAGTCCTTGCAAACCGCCGCTGCCATCATGGCAAGAAAAACATTTCACTATCACCTTCGTGTATTTAAAATAGCAAATATCTCGATTGGCATCAGAGAATACGGTGGCCAGCAGTCTTTTGAGCAAAATGCGTGTGCGTTTCAGTGTTGCCAGACATGTGGGCGGTATTCATGATGTCAAATCGTCCAAAATATCATCGTCATTGTTCTGTTACAGATTGCACCAAAACTTTGGTTGAAATTGTATATAGTATTTTTTTGGATTGAATTTTCTATTTGTTCAGAAAAAAATAATTCATAGCATTTGAAACACACTCAGCATTTGAGTTATTTTAAGCATTAAAATTATAGTTAGTCCCTGTTAAATTGAGGAAGAACGAATCTAATTCGAACTTGGAATTCTGCCACCGATATTCTATGAAATCATAACCACAATACATTTCTCCAGTGATTCGACCAAGAACGTTTGCATTCGCTCGAAGTTGGCAGCCCTGCTTCTGTCTGCATAGCATCGTGATAAAACAGAATTTCAAACCGAAAGACTGATTTCTAGTGCAATCTATAAATACGAATTCAAATGCACACAATCTACATCAACAGTGCTGTTAACTTGCATCTGAAATTGTATTTTCTCTTAGAATCGAGAAAAATTATGAAAACACTCATCTGGTTTGAAATTCACAGCAAAACGAAATATCTTACATGATGCGAATCCGAATATTCTGCGAAAAAAATTCTGTCAGACTTTCACTGTTAGTCAGTGCGTTGGATGCACACTTGTAATTCATTGTATGTTTTGTTAGTTTCAAGCACTTCCCATAAATTATATTGTCCGTGCCAAGAAAACCGAAAAATATTTCGAATATCTGGTGATAGGAACAACAATGCACATGGCACGAAGATAGATGTAAAAGTTTTATGACACAAAATTCAATATCATTAAAGAAGTATACTTCACATCAAGCATGGCGAAACATTTTCGAATTGAAAAATTTTCAATCGAAATTCGATTTCTGCACAAAATTTACCTTCGCAACCTGCCCTAAGGGAAGATGTTCAACTGAAGCATTTATTATGAGAGTGAACACTTCACTCAAGAATGTCTTTTTGATTTTATATTCATTCGAATATGTATATTTAAATATGTATGTTTTCGTTTCGGATCAAAATCTATTCTGGCAAGACAGTTTTTTTTTTATTTATTTTTAGCAAAATATAATTCAGATTATTCAAACGAATGGCAAAGTGTAGCATCATCATTATTTTTTCACATTCATTTTGTTTATTAGACTCGTTCACAATTCTCACCTATCTATAAACAACCCGTCGGTCGTTTTATCGATGTATTCGTACAGATGAAAATTATTTTAAATTGAACTTAGACGAGTCTATATTTCATGGAAAGTTTTTGATCGTAATTTGCAAATACGGTCACACTTTTTGGAGACGAACAAGAGTTTATTTTCGACATGAATCAATATTTTGCATTGTTTGCTAACGGTGATTTATCCCTAAAAGCGATCAAGATTTAATTTCAAAATAATCTGAGCGCAATAGTTTACTGGGCTCTTTTTTTGTCTAACAGCCTAGCTATTTTTCTAAAAGCTTAATTCAGATTGCTTGGAAAATAACAAGTTCAATCATCTGAATCGTTTGTACAAAGCTTATTTCTAGATTCAGCTTTGCGTTATATTACCGTATGCTCTAATCTATATTTACTTCAGACAAATGACTTACCAATAGTAAAAAAGGATACTGGGAAATTTCACATTGACTCAACATATTGTGGCAGTTATGTGATGTGTAATTTTGAACATGTATGCTTCGTCTTACGCCTTATGTCTGACAAACCAGTAAATTTAGTCATAAAACTTGGCTCCTGATTAATATATATTATAGCTACAAGATTAAACCAGCAATAAAACTATATAAGCTTGGATTACTCAGGCCGTTGTTGCAGTCAGCAGTCAGATTGGCTGGCGATCTCACAGGCACCATGGCTTTCGAAAAGAATATTCAACAATCGATACCATCTCAAAGTTTGCTGAGGCACTAGCAAGAGCGCAGGAGGCATGCAATCACACTAGACCTGACGTCCTACTAGTAAAAAAGGACGTACAAACAACCTCAACTCGGCGAGATTGGCAGGCATCCTTTGTGTCCTTGAGCAAAATTTTCGGTTTGTTGGCAACTTACTAGTTTTGATGCGTGTCTACCTTAGGGCGCGATGGTTGCTCTATGACATCGGGGAAGGAGTCAAAAAGAAGGCTGTTACTTCAGATTTAGCTCAGGGGTCAATCTTAGGATCTGGACTCTGGGCATCATGTACAATGATCTGCTGCGTCTGAAAATAGGTTACGCCGATGACATTGCAGCGGCAATCACTTCCGTATCTGCTGATTTTGCACAAATTAGACTGAACCAAGTCATGAGGAGGGTAGAGCGATAGATCACCGAGCACAGCTTTCAGCCGGAGGGCTTAAAGACAAAGCGGGGGATACCAGCTGTCATATCCATGATAATTGGCTTCGTCGAGGTCCAGAGAAACAAGTCGGTGAGGTATCTTGGAGTAGCCCTGGAAACTAATCTCGATTATTGGGATCATATCCGCAGGGCATGTGATCACTTCGCTGAGCGAGCTAATGGCCACTGTTGGCGGACCTAGTGAGACGACCACCTATTCTGTCTTGCCATATAGGGCCAAAATATCCACGCCAAACTAAGAAATTCCGGAAGTGCATTGACATTTTCTAGCGCAAATGTGGCCTGCATATCGCCTGCAGCTCTCGCATGGTCTCAGAAGAGGCCGTGATAGTGGTACTGAAAGTAGTGCCAATAAATCTACTAGCGTGAAATCGCTAGGAGGGGTACCTCTGGACAGGGGTACCTCTGGCTCTGACCCACGCACGTATCCAACATCTCAAACTTTGGCAACAACGTAGGAGTGAAAGTAGTAAAGGACGCTGAACAGATAATCTCATTGGTGTTATGAACCTTGGACATTTTTTTTTCTAGTGTAGATGGCAAAAAAAATATGCTTACCAGATCCCCGGGTGACCTATCACCTCGGGGTATGTGAGGTTTGACTCACTAAAAAAAAGGACCATCTACAAGCCCACGAAGTTCTGAGTCGGGACCCGCCTAAGCACTGCTTCGACCCGGTCGTGCTGACTCACCCATCGGTAACCACGGACTTCAGAAACTACCACAGCTCATGGGTCGGTAAGGCAACCCTCCTCCCGCTTTATCCGCAGCACTTTCTCAACATATGTTGAGACTGCGCGCCAGTTCTCTTCGTTTCGCAGCATTGCTTCCACGATCGTCTCAGACGTTGCCAGGCCAATCGTGGACTCAATGGTGCGCTTCAAACTTACGAAGCGACTGCACATAAAGAATGTGTGCTGAGCATCATCGACCTCAGTCACACAGTACCGGCAGTACGGTGTGAATGAGCCTTGAACTAGCCACACCCACGAAGACTTTGTCAATTATTGACAGAGCCCGATTACTTCAGGAAATACCTAGTTTTTCAGCTCGATGATGTTCAGTATACATTCTTTATATGCGATCACTTCGCGAATTTGAGGTGCACCATTGAACCTTCTTTGGTCTGGTCACGCCTGAGACGATGGAATATGTAATGTCGCAAAACGAGAAGAACTAGCGCACCGTCGCTACAAACGTAGGGCAAGTACTGCGGATAATGAGAATGAGCTACCGTCCCATGAGCTGTGGTAGTTTCTAAAGCACTGTAGTCCACGATGGGTGAGTCGGCACGACCGGGTTGAGGTGATGCTTAAGTGGGTCTCAGCTCGGAACTTCGGGGGCTTGTAGGTCATCCAGGGATTTTATAAGGAGATTCTGTGCCACCCATACTAGATGGGGAAAACTCTAGCGCATAAGAACCGCTAAAAATACTAATGTTGGAAGATAAGTAGAGGAATCATGCAGATTTTCAGTGCATATTCTACCATACATGCTACTTTTTAATTTTGAAAAATATCCTATATATTTTATTTTGTACTATCATCAGCAACTAAGTAACTAAAGTTAGACAAGTCAAGTTCCTGAAACTATTTTATGTCACACACAGATGTTTTCACTTCCAATAAATACAGTCAATAACAAATAAGTCGTCAAAAAAGATTGCAATTCACTTCAAGCTCATAAAAATTGCTATAAAACTACTTTCCAGAAAGCTCTTGAATTAATTACGACCTGTTTTCAATCCAAAGCGTGTAAAATGCATTTTGAAGCTAATTTGGCTATTAGACTGCTTGTTTTTCTCACAAAACATCCTCTAAAATACTAACACCCTAACCCCTGCCAACAACCTAATTAGAAATCAGTCAGCTATAAATAAATTAAAAGTAGATAAAAATATCGCTTTTAGAACTGACAATCGCAATCAAAACAAACCGATTGCTTTAATTAGAAATGGCCTTCTGCTTTGTCGAACCTGTCCATCGACAAACAATATCTTCGATTGTAGAATGCTTTGCATATACATATCTAATTTAAGGGGTTAACGGGCTACTTATCAGGAATTAATATTGGATAAACATTAGGGAGTGAGTTTAAATTTCTTTATCGAAGAAAAATACAATTTCATCCACATATGTCTGTCTTTCGCGCCTTTCGATGACTTCCGTGCGCGGTCGATCGCTGTACATGATTTTGCGTGCATTGGTATTCAGAAACGAAAAATAATATATTCTTTAAGCAAATTGCATAAGCTCTCTGATGTCGGAGGATTTCTTTTTTTCTCATCTTTGGAAACGAAAAAAAAATCCTGAATTATTTTTTCGCTTTCCGGCTCAATAATTGGCCATATTATTGTTAATAATTATTGAACACAAAATCAAAAGGAAAAAAGTACTTACTATTTTTCTGAATATGTATAAAAAATGTCAAGTCGATTCATAGATTAATTCCTGAGATATGGTGTACACCGTTTAGTGTACACCATATTTCAGAATGTAATCGGTGAATCGACTTGAAATTTGGTACACATGATATCTCAACATAGTGTCAAGAAAAACGTGTTTAAAGTTTGAAGACGGTTTTTCCAAGTGAAAAAAAAAATATTTTACATGTCTTACTGTCAATCTGCCATTCTAGCCTCGTATATTAAACCTTCCTCTTCATACATAGCCTCTTCAAGAGCTGATCAAATCGTTTTTCTCTCAACTCATCCTTCTTTTGAGGCTTCATAAGCTTGATTTTCGGCAATTGAAATCTTGGCATCATTCACATCGTCACAGATTGCAGCGGCATTTAGTCCAGTTACTACATCCATGAATAGCACTCGCGTAGCCTTTGTCGAAAATGCCAGCTGCAATGTAGGATTTTATGACATATGTATGTATGTTCTATTGAAATAAGATACACTCCGGATAACAGTGAAAAAGGATCGGTTGACTGAAACACTGCTGGCTCGCACGTCTGGCTGAGCACCAAATTCTTACCTGAAGCTAAAAATGCTCTAACTCAAAGTTTTTTTCGCATATTAATCCAAATTGTTCAAACTATTTTTAATAGGAAAAAAAGTTTAAAATTTTTACTCTGTACCCTTAAGACCACCTCCAGCAATTCTACCTACGATTAAATGAAAATAATTTTTTTTTTGTTAAATATTAATGATTATAGTTAGCTGTCAGCAGACTATTTGGCAAGCACTACTTCTTAGATAAACAGATGAAATTAAAATACTCAGATCAGGCCACATTCAGAAGACATTCAAATAACAAATTCAAATTTCAGACAAATGAGTGGACTTTCACTTATTTTCATCAGAAGTAAAGAAAGTTAGATTGCACTTTCTCGCTTTCGTTGCTAAGCCTATCACGAGCTCAATAGTTGATTTTATTTTATGTACATATTTTAACAGATCTTTGTTTCGACTTTTGTGGCTTATATGGCCACGCATACACAACTCAATATGCAAGAGTCCTAAATGGGAAGAGTGTTTTAAGTTGATGACTTGTTTTTCAGCTATTGCAAAAAGATTCGGTCTAGTGCTAGCCAAAATGTCACCCGTTGTGCAGGAAATTCATTCGAACATTCTTCCACTATAACGGCATCAATCAAAATAATTAAATCATGAATCCCAGACTCTAGACGTTCGACTAATAGTCACTAGCCCCTAGAACTGATTTATTCAATTTCTTGACCGAAACATCCCTGCATCATCTGTCAATTGCATTTACAACGTCCGAACAAACCCAACAGACCGGTAACAAATTTCTAAAATGAAAAATTAGTTTTAATGACACATCGTCGGCCAAGTTCATATTTTTGCATTGCAAAAGTATGAGCAGTGAGCATCCTTGACTGTATGGTTAGCAATTATTCTTTCGCATAATGTGCCACCGCCACCGCCGCTAAAGTTTCGGACCATCCTCGCTTCTGGTTTTTCTTGTTATTTTTGGCTCGTGTCATCCGCTACTTTCAATTTCATACAGACACTCCTTTAATAAATTTTCTTTAATTCACCAGCCGACTAATTGTTCAAAATAAATTTTATGAATTAGACCCACGTTTCATTTAATATCTTCAAGACATTTTGGCAAAGTGATTTTGATATAGGGGATAATTCATAAAGTTTCAATTGAATGTACCATCAGGAAACATAAATGTTTAAATCGTATTCAACAGCCAGTCGAAGTTCGTTTTGTGGGTGAAATGATTTTCGGTAAAAAAAATAAACTATAGTTTCTTAATTCCGGCAATCTAGCTTAAATCTGACATATATTAAGTATTCTAGAAGAATCAAACAATCATTGGAATGAATACCTATCGTACAAATTGGACGCCTCCCAAACTTTTCAATCCAATGAGTTAGACCCACATAAACTTAAGAATATACAGAAAAACATCCTAACGGAAAAAATTAAAGCCTCGCCAGAGTTTTTAGAAAAATAAAGATTCCATCAATAAAAAACTGGGAGTATTAAGTAAAATTAGTATTTTAAGCGTATATGATATGTGAAAATCTCATTTATTTGGAAAATGTATTCTAGGTAAATTTCAATTAAATTGATAAACATCAATAATTTTAAAATCATTTTCCCAGAACCGATTCCCAGAATTTCGTGTGAACATTGTCTCCTACACAGCTCCGATCGAAAGAAAAACTGCCTTCATTTCGTTTCATTTCAAGACCCATCACAACAAATTAAGTTCACATCGCAAAGCTGTTTGTGATAAAAATAAATGGAAGCAGAAAAGTATTTGCATGAGTGAATATATAGAATCTATGCCGAACTAGCGACACAGTCGACGAACTCGAGAATATGTGTAGATACTTTCGTAATTCGCGTTTTCATCGTATTGAAGAAGCAAGCAATAACGATGACAGATGATGTTCTTTACGATTTACCATATGTGACATTCTTGCCGGCAAACTTTGGTTCTGTACTGCTGCATATTACGTATGTGCGTACCGACATTATGAACGAATGGACGATCTCTGACATAATACTTGATATGTTGTAATTGCAACAATGTATGAAAGAAGAAAAGAAGCAGCTGGCAAATTGTGCAGGATGTTAATATGTACAAGGAAATGAGTGAATTGGATGTCATTTGTGTGAGCTATTTAGTTTTCGTGTTCCTACATGGGATGAAAATTGTGTTTTTTTTGGAAATAAGTGATTTGCACACAGAAAAATAAACATAGCATCAGACGCCTTAATTTATAGACTTCTGGCGCTATGTACATAGCCGATCTCGGGATTGTGATCTAATATGGCACTAAATGCCATAGTACTTGTCGAACAATTCATAGGTTTAGGTGTGCTATGTATTATAGTCTTTAACGCCATGCATTATAGCGCTCAGCGCCATTTATTATAGCCCACGACACCATGTATTATGGCCTTCTACGCAATGTGTTAAGGAAAGGATGTATAGCCGTTGAGGCGTTGAACACAGCATTGTAGGCTATAGTACATAGCGTGGAGGATGACGTTACATGACGTCGCGCGCTATCATATATGGTGTTGAGGTCCACAATACACAGCGCCTACTCTGATGTATTTTATACAGCGAACAATATACCCCTTTTCGCCATGAAAAAAAATCCATATAGCGCCCAGTCTTATGTGATATAGCGCATTGTTTGTGGTTTCGAAAGCTATATATATAGTAGCTATAGTAACATGGCTCCCAGCACAATAATCGCGGAATCTGCATAGCGCATACTCACAGCAGCTATGACCCCACAAGCAATGTATGACGTGGAGGGCTGCAATACGTGGCGTTGAAAGCTATAATGCTAGTGCTTACTTTCTACTCCTTTGTATTTCGCACCTTGTACAAAGGCTTCTGGCGCTGTATTTTATCACAATCCCAAAATCGGTTACGAACATAGCGTCAGTAGTCCTTAAATTATGACGTCTGGTATCATGTGTGTTTTCAGCCAGGTACTATTAAAATAGAACTACTTACATTCGATTACAGAGCACCTTAGACTCATGGTTACATTAAAAAAACAACAATATCTGTAGGTTTTTTTAGTAACTTTACTAACTGTTGGCTTCATGCAAGAAACTTCAGCTAGTTTTAGAATCTTACATACTAGGACAAATGATGTGCACCCCTCACAGTTGAGGACGTGTATATGTGGGACGAAAGTTACGTTAATGACATAAAAATAGAGAGCCCCAACTTTACAATATACATAACCTTACAACATAAAGTTACACAACGTGTACCATAAAGTTACAATATAAATAACGTAAGACAGTTTGATAACTAAAGAAAGTGACGACAACTTTTTTGTTCTGCGTTCAAAATAGAAGATCTAATGGGTCAATTGTTTTCAATCGATGGAATTCAGGTTTCTATGGGATAATATTCTTTTGGTCAGCTTGTTGGGATGGTGAGCAAGGATTGCAATATATTTTCCACTGCAGCTCAAAATTTCCTTTGCTATTTCCTCACCGTGCCAGGTCCTTGGCACTTTCTTTGAATGATATTAATGTTTGACGGGCAAGCTGCTCCACAGACTTGTAAGCCATTAGCCCATATTGACTTCAGGATAGATTAGTAGACGAGTATTTTAGAGCCAAAAGAAAGTTTGATGTGCTATTGAACAACCATTTAAAGTTGATGAATTTGAGCTTCAACTGCTGGTCTGCCACTTCAGTGTGTCGTTTTTAATTTAACCTTCTGTCAAGGTGCATTTCGAAATAGTTCACTTCATTACTTGAGTACTGATACATGTTTTACAAGTAGGTATACTTCAGGACAAGTTAGTTTTAACAATACGAACGGAACATGGCCGCATTTGGTTTCATTCATTCTGATTCTCCATATTACTAGCCATTCTTCTAGAAGTGAGATGTGGTCTTGCACTATGTGGGATGCCATAGCTGGATCTGAATCAGTGCAAAGAATAGCGTCGTCATCAAACACCTGTAGGTGTTTTGTCGCTTATAAAGATATCAGATGCGAAGATTGTATAGAGTATAGGGTCCAAAGCACTTCCCTCAGGTACATCAGTATGCTGTCGATATTTATAGGTATAATAGCGCTTATATCTAACCTGGAATGTATGGTCAGTTAGGTAAGAGAAGAGCATTTCACTGAAGCTTTTCGGAAGCACTGATTTGATTTTGAAGATGAATCCTTTTTACCAAACTTTGCCGAAGGCTTGAGCTACTTTTAAAAAGACTGCTGAACAACTGCTTCTTATCTTCGAATGCTATTTTAATATCTGATAGCATTTGATGGACCTGTTGGATGATGCTGTGAGTTTCTCAAACCCCGAAATGGTGATCTGGAATTTTCCTTCCATGCTTAAGTATTGGAAGTAAAGTTCTCAGCAGAACTTTCTCGAAAACTTTAGAGATGCAGAACAAAAGATTAATAGGTCTGTATAACTTCACTTGGAAAAGTCTTTACCAGGTTTGGAGATCATTTTGATCACGCCTTTATTCCAAGCTCTAGGAAAACATCCGATTCGGAATATGACGTTGAAGAGACTAGACAGTCAAGAACATATGATCGGTGGCAACTGTCTGAATAAATATTTATAGATGTTGTAAATATTTCAGATTTATCGATGTAACATCTTGATTTATGTCACCAGCATCATTGATATAAATCATCATCATCATCGTGACACAAAAGCCCAACGACGGGTCTTGGCCGCCTGGATCGTTGTGCTCCAATTATCTCGGTCAAGTGACCGCGTCCTCCAGTCTTAGAATCGCAGTAGTTGCTCGGCGTCCGCATATACTGAGCTCTCCCAACGATTCTTCGTCAAACCACTCATTTTGCGCTCGTCGGGCGTTGTATCCCACGATGTTGTCTGCAACATCCTTGACTATATTTTTGAGTTCTTCCCAAAACCCGTGGACATCTGCGTTGCTAGAGTCGCGCAACATTCGTGAGAGCCTTTCCTCAAGCGCGGTTGTATACGCCTGCGCCGTATCATCGTTCAGCAGATTCTTAACCGCGAAGATTTTGGGTGGGCTGAATATCGAATGGTGCACTGAGGAAATTCTGCACCGATATGTTGTTTTCGCCAGATGATGATCGGAGTCACAGTTAGCTCCACGATACGACTGATTACCCATCAAACTTGACGCCCATCTCATGTTGATAACGACGTGGTTGATTTGGTTCACGGTATATGCGTCTAGAGATTCCCAGGTCTGCTTATGAATGTGACGGTGTGGATGGAAAGTAAGTTGAGCTTACAACAAGGTTCCTGATGCAGGCGAAGTCCATTATACGTTGGCCGTTATTGTTTCTGATCTGGGGCCTAAAATTGAGAGCGATTTCATTCACAGTATCAAATAAAGTCAGGTTTATATTCAGACTAAGTTTACTCAAAGCCTAGTATTTCTAGTAGCTCCGAGTATCTAAGAAAAATTGATATCATACAATAATAATTACCGAATACTATATTAATAAATACTGAGACTAATTAAATCTTGCTAATTAAACCCTAACAGATTTGTAGTCTCAAAGTCTGGTATCCAATCATCAGACATTGTTCATAATTTGACTTGAGTCAAAGAGTAGTAAAGCGCTCTTTTTACGCATCTCAAAGCATACTTTTTGATACGATTTGTTAGAACCAACCCAATATCCACATTATTATTCGAAGAAGAGAAATTAAAGAGACTTCGCAATTGAATGCAAGTACGAGTAGCATCTGCCTAGGTTACTTAACTCAAAAAACTAGCCAATTGGCTGGAATCTCCCTAACAGCTAGACATCACACAGGAATAAATGGTAAACTAATTCAATATTTTTCTGTAAATAGATGCTCTTGACGCTATAGATCCACCTATTCATAATGAATTTTGAAAGCCCTCTTCACAGGGTGAGTGGAAATTTAAAACCTAATTTTTCCGTAAACGCTTCCAATCGAACTAGATTCTGTTGATCTCTCGTTCTAATTTCAACACCTATTTTCTAACTTTCAACAGTTTTCAAACCTGATAGTCAAAAGATTACAGCAATTTCAAATTTAAAGTCACAAATTTTGCCTAAAGCCTTGGAAATCTCTGAATATTTTGTAAATCTAAGTTTTATTAAACCAGGCAGGGACCATATTTTTATACACGCAAAGCTTGTCAAGATACTTGTGCTCGAAAATCGGTTTTGTCACCATTTTAAATCCCCCGCAGTGTTGCACAAAGTGTTTTCACTTGAGCATTCGACATTTTTTTTGCAGTACCATATGTATTGAGTGGCAACCTGTAATCTGTTGGAACAAAGTTTCGAAGTTTCGGAGGGTCTTTAGATGTTTCAGTTGCTGTTAAAAATCAAATTTAAATTTTATGATTTCCATTTATTCGATATGTATGGCAATTGCCTCGCATTTTCAGATGTGCATGTACCAGATTTACATTGAAAAAGTACGTACAATACCTTCTTCAAACTATGTACATATGTATTTCTATAAAATATTGAGGCGTATGAATACTCATCAAAATTTTACATGACGAATTTGTCTTCATTATTTTAAATAGCATGAGTTTATGTTAACTATCAAGAAGTTCTGCGGCACACATAAGCATGCTAAAACGATGTGTTAGCCTATTAGTATACTGTCAGTATGAGGGTTTAATTTGACTGTTTTCCAGCTTTAATTTTCATATGAGCTTGAATTAGCTTGAATCGAAACATATCCGTCTACCGTTTGGGGAAACGCCATTAACATTACAATTAACAACCAAGCTAGGCGCACTAGGCATACACGTCTTCTGAGGGAATATCAGCACCCCACAGGCTACGGGTATAATGAACCCATTAGTAGATGTTGTCGAGTATTTAACAGTATAAGCCAGCACTACTCTCCAGATATTTCCAAATATACCTTCAAAAATAACTTGACAAAGGCTTTATTAACATCATAGTCCAGCTATTACCCTTCCTTAATTGCGTGAAGTAAATATAAGTTAAATGTTTTCATTATACTTTAATTATAAGATTTAATGTTTCATTGTCATAAGTAATATTATGTTTCTGTCTTAATTGCATAGATAAATGTTGTTTTTTGATGCCTTGCTTGGCAAATAAATAAATAAATAAATATGTGGCTGAAAAGTGAATAGTTTAGTGTACTTACACTTTCCATTCATCCCTGTTCAATGTATGCTTAACTACAGTTCCGGAAATAGCGATCGCATTGAGCTATCAACGTGGGTCATTCAGTCTACGACCAAGCCTCCTCGCAGCGTTCGTTTTTTATTTGAATATTTTACAAAACGGTATCTGTTCGCGCATGCTGTCTGTCCAATCCACCACATACCTATTCATACACCTTGCTTTAGGAACCTTGACAACATTCTTATTGATCTCACCACGGCTATCCTAAACATTTCCAATCACTATAGCTAAGAACTTTTATATGTATTAATTTGTTGGCACAGAAAATCGTGCTCGTATGCTTCTAATGGATCAACCACATGTGTTGTTGACTCTCAATTCGAAATGCCGCCTTTAATTGTAAAAATAGCACTACCCACTGGCATATGCATAGGTATGTGTTTAAATACGTCTTCTGATTTTACATAGCCACAAAAATTACCATCCCTTGCTGTGCTCCTGATTAATAGTCTCGGCGTTCAATCTATTCGATTTTTTTTCGAATAGTGAAAATTTAGGTTATTCATTCAAAATTAACGAATCGGAAAGAAAAGATTTTTTGCACATGCATACGCTTTCAGCTTTCGAATTTCGGCACACAATGTGGGCATCATGCAACAGGTGCGCAAGCATAATAGTTGTTACGGTCCTATTTATTGACAAATTACAACAAAAAATTTGCAAATAGCTCCTAAGCAACTACTAAGGCTCGAATTTCGAATACAAGAGCTTGAAAATTATGATTTTCACTATTTGTTTAGAACTATAAATTTATCTCCAGTGGATTTATTATTCATACGTGCGATTGTAATGAAATCTCGTGAGCGTATTAATGTGTGAGGGGAAAATAATGTTAGCATTGTAGTAGGCTTTTTCTATCTATATAAATTGTAACTTCTCCATTAAACACTGTTTTGAATTTGTGTTTCCGTGCAGGAGCCAATTGAAATACAGTTACACTAACATATAAATTATTTTGGAACAACTAACAAAATACGAAAATGTTTATTCAGCTCTTACTGCTAATTTAATTCCCAAATTAAAACTAATTTATGTTTGAATAAATGAATTAAGATTTTTATCCAAAAAAAATATTACTTGAATGTTTAAGTTATTAAAATTTCATAAGAACTGAAGAATTGAACTTTGATTGCTTTAAATATAATATGTAGCTCTGTCAATTTCTCTCGCATGTGTCTCCGTACTGCCATAGCTAAGCACTTGTCTTAAAAGGTAAACCGATTCAGGGGCATAAACCACTAGAATTAATTTCAGCCCCACAGTTGGGGTAGTTTTCCATGCACCTGTGGTACTTTGCACCCTTGCACCATGCTATCGCTCTATATACCAAAATTGACCTCAACGTCCATGTGAATATATAGTACGCCAACCGACGTTTAAAACTCTAGATGTTGGAGTAAACAGATCAGTAGTGCGTGAGCCTTACCAATTACTTCTAATCGACCCCATGTTCAATTTCCTGTCTAGCATAAGACCGAAGTGTATTACACTATCAACACGTTTTTAATGGTATCCTATTGAGAGTGGATGTGGTAAAAGAGGGTACAATTTTATCGGGTTTGAACTAAAATTGACTTTTTTGCCCCAGATATGGATCTGCTCTAGCGCCAATTATATAAGTTTAAAAAAAAAAGTTTGGGGGAGGGCATCCCTCACAAGTATGAAAATAGTATCAGCATATGCTACCGTCTCAGAAGCACTGGCTCTTAAATTTTCCAGTATCCCGTTGACTGGTCAATAAGAGTGCCGATATTAGCTCCTACACAGGTCTCCAAAAACGTGATATCAATTTGCCTGCTTTCGAGCCCCTACTCCAAGTGGAGTCAAGGCGTACTTAACAGTGGTATTGTTGAAAGCTCTTTCTATGTCTAGTAAGACAGCAAAAGTGAATTCTTTTCACTGCAAAGATTTTTGTATCATAGAACCCCCCCTGTGCTATCTCTACTGATCTGTCCACTAGATATGCGTGCAAATGCATACACAATGCCGCGGCATCAATCGAGCTCTCGATATGTGAATCCACTAGACCTTCTAGTTTTTTAACAGGAAAGAGGTTCAGCTATTTGTTCTAAGATCCTTCTTATGGTAATTCATCGTGCTGAATTTTGGAAAGAATACTATTCTAGACTGTGTCATCGGTCGTGAAGTCTAGTGAGTAGAGCATCAAATTCACACTCAAATAAGGCACCGCACACTAAGCTTTAAGTTTACTTAGCTCTGGATGGAGGTGCCTGTGTTAAATCAGGAGTGGAGTACGTCGTAGAACTAATCACTTCACAGTCGTTTACATTGATGGTAAGTTTGTGGATGAAGCTCTTTATCAGCTTGAAATCCTAGATCCGACCAAGTTCTTTGTGGGACTACTTTACTTTTGACAAGCTTTTGTCCATTTTTGCAACTCCTACTTTTATCAGTCCCAGTTTTTAGCGTTTCCAGAACACCTAGCAGCATTAAATGCTCTTCGTCCCCCATATAGCAATGTTTTCCTCTAGGTTAGTATTCACCGAAGCTCGCGCTCAGATCTTACGTCATTGATGCTTGTATAGGAGCTAAACGCGAACAACTTACACGCTTTCCACCTGCAACGACCACATCAAGTACGCAAACAGAAAAGTAGATTGTCCCAACGGGAATCGCGGTAATGTATGCTGGCGTAATGCATGAATCAAACAATGCTGGTAATGCACATTTCCGACTTCCAAAGCTATTTTCCAGCAATTATAAGATATACTCGTAAACATGACTTGGAGCATGGAAAATGCTGCAAAGGAGAAAGCTCATATGTTATAAGTCCAAGACTGGCCAATGAAATTCACTCGCAGAAACAAGGGGAAAAGAACTTGCGAGCATACATCGGTTATGAGTAGTCTGCTATATAAAGCGGAAAGATGACAATTTCGAAGCATTTCAAATCATCACGCACGGGTAAGTAAAATGTATGAAGACAATTCCTCCTAGTAGCAAAGAGCATGCGCTATTGGAATTTCCAATAAGCGTCAGCATGCAAAAACCACACATGCAGAGATACGATCGGCCGCCGGCCAAAGCTTTCATTCATATTGAGGCGCATAAATGCGAGAATACGATGTCGTACTTTCCAAAAAGCTCTTATACATAAAGCTATAGAGCTAAAAGCATGAGTTTCCCCTTGTATAAATCTTCCCAGCCTAGGACATGCAATGTTAAAAAGAAACAACGCGTAATGGTCCGGTAATGCTTACACGCATTACGCGTAATGCTTACCGAATATATCCGGAAGCATTATTTTTCCCGTTGGGGTGTGCTAGCACTTTTAGTGCAGACGTTTGCGTCCATGTGTGCGTTCTGTACGCGCTGTGCTTCTTTGCTTCCCAATCAGAATTTTCATATCAATATATCGAAAAAAGTCATCGTGAATGTGCCAAATGAGTTTCGATGAAAAATAAATGCTTATTCGTGCAGCATCCTACATAATATTATCTGATCTTTCCAAAAAAAAAACATCCAAAATATCCACGATGTTAGGGTCGAACTTATTTAAAACATTATTGAGTGATTTAAAAATTGATAAATTAAGTGGATGTCGCAATTTTACATGGATTTCGTCATCTAATTTCGAATATTTTGTCCTCTTTTATAAAATATATAATATCCGGCTTATCACCTGCCATGTTCTCTCTACTTCTTACACCGTTAAATTCATTACACTGAAATATCTTCTCTTTTTTCGTTGGGTTTTTATAATTTTTATTAGTGTTATCCCAGCAATCAGGATATTCCTCCACTTTATTGATTAATTTATTGCCTAATTCGTTAGTCCATTCCGTACTGAGGGTCATTTTGCACCTCTGCTTTCCAACCGAGAGTGGAAAGCAAGGAAACAGTTCGACGAGCAATCGAAATTAAAAATTTGATCGTCCACGCCAAGTGTGTCTGCTGGTAAACAGGGCTTTGCATCCAAACCCGCGAACATTTTCGGTGAAGACGTATCTCAAATGCAACCCGCGCACAGTTTTTCTGCTTGCTCGCATTCAGTGATAGAGCAGCTTTTGGTGGGATCGTATCAAAATCTCGAATCACAAAATCCCGAATTAACAAAATCCCGTATGTTTCGAAATTCCCGTATTCCAAAATCCCGAAATACAAAATCCTGTACTTAAAACTCCCGAAACTCAAAATCCCGAAATTCAAAATCCCGAAAGTCAAAATCCCGAAACTCAAAATCTCGTGGAATGAAACCTATTCATATAATGAAATAACAAAATCATAGTGATTTAAGTTTTTATTTAGAAATAAATTTCAACATAAAAACATTGTACGCGATTCTTCTCAAATAATCGATTGTTTCAGTTTCAGACCTTTTCCTAATAATTTTTTTAATTTTTTGGTACCTTGCCAATTTTTTCTTGTCTGATTCCCCTCCATTCATTTTAGCTATCGTCGCTTTAGCTACAATAAAAAAAGAGCTGAAGGAAAAATCCCGTAGTTTTGTATGCAAAACTACGGGATTTTTAAATCGGGATTTTGTATTACGGGATTTTGTAATACGAGATTTTGTAATACGGGATTTTGTAATACGGGATTTTGTAATACAGGATTTTGAAATGCGGGATTTTGTAATCGGGATTTTGTAAACGGGATATTGTAATACGAAATTTTGTACCCAACCCGCTTTTGGTGTAGACGATAGATTGCTGGCTGAACACGAACAGCTCGCACGCAGCACGTTTTGCCTTAACAGATTTCTCTGGGCACACATCTTTCAAATTCATAAACAAGATTTCCGTTAAACGGAACTTACTCTTTAGTTCGTTGTAGTCTTGTGTGATCTTAATCATTCGTTTCGCTATGACGACTCTTTGTTTTTGACTTCTTTTTCGACTTCCTTATTGTGCTGTTCTCGGATTCCAGCATGCTTGGCTCTGACCACTCTCCATTATATCTGGAGTTGCTCGGGTAAAACGAACTTCCTCGGACCTGTTCCTGGTAATAAATGTAGGTTTATTACCTGTAGTAAGTATGTTGAGGTTGGTTGAAATTAAAAATTCAAGCAAACCTCTGCTTCCGTCTTGCTTCTGTCGTTTGGATTGGTGCCCCACTAAATCTCTTTGAGAGCATTTACGTCCCAGCCAATGAGGACAACAGCCCACATAGCTGCTTCTACCACACTTCTTAGCCCTAATGTGAGGGAATCCATGTAGTATGTCAGCCTCCATCCGCAAACCTCCACTCCCAACACGAAGTGGTTATCTCTCCATCATTAAACATGTTAAAAGTAGCTAAATATGTAGAAAATATAAAAGACACCAAAAACTAAGCACTGCTTTAATTATTTACTCCTAGATCGCGATGGTATTGCAATATTTTGTGATACATATTTTTACTGTTCATTGGCTAACACTATCACGAGTGGCCTACGCAAGGATCCTATGAATCATTTCTATGGTGTAACAGATTAAAAGAGCTAGAAATATTCTAAAATTAAAGAAAAATTGTAAATTTGAATAGTATTTTTGTCATATCATATTTTTGAATCGGTTTTGATGAGAAATTCGTTGAAGTTTATGAAAAAAAAATAAGGATTCATTGATAATAAAAAACAATAGATAAAAAATATATTCTTCGATAAAAATTAGATAAAAATTATATTCTTCGACTAGTCTATTTTCATTACTTGCTGGCAAACAAAAAAAATGTATACTTAGAACTATTGCTTCGTGTCAATTTAAACTAATTTTGAAGCACATCACAAATATATGAAACTAAACTTTCATCCTGTCTAATCATTCTTGTACACTTTTTCGCTTCCAATAGATGCCAGAAGTTGTGTGACCTGTGATAAAGTACTAGCCGAACTCGAAAAAATTGACGATGATACCGATTCATTTGGTGTTGATTTCGTCAAAATTAACGACAAACGATTAGCTAAACAATATGGAATTAGAAATTTTCCAGCTTTAACGTATTTCAGGTAAGAAGTCATTTGAACTAACAAAAGCTTTTACTAGCCAATATTCATAGTGTGATTCTGGTGACTTCTACTCTTTATTTGTAGAAAATAAACAAAACATTTCTTTCGAAATAATGCCCAAAACACCAAAGAAAAAACACATAATCAAAAGAACATGAATATTTATCATCACATTCACATGCTACATAAAATTTATCGTAAATTTCCACCGACACATTTATTTCCTCAATAATAATTTCAATTTGTCAATTCTCCCAGAGAAAAAGAGCCTATTATCTATGAAGGCGATCTCATGGACGAAGAAGGTGTTCTTGATTTCCTGACATCACTCGAAGCCATGGACTTACCTGATCGTATCGAAGAAGTTAATGCTAAAATTTTAAGTAAAATCATCGAAGAGACTGATTATGTAGCTGTACTATTTTGTGAGTACATAATTTTATATGCCTACTGTTTCTAATCATATCATATTTCGTTGAGTTCATTCATGCTGACCAAATAAATTATTTAGTTAATTTTGTCTTTGTAGAGGCAGATTTATTGGCTTTATCGAGAATATCCAAGACTTTAGATATAACAAAATTATTTTTATTTATTAATTTTTTTAGATTAGTAGATATTTTTCGGTTCGAAATTGGCTTTTGTGAATTCTTTTCGAGTTGAGTTGATTATAAAAGCGCAGTATTTGAGATGGTTATTTTGAAGACACACATCCATAAAGATGTAATTAAAGTCAGATCGCCGATAAGTTTATCGTATTCACTTTGAAATATTTTCCAATCGCTTTCGTGAATTATTATGCATTAGATAAAAATATTCAGAATAGCCATTTTAATCAAAATTACTTACATATTATTCTTATTTGCAGTGAAGAGCAAAAAGTATCTAACTTTTACTAAAGACATTTGATAAACTAAGCTCTCTAGAACAAACCAAAAATACATTTCCAAATTTGTACAGTTTATGTTGATTAGCTAATATTTCTGATTTTTCTTTTGCCAACATTCGAAATACTGTTTTGTCCAAAAACAATTTAAAATATAGGTCCAGATCATACAACGTGTCCGCCGAGAGTGATGGGTAAGTGTTGGACCAGTACACTGCTAATTCAATACTTAAAAATACTTTGCACATTATTGTTGTACACCAAACACGTATTCCAACGCATCCACTAGACCAACACACCAAATCAATAAAAAAAAAGTAATGGTTAAGATGGAACAAACTCAATTGGTTTAAAATACAGTTTTCAAAATATATAAATTCAGATTCCAATATTATTAGTATTATTAGTATCGAATCATTTTCACCTTAGCCATTGACTTTTATTCAGTTCAATATCTCTAGCCCCACTTACAAAATGAATGAAACTTTATGGCATCATCTACAGAAGCAACGTTTTATTTTTGTCGTAAAAAGATATGCATGCAGTGCCAAACCCAAACTGACAGGGATATTTGTTGTTATTGTATTCCAGCTTCATTATATATACCCGCAACAATTAATTGTAATTAAATCGTAAATATGAATGCAGTTGATATTTCCTGATATACTTAACTCAGTATTTACTCACTTCCACTCAATGCAAGAAATTGTTCCCATAGATATCAAATGTATTTGGTCCATAGTTTTACTCCCACCGAAAAAAAAACTTACGTATTTTGAGACCTACCAAATACAAAGCATAAAAGATATTCACTCCTAATCCTTCTTTTACAGTGTTATTTTTAAAAAGTCATGAATTAGTGGCCATTGCCAGCATTAGATTAGCCCAATTTGTACCTATTTTTTGTGTCGACGAGAGTGTCGAAAAAACGCACTCAAATCTTTTGACACAACCGTATGATCAATCCTTCAATTCTGATAAAAATAGCTTTTTTCTCTCAAAACAATTTATGGTTCAATTTTAGGCGGTGACAACAAAAGCCCTCTTCATTCAAACAAACAGCAACTTTACTGCAAAAAAAAACAGCACAATTACATCCTTCAAAGCAGCCTATACTACCTTTTGTAGAATAAAGCCTTAAATCAACGTTTGCCTTATCATAACATAATGAGAGCTGATACAGGCAGGTCCGATACAATCCGCAATACAGTTACACAAGCAATCGTGAAGTATACACTCATATATTGTACCCAAAAGCATGTTAGGCTAGCTTGTAAAGAGAGTTGCCGGCTACGCGGCTAGCATTAGGCCGCCAGTTTGGGCCCATTAGCCACCTTCCGCTAGCTTGTTAGAGCTGCCAAGTGACCGCTTCCCCAAACTGAATCAGTTGACTCAGCGTGACGCTACCAGCCACTTCTGCTAACTTTTGAAAGTGATAAGAACTAATAATGTTGAGGCATTTATTATTTAGGGCCGGAAAATTGTAGAGAGTGTGCTCAATGGTGTCCTCTTCCATTTCGCACCTCTTGCATAAATTGCTGGATGTCAGTCCCATTTTGTTCGCATGAGATGCGGTAAGGCAGTGCCCTGTGAGCAAGCCGACCGTCGGTCTCAAGCAGTTTCTGCTGAGCTTGAGTAGTTTCCTGCTTTTGCTTAGATTAGGCTACCCTACAGTCCATCCTATTTTCCCATTCGGACTTAATTTTATTAGAACGACTTATTTGCCCATTGCCAAACTCCTAACCTGAAAGGCAATTCTTGTTTAAGTCTCCAGTTTATGAAGTGGAAAATGACACTCCGCCCTCCTAAATTAGCAGCATTCATAATATCCAAGATCATAACATTATCCGGCAGATATTCGCTGTCAAATCACATCTTCGGAAAGGCCAGATAGGATTTAGTAGTAAGGTTGTAGATATTGTTTCCAACAGGTAATTTTCGGAAATTGAATCGCTTCTTCGGTATCTAACAAAGGATGGCGGCCCCGTTTTCTATACTACCATTGAACTGTCGGGACAAACTAGACTTCAGAATTGACTACAGTATTCAGAAATAATACGAATCAAAGTTAACAGAATCTTCCCGTCGCTCAGATCCTACAGCAGCACCTTGTAGTCCTTGTCACCCGAGGTGCAGAGCAGGCCATCTGGTGATATAGTGATGGTTTTCAAGCAGCCGTCATGTTTGTCGTGGCTATTCTTCATTTTGTTGTTGGCTAGGTCCTAAACTTTCACAGTGCAATCCCAACCGCACGAGACGATAAATAGATTGCAATGGTTCGGGGAGAAACGAACACATGACACCCAATCGGTATAGCTTGCATCCTGAATGATGTACTGGCAACAGGCAAGCCTGTTCCCCAAAGATCTTATTTCGGGATCTTGAGCCAAGAAGAGTGAAAATACAAGAGAAAAATTCAAAAATAATATTATTATTCAATATAGTGCCCATTAAGTGCGATACATTTTTTTACAATGTTCATACAAAGTTTGGAACCCGTTTAAAAAATATTTTCAGTCTTTGCCCTCAAAATACTCGTTAACGACTGCCTTTAGTTCCACGTCATGCTGAAATCTTCACCCTCCAAGTCCTTTTTCAAATTGATAAAGAAGAAGTAGTCGCTGGGAGCCAGGTCTGGGCTATAAGGTGGACCTTCGAAGCCAGTGTCTATTAAGTTCAGCCTTGAAAGTCACGCTGTGTGAACAGGTGCTTTGACTTGGAGAAGCAAAATTCCTTTACCCAGTTTGCCTCTTCTGATCTCTTCAACCAATTTGCGTACTTTTTTCATAAGTCCAGCGTAGTATTTTGTGCTCATTATACTATTTTATGGAAGGTGCTCAATAAGTAAAATTGCTTCGGAGTCCCAAAATATGGTGACCATTAGCTTGGTTGCCGACTTTTCCACTTTAAACTTCTTTGACGGCTTTTCTCCTTTCTCGATCCATTTCAAAAACTCTTGTTTCGATTCAGGATCATACTTTCGAATCTACGTTTTATTTACGGTCACAATGAGGGTACAAATTTCTTCCACATTGCCCTTACAGAGGTCACAAAACCCCTGCGAAGATTGAACTCGCTACGGCGTGAGCATTTTGGGAACCCAACGCACACTCACTTTTCTTATGTTCAAATGAATGCGCGAAATACCGTCAATTCGTTATTTGCTAATGCTCAACTCTGCAGCTATCTGCAACCTTTTGATGCAAATTTTTTTGACTGTAGGGATTTTTTCGTATATGACTGCCGTGCTCGGGTTGCCTGAGCGGGGGGTCGTCTTCCAGTGATTCTTGACCCTCTTAGAACAAACGTGTCCAACGTTTGATCGCGGTAGATGAACATCCAAATTCTTCAGAAAAATCACATGTTCTTTTGATTTCCCATGTTTACATCGTGATGTTAAAGGTTTAATTACTCAGAGTGTCATTAAGCTTTTTTGGCAAAATTTTGGTTATAGACTAATTAGCCCTTTTTTACTTTAGTATCTATTGGTATCTATTATAAGTCATTTTGCCAGACTGATCTTCATCATCATTATCGTTATTCAAAAGTAGACAAATGTCACTTCCGATTGTCACTTTCACATTCATCCCCTAAACTAGACTGGTCACAAAAGTAATTAACGTGCGAAATAGCGGATTTTAGGGGAAAAAAATTGAACCAGTCGGCACAATATCTTTTTTCTACAGATGAAGAATGTCCGGCACTGAGAACTGTCAAATACATCAGAAATATGATTATGTTACCAGTGAATCTTAAGCCCTAACCATTCATGAGTCTGCGAACATAAGCAAATGTCAAAACCGACTACTTTCTAAGCAAAAAAAGGTACTTTTTTACATCTGCAAACACGTGAGAACATTAGTGCCCATATAGTGCATGAGCGAACATATGCCAAGTGGTATCTCATCACCACTTTACATACGGATAGCTCATAACAACAATTGAGCAAACAGTTGCCCAATGTGCATGCCACTTTTCTGATAGTTGAGAAAGTTATGTTTTGGTGCAACATACTAATGCTTTGCGTGGTTTGCCTTGGCGCATATGCATCGCAACGTAAGCAGACTCATGACTGGTTGGATCTTTAAAAGCAAGAAATCGGCACACCCGTTAATTTGTCCTTAGCATCAGCGGCAGTTTAACCATGTCTGGCCTGGTTAAGGGAGCTTTGCTTTTATGGTTTTTGTACTTTTCATGAATTTCCCCCACCACATGTTTTCGGAAGTTTGAGTCCATGAACATGACAAAAAGCACAAGAACATAACTATTGTTAAGCAAAATTCTTCGATGTGACCGGCATTTAACATAATGTAGCCGAAATCGAATTCGTTAAGAAGTCAAACCAGCTTCGATAATTTTGGAGGTAATTCGGACGTCGAAATAAATCTCTGACGTGTTCCAGACGATGGGATATATCTCAGTCCGGGACGTTCGATTGGTTTGTTCCACTTTTCCATGCACTCCTGCACTCTGTATGTACATATGTATCCCGGCTTGTAAATTATGATCGATTGTGGAAAATAGGCTATTCGTTGTGTTTGGGAATATTTTATAGATCTAGATTAATATTTGGTTGGCTAATTCAATAAGAGCAGTAGCTTCAACGGATAGGATCAGAAACTCGGCAACCATGACTAATAAACGGCCGGCTGTTAAGCTTTATATAACTTTATTCAGGGCTTCAGATATTTTTAACATGTTCGGAAATTTTATTCACCGGTTCATCTTGTGCGAAAATATATAGTTTCCACCTAGTTTCTTGTAACTGCTCCGGTGCCGGGCTTCTAGCAGGTACATTCAATACTCAAAATGAGTGGATTACACCATAACTAGCTGCTTGTTTCCCATTATTAGGACGAATGTTTTCATTACTTGCTAATTGGTTTTGTAAACGAGAAGCTTCATGATCCGTTTTAATAAGAAACGCCCATTCATCAATATTGCCTGGTGCATTTCCAACTTTAGTCGCAGCAAGCGCTCGGAATTTTCGAAAATTACTCTTATCACCTACACAATACCTATATTGATCTCTTGGCACCATTCATATGCAACACAATGTAATTCAAATGAATTTTTACGATCAGAAGACAATTAAAATTAAGACTTAGTAATAACAATTACTGTTGAAAATCTAGAAATATTCAACCTATAATTTCAACGAAAACTGTTCCATTTGAATACTTAATTCTCGCAATGAACATGTTTCTGCCAACCATTTTCAAGCGTTTTCTATAGCCAATGAGTATTTTTAAATTATCTGGTCATAAAATTGGACGCGAAGGAAATGACGAGCAGTAATCTAAATTAGAGCCTAATGCAATGCAATATGTGATGTCAATTCGAGTTTTGGTCAATTTGAGCGATTGCCAAAAATAATTCTTAATTTTTTTTTTTTTTTGTAGAAAAAGCGAAACATATTATCTGACATCGAACAAGCTGTAACGTCAATTTCAATTGTCTACGTATCTTACAAGTAGATAATTTATTCATAGTGGGAGCATCGAAGAAAATCTTTTCTGAAACAAACTCATTCTCCGGACGAATTATTTTTCGTGCAATATACCGAACAGTTTTATTGTTTATTCATAGTTTTAGAATGATCAACGCATGTAGATGCTCAGTATTCATCCTAACGATGTGTATTTACTTTATGAAAAGGAAATTAAAAATTATCCCATAATTCATCAAAAACATATTACAGATAGCTCTTATCCTATGTGAAATAATAGATGAAAAACTAGTTTCCAACCAGAAATTTTCAGTGAGCTTTCATGTGACGGAATCTCTCGTCATCAATATAGTATACCCACAACCGACGGTGTTAATACACTCTATGAGTCTATGAAGCAATAATGTTCGGTCTGGCGTCAGTGTCTGATCTATTTTTGACAACAATATTGTAGGTGGTTTTCATAACTTCTAGTAGACTAGCGGCTCATGTCTTTCTGGTGACAGCTCTTCACTCGCCTATGTGGCTTTTAGAAAATTCACCTAAGTTTAAGTAAACTCAAGGGAAGTGTCGTTCTAGCACTTGAGTTTCTGGCACACCGATTTTTATACACATACGAGTACATACTATATGTTGCTTTTGTCCCTGGGAAAATCTCTGCCAATTGACAAATCCCCAAAAATTTGGACGCCAAAAAAGAGTTCATAAACCAGCCAGAATACGCTATATATGACTAGACATAGGGCAAGTACGTCATTGTATTTGTTGTTCAAATTTTATTTCATTCTAACAATATATTGTTTAGTTGCAGCGCGAGATTTCTTTAACTTGGATTTTGATGTCAAAATCGAAAATACTTTGAAATTTCTTTACTCGGAATTGAATATTTGTTACACCCCGAAAATTGACGCAGGTTATACACAACGCTTCAAATTCAAGCCAATTCTGAGCCAAAAATTAGACGACTCGTACTTTATTTTATATATACTTCTATAAACAAAAGTTTATTTATTTACCTAATAAGGCATCAAATATAATGGGAAAACCTTAAGAATTCATTATAACCACAAAATACAAATTGTCCCAAATCTGGACACATATTTAAAAAACAAACTAAATACGTCACATATTTTATTGCAGTTACTGTACTTTATTATATTTTTATTTTAATTTAAACCAGTTTTTAGTATGTTGATAGGGTCTTTGATAAGTTATTTTGGAAAGTGCATTTAGAGGTCCTCGAAGAGTAGTGGCTGCTTATAGAATTGAATATAGATGTTGAAATCGTTTGGGTCATAGAGGTTTCTCAAAGCGAAAAGTAAAAACTGTTTTTGAACTACGCAGCTTAAAATTTGGGTTTCATATTATGCAGACATATTCCAACAGAGTGATATATAATCAGGGATATATAATGAATTGGCAACCCATATGTTCTTGAGCCCTTTAGCATGTCTTTTAATGAATTCAAGCTGTTTATTAGCCCAGGCTAGAATTTTGTAATAGTGAAGGTTGAAGCGCATCTTGTGGTTAATTGAAGCTTGGAATGTACAAAAGTTTGAATTGTCAGATTGCGTGTTTACGATGTGGTAGTTTTTAAGTTGTCTGCATAAAAGCGATTTAGTATGCCAAGCAGTCTCTCGGGTAGACCAGAAATGAAGATGTTAAAAAGCAGGGGACCTAGATGACTGCCTGGTGGCACTCCAGAAGATGCGAAAACTCTTTTAGATAAGTGGATTGGGAATTATAGAAGATAAGACTGAAGCCAATTAAGAAAGGACCAGGATTGTATACCAGAATTTCATAGTCAGCCCGGTCGAAAGCCTTACTGAAGTCCGTATAGATCGCGTCGATTTGGCTTCCTTTTTCCATTTCACATGGCACATCAAAAATAATGATCATGAGATTGGCGGAAGTCAATCTACCCTTACAAAATCCTTGTTTTTGCCCATTTAGAAGAGGGTCGATAATGCGAGTAAGTATTTCACAATTTAACTTCTCAAAGAGTTTGGGAATAACAGATATCGTTGGGCTTACCACCGTTTCGTGGTAACAGTTCGTAAATATAAGATCTAACTAATTACCATTTCGGTTAGGGATAGGGATTATTTGCTGCAAATCATTGTCATAAAACGTACTTATAAGACCAAAGTCAATGGAGTCAAAAACGTTAATTGGAAGGAGGCGGTCGTCATTTTCGAGTTCACTTGAAAAGATATTGTGAATCGTGAATTGAACACCGCATCCTCTTGAAAGTTCAGTGTAAAGGTAGTCACTATCAGTTCTCTAGATGGTCCAATTACTGTCAAGAATTTCTTCGTTTATATGCGAGTCATTCAAACACGTTAGTATTTAGTATATTAGCTAGTTAGTAGTTAGTATATTAAAACGGCAATTTTTAGCGTCAAGAAAAAGTTTGTTTAATTTCCTTCTCATACCACAACAATTGTGTCAGAAAAATCGGGGGCGAATAGAAGCAACTTTGTTGCTAAGAGTAATAATTCTTCGATTTTTGTAATGGAGAAATATATTTGAAAATGAGATAGGAGCGATAAGTCAGATGATCGCATTTGGCCTGATCCGGAGATATTCCAAATTCTTCATGGTAGCGATTAAAAATAAGTCTTAAAGATTCAAGGTCAGTGCGAACGCCCTCTTGTTGAATCTAAACTTGTAGATTAGGGTTGGTTTTCCCATCAAAACACGTGACTTTATGTGCATTATGCATGTATACCAGGAAAAGATCGACACTGTAATAAATTTTGTGATCTCAGAAACGAGATAAGAGGTATCCTCTCTCTCATCTTTAGAGTTTGCAGCAAGCTTTACGACAGGTGGTACAAATGAGTCGAAATATTTGGACAAAGATGCTCGACTGACTGTTACTGACAGGGGGTTTCGATATGATGATTGCGCCAGACTGAGATAATATCACATTGTCACCGCAGAAAAAATTAGCACACTTAGATTTTGGCCCGGCTTCGTTAGTATTTAAGAGCAATAGAGCAGTAATGGGCGCGGAATCGATTGTATCCAAAGATTTAGTCGGCTGTAAAAAATTGAATTTCCTGTGAATTGGTAGAAGATGATGTCTTAGCTTCACTGTCTGTTGTGGATTTGACTGAAATTATGTGGAAAGTGAAAAGCTTGCGTGACGTGGAATGGTCAGTGGCAATGGATATGGGTGATGATGAAGTACAAGAAGAAATATTGTTTCAAATCAGAGGCAAGGTAGTCGATGGTTAAGTTTGAGGAGGTAGAGAAGAAATGTAGGAATTACCTAAATACGTATTCTTAATTCGGTTATTTCGACGTCTGGCTGAGACTCGTTTGATGTTTCTTTCCCTCCATTGGCTGAACCTTATTCCTTCCGACATATAGTAGTTATCACCATTACGCTCGAGGTTTCAAAATATCCACGCATATTCAGCTGGTACAAATAATTTGAAGCTTGTATTTTCGCTTGTTTCCACGCCATGGGCAGGTAATATTTTACATTTACAGCTATCTAGTTTCTTTAAAACTTTCTTTAAAATTTTAAAAAGCCTGGCCACGTCAGCGAAACTAGGAAATCCTTGCACAAAAAGCTTTTAGTTGGAGAATCTTCAACAGCATTAGCACTTTTCCCCCTTTTACAAATTTTACAGCAGCTATTATACGATTTGTGACTCTTGATTTTCACGAGACCACGTGGTGCCAAATTTGGAAAAAGAACGTTCAGTTTGATGAAGTGAGTGCCTGCTCCATGGGAGAGTAAGATTCCGATTAAACTGAATTGAGAGTTTCATTCACGGCAAGTTATTAAACTTTTCGGAAAGGGTGCTGTCGCCGCTATCGAGGCCATCCAATTTTTCACAAATTTTTGCCAGTACTTCATCTTTGTTTAAACTGTATTGCGTTTCTGGGGTGAAGGTAAATCTACGCAACCGTTCATCTGATTAGTGATAACCGTCGTCCTTTTTCTATGGAGTGTCGATGGTGCTAGCTGTCTAGCTATGATGTTATCTTTATCCGCATTGAGGCTATCAATAAGACTGCTGGTGCTGTCGTGCATACATCTCAGTAGCCCTTTGGTATTTTGGCAGTCAGAGCATGTAAAATGGTCAGAGAGGTAGTTGGAATACCAATCTCTTGGTGCATGCATACATGCTCCTTGCAGTTTGCGCTGGCAGAAGCCTTTAAATATAACCGGCTTAGATTTGTTATTGTAAGCGGTGAAATTTCCCAAACAGCACTTAGGATTCATAATTGCGTTGCGCAATCAAACAAAATTAAGCACAACCCCAGATAATCAAAATAAATTCATAGCAATTGTAGTTAATAACAATTGAATACAAAATGAATATTAAGTACGCAACTAAAGGTTGAAATGGTGGACTTAAACAATAGATTCCTTGCATAAATATTTCTCCTTCTTTATTTTTACACTCTCCCGCCACTATTCATGACGATATGCCCGCTTTTGATGATTGCGCACATACATCTAATTTTCTTTCTGTTCCTAAATTCAAAATATTTTTGTACCAACAACCATATCTTTTCTGTTTCATTCAATTCAATTTTCCTTGTCGACTCGAATGGTGTGATAATATCCAATTAAGTTCAGTCCGAAGTTCCCAGAAGTGAGCGATAATCAACAGTCCCTTTCAGATTTGCTTCAAAGGATTCCGATTTTCAGTGACAAGTTGTAGTTAATGCAGTTTCACACCTTTTCAGACAAAACAGAATGCAAGAAATGTGCAAAGGCCCTGCAAGAGCTTGAAAACATTGATGATGAGGCAGATCAGCTAGGAATCGGCTTCGTTAAGATCCATGATGAAGCCTTGGCTGCTGAATACAATTTGGGTTCATTGCCGGTGCTTGTTTACTATCGACATCAGACACCAATTATTTATGAAGGTAAGCTTGTTTGTTAATTTTCCTAAGAATAAATGATTGCTTCCAAAATTAAATTTCTCTCATCTTAAGAAAAAATATGAATTTGTCCATTCAAATGCTAAATTCACTAAATATGTAGCTTGAAAGTACAAATTGCAAAATGTCTTCGTGAATTAATTTCATAATAAACAAACTAGCTTTGTATGGACAATATGCTCTTAAATCTTTTTATATAACAGGTGAACTATCGCGCGAGGAAGATGTCTTAGAATGGCTGGTACAAAATAAATCGACTGGTGACGAAGACGATGTTATCGAAGATGTAACACCAAAAACACTGAATACTCTGATTAGCAACATTGACAACCTGGTTGTTCTATTTTGTGAGTTTTTCACCCCACTCATTCCGAATTTTCCTCAAAGGTGATACAAATATTTTTAACTTCCATAGATGACCATGGTGATGATGACTCAATGACTGTTTTAGAGGAACTGGAAAAAATCGACGATGATTGCGATAAGCATGGCATACAATTTGTGAAAATTGATGATTCGCGGACGGCGAAGGAGTTTGGGATTGATTCGGTAAGATCGCAGTGGAAAAAATTAGGTTGAATGCTCTTACTTTTTAAGCTTTTCATATGCATCAGCGCGGGATTGTACAGCCCTATTTAGCATAAATGCTACCATGACTTTTAAGCCGAATTTTGGGATCTGTGTTACGAGAATTTTTGCAGGATCGCTAGTTTTCACCGTTCTCTTCTGTCGATTAGGTTCTGGATGCAGTTGAACAGAAAAACCACCAGCTATTGGTAAAACAATATCTGAGCCACTGAATGCTATGAAATCGCCAGTAAAGTATATTTAGTGGAAAATGAATGTCCTCATTAAGATATCAATGTAGCGAAAATGACGATATGGGTGGCAAGGCATCTCAGCTTGAGCTGAAGCCTAAAAAAGAAATCCTACCTTAGTGTTGTTGGAGAACCATCAAACAGGCAAAACAAAGATGTTATGCCCTTATGGTTTACGTGGCTGGAGTGGACTCTCAAAGCGGGGATGAACTTTCTCTAAAATCAAGTTTCATGTAACTCAAACTCAATGTTGCTGTTTTTGCTTACTAAATGAATATAAGATACTGTCCTCATAAAGTCCACTCATCTAACGATTTATGCAGATAACGTGTTGGAACGAACGAACTGTCGAAGAATCTTACATGAAAATTAAGCTGGCCACAAAGACCATAAGGTTGCACATAAATGCAGGAAAGATCAAATATATGATACCTCACGTTCCTAAAAGATGGGTCAATATACCTTCAAAGAAGTTAGGTTAGGTTCGGTAACAGGTATCAGGCGAGAAATAACTAACGAGAGACACACTTCCGCACAGAAAAGACTCGTTTTGATACCACGTTTAGCGTCTCCCCTTTAGTCACTATAATAAAGGAACCATCTGGTTCCTTCAATAAACTGAGCTACCCCCTTTAAGTCAACGGCGGATAGTTCCGTAAGAGCTATGATTACAGGTGCACCGAATGATGCAAGTCTTCTTCTTGCCAAAGCCGGACACTGGCACATGAGGTGAGGGACTGATTCCTTTTCCTACTTTGAGCCAGTAATCATTAAACTAGACGTCCAGCTGTTGTGCATGTCACCGTATGAGACAGTGTCCCGTGAGAACGGTCACAACACGGTGGAGAGCACTACGTATAAAGCCCAGCAACTACCTGGTGCGACGCAAGTCTATAGACAATCAGGTCTGTCTTGCAATTGCGCCTTATGATTCCTCCGGCCAAGACCTTTCAGCGCCGCCGAGGTATTTTTTGCGTAATAGCTAGTTTGATGAGTAAAATCGGTTTACCTATAATGGAAAAGCATGAGACCTAGCAAGGTAGCAAGCCTTGCCAGTTCCATATACCAATACCCATGTCTGTAGGTAATCAAATCAATTGGACTGCCAAATGTCTCAATGTCTCGCTAAGAGATGGACGGCATTCAGCGACAACTTTGGACATCGTCTAACGAACAGCCAAGGAATTAGTTATCACATGGCTATCCACTTCGAATAAATATTCACTCCGAATATTTTATCCCGCAGAAGCCTGCCAATTGCCTGAAAAATAGCAACAATCTCTGCCTGGAAGACACTACAATGGTCTGGAATACAACTACACTACAATGGTCTGGTCCTGTTGGTGGCAGCCAACATAGCGTTCTTCAGTCTAACAAAGCTATTCCGCTCAAGTCTCCGGACGAAGTCTAAGCTCCTACTGCACTTATCGCGCTAATCCTCTTGTGTTCGTCAGATACATGGGCTCTTAGTAAAAAAAATCAATGTGAGCTCTTATTTGCATTCGAGAGAAGGAGTCTTCGATTAGATTCCACCGACTATAGAACAACTAAAATTTGAGTAATACTGTGAGCATGAGGACACCGATAAGATCAAGCTCAACAAATTGGTGATCTGGGCACTTAGTTCTATTGAACAAGGAAGATCCAGCTTGGAAAGTCTCTGGAGGCAGGATTATTGGAAATACACGATGAGACAGGCCCGATACTCGATTGAGCCATGGCAAAGGCCAAGGCTCCAAAAGTAGCTAAAGACATCGAATTGTACAACATTGGCGCAAAACGAGGACATATGAACTTTGTCCTGGTCTAGACCGAAATACTCGTTGTTGCACCATTGATGATGGCTGTAACTAAAGATATATTGCTTATACACTATTCCTATTACTTGGGTGATTTTACTTTGCATAGGTGGAAACTACCAAGATTTTATTTGTGAAAAACATTTATCCAATTCGAAACTTAAAAAATAAGGCTCTTCTTCCACGACAAACTAGTCGCTGTACTATGGGATCATATACTATTGCAGTATTATTAAAGTAACACTAAAAGATTTTGTATTTTCGAAACGTTTTAACCAAGCTATTTTCTTTTTTTCTTTCTATTTCATATCAATTATATTACATTCAATATTCTTTCAGATACCCTCAATAGTCTATTTCGAAAAGCAAATTCCAAACATCTACGACGGTGATCTGATGAATGAAGATGAAATACTGCAATGGCTGCTCGGTCAATTGGAAAGTGATGAAATCGAAGATGTAACCGATGAAATGTTGGACAAATTAATCAAAGAAGGAAAAACTTTAGCGGTACTTTTCTGTAAGCATAAAATCATGCCCATTCCATCTTCTACTAAAACAGTGAGTAATTAAAACTCATTTTCAGACGACAACAACGACCGTAAGTCTCAAAAAGCTCTCGAAGAGTTGGAAAATATTGATGACGAATGCGACGCACTCGGTATAACTTTTGTGAAAATTGATAATATTGACGAGGCCAAAGAATACGGTATCGAGAAAATACCGAAACTCATCTATTTCGAAAAAGGTATTCCGACAATCTACAATGGAAATCTCGAGGACGAAGAGAAGCTTCTCAAATGGCTGGAACAACAAACAGCTGCCGATCAAATCGAAGATGTGACCGACGAGATGTTAGATTTGATCGTTGAAAAGATGCCACATGTAGCAGTTCTATTCTGTAAGTTGGTTTGCTTCCGCTTCTTTCAAGTATCTAAACTCTTGGTTTTAATATAGACGATAAAGAACAGAAGAAATCCCAAAAAGTTCTCGCCGAACTCGAAAACATCGACGACGAGTGCGATCAGAACGATATCGCTTTCGTCAAAATCGACGATGACAATGAGGCAAAAGAGTGGGGTATCGACGAAATTCCTACCATTGTCTTCTTTGAAAGAAGTATTCCGCATATTTACGAGGGCGACTTGATGAAAGAAGAAGAGCTCCTGGGCTGGTTGATTCATCAGAAGAGATACTCTGAGATCCCCGAAGTAACAGACGAAATGAAGGACAAACTTATCGAATCAACTGAGCATTTAGCTGTTATCTTCTGTAAGATTTGATATCGTTTCCAGAATCAAATGTATATTAAAGCGTAATTACTAACTTTTAGATGACAAAGACGATAAGCAAGACATCCGCGTTCTCAATGAATTGGAAAACATCGATGACGAACTTGAGAAGGAAGGCATTGTCATCGTTCGTATTGACAATGCAGCTGAAGCCAAAGAGTATGGTTTAGATCATTTGCCAGCTTTGATCTACTTCGAGGAAAAAATCCCTGCATTGTACGAAGGAGATTTGATGAACGAGGAAGAGGTTCTAGAATGGCTGATTCTCCAAAAGAAAACTGCTACCATCGAAGAAGTAACTGACGAGATTTTAGTCAATCTGATTGATGAACATGAGTATGTCGTCGTTTATTTCACCGGGCCATGTGAACCAGGTGAAAAATGTGACAAGATTCTCGAAGATTTAGAGAATATCGATGACGAATTGGATGAGGCTGGTATTATATTTGTGACCACCGAAGATACAACAATTGCCAAAAAGTATAACATCAAGAACTTACCGCAGTTAGTATTTTTCCGTAACAAAGATCCACTGTTGTATACTGGTGACTTGAACGATGAAGACGAAGTTCTTGCTTGGCTCACCGATGAAAACACCCTGGAAATTCCTGGGAAAATCGAAGAAGTTAATATGAAGATGTTGGAGAAAATCTTATCGGAAAATGATCATGTCGTTGTGTTTTTCTGTAAGTGGTATAGTCTGTTTCGTTGCACAAACTTCAGTTGAATTTTCTTAACAGATCGCGAGGGAGACAAAAAGTCACAGAAAATCCTCAATGAGCTTGAGAATATCGATGATGAATGCGAAGAGAAGTCTATCGATTTCGTGAAAACCTCCGATGAAGGTGTAGAGAAAGAATACGATCTTCCATCGCTGCCAGCACTCGCGTTTTATCGTAATAAGTTTAGGACTATTTACCAAGGTTTGCAATATATACTCCAGATTATTTAAAAGAACAATATGTCTAAATGTAATGAAATATTCCAGGTGACTTGATGAAGGAAGATGAAATTTTGAAATGGGTTCTTGATTTGTATGAAACACATGCTGACGTTATTGAATCGGTAGACCGAAGAACTCTACAAGTTCTTATTAACGACATTGAACACTTGGCAGTTTTCTTTTGTAAGTTTGAACTCAGTTTATATATCGATTTTGATTTGCAAAATTTCGATTGTCTATTGATATCCAACAATTATTTCAGATGACGATCGTTGTGAAAGTTGTGCTCAGATTCTCGAAGAGCTTGAAACAATCGATGACGATACGGACAAACATGGAATTCAATTCGTCAAGTCGAATGATGTGAAATTGGCTCATGAAATTGGAATTTTCGCATTTCCAGCTTTAGTTTATTATGAAACTGGAGTTCCAATCATGTATGACGGTAAGCTCAGAAACAAAGTTTGCTAATAAAACTCACTTACGGTGTGACTCAGACGATGATGTATTTGTAAAGAATCAATTGCGCTGCCAGTAGAATCTTGCGAATTTCAAGTTGACCTTGACCTTGAATTGTGGTATTGGTATAAAAATCTTTTCATATGGCTTTTCAAAAATTCAGTACCAAAATCCAAAATACACATTCAAATGCATTGTTTCAGATAGTTACTATGACATGAATTGGGTCTGCTGTTTTATCTTACTTGGTGTTATTTACTTCCGGATTGTATTATATGTATATAATTTTACCACTGATTCGAATAATCACACCTTTTTCAAATTTATTGAATTCATTTCGTTTATAATATACATTTCATTCAATATGTAATAGCTTTTCACAAAGATTTTGGCTTTGTGAAGATTATTACGAGATCCTTCCCATACAACTCCACTTTATATTGATTGATTGATTGCCTGGAGTGGGTCCATAAAGCCTCAAGCACTCTGACCTCCTGAGTTTATTGTGCCTCCAGACTTCTTATGGACCTTAATATGTTCCTTGACGGGGCATTTGCTATGTCCGAGATGGATGGAAGAGCAAAGCCACATAGGGCTCTTATATCACTTTTGCAGAGAGCCACTGCTTTTTTTACTCTTTTGGTATCAAAGCCAAGGTATTTTGAATGCCCTCGGGTTTTCTTCCCTTGCGGGCCAGATTATTTTCCCATTTTTTTATGTGGGCTCTTATATTAGCTCCAATTTATAGGTTTTCGAGGTGAACCGGCTGCTTACTTCCACCGAGGCAGCCTTGGCGAGAAGCAGGTTCACCTGTTGATACATAATTCCTTTTCCTGCATTGGGTGGAGAAGCGCCGGGACCTGATCTTGCTTCCATGTCGGTTCTACTACCCTCTTTATTGGTAGTTGGAGTGACCACTGGCTCTGGTGCTTTTTCGCCTAAATTTTTGACGATCAACTTAACTTGCCCAAACCGGAAGCTAAGGTTGCCGTCTCTGTCCGTTATTTTCGTGGCTGAATAGCATGGTGCACTTATCAATGTTTTTCCTGAAAAAAATTCTCCAATACTTGACGTTTAGTTCCACATTCTGGCGTTCTACGAATGCTAGAATCCTCCCCGTAGTTAAGTTCGCTGCGTTGAGAAGTAGCCAACAAGGGTCTTTTGGTTGGGAATCAGAGATTCACCCGTGACCGATAGAGTGGCCACTTCCTCCAGTCTTATCTTTTGAGCCTTCATCCTTCTCCACTTTGAAGTAAGTTTGTCCTTACAGTGGAGGGACACGTAACCTACTTTGTAGGCGAGACTAAAGAAGTGAGGTGTAATGCCTCGCTCTATCTCCGCCAGTATCCTCTCTTCAAAGGCTTTTTGAATTTCGCCCATTTGGTCAGTCGTGAGAAGCCCTTGAGGAAAGTTCTTCAACATTACCGACATTTTCGCACCCTGCAAAGCTTCACTATTGGTTAGTTGCCGCTGCCTTTTGCTGGGTTTAGAATGATCTGGGGCCACATTGGTGCCCCTTTATTTTCTTTGGTTGCCTGTCTTCAGTCATCCTTGGGTAAGGGCCTTTTCTACTGGCTTCTAGTGTATTTGTTAGGAGTGCCTTTTCCTTAGCCTATTTTATGGACATCCCTTTTCTTATGAGGAATTTCATGCGCTTTTTAGCTGTGTCACTCATATTCTTCTCTTTCGGGGTCTCCTTCGATAGCTCTTGCGATGTCATGTTCAGTGCTTCCATACTTTCCAAGAGGTCCTTCGTGATTCGTAAGGAGAATCTGACGTCAAAAATAGAGGAGGAGGCTTTAGGAGCCTTTGCTGCCTTTCTTTTTTCCGGTCTACCTCTCACTGTTGGTAGGGACGATTCGCCATCAATGGTAAAGACAGAGACTTCGAAAGCATCTTCCACCGTTCTCTCTTTTGTTCTGCCTCTTCTTTTAAAATCTGGCTTGGAGTTTTGGTCCTTGCTTTGTTCATCTTTAAGGTTTGATTTGGAGCTATGCTTAGCTCCTTTCTCAGTTTGACCATTCTTGTGCTTTTGTTCTTTGAAATTCTCTGGTAATTTGGACCCCTACTGTTTCCCTTATCCCCTTGAAAATTCCCTGTTGAGCACTGGAGTTCCACTACTATAACGATCTGGAGCCTCAAGGTTTATAGCACTCAAGGCAGCTCCTCGTTTTTAACTTTCGTTTTCTCGATTTTGATTCCATGAGTATATTTTGATCCCATGAGAATAAAAAAGACCAGCTGCATATTCCTCTGCATCTCGGCCTAGGCTTCAAATTATACGGGCTTTGGCCATCTGACACCTGACTGCACAGCACATACTAAAGACTGTTTCTCTCAGTACCCATTTAGCCCTCAGCATATGCTGTTTCACCACTAGCTTTTGGGTTTTTTTCACTAGGGGTTAGCTCCCAAAAGCGTGAATCATATTTGCCAATCTACCGCGTGGGGTTTAAGATCACACTTCTGAATAGTTACGGCACGTGCGTATTGTCATATACTACATATTATTCCCTCTATTCATCTGATGGCTACTACACTTACCTTGATGGTGACGTATCTTATGAAGGTAAACGTCTTGGTCCTAGACGGAAAAGTTCAAAAACTAAATCTATTTACTGGCTTTCATCATTTGCATCACTTTGAAGTTCAGAGAGTAATGATTGCTTCTTGCAAATGAAAAAGTATGTTGAGTAATTTCCATATTGTTTCTGCCTGCTATCCTTTTTCACTCTGTATTCAACACTGCTGAGTTCTGATATATTTTGAAATCATATCACTAGAATGCAACATATATTTAAGCAAACTTTTTTTTAACTTTCAGGTAATCTCAAGAACGAGCAACGTGTCCTGCAGTGGTTAATCAATCAAAAGAGTAAGACTTTTCCATTATTTACAATCCAACACAGTAACAAACAAACCAAAATAAAAAATGAAGAACTTTAATAACTTAAATTTCTCAAAATTTTGAAACCAAAAAAAACAATAACTCAACATCAATATTAATCGAAGCACAAATATCTAGCTAATTTCGTCATAATTTAATTATTTCATGCAAAATCAAGTCACTACACAATAGTTTTAAGTTAAAGCTAATGAACTACCAAAACAAAGAGCAAAACAAAAACAACAGCAAAATATTTTGTGTCGTCTTTGCATGAAATAACAGTGCAAATAAGGTGAACTAGATTTTATTGAAAAAAAATCTCTAAAACATAAACAAAAGCTTGGCTTAAGCTATCTCTGTCGAAATGTGTAATTAATTAAGTGGCCGCTTAATGAATGTGTGTATACGTCAAAATGCAGGCGACAATGATAATGATGATGAAACTGATGAAGAAAATGATAGTGACGATAGTGATGATGATGACAGCAAAACTGATCGTCTAGCGAAATTGAAATCAAGTTTAGCAAGCAGAAAACTACGAAAAATTGTCCCGGCCAAGAGCAAAGATGATAATGACGACGATGATGAGAAAAGCATTGAAGACGATGACGACGACGATGATGATAATGATGATGACAGCAACGAAAACGATCAGGAAAATGACAAGAAAAACAAACTCTTAAAACTTAAAAATGTACAAGGACGACTAAGTCGTCGTATTCAAGGTCGAGATCATGATGACGACGACGATGACAATAATGACGATAACAATAGTAATGACGATGATGACAGTGATGACGATAACGATAGTGATGAAAAAATCTTTAAACTTAGTAAAAACGATCTTAAAAGAATACAACTCGAAAATAATGATTCCGATGATGATGACGATGGTGATGATAAAGAAAATGGTAATATCAGCACATCTAAGCGAAAACAGTTAGGTAAACCATCTACTATAGTGAGCTTCACCCCATCCCGTTTGATACGTTTGTACGTGCAGCAATAAATATATGTATGTATGTATAATTGCAACCTCTGCAAATAACCAATCAAAACCTTATCTGACACTCATTCTATGATACACTTTGACATGCAAACATGCAAAATACAATTTACCAAGGTTTATGATGCTATAGCCGCGTTAGCTGACTACGCACTTTTATTTAAAACATTCTTCAGCAAGCATACGGTATTTCAAAGTACTAAAATTGTCAATCAATCTCAATCCCGGAACTATCGAACCAACACACATACATTCATTACATGCACTAAAAATTTATTTTTTAGGTATTAAAAGGACCGAAAAAGTCGAATTACTATACAGTTAAGTACGCGTAGTAAGAGTTTTTACTCTCACGAAAAATTGGCCACATTATTTAGACGACACTATTGTAAATAATTACGCAAGCAATAAAAGAATCGTATCTTTATCTAGAATAGTGTTTACTATGTAGAGCTGTTAATCAAAATTAAGTACCAGCAAAAGCCAAGAAAACACAATAATCAGTTAGATTGAAGCTGAAATAGTGCTAGTCCTTTGATTTTCATCCAAACGATCATGCAAGTGCTTACGAAAAGAAAATACAAGACATAAGACTTCAAGTTTTGTCACCTAAGATTTTCTGTTTGATTTTGTAGCCTATAATGGCCGAGTAGGTCTGAAAACAAGAGCTGCATTTCGCATTCTCAAAAGAGATCAATTTTCAATTTTCAGACCAGTGCTCTATCTATTAAGGATCACTTTGGTCTGATAAAGACAAAAAATCAATAGATGTGTAGGCAACCATGCTCCTTGAAACTCTGATTCTGATGTGACCAGCAATGGTACCATTTTTGACCAACTTTCAATGGAGATTCCATTGGAAGCTGCTTTTTAGCGTTGTCAACTTTTGTCGTAAGAATCCACACAACCTTTGTCTACATGGATTACGTATTATTTTGTTGTTCCTAAATTTTTTCTACCCATTCAATCTTCATTTCTATAGCATACGTATTAAACAGATATTTCGAAGGTGGCTTCTTTTATGATCAGCTGTTTTAATTGATTGCACATGTCCCTGTTTCTCTTCTCAAAATGACTCTTAAAAATTGAATTTTCCTTTTAATTTGGCTTCACTGCCTGTGTTATAAAATATAGCTGCAAAAGTCATATGAAAAATTGCGTTTTACTTCATACTGAAAACTCCTATAACATTGGGATTCTTTGTTATGTACATAGTCTCGACTCCCATGCACATAGTTTCAGCTATTGTGGATATATTCTCGGCACTTATCATTAAAATGGTCGGGGAAAAAGCCAACTTCATTCTGTTGAGCAAGAGGTGCCTCTTAATGGAGAATGTTACAGGGAAAGTATCCTCCCTGTTTTTGATCAATGCCGTAATAATCACCAGAAATTTATGGACAGAAAGAAAGTAATGGTGATGAGAAGGAGCCAAGGCGTATTCAGCTTTGAAAACTTATGAGGTTTTATTTCTTCAGACTGTAATGTAAAATATGGAGATTTCTTAAATTTAACGAGAATTTGACTTTCGACGTCAGCAGCCATTTCATCAACTCGACATTAGCAAACAAATTTCTCTGTATTATCAAAATGTTTGTGGCATGAGGACCAAACTTGAAGACTTGAAAACTGCAGCTTTTCTTGAATATGATCACCTGATTTGCTTGTCGGAAACTTGGCTGAATGATGACATTTTTAGTTCCGAATTTTTCCCTGTATACAATGTTTACCGCTGTAATCGTAATCGTTTGGTAACTAATTAGGCTGATGGTGGTGGCGTGCTTATTGCTGTGCTTAGGACTCTCAATAGCAAACTTTGCACTGATTTTATTCCCAGTCCACCTGTTGAATGTGTTGCTGTCTCCATGTCTTTATCTCCTATATCCTCTTTATTTGTTGCGTTCTTATATATTCCTTGTAACTTGTCCTTCTCGACTTATGATAAGTTCTTTTTTGAACATTCCACTTATCTTAATAGCAACTTTCCCTCGTCATCAAGCATTTAATATGCCTTCTGTACAATGGGACTCTTCTTTTCTTCGCATTGTGTACACCAACAACCTTTTTATTGCCTTATCTTCTTTTCTTTCTTCCTATTCTCTTTCTCAATTTAACTTTTCCCTAATGTTAATAACAAGATCCTTGAGCTCATCCTTTCTAACGTTGAGTCCTCTTCGATTTTACTATCCCCTGTTCCAATGCCCTACACACTAGTATGGTTCTAACGGTAATATTGGAGATAAATTCAATGCGTGTCACAGCTGCTTTGAATTCAACTAGCGTCAGATGTTTGTATGCAACCTGGAGCGACGAGGTTTAAACTTCGTGCGTTTTGGTTTGAAACATTTCCATAAACTTTTGCTCGTCAAATTTTTTAGCAAGATTGCTCGGAAAATAATTTTGGCTTCGAGCCATTTACAATATCAACATTGTACTATAGTTAGTGAAATTTGAAAGGACCAAAACATTTATGGATTTCTTGATAAGGATGCAGCCTCTAGATTTGATGACACTAGTCTATATATATGGTCTATGGTCACAAGTTTGTATCATTATCTCCTCCTTCCATAAGGAAGGTGGAGATAATGATGCACTAAGGACTGAATCGTTCAACATGGAAATTTTTTTGGTACCCTCAGTAAACGTTCAGATGAATGAAATCCAAACCGTGGCCGATCGTGTTCTTTAAATGCGGAAGGAATTCTTAATTGATAATGATGAGGGCTTGGCATCAGTCACCAGATGGCTCGCTCAGATGACCAACCGATATCTAAAATTAGGCAGGTCACTTTTACTGAGTATAATGGCCTGCATAATCTCTTCGAGTCATGAAAGCTTGGTAGAGACTCACGATCTGGACATCGGATTACTTGGAATATGTTGATTTTGCACCTCTTCCATTTTCGCCTCTGGCCATAACTTGAGCAGATTGTTAAGGGCCCGAAAGCGTTGGTCTTGACAAGCTGTAAACATCGCTCAGCCTGGCCTGTTTAAGTGAAAGCGGAACTTGAGGCACCTGGTGCGGTAGTTTAGTCACCATTTCTCCTGGCCCAGCTCAGTATTTATGGGCTTCCGCCTTTCATCAATGCTCAGCTTCATTACCTTGGCACTGCGAAAGATTGAAACAGGAGAAGATATTTTTTACAAGAGTTCCACAAAGCAGGCTTGAAACCCACAAACCATAAACCCACCCTCGTTGACGATAGAGCATGTTTTTCAGCTAAGCCTCCTAAGGTTGAGACTCAAACCTGAAGTCTTCAAATGACTTCTCCTCCGTTATTGGCACACACCGCCGTGGACTAAGTCTCCTAATTGATATTGGTGATTTGATTTAAATCCCTATATTTCGGCTCAGATTTCTTTTTATTTTAGACTTTTATGTAGTTTAAACCACATATTCGAAATGATCCGGATGAGGTCATTTTTCTATAACTGCTTTCGAACATCCTACAATACAAATTCAGTCATGAAATAAAATCTGTTCTTGATCACGTTACATGAAATATAGACATGCCTGTATGTAAAGGTGAAATACCACTCACTCGAGAATGTTATCAAAGACAATGGCAGATGTGCACCAACAAAAAAATTTTTGTGTTGGCCGATACCACAGCATTATCAATAAGGCATTCGTCAATTTACAAGAAAGTTACACTTACATTATCATAACAGTATACAAGAAACACGACCAATATTTCCATATGTACATTAAATATTAGAATCTTTTGTAGCATTTTGTTTAACTTAATATTTTTGCAGTTGTAACAATTAACATCATTTTTATTGTGCTACGGATTTATTTGTTTTTTTTTTTTTTTGGAGAAAAAACAACAAAAAGTTGTTATTTTCCGATTGTCGAAAACGCTCTTTAACAAAATTCCCATTTGCTGACACAATGTTTATAGTAATCTATCAATATATCTTGTTACGAATCAAGTACACAAATGTATAGTCCTCAGATTTCACCGTTGCTCTCGTTCAAAAAAAAAAACAAGTATGAAATCATAGCTTTGATTTATTCTTTATCTAAGCTACAACATAAAAAAATTACTTTGCAATCTGTCTAGAAGAGAACAATGATCATGATGCTCCGAAAACTTCTCGGCTTTCGTTATTTTAAATACATATGCATATGCATCAATTTATCTTTCAAAAAAAGCAATTTTTTATCATTTATTTACTTCTAGTCTAAATATTATACATAGATTAAATTTATGTTAAAGTCAAATAGGGGTAAAATGCAAAAGCCAACCTTAACAGTGAAGATAGAAACAAATTCGCAAATGATGTCTGTCGTCAAAAACATTTTGTCAGTTACACAATGAGGAAATAATTTTTCAAATGCCTACAAAAATCTACTTAAAAATATATAGTCTAATGTTACTGTAAAATGTTAACTCGAATGTTTTCACTGTTATTTTTCTCTTGAGGGATCTAAATGTGATATTATTGCGTTAGCGAACGTGAAACATAAACTCAAGCGTATGTTTTAACCAACGAAAATTAAATTAAATTTTGTCCGATAATTTTAAACAATCTACTAACATCTCTGTTTGGCATTCATATAATGGTTGTCTATAAAAATTGTACCTGAGTTTTATCATTTTTATTGTTCCTCGATTCTTCGTCTTGTTTCGATCAAATAAGATACATATTTCAAGTAGTTACCCCCGCCTTCGCAACAGTCACATTTGATTCCGCGAGAGAAAATTTCAATGTCTGCACTAAATTGCTTTTCGTGTCAATTACATAGTAAAACTTGAATATTTACATTTTTATGTTGTACGCTACTATGGGATGTATCCGCTCAATATTGTCTTGCAAATAACTTAGTGCTTGCATAGTTCCCTGAAATTGCTCGTTGTTTCAATTTTCAAATATCAAAATTATATCAAATTTATTCCCGTTCAAATCATCTTAATAGCAAAATAGTAATAGAATATATAAAGAGATGCATTATATACGTATCACTGACAAAATGTTTTTGTTTGTTATTACACAGATGACGAATGTTTCTATGTTGGATTGGGTCACAGTGGCCGTTCCGCTCGGAAGGGTATTAATTACGTTCCTAACAAATATCAGCCATTCCAATGCTGTCCAACGAAATTGGAGAGATCGACCAAAGTTCCTAAGATGACTGCTCAGCGAATCGGACACCAGCCAACCGACAATCGTCCCGGTAATTTCCAATTCAGCACTGCCAAAGGCAGTACCGCCTCCTCGCCCAGCACATCTTCGAAAACATCAGTTCCGCTCGCCAAGCCCTCACTACCAAAGTCCGCGAAAAAAGCCTTGCCTCCGTCAGCAATAGAGTATGCCAAGCCAGCTAAACCAGTCATCAAAGTACCGGCTATTCCGCGAACCGAAACTCCAAAGTCGAAGAGCTCGCAACCAGTCGCTCCCCAGAAAGGTTCCTCCAAATCCCAGTCATCGAAAAAAGCTCTTGCTAGTAATAAGAACGGAAAAGAGTCGAAAATCGTGAAAGAGGGTATGTTCGGAATTGGAAAGTACTTATTCTGGTAGAAACGCGAATTATTCTATTTTTTCTCTCAATCTTATTTTCCAGGCTTAAATATTTTAAAAACTCAATTTAAAAGATTATATACAATTTTTCAGGAAAACTCTTTCTTCACATAAGGAATTAGACATACAATTGTATATAAACTAATTTAAATAGAACAAGAACTCTCAAAGACTAAAACCCGTATCAAACGGAATAAGACCGCAACCAATCAACCAATCAATTAAATTAAAGATTAATTTATACTCTTTTCAATTTACACATTTCTCGTAAAAATCATTATTACAGCTGCTCGTAAGAAGCTATAAAATTACAACCAATCACAAAAACAACTCGCACAAATGTGTAAAAGGAAATACATGAAATTCGGACTGTAAGAAACCGCAAGAGCTTTTTTAAGCGGACATTATTCATACAAACATTTGTTTACTAGTCCACCAGTCTTCACCATTTGTTGTTCAATGTAATCACAATTTGCATCAAACCCACAAACACACACTTCTTCGCATCACTACATTGTACACAGCCTCCATTCAATGCAGAATGTTATTTATAGCAAAAAAACATCTATTTTTTCTAACATCATATAAACTTTATCTGTAAGGATAGTCAAAGAATGTTTTTAAAAAAATGATAAGTACACTATTGCATTTTTGTGAAAACTCCAAACTAGTTATGTATGTATGAGCAATACATCATATATGTATGCATCAGTCAAAAACTCGCAAAAATTTCCGATTGTCCTCATCTTTAATGCACCTCTAACTGTCAAAAATTTTTTGAAAAGTTATGGTCGATTTAATTACAAATTTATGTTTTTCGAAACTGTAGTGGATTTAGAATTGTTTTTTCTTTTTGTAATTTCATTTGATCCAGTTTAGGAAGATTTTAATACGAAACAGTAAATTCCTAAAACTCAAAAACTCTCGCAAAATTCTTATAGACTTAACTATGTAAAACTGAACGTATATTTTTGTCGAGATTTTAAATTGAGTGGAAACATAAATGAATTTGTTATATATTTTGTAATAATTTTTGTAAAAATCAATGAAAAATAAAAACAAACTGGATTTCATAAACAAATCAATGAAAGTTAATGCAACTGACGAGGAAAACAATAATACTTAGTTTTTACTTTCAACGATGTTATTAATACTCTTCTTGAATTTTCACTCATCACTAGCAATCGTCACAGCTTTAGTTCGCATCGAGAATCGAAAATTTATTTTCAAATTAAAAATACAATTGTAAAGTGATGACGATGAAAATTCATAAATGATTGTTGTTACTTTTTGTTAATTGTTATGTTATAGCCGTTATTTTATTCACCTTGTACATAAGGTCTAATTGATTTATTTATTTGTTGAGAAATAGCTTATGTTCGTTATTATCATAACTATTATGATAAATTGATAATTCAACAAAATAAACTATGAAAATCTGATCATATCATTAACGAAATACTTGCAAAAACAAAAAATTATGATATAATAAATTTTGTTAATCTTAACTGAATTATGATATTTTAAGCTTCGTAAGTTTGACTATTAATTTGAACTGATAATAGGAAGAAATAAAAGTAATTTTTAAGAATCTAGTCGGATCTTTTTATTGCATACTTTCGAAAGCATAATATTTATGTATTATACTAGATATTAAGATCAGGGCGGTTTAAACTTGAGCAAATGATCATTGTTGTTTCTAGTCATAACACACTTTATCCTAGGCTGAGGAAAATTATCAATGACATTTTCAGTCAACTAACTACTTACTAAAAATACTTACTAAAAAAGTAGTTATATTATTTTTACTTTTTTTAATGATTATCGCTTTGAACACACTGCCTGATCATACATGGAATGCAAGCTCTATAAGCACTTTAAACAGACTACGGAATACCGACACAAATGCTAAATGATACTCAACTCGCGTACATATGAAGTGCCGTTATGTTCGAAAAATTATGTAAACTGAAAATTTCCCCTCTTTCAGTAAATTTCAGTAGGGTCTGAGCTACTGAAAAATACTGAAAACTGTCAAACGGTTTTTGGCGTAATGTTATTATGAAGGACGAATGTTTTTGTGGCGATAATTTATCACCGCTTAGGATGACTTTATAATCACTATTGTTCTCCCAAAAACCGACAACTGACACTTTTGTTCGTCAATTTTCAGGAAATCTAATGAGAGCGTTTTCGTACTTTTCATGAATTTCCCCCACCACATGATCCAGGAAAATTCAGCAAAATTCAGTAACTGAAAGTACGCGAACAAACCTATTGGTTCATTCGAATTCGACACATTTGGATTCAAAGTCTCAATGTTAGAGTCAGAAATTGTATGGCTCGTCTGACAGTTCAACACAAAAGAAAACTTATTGCAATAACATTAACAAACGAATCGAATCGAAGTGAAGCCTTTTGTCATTGCTTTTGCCTTATCTTCACTAAAGTGAATCCGGGTGGCTTTGGTTATCGTAACTCATTTTGTACAAGGTGAGAGCTGCAAGCGAAGTCCCCAGCTGACCAGGCGAGGGCTGCACCCGAAAAAGACTGTGTGGTTTTATTATTGTTGTTTTTTAAACTTTATATATAGATGCCGTTTGACAGACAGGCAGCCATTGAGCTATCAGGTGCGCCGGTCGGAGCACCCGCTATTAATGCAGCATCTTTTAAACCGCCTGGGTTTTGTGGTTCGACCGGCTAGAGAGCCAATTTGCTTTATCAGGGATTAAAACATCCCTGACAAAGTACAACTATGTGATTTTTTTGCTTGGCTCGACGGAGCTTAAGACAGTCAGGGATGTGATTGCGAGCACTGAATCAGAGATACCATATGACGTCCTCAAGAAGGTGCTCATATCGTCCTCTCAGCTAGCGATTCGGTGAAATTGAGGCATGTCTTGGGGAACCTCACCCTTAGGTTAGGTTAGGTTAACGTGGCTGCCGATCTTCAGAGGTCTGACGACCAGCACACATAGGCACAGGAGAGGCCCGTTGTGATACCACAATATTTTAGTGACTCTCTTCTACTCACTAAAGTCAGGAAACCATTTGCTTCCTTTGAGAAACCGGACTATCCCCTTTAGCTCTACCAGGGACAGCTCCGTCAGGTTTGAGAGAAAGGGTGCACCAAGTGCCGCCAGTCTTCTTCTTGCCAAAGCCGGACACTGGCACATGAGGTGAAGGACGGTTTCCTCCTCATCCTCAGAGCCACAGCTCCGACAGAAGTCATTAAACTCTACGCCCAAACGTTGTGCATGCCGTCCTATGAGGCAGTGGCCCGTTAGAACGCCCACAGTGCAACGAAGGGCGCTTCGAGTTAAGCCTAAAAACTGCCTGGTGCGATACGCATCCATGGATACCCAGGACTGCCTTGTTATCACACAGGAAGATTCATCTGCCCAGGACTTCTTAGCGTCCTCAAGATATTTTTGCCTTATGGCCAGTTTGACCGATGTCATCGGTATACCTATTGAAAAGGAGCAAGAGACCTCAGGTAGCAAAGTTCCAAGCCTTGTTAGCTCATCGGCCTCACAGTTGCCCTGAAAACCCCTATGTCCAGGTACCCAAATCAATTGAACAACCGAATGTCTCGACATCTCCCTAAGAGATGCACGGCATTCAGCAACAATCTTGGACATTGTACAAGGACCAGCAAGGGACTTAATAGCCGCTTGGCTATCTGTGAAAATACCAATATTGACCCCGAATATTCGATTACACAGAAGCCAGTCGACTGCCTGATAAATAGCCACCACCTCCGCCTGAAAGACACTACAGTGGTCTGGTAGACGGAGGGACAGCTTGAGATTCAGCTCATCTGAGTATACACCACTCCCAACTCTATTGTTTAGCTTTGAGCCGTCAGTGTACACATGGATAAGCCCATTATCAAGGGTGATACCATCACACCATTCCTCCCTGCATGGAATGCGAGTTGTAAACTCCAAATCCAGTATGCATTGAGGGGCGATGTAGTCAACAACCGCTGGTGCGGGTACTCCCTCGGCCAAGATCCTCGCATGACCGAACTCTGTCCTATTCCATGCTGAGATACAATTTAGTCTCACAGCAGCAAGATTAGCTTGCTGTGAGATCAATAGGTTGGTTGGCAGCCAATGTAGCAGCACAAACAGTGCCTTAGTAGGAGTGGAGCGGAGCGCTCCCGTTACCTGTAGTGCAGCCATTCTTCGCACTTTTTCAAGCTGCCCTTTGCAGGTAGCCTTAAGAGCACCCCGCCACCAGAACGCCACCCCAAACAACAGAATTGGTTCCACCACAGCAGTGTAAAGCCAAGCAACAGTACGAGGCTGCAATCCCCAACTCGCCCCTATGGCCCTTTTGCAACAGTAAAGTGCGTTGAAAGCCTTCCGAGCTCTTTCTGCCACATTGTACGTCCATAGTAACTTCGAGTCAAAGATCAGCCCTAAGTATTTGACCTTCTGGCTCAAGTTAATGGAGACCCCATTCAATTTGGGTAACTCAAAATCAGGAACTTTGTACCTCCTTGTAAACAGCACTAGCTCCGTTTTATTAGGATTCACATTCAAGCCGCACTCACGACTCCAACGCGAAATTATGTCAAGAGAGTGATTTAACCTCTCCGATAGCGTAGATAAATACTTTCCCGACACTGAAACAGCTATGTCGTCTGCGTAAGCAATCACTTTGCAGCCGGCGCGGTCCAGCTTCCTTAGAAGAGTATTCACCGTGATGTTCCACAGCAGGGGAGAGAGAACTCCACCCTGAGGTGTGCCCGTGCTGACTCCTCGTCTTACGCTGGCATTACCCAGCGTAGAAATTACAACTCTACTTTTGAGAAGCTGCACAATAAAAGCAATCAACCGTTCATCCACATGCAGCACCGAGAGAGCCTCAACAATTGCGTTGGAATTAACGTTGTTGAAGGCCCCCTCGATGTCCAGGAAGACAGCAAGCGTGTATTCCTTTAGAGCAAGAGATTTCTCTACTTGCTCAATAAGGACGTGAAGAGCGGTCTCAACAGACTTACCTTTGGTATAAGCATGCTGCGACTGCGAGATCAGCATAGGATCGATTGATCTTTTAATATGGTAATCAATTATCCTTTCCAAAATCTTTAGCAGGACGGAGTTAAGACTTATTGGACGATAGTCCTTCGGCTTAACATGCGTAACTTTTCCTGCTTTAGGAATAAACACCACTCTGGATTCCCGCCAGCTGGTGGGAACATACGAGAAGCGTAGACAAGCGTTATAAATCTCCCTGAGCCAAGGTAGCGATACTTCCATGGACTGCTGAATGTCAGCCGCAAGGACGCACGGCATACTTAAAAGCCTTAAGCTTCGTTTTATACATCGACCAGTCATTAGATCTTTTTGAGCAATTGAACTCCCTCCTACACCCTTAGTGATTGGCAACCTTCGCAATTGCTTAGAAATATGAAGCAGTTGGAAGATTCTACGGTTGGTGAAGACCTACTGAGGACCCTCTTCTGAAGTAGATACAAGCTATTTTGGCCCGCTCGCCGGAGGCCAGCCTAGACATACTGGCGGAAACGGCTAGCGAAATTGCTAAAGTTTTTGTGCAGCCTCAACTACATGAGGTCGCCGTTGCCCCCAGCAGTCAGAGGTAGCAGAGCTAACTAAACAGATGGCCGCCCTCACCCAACTGGTTCATTGATAACTGTAGACACGGTCGCGCTCCAAGTCTCACTCAAGATCCTGCTCGCAATCATGGAACCGAAAAAAAAGTAAATACTCTCAAGTCTGCTTCTACTACCAGGAAATTTGGCTCCAATGCACTCAAATGCGTCCCTCCATGCATTAGCAATACTAGTTCCAGGGAAATGCAAAAACTAAGTCGCTATTCTCTTCAGACGGAAGGACAGCGTGACTTATCACCCAGCCGTCGTCTTATTATTCACAACAACTTATTTAAACGATCCTTCTTTTTTGACGCAGGGGCAAAGATTTCGGGCCTTCCAGTACCAAAAACCGGAAGACTTTCACCTTTTGGTCTTGGACCTGCCGCAGCAAATCAGTCGACTATTAACACTTATGGACGAAAGGTGATTACACTGGAACTAGGACTCCATCGTGAGTTCTCATGGGATTTCAATATCACTTATGTTTTCAGACCCATTTTAGGCGAAGACTTCCTCTGCCACAATGAGCTAGTCATCAACTTGGCAAACGCTGTAACTGTGGATCTTGCCTTTCAACTAAAAGCTCGAACACTTCGTATAGACTTCCAAAACTTACTATTTTGAATGAGATATCCTCTGACCCACAAATGCATTTGTACTAGTTTAATTCCACAACCCTAAAAACACAAGGTTACACACCACAACTTGACCACTGGCCCTTCAATAGTGTCGAGACTACGCGAACTTGAACCTGGTAAGCTCATGGTGGCCAAGAAAAAATTTGATTTCCTGCTTCAGCAGGGTATATGCCAGTCCTCAAAGAATAGCTGGCCGTCTCCAGTTCACATGGCCCGTAAGGTCAATGGGGAAGGTCGTCCTAGTAGCGACTACAGACGTCTTAACGCCATAACCGTCCCGGATAAATATCCGATCCCCATTATCCAAAATTTCTGCCATGAGGTCCAAACAACCTTTTCAGCAATAGACCTATAGCCCAGTCATTTTAGCATAAAAAAGGGGTCAACCTCGGAATGAGAGATAATAAGCTGAATTTTTATATATACCTTCATTTTGGGGTCCTAAAAGTTGTCTCAAAAGTCTCATAAAATCTCATCTTTGCGTCATAAGTTATTCAAGGTCAAAGGTTAGAAAAAAAAGTTTTTTACGATTATCTTGGTTTCTATTGCTCCAATGATGTTAACATCTATTATAGAAATTGTAGAGTGACAAATTTTATTTGCGACAAATTTGCGACAAATTTTATTTGAAACATTTTTTATGCGCTCAACCGTTTTTGCAATAGAAGGCAATGAGCGCGCAGTACTCAGCCATACTTACTGTAATGCAAGGTTAACCGTGAATACCTGTGAATACTCCCTTGAATTTGGAATTATTGCTATTGCTATTTTAGTGCTATTTATCAGTATAATTTAGTATGTTTTCTTTAAAATGTGTTGTACTGTTTACCAGAAATAAGCTTGTCTGATTTTTGATGAATTCTGGAGTGAAATAGACATAATATTGATCTTGACACTTATAGTTTTGAAAATTTAGACGAATTTATATACATGACTGCAAAATTGAAATGAAACTGACGAAATAAAATGAAGGAAACAGCTCTCTAACAAAAATTTTGTTTTGACTATACTGAAATCAAAACAAAAGTTTGACTATACTGAAGACCAGCTGTATAAACAGAAAAACAAGCCTCCAAGTCTTTAAATCAATAATGAGACTTGTTTTGTGCTGTGGAGGTGAAACATGGACCTTAATACAAGCATCCGCAAACATGTTGAATCCTTAGGGGAATAGTTGGAGCCAAACGGGAAAGCGGCCAATGGCAAATAAAATATAACTATAAGCTGTACAGAATATTCAACTAACCAGAGACCAGCACAGTCATCAATGACATGGGTACGGCCAGTGAATGGATGAACGTCAAGCTCCTAAAAAGGTATTCAAAGGACAAGCCGTGAGGCGAAGACCAGTTGGAAAACCCAGGACACGCTCGTCCGACGCTTTCGGCATAGACTACGCATTGGTGTTTGGATTTCGAAACTGGAGGACGTGATTGTTGAGCCAAGGAAATTGAAGATCTGTTAGAAACCAAGGCCCGATAAGAACTTTAGTGCTACGACGTGGACGGCAAAGCATCCTATAATGGAGATAAGTAACAAATACTTTATTTTCTTAAATTTTGAAATTCATACGAGTGGAAAAATCTTCCTTCTCTATGACTTTCGATGCAATCATCAGATCAAAATTTTAAATGTCCTTCGATACAGGCTGATTGTAACAATGAGCACGTTTGGGAGGAGTGACTGCTTTCAAATTATGAAATCCATTCTTCACCTTTTTCGCAAAACGATCAATGACTTCCACTCCATATTTTGATATGTTTTAGTAAACGTACAGAAGTCACGGTTTTTCATTGAAGATGATACGAGACGAGTCTTGCTTCCATAAATTCACGAGCAGGCAGTGCAATAAGAATTTGTAAGAATTTTCCAGACTTGGAATATAATTTAGTAATATATTTTTTTCTCATATTTATATGGTTGATTGAATTGAAGTGTTGTCTATTAACAGTTGATGGTTGCTGGGAAAAAATATGTTACTAAATTATATTCCAAGTCTGAAAAATTCTTACAAATTCTTATTGCACTGCCTGCTCGTGCTTTAGGAAAAAAACGTTTAACTGAAATAAATCAAAAGCCTCAGTAGACAAAACGTCTTAGGGAACGTGTAACACAGAGCCTAAATGAGGGATATTTACTACCCTGTGAAAATACACCTCAGCCAATTGAGTAGACTGATTGTTGGCCAAAAGCGGCTCTTCGTTGGATGCAAAGGAAACAGTGCTTCCCTTCTTAAATATTCTCTATGCAAAGAAAACTAATTTAACAACACAAGGAAAACTAATTTAGCAACACAAATCAATTGCTTTTATGCGACTTCATGTCAAACACAAATACAAAAAATTACAAAACATTCAACACCATTCATCCACATGAAATAGTTATGTTTTCTAGTACTTTTAAAGTAAGATTACAGCAACGCAAAAGAAATTTTTGCTATTGAGTCAAAACCTCAAGCATCTCCTACCATTGTAAGCCAGAGCGCACAGCTCCTTACAGCATATTGAATTATCCTAAACAAAACAATAAAATGATCTTACCTCAATGCACGTTCCATCATATGTGCATACGTCTAATAACAAGCATTACACAATTGATTCACATAAAAAATTATACAATGAATGCTCTCAAATAGCAATGTCGATGCTGCTCAGCCAACCACATCTTCTTGGATAGTGAAGTTCAAAAAACCCATTGCTTGTCCGTCCACTAAACGGCCAATTAATCTTTATGCACTAACGCAACAGTATTTCCAGCGTTTCTTTTTTGCTATCGAATCTTGCCTTCGTTTGCTCTGAACGCTTAAGTTAAGGATGTTATTTGTATATATGATTACTGCCATGAATTTATTCTTTAACATAGGATATTATTTGCATGTTTAATCTCTGAAATATGTTTAACGTAGATTGAAATTCTTTTGATTTATCTTTTTGCCTATTTGTGCTTAAAGTGCTTAAGTATGAATTCGAATGATAAAATAGAAGAGGTACAGGTACTTTATAGATTTGTGGTGACCAAGACAACTAATTTCACGTTGTGTTTAAAGAAATTAAATACTTTTTCTACTTTGAAGTATCTCGTACAGTTTAAACATTTATGAAATTGTAGGTGATCATAGTGAATAGAAAAATCACTGAATCCAACTGTTGGAAATCGAATAGTACTAGCACTTTTTAACATATTTGTTGCGCTGAAATGCCTACTTGATTATTCTGCAAAAATATGCAAAAATATTGGTGCTTCCCTGAGTCTCAAAGTCACGAACCACCACTGCTATTGGCTCTATATATTCCTCTTGACGCTGAAGTGTTTGAATTCAACATCCAAATAAACAGTTGTTTTCTCTCCTGAAAAAGCTGTCGAAAACTGCAACCAAATGTTTGGTTTTTAGAAAATACATAGTATAGGGTGGCGTATCGGTATATATTTTAAAATAAATTGAGTTTGTTTGCAATACTCTGCTCAACGGTTCAGCTATACCTGATAAATAAGTAAGATATTTCATGCAAGCATAAAGCTATGTAATTTCAAAGAACAATAAGCAAGAAATAGCAAACCAATTATTTTTGTCCCTACTTAAAAAATCGCTCAAGTAGTTTACAGCTGAGATTCTTTGTAACCAGGAATTATAGCGTTGTCTGTTCAGTAAATGGGTGTTTACCTATTATCCATTTATTACTATTTATTATACACTCAATTGAAAATAAAAATAGACTTCAGAGATATATAAAACGTCCGACCAAGATATAATAAACTAAACCCTTTGAAAACTGTTGTCGGAAAGAAAGTAGGATGTGGAAAATTCTTTGAATTCGCTGATTTGAAAATATCACCATTTTAGTCCAAGTTCTTTGAAGAATATTGATATGGCGTAAATAGATTCCTTTTCCACAAATAGTACGCGAAAAACAAAGTGGAAATTTCCATTACGATATTTTAGTAAATATATGAATTCTCCCTATATTTCGCATAAACCTGAAGGTCGAGCTACTTCGATCATTATTAACGCTGTTTAACACTTAACACTGTTTTATTTAATATATTTCGTTCAAATAATTTAATTTTTCTAAGTACTCCACATTTTTTTGTGTACAATGTGACCAATACTTTTGGTAATTTGTTCAAGATTATAGCAAATCCCGTCTAATATTAAAAACTCTCTAGTTTTTTTCGTTCCTAATGTAAGGTAAATTGGAATGCATTTGTTAATTCCTAATCCCAAATTAATAGTCAGCACCGACCATCAAGCCTACATTTATATTAAGCATTTTTCAACTCACTGTTTTAACGCACTAACGAAATCTAATAGCTGTCACTTTTGCTAAAAGGTTACACATCAAATCCTTAAGCTCCAATAGAGCACTTGAAAATAAATTATAATACCTCGTTTAAAAGAAAGATTCTAACTTAAAACATCTATGATAACCACTGCAGGTCAAGTAAGTGAATATAAAATATATTCTAAAAATCAACCGCATTACGATTCATACATTTTCATCCACAGGCGACTTAGCCGATACTGAAGATGTTCTAAAATGGATGGTTGAGCAGAAAACTGATGAAAGTATCGAAGAAATCGATCGGGAAACATTACAAGAATACATCAACACAAAAGACTTTATGGCTGTAGTATTCTGTAAAAACTCTGTTACACACTTGTGTCGAATATTCAATTACTCAACTACTTTCAGACAACGAAGACGACCCAAACACAATTAAAGTTCTACGTCACATCGAGCTTATCGATGATGAAGCATACGAGTACGGAATCAAAGTCGTTAAAATGAAAGATCGTTTGATGGCTAAAAAATACGGCTATCGGAATCCACCGGGCATAACGTACTTCCGAAAAGGAAAGCCCATTAACTACGACGGAGATATTGACGATGAGGAAGAAGTTTTGGATTGGCTTACAAGCCCAGAAAATATGGAAATGACAGAGAGTATCGAGAAAGTCAACAGGAAAATGTTTGAGAAAATTCGAAAAACATCTGATTATTTGGCAGCATTTTTCTGTAAGTTGTTGCTAGTGTAAACAATGTTATCTTTAAATCTGTTTTTTAAAGCCACGACTTGCCGTACAGTTTGACGTTTATTTCTTCTTTTCCTTTGACAGACAGCGATGAATGCAAGCAGTGTCCTCGAGTCCTAGTCGAAATCGAGCACATCGACGATGAAGTAGATCGCGCCGGAATTGACTTTGTAAAAATTGATGATAAGAAAATGGCAAAGGAGTTTGGTGTTTTCGCACTACCAGCAATTCTCTTCTTTAAAGCCAGCTCGAAGGAGCCGGTCATTTATGCGGGGGATTTGTACGCCGAAGATCAAATCCTTAACTGGATCTTGACACAAAAGGACCCCGGTGGTGACGTTATCGAAGACTTGGAGGGCGAACGTTTGAGACAGTTAATTGAGGAGTCAGGATCAATCGCAGTGTATTTCTGTAAGTGCAGATAGAAATCCGTTAATTCAAAGGCAATAATCCAGAAAAATAGTAAATAAAACGCAGCGAAATTATCCAGAAATGTTATTTTTGAATTTAACACACAACGCTATAAGTAATATGCTTCAAATAGATTTCAGATCTAAAAGTAATACGGCGAATTCTAAATTTTCCCACATTAACATTCTGGACGATTTCAATTAACCGGAATTGCCGATCTTGTAATTAACATTTACTACAATATTTTTTTTACTAATTACTCGTATCAGGCAAACTTTTCTATGGCATTTTTACTTAAAGAAAGGACACAAAACAAATTAATTCAAAATTATCTCAAAATATAAATCTTGTTAACGGTGCATAGAAACATCTATAAAATTGTGTAAATATATAAATGAAAAACAAATACTATCAGGGAACAAAACACAATGCGATATTTGCAATTCCAAGGCTATGCGTCGAGCCCGTATGAAGAAAGAGCGTGAGCAACAGATGATTCAACAGCAGCAGCAACAACATCATGATGTAGGGGCCGATGCTGGTGGTGAACAGAGTGATCAGCCTGGAGAGCAATCACAACCATCCACCACATCCTCATCAACAACGACTCATCATGACGAGGGTACTCTTTTTGTATAATCACTTACAACCCTCCCCCACCTAGACCACAAACTACCAGAATATCCCTTAGCCAACTACTGCCTGCGAAACCCACAGCCCTTGAGTAAAATCTCTCACTCTATCTATGCCTGCCCCCAATTAAATGTGTGGTTCTGATGAAATTATTTATACAAAAAGGATCTAGAATCATAAAACCAAATCTTTATTAATTAAGACTAAACTTTCAAAATTTCGCAGGATTGATATGCAAAATCAAATTTAATTTACTTTCTGTTGCAAAAGTACCAAGTAGAAGCATTACAAATTGTGAAAGTATGTCAAGAAACTATTTTAGATCCCTTTTCGCATGAACCCGCACGACTTTGAAAACCCCATAATATACGTACATACTTTTAACCTTCACCCTATGTCGTTGTCGGAGAAACACCATGAGTCTGAAGCCTTTTTACCCAATCCAGAACAACTTTACCATATTTATCGTTTTTCATATATTTCATACCTCCACATAGATATCAAATAGATCCTCGCTGTTTCATTCATCTCGGATGCCATAGATTGGAGCACTATTGAACGCAAAAAAAGTGAAATGAAAATAAACTGAAAGAGAAACGTCTCAATACTGCTGTACTTACTGATTCCAAATGTTTTGATACATGTTATTTTAGAGTTTTCTCTTGGCTTTGCATGTTTTCTAGTTGATTTTAGTGTGATTCCATTGCTTTTGTGTCGGTTTTATAAATTTAATGAAATGCGGCTTTTTACTTTGAGCTTATTTTTGTATACTTATACTTAGATACTGACGGCTGCGAGCAATGTACGAGAGTCTTGGAAGAGTTGGAAAATATCGACGACGATTGTGATAAGCACGGAATTACCTTTGTGAAAACAAAAGATTTTTCAGTTGCAGAAGAAATCGGAGTGAATAACTATCCAGCTCTAGTTTATTTTGAGCAAGGAGTTCCAAATGTTTTTGAGGGTAAGTAATATTGGAAGTGGTGATTTGATTTGAAAACAAAAATTCAATGTTTTGAAAAGATCAGTTGAGCGCTGAATTGTTTTTATGAATAAATCTTATCTTATTGCAAAGGTTCTTTTTGTAGATGTACCTATTTTTGTGATACTTTGCTTTTAAAATCCAGCATAAAATTATAAATAAACTGCTTGAATCGTAATAATTGTTGAATTTATTGACAATTCTAAGGCAAAATTGCCAATTTAAAATACATCCAATCTTGCTTGGACCATCGTGAGATGAGTAAAAATTGCAAAGTTTTCATTTAGAAACAAAAACAAGCATTTTGAGATGAACCAAAACGAAATTATGGTACGTTCTAATTCATTCAAGTATTCTATAATGCTGTGTTTTTACTTAAAATAAATTTCTGCGAACTCGTGATTCTATGTATATAAACACATTCTCTGCAGTATGCAACGGTAGGATGCACACGGTTACGTCAAGTGTAACTCGGCGATTAAATGAAAAATTAATTGAACCAAAGCCCCTAAACTGGACCTCCCTTATGTTCTACGTACATAATAACCTGAGCTATAAAATATAGCTTTCAGCGCCAAAGTAACCTTCTGATAAAATTAACATAGCGCATATTCCTATGTAACATTGCGTAGCTATGGTTGAATACAATATGTTGGTAGTAACTTGAGCTAGAATATATAGCTGCAAAGGCTACATGGAAAATCGCTTCATAGCGAAAATTCCCAGGCATTATAGGTTTTTTTTTTTTTGCTATGCACATAGTCTCGATTCCCGTGCATAAAGTCTCAATTCTTATACACAAAATTCCGACTCCTTTAATTATAATGGGCATGGCATTTGAGTTCCAAAGAGTTATAGCTGAAACATAATTAAAAATATAGCCGTAAACGCTACGAAAACATTTCAACTGTGCTACGAGAAAATAAATGATCATTTGGAACAACAAATAATTGAGTGAAAGTTCAACCAAAGAATGAAAAAGTGCAAACACTTTAAGTGGTCTTTTATTGATTTGTATCAAATCAATTGAAGAGAGCACAATATGACTAAAACGACCGAATCGTAGTTAAGCAAGTGTGGGGTGGAAACATTAGAAGGCTAGCTAACGTTATTGTAATACATATATTTAGCAGAAAAAAAATTATTTTGCCATGCGGTCTCAAACGCTAATCACCCAGATTGTGAAGTGTCTGTTCAGTCTTGCTCTGCTAATTATCTAACCAAAATCGACAAGAAAGCGACCTGTGCAAATAGCGAAGCCACAAATCACTCAGTCAATTATAGTAATTGTCCTGCCTTCAACCAGTTTTGTACTTATGTTTCTAGGTCAAAGTCTGATACGAAACAGCTTAGCTTTTTGACTCTCTTTCCACAAATCAGCCCCATATCAGTACTCATGTTTCTTATACTACTGTTGCAAGGAACGAACAGCCTCCTACCTCCTATATAATGAGATCCAATCCTGCTACTCCTCGATCATTTTACCTTGATAATGAAATTCAATCTTTATTTGAAAAATATGTAATGTGTTTCACAAAACCGGTGAAATCTGTGCTTCCTGAATACTGGTCCCAATCCCCATCGACTCTTTGTAAAAGAAGATTATGTTTCTGTAATTTGTCATGAGCACAAGCCTAATAAATAATGAAGGTTATTGGCCTTGCGAAAATGAATCCTTAAAATATATCCGCCATTATATGTTGCACAAGTGACACAAACTCCTCTCAGACAGATATACCATCGCTATGGTAGATATCACAGAGTTTGGATGAGATGCGTATTATGTAGCATTAAGCTTTTATCCAAACTAATCACTTGAACTCTCTCATCTACTTACTACTGGTCAAGTCTGCCGATCCGCTGTTTTGAACCAACTCTGATCCAGACCTACTTCAAATTATATCTGGATTAAGCCCTAGCTCATTCCAGACCTACGTCGGAACTGGACTAGCCCAGAGTTGGTCCGGAGAAAGTCCGGACTAGGTCAGGACTGGAGTAGGTCTGGAATCGGCGTAGGTTTAAATGAGTGAATTGGCAACGATGATTCTTTAGTACAGCTTCTATAGGCGGATGCCCGGTTCTGCGAAGCATCTTTTTTGACGAAGAGATCTACTTACCAATGTCAGTAGTAATTTCCATTGGTCTTCCAAACGAAGCAGAATCAGCCCAGGCACTTTTCTGACTTCTGTACTCAAATGGTAGCAAAGTTCAATTTACTTTATAAAAGTTAAGTAGATTAGCATAGAATTTTCAGAACCATTCCACGACCAAGACCACTTTTAACATATCTTTATTTGTAGCAGCGCCATGAGTCCAGTAACTTATCCATAAGTATATTGCAATATACTCTGGTTTCAATCCGTGTAGAGCCTAAACTACACTCGAAAGCTTTCCGGTATTATTCCCCCAGTGACTTTTTACGATCGATTTCCAGCAGGGTTCCCACTTCTGATACATTTGTATCATTTTGATACATTTTTGTTCGAAACTTATATTTTTGATACAATGATACAGTAACTCACTGAATTATGCCAAAAAGATACATTTTGTTATCCAGTAAATAAATTCAATTTTTTTCAAAACCAAATCTCCTCTCTCTAGCAGTAATAACTACCAACTTAAATTTACTTCACACTCTGAACTCTGAAAGTGTCAAGTTTTCAAGCTATTTAAATACTAACGAGAAAATGATTGTTGAAGCGTTTTGGGATAAACCGAGTTTGGTTGAAAACAATTTAGGTGAATCAATATAATCTGCCGTCTGTCATTTCATGTTGACTTTAATAGCTGTACCTTATAGTTTACCTGAGAACGAGGCTTTTCTGTATTAAACTTGGATGGCAACGTAAAAAAGAACTGATTAGAGTTGAAAAAAAATTAAAAGAATTTTGGGCAGCAAGAAACCAAACAATGTTTGGCAGTCAGTAATTCGACCGAAATACACTTTTGGGGACATTTTGATACATTTTTACCAATATTGATACACTTTTTGAAGAAATTTGATACGGCGGAAAATTTGGGAGTGGAAACACTGATTCCCAGTTACTTTACGAAATTCAAAATTTAGAGGCCTCTCAAAGCAACAATTGTTTCATATACCTTGTCAACTATTCTCTATAAGCCTAGTTTTTCAAATTTACTAAATAATTATTTTTATTGTTTTCCTGTAATTATAGGTGAATTAGGCGAAGAAGAAGAAGTGCTGCAATGGCTCATCACACAAAAAACTGAAGATCGTATTGAACTTATCACACGACAAATGCTGGAAACGATGGTCGAAGAAACTCAATATCTTGCTGTCTACTTTTGTGAGTATACATTTTAATTGATTGAAACAGAAAACAAATTGACTCAACTGATTTTCATTTTTCCGAGAGTTTATTCATTGTACAGAATTTTGGATTGGATTCATTGTTTTCGAGGAATTTCTTTGTGTTATCCTTTCTTAGATCAAAAATAATTCTAGTTGCATATATCTTTTCCTTTAATAACAAAACAAAGATTCTGACAATAAGCCAGATATACCTACATATTCACGTGAAGTATGGTAACCTAAAATTCCCTGTGGTTAAAACCTAGTGCAAAAATTGGCAGTTGTTTTGTAGAATTTACAAGAAATATGTTTTGGTAGAAATTTTGAATGGGAAAGTTAGTAAAGTAGCATTTGTTTGCTTGGAAGAATTTTGGAAATTCGATACACCACTTAGAAATTAGTACAAAATATTATAACTAATACCTACATACATTCATTTAAATACAAATCAATACCAGCACACTGTACATCAATAACTCCGAAATCATACTAATCATTCCTCGGTTTATCCTTCATATTATTCTATATATTACTCGTAGCACACCCAAATCATGCACACACACCAGCTTATTGTCGAAGCCTATGCGCACCTTCCTTATCACACAAAAATAAGACAAACATATTGGAGACATCTAAACAGATTATTGAGAAATATATGGAACGCAAAAGAAAAGCAATTAAAAGTCAAGGTACACAAATGTTTTACTCGTATGTTTTATACCTTCTGTCTTTGCGAGCTCTCACGCATAATAATGCGAAACTTATGCCAGTTCAGCTGATATATATTGCTGCAATTAATATTATTTGATATACTAAGAGAGATCTGCTGCCACACATTACTCGCAATTCGTAATGAATGAGATGAGAATACCTTCAAAAATTTTATTAAAACCAAAATTTTGCTTAAATACTGAACAATATTTTCGCGGTTCTTACAATTAATTTGATGTGCTTTTGTTAGTGTTTGAGAATGTGAAACATTTGTGTGTTTTAACTTTAGCTTCAAGCAAATTAAAGAAACAAATTATATATTCCATTTTATTATTGTTTTTTATGCAATGTATGATAATGCACTTTGCAAGAAATATATTCTCAATTAATTGCATGATTTGTTTGCGTGTGTGATGTTTGATTGAATTAAAAGGAACGATACTTTTTATCCCGCTTCCTTAAATAACGATCATTGCATTATGAAACTACATATGTTTACTAGATTCGAAAATATTTAAGTTGTCGATGTTTGGAAACAAATTCACTAAAACTTTCTGTCGTTGAGGTAAGAGAAGAAGGATATTAGCTATAAAAACACCATACCTCTATCTGCTCTTTGCCCTTTTCTTGACCAACGAGTAGATAAGTCCGCAAGAAAGGGTAAATAACGCAAAATGTGACCATCAGCCTTATGATTAGTTTTCTCTCTCGCATCTCGACCGTTTTCAATATTTATGAATTTTCTCTAAATTAATGGTGTTTGCTTAGGATTTTGGCACCTCTGACGAAAAGGGATCAAAAATTCTAAGCTTCCAATTGGCCCTCACAATTGATTTTGCCTTTGATTGAACTCAAGCACACATAGACCAATTCAACGTTTATTTTTGGAAGAAGAAGCCAGTTAGCAGAAGTTATCGAAAGCGAAACTTCAATTGCAATTGCTAGAGTCAACCAATTTTTATCGAAAATTCAATTCCAACCGTTCTTGGAAAAATTATGGAGAACTATTAAACTTCCAACTATCGCGTCATTCTTCTTAGCGAGCGGAAATTGAAAGTTACGGTCAGGCCAGTGGAAGTATACCTCTAGCTGATGGAGCTTCTTAAGGTAACAATAGCTACTGGATACTCCTTTATGACCAAGTAGAGGCAAAAGACAGTGACAGTGTTGAAGGAATTGTCCTCGGCTTTCGAGTTCAAGGCCGTTTCGATGGACCGTCAGAACTCGAAAGTAAAAGTTGATACTGCCACACGTTATTAACGTTTATCTGTCCAAACTCTCCTATCACCAGCATTTCAGTTCCCCCGCCCAGACTGTCAATGCGGTCGGTGCGAAATAAAATGTATCGTGGGAAGTTGGGTTGGTAATGCGTTTGGAATTTGGTCTCGCAGAGGAGGTTTTTAGAGCTGACAAAAGAGAGGAGTTTGTGTCGTTTATTCCGACTGAAGATAGAGTTGAAATTTATTTGCACAAGTCTAATATCCATCGTTGGACATCATGCTCATGACAAATGACATCAGCATCGTCCTCTTTTCAAGAGAATCAGTATTGAGGGTGGAAAGGTTTTAATTGCCTCGTGTGATCTATTATATTTTAAATTATGATTGTATTTCATTGTTAAGGCTTAATTATGGAGGAATATCAGGATTGAATCTCACCACATTGGCGCAAGAGGTAGAGGATTTTCAGATTTCTTAAATATATCTAAAAATTTTCTTAAATATAAATCTATAATGGGAGGAAGTTCTAGGAGAAGGAGTGGGATTTAGCGGGTTTATCTTCACAGGTGATGAATTCTGTTTTTGTTCTCCATCTTATTTTCCCACTGGTCATAGCAAGCGAACTGTTTTGCACTCTTGAGATGTAGCTACCAAACCTTTTTTTGCCTGATTGTGATTTTGAAGTTTGAAATCAATTGGTTCCTTGAGTTGAAGCTGCCGGGCTAGACTTTTAGACAATCAATAAAGTTATCATCGATTGCAACTCAGTTATTTTCTTCTCCATTTGACTATATGATAGCCACTGTGGGAATGACGTCGCCTGCTCTTCACCATCTCGTGCTTGCTTATTAATGATGCGGCGAAATCAATATCCGATTTTCTTTTTTTTTTTAATCGGCAGGGAGTGCAGGATTTACCCTCTTCCGCATTTCCTTACTTCTCACTACGGAGAAAGCTCCCGTTTGGCCCATTTATTGCTCTTACCACTTCATTTGATACAAATCAATGGAAAAGCACTTAAAGTTTTAGTACTGTTTTTTTCTGGTTAAAATTTCACCAACTTAATATGGCTCAAAACGAAATTACACCAAGTTAATATTGTTCACAACCAAATTATCACTCAAACTGTTTTTATAGCATTTCCAGCTATATTTAGTTTTAGTTTTACTGCACTGTACATTTTTAAATAAGCAACCGTTAGCTGATTCAAAAAATCCATTCGGTTATACAATAAAAAAAAAACACGGCTTATATCATCAGTGACCACAATAGGGTAATTCCATGGAAAATCGACCAATTTTTGGACTCACATCCTTGAAACGTGAAAATATTTTGAAAACCAGAAGGGCTAGTAAGCTAATTAACGCACTTGATATTAGGTGCGTTTTATTTTTGCTCCGGTACAGAACAGAATAGAAAAATGACGCAAAAAAAACGATCCATCAAAAAACAGCTGATGCATTTGTTAAGCTTTCTATAGGTTGCTGTATTCGCTGTGGTAGCGCAAAACAGCTGAAAATAAGGGGAGAAAATAAAGAGTGTAAACTACCATCATCGATAGAAAATATAAAAATAACTAGCAGAAAGTTACCTCTTTTAACTTTCTACACATTATAAGGGCTTTTTCTAGATATTCAACATAATATTGAAAGACCAAAGCCACCTCACAGCAAAAAAGGAAACTTCTCATGAGCTTTTCTTTTTTCTATCACCACATTCTATAGTTCAGTACGTGAACTACCAATGAGGAATAGAATTTCTGTACTAGTGAATTCACTGGGACAGGAGTGTTGTTGTTTTCAATGCGTATACTCTATTCTCTGCTGGATAGAGGAGCAAAAAAACACGCCTATTGTGACAAGAATATTGACCGTTTAAGAAGGCTCTAACGTAAACTCTTTGCCTATGGTAGCTTTATCAATCCTAGTTTTAAAATCATACTAATCGGAAATAATCGGTATACGTGCATTTTATGGGTGAGTTTTTTTGCTCCGATACAGAACAGAATAGAACTACGTCGCAAAAACAAAGATTTAGTACAAAACAGCAATGCATTCACTAAGGCTGACATAGGTTGCTGTATTCGCTGTGGTAGCACAAAACAGCTGAAAATAAATGGAGAAAATAACGAGTATAAACTACCACAATCGATAGAAAAAGAACTAACAGAAAATTACCTCCTTTAATTTTCTACATATTATGAGGGCTTTTTCTAATTTCCTAACTACCAAAACATTCAATATAACCATGAAAAAACTAAAACCACCTCAGAGCAAAAAAGACAACTTCTCATGAGTTTTTTTTTCTATCAACACATTCTATAGTTCAGCACGTGAACTACATACTCGTATGAGGAATAGAATTTCTGTACTAAAGAATTCACTGGTACAGAGTGTTGTTGTTTCCAATGCGTATACTCTGTTCTATGCTGGATAGAGGAGCAAAAAAACACGCCTTATGATTAGTATTAGCACCGCTCACTCTTCTGGTGCTGACAGCTTTCGATACATCTTACAAGCCACACAAAACGCAAATTAATCAAACGATAGTCTTTGAACGACTGAAATTGCAGGGACTTTGAAATAATTTGACTTTTCAAGATCCAGGCTCGACCTAGGCCAAGCTTTGACAGCTCTTCGGGGAACATGTTTTTAAGAAAAGGGGCATATGGCGAAAGCAAAATTATTTAAGTTCCTTATGAGTTCATTTTACCAGGCTGTATTTTGGTAGAAAAAGAATGGGAGCCTTTATTGTGTTTCGCCTTTAATCGATCATTCTGCTTATCTGGCATTCATTTTTAAGCTTTTCACGTGTACAAACCATCAAATGCTCTTAACAAAGCAAGCATTGCCTGCCCAGAAAGGAAATTTGAAATAATTAACACGAAATACAAGCTTTTTAACGCTAATTTCATCATTATCATAGGCACTACAACCGGGGTTCGGTCCTGGCCTCCGTCAACAGTTTTTTTTTTCATCGGACCCGATCGCGAGCTGATGTCATCTAATTGAGCACCCCTAAACTCTGAACGTCTTAGTCAACGCCATCCCTCCAGCGCAGGCAGAGTCTGCTATGCTGTCGTCTGCCGTAAAATCTGCCGCAATGGGTTTTCCGAGCCGAATTCTCTTCGATCATTCGAGCAGGTATCCTGCCCACCGGAGTCTACTGAGCTTTATCTCCGTAATAATATCTGCTTCTAGGTAGATAGCGTACAACTCATGTTTGTACAACTCATGTCTGCGGAATCGCTCTTTTTCACATATGGGGCCAAAGATTATCCACAAGAACTTCCTTTCGAACGCGGCTAAGAGGTCAGAGTGCCTTTTGCTGAACACCCAAGCCTTGGATCCATACGTTAGTGCTGTCATGACCATGGGCTTGTATAGCAGAAGCTTCGATGTTCGGGTGAGATTTCGGGATTTGAAGAGCCTTGACAGACTGTAGTGGGCTTTTTTGTATTGGAGCAACCACCCGCATATTTCTTCTTCCATGTTGTTATCGGCTGCTACGATTGACCTACGGTAGTTGAAAGATGGCTCTACTTCAAATTTATGCTCAACTACCCTGAGGCTTCGACCAACTCTAGGTGTTCTTCCTGCAGATGCTGCCACCATGTGCTTAGTCTTTCCTTCATTTATTTCCAGCCCCAGTTTTTGTGCCGCTCACTCGATCTGGATGAAGGATTCCCAGTTCTGATCTTCAAATTATGTCTACATCATCTGCATAAGCCAATATCTGGCAAGACTTGGTGAGGATAGTTCCTCTCATTGGCGTACCAGAGTCTCGGATTGCCTTCTCCAACGCCAGGTTGAACAGGAGGCAAGCCGATCATCCCCTTGTCGGAGTCCGTTGAAGATGTTCAACGGTCTGGATAGCAATCCAGCTATTTTAACTTGGCCTGTTACATTGGTCATGGTCAACATATACAATCGGGTCAGTTTGCTTGGGATGCGGAATTGTCTCATGACTTTATGCAGTTCTACCCTGGCTATGCTATCATAAGCGGCCTTAAACTCTATAAATAGACGTACAGTAGAAAGCTGAATTCCAGACATTTTCCCATCACCTGCCTCAGAGTAAAAATCTGATCAGTTGTTGATTTGCCTGGAATGAAGCCACATTGATATGGTCCGATGATGGCCTTAGCGTATGGGACTATTCGTTTTTGATGGATAGAGGAGAGTATCTTATAGAAAATACTCAACAATGTTATACCCCTATAGTTGCTGCACATTTTTACACCTCTTTTCTTATATATTGGGCATATTATACCTTTGCGCTAGTCTTCTGGCATCTCTTTATGCTCCCTAACGTGCAGTATAATTTCATGAATTACTTGGTGTAATTGCAGTCCTCCATATTTAATCAGTTCAGCTGGTATGCCGTCGGCTCCAGGTGTTTTGTTAAATTTTAACGGACTTATGGCTCTTCGTACCTTTCTATGCTTGGTGGCGACAGCATACGGTCGTTTTCATGCATTGATAGAGCCTCAAATTTTTCGTTGAGCTGGCCGTTTAGCAATTCACTAAAGTGCACTTCCCATCGCTCCAAAATACCTTCAGAATCGGTGACCAGATTACTCTCTTTGTCCTTACAGTACGTGCAGCGTGGTGTGTCCTGCGTCATGTTTCGGATTATTTGGTAGAAGGACTTTTTCAGGTCTTTTTCGCAGGCTACTTTCTTCTGTCTGTGAAGTATCTTCTCTGTTCTTCTGAGCTCTTTATATTACTCCTCACGTGTCCGCATTCTATGAGATTGCTGCATTGCTTGGTATTCAACATTCCTACGTTCAGTCGCTAGTTTGCATTCATCATCATACCAGTCGCACGGATTTTTGCGAATACTCCCTAAGATGGCGTCAGCAGTACTAATGACAGTATTCTTAAGGCGTGTCCACTTCGCTCCATCGAGTTCTTCGAGAGCGACTCCTAACGCAAGACCTAAGGTGTTACTGGCATTTTCATTGCGTAAGGGAGCCGTGTTGATTCAAGCCTAATTCACGGATGCAAAGCAATTTACGCTCGGAGAACCATACCAACAAGATAGTGGTCCGAGTCTAAGTTGTCACTTGGATATGTTCGTACCGTCATGAGGCTCGAGTAGTGGCGGCGATCAATCAACACGTGGTTTATCTGGTTACGAGTGACTCCGTCAGGTGATATCCAGGTGGCCTTATGAATATTTTTACGCGGGAACCTGGTACTCGCAACGACCAAGTTCTTGAATGCTGCTAGTTCTATGACTCGAAGTCCATTCTCATTATTGCTCTCATCGAAACTACTATATGGGTGCCTGCATAATATCTGAATACCAGCTCGCGACCCAATTTGGTATTAAAATCCTCAAGGATGATTTTTACATTATGGCTTGGACAGGCATTGAGGATCCGCTCGACTTATTCATAATATGATTCTTTTTCTTTGTCAGCAGATTGAACGTTTATGAAGCTGATGTTTGCCAATTTGCCTCGCACACGAAGGGCTCATAGCCTTTCATTGAAAGCGTTAAAGTCGATGAGGGTGGACTTCACTTTTTGACTGACGAGGAAGCCTACCCCGAGCACATGGTGCTTTGGATGACAGCTGTAGTATAAGTCATATTCTTTCTTTTGCAAAGCACCGTTCCCCGTTCATCTGATCTCTTGTATTGCTGTTATATCAGCCTTATATTGAGTCAGAGCATCGGCTAGCTGCTGAGCAGCTCCAGCTCTATAGAGCAATCTAACGTTCCATTAGAACATTTTCAAATCCTTTAGCCATTTTTGTTAGTGTGGTCCTCGTTGTGGTATCAACCTCGTTCCCAAGCATTTTACGGAAGAGGTAGCCGCAAGGAGGTTAAATCCAAGCTTTCATCAGCACAGATAGTACGACACGTACATATATGTTATTCCCCCTATCCAACTGATGGCTCGACCGCAATGCTAATTTAACGCTAATTTAACATTTATTAAATAGTTCCAAATAAAAATCGTGTTCTTTTTTGCAAGCTTCTGAATTTAATGATAACTTTTTATCTTAGATAAGATAAATTGTAACATTTGTGATCAGATCCTGGAGGGACTCGAATTGATCGATGATGAATGCGATGTATATGGCATACATATGGTTAAAATTCAGGATCCACAACTTGCAAAACGGTATTCAATTAAGACATTCCCAGCTTTAGTTTATTTCAGGTAAATTACCTTCAAATCATATTTTAGAATGTTGTCTTTTACCTCCGAGTTTGAATTAATTATATTTCTTTCATTGTTAGAAACGGAAATCCTCTGTTGTTCGAAGGTGATCTACAAAATGAACAATCAGTTCTAGAATGGCTAATCGACGATGATAATCGTGAATTGGCTGATGAAATCGAGGAGGTTAACGAACGCATGCTGGAGAGACTCATGGACGAATCACCGTTAATGGTAGTGTTCTTTTGTAAGTATTTAAATGATCGGTTTTTTAAGTTTTTGAAATATTCAAATACTAAATTGTCTTTGTAGATGATACTGACTGTGCTGAGTGCGAAGAAATCCTGACCGAGCTCGAGGAAATCGACGGCGAAGCAGACATGTTCGGCATCGATTTTGTAAAAATCACCAGTCCGAGTGCGGCACAAAAATACGAAATTGTCAACATACCCTCTCTTGTTTACTTTCGGTATGTTAAGCAAATATGTTTACTGCAGCGACTAATTCCAATAATTTTTCATTTTTCAGGAAACGTATTCCAATGCTTTATGATGGTGACTTGCATCAACATGATAAGATACTAACCTGGCTCACATCTCAGGATGTTTTCGAGATCAAAAATGAAATCGAAGAGGTCAATCGAAAAATGTTAGACAAACTATTAGAGGAAAATGAATTTTTAGCAGTTTATTTTTGTAAGACTTCTTCACTATTATTTCATGTTCTAATATTGAAATCACTATTCCTAATCACATAGACGAGCACAATCATCAGGAAAGTACTGCAGCATTAGAAAAATTAGAAACGATCGACAGTGAAACAGACAACCTGGATATAACGTTTGTGAAAATGGCTGATGCGAGGTATGCCAAGAAATGGGGTGTAACTAAACTACCGGCACTAGTTTACTTTAGGAGACGGTTTCCAAGCATTTACAGAGGTAAGCAATTATCGCGTATAAATTTCTGCAATGATTTCATAACGTATCCTCCACAGGCGACTTATTGAGTGAAGATGAGGTTCTCGAATGGTTACGAAAAAATCGATTCCGCCAGCCGGAATTAAACATCTTCATGTATGCTTTGCTCACTCTTGGAGCTGCATTCGTATTCTACACAGCGTTCCTAATGAAATGTTTCAAAACAACCCCGCCACCACCCGTTGTTCATCCTAAACAAGCGTGATTTTCTATATTTTCTATTGTTAAATGAGAAACTAAATTAGACCTAGATAGAAATTAATGAAATTAGTGGGACATATTTTCTAGCAAATGATTGAGTAATAATATCATAAAAGAAAACACATTTGAAACATATGGAAATTACTTTGATTTAAATTAATTTTCGGGTTTGGATCAATTCCGGGCTTTGCATTATTTTTCAATTTTAGAATCTGTTTTGTCGTATTCGTTTTGTATTAAGATTTGTGCTCATTTCTGTCTTTATAATTTTTTTCATCGAATACTCCTCGCCTGTTCACAAATATAAATTGAAACAACAAAAATGTAATAATCAGATGAACAAGATGGAGACATTGCTCGGTTCTGAGCTGCATCGATCCGTAACACATTCATTAACGCATAATTTATCATTGGTATATGAGAGTTTACATCGATATTTGAACTAGAAGCAGCATTATGCATTTGTTCACAAATTTACAGTTGCTCATCGAATATGGTCAGAAATAATTGTCAAATATTTCTCTTAATGCATAATTCAGATTTTGTAAATTTTTAGTTTGAATTTATATGCATATTATATCAATAATGATTTCCTGTTTTTCCGTTAAATAGTTACTATGAAGACCATGGACTACAGATATGAAAACTTTGAGTCATTAAGATCTATCCAATTTAATTTTTAAATTATGACAAATATAAAACTAATATAAACATTTGAATTTTTATGTTTTCTTAATTGTGCTGTGTTTTTCTACTTGATGTATTTTTCTACTTGATGTGTTTTTCTGCGAGAGACCACGAGTCCACTGGTATGATTCGTGATCTTTCCAATTAAAATAGTTATTTTATTGGCACTAAACACACTTTTATTCAAAAAGTAATCGTCACATCTATATCACTTAAATTTACTCTGAAAGACTTACTTAACTCGTGTTCAATATCTTGGGTTAACTACGCTACTGATTTTCTTGGTACCTTACTCTGATACTGATTTGCCTCAAACCTTTGTGATCGGGTTTATTTCGTAACGATTAACTCTTCTTCTTCTTCCTTCTTCTATCCTACTTTTGGCATTTCACAAGGCTCGATTCTTGGTCCTCTGCTTTTCCTCCTGTTTATAAATGATATTCCTTCCCCCTTTAACCCCCCGTGTCCTTTTCGTACGATCTCACGATCTGAAAATATTTAGGTTGATTGAGTCAGTGGATGACTGCTCTCAGTTGCAGGATAACTTGTGTGCACTGGACAACTGGTGCTCAGTCAATTGCATTAACCTTAATATTGCTAAATGCTTCCAGATGTCCTTTTCCTATCCAATCTTTGGCTCTTTGATCAGTCCTGTTGATTATTAAAAGGGCCTTTTTGTTGTGTTTGATAATAAGCGAAAATTTGATGCTTCCATCTTGTGTGCCACATCCAAGGCATCGCGTTTTGAGCGACTTCTTTCCAAGAGCGTCCGGACCTTTTGCTGGTATTTTCTCGTGTGCATGCTCGTAAGTTTCCTTCGTGGGTAGTGTCCCCAAGTATTGCTGTCAAATTTGATGTCCTCGTTGTTGTTTCTCAATTGATACTATTGAGTCTTACAACACCGATTTACTCGTTCGCTATCCCTAAAATTCCAAATTCATGACTGTGAGTACAGTATCCGTCTTTCAATCTTAGAAGCCCCTACTCTTTTGTCACGTAAATTGTATTTAGACGAATGTCTCCTTCATAGTTTATTGATACCAGGCTATCTTTACCTAAAGATTGTCAGTTAGAAATTTTTAATTTAGATGGCGATAGCGATAGGGTGCGCTTAATTGATAATAAAGGCAACGTTGTTTCCAATGACCATCTCATTGTTTTAACTCTAAAGCAATTATTGTAACTGTAATATTCAGATCTTTGAGAAGCACGCCATATATTTTTCTCTGTATGCTTTGTAATACATCTTGTTAATGCTTTCTCATCTATTTATTTTAAAGCAATTATCAATAATCAATAAAGCAAGGATTAGTATAGCTTTTTCTAATTGTAGTTGTAAATCATATGGATACGTACAAAATTATGGTGATATTTAATGGTTCTGTGGATTATGTCCCCAGTGTGCAGCTTTCCGTTCGTGACCTGAAACGTTTTACTAGGCTTTCATTTAACTTCAACGTACCATTCGCTCGTACTTATAGCTATTTTCATTCTCCCCTTTTACGCTTGCCTAGCTGGCATAATTGTGTAAATATTGGTCCTCTTCCGCTTTAAACTAACAAAAAACACCCCCAAAACAAACACGCAACCACAAAAACGCAAATATACCAGCCAGGGATCAATCGGTCAAATTTTCTAACGACTACGGAAACGGAAGGCACATACTTGAGTTTTACCTTGAATGCAAACATAAAACCCAAATCATAACTTTGTCTACACCCTGTTGCTGTATATTTTTTAAGCTAATTTTTCAATTACACCTTAAGGGGTAACACCTATGTAGAAATTTCAAAAAAATCTATTTTTTTGTTTTTGCTAAAATGGCAGGGAAACATGTCTAGAATAACGTCTTAAGTTATTTTCAAAGTTATTTTCAAAAATAATTTTTTTTTTCCGAGTTATGAGCATAAACGCCCCACCGTGCGGTCGGGGCCTATGCGGCGCGCGCACGGCACGCACTGCTCCAAAGTCCTTATACCTACCACAGGTATCCGTTAGCGACTTTTCTCATTAGTAAATTATCATTCAGTATGACAGGTAGTAGACCAACATTTGCCACAAAATAAGATAATAAATCAACAAAGCGAAAACGAGAAAAGGGAAAGAGCCGCCCTTTGTTTTCAAACTTTAAATGCGTTTTTCTCGACACCACATTTTTTAATACGGCCCGCACGATTATTCAGCCAATTTTTATCCGATCAATTTGAAATTTTTGTGCAAGCTTCACAACATCATTTTCTAGGGAAGTACGTAAGATTTTGTTGATAAATTGAAAATTTTCATTTTATGGCTGATTTTGTACGATTTTTTTTTCCAAAATATTTTTTTTTTGCAAAACCGTACGCCAATCTTTCAAAATTCAATATTTTTGAAAACCCGTACGTACTTCCCTTGCTTTTAGTTCAAACTTTAAAAAAAATTTTGATTTTTGTGTTTCAGACCATTTGCGACGACGAAAAGTTGCGGGCCGTTGAGGCACCTTTGATAAATCGTCTGATGTTCGTAGCCTGGTACAGCCGCCATTTTGTATTTTAGGACGTTGTAAAAATTAATTTGTATACTTCAAAACATGTTTAATAAAGCCATGTAATTATTTCTTCAATCAAATATAAAGTTTCCTTGGAAAAAAATGCAAAAAATTACCCTCGAAAACAGCGTTCCACATAGGTGTTACCCCTTAATTCCATTCATGATAAAGTCCTAATGATAGTAGTTGTTGCAGCTGTTATTATTAAATTGTATACTTTTATAATTGGAAAAATAGGTAAAATAATAAAATATATAATAAAATAGGTAAAATATTAAAAACCGGAAAAGAGCAGCTCATTTTGATCTCGTTTAGTGACATCTATTATCTTTTTACGTTCCTCATGCTCAACTCTATCCTCTATCCTATCTGTTAACCGATGTTTATCTCAGATATCTACCTCATCCTTTATCTCTACCACTATTAACCCAGCATATGGCACGCCTATTTCCCCACACCTGATTTTCCAATTTGCGCACGTCCCCCAAATTTGTCTCTGGCTCTCTGACATTCAATTATCTGCCGAAGAAATTTGCCAGTTGTCAGCTGTTCGTTCGGTGTCACTTTTGTATGTAGTATTTGATGTTGTGTCGCACGGTGTAAGTGCACGAAATCACCGAATAGTGAAGAAATTTTCCCGAACTCACATCCGCGAAAATTCGAAAGTGACAAATTTACACGGCTACTCCTCCAGCTAGAAAATCTACTTGCGTATCGAGTTCGGGCACAGCACACAGTAGCGTGAATGTTAAGCAAATTTTCTTGTAGTCGGAAAAGATTTGGCCTTGCGGAAAAGTTTTTTAGTTTATGAACGTTCATTGGGCTGCATGCTGGAGAAAAGAAACAATCGGTATTTCGGCGAAAATTTCCTTCAACCAGGAAAAATTGGAACGTAGTAATATTAAGTTTTGATACAGAGTGGAGGACGCAGTGTGAAGTAAGTGGTAGCTCCATACATTAAATATCTGTGTTTCAATTTGTTTAAAGTAAGTAGGGTGTTTATCAATTGCAAGGAAGTTTGTTGATTCTTTGGTGGTGCGCGAAATATTCAAGGACTCATTGCATGAACATTTGACCTCAACCTTCGAAGAATTTGCGAGGGATGGGGTTGCTGCCAAATGGACACATGCGATGTGGTTTGCGATAGAATCTGTCGTTTAACCTTGAAATTACTCACACCATCATAGCAAAATTTAGGGACTAATCGCCCAATGTTGGGTCAAAATGGCACACGTATCACAAATGGAAAATTTAAACAATTTGAGCGGCATTCCAATAGACAATCAGTGAATGGAAATACTATTGTTAATAAAAGCAGCATTTATTGAAATAAATCACAAAAATATAAAATTAAGTGGATTAATTAAATGAATGTGCAATTCACAGAATAGAGAGAGTTGTATTCTCAAAATAAACAAAACTAAAAGATTTGTAATCTGCTCAATATTGTACAAGCTTTGAAATCAACATTAAGCATCAAGTCTTCCTTGTGGTGGTACCAATCCTTCACAAAAACCCTCTCAAACTATTTTCTGTTATGTCAGTAGAAAGATAAATATGAGAAAAGTCGATTGTTTATGTAGTGCTAAATATACATATTTAAATATAATATAAATAAATCATCAAAGCGATCTTATTAGTCGTGTGTAAAATACGGTATTCCACCGACAATTCGATAAGGAACCAAGACGAATCAAACATGGATAATTCAATCTTTTTCACGTCCAGTCTAACTCAACTTCAAGGAAAAAAATTCTCCCGTTACCCGATCACATACCATTCGAATGCATCACGTCAAATCTGTAAAAATGCATGCTTTATATGTTTCTAAATATATGTTTTTGTCCGTTTTGTTCACATCATTGAAGGAATGTGATTTGCCTAGACAAAATGAGCTGTAGAACTATGATTTCGAGCATAGAATTAAATACTTTATTTATTTTCTAAAAAAAAAGGACTTAGTTTCGGATTATGTTGTTTTGGGGAAAATTGGTCTCTAAATTTAAAAAAAATTATTTAATGTTTAGTAAATAAAAGTTGGAAACAATAAATTTTCAAAATTAAGACATAAAAAGTAAAGGTTCAGAAAAATTTCATATACCATGCTTCAGGACCAAGCTTAAGGGTATTGTGCCTGCTTGTCTTATCTCAGCGTTAAGTCGTAAAATACGAAATTCTTAAGCATCCGTCTTTTTCAATTTTTTAAGAGCTTTTTCCTTGGTTTTAATAACATCCCAAACCAATGAGGATCATTTGTTTTAAGAGGGCAAAAAATAGAAGTGAAGCGAAGCCTGAGGCAAGAAATAACACATGAACTTTAGGCAACACAGTCCACATTCAAACCTTAAAAAAACAGTTAATAAGGTTGATTTCGGTGGACATTTTCTGAAAGTCAACTTGATCCATGTTGTACCGAATGATGGAAGGACGTTTATTACTTATCTAAAACTTAAAATCAACATTAATGAGAAATGGAGGGTAGTAGGGACCAGGATGTACATAAAAAAGAAGATCTGGAGAAATAGATCTAAAGGAATACTTGAAAGAGCTAGGTCTAAAATTCGGTTGTTGGAATCGCGATTGTAGAAAGACATACAAGTAGTGGTACATAAAATTTTGTTTAGCTTAGTTCGTATGCCACAAACATATTGATAAAAAATGAAAGCGAGGAAGCCCTATAAATCAACTATAATTCGTTCGTTTCGCCGTGCTCTGAATATTTTTCCGCCGAAGTCGTGTAAATTCTTTTACGAGAATATCACCAGAGCAAAACTTCAGTGCAGAGGGATGTCAAGTCCATCAGAAATGATGACTTTAAAGGAAGCAATAAATCTATCCGGTAAATTGTCGGGCGTTAGCTTGACGCATGGTAATAACAGAGGTAAAAAAACCAAACCTAGATGTGATGAATTTTAGGATATTCTCCGATGTTACTTCATAAATGAGGCAAGCAATGAAAATTTGAAGTGAAAGCAATGCAGCAAGTATCGCTATTAGGCTAGTATATCGATCATTGGGGTGATTGACAATATTGCTCAGTCTATCCACTTAGTCTGTAGAATAGTTTTAATGTTTTGCCGATTATGTGTATGTCAATCGGGTATATTCTAAAATCTCTTTGTATATCCGTATTCCTGACGTACCGTGGAATTCTGAGAATTTTTCTAAGTGCGAGGTTTGGACAGATCTGAAGCTAGTTTTTGTTCGTCTTGTAGGTCTGATAGAAGGCAGTGCTACCATATGGGTCTAAGTATCAATTTGTAAAGTAGTAATCTCGTTCGTCATGTTTAATTTGTTTAGTCTGATCATGGGTTGGAGTGTGCTCAGTATACCCTTAATCGTCCGTCTTTTGTCTTTTATGTACGAAGTCCATGAGAGTCTGTCGTCAAATACTAGCCCCAAGTATTTCGCTGTACGTTGCCAGTCTATCGTCTGGTTGTTTATTGTTAGTTGTGATAGTCATCCCATTAAGAAGATTACTTTTTTCCGAATTTTCCACTTCTGGAAAGATATCAATGCAGTTTTGAAGATATAGCTTCTACTTGCCTTGAGATAGAATAAATATATGCGTATAACCGGCGGACAGGGCTACTTTTGCATTATGCACATGGGAAATGTCTGCGGTGTATAGACTATACAATATTGGGGAGAGTGATTAACTTTGCGAGACTGCCGCTTCTATTATCGGCATTTTGAAGGAGTGGTGGGGATTCCAACACAGAGGGTATGCCATAAGTTGTATGATGCTTAGAGGCATTTGGAATGCATGCAGTTTGAAAATTAGTTCCGCATGCCAAACTTCATCAAACGCCTTGTTCACGTTGCACATGACCAAACCCGTTTTTTTTCCTTTGAACTCTGTACACGGACCAAGTAATATTGACAGAGCTATTTATACCTTCTGTGATGACATGAAACACCTAGAACAATTTCTAAGAGGTAATGAAGAACTAGTTAGAACTTTTTCCAAAAATTTCGCAGTTTCGTGATTCTGTGTCACTGTACTGAATGTACTATGAAAGTAAAAATAAAAGTGATCAAAATACGTAAGATTAAAGTTCTTTTTAGAAGCGATTTTTGTACCACTGACGCTGTGAATTTGTGGGACGCTAAGTGATAATTTTATAAAAAAAAAAATAAGGACATAATCTTTTAGAATTTGCGAATCTAGTCATCCCTGCGATTGAAGAAGGTAAACAAATAGACTGCATTTACACCGACCTCACGAAGGCTTTCGATAAGCTGGATCATAATATTCTTATATGTAAATTGCATATTCTTGAATTCCCTAATAAGTTTATTGACTGGATTAAATCCTATCTCACAGATCGCAAACAGAACGCTCGATTTCGTGGCACTCTATCCACTGACATAATCTCCACTTCGGGTGTGCCACAAGGTAGTCACCTCGGTCCGATTCTTTTCGCTATTTATATTAACGTTCTTATCACCTTCGCTCCTGGATCCTCCAAGCTATGTACTCTACGCTGATGACGCAAAGATTTTCAATATAATATCATCACTTGACGACTGTACAATCCTGCAACGCAATGTGTCAAATTTTTCTAATTAATGCGCTCTAAACCGTATTTCACTAAATACTGACAAATGTTCAGTCATCTCTTTCTCCCACAAATCATGTCCCATCAATTTCAATTACTTTTTAAAGGATATTATATTAACCCGTTCCAATATAGTTCGTGATTTAGGTGTTCTATTAAACTCTGCTTTTACTTTTAATGACCACATTGGCTATATAATAATAAAAGCCAACTGTGCACTTGGCTTCTTAAAAAGGCGGTCTAAAGAATTCAATGACATTCGGATGACAAAAATCCTATTCTGCTCTCTGGTTCGCCCGATTCTTGAATATGGGTGCTTGATGTGGTCTCCATATTATAAGGAGCATATTGATCGAATTGAATCTGTTAAAAAAAGATTCTTAATCTTTGTTCTTAGTTCTTTCCGCTGCCCTTATCCTTTTTGTTTACCTCCTTATGAAAGACACTTGCAATTATTGACCATGGACACTCTTGAAACTAGACGTCAAAATTCTAAAGCTCTATTCGCTGCGAAATTGCTCAATGGAAACGTGAACTCTGAGTTTTTATTGTCAAAGTTAAACTTTCGTGTTCGTCACGGTGAGCGTAGACATCATAGCGCCTTATCCATCCCATTTCATAAGACCAATTAGAAATTAAATGAGCTTACCTGCACAATAGCCCGAATGTTCGACTTGAATCATACTGTTGAAATTTTCAAGTGTCGGCTTATCCGACCGTTTAACTGTTCTTAATAAATTCATAAATGTATTTTTTGTAGTAACCATTTTGTTGGTGAAACTGTGATTGTATAAATAAATAAATAAAAAAGATAATATGTAAGACGAAAGAGTGATGTAAAACCATTTAATACCTTAAAGCGAAAAGTCATAATATGATGTTGTGGCGAAAAGTCATAAAAAGCATTTTGTTGATTGGTTTCGACTCCGGGGACTTGACCTTTTTTTACATTCATTCGCTTTCTATAAATCCTAAAGTTTTTAAATAAAATAATTCTTGAACGATTCACTTACACGTATCATAGCCTTCCAGCTACCAGATAGTCATTCAAATAGTTTCAACCTTGAGCATAAGATGTATGTATATTTAGATTGCTAGCGAATGGTTGAAACGTAAAGTCGTCGAAAAAATTATGGCCCACAAATCAAGCATGTCGCATAAACGTTGTTATCAAATATTCTAAATACCAATGCGCTTCAACATTCTCGTTATGACGTCTTGAGTTGATACATCGGACGTGCCAAAATTCTTTATACTTCACTTACATTATGTGATGTGCCAAAAAGCTATCGGAATCTACATGTTTCTGCGATGAAGACTACAAATTTTGATATTTAATGCACTGCTTTTAAAATAATATGCTACTTATATTGATTTATGTTGGAAAAATTATTTTAGATTCCGATATTTCAAGAATGTGATCCGATGGCTCTAATAATAGATAGAATCCAACTGTTTTGCAAAATTTTTTAGTATTTCTCTAAAATTTTTAATTAAAATAATGTTCTATTAATATATGTTTAATATGTATTTCACTTGAAAAACACTGAGAGATTTATTTATCTAGTGATACATTCCTCAATTGTAGTCTTATTCATATAAATAGATTGTGTTATCAAATTACAAACAATAATTTTATGCAGAGTAAACTTTATAAATAGATATAATAATCCAGTTAGATTCTTTAAAATGCTTTGAGCTGACCGTCACAAAGTGAGCTCAACGTAAAATGTTTCGTACCAAATTATAGTAATTCTAGTCTCAATGAAGATGTAAACAAAATTATAAAAACTGGGTCGTTCTAACCAAACTCAAGTGGAACTTAATCTGCCTGGAATCATGCTCAGTTATCAGTGTAACTGAACTTAATATCTTCAATACAATCATACATATCAAAAACAGCTTCCGCTGCTTACAATACAACCAATCTAATAATAGTTGAAATTGGCGACGATGAAACGCTTGGCTCAGCCTAACAGAAAGTAAAATGTAAACAATCAATTGGTCATGTGCTGATATCAGCATTTCAGTATCGAAATCTAAGCCACAAAAAAGACATATTCACCACAACAAGATATCCATGTTCGGTGAAATTTAATATTCGACTTAGATTATGATATAGTACGACTGTCTAAATATAGCAACTATTGGAACGTCAATACGAATTATTGATATGAGATTTATTTATGGTATATGTAGTTAGTGTGTGCAATGATATATGTAGTATGACTTTTGTAATGCACTCGAGTGTTCATTTTGATAATATTAGCTTTAACAAATGTATATATTTTGAATAAAAAATTTCACTTCTTGTAAACAAAAATATTCACATCATATTCACTTCCAATATTTGCTAAATTATCAGCTAATATAATTGTAACTGAAATAAGCATCACATAAAAGTGTTAGCCCAGTTAGCAAACTTTTTTTTATAGACAATTCAAGCAATCAACTTTTCATTATTGTTTAATACTTATTTTAGTGTTCCGTCACCAATTAAAACTGTCTGTGTTTTTGGCTGAAAATAAAATGGAAATTTACAATTAATGTATTCCTTGGACCGTTAAACCTGTAACAAAAAGTTCGCGTTTTTTTTAATAACTTGAACTGTAGTTTCCTATCTGTAGTTGCTTCATCAGTATGCAAAGTTTATAAATGTACTTAACACATGTGAATTCGACAATTTCACGTACAAAATTACATTATGTGTGCTAATCGTAAAAAAAATGAAAGCTATTTGAAGCTGGGTGAAAGTGATGAAATGGTTTTGACGTAATTAATGCCTAATAAAAAATATATTTTGTTCATATAGCCATATAAGAGTTTTAGTAGTACTTGTAGTTTCACAAATAATGCAAACACTCAATAATTTATAATTTTAGTATGCACGGTAATATAAATTGTTCCAATTGAAAAAAATTTCGAAATCCTCAAAATACTTGTAAATAAAAATATTCAAGCCAAAATAATGCCATACAAGCTATTTAACTGGATAATTGCCACAAATTGACCTTTATTAACATTAAATACTATTTAATGGCAGTGCAAGGATGTTAGGCTATATTGGATTTATATTCCAAGTATTTTTCGGAAGTTCAGTGTATAAGTAATGGAAAAATTCAGCAAGCTAAGCACGCTTATCTTTCCAGAGATAGATGGAAGTACCACAAATTTTACAAACAACTACCTCCTCTTTGCAAACATATATATGCTAAACGTTGTAGCATATAAGAGCTGTGTATTCAAATAGCATACTGCCCTACTAAGCATAAACGTTCTATCTACATTTTTCTCATTTTTGAGTTAACACCGGATTCGAAAACGATATACTCTGTTGTATCATTGTATCATCAAAAACCTATCTTTTGTGGAAGTATGTTTGAATCAATATTGAAAAATGCACTCTCCATATACCTCCAGTACAAATCAAAGCACAAATCATTGAATATCTCGAAAGTATTAAAATGTAGATAGAACATTTCGGCTTAGTAGGGCAGCATAGATAAGAAAGGTTTCGGCGTAGATAGCTCTCGTTTGACTGTTTTTTTATCGAAATGCATGTGTTGGAAAACACGACAAGAAACTAATCGAAATAAATATACCTCCGCCCACTTGGTTCGGCTCGTCATTTGCTAGGATCGCGCTAAATTATAGAATTTCGCATTAAAAAAGTAAGGTAAACTGACTGATATTTTTGTTTTATTCAAGTTTGAAATCGGAACCCTAAAAAACACCCTTTAGTAAACTAGTGCCGCTACTACCTTTTTCGAGTTTGTTAATAATCAGTGGCCCTAGAGAGGTGAATTCCACAACTCACTCTAACCCTGATTTGATTAAGATAGCTATCCTCAGCTGTTTTAACTGAAAGCCCGGTGTGTGATCATGACTGGATATGAAACATAGGCAGCACACGCTAACAGCCCAGGTGGTCTATCCACTCGAACACGGAAACTTCAAGCGTATACGAAAGTAGTGTGCCGATAGATAAAGAAGCAAAAAGTATGACTACCGTAAAAGAAGTATGATTACAACGAAATATATGAAGAGAAGAGGACTTGTACTTAAGATAGCAGCAAACTTATTCTTCGAACTAACTGTTCCTAAAAAGTGAGAATTTATTATGCAATAAAGAAAAAAACCATGCAAATAAGGAAAACAGCTGTAAAAAGCGAAAAAGATGTAAAAAAAAACTGTAGCACATAAAACCCACTAAATAGGATTTTGGAGTGAATCGTAATTGAATGTGAATAAAATTTTACAAGAGATAATGATAGTTTAAAATGATAATTAGATACTTTGAATAATGATGATAATTTAATAGTTTAAAAAAATTAGCAACAAAAGACAATATTAAAGCAGTCAACTTGGAGTATATATTATCGCACCTCACCTCACCTCAATTTAACAATTAGGAATCATTTGAAAAATACTCTACCCCAACGTAAATTAAGTGCGATCAAATCAGAATAAATTCTATAATCTTTCCAAATTCTAGAGATCCAAAAACGTGCGACAGCATTGTGCGCGCTGTTGTTTTTGAGACATCTTGAGCATGCTTGGCACAAACCTTGCGCTGGCTTTAGTCAAACCAAGATAAACGTGAAGTATATTTAAAATGGTTGCATCTGATACTCCAATCGTTTCTACGAACTGTTTCTTCTTTAGTCTAGCATCTTCCAATATTATTACTATTACTTTTTCAACTTTTCGAATAATTTAGGCCATCCTGGTCGTGGGTTGCCTTCAAGTAAGTCCATTCCTTGTTTAAAAAGGCTGTGCCTTTTTGTGAACCATGGTTTTGCTCGGATAGGATGGTTTTGCCCGTCTTCCATTCTCATTTGAACAGAATTTCCTTGTTGGGTGAGGAACTAACAGCGCATTGCTCGATTTTTTACCATATTCTACACTTCCATCCAGTTTTGGTTGCTTGGTCGACAATAGTTCAAAAACTAATGACTCCATTAAAATAAAACTTGCTATTTATACTTCTGATTAGCAAAGATTTCTGTTAGCAAAGATCGCATGATTACCTCGTTAAACCTTTGCAGCAATATCGCTTTGAGCTCAACGAACCATGTTGTGTTTAATGCGTCCAAAACTGTTTTCTTTCACTCAAGCCTTGTAATCCTCATGCTAGTCACACTACTTCCGTTATTGGCGTAGGTATTTCTAATCCATCCTCGCTAAACTTATTGATTTTGACATCTCCAGCAAACCTAGATGGATCGGCTGGATTTTCCAAATTACGAAAAATGCCATGAAATGCTTGGGTTTCTTCCAGAGAGGCAAGAAATACTTTACCTTATTAGACATAGTGTGCATCTATAAGACTCTTATAAGACTTTGACTTGAGTATAACTCCCATATATGCGCTGGAGCCACCCGCACTGCTTTAATATCAAGTCTGATCCTTTCTACACCTCATCCTACGTGGAAGACTCAAGCCTCTCAACGCTTTCACGCTAATACCGATAAATTAAATGAAAGAATTGTGCTCAATAACAAAACAAAAATCCCATATCCTACATCAATGTTAATATATTATTTTATCCAAACATGTACGCGTATAAGTCAGTCGGTCATTAGAGATAAAATTATTGACTCAACTTAGAGTTTGTCCTTAATTCCATACGAAGTTTAACGATAAGCTCAAATTGATCACATATTCAACATGAAAACCCATACAAATTGCATATGCACAAATATATCATAATCATGTTGAATACGATAGTGCTATCAATTTGTTGATTAAGATATATAAAACATGCAATCAGTAGAATAATGAAACAAATTTAATTTGCTAAAAATAAACACAACTCATATACGTTTGTGCATCGAATGATTAGCGAATATGCCGGACTTTTCACAAGCTGATGGCAAATAATGAAACTATAAACTAATCCCTAATTTTGCCAGGAAAAAGTAATGTTAGATATTGTGACGGGTCCTATTTTTGTCTTGGAGCATTTCATGTATATTGTGTCGTGTGTACCATCAACTACGTAACACCCTGTATTGCATTCATTTGCTCGTGCAAAAACGTTTCAGATAAAAGAGCTACACATATTTTGATCGCCCGCCGAGAAATCACCTTATCTTATCAGAATTTATGGCAAATTGTAATGAATACTACTGAATTTGCAGGATGTGGTTCGGACATCTAGCCTGATAATAACTAGTCTTTCTTATTGGGTATCACTTAAAGTAAATAGATCTTTTATTCGCTTCTGCTGTATTAATTTAGAGTTAGATAATATTTGGAGCACTTATTTTGAAGTCATTGAGTGCACTCGTATGTTTTAGGTGATATTGAATAAAGCGATCATCTGACACAGTTTCTTTTGGCTCAAACAATAAACTAAAATAATAAACTGTAACGTATCTGTACTCATAATAGAATAAACGCATACGAATGTTCTTTCTTCAAACTTTCATTTATGTGGAGCAGTATTGTGCGAACGCTACATTTGTTGTGTTTATCATATGGTTTCACTATCCAGTGTCAGTCAGTTCTATATTAGCATGTGTTCATTGTGCGCGCTATGCTAATTTAAAACACGGTTTGGTAATATAATAAACTACATAGTTACGTTTCTTATTTACAGACAAAAATTATTCTAAGTCAACGGTCAAGATACTATGAAATTAGATGAAATTGTCGGCTGGTATGTATTTTTTTTTTACAAATAACTGGCAGATGTATACCATTTAAAACATCGATGTCCCGTTTCAGGTATCAAAAGAAGATTGGAACATACGACAAGCAAAAATGGGAGAAAACAGTCGAGCAAAAAATTTTGAGTGGTTTTACAAATGTAACATTAAAAAATGCAACTTTGAAAACAGAATTCATAGATGTAGATTTAGTTAGAGGTAAGCTCATTCACAAAAATTCCATCATATGGAACATACTAATAATTTTTTATCCATAATAGGTTCCTCATTTCCTAAAGCTAAACCAAAACAATCTCTTTTAACTGTGATACGTTTGGCCATATTACGTTATTTTTTGCTACCACTATATGCAAAATGGTGGGTCTCACAAACATCACCACAACTATTTGGCATCTTACTTTGCCTCTATATATCACAAATGATAACTTGGAGCATTTATACATTTCATGTAAATCGCCTAGAATCTAATTCAGAGGTAAGAGCTCAATCATTTCAAAATTTGGATTCCGTAGTAAAACTCTGAGTTTTTTTCAATCTAATTTCTATGAGATTGAATCATTTCATTTCAATTGTCAAATTCTAAAAATGTATTATTTCCTTGGTTTCTTTTCAGACCTCTGTACCTATCTCAGAGCTTATTATACCTATTGCCTTAGGCTTAGTTTTAAGTTTAATACATTCACAAATCGTTGCAACAAACACTTGCAATGGAATTGGCTCTAATCAAAAGCGCACTGTCAACAGTGGAAAGCCAAGGGAACGTGTCAGACGAAGACGAAAATTCAACAGGTAAGATGTTTTGGAAATTATAGTTACAACGTAAATATTGCAATATATGTAGAAATTGTACAAGATACTCAGCGATTCATTTATACCTCTAAATTTTATTTACAATAGAACTTTGTGTATTTGAATTTACGCTTATCTCTTCCCAATTAACGGTTTAATATCATTTTTGCCATTAATGAATTTGTTTTGCGCAGTGTACAGATAGCCTGAGGATATCGTCTTTGCTTAGAATTTTTCTCTAAGTTAGGTAATGTCGAGTGACTCTCAATTGGAGAGTCTTCCAAAAGACACACAAAGGTACAGTAGAGGCTCGTTGTAATAACACGGGTATCCTCGCCCTTAGCCACTGTACTCTGGAAACTATTTTATTTGGTTCCTTTAACTAACTGTACAAACTTTGATGAACTGTTAGAATCGATAACGGATAGATCAGTCAGGCCTGAGAGGGAGAGCGCATTCTTCTTCTCGCCAGAGCTTCATCTTCTAAGCCCCAGCTCTGGCAGAAATCATTGAATTCATTTCGCGCCTCAACCTAACTATTATCCCATGTGCAAAGAGACAATCGTCTTTTGGTATCTCGGATTCTTTTTGGTCGTGCTCCGATTTCGTAAAGTCAAAGAGCTTCATCCGCAGGAATATCATTAGACAGCATGCTAGCTATAATACACCTCACCTTAAAAATGTGGTGCTCAGCTTCTCATCCATAACTACGCTCAGGTATTTTGTAAAAGGTAATTATGCAGTCGTCAACCTTTATCTGCACTGCTATTAGTTTCTTTCGTTTGGTGATCAATATCATTACCGTCTTATGGTCGACAAGTTCAAGACCAGCACTTTCAACCCACAACTTGATTACCGTTCGTTCGCGTATCTTTCTAGCTCCTCGAGATGACAAGCTGAAATAGCGATGCCAATGTCATCAGCGACCTGCTACATGTCACATTTCTGGTACACTTAGCCTTAGTATCGCATTATATATTATGTTTCATAGTAGGGTACAAGGGACGAATCTCCGCGGTAATCCGGTCGCTCCCATATAAAGTGTTGATCCTTCGTCCGAGTCGTACCATACTATTCTTTTCCTTAAGTATTCGATGATTCTATATGCTAAGTGGCCACCCCACTACGTGAAGTTGAAGGCGTTCCTAGTGACTAACGCCTTGCTAAGTGCGTGACCATCCTAACGGCGTCCGCAGTTGACCGGACCTTTCGAAAACCAAATTTCGGGTTTAATCGTCCCCTTTCGCTTTCAATTTTAGATAGCAACCGCTCGTATGTAACCCATTCAAGGTATTTTCCCATCGGATTCAACACGCATATTGGTCTACAAAATGATGGCTTTGCAAATGTGTTGTGCTTGGGCAGGAGAACTAATTTCTGTTGCTTCCACTTGTTGTGGAAAACACCTTCTTTTAGGCATGATATAAACACGTTCGCAAAGGATTTTGGTACCTTGTTGATAGCAAGCTTAAACCCTTTGTTCACGATCACAATCCAGACCGAATGCTTTATTGTTACCGATTTTGCGAATGGCTGCCGACACCTCTTCTCAATTTACCGCAGGTACATTTTCGGGATCTACCTGCATTGACGGCAGGCTTTTGTTCTGATGGTGTAGAAACAACGTTAGGAGTATTTGCTGGAAAATATTTGGGGACTTGATTTGAGGGTAGCTCTTTCCCTTAATTGTGGGCGTAATCGATTTTTACGCTCCATCTCTTAAATCAGTATCACCCTTGTTACATAAGTAATTTTTAAACTTTCTGTACATTTTGTTTTTAACTATTATTCATTTACTTGATTGTTATTTATTTAGAAATAGATAATCTAACTTATTTATTTATGCGTTATTTATTTGTACCATAATTTTTTTTTATGGGTATTGTATTCATTTGTATTTTTTTCCTTTTTTCTTATTTCAATTTGTTCCGTATTTATATATAGGTATTAAATGTATACCTTGCTTGGTAAATAAGTAAAATAAAATTGACAGCTACAGTGCAAAGTTATTCTTACTTTCATCCAACTGATAGCTTGAAAACGCCAAATTCGTCTTCAAATCTCCTGTGGTTTACAAACAAACATATCTGAATGGAAATTGTTTTTGTGGAATGATTAAAAATGAAAAATTTTAACTAAGTGGTTTCGAAAGTATGCACTGATTCTCATCAGCTTACAGTGCATACCTGACTGATGTGACCACTCGCAGTGGGAGATCATTAATTTTAATTTTTGTTACAAATTTCTCTTTACAAAGTTCTCGACTTATATGCAACGAATCTGCCCAACAATTTTTACATATGTGTGAACAAAGATATTTTTTTGTTTCTCCAGAGAAATCATATGAAATTCTTTTTACATGAATTGTAACAATCACGTAAAAAAGTGTCACAAGGAAACTAAATAAAATATAAAAAATATATTATAAAGAACCAAAAAACCAAATAAATTATTATAATTAAATATATCGATTAGATTAATATCCTAAGACTTTTCTGATCTTAAAAAAGTTTCATTATTCGTGTCTTTTCTTTGGCTTTATATCCTACTGAACTTATTTTCAGCTTACTCAATCTACTCAAAAATTTCCGGCATATCATTAATTCTACATTTACAGTCATATAAACCCTCTTTACCCAAGATCTTCTTCTATCGTTCCACACAGAATACGCTTCTCAGAATCATCATCTGGATTCCTATCACATAATGGACACCACCGCAATTCTAGTGCTAGCACTCCAGCTAAGTCACCATCAGAAAACTATTATCGCCCCCAGAAATCCGCTTTCGCCGAAACATCTGTACCTGTAGAAAATATTACTGTTAATAATAATGAATGTAGTTATGTCAAAACTACTACTAGTAGTGTAGGATTAAGAACACCGGCAAGGCCGACCAGTAATTACGTTGATAGTTTGCCTACTAAGAGCACTATGTCATCATCAAGTGATAGTAGCGATGTAATCAGAAGGAATCCTCTAGATGATTCCATAGTTTTAGAGAACGAAACATATGAGTATTCTCATTCACAAGTACAAAAGTCACATCAATCACCCACATCGTTAGTTCAAAAGAAACGAAATGCGTATTGGAAGTCATCTTTTTCGAATTCAGTTGCCGCAAATGCGACCCAGGGCGAATCAAATTTCGGAAGTTCGAGTAGTTTTGATTCCAACGAAACCATTAAAAATTCACCCAAGTCAAAATCAGTCCGCATTGATGATACGGTGCGAGAATTTTACTATCAACTAGTAACACAAGCCGAAGAAGCGAACGAAGGGGTATCTGAAGAGCGGCAGCAAATCGAACCGATTGGTGATGACGATGGATTCGAAAGCTTGAACGGCAAAAGTTCAAGTGGTGAAGAGAATACCATTATATCTGACGATCATAATGTGATAGATAATCATAATGGTAGAAATAACAATGCCCAGTCTCATTTGGAAATTCCCAATGAAAGGGCTTCAGCGCCGAGTCGTCGAAGGCAACTAATAGTTCCGGGCCGTTCTGATGGAGAATCATGCACAGAAAAGGACGACAACCTAAATATAGTAATAACTGTCCTATTTATATGTTATTTTAGAAGATTAATTTACGATTTATCCTAGAATAAATATCGCTTATCTGCCGCAGCGAATGGCTTTTATCGGAAGATTCCACTTTCATCTGAATCTGATTATGAGAAGTGCTCACGAGCTGAGTCCTTGCCACAAATGCGAAACAAACTCGGATCGCAGTCTGCGGACCTGCTTCATAAAATCGGTCGCGCGCGGGATACCAGCGACGATACTGATGAGGAGGGAGACGATGGAGAAACAGTGTCTAGCCCCATGTCAATATTGTCCAGTCCTAACTACAATGAGGCAGGAATGTCAGCTACGGATTGGTTTGGAATCACTACAAATAGTAAGTATCGTAAAAACTCTGGATTGCATAAGAAAATATGAGATGTCCATATTATAAATGTTTTAGGTGAGGAATGTAGCTACAGTAGTGAAATTGATAACACCGACTTCGCTAACGAGGATGGAGCAGATCACGACTACACACCGACAGTAATTCTCAATCCAGCTGGAGGGTCAAATGACAAAAGTAAGTAATGAGTCTTGATGAAATTCAGTTTATCATTTTGGAGTTCTTCCAGTAAACTGTACTATCTGGGACCGACATGATGTGAAAAAAGCAGAAATGTCAGTGCTAGATATATCATCGTGCATTATTGAAAAAGTCGAAGAAATGCCCGAAACGTGTGATTACCTGTACATCGGCATGGCATTTTCAGTTGTACTGACCCTAATCCCTACATTTTTCAGGCTTTGTGAGGTATGCTACAATTTAACCGAAGTACGTTTTGTTAACTCAATAGGTCTTACTGATTAATTTTCTCAGGCTACAGTCGATGCTGAAAATTCTGGAGAGGTCAGCTATCTAGATCTGCCCTTGCTGTTGCTCGAGAAGGCATCATTCTCATTTTTGACTATACTGCACTTTGCTTTCGGCGATGCGCAATGGAAGAGAACGATTCTAATGATTGGATTCATGCAACGACTATTCTTGACATCTTTACTGTTCTTTTTGTTTGCTGTTGCCGAAAGGACATTTAAACAGAAGTAACGTATAAAATCATGAAAAGTTCATTAAGTTTTTTTTTTCAAATGCAAATTTTATTCGCAGATTTCTATATGCAAAACTATTTTCACATTTGACATCTTCAAGACGAGCTAGAAAATCAGATCTACCTCATTTCAGATTGAATAAAGTGCGCAATATTAAGACTTGGCTAAGTGTAAGATCATATTTGAAGGTACGACATACATTTTGCTGATAGGCTGAGCATAGAATTATAATTTTCGGTGTTATGAAATAACGGATAGACTTTCAGAACACAAGCAAGAAAGTTAACTGTTTCCTATGGTGTGATAGTTTTCGGAAGCAATAATTGTTTAAGCTGTTAGAAGCTGATTCATTTTTCCCATCGTTTCGCAATAATTCGTACATCAAATAAGCGGATTTACTTTATTGTGAAAAATCGCTGATTTATTCTTTATTTCATTACATAATTTATATTGTATTAATAAAGTCCGCCAACTCTATTTATTCTGAACCTCAAATGAATCCAATACGTATGCAATAAAAACACTTTTCGTTTTGTTTTTGTAGCGGCGAGGACCTCAACGCTCTGTCGATGTGATAGTATCCGCTGCATTTATGATCACACTACTCTTGCTAGCATTTTTGAGTGTTGAATGGCTCAAAGATTCTGTGCAAATTCACTCGCAATTAAATTTAGAGGCATTAGCCTGGTCCAGTGCTATTGGTATTTTCTTACTTCGATTTATGACGCTTGGAAATAAGATCAATCGGAAGTACCGAAGCGTGTCTGTACTAATAACCGAACAAATCAATTTATACCTACAGGTAATAACAAATTTCATAATTCCGTCTTTGCCATAAACGCTCTATCTGATATTTTTTTCATTTTTGAGTTAACACCGGATTTGAAAACTGCATACTCTATTACATTATTTTACAAAATATGAAAAAAGTCAATAATGAAAAATGCCCTTTCCATATATCTGCATGCTGCAAAAAACATAAATCATTGAATATCTCGAAAGTTACTAAAATATAGATAGAGAGTTTATGCTAAGAACGGCAGTACACCTTTGATCATTTTCAACATAAAACTTCAAGGCACACAAATGTAAACTCAAATCTTTATCGTTTTCAGATTGAACAAAAACCAAAAAAGAAAGAAGAGCTGATGGTATCAAATAATGTGCTTAAGCTAGCAACCGATCTTCTTAAAGAACTGGAATCGCCGTTTAAAATCTCTGGGTTGAGTGCTAATCCATATTTGTATACAACAATTAAAGTTGTCATACTATCAGCTCTATCTGGTGTTTTAAGTGAAATGCTGGGTTTTAAATTGAAACTACATAAAATAAAGATAAAGTAGAAATAAAATGTTTGGAATGAAAAATACAAACAAAAATAAAAATTTTCAAAATTAGAAGTGATAATACTATACAAACAAATATTTGAGACAACAAATAAAGTTTCATACAATACTTGACTCGTTGTGCTTTTATTGTTGCTTAATGCAATTGATGAAGACAAAGAATGATCAGTGAATCGATCTTAACTACTTGTCAAAAAGATATTTGCAAATTTCCCTTATTGTCAACACCCATCAAAGTTAAAGTTAAAAAGCATATTTTGTGGCGTCGAGTCTACAGTTGAACTTGTCAGAGAGTAGTTTACTAAAAGCATAGATATAGGAGCAAATGGATTGGAAATCAAAAAATTAGAAGTAATTTTTAAGCCTAACTTTTCCAAATCTATGACTACGACTAAAATTTTTCCGCAAGACCGTAACTCAAAATCATCTCTAATCATTCACTCCTTGAAGTTCAACAGATTATTGGGTATTTCATTTATTATGGAAATATTTTTAACTATGAACGCACATCCACGGAAATTGCAGATTCATTATATCAGAAGTTAATTTGAAGAAAAGATTTTGTGAGCAGTGTTAACAAATTGGAATATGAAGACGCAGAGCTACCTGCATTGGGGATGGAGACCGGTCACCTTTCGTTTATGAATGAAAATGAGCACATTATTCTTCAATTTGCATCTGAAATTAATATCACCTTACGTATCTGGTTTATGTGGCTGAGTTTTTTCCGTACCATCCAAAAATACTTGATCGCTTGAAACGATGATGTTTACGTGAATAATAAAACGGACACATTTCAAATAACTTTCGATTTTTCCAAGCATATACGATTTATTTTAAACAAATATTTGTAGCTATTCAACAAAATTATTAAACTATATGTTTTTTTTGCGTTTTCAACCAAGTATTTTCTTTAATTTGGTTATCATTTTACATACAAAATTAACGTCCGCCAAAATACGTGAGCATGCAGTGAAAGTCGCTTATGACGACGGGCAAGAATCTGTGAAATTATGCCGTTATAGCCGGTCGTTGCTACATCCGACCCTTATATATATTGAATATAAAGACATCTAATTTTAAATACAAAAGTAAAATTCGTCGTTATAGCAAATCTGGCGTTATATGCGACATCGTAATAAACTATTTTAACTGCACACAGTTTTCATAACATACAAATATATTATTCTAAATACATTTGATCTCTTCGTAATAAATTTGAGTGTAAAATTTTGTAGTCAAAATTACAATCGAAAATGTTCATATTCTCATATCATTTTCAAAACTTAAATACTCTACCAATACATACAATCAACGTCGTTGCATGTAATAATGACAATGTTGCCACGAAATGAGTTATGTGTCTTTTATTTTGTTGTAGTGACGCTGTGAATTGGACACGGATTTATCTCTGCTTTCCTTACTTTTCACTGTGCCACTAAAGCTCACATTTGAAAAACGCGTAGAGACGTATACCATAAGGATATTATTTTCGAAAGACATTGTATATTCCTCATCGATAACATGATTTTACCAGCCAGCTAATATGCAACGTGCCCTAAAACACTCAGAATCGGCTATGATTTTCGCCCGATTATCATTTAGCTAGATCACTATCGTTTATTGAAGGCTTTGCTAACAACACAGTTCGCAGAAATGATATCATTGTTTACATTCTGACTCCAATAAACGTATATTCTAGTATAAAACAGCACATTAATATTGGACAGAAACGTGTTGTGGAATTTTATGGGTAAATAGTACTCTCAATAAAAAGTCATGCGAATTACTTGATTTTCACTCAATATTGTCTCTTTCCAATATGAAATACGGGCAAAGGCACGTAAAAAATACAAATGCATAATAACAAAATGCATCACTACTGGGAAAACGGATTTTCACTCTTAATTTCACATCCTTATATGGTTTAGTAGATAGTGGCTTATACCCCTCTCAGGGATAGAAGGTTGCTCATTATGGCATACTTATTCAAATAACGGCAAGCGAATCTTTGTCATTACAATACCAATTTTAAATCCTTGTAAGTATGGATTAATCATGCAGTTGCACATATTGTTCCTTTTTTCTCTGAAATGTACTTTCCTACAAATTACCTCAAGATTCCACAGCAATCGCCGTGGTGGGGTTTTTCTGACGATTTTTTGAATTTAATTTTAGCTTGCACAGCTCAAAATATTGGTGATGAAATTTGTTTGCAAAGAGGGTCTCCAATATATTGATGGAATTGTTACAAGGGAATATTTATGTGCAACAGAGTAATATAATCTCCTGTCGTTAAAAAATACCCAAAAATCCACTTCCGTTCGCATTTGGCATTACCCATTTTCCAGCCGGTCATAGGACCGACTGAAATCATAATCAGATCACCGCATAGCCAAATTCGAAGCTTTATTACGGTTCGTTGCGCCACAAAGTCGGTACATGGTCTAGTCGTATGTTGAAACACATACTTTCGCATCACAATGTCATGCAGCTTGCATTTTACTTCCGGCACAAGAATTCACATTTATTTGCGAATTTCGTATTTTTTGATCGGCTTTCGCATAAAGATATATGTTCCATTATTTCATTTTTTAATAAATCGAAAACTATATAAATTGGATCATATTAGTTTTATTATATTTTCCCACTTTTGTTTCACAATCCTTTATAAATTGTCTTTGCTATTTTTATTAATTCTTTGATCAATCATAAATATATCATATAGAAGTTTCATTCGTATTTTACAGTTTTTTGCACACATATAAGACATATTGATTTGTATGTGAAACTGATTTTTATAAATCGTATTAGTATTAATTACGTTTGAAACAATATTATTACTTATTAGTATATACTTTTATTAAAATTTTATTGCGTTATTATCATCTTTATCGTGTTTTTTTTTTTGCACATAGAAATTTTCTGAAATTTACTTTTTGTTCATGTATGATTTATTTGGCATGGCCATTACTTAAAACAGCTGGCAAAACATTTGCCTGCTGTACAGCAGCATTGATAGCATCGATTTCTTTTTTAAGAAATGCATCGACACTCTCCGTTTTATTATTACTACTATTGTTAACAAGATTATTACTATTCATACTACTGCTATCACTATTATTTATATTATCGACATTAGCATTCCGTTTACGAAGACCATCCGATGAAATGAACAGATGATTATCATTATCGTTCATACGCATTATTTCCTCCTTAAGTTCTACAATACCCGTAACAGTTTTATCAATAAACTCTTCAATATTACGCGTTTCAATGTCAATCTTCTCTTTCAGTTTTTGTGATAAATTATCCATTTCACATTCATCATGCTTAACACTCACAGCCTCTGTACGACTTGTTGGGACCACTTCAACAATAGGTTTCTTGGTCGCATCAAGACTTTTGGGATATGCATTGCCATCGTTCACGCCACTATTTGACAGGGATGTAGAATTTAAATTGGAACCATTCGAATCCAAATGAACGCCACTTGTACTGGTCAAGTGTTGTTTACTTGTCGATACTCGTGGAGCACCACGCATTACTTTTGGTAAAATTAAAATTGCTGCTGCGGCGATTAGATGAAGGCACATAAAAACTTTCAGGTACAAACGAAGACTAGCCTGTAAAATAAAAAATTTAATATATATTGTGGGTGCATAATTAGGTGTAATTTGAATGTGATATTTTTTTATAGGCGGTAATTAATTAGCTGAAGATTTAAGAATTTGACAAATTTTGAAAAAAGTCAGCATCTGATAAATCGGGACTGATCAGTTCCGAAATAAGCCTAAGTCGTCAGCCTACATGGTTTCCTTGTTAAATATGGAAGGACAACAATAAGAGGGAACTGTTGGCTAGACCGGGCATTAAATTTCAAAATACATTGGGGCTTAACAAATGAGATTGCAAAAGCGAGTATATCAGCAGCAGAAGGTATCGCTATTTTTTTCCATGATCACAGCAGCTTAATCTTCTTCTTACGTCAATAATTTCACTTATGGCTGCAAATCGATCTATTTGGAACCGATTAAAAGCAAGGCAGGCCTCAGAGTTTGTTAAAAAAAAAACGCCTCTTGAGACGTTGCTCGACAAGGCAGCACAGTTTGCTCGGAAGCAACAGCACGCTCTTAATTCTTCAAAATCTGTCCACAAAAAACAGCGGTATGCTGAGCGAAAAGCAGACCTTGATCAGAGGCTGCTGCAAACTGAAGGAAGCTAGTGTGCCCTCCACCTACGGTGAATGAGACGGCGTGGAGCAAAGGACTCAGGCTGGGAGCGTGTGAAGATCAATGCTCAGCCGGCTTCTACAAGCAGGTGATTTCCCGAACTAGGGGAACTTTGGCTAGGCGACAAAGGACCAAAGGACGAAATCCCCAGTCGGTCCAGAAGCAGGGCATGGATTCCTTACCCCCACTATGGTCCAAAAATAATTTTGAAGATTTGCTTGGATTTTCAACCCTGACCCTTTGACAGAGGATTGAAGGGTAGCCAAAATTGGTGTGCCTATTAAAAATCAGTGGGAGGCTCTCTTCATCCTAAATGAAAAGTCGTTATCGCTTTTAGAGGCCCGGAAAAACATCATTAAGTACGGAGGGGAGAAATTGTTTCTGCGTATTTAGAGGAGTGATCTTGAGTCTGCAAACAAAACCTGAATCAGGTGCTCTGGCGGTAGAGCAGTCATTATGCAAGATGTAAGTCACCATCTCTGGGAGTGCATCTGAGCGAGAATCAGATGTGAAGTCCCTTTCGACTGGTGGAGTCAGTGTCGAGACTACCTCTGTTTGAGCGGCTGTCTAGACCTCCTGAATCTGGAAACAGAGGCGGAAAGTAAGGCAGCTCTAGCGTCCGTGAACCACCACTGACACCACATAATGTTGAGGGTATTTTAAATTAACCTTCATCATTCCAAAGCAGCAGTAGCTGTCTTGCTTCTCCGCCTGTCTAAAACAGCGGAGGATTTAATATTAATCTAATAATCATCGGTTCTAAAACAAACTGGGGCTGCGGATTACGAGCCAATTTATACAGATTGATTACACGGGAAAGTCTGGGGAAACCACGCTTCTGCTCATTCTTGCCAAGAATATCATTAACGTCTCTGTTCTTCGCGATTTTTCTGACAAGAATAACTTGATTCATAAGAGTGTTAAATTGCCATCAGCTTTTTCTTGATAGCAGCGTAATCAAAACAATTCTATATGATCATGCTTTCGGAGGTTCCAAATTTCCGCATCAAATATTTTTTAGTATTTATACACTGTCTGTGATATTGTAGACACTTCTATGGGAAATATTTACCGTTAGATAAAACTCGCAGATAACAAAAATTGGCGCAACTAAAGTACATAAAAATCAATAACCTCCCACCTTGCAAGTGGTCATATCAATCAGGCATGTATTACGAGCTGATGCCTGATAAGAAACAGTGCATGCCTTCGAAATCACTTAGTTCAAATTCAATATTTGATAGTATTGTAATCAAAACAATTCTATATAACTTGACTCTTGCGGCGCAAAATAGCTGGGCTAATTTGAACACCGATACACTAGCTACTTTTATGGACCAACATTTACCACGGAACCATAGTCATCTCTCATAAGCAGCACTTAAAGCGGAGCAGGCCGCCAGCTTTCAGCTGCCTCTAATGATATCAAACTTCCAATTAAGGTGGACCATAAACTCCCTCGGGCCGTTCAAATCGTCAGGCCTTGATGAAGTTCTTCCGGCAGATAGACAGCAGTCTATGGAGGTAACGCTTCCATGGGTGAAGGAGATATATAATGCGTGCTTACGCTTTTAATATTTTTCCGTCAGCTAATGGGAAACGAGAGATGAGTTTATTCCTAAAACAAACAAAGTTTCGTACGCTTAAGCTAAGGACTATCGTCTGATATGTCTTTGCTCTGCTTTGCTAAAGATTATGGATGGGATCATTGGTTAACATATCTAAAAATCAGTTGATCCTATTTTAGTTTCGCAGTTACAATATGCTTACACAAAAGGTAAATCTTTGAAACTGCTTTTCATGTTCTTACTGAGCAAATTGATAAATCTCTCACTGTATACGCTTGCCGCCTTGACAAATATTGAGGGAGCTTTTAACTACATCATGTTTGATGCGATTGTTGAAGCACTCCTAGGACGGGATGTTGATATGCGGCTGATTGCTTTTATTTAACAGTAGAACAGACTGGTATCCACTTCGCTGGGAAATGCTCACATGCATTGAGTCATTAACACGGGCACACCTCAAGGTGGTGTTTTGGTGTGGATTGCTCTATAGCTCTATACCAACTCTATACCAACGGCTGTTAGAAAAAGTGCAGACGTTGACCGCGCTTTTAGTGGCATTGGACCACTGCTAGGACATTTTTCGTGTTTTTTTCATTGGCTGTCAATCAATCTAATAATCTTCCAGCAAACTAATTTGACTGCTGAAAACTTTATTGTATTTCTACATTCTAGAATTTAAAATATAATTTTGGCCATCCTAGAATCTTATCTGAGAGAGTTCCCGCTCCAGCGAAAGTTGACTACAAATCGAGTTTTCAACTCGTATTCTTGGTAGAGGTGAATGGAATAATGACCTGAAGCATCAATCACTGTGTATTGAGTGTACCATTTTTTTATTTGTCTGGAATAATCGACTGAAAATCGAAGAATGTCACTCATCTTCGACATTGATTTCAGGCCGTTACAAGAAAAAACTTGTCTTCAATGATCAGGCCGTTACAAGAAAAAACTTGTCTTCAATGATCAGTCAGTCTGACTAAGTCATCTTTTACCGATTCATAAAGCATAATTAAAAACCTAAGATTGGACATGTGATGCGAATCGGCGAAAGCCTTGCCTGAGAATCGTACCATATCATATCCTAGAAATTAGAATTGGACATTCTCCTTACCTCGGAGGCGACATGAGTAAAGAGCAATAAAACTGGTACCAGTGTCAATGAAACTAAACAAAAATTAATGTGGAAGTTGTATTCAAGTGTGGAATAGTATGCGGTTAATGCGTAGCCATAGTAGGATACTAATATTCAGTTGCATATGTGCAGTTATAAAGAATGCGAGTGGTAATCGGTTGCTTTAAAAGGTATATAGGTGAAGAGGTAGCAAGTCCTGTATCATGCCATATATTATTGTTCGCACGAAAGGCGAGGCAAAGAGTTGAAGAGTTGATACCACATTAGGCACGACATAATTTAATATTTTGTTGATTTCCTAAGATTAAGTTGGAACAGGTGTTTTTTTAATTTTGCATGGTTTTTATTTGGCATATCTGTATTTGAAAGAGTATACTAATCCTTAACCTTTGTCTGACGTAATACATTATCAATGTTTTTCCGTCATCAATTAGTTTAACTACGGTATTTTTGCCTGCAACCAGTTTCATTGTCTATAGCGATTTGCGACGTTTTATGTTTGGAGCCCAACTTAAATTACTCAGCTCTATACTGTTTCGATTCTTATTGAAACATACAACTAAAACTTTAGAAAGTTAATTCTAAAGTAATGTCCCATTAAATATTTGCATCGTTTCAACGTGTTTTCACTGTCGTTCTGACCGGTGTGTTCCACTGAGGCCACAAAACTGTTATTTGATTACACCTTATTTGAAACAAACAACTCTAGCGCACGCGACGTTAGAAGTCATTTAAATTACATTAGCGCAGTAGAGTGTCGACCTGATTATACATAAATGAGTGATGAATGTAAACTTTTAGATAATCTTGTTTTATTCGATGCAACACGATTTATTTGTTGGAATTTGATCGATTTTATACTTGATGGCTGCATAACGAGAATTTTACTTTTGGATTGAACAAAAATAAGTAAGCCCTATCTTGAATACTTGCATCATCATGATGCCCAGGACATTTGTTTTAATCAATGAAATGTTTTCGGCTATGTTTTCATCTTTTGCCAACTTAAATTACAAATTTGCTTTTAATAGCAACTTCCTATGATATTTGAAGCTTTTTGTTTTTTTCTCCTTTTCTTTTAATATACATTCTTTCAAACATCTAGATTTATTATGACAATGATACTTACCATACACTCAAGAAGAACAAATGGGAAAGTTGCATATCCTAAGAACACTCGAGTCATTAGGCAGGTTAGAATATCATAGAACATACGACTAAATTGTGTCGCTTGGAATCGATGACGGAATGATCTTCGAGCCTATAAATTGCAAAAATTGAATATCGACAAACATGTGCTAGTTTTTTGTATTTTGTACTTACCACACGAGCTGCCGTTACGAACAGAGCACCAGTGGCAAATGTAATATAATATCCTGCGTAGAAACCATGCCATAATGCACTCAGTGCAAACGTTAAAATTGTTCCATAAGCCTTCGGTACACGTTCATAGACAACAGTTCGAAGCCAGTGATTTGTTCCCATATTCCAATTGTTTATACTATCTCGGAAGTTGGTTCCAAACTATAGAAAATGCAAAAATATTGGTATTGGTAGAAAAATCAGATAGTTGAGAAGCAGAGTTATTATTATAATAAACAATAAATTAGATCTAATCTGATAAACCTCGCTTAAGACTAATGAAGCATCAAAATCGATGTTGTAAATGAAGAAATATCAAGCGCAAAGATAGGCTATTGTTAATTTAAGACCGATTAGACGTTTTTTTACTAGTAATTTTTTTTAAAACTATGCATGCATATATTCTCTACTTACTTCAAAAGCGAAGACATTGATATTAGCTAAAAGATCCCATTTAGCCGAACCATCCTTATCGTATCCATTAAAACCTAATCCTGAGTTATTGCAAATTGCTTCAGCAAGTAGCCAGGCATGATAGTATTTGAAACGGACCACTGTTGTTGCCATCGTCATGTACCAGAACTTATATAGGAACGATGTACTGTTTACAAAGTCGTCATCCTTTAGTGATTTTATTGGATACACCGTTATGAACTTCATAAATATGAACGCGCAAACAAAGCTTCCGATTACTTTACGCACAACACTCTTGATTGGTGACGGTTCCAAAACAATGTGTTTCGAATTGAAATTCTTATCCAAGTTTCCCTATAGATGCGAGAGAAGAGTTTACATTTTAAAAATATTATTACATCGTACTACTATAGGATTTTTTTTTACAGAATTTCAATTGCTTTTTGTTTAACATAGCATAACTTCTAAAAACAAATCAATATCGCTACTGACACGCGAAGTTTGATTCACGATTGGAACAAGCTAAAGCAAGTACTTTCCCAGACATATTAATAATACGTACATTGACATTTGAATGCGGTATGATATGGTATCCTTCGATAAAATCTATATAATCCTTATAGAAAACCATTGGTCCGGCCATTAGACCTTGAAAATGTAACATGTACGAAAAATATTCAAGAGCGGATGGAAGTTTATGGATAGCATGATATTGTTGTGCCTTTGTTAAGTCCTAAAAATGATAAATCCAAATTAAACAATAAACGTATTTTTATAAAACATTCCAAAATGAAGACGTACTTTATGTTCCCTAGTAAATCCATCATGTATGCTAAATGCCAAACTTGTGCACTTTTGTGTTATTATCATTAGCGGCCCTGTAATATCCAGCGAATACGATCCATAATCATAAATTAGACGATGTAAATGAATGCAAGATAAATATACAAGAGCTACAATCATAACCGCTCTGCAAAAAGAGAAAGACAGTAAGTCAAAAGAATCAGAAAGTAGTAAAATAATCAACAGAAAGCTATTCAATTTAATTATATCAAGCTTACCTCTGTACAATTCTTGGATTTATTGTGCGTATCACAACATAGCAAATAGCTGGAAGTCCTGCAATATGAATGGCTTGTTGTCCAAAACAGAAATAGCCGAAAAATAAGCCCAACGATAATCCGCATATGTGTCGAAGTTCCGCTGTAGCTTTTGACGGATGAAGTACGGAACGGAAAATGGAAGCCAGAAAAAGTGCCAAAATTTGTGCAAGTAGAAAGTTCACCTGGAATGAAAGTTCAATGTTAATGTTGATTTCAAAGCGAAATTGTAAGTTCATAGTATTGTAAAAATTAGCAGCACACAAGGTTTTTGAAAAAAAAATCGGATCAATTTGGATCGGATTTTTCACTTTGGGTAGGTAGCTAGTAATATTTCCATGGTACTTTGTCCTCAATCTCTGAAATGAATTGTCATAAATTTAACCTAACAAAACTTAAAATTCAGCAACTTTTTTCATATGAGATTACCCAATTACAATAATTTTGAAATTAAGATCATATAAAATGAGCTGATCGTTTGGAAAATGCACAAACAAATTTAGGGTTTCACAGCGGAAATCCTCGTAATTCAATTAAGCAAATCTATTTTCAGCATCGGCGTGAGCATTGATGGTGCAATGCACTTGCTAATGTTTCACACGGTCCATTAAATCTCAGCTATTAATGTTCTACACGCGACAGGTTCATGGCGATCTCATCAAAACATACAGTGGCTCACAGCTTATTTGATACAGTGCTTCTTTAAAAAAATTAAGTTGCAATAACTCAAAACATAATAACAATATCAAAAAAAATTGAACACCATTTTGAAGAAAAATGTTTGTTGTTTATTAAACAAATTTATATTTATTACAAAGTTGCTGTTTTACGTCTTAAAAAAAAATAAAAAACTAAAAGTAATAACAAATTTCATGTCACAGCTTATTTGATACAGTTTGATAAAACATTAAAATTGTTGTGAATTATGAGGTTTCCAGTTGATTTCAATACTTCGTATGATAGCCCTTAGCCTTAAGCAGAGCCTGGAGCCTATTCGGCATTGAGTCAACGAGTTTGTTTGTGATGTCAGGAGTAATTTTTTGCCATTCTTCTAGCAGTGCTTTCTTCAGGTCTTATTTATTAGAAATCTTGTGTTTTCTAATGCTGTTATCCAACAAAGTCCACAGATTCTCAATGACGCTCATATCTGGTGACTGTGCCGGCGGAGACATCAAATGAGGGCAATCTCAAATTGGCCAGGACTGCACAATTCCCGACTTGTACTTGTCTTGGTACAACCGAAATTGGTTGTTAACACCCAGTTTTTCAGTGTTTTGCAGCAAATTGTTTTTGAGTACATCAAGGTACTTTGTTTGGTCCATTGTTTCCTCAATAAACTTTAAACTTTTGACTCCGGCTGAGGAAATGCAGGCCCAAACTATCACATTACCACCACCATGCTTCACAGTAGCTTTGAGGTTCTGCTTGTTTAGTTCAGTGTTTGCCTTGCGCCAGACATATGACATTCCGTCGGAGCCAAAAATGTTAAACTTGGACTCGTCCGCAAAAATAACAGTATTCCAGAACGCGGATGGCTTTGGCAAAGGCAAATCGTCTTATTGTATTTTTTTTGGAAATGAATAAAAAACGAGCTACTCGCCCGTTGAAATCATGGTCGCGAAGCACTCGTCGGACGGTTTCAGCACAACATGACTTCCTTAATTCACGACGAACCACAGTAACCAATTTTGGAGCGGAAATCTTTGTGTTTGCTTTCACTTTCCTTGTATCGTTCGTCGGATACGGCGAAAATATTGTTTGGCGCATTTCTCCTCTTATTTTCTACCCGATTTCCGTGTACGAAGCGCTCAATTATGTGCAGCACTGTAGAGACACTCACATTCACACTTTCAGCAATTTTTCGAACACTTTATCCTTTTTTAAAGTGGTTTAATACCAATTCGCGCTGTTCAATTATGGTGCGATGACCCATTTTACAATTTTGGCTCATTTTGGCACTTCAGCTTACAAGATCTTGCTAAAAATTACTTAAGCCAATGTCTAAACACAATCAAAAATTCAAGAAACAAAAACACGACAGATTAACGGCGCGACAAATAGAAGTTTATTCGCATTGAAGAGTATGTATTAAATAAGCTGTGAGCTGCAATTTTTCTACGCCAGTGATATTTCTCTTTAACCGGACGCCTAGGAATATTGCTGGAACATTTTTTGTTTGCATTGTATTCGTTGAACATGCATCTAGTCAAATATGTTTAAATTTTTTGGATAGGGTTCTTTATTTCAAAGTTACAGTGTTTTGCATTTTTAAATAGTCAATGTATCAAATAAGCTGTGAGCCACTGTATTTCAACATAAGCTAACCAAAAGTACGGGTACTGACGATATGATCAGTTTCAATTTAAATTGGATCAGACAACGCCGGCTTTGTAATGGCTTATTATGCACGTACATAGAAAGAATTGTGTAGAGCGTTTGGGCACTCGCTTTGAATGTTGCCGATTTTTCCCAAATAGCAAGTAACTACATACTGCATATGTACATTTGAATTTTATGGAAATTTACTCATGTCGATTTCATAAGCTCATATGATCATTGCATTATGGACTTGTAGTGATTCAGTTATCCAATCATATTGTAAACCAAATATGATTCAGAAATAAGAATGAAGTTGAGATTTTATCGGCACCCCAACACAATTTTTTTTACTGTTTGTCAATTTAAAGCAAACCGCTATCAATGTATGTATGTATTTAAAAAACGGCGAGGAAACGATAAGAAAGTTAATTGAAATTAAAATTTCGCTTCACAACTATTGAGATAGATCTTTATGAAGTTAATCATTGCTATAAAGGATCATAAAATGTTCATAAGACAAACATGGATTTTGTATGTGTAAACCATCTACACTAGTTTAACGATTTTTTCGCCTAGATTCCAGCGACAGATTTCAAGGTGAAATGATATACAAATTATGATGACTGGTGATCATATTTGTGTGCTGCGTTATTTTTTTATACGAAATCTTTTCACGACTGACGTCGGGACACGATATTCAATACCATTTTGAAAATAAAAACATCTTTGAAACTTTTATGCTCTCCAATACAGACGATGTTCTTTGTTGCAGACAATATTCTTTGTTGAAAGGATTGGTCGCGGCTCTTACTCATAATTAATGGAAAATGCGCTACCAACACCAGTGTTGCCAACTTCTTTCCAGCCGTTGTAGCTAGAATTTAGGAAAAACATAGCTAAAAATAGCTAAAATGATATCATTGTAGCTAAAAAGTGTAGGTAACTTCAACAATAAAACACTCAAGGCTCTGGAAAACAGTTTTTTGAGCTAATGTTGATAAATCATATGTTGTTATAAACGTAATTATTTAATTCCACATTTTCATACAAAATGTTAATTGTACAATCTGGATACGGATTTTTTTTAGCCACACCTTCAATAAATAAACAAAAATCTTTAAAGAGCTGAGTGGGCTCAACATAATAACGTTCGATTTTTTATTCATTATAGAAGCATCCTTTAAAATGGGCTAAAGAATTAGAAGATGTAAAAGGTTTTTGCTAAATAACATTCTTCAGATGTTAAGACTACACTCTAACTAACTCTAACTATTGGCTAATGATCCTTGATACTGATCCCTTTATTTATATAAACAAGGTATGAAGTCCGTATTATCTTCAAAGGAATTTAGGAAACCAATTATAGATTTTTGCAAGTGAAAAGTCTAACGTTTGGGGAAGAAATGATCCTGCAGCTGCAGAAACTGAAAGCTCAACGGAATGACAAGCACATGTTATCAATATTAAAATAGGATTTTGGCGAAATACATCGTCATTGACTCCGACGATAACACTTGCGTTGTCTGTCCCTACCCCAGCCATATTTGTATTATTTAGGTTATAGTTTTCTAAGCACGTCTTTATGGCAGTAGTAATACTTTCAGCAGTTCCACTTTCTAGCTCAATAAAAGCCAAGTAAAATGTGACAAATTTTTTGCTGAATATCACTAAAATATTTCTCTGCTACACCCAAATACTTTATAAGACAAATGTCCGTAGACTAGTCAATTAAAATGCTGGAACTAGAGCTACCAATATCTACCTTTAAATCTGATTTGTAGTATGGAAATAACGTTTTTCACTATGACCCTGCATTTTGATCGATGAATCCTACACTTGCTCCAACTTTTGGACTCAACTGCCAGTTTCTTGCACATTTCACTCAAATGGTCAATTGATCTTAATGCGCAATGGTTCACAACGAAAAGACGCATGGCAGCTTCGATTTGCCGCCGATGTTTTCCAGGTGTTGCTTCCAACAGAGAAAATATAGTCTTTATTTTTCGCTGTGTTGAAAAACTCTACAATATGTAAAAAAACCATAACTAGCACAATTCTAACGTTTGATATTTTCAGATATACATCTTTTTAGCCCTTTTTGAAGAACTTGTGCTTGGTGCGCTCGAAATTGCGTCAGACACGCAGACATGTTTGTTATTGAGCCAAAACCGAACAGAGAAAAGCAATGTGTTAAAACTGATGTTATCGCACAGTTACAAAGATCAAAACTTTTAATGTTTTCCTCACAAAATTAAATTTTTATATTAATCAAAAATACATCGAAAATATCTTACTGCCTGGAAACGTGTGGTTTCACTACTGAGCACCATTCCTAATTTCTTCTAGGGTTTTGTGCGAACACCTTGTCTACGTTTTACATATTGCTACTTTATGTCTACGCGGGAATTTGTCGGCTCTTGTCTTCAAATTTAAGCAGATAATGTGTATTCTATATTAAATATATTTCGTTTGTCTCACTTATTTTAGTTTATTAATTTTAGTTTAGATTTGGTGTAAAAACGATGGTAGAAAATGATATCGTAAATGCACATCACTGCATAATTTATTGCATTAGACTTTAGCAACATTTCGGCAGTGAAATGCATATATTTCGACGAGTTGAGTTTGAACGATATGTATTATGTTGAAGTTTGAAAAAGTTGTTGAGAAATTGCCGCGTTTTTACAGAAATAAACTTACTTTGTACTTTGAAAACTCACCGGGGGAGGAAATTTGCCTCGAAATATAAATAATAAATATATTCCAAATATTTGCAATATTTCGATCAGCAGAGACTGGTAAGTATATTGGCATGATGAAACTTACCGAGAAAATTGAAAGCAACTGCTATTGTATCTACCCAAAACATTAGCGATTACCTTAGAATTTGAGGAAATTGTTTTCAAGCACTGAGTGTTTTAAATATTAATACACTAGTAAAAATTAATGCAATCAAAGCAAAAATTTAAATTATTTATAATCTATAAGTTAGTAGCTAAATTTGTAGCCAATAGCTAAATGAGCAATTTTGTAGCTAAACAGGTTCTTTTTGTAGCTAAATCTAGCTACAATGTAGCTGTAGCTAAATTGGCATCACTGACCAACACACTCTTTACCTTAAATTATGGATATTGAGTCAAAATTCATTGTGCATACGATATCAAAAAAATTTAATCTAACATCTAAAAATTGGGACGTCCTACAGATGTATTTTACATGATGAACGCGTACATGCTTCGATAAAATTTTCCAAGATTTCCTAGTAGATATAAAAGTTCCCTAGATTGACAACTATGCTTTAGATTCAATTTACGTATCTTCCATTGAGATAGTAGTATCTTCCTGATTCGATTTGTTATAAAAATAAATACATAATATCAAAATTGACAATTCACAATTTCAATCAGTGCGAATTAAATCTTCAAACAATTTTTGCTTGTGATTTCTTCTATAGTCGCACGAATTCGGTGTACGTATAACAATTACTAAATCAAATATTGCATTTTTTATATATCAAACTCATACTACAAAAACTCATTCAAAAACAATTCGAACACTAGACTTGATACGTCAATTCTACCAAATTTCACAATTGGCTAAATTAATAGATGATTTATATGATTCGTTTTCTATTCATTTGACCTTCAGACGTATTAATAGATTTCATGTTTACAGATGAATGTATGTTCTAATTTGTAGAATGTATTTGAGCTCGTTAGTGGAAAGCTTAGTAAGAATAATTTCCTTATGGTAATATTCCACTTTGTTTACAGATTTTTAAAGTTCGACGCGCTCACCCCGGTAGAAAATGTTTGAATAAGATGATAGACAAGATGACGCGGTGAACAGCAATATGTTTGCTTCTATGTAAGAGATTCTTATTGTTTATTTGAAATATTGCAGATATTTTTTTCGCATATGAAGTAATCAAAGTTTTTATTTGCATTTTCAACTGATTTATATGGAATAAAGTTTATAATACATTTATGAAACTATGAGTTAATTTCCAGTACAATAAATTACCTGTGTTCTAAATATTTATCTAGGGAAGCATTTTGGGAAAAATTTGAGCTCTATCATAAATCAACACAATATTTATGTTTCACACATTCCAATTATAATTTTTATTATGAAACTTCTCCCGAAATCTCTGAAAAATTTTACGCAGGTGGCAATCGTCTCAGATCGAAAATTGAGCTAAGATAGCTTAAAGTCATACTTTTCATGCCGTTCGCTGTCATCTTTATTGATTCTTCGAAACCGAAGACGGCTGCAATCTAAAAATGATTAATCGCATCATCAATATTATTGTTTGTTGCTGCTCGTAAATCATACTCGTATCAATTGTTTTTACGGTAATCAAACCACCAAAAACAAAAGTGAACTAAGCATCTGATATTGTCTGTCAATAAAGCTTATCATTTAATACTTCGAATACTTTACGTTCGCGGGGCTTAGTATTACTTTTTGTGGAGTTAACCGTACAAACGCATGCATTTGTATCTGTGCATATGGAACATAACGAACGTATGAAATGGATTATGACCAGTATCACCTGATATTGTGAAGTGCTGGGTGTATGAACAATGCATGTTGATTTTACCCGATTTTTTTATATTTTCTGGAAATATGATAAAGAAAGTGCGTCTCATAAACATCGGTAAAGGCACTTCACTGTCACCAGAATATTTTCTTACAAAAAAGTTTCGCTTCAATGAAATCGTTAAGCTGAATTACTCCGCAATGCTGAATGGTTGCACTAATGTTATATTTTCTGCAATAAATTCCTGTTCGATAAGATAAAACCCACTTGATATGAGCTACGTCGGTTAATTTTAAAACCAAGGGATGTAAATAGATCGACTAATTGAAAATGTATTCCAGATAATTTGTCTACTGATTTAATCATTTCGTTCTTATAACCAAATAAAACTTCAAACAAATTGGTCATCACTTAAAAGTTAATTTGTGATTATTTATATTATCATCTAGTGCAGTGAACTTAGCAAGTTTATTGGATTAATCATGAGCATATGTAGGTGCTCATCACTGACGTCATTATTTTTACCGACGTTATTATTTTTAAACTGACCAACACTTCAGAGAACTTAAAAAACGAAAATGGAGAGCTCTGTTGAACTTCCCGGTGGATGAAATCTTCGTGAGGATCTAAGTAAAAGTCAGCCACAATCACTTTTTATGCTGCTTTTCGTTGCGATCGTGTCCAGTTTTCTCAACAATCGATTCCCCTTTGCTTCATTTTTAATATGTGGTGACTTCAACTTGCCGAGCCTTGTGTGGAATGCTAGTTTTTCTTCCGTACTCTTTTCTAATAATAATTCCTTGAATACCACTTCTTTCTTCTCCTTATGTTGACTGTCTCAATCGAACACTGTTTCTAATATCAACAATAAAGCTCTTGACTTTGTTCTTTCAAAGATTTCCTCACACAATATTACTGTGCCAGCTGACGACATGCCCTACTTCTCCGTTGACCAACAACATCCTCCACTTTATATAGAAATTTCTGTTGCCTTTGTGTCTAGTAACATTCCCTCTCGGCCCTCGCGATTTAATTACGATAGAGCGAACTTTGGTAACTGGTAATATTTTTGCGCCGCCTAACTGTTGATGAACGCACGCTGCGCTTTCATAGTTTCCTCTTCAGTTTCATCTCCCGTTTCATTCCGTTCAGTCGTCCCCGCAAATCAAATGATGCTCCTTAGTTTCGGCAAGATTTGGCCTCTATCCTCAGGTCAAAAGATGCAGCTCAGACTAAGTTCCGTGCTTCTGGTTCTCAGATTGACTACCTCGAATTCTCAAAGTTCCGATCAGCCGCCAAAGCTGCCGTCCATTCGTTGTAGCCAACACAAGCCCTTTTGGTCTTACGTCCACTCCTTGACAAATTCCCACCGTTTCCCCGATTCTATCTTAATAGTGCCATTGCTGCTAATACTGTGATTTGTGATTTCTTTGCAGTTTACTTTTTCTTTTTCGAAAATAATCCGATAACGTCTGATGAATTCCTACATTTTCCTCCGTCATCCACCTAATTAATGTCGGTTGTGGTCCTGACGACAATCCGAACCTGTTCGCCAAATCTCTTTCATCGTACCTATCTGTTCCTTTGTCTATTATCTTCAACCTTACCTTCTCCTCGGGTTCGTTTCCTTCCTATTGGAAGTCTAGTCTTATTTCCTCGATACGTAAATCCGGTGACCCAAGTTGTATATCCACTCCGTTTTTGTTTTAGTAAACTGCTCGAAAGAGTTGTTTACAATATGCCACTTCCTATATTTCATCCTTTCTTTACTCCTGATAAGCATGGGTTCATAAAAGGCAAATCTTCCACTTCTAACACCTTGACCTTCACTAACTTGGCCGCATCCGCCTTAGACCAGCAGAAGCAAGTTGATGTGGTATACACTGATTTTACTAACGCTTTCGACTCTATTGACCACAAGCTCTTTCTTTTAAAACTCCAAAGTTATGGAGTATCTGATCCTCTTTTGTCCTGGTGATCATCCTATGTTTCTGGTCGTAGCTGTGTTGTATCTGTGAATTCACGATCTTCTTCCCCATACTGCCCTCTTTCTGGTGTTCCTCAAGGCTCAATACTTGGTCCTCGTTTATTCCTGGTATTTATCAACGATCTCCCTTGCGTTAAACATTCTCTTTGTCTTCTATTTGCTGATGACTTTAAGATGTTCAGAATAATTGATTCGCTTGATGAGTGTCACCAATTGCAGCTTGATTTTTGTGCTTTGAGTAAGTGATGCTCAAGGAACTTTCTTACTCGAAATCAATCTATCGCGCTCATTATTATTTAAGTTTCACATACCTTATTGTGAGTATAATAATCGTTTGCCCTTTCTCCAAGCTCCCTTTTTAAAGTCTCGTCGAGTGTTCCTTGATGAGTGTCTGCTTTTCAGGCTCCTCCACTGTCGTATGCTATTTGGTCTTGGCTTTGTTTCGCGTTACTAATCGCTCAGATACATCTTTGTCAGTGTTCTACCGTATCCGCGAACCAACGTTTTTTTGAATGACAAAAATTTTAAGAGAAAGTAATAGGCTATTTTAAGGTGAGAGGCTGTAATAGTTACATAGAAAGGAATCAAAACAAGTAAAGACTTTTTTTTGGCTAATTTCTGGTTACGGCATCAAGGAGGAAGTTATACTTCAATTTTCTTTAAATATTATCTGAAATAAAATCAAAAAACTTAATGATCAGTTTCAGGAAGCAGGTACAGTAATCCCTCGTTACATATTCGGATTACACGACCATTTATTTGCCACAAACAAGCTTGTTCCTTCCGAAAATTTACTACGAACCAAAATGGGGATTCCCCCGTTAATATGAAATATAAGAATATTCGATTAACACGAAAAATGAATGAAATTTTGAAAGGTCGTGACGCAAACAATCAATCAATTACGACAAACTTAATAGATGTAGTGTACATAGAATAGGTAAATGTTTTCCTTACATTTTTCACAGAAATTCAGTGAATGGCAGACTCGTACCACAAATAAAATATTCGAGAAGCTTGATCGCAGTGTTTTAAGAAGAACTCTAGCGAAATCTCAAGCTAATGACAGATCAACAAATTTAAACTCTTTTGAAGTAATATTGGTGAAAATATGTGTATATATGAAGTATTTTGTGGTCCGAAAATGATAAGCTAATTACTGTAACACGTACAGTTTTCTGTTCTAAGCGGTTGGTGGTCATGGTTAAAGAGGAGATAAAATTTTTTAGCAGTCTAATATTTAAATAAACGTGTAAAACATAAAGGTCATTAATTTGTGATCATGGTTCCCTTCTTGTCTATAAATCAGCATAGACAACGAATAAAGCTTTCCCAAGCAGATAATATTTGATACGGGAATATGGATCGTTTACGAAGTAAGCTTCCGAAAGCAGAATCAAATGGAATTGTTTGTGTGAGATGATTAAAAATTGAATTTTTTTTAAACTAAGTGGTTTCGAAAGTATGCACTGTTTCTCATCAGACATCAGCTCATACTGTAAACCTGGCTGATGTGACCACTTCCATTACTGAGGATTATATGAAAAAAAAAATGTATTTCGTGCACTCCTCTCAGCTGAATCAGCTGTTTCAGCAAAGCGGGATTGGCCACTTCTGCTCACTCTTGGAAGTTGTATGATCCTAAAATCTTCAGGTTTTTATTATTAAGCAATGGGCACTCGCTAAGAGAATGTTCGATAGTGTCGTCTTCCATCTCGCATCTTCTACATAAGTCTTTGGATGTCAATCCTAAACGTTGACTCCCGTCTCCACGAGCAACAACATGGCTTTAGAAAAGATTGCTCAATTACCACGAATTTGGCAGTCCTCAGCTCAGACATTCTATGTAAAATGGAGAAATCATACCAGATTGACGCAGTCTGTACAGATTTTAATAAAGCTTTTGGCAGAGTTGACTATTCTACCTTAATTCTAAATCTTCATAAATTCGGACTTGCCGGATCTTTACTTAGCTGGTTAACTTCCTACCTTCGCAATCGAATACAATTGGTGAAGTTTTAAGGACTTTTGTCGACAAATATTTCTGCTAACTCTGGTGTACCACAAGGTAGCCATCTTCGCCTACTTCTTTTTAATATATTTATTCTTTGCAATCTTGTTTGTTCCTTGATAATGGTATTGCTCTCTACTGTCTTCCACCACACGATTGAATATAGAATATATACCACAATCGACCTCACTAGACCTGTGAATATAAAGCAGGCTGTCTGAGGTTTAAGGTCACCAATATTGAAGTATGCGGATTGGCAAGCAAAAAATGCTGCACGAGCCTTATCAATTCGGTACTTCACATTAGGGGGGAGGGTTTGGCTCAAAACACTGGGCCATTATACAGGCCAGTTCTGTTTTTGGTTACACATGCTGGCTTTTTTTTGATATGAGGTGAAAAGCCACTTCTAAAGCCTTCTTTTGCAATCACCATTTCCATTCTTCACTACTATTGGCCACGGCAAACCATCGCCCCTCTAGACAATGGTGATGGTTTGCAGTGGCTTATTCATAGGCGATAATGTGGACCATTTGACACTATAATTTTTCCCATTTGCGGCTATATAAATCTACTAAGCCGATCTGACGATGTGTTAATAATTTTACAGGAGCTTGGTATAAATAAAAGTGGATAGTTACTCATAAAACATCAGTCTGGTTTACTGGTAGTTTAGGACCGTACACCCGAGACCATAATGTATATACTTCTGCCGCTATATACACAGTTCATTCCCGGTCTGTTATAAAATATAGCGCCTGACACCATAATGAATGGCGAAAAATTCATAGGAACAGGCACTATGCATTATAGCCCTCAGCGCCATGTATTATACAATTTTGGTATTTCAACAATTGTGGGTTATGGACATTTCTATTTACATCACTGAAATTTTATTTTTTTAACTTTTAACTTATGACAAATAAATGTTGCTCGAATTTGGCGTCGAATCCATGGCTCTACACTTGAAGAACCGACCATCTACCCGCTAGGCTACACGAGCTTGATGTTATTTAGAAGATATGTTCAGAGATTATGAGATTATGTTCAAAGTATTTGAGACTATGTTACATAAGAGCTGAGACTATGTGGATAAGAAAAAAGTCCATAATATATGGGAGTTTTACCTTTTAGCTATATTTTATAGCTCAGGTTACTATATACATAGCGCATGTGACCAAAAATGTTAAGCTATGTTACAATTCAGTACGCAGTGCCTTGACTCAGCCAATATGTATTCACTGAATTAGAATTTGACATTTGGGAGATGCTATTCAAATGAAAATGGACGAATTTAGTGTGAAAATTACTATTTATCGAAGAGGATACGCGAAAATGCATGAATATTTGCAAGCTCATGACATGCACTTTAATTTTCTTAAAATGAGTGTAAAATAATCCCACAACACCCTTGGCTGGTCTAGGGGTTGTAACTGCTAGAGAGCTTCATTCACAAATTTACAATTAATCCATATACGAGCGTGGAGTGATTAGCCACAATTCACTTTACCACTGATTTAACTAGACTAGACTTTTGATAGTCTTTCCAACATTGATAATCAAAGGTAGTTTCATTCTCTTTCCTGCTATAGTTAGTTTCATTCTCTTTCCTGCTATAGTTTCTATTTTTTGTCATTTTGGGTTATATCGAAAAGCATATACTGTAAAAGCCGACGGAATCTTATTTTCATCTAATTAATGTGAAGCTTCTGTCAGTAGATACACTCAAAAAAATTTTGGATGAATTTTACCCTTACAATAGTAGGAAACTGGTTTCCTACTATTATAGATGTAAATTTACAAAAGTGCGTACAAAGAATATTTTACGTCTTAAATGTGTAATTTTTTTTACGAGCAAATTGTGTAATTAGACGTAAATTTTGGACTAATACGCATGAAATTTATGTAGCAAAGGCTACTTTTTACGAGTCTTTTAGGATAATATTTACTACACCATTTATTCGTGAATATCCTTAAAATTGTTTACAAAAACTATAATAAAGATTGTTTTATCAAACAAATGACATCAAAAACTATTTCGAACAATTTTAGGAAGTATACAGTACTTAAGCAGGAATTTCAGCAAGCCTCTAGCAAAGTTTTCAATTCAATAAAATTGCAATTGAAAAAGTTTTATGATCCAAAAGCCACACACATAAGATAGGGAAGTGCTATAACATACACTACCACTCCAAAATTAAATATCATTATCAAAAGACTGTAAATAGGTAGCTTTAAATGTGGAATATAAAAACTTATTGCAATTTCTTTAAGTTTATAATTTGTTTTAATTTTATATACACACATATGTACATTAATTTATAACACTTATAGCTACACCTAATTAGCTTATAGCTACACTTCTAATTTGCTTATAACTACACTTCTTAACTTATTATACGAAAAGAAAAGACTACACTTTGCACTTAACTGTTGCTATTCAAATGTAAGCAACGATCGCGAAATATCAGACTCGTGCAGTCACAATGTTACATCAATAATAAGTGAAACTCGAGCAAATGATACAATTTTACAGCTTTTGTGTAAATGTGAGCAGCGAAGTAGTAAATTTACACTCTTTTTGCTAAGGTTTACAAAATACTATTTATTATTCAGTTGATTTGGCGTAAAAGTAAAAAATGCACATCTAATGTGTAAAAAAAATTGTGATTCGTTATTTTAAACAGAAAAATGAATATATTTCCTGTTATCATAGAATTAATTTTAGACCCACTTTTTAGAGTGTACATACATGTTTGCATGATGAATTAATTTTTACAAATCGTCCTTCACTATTAAAGAACTCTAGTGTTAAACAAAAAAAAAATGACTTAATTTGATCATTAAAGCACTATTTGATCGTATAGTGTTTCGAAAAGAAAAATAACTGGTCATTCATACGGAACACCTGCGAAAGTTACTGCGAGTACAAGCCATGCTCAAAAACGTGTACAACAATCAACACCATGATATTTAGTTTAACAAACAAAAGATACTACTTAGCATGTGTATCACATAAAACACTTTCCCAACCAAATGTAATTCATGTTCATATAACTGAGTAGGTACTACAGTTTCCAGTCATTGGACATCATGACAAGACAGTAGAGTTGAGAGCATGATCTGCTTACCAAAAATAACATTAAGTAATTCTTTATTAATAAGCATATAAATATACAAATTAACCTTAAAAACTAGTAGCTACGACCACCTAAGCAAGATAATAGAATAATTCGAAACGATTCAGGCAATTACAATCATAAATAAATGACGCAATCGGCATCGATGATTTAACGCTGTGAGATGTGAGTCAGTTTCACAGGAATTCAGTGTTGAAGATTATCAAATAATATCAATATTTACATTACTGTTTTATGACTGGGCGAATCATTACATATACGATAAAAGGTTTGTTCATAAATATAGAAATAAACAACAATTACAAATGTTGATACATTTGTCATGGGCAAATGCTGCGGACTGGATTTCATTTCTACCAAAGCTATCTTTCGACACCAGTCTGTTGTATCTTCAACAGACGCTGCTCAGTTCAATCTATAGTACCATTTCTATTTACAAATACATATCTGCTAACAACATCAATAACCATGTAAGCAAAAATAGTAGCATTTTGGAAGAATGTTTACAGGAAGCATATAAAGAAGGCACTATGGGGGGGTTAATACGAGCCGTAGAAGCAACAGTTGATAAAGCTTACTATATTTTGCCCACAGCTATTAAAGTCTTCTACGATTGTTTACATTCCAACGATGGACAAGCTTATAGCGTGTTTATTGACATTCGTTCTTTATTTTGAAATGGTGCTTACGCCGGGTTCTATTGTCTGTCTGTCTCTACTCAGCTATAATAACTCAAGTTTGAAGCGGGTGGGGAAGCTACACGGAAAATAAAACGAACGAGCTGACGTAATTCCATATCATTGTGTCACGAATTAATTTTGGCTAGGTAGGTATGAAAGTAATGATTCAATGGCTAAGATTGCGGGCTGGTCGTCGTGAAATAGCTGAATAGTAGTTAAATTACGTTTTCCTGTTGAAAGTTTTATGTCGTTTGTATATTGCCGAGCTGTGTATACTTGTTCAAACTTTTTTTTTTTGACATTAATAATGATGATAACAAACTCAAGGCAATGTAACTTTCCATGTAGAGACATAAACTGGCTTTGCGTAGATTTTAAGAATTCATTAAATAGAAATATTCTTCCTCAGCGCGTATGAGTATAACTTGTTTAATGAAATCATCCTATTAGAAACTGTTCATATATTCGTAATAATTTTGGTAGATTGCGTGGAGTCGAATGGGCCTTTTATTATCTAAGGATAAGATTCAAACGTGCCCAGCCCCGTAAGAGTTTCGCAACATCTTTGTTTCTTACGACTATAGCCTAGTACAGGGAGGCTGATGAATATTATTACATGAAGAAACTCAAATAACTTTTCGTTGAATTCACATAAATTATTTTTTTCTTTATTCTTCTGAAAAGTAATACGTTTTTATTAAGTTTTTTTATTAGGTCTTAAAAATAATTGAATTTAAATGTCCCACAGGCTCGATGATGCATGTCCGACATCTTATCAACAAGTTACTCATGGAGGGTTGCAACGGGATTTATTATCAACTATCGTTCAAAGCGATAGTTTTAAATCATTTGCTTAGTTTTAAATTTTTTTGTTTTGTTAACTAGGCCAGAGCACCTTGGAGGCCAACGGAATGTGGAGTTTCTGAAAATCACTTTATTAGGGAATTTTCTCTGAAATTCTGTCGGAACAGCCATTGTTATGTGAGAAGTTGCACCATCTTGTTGAAACCACACCGAGTTTAAAGGGATTCTCTTTCAGCGTAGTTCTGGAAGGAAAAAAACTCAACATCTTTTAGTAACGGTCTCTAATGAAAGTCACTGTAAGACTGTTTCCTTCGAAAAACTAAGGCCCAACAATTCAGCTTGTTGAAACTGCATACCACATTGTTATTCGAAGTGGATGCAATTCTGCCTCATGCAGTACATATTTGTGGGTTAGGGTCACTTCATATTCGAAAATCTTGTTTATTAGCATTGCTGTTTAGATTCAAATAAGTCTCGTCAGACGTAAAAACGCAGTTCAAGATGTTTTTGTCCTCTTCCACCATTTTAATGATTTTCTGGCAAAATTCAAAGCGAATCGGCAGTCCGCTCCCTTCAGTTTACTTATTAGTTGAATTTTACAAAGAAATAAGTATAAACAGTTATGGAGAGCTCTCTGCAGTGACTATCTGCTGATTCCCATTTGAGCAGATAAGCTCCTTGTCGAAAGTCTATGATTGGCTTGTATGGCAGCAGCTACAGCAGCGATAGTTTCCTGCGTCCGAACTGAGGGATCTCGATGAGGCCTTCATTACATATGATTGTCCCACGCTCGGTCAAATTAGTTACGAGCCTCATTATAGTCCATCTGTTCAGAGGAGTACCCAAAAATGTGCTAACAAATTTTATTTGCTTGAAGATCACAGAATCTAATGCGTAATAGCGGTGCACAATCCAAATTCTTGTTTCATTATCCCAATCACCCATTTTTGTTAAATTTAAAGGCCAATCTGTAAAATCAAAAAGTATAACCGATTAATTACACAGGAAAAAAGTTATTACATTTTTTTCGGTAGCGTCTTTCATCAGCCACCATATAATGTACTCAAGCAAAACAAAATGCCACGGAAAGTACCCTATCAACATGATCAAAGCCTTTCGAGAAGTCTATGTAAATCGCATGAGGTTCAGATTGGGTTTCTAGTGCTTTGGCAACAAAGTTTGTGAAGTGTGTTAGATTTAGAATTAGAGTGAACTGCCAGGAAGCCATGTTGCTCTTTTGCAATAAGATGACCAGAATCACTCATGATTTTGATGATCAACCCAATAAAAAGTCAACTTTCTATTTGACAGAGAAAGTCAGAAATTAGGATCATAAGATTTGGTGGAAATTACCTCTTCGAATTCTATGTTTTTCCTAATTAAGAAGCCGATAATGCGAGAAAGCTTGTCACAAACTAGTTTCTCAAAGACTTTGGGAATAATAGATAGCATAGCGATCCCTCGATAGCTATTAACTAACACTTTTAAAAATAGAGGTAAGGTATGAGGTTTTCCATAAAGACAGGAAAAACCAAGAGACAGGGTTTTCTTGAAAATCATGTGCGAAGCGTTGCATATTGGACCACGAAGAAATGTGAAACCAAGTTAGGGTCTGGTAATTTGCCGGCCTTTAGCTCGTCAATAGCTTCAAAAACAGCCTCTTCTGCTAGGACAAATCCGTCGATAAGAGTTCTTGGGGTGGTCTCCGCAGAAATGGTCATAGAAGGGATTTTAGTTGAGCAATAAATATATTATGCTGTTCAGCAAAAAAGTTACATGTGAAACAGGAAGAAACAATTACATCTGAACAGAAAGAAACTGTGTTACAGCGAAACATAAAACAACGATAACCAGTGGTTTTAAATTAACGAAATCAAAGAACTTTCTCGGATCAGTAAGAATTATTCAGCCCATTAAATTAACATAGAGCTCACATGCTTCGCGAGATTTGATAGAAAATTCTTTAGAAAGCTAATCGTACAATCTCTTTCGATCACCAACAAATTGTACAAGTATCTAACAACATGCTCGAAATGAACTAAAATATTGTTTCAAAAGCATCCCTGCTTATATGTTATCTTCACCATTCTACAAATATAACGCATTTTTGTCCATTGAAATTATTTACAGAAACTGATATTGTAAACTCTATAATATGTATGCAAATCAAAAGGCAGATAAACGTAGTTTTCTAAACAACTACAGATGTGTAATAAATTGATAGCATTCATTATTCAGTAGCATCGTCGTCGGTCAAGTTCAAGTATCAACAACATAGCTGTTGTTCGATCAGCCACTCGTCTTAGCAGATGCTGTATACACTTAATGGAATTCGAATTTACGGGCGTTCATTTTCATCTAGGTATTACGTAGAAGTTTATATTATCTAGACATTGAGCTACGGGATTTGGCATTTCACCTCCAGAAAATAAAATAAACACGAGATGCAGGGGTCAATAACCGAATAAAGTCCCAAGGCCTAATTAATTCATGAACGATACAACTAGTTTATATGACTACTGTAAGCCAAAATCCAGAAACTTTTAGCTTTCGAAGAGAAAACTTGAGAAAAAAAATGCAATTTAAAAACCACGCATTTGGATAACAATATGAATATGAATAAAAATTAATTTGAAACACGTATGATGCTGTACGATTTTGAATTTGATACTGAAACAAAGAAGTTTCAACAAAGGAAATTATGTAAAAGAAGCTTAAAGCAACAGGCATAAAAATATGACTGGATGCCAGTAAGCACAACTGACTCAACAAAACAACAGATACAAGGCAAAAGTTTAAATTTTAGGAATACCATTGGTACAATGTTGAAATGAATTTCTGTATAATTCACTTCAGTAGTAATTCAAAACACATCCAGGAACCGACTTCATTGATAAGTCAAAACAGTTGACCTTATATCGAAGTCATACAAAAAAGCTAATTTAATTCAACCTGACTAAACACATTTCACCATTCCAGCTATACATTATGCAAATATCTGTCAAATAAAACCTTTTAGCTTCGTATAGGAGCCTTCCTAGTTCATTTAATGTATCATCGAAAGTGATATAATGAGCAAGGCATGCAAATTACTAGTCCGTGGACTAAATATTCAATTTACTCGCATATCAATACGCATTGTACATTGATACCGATGCGTGTCTGGCCCTGCCTTGCTTGCCTTGACTTGCTTTGCTCCTTCGGGACAAAGCACTTGAATATTTGATGACAGAATGAAAAGCATTACCAGCAAACAAGCGGAATTTCCTCGATATCAGCATGATTTTCAGAAAACATTCCGAATTTTATTCGACCGGGAAAACGGCTCGCCGAAATGGAAGACGTTTCGGTTTGGTTCTCTTGTTATGAATATGTGTCCGTACACGTTATGTAATTTTGTTAGCCATCTTCTTTATGGATTTATAAATAATATAACGGCACAGCATTGTTAAGCGCTAAAGTGATTCATAAAAAATTTAGTAGACTGCTAGGGAAAAAATTCGTAAAATGAATTTGTCTTCAGTGTTTGGGTTGTTTGTGGAATCTACAAGTGTTGATGTACTTTCTTTTGTTTAAATGTTCTCACGGGGAGAGCTTCGACTGAAATTTGCTTCCACTAACCAAACTGAAACGCTAAAAATATGTGTATAACAACATCGAAAATCATTAGAAATATTAATGAATTAGTAAAACTAAGACGGAACTAGTGAATTAGTATCTATGTATACTAAGAGCATTTTCCTGGACTAAGGAATAAGCTAAGCACGCTGAATCTCCCCTCTACTCTTTCTTCCGAACATATCCGCGGGTGCCTCTCAGACAGACTCTGGAGAAGGCACACTTAGGCAAACAAGGGCCTATTGTGATATCGCATTGCATAACCCTTATTAACAGGAAAGCCCCCATGAGATCTTGATGAACTGTGTGATCCGCTTAAGGTTCACCGAAGCCACTTTGGTTAGGCAAGTAAAGAAGTATAAGCATAGAAAACTTCATCCGTCTTCCAGCGAGGGCCGTTCATTCGCGTAGGAAATGAAGAACTATTTCTTCTTCCTCCTCACATCTACAGCTCCGGCAGAAGTCGTTGTAAGGGACACCCATCCGCACTGCGTGGTTGCCAAACAGACAGTGTCCAGTTAAAATAGCCACCGCTGCGCGAAGGGACCCTCTTCTCAAATCGAGAAATTCTCTAGTGCGGTCAATGTCAAATGTTTTCCACAATTGTCTAGCGCTCGCACAGGAAGGTTCTTCCCCCCAGGACTTCACAGCGTCCAATAAATATTTCTGCCTGATAGCTAGTTTAACTGAAGCCATCGGAATACCAATCGGGAGACTGCAAAGCACTTCCGGCAAAAGCATGCCAGTTGGTCCGCTTCACAGTTCCCCTTAATGTCCCTATGTCCTGGCACCCAAATCAGCTGCATAATTGAATGTCTCGACATCTCATTCAAAGACGTACGGCATTCAGGGACTAGCTTTGAGTTGTTGTAAACTCTAGCAAGGGACTGTATAGCCGCTTGGCTTTCAATGAAAACGGAAATATTCACTCCGAATATCTGATTCAAGCTTCAAGTTTAGGTCAAAGGAAAATAAACCACACCCCTCTGTCGTTCAGTTCAGAGCCATCGGTGTATATTACCACAGCATCTGCTCCTTCGGATAATTCCCTAGTCCATTCCTCTCTTCTTGGGATACGAACCTCGAACTCTTGAGTCAGATACGACTGGGCATTAGTATAGTCGATGTCGACTGGAACAGACATTTGCTGCATCAAGATTTTAGCATGGCCCAGGTCAGTCCTTATTTAGGGGGTCAAGACAATGTTTTCTTATCGCGGTGCACCTCGCATTTTGCGAGACGAGCAGATCGATCAGAAGTCAATGAAGCAACACCAGGAGTGCCATCGTAGGTGTAATACGGAGTGCCGCCATTATTAATAAGGCTGCAAGCCTACGCACCTTCTTTATCACCTACTGATTTACAGCCTTAAGTATGACTAGCCACCAAACGACTGCTCCGTAAAGCAGATTTGGTTCCACTATACTAGTGTAAATCTAGGAGACGATATGAAGCTGCAGCCCTCAAGTTGCTCCTATCGCCCTTTTACAGCTGTAAAGAGCACAAAGTGATTTACGAGCCCTTTCCGCTATATTTTCCTTCCATAGAAGCTGAGTCCCAGATAATTTACCTTGTTGGAGAGGGTTATAGGGGTTCTATTGAGTTTCAGTAGATCGAAGGATGGAGTCCTATGCTTCCTCGTGAAGAGCAATAGTTTAGTTTTGTTAGGGTTAGCACTAAGGCCATTGGTGGTGAAGCAGGCTTTCTAGCTACATCTCCTCCGGATAACAGTGGAGCAAGTCTTCCAGCCAGTTCTCCTCTATTATTAGGGCACGTTGCCGCAGAAGCAGTCTCCTCCTCGACTGTAAGATTTGGGATTGAATATGGCAAGTTCAAGTTCTGTCTGATACGTAATTGTTTGTTAGTTTTAGGAAAACATAGTGCTGTTGGGTCCAAAATTAGATCCGTTTTCTCAGCTCGAATGTGTTGTCACTAACGTGATCCCATTGTTATCTATCATAATATCAAAGCAGAGAGGCCATGCGAGGGTTGGCACGCCCTTATGGAGACTCAGAATCCGATCAGTGAAAATCAGAAGTCCAACTCAACTGAACCTACACAGCCAACTTAATGGCTGCGAAACTAAGAGCGTTTTCCGAGACCTACCTGCCACGGTTTTATTATGACAGATATGATAATGTTACCCCGGAGCCGATCACGAACAGATTTCATTCTGTCGCTACCGCCCCAGAAGAGGACTAGGTGAAAATCACCAGCCAAGAGCAAAGATCATAGTCAGGATCAAAGAATAGTCAAGATGTTATTAGATTTCGTATCTTGACATTTGGCGTTGACCAGGATGCATCGCGAGAAGGCGAACTAACTACATACAGGCGAGGAGGCAATTTAACAGTCTTCCACCGTTATCGTGATCGAGCTACTTTAGTAAAAAGCACCGATTCGCCGATTTCTTCTAAGAACACTCTCTAGGAACTTCTCTCCTTCTCCTCCTGTTGAATGAATTGTTGTGCACGCTACCCTTGCTCCTTCTAAAATTCCATTTCTTCTCTGAGTATATGATTTTTTTGTAATTCTTCAGTTGCATTTTATTGCAAATTTTTCGATGAGCTTTTCAGCTACCTCAACAAAAGCTTCCTCTTTGCTTTGCTTTAAATATGTGGAGATTTCAATTTACCGAACCTGATATGGAATCATAACTTTTCTTCCCTAATCCCATTTTTAATTCAACAACTGTTCCTAATATGAAGAACAAAATGCTAGACTTTATCCTATCTAAGATCCCCTTTCATAATATCAATGTTCATACTGCTTCCGTTCCCTATGTCCAAGCTGACTTACATCATCCTCCTCTTTCAGTTGATCCTTCTGGAGCTGTACGATTTAACTACCATAAAATGCACTTGGCTAACAAGTTCTCCTTTTTCGACGACCTTGTTATAAAATTTCACAACTTTTTCTCCAACCTAATCTCCCGCTTCACTCCTTCCAGCCGTCCTCGCAAACTGAAGGATGCTCTATGGTCCTGGCGTGAAGCAGCGTCTGTCTTTAAGGTCCAGCTCAAGCTAAATTTAGAATTACAGGCTCTTTGAATGACTTCTTTGAATTTTCGACTGTCAATTGACCAAAAAAAACACACTAAGCTGTGTCGCTGTCAAGAGAGATACATTCGTTTTATCCTGATTGATCTCATGCATAAGTACACTGTGTCGATCAAATTCATTAGTGTTGAAGTCGTTATTACAAAAGTCGCTTTTTAACGCGTTTGTTTTAATTTCGCTCTCTCTTCCAAGTATATTCTACTAATTTAATCAGCACGCATTTTAAAGTACACGTGTCGAATTACATATTCATTTAAGAATATACAAGACAGGAGATTGTAATTAAATTAATTCGAGTGCAGAATTGTGTTCACAATTGTAAAGTGGAAATTTTTCCCAATAGAACATTGAACTACACAACAAACCAGTTGTAACGTAAACGTGATCTAATACTTAGACTAAGCAATCTTTGAATTGATGATTAGATTACTAAGTAAATCATGAGATACTTTACATCGACCAATCACAGAGAATTGACTTCACAATCGTACGACTCGAGATCATGAATCGCTGAACGAGTTCGTTAGTGATTTTTGCAGTGTTGTAATTCAAATTGTTGTGTCTATAATTTAACGTATCGACACTTGATAGAGCGGCGATCGAATATTTGTATTGTGGACAATTAAACTGATAACATACAAGCTGAGACATTTTATTATTATCGTGATCAATGGGAACGTTGATAACATAACTGTCATAAAGAAATTTCTGGCGAATTACTTTGCTGCGAGTGTAATTTAGGAAATTTTGCTGATTCTGAGGTCAATTTTCTAGTAATTTTTATAGGACTTCTCTATTTGGCCCGCATTATTTTGGATTCAGTACACATGCTTATTTTCCAAGCTCTGTTCACAACCGATTTTTCTAAATTATCAGTGATAAGACAAAGAATTATTTTTAATTTATTATCAAATAGCGGATGCATGCAAATTGTGTCCCTCATCTTCTGAATTCAGAATCTTGAATTAAACCAAAACATATTTGCCCACAAGATTGTATTTATAAACATTTCATCGTTCGACTTTCAATTGTGGCATCAAGCCAAATGTTCGCTTAAAATTTCCACTATGGCGCAATTCTCCTGCTCGACTTCTTAAGCATGATTTGCTTGGATCAACAGTTTCTTTCATTGATAAAACGATGTTTTTGGCAACACTACGCCCCACCTCTAAACAAAATGAACATGACGCGAGCGACTTCAAAGTGTTTGTATTGAATAAAACTGCCATTACTAATTCATGAGCAAATAGACAATTATAAGAACGCGCGTGAATCAACCATGTTAAGCATTTCTTGATATTTTGTTGACAATGCCATGCTAAATGAATATCGATTAGTATGATACGTTAAAAGTATCTCTTTGTATAACGAATCGCACATTCATTAGATTTCTTCACGCCACATTTGACCTAATGGGTTTGGACTTATAAAATCAAAGTACACGTGGCCGCGTTCCACATGAGCGGTAGCGATAAAAGCGAAGCTATATTTTAATGATGCTTTAACCTTCAGTGCCTTCAATTATAAGCATATTTGAAAATTTCAGAAAATTTTGTCAACAAATAACCTTATGCAACCCATTATTGTTTCAATGATCATGATCGTGCTGACTACTCTTAAAAGTAAAAATCCGTACCACAACTGGCCAGGAATCATACTAAATTCGTTGTGTTCATTCGATTGAAACCCCTGGGCCAAATAACAGATTAGTATGGCGAGATTCATTGCAATATTTCACGCTTCGTTAGCAATCGAGTTGTTTTTTCCTGTGCAGATGATGGTTTTTGAGTTTCTTTTGGCATATTTCGAACTGATCAATCTATAAACACACAGGCAGCTAAACATACAATGCCGTATGGAATTCGAGAGTGGGAATTTCCAAAGGAGATTCAATTCTCTCATTCTAGATACTTAGATTTCTTGAGCATTTAGCTCACATAAACTAATTTGATGTTTGTTGATATATTACTTACATTTATTGGCTTCTTAAATTTTTTATTGACACTTTTATGTATTGCCTTTAATTTCTCAAGAAGTCGGCATTTTTGTGTTATTTTAATGGCTCTTGTCATTGATCTTCCAATTAGCTGAATGTTATGCTTCGCTGTTTGGCTCCATAGTACTATTCCGAATGCAATAATTGAGAGTATATAGGCATTGTAAATACAGTTTACGTAATGTTGTAAATTCATATTTTTATTGAATTTTAGTGTCAGCTCATCTTCCCCGGAATAAACTAGTAGAGTATGATCGGCAAATAAAATGATTTTGCCTATTAACTGAATGTCTTGCAAAGCCATGCCATACCATACGTACTTAATGATATAAGAGGATCCCGTTATCAATGGTGTCAAACGCCTTTTTCAAATCAACGAAGATGGTAGCTACATATTTCTCTTTATCCTTCGCAGAGCTGATAAAGTGGACTGCGTCTACACTTCACTGAGAAATGATAAGACACACCTCCATTTTTCTAACTTTTCAAAAACTGGAAAGAACAGAAAAATCCGATTACCAGCATTATTGAACGAATGAAAGGTTACTGCAATTTCAATTCTTCAATTACTTCTTAATGAGTTTTTTTAAGGATCCTTACTAATTGGCTGCTATAAAAAAATGAAACAAATTTTAAAATTTCCTGTTATGAATTTATATTGTGAAATATACCATTAGCTTGGATTTTTCCAGATAAGACGTGTGAAGACAGTTTCAATAATTTTTTGGGAAAAACGGTTTGAGGGAAAACAACTTACTGAAGAAGTGAAAATAGTATTAGTTAACAATAAAAGGATGGCAAAATCGCTAGAATTATTAAATGGAGTCGATGTGTAATGAAAAATCTCCTTAGAGATCCTGTAAATGAAGGGCCCACGTTGATCGCGTGCTCTAAGTCAACGGAAAGAATGTGCGATTTCAAAAGTGGCATCCATATCAACGATCATTGCAAGGCAAATCGCTGTAAAACGACAATTTGAAATGTACAAAGAACTATAAACACTAAAAATTTAAGTAAATGACAGAAATACAAAGAATTCAGAATCCAGTTTTACCGTTTGATATATTAAATCGAAAAAACGATGGCCACAAGAAATTGTTACCGAAGAAAAACAGTTTTCCACAACTTTTATGATTTAAAAATCAAGCGTCAAATGAGGAGGTAGAATTATGGTTTGGGTCGAAATTGGATATAAAGGAAAACATAAACGAGGCTAATTACGGGTAATGTAAGTAGCAAGGATTATATTAAAATTACAGATGAGATCTAGCGAAATGGAATCGGAATTTCTGTTTCGACATGAGAACATACTGCAAACATCGTAAGGGAATAATTCGCAAAGCAAAACATAAATGTGTTACAATGGTCATTGCGAAAATTTTTAGAGCCAACTGTTGCGTACTATTTACCGTGCCGGAAAGCAATACCAGACGCTGAACGAACTAAAGCGTGCAATCCAAGCGGCATGGAATTATCTTCCGTGAAAATAAAGTTAACATCTTTTTAAAAATTCTGCTAAATATAATGCTAGATGTATTAAAAATCAATCCAATATTAATCGTTAAAATAAAATGAGACTATGCACCCAAATATACATTCCTTCCATTTCTAACATAGCAATGTCCTTTTGCAGCGCCTGATTATCAAGCATATTAAAAAGAACTCATAAAGCAGTAACTAAGGAACACTTTTTTCTATTAAAATTTCAATCATCTTTCTATAGTTCAATAATTCAGTTAGTTGGGTTTTTCTATTCCTTAAAATTTTTGAAAATTTAGTAAAATTGAAGGTTGTCTTATTAATTTGCAGCGGAGTGTAGAGTGAAAACTGTATTAGATAGATACTAGGATGAAATTTTCTTTAACAAATTCAAGATTTCTTTCAAATATTTTGCTGACTATGCTGATGACAGCTATAGGGCGATAATTTGATGGATACGTTCAATCTCCTGACTTTGAAAATTGATGTTATTCTAGCCATTTTGAGGTACGCAGGGATGATACCAGCTTTGAGGTGCCCGTTGATGCTGTTGGCTAATATGTGCAAGATGTGGATTTTTAACAACTTGATGTCATCACCTGTGATATTTTCTAGACCGGTAGACAACCTTTGAGGATAATGAGTCCGCCTCTGTAGTACACATTTGCATTAAAGATAGGATGTTAGTCAGTGCTTTCATAAGAAGTCGATACTCTACATCTCTTGATTGTAATTTCAACCATACAATAACATTAAATAGAGTATAGTAAGTGATTTCAGGCTGAATAACTAGAAGATTTGTACATCGAACAATAATTTCAACAGCCTTTGTCATTCTCAATGTCTATACACTCCATGCCAAATATCGTAGCATAGAATAAATTAAAGTATTTTCACATCTCAATGTTCCACCGATTATTTTTTGGAAATCTCACCCATCAACCTACGAATATGGGGAACTAGATTTGTAAACATTACAAATATTCCCGTAAACCCCCTCCCCCCAAACATACCACTGCTGAGCTCACGAAATATGGCGACAGCGCAGAAATTCTAGGTGTCAAACGGTCAGACTGGTATTGAGAGCAATACGTGAGAATATCGGTAAATCAAGTCAGATGAGATTCTTATTAGACACGTTAGTAATAAGCATGAAACTGTTTTGAAAACTTACGAGATCAACAGACAATCCAACCATATTGGCAAGCCAAAGGAAGGCCCGGCTGCCATCGTAGTTGCTGACCTCACTGCCGACTTTTGGAAGCTCGAACATTTTGTTTGTGCGGCACCACAGCCGTCAGGAAAACGAGCTCGGTTTCAATCGAGTTTTAACAAAAAGAAAGCAATAGCAGATCACTTGAGAAAACACAATCACGAAATAATCACTTTTCGCCTGAAACTACACAATCCGATATGGGCACGCCGTTTACGTAGTCGTCCTGCAGCAACCGCTGAAGAATAGCCGAAATTTGCATGCGAAACTCTTGACAAACACAGTCCACCGATTCTTCTTTCAAGATGATAAACAGATCGGATATTCGAAGGGTAAGTTTGAACTCATTGAGAGAACTACGCAAGACTTGGTTTATTTATTTACTTTCAACTGATTTTTGCAATCTTCAATTTTTTATAACTGTGGCAAATTTTGCGTTTTTTTGTGCATCCGACACAATAAATACCGCCCGCCTACGAGCGGAACAACCGACCAAAACAGCACTCAATTCGTCTCGTCACTAGTTCTCAAATCTCGAAATGCGTTTTCGTTTCACGTAGCAATTCACAATAAGATTTGATGTGAATTTCAATAGAGGTATAAGACTTTAGAGTGGCGGTATCCGTGTAAACGCCTGTAGGTGTGTGTCTCGAGCGTTTCTTCTCCCCCTCGCCTTCACCTGTCAAGCTTTCAGGGCTGCTGTCAAGTACCCAGGCTGCTGTCAAGTACCCAGGCGTCAATCTCGAACCAAACACACACACAAACCAAACAATTTTTAAGTATGCTATTTGGTTTTGAGATAAAATTAACTAGAACGAACTGCGTTTTCAAAACAAATATAGCGTCGCGAGTGTCGAGAAGTGTATAATATTATAAGAAGTACAAGATAAAGTTAAAAGTGCCAGTGACACCTTCAATTACTATCTAAACACCGGTAACGAAAAGTGAAGTGAAGTGTTGTTCAAAAATACGCGCTCCTGCCTGCCTGAGTAATCTTTCTGCAGGTAAGTACACACCATTTACCTTATGGTAAAGTCTGTAATCGAAATTAAAAAGATTCGGATACTTGACGACGCCGGAAACCAGTAATTTTAGTGCAATTTTGCGATGCGGACTCAAGTGCTCGCCTTCTGCCCACGAATCTGACACTTGGGTATCTGACAGTTTGTCTTGAATTCCAAAATGGCGGAAATGCCAATGAAGTAGGCTTAGAAGTCTATCCTTTGGGGCAACCAATATTAGTTTGAGGAATTCAAAAAAAAATGTCGCACGAACTAAATAAAATTCGTGCAGGAAAAAATCTACAATTAATAGTAGCGTATATTTCACAAAGAAGAAATTTTAATTTTTGGGAAAATTTGTGTTGCTAATTATTATAATATAGGTTAAAATAAGAAATTTATTAAAATGCCATGGTTTCGACTATCATAAATTCAGATTAATTTTAGAAGAATGAGTTCATGTAAATAATAAGAGCCCAAAAAAATCTGCGTAGTGCCTTAATTCCGCCGAAGCCGGTCCCAAGCCCGGTTAAAAAGGAAGAGGGAGGTAGTAGAAAATTTAGCATCTCAGTTGCATTCAGATTTTTCATTGTAAGCAAACGTAATGAAATGAAAATAATTCTCTAATTAATCTGCGTACAGTGGTTAAATAGTGTTAATGCAGTTAATGAAAATGTTTCAAGATAATAATATATAGTTCTTCAACAATTCAACAATAAGATTCGTTTCGTTCTACTTTATAGAAGCAAATATATTAATTTAAAGAGAGAGGTCATATATTTCAATTTATTGACAAATATTAATACCGAAGAACAATGACCGACCACGATGTAGAGTGCAGATTACCTTCAAATTTTAAATATACGAATAATTATCTTTGAATTGTAATATTTCCCCTATTTTCAAATATGCGCGCCAAGTTAATGCCCCCAAAACGAGCAACTGATCTACACCCCGAAAGATATTTTGTTGTATTGGAATAATTTGTGGATATGGGTGACCTCGAGACAGAATGCTTCTTTACCACCACTCTTAACGTCTTATACCTCTATGGAATTTCACATAAAATCTTATTGTGAATTGCTGTTTTACTCTCAGCTGACTCTCTCTAGAATCGTGGGACCTGCGTGGGACTCCTAATCGACTGTTGCCAGATTAGGCGATTTCTCGCCATGATTGGCGCAAATTTAAACTGACCCAGCCTAGGTTTCAACTGCTAAAAATATATAAAGTTAAATTCTCAATTAATTTCCTCAATATTGAACGGAAATCTCTTCACTTCATGTTTTAAATTCCGGTTGAACCTGAACTTTATTTCTAGTCTGTTTTTTGACCGTCTGCATAAGACGGTCCGCAATAAGATTGCAATTTGAATCTGTACTTGTAAAACTCATAATTCTGAGCAAATGCTTAAACGGAAAATTTTTGGGCAAAAGCCAATTAAGTCAAATCTGCTGCTGCATAACCAATTTTCAAAGAAATCTGCGCGCTCGCTTTTTTATTACTATATCATCCTGCATCTAATCTAATACAATAGTCAATATATTTTTAGTATGATAAATAACATAAAGACTAAAATTCGAAATGAATTGCTTGCCGATGGATACCAGCATGGCCTTCATATAAAAGGCCTATCGCGACTTGCAATCTGACAGGTACTAAGCTACTTTTTAAAATGGTGTAGTCCTCTCGCTATTAAGATTTATTGGGAATTGCACAATGACAATTGTTTGACATTTCTCTGACAATTAGTAAATAGTAGTACTGTATACAGCGGACGTTTAGTCCGCGGACTAAACACCAAATTCCACCTAAATTTTTTAGTCCACGTGCTGTATACACTCGTGGACCGACCTAAATTTAGGTCGGTCCACGATTTCAAGCGACCTGACCTAAATATAAGTCGTGGACTATAATCGTTGTAAACACACGCGACCTAAACATTGATTTTTGCGCAACTATTAATAATGTATGTATGTTGAAGATAAGCTCATAACATTCCCCTTTGACACAAAATCATTGAAATAAACATGTTTGAGAGACAAATGAAACGATAAAAACAGTGCATGAAGGAAAATTAAACTAAATGACAGCTGTCATATACGAACGAGGACTAAATTCCACCTAAGCAAATTTTAGGTCGGGTTCGTTGTAAACATCTGAGGACTAAGTTCATTTAGTCCGCGCTTTAGGTCAGGTCACTTTTGGTCCGACCGGTGTAAACCGGTACATTAGCAATGTGAATGGTGCTGCTCGGTTGAATCCGCGAATAGAGTCTATTTTCCTATTATCCGGAGACTGGTTTCGAAGTTTTTGTCGCGTAAAAGATATTTCGGATAAGTGTCGTGAAAGTGATGTGTTTATTGTGCTGCATACGCGAGAACTTTGCAATTTGGAATACCTGCCAACTACTCTCGGCAATGTGAATTGTAAACAATTGCCGTTTGTGGTTGGTAGGATTTATTCCACTTTAAAAATCATCAAATTTTGATAATCTGCAAATTCTTCTACACAAACGATATTTCGGATAAGTGTCCCGATGAATTGAGGTCTGATGCTAAAGACTTTTTGTATCTAAATTGCTTTTTTTTTTTCCCTCCGGTTTTTCTGCACTTTCGCAGAAAAGGTCTTGGCTTCCTGACCAGCAGGCATCAGCCAACGTGTACACGATTAGTAAACTTTCTTCAATTATCGATTTAATCGATTTAGTACAAACACAAATTGCGTATTAAGAACGCGCACTTTTTCATATAAAACAAACAAACATAGAACACAAAGGCATCTCGAAACAACGCGACGACGCGAACACGCAGTTCAAGACACGATGATTCATGTCTTGTCAATTCCAGAGAAAGACCGTCCTTCGGAGAAAAACAGACACTGCAGTTCTCCGGCTACAACCTATCACCGCAAGAGACAACACACGAAATCTAAATTGCTTGTGAAAGATCCCAAAACAACATTGATTGACATGACATATGAGTTTCCTCATATCTCCTGTAGGTGGATCTCGTGAATTTCTTTATAACCATAAAAAAACATCACTGTGTGGACTGGTTGGGAAAAGTAGCTTAGGTCCGCCATCTTGTAGGTTAATTGCTTTTGCGACAGGCCTTTTATATGAAGGCCATGATACCAGGCTAGTATGTTTGTGTTTTTATGGTTGTGTGTTTGTTGTGTTTCAAGTGTGTTGTCTTTTTGTGTATTTTTTATATAATTTTGCATGTTTTTCTTCAATTTGTTACCCCTGCTGCCACCTATTCACCCTCTGGTGGTAAAATTTCTCGGGTGTCGTGCATCAAGTCGAGTTTTACCGATTATTCAAATTATGACCGATGTTTCCTAATTGAACTACAAAAATTTCAAATATTTTTTTTTGTCGCGCAGCAGGAAATTTTTTCTCGCTGTTAATTCAAATTGTTTTTTTTTTAACATTTAAAAAAAAACAGTTGTTTTTTATATGACACCAGTGTTTCGTGGTTGACTTATTTCAAACCCATCGTACCCTCCAATGCACTAATTTGAACTAGCCATCAAAAATAACCAAAAAACGCCAAATATGCTTGCCGTAGTGCTCGAAATGTTTTTTATCAACTTGGTAAATTAGCTTGTAACGAACCAAACGAAATTCTCTTGAAATCGACAGCCATAGTATTTTCTAGGAGCAAAGCCTGGTTCTTGTCCTTACCTTGGTATCTTCATCAGTAAATAGCGAATAAAAAGGAACCCAATGCCTCATAGAAATATGCAAATTATATGAAATAGACGGGGGCCTTAAATAGACACAATCCGTAGAAACGTCCTATTAGCAATATGCATGCATATAGTCATAAGGAATGAGATTTGTAAAGAGATGGTAAAAGATAGTAATTAGTAGTTGTAGTGCATATTCGTGAAAAAGTTAAGTAGCATAGCTGGTGCGCAGTCTCGGATCGCTGATAAATAATAAGACCAATGTCAGATTACCTATATCCGAGGAGTTGTCGATGTCGATTACGCATTAATGTTTTTTAAGTTCGTTACAAATCTAAGTAATTAGGTCCTTGGTATTATAATAGTTTTACTATTAACTCTAGACAAAGTTGACTTTCCTGATTCCAATTCACAGAACCAATCATTTTAAAAACTCTCCTATATACATCTAATATTTAAATAGAAACTTCAAGAGCTAGTTACATTGTAATTTTTTATTTTAGTTATTTATTCTTCAGCGATTTTTCATTGCATAGTATAGAAACATTCCATTACATAATTTAGTGTCGTATGTAAAGTGAAGTCAATATACTACGGTTTGACAAGATTTCCCATCTGCAAAGAATGCTTTTCGGGCCCAACAAGATAACCGCAAATTTTGGTGTGGAATATTATATAATTCTGGATCATATTGTAGTTATCTCTTATCTCTATACAGGAGCATATATATTTTTAGAAAGGAGCACCTGTACTACACAAGTACACTATAGGCAAAATTTGCAATACTTATTCCATCTGCGCTTGCAGGAAAGCGGCGATAAAATGGTTTCTGTAAGGATGCTAAACTTTGCACGCATATAGCTTTCGTTATTTGGCTTCTTTTTTGTCATAATTAAGTACGACATAAAATATTTAATAGAGACAAAATTAAAAAGATATTCTCTCTAATAATTTATTTTTCCTTAACATCTAATACCATTCAACATTTAGTTCATTAATCATCTTTCTCGAGCGCCGATACCTCATTCCGTATTTGTGTCACAACTTCCGCCAGTGTTTTCGGATGAACGCCAGCTTCAATCAATTGAATGCAAATATCCAATGTTTCACCATTTAGTCCTGTATTTAGCAGCTGTGCAATATTATGTATATTCGATCGTATCATTTGTGATCGCTGTAGACTTAAGTATGAGCTTCCAGTTTCACTGCCCGTGTCACCATGATCTCGATTTTTATCTGCCATATCGTTTCTCATTTGGAATCTTTTTTCGGTCAAGTTTTGGAGCCAAAGCAGCTGCAATATGCAACAAGCACACAAATATATATAAACCAACTACAACTTTTTAAATCGTTACAAATCGTAAAAATCTTACCAAACAAATTAATGACAGAACAAATGGGAATTCGCAAATGTCAGAATCTGTGCTGAAAGTGCCTTCGAGGAAATTTTTGACATTCTTAGTGTATTGCCATAGAAGAATATTTTAGAATAATTTTAGAGTCTTTCAGTACAAATGAAGAAGAAGATTGAATTAAGCAAAACTTGACATTTCAGATTTCACGTCCAAGTTGCCGAAGTTGCCCCGTTAGTGTCCCCCTTTTCGAGAAAATAGACTTAGGCGAAGCCCCCAAGAATGTTAACATCCTCACGAATAGTATCTAAGTGCAGCAGCTGGAATGGCTGTAAGGCTTTGGTAAGCATGAAGAAATAACCTTTGTTAAATGAATTGTATTTCACAATAACCTTCAATATTATGTAAACATTCTCCTAATAGATGCAGTGCGGCCTACAGACAACATGTGGATCAGCTCAAAAGTCCAGGACACTTGTCGTTCAAAAAAGTGTTCATGAAGATGGACTACATGCCAAACGATTTTCCACGAGTGTTATGCCGACCGAAGATGTAAACATATTCAAAAAAGCGTTGAAACGATTTGGTTTTGCAGGCAGTGAAAAGGCCGTGAGTTTGGATCATAATTAATGTGTGGCTGCAAATAGAGATATTTCGCCGAATTAACTATACAAACATATTTTATAGAGCACTTTCTAGTTATGAATTTGATTTGCAATTTATCAAGGAAGTGTGAATTTATCGTCTTTGTTTACGAATACATTTTACATTGTAGCGTTTAAAGATGGGCAGTTTCATAGTTTACGAAGATGTTGCCGACAAAATTAACTACGCAGAATTTTTCGACGAATTTAATATGCCAAACACATTCAATTCGTGGTTTCTGGTGACAGAATTGCACATTTGGATGTTGCTGCTACGTGCCATGGCCGAAGGAAGTGAAACCGGTGAGGACGGACGATTTATTAGAAACAGCGTTGTCGAAGCAATGTGGGCAGATGTGAATACTCGTGCCAAAAAACTCGGCGTAAGCTATACAATTTTAGCAAAATGATTTTAATGTTTATATGTTGCGCTTCGTTTCAGGCTAATAATCCATCCGGAACACGCGCGCAAATCGAAATTCTATCGGAGCAATTTCAAGCTGCACTTATTTCGTATGACGAGGGTATAATGTCTGATGATAAAATTTTGGCTGGCGCCCTCTGGCGGCGATTTTTTGAAAGAAAATGTGAGAACTATGAACAATTAGAACGTCTGGTTAGCTACGTGCGGCAACAAGTCAAAATGCTGGATTGTTTGAGTCGTGAAGATTTTGTGGTCAAACCGAAAGTTCGATGGCTATCTCTGAAGGAGATAAAGATCTAGTGACTTTTAATTTGTATTGTTAAGTAGATTTCTCCTTAAAATTGGTATATATAAGATATGTTAAAGCAGCATGATAACTAATGTAAATAAATTGAACGGAACCAAAGATGTTTCAGAATTAAAACTCCGGTCGACTTTGTTTTACAAATGATTTTTCTCTTCAACCATGAAGGTAACATAAACTTGAAAAAAGACAAAGTTCTGCTATCAAAACCTGGAGTACCTTAAAACTATTGCCGATTTAAGAAATAAAAACGTGGGTCATAATTAAAAGCTCCGCTCTTTTCAGCGAATACAACGTCCCGCTAAATATTCGAAACCTATCAAATAGTTAAAATGAAAATGGTTTATTGATGCGAGTCTGTGAAGTCACAAATATCACTCGGGATTTGCTAATTCGATTTAAAGTTTCGTTCGTCAGTTTGGCATTGAAAGCTTGACTTTTTGAAGAATCTCGAAAAAGTACCGTACCACTAAAATGAAAAGTTTCAGCTGTGCCCTATTTATCAGGCAGGCGCATAATGCAGGCCTCATTTGCGAACAAATTTGGGGTCGGTTGTAAAGCAGCCTCAAATCTAAAACTTTTTTTAATAGATACTTCCGAACGTAACTTAAAATATATTAGAACACATTTTATGAAATTTCTTCCTGCATGTGGGCTTTGAAACACTTGGAAATCAAGAGAAATATGTTGTTGCACATTCTGGAATTATATGTAATTCTTTTCATATTTTCCTGTTCTTGTTTCTTTATAAACATCAAACGACACTTATAATTCATTTTCCACTAATTTTAAGTTTTTTGATTAGCTAGGAACTATTTGCCTCGAAAAGTAGTTTTTAAATTTAAAGAGATATTTTAAATTGAAAACTTTGGAAAATTAAGTTCATATAAACTTTTCTGTTTGCATGAATCATTTTCAATTCGTAGCACTGTAAAAACTAATGTTTAATTTGTTTTGACATGGAAGAAATCAGCTGTAGCATTGTATGGATTGCTGTTCGGCGAATTTGAACGTACTGTTAATATTAGAACTGTTAATCTTAGAACGTTCTCTTATGAAAGGATAACGTAAAAGTGAAACTCATCAGGTAAGAAACGTTAAAAACGCTTTCAAGTTAATCATGTTTATCTCGCCGGTGTTTGGTTTTAGATTGACCAAGAAACTTTCTCTATTTTCTCTCACTCTGCTCGCCATCTACTTGTAATAAGAATCCGAAAAACGGCTGCGGACCAAACCAAACTGATATCCAACTCAGCTCGCCAACACACGCATCATCCACCATGGACACATTGAATCCTCAATTAATTTGGATTGGCTCACGATGTTACCGTGTCAACGGATCCCAATTACTTGATCATCATCATCAGCCTCGAGCTGAATCAGGATACGTCGAAGAAGGTAAATCCGTGTTTGCAATTACGTCTCTATGTACTCGTACTCATTAATTTCCCCAGACCTATACTCGGACGATGATACCGAAGATTTTGATATAGAATTGACAGAAAATAATCGCTATAAGACATCTTATCATGTTCCATCGTAAGCAAACTAACGATTATTCATTTTGCCTTCCTTATTTTGTTTATATATTTACTTGCTTTCAAAGCATGTTTTTCTCTCAAATAATTGGCTCGAAGGGAATGACAAAGAAACGAATAGAAGCTGAAACAAAAACTCAGCTAATCATCCCAAAACCTGGAGTCGAGGGAGACATTGTTATAATAGGGCCTACTGCAAAAACTGTTGCATCTGCTCGAAGAAAGGTCGATTTAATTGTTATGGCTGCTCGGAAAAAACAAGAATCTACGCATTTCTTATCCATCCCAATCAAAGACCAAGACATCATCGACGCGTTTTCGAAGTTTAAGGTATAGCGTAGCGCCATATAGCATAAGTTATTTCTTAAATAAACATTTAATTTTCTCTAGAGTGAAATGCTTGCAAGCGTTGATGAAACATATGAGCTACTATTTCAAAATCCTAGCAAGTTGCACTTAACATTCATAGTACTCTCACTGATGGATAACGAAGATCGAGCCAATGCAGCTCAGCTTTTACACGAGTGCCAAGAAAGTATTATAAAGTAAGAGCTTACTATGCTAAATGCTCGAAAGCTATAGAAGAATTCATTGTAGACCTGTTTTAAGTAATTGCGGTGAAATTCGAGTCCGCATCCGTGGGCTAGATTGTATGAATGACGATCCAAGTGCAGTTCACATTCTCTACGGAAAAGTAGTATCTGAGCCATTACAAATTGTTGCTGATAACATAGCCGACTACTTCACCAAAAAAGGGCTGATGCGGAAAAAAGGAGAGAGTGTAAAATTGCATGTTACTTTGATGAATTCGAAATTTAGACAAAAGCGCGAAAACGAAATCGAACAGCAAATGGAAAAGAGGACATTCGACGCCAGACATATTATGGAGCGATTTGGTGATTTTGAGTTTGGAACTTTTGTTCTGTCAGAAATTCATTTATCCCAACGTCGCACTACTGCCTGTGATGGATACTATGAAGCTACCGCCATTATAAAACTTGAACAATAAACTTTTTCGTGTTTCCAGAAAGTGCTTTTCATATTTTATTTTTTTATAGAGAAAAATGAATAGTATTCATTTTTGCCCTACTCGCCACTGTTTACGTAATCAAGTTTGCAATGAAGCATAAGACGATTGGATCCAAAATAATCATTGAAACTATCAATGATTATTCTAAACTCCTCCATTTAATCAACAGGAAAGTACACTTTGTCACATTATCTCGAAATGACTACAGATCAATAAAATTCATGCTAACCGCTTTGTCTGAGATGCCACCGAATTTGATTAAAAGTCCTTTGGCCGACAATCATGATCTACTGTGAAATCAAGTAAAATCAAATCTACTTAGACAGACGGCGCTACTAAGACCAAACATTTTGTATTCTATGTTTTCAACGTAGCTCAGTAAAACGCCGACGATTTCTCATAGCGTACAAAACAAGCCTAAAATTCTACATACGTTTAGTTCTTTATTACAAAACAGTAAAAAAATGCCAGCTAATTTTGTGATAACAGCGACGCACTTCAATCCCTTCAGTCGCATCGCAATACTCGTTAGATATGCCTGCGCAACTTATTGTAACTCTTTATTGAAATATAGTAATAATTTCCATTCATCCAAATATTAAACCTTTGGGAAATCGTCTACTTTAGACATCACTTTGTGTAAAGGACACATGTCTATTACATTAAATGAAATGTCTACACCCCACCTATCTGTTTCTGTCAAATTGCTGACTACGAATAAATTCAGATATGCGAATTTTGCTCTATTTCAATATCCCAAAACCAACTGGAGGCTATTTAAGCCTATTCTTACAATGAAATACAAAAAATAAAAGATCCCTTAGAAAAAAAAAAACACTTTTACCCCTCCTCTCAATGACTCTATTAGTCGTACAGCGTTTACAAGAAATATCAGGCATATTAGCGAACTACGTTTACGAGCCCACCAGTCAAGCGATTCTCCAGGCAACCCCACTTTGTAGCTGAACTGAAGTTTAATAATGTCTTAACAAGTAACAGTGATAAGGATGTAACAACTATTTTATGCTCACGATCTGAAATAAAGCGCATTGTCAAAAAACTTAAAAATACAATTAAATGAAATCCCCAACTTCTCAAAAACTTATCTAACAAAGCAATTGCTTTTTTATGCTCTATTTTCAATTTCTGTCTAGTCAATCCAACGTACCAGTTTGAATTCTTACCGCATCTTTCAACAAACTTTTAACTGTATAGAGCCCGCAGGCTTAGTCAAGATAGAGCCAACAGTTTACCGGTCTAATTTGCTCGATAAAGTGAAAGCCTTTGACACTGTATACAAGCGATTCGTACTTACCTAATAAAACTTATTACATCTTCCATGACAAATAGAAAATTTTCAGTTAAATGTTTCCCTCATTTTGTTTCGTTTCCGCTGGGTGTAGGGATTTACGAATTGGGAAGTTGGTAATATGATAGCAACTAGGCCAAAGTCCAGCTGAGAGCCTGCAAAGGGGTGATGGTCGAATGAGACAAAAAAGGGAACTGGAGCAGGGTGAATTAGAAATGGCCGTAAAGCTCCGTATTCTGCATTGCGGAGCACCTTTCTATCCACACTCGACGAATGCTGGTTTGCCGGTTAATGCTGGTCTGCCGGTTAATGCTGGTTTGCCGGTTAATGCTGGTTTGCCGGTTAATGCTGGTTAGCTCTACGCAGCCGGGATGGGTTCTTCAATATGGGGTGGATAATATAGCATACAGTAAAAGCAAAATGCAGGAAAACAGAACCCAAGAGCTCTTAGGTATGGGCTGGCAAGCCAGACTCAGCCGAGATGCAATAAAGCGCGTTTGCTGGTGGAAACAGGAAAACTCAAAAAATCGTGGAACAATCTCCCTATCCGAGAGATGAACCCAAGCAGATGCAGACGGTCCCGAGCCCAGATGGTATGGGGAGCTACTCCGCTCTAAGACTCCAGCATAAAAACTTGCTGGCCGGAAATCCCTCCTTACAAAAATATATAGGCCACCCACGCCATACAATCCCTAAAAGAAAGAGTCTTTTTCGGTTATCGCCTAATATTTATCAATTAATTATTGCTTGAATATCAATCAATAGTTCACATAATAAGAAGAATCAATACTTTTTGCCGTAGATACACTAATTAAAATTGTTACATGCATAAATAAGAATAGAAAGAATGATTTACATTTTTCTCATACTCTTCCTCTCTTCTAGATACATACATATATGTCATGCAAAAGAGATTAATTTATTTTATAGTAACAGTAACTATAGTATCATAAAAATAGTTCAACACAAGAATTCATAAAAACAGTTAAACTGATTTCATTATTATCATACAATGTTTATTTACTTGCTACTTTCGTAATGTATTTTTGCAAATTATTTATTGTATATTTACGTCACTGCCATGAAAATTAAATTAATATTACACATTTTATTTAAGAAAAGTTAATTTCAGAAAGTTTAAGAAAAGCCAATGAAACAAATTGAACTGGTTGGAAATGATTGAAAAACAAACATTAACTTGACGGGATTTTTAGTGTATTTTCAATATTCGTAGCATACTTTTTTCACTATTAAGTTTTCACTAATAGGGCAATATTATTTATTATACTTTATCTCAAATTTTAAAATATGTTACGGAAAAGCAATACATTCTTTACATACTCATTCAACCACCCCCTATCGAAACATCATTCTATTTTACAAAATCTAGCTGTACTGCGGTTATTTTCACTTCTTTTCCGTTCTTTTTTTTACAAGGACTTTAAAAGATTGAAAAATCCAAAACGGAATGACATAGCTTCCGTTAACATCAAAATTTATAAATGTCATTCAAGTGGTTTGAATATTCGACCAATCGTAAAACTGTTATACCATGGCTGTCGTTATACGTATAGCCATGGTATAGGTACTCTTCGGAAAACTTAATACAGAAATTGCGCCACCAAAATATTTTAAATTTGATCTTTCGGTTTGGAACAACCAAACCCTCTTAACCCGGCCAGACACGTTTTGCAACCAACTGATGCTTAGGAAACAGCTGATGTGTGTGCCGATCTGTTGTTTTATAACTAGATTTCCTGATATTTGCTAATTGTCAATAGATTGTACAGGCTGTTTAAAGATTTTTTCTTGGATCCGCTATTTCGCACGTTAATTACTTTTGTGGCCGGCCTAGTTTAGAGGGCCTCGTTTGCGAGATATTTTGTCTTTGCCTAATCCGAAATCTTAACTATAAAGGCTGGTACTGAGTTCGAGTTCACGTGAAATTTTGACATTTCCCCATTTTCTGGCCATTCTTTCGAGCGAAAATTTTGACAACAGAGAAAAGCAGAGACAATGCTCATTCTTGACGGATAAAATGTCAAGAATTTCAATTTTCGATCGATTTTCTTATTGGAAAGTCATTTGCACTGCTCAATTTTCAAATTCAAACACTAAATGTCACTTTTTCGCTCGAAAGAATGAACTGCACAAACTAAATTTGCGTGAAATGATTGACAACATGTTTTAGTGCCATCTATGTTTTTGAAGCGAAAGCAACTTCAAAGCAACTTTTCATGCTAAGAACACAGTACCAAACTTGCTTATTTTCAAGCTAAATTTTCGCTGAAACAGATTTCACGTGAAATTTTGTATGAAAATTTCACGTGAAATCGAACTCAGTACTATGCTAAAGGCTGGTACTGAGTTCGAGTTCACGTGAAACTTTGACATTTCCCAATTATCTGTTCATTCTTTCGAGCGAAAATTTTGACAATTGAGAAAAGCAGAGACAATGCTCATTTCTGACGGATAAAATGTCATGAATTTCACTTTTCGATTGATTTTCTTATTGGAAAGACATTTTCACTGCTCCATTTTCAAATTGAAACACCAAATGTCACTTTTCCGCTCGAAAGAATGAACTGCACAAACTAAATTGGCGTGAAATGATTCGCGACATGTTTCAGTGCCATCTATGTTTTCGAAGCGAAAGCAACTTCAAAGCAACTTTTCATGCGAAGAACACAGTACCAAACTTGCTTATTTTCAAGCGAAATTTTCGCCGAAACAGATTTCGCGCGAAATTTTGTATGAAAATTTCGCGTGAAATCGAACTCAGTACTATGCTATAGTACTGAATCGAACTCAGTACTATGCTATAGTACTGAGTTCGATTTCACGCGAAATTTTCATACAAAATTTCGCGCGAAATCTGTTTCGGCGAAAATTTCGCTTGAAAATAAGCAAGTTTGGTACTGTGTTCTTCGCATGAAAAGTTGCTTTGAAGTTGCTTTCGCTTCGAAAACATAGATGGCACTGAAACATGTCGCGAATCATTTCACGCCAATTTAGTTTGTGCAGTTCATTCTTTCGAGCGGAAAAGTGACATTTGGTGTTTCAATTTGAAAATGGAGCAGTGAAAATGTCTTTCCAATAAGAAAATCAATCGAAAAGTGAAATTCATGACATTTTATCCGTCAGAAATGAGCATTGTCTCTGCTTTTCTCAATTGTCAAAATTTTCGCTCGAAAGAATGAACAGATAAAGGCTGGTACTGAGTTCGAGTTCACGTGAAACTTTGACATTTCCCAATTATCTGTTCATTCTTTCGAGCGAAAATTTTGACAATTGAGAAAAGCAGAGACAATGCTCATTTCTGACGGATAAAATGTCATGAATTTCACTTTTCGATTGATTTTCTTATTGGAAAGACATTTTCACTGCTCCATTTTCAAATTGAAACACCAAATGTCACTTTTCCGCTCGAAAGAATGAACTGCACAATCTAAATTGGCGTGAAATGATTCGCGACATGTTTCAGTGCCATCTATGTTTTCGAAGCGAAAGCAACTTCAAAGCAACTTTTCATGCGAAGAACACAGTACCAAACTTGCTTATTTTCAAGCGAAATTTTCGCCGAAACAGATTTCGCGCGAAATTTTGTATGAAAATTTCGCGTGAAATCGAACTCAGTACTATGCTTAATTGGGAAATGTCAAAGTTTCACGTGAACTCGAACTCAGTAGTACTGTATACAGCGGACGTTTAGTCCGCGGACTAAACACCAAATTCCACCTAAATTTTTTAGTCCACGTGCTGTATACACTCGTGGACCGACCTAAATTTAGGTCGGTCCACGATTTCAAGCGACCTGACCTAAATATAGGTCGTGGACTATAATCGTTGTAAACACACGCGACCTAAACATTGATTTTTGCGCGACTATTAATAATGTATGTATGTTGAATATAAGCTCATAACATTCCCCTTTGACACAAAATCATTGAAATAAACATGTTTGAGAGACAAATGAAATGATAAAAACAGTGCATGAAGGAAAATTAAACTAAATGACAGCTGTCATATACGAACGAGGACTAAATTCCACCTAAGCAAATTTTAGGTCGGGTTCGTTGTAAACATCTGAGGACTAAGTTCATTTAGTCCGCGTTTTAGGTCAGGTCACTTTTGGTCCGACTGGTGTAAACCGGCACAGTACCAGCCTTATGCTTAAATTGGGATCTCGTATAAATTACGTCAATTGTAAGTTGTCAAATATATCTCCCATGGAACTCTACGAACAACTTTGCGACCCAAGTTGCGACACTTCATGCAAGGAAACATCAGCTGTCATTTTACGAGCGTGCTTGTGGGCAGTGAGATACTTGTGGGTACGTCGAGTGTGAAACATCTCTACAGCCTTTTCAGTTAAGAATTTCGTCGGATTCAGTTCCAAGCCATGACAACAAGAATGGAACCGCAATTCGGTGCTAAAAAGTCGATGGTGCATAAATCATGGAAGAAGTTAAACGAAGAACGAAAACAATTGAAAAAGAAACGCAAGCAAGAACAGCTGTTAAAAGAACTTGAAAAGGCCAAAAAACTAGAAGAGCTTACGAAAGAAGTGAATACGGAGGAACAAGGACTTAAGCAACCTTCCACTATTAGTATCGCGGTGCCAGGATCGATTCTGGAGAATGCTCAGTCAGCCGAGCTTCGAACTTATTTAGCGGGACAAATTGCAAGAGCTGCGTGTATATTTCAAGTGGACGAAGTAATAGTATTTGATGATCTAGGTGTTAGTAATTTGAAGGACAGTAGAGTAAGAACGATAGGTACGTGTTTTGGAGGTTTTTACTTTGCTTTGACGCTTCAAAATTTATTGAGCTTACTAAACAAGTAATACATCATTTTCATATTTTCACTATTTATGCTGCACGATTCATTGTTATTTTATTTCCAACCGACTTTTAAAAAGTGTTCGTTCATAGTTTATTGTATCCGTTTAGAATCCGGCACAGACGGGGAATCGATGACTGTTCGAAGCAGCTGTCTACAACTAGCCCGAATTCTCCAATATCTTGAATGCCCGCAGTATTTGCGAAAATTCTTTTTCCCACTACACAATGACTTGAAGTATTCGGGGCTTCTTAATCCTCTCGACGCTCCACATCATCTTCGTCAACAAAACGCATTTATCTACAGAGAAGGTGTAATAATTGAGAAGAAAGTTAAGAATGAAAAGGGCAGTTATGTTAATGTTGGCCTTTTAAACGATGTACTTGTTGATAAGACTCTAACAAACGGACTACGTGTTACTGTTCAGATGAAACCAAATCAAGGTCAGCATTATTATATACATATAAATATACTGAACTATATTCTAACTTCCAGAACATAAAACTAAAAAGCTGAAGGGGACAGTTGTCGCACCTTGGGAACCCCGCGCAAAAACTGGTGTCTACTGGGGCTACACGATACGTATAGCTAATTGTTTGTCGAAAGTTTTCAGTCAGTCACCGTATGAGAAGGGATATGACCTAACAATCGGAACTTCTGACAAAGGAACTGTAATCACAGAAGTGAATCCCAAAAGCCTGCGCTTCGAACACGCTTTAATTATATTCGGCGGCCTACAAGGTCTTGAACCTGCACTTCGTAATGATACGAAACTTAACGTCGATGACCCCCAGCTATTATTCGACCACTACATAAATGTTTTACCTAAGCAAGGCTCGCGCACCATCCGAACTGAAGAGGCTATTCTGATTTCATTGGCTGCACTGCAAGAAAAACTCGTGCCCGAGACAGAACCACCACAGTTTGATCTGCACAAATATATTCCACAAAGCGAAGATACCGGAATGAAGCAATTTGAACAGATCAATGCAAATGCGAAATCTGTTGAAGATTTGAGTCGATTTGACTAGATGATGATGTGGCAAATTATAAAAACAATAACCGTTAAATAAAAAAAAAACAATTTTTTTATGAACTAGTTTTTTTTCTTCAAAAATTGAACTTTAATTTGAAGCAATCATTGTCACTTCTGGAGTTTGAATAATTCTATGAATTGCTCCGCATGTTTTATACACAGTATATTTTCAATTAATGATTCTGTTTCAACAATATGCCACAATAATTGGCATGGTTTCACGGTAGCTCATTTAATTAGTTAGAATATTTCGTAACGTGTTAGAGAATATGTTTTAGAATTGGTACCACGAAAACGCCTTTCAAAATGTTGATATTGAGCGATTTAAGAATGGAAGCTGCCGATCCTGTACCTGTATTGCAAAGCGGCTTATTGCAGCAAGAGGTGCATGCGTACAGTTTTGTCCTTTCACCAATAACTATACATCCAGCTTCACAGTTCACTGCACATTTTCGTTCCAACGACCACATTTTAGGATTGCTGGTCGAGTTCTCTGTACTAGTTGTGTAGGAAAAACGTTTCACCTTTAAAAACAAGTGCACCTGTGGTATTATTCTGAATTTTTCAAATGCCCATGACTGCTTACCATGCATATGTATTCGTCAGCCTTACACTGTTTAGCCAGGTTCGAGCGATTCGACAAAAAATCAACGCAAGCCTCTCCGTCTTCCATTGTTTCGCAAGTATAGCACCACAGATCGTTTATTTTTACTTCTGCTGCCGGTGTTTTATGTACAGTATTGATAAGGGATTGGCACAATACTAAAATCAAATGTGGGATAATGTTAAATAACGATTCCTTCATATTGAATTTTACCCGAAGTAAGCAGAAGTAGGTTAGCAAAAACGAATATTATCATCTTAATCTACATCACTCTGGTCACACAACCATGAACAATATTCAAGATAGTGTTCGAAGGAAAGTGTGTAATGTACCACTCAAAAAATGATTTCTTAGAATCTAAATCAGTTGGCCGATAACGAGAAGTCTCCTGCTGGTCCTGGAAAAATATTTGCAATGCAGCTGTTTTCACATCAAGTACTGTTTCGCGCAGGCTTGCACGCAGGTTTGCGAGCAGCTGGGATAGTGGTGAAAATTCATTTTTTCGAATTACCAGAATAAAGCACTGCTTGGTGTTTTTCGTTCAGTTTAAGATAAAACTGTATAAAGTAGAATTTTCTTTTTGAAAACATCTGGTATCGTTTAACCATAAAAGACTATGTGGATGCAATTCGTTAAACTCTTATAAAACTTTCTTATTCCTTAAAATCGGAATCTGAAACAATATGTTTCTTTTGGATGTAAGCAAATTATTAGTTTTATTTTTAATTTAACGGACCTCGGGCATGCGTACAAAGGCGAAACTCTAAGCCAAGTTTAATTTTTCAACTTCTCGTACAAATGCTAGAAAAAGTCTGCCTTCATTTACTTCCTATCAGTTTGCACCGTTAAAAATGAAAACAAATAAGTGTTCATTTTTTTTTTAATTCGCTGAGTAGATCTTTAGAATTCGACGGACAAAATTTATTTATTTTATTTTTATAAACAGACAAAAACGAGGTAGAAAAGTTTACGTTCACTTTTACATTTATTTGACTTCAATACAATGCAGGGTAACTCTTTATGACCGCTTGACGGGCTTTGATGCCTCCTCATCAGTTGTGCTATTCCATTTTCCCGTTATAATAGTTTTCAGTATTCCAGACATTCTCCACACTACTTTGCTCCCGTTCATGGCAAAGATGCAAGATTTACTTTCATCTGAGAATATTATATGCTCCTATATAAATAGAATATTAAAAGCTCCTTTGCAAACGCAATGCACTTTTCTCAGTTATTCAGCCTTTTTGAGAATTTTTTAGTGGTGTCAGAGCAAATATTTTTTTAGAATTTTCTTTGATTTCAGCTGCTATTTGATGTGCAATCAGTCGCCGAACTTTTGTCCACTAGTTCCGTTTTTCCCTATGGGACTATTTTGATGGGCGACCGGAGCCAGGCTTGGAGTTGAAATTTCCTGTCGATTTGAAATTATTTATAACTTATGTATAACTAACTCTTTACTATTTTTCCTATATTTCTCTTGCCTTACCCATCTATTTAAAATTTCAGAATAATTTTCCTTTAACTTGCTCTGATTTCTTTCGTTTTATTTTTCATTGCAAAATAAATTAGTCTTAAAGCAAACCCCACCATCAACTAGTGAATAATTTGTCAAAATGACTAGTACTCCATGAAAGACGTATTAAAATTTTAAAATAGTGTTTGAAATAAAGTAATTCAAGACTTTTTCGAACTACTTTTTGCATTTTCTGGCAAAAGTGCCGTTATTTGGAAAACCATAAAAGCGAAGTAAATAAATTTTTGTACGTCGAGTATTAAATATCTGCTAGCGATCAAAAAATTTGAAAACATGTTTTCCTTTGGTACAATCTGATTGGAAGCAAGTGAACGCAGAGTTTTTCCAACAAGTGTATTTTGTGATATGATTCAACTTTTTCCAGCTTTCAAAAAATATATTCATGCAAAGATAAATATTCCTTACGCCATCAAGAAATTAAAAATTCTTCAGGCTGTCTAAAAAATATTTTGGAAAATCAAGTTTAAATAAAGATTCTATCTAGATGCCGAAGCGCTTTTCTTACCGTTCTTGTGAGGCTTACGAAGTCCAGCCATACCGAATACGAACATACGAACCATATGTCACAAACATCAGAAGTCTAGGACTACTCCTAGTTCATAAAACCGCAAACATGGTAGTTAACCTCATCATGAAATCTATTTGGCTTTAATTCGTCAAGCAACTTTAAAATTTAATCCAAATCAATATTTTTATGACTACAAGCGGCCATGCTACAAGCCTCTATAAATTGTGAAAGAAATGACCACACCTGTTGACGAAGCCATCATTCTGGGTTTTCGGTTATGACCCATTTATTTGAAATCCATTATTTCACCACACTATTCGAAATGTCAAAATTTTTCGGGCGTCAAGACAGCAACTATCCATTGTGAACGCAGCACATCGGCCATGTGGTTAGTTGAGAAAAATGTCGACACCTCAAAAACGCACTTCGTTCGATCCTCCAAGTTCAGCCAGTTCTGACAGGTAAGGGATAAAGAGAAAATACTTCTTGTTATTGAGCTCATTTCATCTTATTGCTTGCGTCGGTCGAAAGCCGGTTGTGGCTTGAGCGTTAAGCTGAGTTTAGCTGAGTGGATTTATTTCGAGCGCTGGGGCAATTTGTGTTGTGTTTCTCCAAGTCCGACAAAGTGAGCGAGTGAGTGGATGTAAGATCCCAATCTACATTAGGGAAAAGTTCTCAAACCAGTTCGACATCTTCCGAATCTGACTGACCCGCACGATTTCTATGCGCAAATTAACGTGAATAACACATGCAGTCTTCGTTGATAACTCACCTGTACAATCTATCGGTCTATGTGCGTTGTTAGTTACTCATTGACATTTTAAACTGCTTCCTCCGGGTTTTGAAGATTCGTAGCCGTATTGGAATTGTTTGGTCGGTTTGTATACGGAATTCACTTCTCAGGATTCGTGCATTGTAGAAAGCGAGTGGATATAAGAAGTGAAATATTATATGAGCGGAGCTGCGAAACCCTTATTTTAAAAAGGCTTTTTTTGCGGAGGAAGGAAAATATGCCATCGTTTGGAGCTAAGGAAAACATGTAATTCATCCATTAATTTTTTTAGTGTAATGTTTCTAATTCGGACTATGCGTTTTCGTGTTATTGTGTCGTAAAGGATAGGAACTTAAAATGGAAAGTTGTAAAAGCTCTTGTGAATGGAAATTCTCTCCTTTTCCAGACGTTCATGCAGTCCTTGTAGTGATTAATTGTGGGTTGATCTTTGTCTCATGCGCCTGAATCAGCGCAGACATTGTCATATATCCATTGAGTCGGTTATATCTGTTAAGTAATGGTAATAGCCTACAACCAAATATCTGACTTTCTAGGGATAATTTCGTTATGAAAATATGTCACCGGCCCGGTTAAGTGCTATGCTGTTAAAAGAAGCCGGATATCAAGGTCGGTTTGCTAGTTGCTCCGATTTGCAAGCATGTGGTGCCGGTCATTGAAGTGTATTGAACTCGGTTTGTAAGCCCTCGAATTGGCATGATTCTACCGTCCGACCAGCACAATGAATCTCGTATTGGTTTTTAAATTTAACGATGCCACGACATTTTACAAAGCACAGTCGCAAATCATTTTCGTTCGAATCCTATTTTTAGTTTGAAATTGAGTGAGGTATGAAGGGAAGCTTTCGCCCAACTGCTGCGTAAAGAAACAATCGATTGCGGCGTGTTCGTTATAGATTTCTGAATTGAAAATATGCTAAAATTGAAAATATGCTTTGACTAAACATGATTCATCATGGGAAATAACCATGATGTTTAACATTCAATTCCATTCCAAAGATAAGTGTAGTGCACGAGCCAATGGTGAAAAGTGCATGTTTCTTTTAACATTAGAATCTGTCTGGATGCGTGGATGTACGAACAACATTTATTTTCCATGTGCTTTGATTATTTATAGATAATTTAAAAAGAAAATATACGCACCAAAGAAAATATACGCAGTCATATCCTACTAAACTATTTAAGCGTAGTGAGTTAACAAAAACACGAATGAGAAGAAAATCCATAAGCTTACTAATGTAGCATTTGGGTTGACCGTAGATATGTATGCTAGATTCTAACTTGAATTGCCCGAAACCTGTCCCATGACAACTTTCCTTGTCGACCGGTTCTTTCGCATACATTTCTAAACCTGAAAGGTTGAAAAAATATGTGCATCTACATATCAACTTACATACGTCACATAGTGTTTTCGTCGGATGCGTGGCATGCCATTTATGTTGTGCACTTGGCCTATTTTCTACTTTGCTATTGCAATAAAACAAATTAAATCAAACTGGTCGAATATATCTGAACAACGGAATCGAACAAATTTTATTGTTTTGATAAGATAGTGTTTCATATGCATCACATCAATAATAAAATTAAATTACCTACGAAGTATATCATAAGGCAAATGAATTCTTTTAATTTCAAGGTAATGTTAGTTAGATAACACCTCATAATCCTTAAAATATATGTTCTTTGGAACTATTTACACTTCCCGTGAAAATCTTCAATTGAAGCTCAAATCTTCTGTACACTTCGCTGCAAAATGATAAGACACTCCTAAATTTTTCGAATTTTCTAGAAACTGTAAAGAACGGAAAACTCTGAGGACCTGCATTATTAAACTAATGAAAGGTTATTGAAATTATAATGTAAAAAGGCATTCTTATTCTTCAATTACTCCTTAGTGAATTTTTTTTAAGGATCCTTAGTAATTGACTACAACAAAAATTTTAAAATCTCATTTTAAAATAAAGAGTTGAACACCTAAATTGTAAAAATTAAAATGTATATATGCATATATATGTTCCATAACTGCAAGACACAAAGAAAGGAGAATCCGGTTTGCGCTTGAACTCATTAAATGAAAAAAGCGATGTCGAAAAGTAATTTTTAATGGACCTGATGGCTGGTTGCTTATCTCCACGATTGAGAAAAGATTCTTACACAAAACTCAGGCGTTAAATAGTCAAAACTGGAATTAGGTTTTTGGTCGAAATTGGGTATAAAGGGGGAAAAAACAGAAATTAGGTTTATTTTGAGAAAAATAAAAACTGACTTTATATTAAAATTATAGATGATAAATAGAATAGAAAAATAGAGTCAGAATTTATGGTGAATATATTCTTTTTCAGCATTATAATGCCACCGTTCATATCGCGCATATAGTAAGGTGATAATTTCGCTGAGCATAAAGGCTGCAATACAAGTAGCTTGGGACTCCCTTTCGCGAAAGTATTTTAAACGTCTTTTTAAACTCAATGAAACAGAATGCTAAAAGTGATAGAAAGTAAGGGAACCACAATCTGTTATTAATTGTTGAATGAGAAAACAACCATGCACGGGGATATGCATTCGTTTTATTTCTAACATTCCAATGTTTGAACATTTTATAGAAGCCAACTATCAAGCATCTTAAAAAAAATCATTAAGGAGTTATGGAAAATAAAGTTTCAGTAACCTCTCATTAGTTCAATATTGCAAGTATCTTCGTTTTTCCGTTCTTTACAGTTTCCGAAAATTTAGAAAAATTGAGTGTGCTATCATTTTGCAGCGTTGTGTATTCTCACTTTTCAAGTTATCTATCGCGAATAGCTTTTTTAATCGAAGTTCAAATTTTTTGCGCAAAGCAAGTGACAATTTTTGAAATACATACCCAAAAATCTTTGTAAAAAATTCTTCTATACATAAATCCAAAGCGCAGTGTCATTTTGGTAAAATATTTCCATTAGCTTTGCCGTTTCGTATGTTTATTTTTATCAGCGGCAGTTATAAAAACGCATAATATTTGTCTAAGATTATTATGTTATTTAATTAATATGTTTACTCAAATTTGCTTACTCATATACAATTTTTATCAACAGTGCAGAGTGTAAGTGATTTTTTACTACTAGATCGGTCGAAGATGACATTAATATTTGTCTTTCTGCACTCGTATTCATTTTCGTTGTGAAAATTCTAACATTTAATTGTTCTGTTGACCGGCGATTGGATATTGACCGATATTCATACTTTTGTGACTAGCTTCGATTCGTAACTAGCCAAACAGGGGCAAATCTATAAGTTTGGTGAATTTGCAGCTAGAAGCAATTGACTTATTAAATAAACAAGTCAAATGGTTCTTTGTTGCTCTTATTTTTTCACTTGAAGTAAATCTTTGCATTTATAGTTACTCATTCTGAATTTGATATCTAAAACTATATGGTACATATAATTGGAAAAACCCAAAATCAAATTTAATCATAACTACGCAGTTATTGTGCGTATGGTTTGAAAAATGTGCGAATTTTCGCAAATATATGTTAGTGACGATTTTGGTTGTGAATGAAAAAAACACACTTAAAATAAGCTGTATCTGTAAATCCGACCTAAACAGGAATGGATGGATTTGGTTTGAGCAAACAATGGCTTACAGTTTAAATTATGCAGTCAAATATCAAAGTGAAAGAGCGAATATCTCAAAACTCGATAATTTGTTTAGTTAGTTCGTTACTTCTTAATAAAGTTTTACAGTGTAGATATTCATCATTGAAACAACAACAAAATGCTAGCAAAAATACCAATTCAGTAAAAAAGTAAAACGTATAATTGCAAGTCAGCACAAATGATGCATTGAGATTTACCGTTATCAGGTATAGAAGACCGGATCAAAAAAAAAAACTCAGATGTTGAATCACTTAAAATCACTGACTATTATTCAGACTCTTATAATAATATTACTTAATAACAAGTTCGTCTAATACAGACTAGTAGTATTTACATCGAAAAACATGCAAACAAAATCATCAAAGTGGACAATTTTTAGCTAAGCTCTTTTTAAAAGATGGTAAATATATATTAAAATGGAATTTATCGTAAGCAATATTGAAATTTCTTTTATGGCCAAAACAGAGGAAGGGACAAATATAATATTGATGTTTCTCATTCTGTGACACTTGGTATTGAGGCCAAATGGGCTTAAAAGATATTCGGAGGACAAATTCCTAGTGAGGAGCTTAGCAGCAAAGATGGTTTTGAAATTTGCTCGTCTGTTTTTAAACGTATCCATCGCCAGTAACCTAAGGCTGTGGTTACGAATCAAGCGAGTAGACGGTTGTGGCGAGTGAGAGTGTACAAGAGGGTTTTTAAATGTACGCGAAGTAATGATAGTGGCTATGAAACACAAGTTTCAACAAGCGCGTGTATGAGTACATTTAAAAACGCTCTTGTACACTCTCACTCGCCACAACCGTCTACTCGCTTGATTCGTAACCACAGCCTAAGACAATTAACGTAAGGTGGTAAGCGTGGAAGATCTGACCAAGCGAACTCACGTAAACAACACCGTGGAAACTTTTTCTGAATGGACTCGATACGGTCTACATACACCTGCTGATAAGGTGCCCAAACTAAACAGGAATACTCGAGTATTGCTCTAACTTAAGTACAAAATAGTATAGTATAGATTTGTGAGGAGCTGATCTAAGCAGTTTCATGACATACATCTATGTCATGAAACTGCTTAGATCGGTTCCTCACAAATCTTAGACCAAATTAAATCAAATAAGGCGCTATTCAGTTAAAAAAACACAGTAAAGATAGTTTACACAACAATATGGAATTATCCAGTTTGTCAAAAGCCTTCTGAGGTCCTGTCTCGATTGTTGGAATCACGGTGTTGGAGAACTCTAGCAGATTCTTAGTTATGCATTTGCCTTTTATGAAACCATGTTGGAAATGAGATAAGATTGATTTGCTATGATTATCGCTTCGAATAGTTTAGCAACACATGGAAGTTTGGCGATGGGGCGATATTTGCTTACAACATTTCTATCACCTTTTTATGAGCAGATGTGATGATTGCATAATCCCAAAAACTAACTACCAACAGATAGAAAGGTTAAATAAGTTGACAAAAATAGGAGATAGGAAGAAAACACAAGGCAATAGCATCAGGAATGCTGCCAGGACCCATTGTCAAATTATTGTCCAGCTTCCTAGAAAATGCCAAAATGGTATCTTCACCAATATGCAAATCTTATATTCCCAAAGATGTTGGGAATATTGTCGTGTTGTTAGTATAGCTATTAGTGTTAGTTGAAAGTTCCGCATTGTATGCGGTACGAAAATGATGGGCGAAAGTATTGCTAAGAGTTAATGGATCAGAAATGACCATGTCGTCGGAATTAAAAATGGAGGGATGCCCATCGTGATATCTCTTGGAACGAGACGAGCAATATCTTTTCCATGGTTTTGATTTTAAATTTTTCAAGTGGCGTATTGCCTTCGATTTCCATGGACCTTTTTCGCAATCATTTGAGAAAGAAACTGGTACACACTGAACAAAGTATCCGAAGAGAATTAAGCGAAAATTGAATACAGCCATATTAACATCTCTTTCTGACATCACAGAGGACCAATCGCAACTCACAATTTGTTAAATTTAAATTTACTTGATAATAATTGGTGCATGATGTGTTGAATCGCAACAAAGAGATGATGCACAGTGCTTGATTTCAGATGAGTAGGCGTCTGCGTCTCTATTTCTGTAATTGATTATTAGTCTGTTAAAATGGATTGGAAAAAAACTAGATCCAATAACTTTCCATGACTTTTGACAATGATGTTCACTTGGTTGAAGCCGCACGCACGCATTGTGTTTATAAACTCTTTGGCATACGGCCGATTCACAAGAGAGAATGTTGAGGCTAACGTGAAGCCGTCATCAGATAGGTTCCAAGTGATCCGGGGTAGATTGAAGTCACCTGTGAGAACGAGCTCGTCATTTGGACCCAAAAGTTCACATAAATGGTGGGTGGCATTCAGTACTTGCTCATCACAAGTCGTTGATGAGTTAGGTGGAATATACAAAACAGCCAAGTAGAGTTTCGCTATTCCCAGATCCACACAACCGCAAACAAGTTCCAAGCTGTCGGTGTTCGGAAAGATTACTTCTGATACACGATCCGAACTGCACACGGCAGTTCAGAATCACTAATAGTAATGAGAAATAGAAGTTTGCATATTTTCGTTCATAAAATTTGCTTTTTAAAAACTTCTCACTCATTTAATTTGTGCAGGATTAGAGGTATGTTTCTTTGGAGAGCATAAGCGTTGGATGTTTCATATTTCCGGCGTCGAAATATTGCGATTCGGATTCATTATCTGCACTAGCAAAAGCTGATATGGCTTCGTCGGTTGAAACTTCTTCAAAAAAGACATCTCCCAATCTTCCGGGAAGGACTCGTTTGTGATCACAATTTGATCGACTACTGCTAAATTTTGAGTTTCTTGTGAAATATTAAAATTCACATAACTTTCGATTTCGCTTTTACTTCTCGAATATGCAGGGAATCTACATTACGAAAAACATTTCTGAATTGTAAGTGGGGACAGTTTATTCCAAGCAGACTGCAACTAGTAAAGAGCTTCAAATGTAGAAACTGATTTTTTTTAGGTCTATAATAAGTTGGGCATTTTCCAGAGTACACATTATATAGCTCATTATTTATTGACGAAAATTTACTTTAAAGTTTTTTTTTATAATGCCCTAATCGTAAGGTCTGTAAATGAGAAATGCAATTGAGTGAAAAAATTGTTGTTTGATGATTTTCACATTATCAACATTTTGATAACTAGCGTTTATTGACTTTCCTCTTTTGTTTCTGCATTTTAAGCGTGTGTATTTCTTAATAGCTTTTCTTCTGAACGACGTTTGTTATTAACTTTTGCGGTAACCAGCAAGACTTCCTTTTTGTCGCTAATATTTTTCCATTTGTAGATTTTTCATCAAGATTATAAATACTTTAAAGTATCATAGTCATGAAAAAATTTTCTCAGCTGTAACTGAAAATAATCTTTATCCTGTACTGTTTCTTTCGCAATGTTTGCCGTAGTGAATATTTCAAAGGATTATGTCCATTATTTTAATGCCTCGAAATCGCATTATTCTAATTTCGTAGCAGTTTGATGGGCTTTACTGTGGTGTATCGAGTCAGATGTTGGCAAATTTTTGAAGTGAGCCTTAAAGAAACGTTGATACAAAAAATTATCTATCTGGCAGTCTATTACATTACACCCAATGTTTATCAAATTTTACAATTACCGTTTTATTTACTATGTATATGTTGTATTTGTCTCTTATACATGGGGCATTTCACGTGAAGCGGACAACGAAAAAAAATCGAGGTTTTGGATTTCGTTCATATTGTGCATAATGGTACTTCTAGAAGATGTGAATGTCTATGCACAAGTTTTTGTTTCTATGAGGTTTAGTTGCCGAGTTATAATTGACGAAATTGATAGAAGGTTTTTTTGAAAGCGGATTCTGAGATTCAAAACAAAATTTAAAAAATAGTAAACATATTGATTGGTGTAGAAAATTAGCTGTTCTTTTTAATTTTGAAATTAGATTTAAAAAATATTTTTTTTTCCTATGTGAAACCGGAAGTAGACACTTCAACTCGTAATTTGGATAATTTGGACCAGGTTAATTTTGTTTATTTTGATAACAAAACAAAGCTTGAAGTATGCTTATTTGATCATAAAAGTTTTAGAATGGGATGGCCAGTAGTTTAGGAGGTAGGTAAATTTCAATACATAAAAGTGGCATGGGGCGTGGTACCGAGAGCTTGCTTAGGGCAGCTAGTTGGCTCGAAAACAAAAATTGATTTGAAATGTGATTAGTAGCGCCATCTCTTATTTGAAAAAGGTTTTATTTTCCCATAAAAACCTAATTAAAATATATTACGCGTATATTATATATTTGACGCCAAGCCCATTCAAATTTTTCGTTATTTTTCGAGTTACTGTTCAACGCTTGCAATGACTATTACTTTCGTTGATAAGTTAAAGAGTCTTAATTATGTGTATTATGTCTCCGTTTGGTTATCGATGTTTCAATCCATTCGATTTATCGTTTCATCGGAAGGCTAAAGACCTAAGAAAAAATCCAAGAATATTAGCAGAAAAGAGATTATGTCAAATCTGCAGGAAAAAACTGATCGTAGAAACACCTCTAGTTATTAAAAAAAAGAACTAGCTTAAGGAACGAGAGTGAAATTGTAAAAATTGTGAAATAAATTCATTTGTCCATACACAAGTAACTTTTTTTTCACTAAGTAAATCAGCCTTAGCAATTTTTAATATTTTATCTTCTATATACAAGTGATACAAGTGATATATAACAGTTTTACTACAAATATTTTGCTTTCACATTCACTAGCTATCATAATCAAGCTCCCGGTAGCACGTTCCATGCGACTTGCATGTATTGAAATTCACCTACCTCCTAAACTACTGGTCATCCCATTCTAAAACTTTTATGATCAAATAAGTATACTTCAAGCTTTGTTTTGTTACCAAAATTAACAAAATTAACCTGGTCCAAATTATTCAAAAAACGAGTTGAAATTGTTACTTCCGGTTTCACACAAATTTTTACTTCCGGTTTTCAAATCTAATTTCAAAATTAAAACGAACAGCTAATTTTGTATACTAATCATTATGTTTAATGTTTTTTAGATTTTGTTTTGAATCTCAGAATCCGCTTTCAAAAAAACCTTTTATCAATTTCGTCAATTATTCAGAAGCCCATAACTCGGCAACTAAACCTCATAGAAACAAAAACTTGTGCATCCACATTCATATCTTCTAGAAGTACCATTATGCACAATATGAACGAAATCCAGAACCTCGATTTTTTTTCGTTGTCCGCTTCACGTGAAATGCCCCACATTTCAAATCAATCAATAATTTTTCTCTGACTTAGAAAATGTTTTTCGCATGCTAGTGTTACTTTTATCTTGTATTATTTTATCTTTTTATCTTTCAATTTTTTACCTTACAGTCATAGGCGCGCCGTAGGGGGGGCCAGGGGGGGGCCGGGACCCCCCCAGACCCTAGGTTGGCCCCTCCCAGAAAAATAAATATTTCTAAAAGCAGACACTTAAGTTTTCGCCTCTTTGGTTTTTGTTGTCACAGCAAGAGCTGTACAGTGCAGTAGTGTAAGCCTATACCAAAGCATACACACTACTTATAACATAGAAGCTGTGTTATTTGCTGTATTAATTACGATGTTATGGGACTTATCTCGAGAAAATATTTAATTTCGACAAGTTATACGTTAAGAAAAAGACGAAAAGTGCCTCGCCAAATATCCTTTTATAATTAAGATTATCTGTTCATTGCTACTAGGCAATATACAGGTATTTAGATAAGAATACTTTTATAAACTGGTGTTTTATGCAATTATGTTTTTCACAAAACATAGTCTGAGTATTCAAATGGTAGGCTAACGTAGAATACAATTTTCGAAGTCATTTGGAGAATAAAAATGGCATCCCTGCTACTTTTATGCTATCTATTCAAGACAATGTTGTTTATTGTGAGCAATTTTTGCTGCGCTTACTATTTCTTGATGGGATCATGTACAATTAGCACATTCATACCTTACATTAATCAAAACAAACACAGTCCCATTCCATATTTGAGAGCATGTTTCTTCGACTTTTGCGTATGATAAGGTGTACTTATTAAGTTTGAGTCAAAAAGTCCATACTGAATAGCTCGGAAAGTCCAATATTGCTGCTGCAAACCTTTTGACACCACCACAACAAAGACTATACCGAATTTGCATCCCGTTCAAATAACTTACCCTATAACTTTTGATCCATTGAAAGCGTTGGAAGTTATGCGAAAAAAGAAGGGTAACTTCCGCGAATGTGTAAAATTTTTTGAAATTGAAATATTTTCGGTTTATTTTCACTACAAAATCATAATTTTTTGAAAATTTAATAGAACCGATTTCCAGGACAAAAAAGTTGATGCGGGCATCGCGAGATACCGTAAACGCAAGTTCCAGGTGCTAAAAATATAAATAATTTGGTGAAGAACTACGATTTTTGTGCGATTGGGAATTTTAGAAGTTTAGGTTTGATTGTATAAATATAGTATCAAATTCATGAATCATTTGCATTTTATTCTAAATACCGATAAAAATACCAGAGAGTCAATGGTGTGAAAGATTTGTGTTTACGTACTTATGGTAGCTACACGGTTGTCCAGACATTTCAAAACGACAGAAACTTATTTTTTATACCCATTGATGCGTCTTGTGAATTTCGTGATGATCTGATGACTCGGTGTGCAGTTATCACAATGCGAAATTTTCCATAGAATTTGCATTCATCAAAATCATCAAAATTTCAGCTCAACCAAACTTCGCGATCCGGATAAATTATCCGGATAGTAAAATTGATCCACAATGTCTTCAAGGACATATTGCATACAATAATCAAAACTTTACAATAATAAAACTCTAATAGTGCTTGGAAGACAGTAAGTGATATGGTGCTTGAACAGTCTTGGAATATTGTCAAGATGAACCGAAATTATTTGGAAAAGGCTATCGACCTTACGACGTGTCTCAGTCGCCAAGGACTTGCTTTCAGAGGACATGATGAAAGTGGTCCCAGTGATAGCCGTGATTTTTTTTTTTGGTATCTTGTGAATTATTCTCGAAGCATGATTTAATTTTTGAAAAACATTTTAAAACAAGGTTGTGAACTACTGTAGTGGCAAAACAGAAAATGAGTTAGTAAAAACAATTGCTGAAATCGTTCGCGAGGACATGACAGCTGAAATAAAAGAGTGCGGATTGATATCTATTATGATATCTACTGATATCTACTATCCCTTTACATACACCTTTCAAAGCCATCACAACATCAATAGTTGAAGCAGCTTAAAGAGGCAGTTGGTTTAAACACAAGGCGTGAAATGAGAAGTTTAAGCTCGACTCGTTAGTCAATGAGATTTCACAATTGCAAATATGTGATCGATAGCTATGGAACTATAAAAGAGGCTTTAGAAAAAGAAATGAATGAAGGAAAATACAACGACTCAGTTTCTGCATTGGCGATTTTTCATCTTTCACTACGTTCAAATTTTTTCTTCTTTCACTATGTTCTTTTTATAACGAACATGTTAAGCACATATTTCCAAACTAAAAATGCAACTCTTTGGGATGGGATGGATCTTGTGAATGGAACAGTTAAAACACTACTAAGTGAGCGAGAAAACTTTTATGTAGTTTAGGAAAAAATTAAATCATTCGCAGAGAAGCACTGTCTGGATCTCACATTTTCAAGAGGATCACGAAAGCGGAAAACAGCAAAAAGCAAAAGTCTAAAAGGTTTTGATATTCCATTTAGCCTCGGACAAGCAGTTAGGGCTGCAAAGATATCCTTGCACACAAAATGGCTCGAAAAAAGTAAGTTACAGCACTTTTCGTCTTGGCAAATTATTTATGCTTTTCCTAGGTTTTCTAGGTAACAAAAATTTGAAACAAGAGATCAATTTCTTCCTTGTAAGCTTAATATATTCCAATTTTTTCAAAGACATTTTGAAAGCAAACTATTCTCTTCTTCAAGTATAAATTGAAATATATTTAGCTTCTTAACGAAAAAATAGTTTATATTTCTAATTACTTCCATTCTACTCTGGTATAATTCCTACAGGCGTTCATTTCTTAGTGCTAATGGATAATTCATGTGTAATTCATACTTACCATTCACATTATATGTATATGGTAGTAGCTCATACGTATTCACAGACACGCAATTTTTTTTGATAATGCATTATGCATTAGCAAATAACAAAGAGTAAATTAATAAACATATAATGTATTAGTAAATTATATAAGTTGTATGAACAGTACGTGTACCTTACGGAAGACCAAATTATCGCTTCTTTTGAGCCTTTCGGTCCCTGGCCCCAGCCAGATTTTAGACCACGGCACGCCTATGCTTACAGTTCGTTGTTGCCTGAACAAACATTGACATACTATGATCATAATTATCAACATTAATTGCATACATACCTCGCGAAAAACATAATTACACGCTCAAATCAACCAATTATGCATTATTTTCTTCTGATCAACACCAAAATTAAAGCATGCTACTATACCGCACCAAATTCTACACACTAATTTATCAGCATACTACGTGCTAAAGCCATGCAGAAATAATTCGAAGATTCTGATTGACTTGCGGCAGTAAATATTTTTCGGGAAAATAATTTTGTACACTATTAATGTTGATCTTAAAACTTTTAGGTCTGATTAGCAAGTACTGCTGGAGGGAATTTTGTGCAAATAATTTAGTCTACCGTCCAATTTTAAAAGTGCCCCGATTACAGAGTGAATTTTCTTCTATAGATTGTACGTATTATGATGCTATGGTTAAATTCTTATTTCGAGAGTAACCTGCCCTCTTGTTCAGTGTCTCTCAGTCTACTGACTAAATTAAAATATTTGGCTTTGCAAGATGAAAAAATTAAATCAGATTAAATTAGTTGACTATGATTATTTTAACCAGTGAGTCATCGGGTTAATCTTAAATGAATTTAATTGTCTTAATTGCAAATCTAGTGAAGACGATTCCATCGAGTCATTTGGCTGAAGACTACGAAGTTATTTTGTTCACCATTGTCCGAAAATGGAATACAGCAGTGGCACGGCTGAAATTGGGGTCCAAATGAAACCGATCAGAGACTGGCTAAAGCCTACGTCACTCAAAGCTTCTTAGAAAGTCTCAATTCTTTACTTTGTTTCAGTACTAGCTATTTCGTTAGGTGACAATGAGACAATGTAAAAATCTTTGCGGGCAGTCGCAGTCTGTGTACATAACAGCAAAGTTTAGCGTAACTCCTCTATTATGTTATGCTTAAGTCTATTTTAGGATACTTTCTGTTTCTGAAGAGATTTAGTTTTTGCAAAACACTATTGTATAAATAGAGAAAGGTCAAGTGCGCGTTTTCTTATTTCAGAATGCCTAGTGTTTGTTATGGGAGTAAGATGAAGGCGGCGAAATTGTGGTTATTATATATCATTAAATTATTAATGCAATTAAATTTTGTTGTGAGCTGGGGAGATGGTAATGAAGAGGCTAAAATAATGCAAGCAAAAAAGATGATTCAGCAAATCATATTTTTATAGATAAGTTTAAACGCGAAGAAAAAAATTATATGAAAAAATATGGGAAACTTAATTCAAATGAGAGTAGGACATATTCGTACGTAGTATTATACGAATAATGTTCCTGGTTAACTGGCCGTGAAGTGTGTAATGCACAATTTGTCCGGTGTGCGTTTTAATTTTGAAAACTAATCAAGTACGTTCGGGGAAGATAATTTGATTTTCAGTTGAAAGAAGTGTTTCAACTTTTAAATGCTTAGAAATAACGAATCTCAATGACGTTACAATACATTGTCATTAAGAGCAATGTAATGAAAATTATTAACGTAAAATGATAATTTTTATGGTGAAGTAATCAATGATTTCGCAGTAATTTAAACCGTAAAATGAAAGAATGAATATGATATTATTGCTTTGTTTATGCTTTTGAGAATCAATTTTTGCGCTTGTTTGTTGATTTTAAAGATGTTTTTTTTTAATTTAGTAGTAAGTACACTAAACAGTACTAATTAGTAGTAAGTACACGTCTTAACATCAATACCCCCAACCTCTCTTTCATCTCCTTCTCTTTCTTGACGAGAATGCTCTAACTTGTAAAACTTTTGGTGGTTCTAATTAGAACTTTTTTTTTTGGAAGAAAGCCAACTTTTATTTGATATTTAGTATTTGAAAACAACGTGTCATCAATCTTTTCACCACAAATAATCAAACAATTAAGTTTATAAAATAGAGCTACCCTTTTGGCTGACTCAAATTTTTATGTTACGAGTCGTCACTGGAATACAGTCACCTTGATGTTATTCTAATTACGCATAAGAATCACATTGTAATGCGAAAGCATTCGTTCAAATCCTGTTAAGTCATAGAGGCGCTACAATCAATTTAATCTCACTTTCGCCTCATTTGTATGTAATTTGCTTGCGAATTTTCAATGTATTTTGCTTTCTGTAAAAATAATGTTCTTACTGAAGCATGAGTTTACATATGTCATATTTCCACTGTGATAGTATTTAGTGCGATTATGTATAAATAATGCCAATTGTCTCTGGGTAATAGGAAGCCAATTTTAAACATATTTATGTATTAAATAGTTATTTGCCTTAATCATGTGATAATGTTTGTAATGCGAAGATTTTCGATCGGTTAATAGTTGGCTTGCATGAATGAACTGTTGTTCTAAGAGTGCTGTAAATACACGAACTATTTATTTTGTCTACTATCATTGAAATAATATAATACAAAGCTAAATTCTTCAAAAATATTTAGCTTGTTTTCAATATTTTGCAGTAAAAAACTCGTTCTTGATCAAGTTTGGTGAATTGCATGTTTATTTTTATCTTTCAACTAGCTATGGCTAGAAAGATGTTTACTAAAGTCGAAAACATATTCGAGCTAGCTAAAATCTAAAACTGGAAACAGTATCTAATCAAAGTAAAACCCACCCGCATACAGTTGATTCGGCTTCTTGTATATAATCTACGACGCAGGTTAGAAAACATTGTTTTGCTTTATTTCAAGCCTCTGTTATCTGCGGGAGTTTTAAAATTTCATTTATAAACATTTGATACGAGTACGCTTTGGAATTTCATGAACGTAAGTCTGTGCTGTTGTGTATGGAAGTTTGCATACTTTCAATATTTATATTCACATCGGTATCTCATGGCAATTTAAATGTTGATAAATTTTTATAGGGAATTGATGGTACTACACTTTAACGCCAACTAAATTTACACAGTTCTACATATGTATGTTTATACTTATACGTCTACAATTTTCGGTATTTTTTAACTTTGCCGATTACACGAAGCGTCACAGTGCCAAGCGCATTAGATGATGCTTTAAATACATATGTACACATATAACAATTGTGCAATATAAGTCATAGCGCAAAAAATGCTAGATGTTATTTCAATTCGATCGATAATTTTTCTTTGACTTAGAAAATCTTGAGACATCAAATCTCTTTCAAGTATGAAATCTCTCAAATCTGAGACCAAGTAAGGTCGTGTCTAATTTAATTTCGCTATTATTTCATGAAAGACTGGTCATAATTTTGAGATAATATTTATCACTTTTAATTTAAACCAATTTTTTTCCTTTTGAAGCTAAGATTTATTAAATAAATCTAGCTTCAAAAGGAAAAAAATGGGTTTAAATTAACATATTTTAACAAGCTAGGAAAAAAGTTGGTACACAATAAAAACAATTTATCACTTGTTATCTAACTATTGCCATGCAGTGGTTTTTCGCAGAGAAGAGTAATAATCTGAAAATTTATGAAGCTTATAAAATCTTTGGATCTTTGACAGCCTTTTTAAAATGTTTATGTGTACCAATAAATAAACGTGGTCATTTTCGTGCCTTCCTTTATTACCACGACATAACTTTTATCGTATTTTATCCTCAAAATTCCATCGCATAAAAGTAATTGCTGATATATTCTATAAATAAGTAGATGTAAATTTTCATACAGTATCTTTACTGTTTGATCATGATAAGAACAACTTTTATCTCGTATGATAATTCGATGAAATCTATTTTTTGTTATCCACATCCATAACCACGATTTATCGGTTAATGTCCTAGTTATCAATAATTAAACATAACTTGAGGCAAACTGCCTGAAATCGGAGAGGAGATAATGCGATTTTTCGACCGGATTTAATTTTTTTGATGGGAAGATATTTTGTTTTCCCTAATTCATATGGTCACTAACTTGTTCGTTGTCACATGTTGTTTTTCCATTTACTTAGTCGAACACAGGTCCTGCATTCTTAAGAAATTCTCGTCAATGTAAATTAAAATGTTAAAAAAAATAGGAATACTATTTTTACTTTAGCGAGTTGTTTTGGTGATATTCGGCCCTTTTTGCTATTGATATGTTAGTAAACATGTCCGAAAAATACGAGTAAAGTAGTAGCACTATGAAATATTTAGCCTGAAGTCAATGTCGAAAAGGTTACTTATTTGGTGCGATTTTCGAGATTGGAGACTTGACAAAATTGAACTCAGAACTTTGAATCTGAATATCCCCGGTTTAGATATAAAGACTGCCTTAACCTGTCGTCAAGGTGACGGAGCACACCGCAAGGATAGGCATTGTCAAAATATTTTTTTTTTTTTAGTTTACCTCCAGATGGTCACTTCCCTCCTTTAGCATAACCATCCAAGCCCGGCGATTTGAAATTTTCAAAGGACATGATTGCATCCCTGACTTTTTCGCTGATGACCAATGATCTAGCTTTACAGCAGCATTTCCTACTGCTGCAAAGAGCAAGAGGTTTGGTCAGAGGCACAGTTGCATTCTGTGTTTCAATCATCGGAGCGCCCAGAACGTGAGTCCCAAGTGAAGAGTGTATAGACTCGTTTTTAGAGCTGATAAATCACCATCCGAGCGTTTTAGACAATCCAACCAATTAAGAATCACAGCTGATTGGTTCTTCTCCAGGATCTTGCACAGCCTCGACATCTCCTGCGCACCTTCGAATCCCCCACAGAACGATCTGAATGATTCCCTCTTCTACGCTTTCACGAAATTCTTATAAATTCTCAGTGGGGCTCTGTAGGACATCCTTAATGTTGGTCTTGCAAGAACGATTGAAGAGTTTGCTGGTATTTTTCCTGCGCTTCTGGAGTTCTACCAGAGAACCGTCTTACTGTATCTACTCTTTCTGATCGAACAGACCTCTTCATGGCCACCTAATATGTCTCTATTCAGATTGCTCAACCGGGATTCTATTGACTTCGATGACTATTCTAATACTAGGACATGCACTGTCTGCAAGAAGTCAATATCAGTGTTTCTCGGGTTTCCACCATAGATGTTGATTCCGTAGATAGTAGTAGCTGAGTACAGAGAGTGAGAGTTTATCCGATACGAACTATTCCAGGGAAACATAGTGCTATATCAATTACCGCTCTTCTGTTAGGGTATACAATAGAGATAAATTTCTATTTTCGAAGTCATTAGTCCCGCAGAAGTTACAAAATCAAAAAAAATCTGTTTCATCTGGCGTTATATTTGTTGCTGCCCGAGCTTATGTGCTGGGAAAAAGTTCCACTCTTTCGATTCAGCATACTGGACCAGGTTCTTCAGCTCCTGTGTGGGCGGCGGGAGTAAGGATTCAAATCATCCTGCTCGACGACCGCTGACAGGTCGCTTGAAAACTGCCTGAGCGTAGTGGCGACAAACAGATCAGGAATCAGAACACAAGCCCTCAGTCTTATTGATCTTTCATCATAAAATATCTTTGCTCTCTTGATTGAACTGAATGTGCCTCGCACCCAAGGCTCCTGTAGAAGTGCAATATAGGGGGAAGCTTGCAATTTTGCAAGCTGCCAATTTCGCGCACAAAAGTAAAAGAACGAAAGCTTGGTATCCTGCAAGTTGAAATGAACAAATTTTATAGTACAGAAATGACGTCGAGGACCCCTTGCCTTAGAACCTTAGATAAAGTCCGCGTGACTTCAGTGAAAGAAACTTTATAAAAGATAATTACCAGTATATCTTTGCGCTTTACTCTGATAGATAGATAGTCGCAAAGAATAGATGCTTTACGTTCTGCTGGATTTTCTTAAAGTTAACTGTATGCAAGAAGTAGCTCAGTATCATAATATATCTACCCTTGAGCACCGAAAATTTTATCTGGTGAAGTACGATCAATCAAGTTAAAACCATTTTCACCAGTGGTTCTTTCTGAGATTCCTATGCCTGTTTCACATCAATGTCCAGATTCAGCTTACGGAAAGGACTTTTTCCCCTGGCATGGCTGTAGTCTGAATTTGACTTTTCTGGAGCCTGTAACTACCGGGGATGATATCAGCAAGTTCGGAAACTTGCTGGCCATGGACCCTTCCACGATGGCAACATGAGCTTCCACTGCAACCAGGGTCTTCCATTGCAGTTATACATGAGGTTGAAACCTGCAAAATCCAACTCCCTTGCCGTACTGAGCACGCCTAGCAGGGCTGGGTTTCCAGGCTCAGCCTGGATGCGACCTGCAGAAATAAAATCCTAAGAAAACAACCTGATTTTGTTAGCCAGGCACTCTTGGTGTGGCATTTTGCGGTGCACAGGCCGCCTACACCGATCGGAATGATACAATATCGAAACTAAAGGTCAATCGACCTAATGGACGCATTTTGGAATGACAAGAGGGAAAACTATTCGCCAAATACGGTCGAAAGTGAAGATTAAGCTCTTCGATTTTGATCACAAATCATAAAAATTATGGTGAATTATTTCATTCTTCGTTCGTGCATTTTCAGGTGAAACCAGCACTGTTATGATGCACAAACACTATATTCATCAGGCATGACCGAGTCTGAGGTCTTTTTATTCTTAAAAATTGAAAGAACCTTAAAGATCGTCAGCTTTCTAGTATCGATAATATTATAAGTGTTTCAAGAGGAGAACTGCAAGATCAAGTCTTAGGAGTTTTTCGGAAATAAGATCTTATAGGTTCTATTTTAGGCACAGTGGTGAAAAGATTGAGAAGTTGAATGAAGAAGGTGCTGAATTCTAGTAGAAATCTTCATAAAACAATCTAGGAATTTCATCAAAGCAAAGCTTATTTTAATATTGGTAAAACAGTGATCGACATAAAACGTCTTTCGATCTTCAATGCTCTGCAACAGGGTGGCTGATGAATATTGCTTCATCAAGAAACTCAAATAAATTTTTGTTGAAAAAATATATTCATTAGTGCCAGGAGGGTTGCAACGAGATTGTCTCAATTATCGTTCGAAGGAATTGCTTTAAATCATTGAACTTTTTTGTTTTGTAAATTTCATGTTGTCAATAATCCTACAAGGAAAATCAGGCGCAGTAAGGACAGGGTACTTTGGGGGCCAATAGAATGTGGAGTTTCTGGCAAATCACTTTATATATATTCACTATATTCACAATTCTGTCAGAAAAGTCCCAGTTATGGGAGAAGTAAAACCATCTTTTTGAAATCACACAGAGTTGAAAGGGTTTCTCTTTCGGCGTAGTCTCTTTCAACCTCTTTATATAACGATCTCCATTGACCGTAACTGTAAGACCGTTTTCAAACCAAGTAAACTGCATACCGGACTGTGACTCGAAGTGAATGCGATTTCATCTCATGGTGTATCTATGGGTTAGAGTCACTCTATATTCGACAATTTTATTTTTTAACTTTGCCGTTTAGATCAACGTGGGAGGGCTGAAAATGCAGTACTCTTGGGGGGAAATCATAGACCAATGCGTGATAGCGGCGTGCAATCCAATTTCTTGTTTCATTATCTCGATCGTCCATTCGTGTTAAATTTAAAGATCAGCCTGTAAAATAAAAAAAATGGAACCGATTAATTACACAGAAAAAAAATTATTACATATATTTTGGTAGCGTATTTTGAGCTTCAATTTGCTTGTCAACTCATTGCAATAAGTTAGCAGTAAAGCTGTTAACAAACAGGCTAGCGTTGTTCATGAATACCTCATAAGTTATCTGTCTCCATAATGATGTATGCCTCAAACACTAGCAACTATAACCAAATGAAATAAACAGCGCAATCAATTATTTCTCAGACCGAAAAGTATTCTCGTCCATCACCATAATGATCGAACCAAACAAACTTTAAAATGTTTCATTCATATTACTAGACATTCATATTGATGACGTTAGCTCAAAATTATAATACTTGAATAAAGCAAGCAAATAAATAAGAAACATATCAAATATAATTCAGTCTTGACTTTCCTTCAATTTTGCAATGCGAACGAAGCATTATCAAGCCGAAAACTAATATCGATAACAACTCTCCAAACTATCATTCTGTACATAAACATACACTAATTATCATATGTTTACACAGTATACTTATCATGTGCTTCCGTACTTATTTTCATCTTGTAGCGACGTTACCGATCGTCCCGACTTGGAGCCATTATTTATCGATCATGTAACGGCAAATGGTAACTGCAATGTTTCGGTTGGGGGTGACTATTGCTGCCCCGCCTCCCCTACGACAGTACCAGCCAAAACAGCACGAACGAATTCATCAGATTCGACATTACGGTCGCCACGAACAGCACGCCAGAGACAGAGAACTACTTCGATGAGTCAGAAGACATCAAATCCGTCGGAATCGATTATTCGTGCCAATAATCGCACAATTTACACAGCCGGCCGTCCACCATGGTACAATTGCGCGGGACAACAAGTCGAGCCATTTGTAATCGGTAAGACCAAACATAATCAAAACCATTCATGCATTATTGTAAATAGATCATGTTGCAGCCGCATTCATATCATAAGAAGTGATTTATTTTTCCACATTTTACTGAATTTCATTGATCACATGCAAAGTTTCGAATGTTCATGACCTAATGCAAATAGTGATCTTAGCATGTACAAAATAGCTAGCTAATCTTGACTTTGGGAACGAATTGTAAATAATGTCAGTGTGATCACAATGAGTCTGCAAATTCTGCTATCATTTATTTGTCCATTTGACTACGCATTGGAAATTTAGATACCTAAAAATATATTTTCAGCTATGCATTTGCTATTTAGCATTGTTAACTTCTGCTTTTTACATATTACTAGGTGTCTGTGGTGGAAGCGCGTCCGGAAAAACAACTGTTGCACAAAAAATCATTGAGAGTCTTGATGTGCCATGGGTTACATTACTGTCAATGGATTGCTTTTATAAGGTATATTACTATATTTTATTAAATATTTATCACCAAAATATATAGTGACGATGTACGTAATATAATAATGCGAAGCAATAATTCCTTACTGTTGACGTTGCATTTGTAGCTTGCCGTTACCAAATTGATCGCGGCCTTGAAAACAATTGTGTGAACCACAATGTTTTGCGATCTTTGTTTACTATAAATTACTACACACAGCATTCGAAGTTTCGTTGTTTCGTGGCGGGTTTTGAAGACTTTGAACATTACAATAATAAAAAGATTGCTTTGATTGGCGAGACTGAAGCTGCAGCATTTTAATAAAAATGTCAATTGGTCTAATGTTTCTACTATGAAATATACCATATTTGTTTGCAAACAACGTCTAATGCTGAAATGTGATAACCGCATGCAAATTCATCAAACTCGATTTTATGAGTTGTTTTGTACTTTAGAGTCTATTGTGTAATTTCATGAGCTTTTGACAACTTAGTTTTCATGTAATTAAAATGGAATAGCTGGATATATATGTGAGTTTGTTGTGCTGGTCTTGTCTAAAATACGTGGCTGTGCGCTGGATTATCCTGACATTCCGGGGTTAAAATTCATCTAGCTATCAAAATATCCAACCTAATTGATTATGGATAGAAGTCCCCACCACATTTTATGCAAAATATATGTATAAGTAGTTGTGGGAAAGATTTGCACCAATGTAATTTGATCTGGGCAGCAAAATGTTGATGCTCTTTACATACCATACTTCGTCTGTTCAGAAAGTAATGCCACTGAGTCAATAAAAAAACGGATCGATGGACCGAAAATCCGCCAGTAAGTGTAAACTAAACGTGCTAGTAATTCAGGAAATGAAATGGATTGGCAACGAGGTAAAAAACATGAGATCGCAGACAATATTCAAAAGTGGGAAACCTGCAAGAAGCCTTGAATTTGAAGTGGCATTAATGAATGGGTAATATGTTCAAACAGCACGTGATGAACTTCAAAGCAGTAAACGAGCGATTGTGTGCGATCCGCATGAAAGCCATTTTCTTAAAATGTGGCTAATAAACATTCATCCTCCGGCAGAAGAAAAAAACGACGAATCCAAAGACCCTTTCTATAACCACCTGGAAAAATTATTCTCCCTCAAATGACGTCATAATTATACTAGGTGACTTCAATTCTAAAATTGGAATTGAGGGAATACATCGGAAAACGACTCTTCACGATACTGATGATAATGACTATCGTCTGATATACTTTACGTCTAGTAGGTACATAGTCATAAGTTCGACATGCTTCACATATTGCTTCAAATAATACATCCATAAACGAACATGTGCACTACCAGATGACAATACTTTCAATCGAATTGACAGCGCTTTTATTCAGCGGAGATGGGCTTCTAGTATACTTAGCGTCCGCACATTTCGTAGAGCAAATTGAGACTCAGACCACTACTTGGTAAAATCCAAATATCGGTGCCGTATGACACAAACTATTTTCCGAAAATCACAGAGGCATATCGCTACTTTGTTCGTCCTATAAAATATTGACGAAAATATAATTGAAAATATTGAATATATATTGAAAATAAAAGTAAAGTTTACGCTTTGTGGAGTACCAAGGATGCTTTAGGTCTGAACGACCGACGACTGATCAACTTTTCACATTCAAACAAGTGTGTGAGAAATTCTAGGAGTTTAACATCCATGTCTACCAAATTTTCGCGAACTTTCAGCAAACATATGACCAAAACGTAGTGTTTAAAATAATGCTGCACTTCGGTATCCCAGTAAACTAGTCCTACTGACCAAAACGGTAATGATACATCGACAACCTCTCAAATCAGAATCAACAAATCTGACTGACGCCGTTTACACTAATGTCGCACTTAAGTAAGATTCTGGACTAGACCTTCTGCTATTCAACTTAGCACTTAAGTACATGATAAGGAAGCTGCCTGTCGACACAAGGGGTACGCTTTAATATAAATCCAGCCAGGTGGTAGCCTACGCGGATGTCATTAAAGCACTGGGCACACAGAACGCGTTCGTATATGAATAAATATGAAATAAAGCATATGAAAAATGATCAAATACACAAAAATAAAAATTAAGTATAAAAAAAACTGTAAAAACGTATATGTGTCTGTTTTTACATAGTGCATACCCCTCACCGAATTTTTAAAATATAGCGATTTACTTAATTCATTTTGAAATCATTTTATTTTAAAATTATTCTTAAATCGACATTTTGTTGCAATTAAATTATTAAAACTATGTCTTCGGAATCAGATTGACTATTATTTAACTTCCATTTGTTTCCTTTTTTCGTTGACTAATTAAAGTTTCATAGTACTTAGAATTAGTACATTAGTACAAATTGATTAAATTCGTTATCTCCGAAGCGTTCAGAAACAAACAGCAATGAGAATCCTCACTAATTTCCTCCGCATCCCCTCAGGGCATTCTCGCTGGCTATACGATATTCTTTTCCCGACTTCAGAAATTCGCTATTTCTGCTTTTCCCTTTTTATGTTTTCTCTAGTTTCCACTTAGCCAATCGTATTTGATTTTAAACTGAACTCGTCTCACTCAAAATTTAAGAAAAACTTCACTAAATTCGGTGTTTTCCTCCAATTTATATTTTTCCCAATTTTCCTCTTTTCAAACTTGAATTCCAACTGGCCAGTTTAGCACTATCCAGGTCTCCCTTTTTCTCTTTCTTACGAAAATTATTTCATTTTCCCGTAAAGATGGATGCCATAAAGAAAATCTCGGGTTGTAAATGCCGCGACTGGCAGCCATATTGTTTCAATGCTATCATTCGTCACGGCCAAAACAAGGAGTCCCAAACAACAGTCCGTGTGGAATCTGTACAATTTACACCCTATAACAGTATGCGACAGAAATATACGAATATCTATGGACGGTTGCTCATTCAATAGTCGAATGCAATAAACAACAAAAATAGCAACATAATTGAAATGTAAACAATAAGATCTATATATTGCCATAGTCTGTTGGATAGTCAGTCGAACCATCTAGTAGTTTCGTGTAAGAGTAGCATTTCCTAGAAAAATTACGAGGAACATAAGTTGAAAAGCGAATGTCGCGTTTGGCAGCCACCTCTGAGGCAGCCACTGAACCGCGTTTGATAGTATAGTGGAGGCATAAAGTATTGAGTGTGATATTTTGGAAAGTGAAAAGCGGATTTTGTGATGTGTATTTAAAGTTAAAATACATTAAGTACATCTTGAGGATAAAAACAATATGCTTATACCATATATATTGCATATATGTATATTACTTCGAAATATGTATATACGTTCATTAAATTTGAAGTCTTAGGCCTCAGAGGCAGAATTGTTGCATAAGTACAAAACATCTACCGTATCATTTCCAAACCAGTTTTTTTTTAATTGACTATATTTACTCTCGTTTCCAAAAGAAAAGTAGTTTATGAGCGACATGAAGATACTATACTATGAACATACGGCGAAAAAATTTCGGCAATATTACGTAAACAATAAAAAATATAGAATAATAGGTAGAATAGTTAATAAATAATACAAATAATCTTTAATTTGATTAATTTCCATAAAAAAAATGCACGCCAACTCATTTATCAAATAAAACCATAGTTTTCCAGAAAGTAGCACAGTCTATAGCTCATTGTAATGAGCCGGCACTATAATTAGCTTTACATTTTTAACGTAACGCTTTTTTATGAATATTTTATTTAGAACCAACTGTAATTAGATTTCTTATTTTTCAGATTTTAAATGACAAACAACACGATTTAGCACTGAAAAATGAATACAATTTCGATCACCCGGATGCTTTTGATATTGATCTTATGATAGATGTACTTAGAAAATTGAAAGAAGGTCGAAAAGTGGAAGTTCCTATATACAATTTTATAACACATTCTAGAGAGCCTACAACAGTAAGTATGAATTTTATAAACTGAATTTTCCAAGCAGAATTCATATGCAATATTTGACTGTATTCAATTTTCAAACACTAGAAAACAATGTACGGGGCAAATGTAATTATATTTGAAGGAATCTTAGTGTTTCACAATCCAGAAGTGCTTAAGTTACTAGATATGAAAGTATTCGTGGATACAGATGCAGACATTCGTTTAGCTAGACGTTTAAAGAGGTAAGCAATTACATTCATTCAACGCCGACTACTCTGAAAATTTTCACTTCAAGAACGATATCTTCTAATCGTAGAGATATATCTCAACGGGGCCGTGATTTAGAGGGTGTTCTCAAACAGTATTCAACAATGGTGAAACCATCGTATGCTAACTACATAGCGCCAACGATGGTACACGCGGACATTATAGTGCCACGTGGTGGTGAAAACAAAGTGGCCATACACTTAATAGTTCAACATGTTCATACGCAATTGCAATTGGTAAATACTATTTTACTATGTATATTATGTTGTATTAGTGTCGAATTACTGAAATAATGATGGGTTTATTGAAATTGTTAGCGTGGCTTCAAGTTGCGTGAAACGTTAGCCAATTCGTATATAGGGCAACCAATGCCAGATTCACTACATTTATTGCCATCAACACCGCAGGTAATAATTTGAATTGGCTCTCTTACCATTTAGATACTGAAAACGCAATATTTAATTCTATAGATCAAAGGACTGCACACATTCATTCGGAATAAGGACACCTCTCGAGACGAGTTTATATTTTATTCAAAACGTTTAATACGTCTAGTAATAGAGTATACATTAAGTCTATTCCCCTTTATGCCGAGTACAGTTGAGACTCCGCAAGGAGTCCAATATGAAGGTAACAGTTTGTTTCGCTATATAATAACTTTGTCTAACGTCTTTGGCATGTAGGTCAACGCCTTGCCTGCAAGAAAATATGCGGTGTGTCAATTCTTCGCGCTGGCGAGACAATGGAGCAAGCCATTTGTGATGTATGTAAGGACATTCGAATCGGAAAGATTCTCATTCAGACAAATCAAATAACCGGCGAACCGGAACTCTATTACTTGAGGCTTCCGAAAGATATCAAAGATTATAAAGTAATCTTAATGGACGCGACCGTAGCGACCGGTGCTGCGGCTATGATGGCGATTCGTGTTCTACTTGATCATGATGTTCCCGAAGAGAACATCATGCTTGTATCTCTTCTTATGGCAGAAATAGGTGTACACTCTATAGCGTATGCCTTTCCAAATGTAAGTGGAAAATGTCTCAGCACCAATAACTGACAATTCTTAAATTTAACACCTGACTGCCAGTTACTAATTTTGCTGCCTCACAGGTACGAATCATAACATCGGCCCTCGATCCCGAAATCAACGAAAAATTCTATGTTATACCAGGAATCGGAAATTTTGGCGATCGTTACTTTGGAACAGAACCGTCCGAGGAATATATCTCGTAGTCGATAGGATTGTTTGTGTTGAGGACTGTTACAATAAGAATCCAACAACCAAAATATTTGGTCACAAATCGAAATGCATGATGTATCTTTTTTCGCAGTACATCTGAATATTATGTACTTGATAGTAGTTTGTAATGTGTATGCTGATTTTTGATTTAAGTCGAAAGATGTTATTTGTATATTTTTTTACAATCTGATGAAAGATATTATGGTTAGATTTTGAAACCGTAGCTATGTCTTGATTTAGTCGTATTGATTGTTTAATTGATTGAAAAAACAAACAAAATTTATTTAAATTTAAATAAAAACACGATACACTTTTGCAAGTGTATACTTGGCAACGGCCATTGTAATTACTGATAGAGAAAACGGCACCGAAGATGGCTGCAACATTACGGAAAAGCATATGTCAATTCTACTTTAAAAGACTTGAACACGCCTACAGTTGTGAAAAACTCTCAAAGTAAGAATAAAGAAATTTATTTGCATAAAAATCGTGTCTACGATTCTTGTAATAATTTCCACACAAATCTGTACACTAATGCCAAAAATAAAGCTATTAAAGCATAACTCAAATAGGAAGGTTGTTTTTCTCGTACGTTGATCGATCCTTCACTTTGTTTTACACATCCGTTTTTCACGATACCGTTTGATATTTTCACCGATTTGGCACCCTGTTGCCACTCTTCTTCTCGATCGATTATTTCCCCATGCATACTAAATTTCGTTGCCGAAATAATTCTAACTCGTACTGATTTCCCCAGTAATTTGTTAAACATCGGCAGAAGGACCTGTTCGTAAAATTTATTGTGCCCGACATAATGTTTTCGGTCATGTGATGTCTCCGTAACAAGAACAGTGTAACATTCACCGATTCGGTTCGAATAAGGTTCGTAGCTGTTAAATAAATCCGTCAAACGCTTTGTCCTGTTTTTAACTAAATTCGTTGGTATTTTTGTCATTCGGGCAGCAGGCGTCCCAGGTCTTGAGAAAAATTGATTTATAAATAGACTTGGGAATTTATATTTCTGACATAATGTCATCGTTTCTTCAAAGTCTTCTTCCGTTTCGCCGGGAAACCCACAGATTATATCCGTTGCAATTGTCAAACCTGGAACTCGTTCCCGTAAAAAGTCAACTACGTGTTCGAAGTCCTTGCGACAATATTCACGTTTCATATCGCCGAGCACGGTGTCACTACCACTTTGCACGGGAACATGCAGAAATGCATACACCCGGGGATGGTTTAATATCTTCGACATTTCCTCTAAATGCTCAAGAATGTATGGAGGGTTCGTCATTCCAACGCGAAGCATACATGGAGGTGGTATTACCTGAGTTAATAAATATTGACTCATTTATAAAAACCAAATGAACCAATTGAAACTTACTTCAACAAGCGCCCACAGCAATTCCGGCAACGATCGTCCAATATCTCGTCCATATGTTCCTGTATCTTCGGATGTTAGCCAAATCTCACAGCAACCCTCATTGAAAGCTTGTCGAGCACGATCGACGATTTCTTCCAGCGGATAACTGACGAGATCGCCTCTAGCATGTTTTGTCTTACAATAGGTACACTGATTTAGACAGCCTGAATTAATCGGTATTATTTCGATGAGAGGATTTTTCCGTACTTTTGGCAGTGCCAGCTTCGCTCCGGCAACACGTTTACCATCTTCTTTTTTCGGTTGAAGTAGACGGACTGTGTGACCCTTCAAAGTCTCTTCTACAACCTCAACCACGCGATCTATTTGCTGGACACCGACAACTGACATACCTAAAATAATTTGCTTCATTAGGATGAATTTAAAATGTTGGAGGTACAAGACATCAGCATTTTTACACTATTTAAAAAAAATATTTCTTTGTGAAAGCAGTTCTTCGGGTGTTCTTTTTCGTAAGCTTGAAGTATGGCAGTTTAAGGACACAAATAAATTTATATTTACTCATTTCGATGTGAACTCTGTAGCAGGTATGAAGGCAGCAGTAAATACACGCACGAGAAAACTCATGAAAGTTTTTGAGCGCTCCTGTCCCAGTTTCTGTCTTAAACGTAACTCTAAGCCACTCTTGTGGAACAGGGATTGCCAAGATGTCGTGGAGCTTCTGGAAGGAGCTGTGCAGCATAATTGAAGAAACGGCGGGACTCAATAAACTGCTATGGCATGCCAAGCTTAGTTTGCCAGCCAGATGTGGAATGGACGAGCAATAGGTCGGAACAGTTGAAGATCCTCCAAGATACTCAATTTCCGGGTTGTTTGAACGATTCCATCTCCACATATACTGGTGGGCAGGTGAATCTAGAGGAATGATGGAAGTGGATGAGCAAAGAGGGTAAGCAACGCGATTTACGCCAGCAAGAGGATGCTGAGTAAAACAAGGAACCTTAGCCATGCTCCAACGCACTGAATCTACACGGCTATAGCAAGGCCGATCTTTGCTTACGGCTACTTGGTCATATCTGGATAAATCACCTTTGCTGACGTGGCGAACAGAGTTCTCTCTGTGCTAAATGACAGCCAGGATTCCTTTGCCTGCATCGAACGATCTGCTTTAGCTTCCCTCGCTTCACATCTACTATCAAGCTTAACGAATCGGGGGATCACGCGTCAAGATTTGTTGGTCGCAGCAGTATTCGGCAGGGGCATGCAAGATACACTGACTACTTGGTCCCCATTCTTTATTTCAAATGAAAATATCAAACAACTGTAAGAGATCGGCAGGAACAAAATCAAGAAATGAGCACATTAGTGCTAAGCATATACACTGATGGATCCTAAATAGCTACAGGAGGTGTTGCAGCATATTCAGCCTGAAGCAGCCTTCAAGCTTCTTTATCACTAGTATTTTCCAAGCGGAGGTCTATGCGATGCGAAAAGCCGCAGAACTAATATCCGTCAAGCATACTACAGATGCCAGGACCAACATTTTCGCAGATAGTCAAGATGTGACAAAAGCACTGACGTTTCACACACATAAATAAGTGCGTAATCAACTGTATCCAGGCACTGAACAGGCAACAATAGAGTTCGAATTTTCTGGACTATTGGTAGCAAAGGCTTTGTTAGGAAAGAGAGAGAGAGAGAGTGGATGCGTAAGCCAAGCATGGGGCGAGTCTTCCCCTAGTTTGATCAGAAAACATTCCAATTGTTAAGTGGTTAATCGACTACGATATGATGCAATTTGCAGTGTGCAGATGGCGAGAAGCTCAGACCTGCAAAGTATCCAACATTATTTGATAGCTTAAAATCTTGCATCTCCCAAATGCCTAATTGAATTGGCCAGGAATAAGTGTAAAAAGCTGGTCGAAACTGCAACTTTTAATAAGTGAAACCTGTGGACTGAACTTTTTGGTGACAACTTTTTAGTTTTTAATGACACCTGGCTTAGAGCCAACTTGAATAGAAAAAGAATCGAAAAGATGAAGATCGAACGGGGTATAAACGCCGCAAAACAAGCTTATTTATCAGTCCTTCCCATTCTACGGTCCAGAGACATGCACAGGAAAAATAAGCTTCGAATTTACAAATCACTTAATAAACTTGTGGTGCTATATAAAAGAGAAGCATGAACCCTAACGAGCGATTCCGAAAAGCTAGTGGATGAACGTAAAGTACTCAGGAGAATCGATCGTCTAGTGTAAAAAGGAACAAAGTGAAGATTTTGTTACAACGATGAGTTGTATAATTACTTGACGATCCACCCGCATCCGTATGCGTAAAGTTACGCGCACTTTAATGGGCGGGCCACGTAGAATGGATGCAAGAATACCGGCTACCTAGGAATACAATAAAAAGTAGAGCACAAGGGAAGCACCCAGTAGGAAAACCGAGAAAACGATGCTAAGATTCGATAGAGTTATGTTTACACGTTAATCATATAATAGATACGGTCACTGCAGCATAGCGGAGATATTATTTCTTAAAAAACTACACTAAGCTATTGATTTAAATGCTTTTATTTTGGTAACCATTAAACATAAAGCAGTTTTAGGGATTTAGAACTCAAATCATAACATCGAGCTGATTGGGAGACATATCATGGAGGCAGTAAAAGTTACATTTTGAATGTCGACAGTTGCTGCGTACACCCAAACAGGGTTGTAACAGATGATTAATCTTGAGAGAGATAAATAATGCACCAATTATTAATAGCAAATTCAATGGGCCAGAAACCAGTTCTGCTGGCAACTTTTTAATTTATGCACCAAGAATTGAGAGATTAAAATACAATACTGCAATAATACCAAAAACTTCAAATTGAACTTAAAGCCGCACACAAACATTAGCAGTAACATATAAAGATGATAGAGCATTTGAATTTTCTCTTGATGCATTTCAATTAAAGACAATATTACAGCAAGGTATCAAGCCTAATATACTTGTTGATTAAGACTGTGCTTCAACTAATAGCTTTTCTGCTGATGTCACTGACAAGCTGTATTTTTGAGTGCGTTATTTTTTTTATATATGCTTTAGTTTAAGTAAATACTGGGATCAAGTAAAGTATTTCCACCTCGTGTCAGTAAGTTTGTGTCCTCCACTTTCTATTGATTCGTAACGATTAAAGACAGAAACTAAAAATTTGGAGTACATAAATGAAGCTTCATTGGTTTTTATTGTACTTAATAGTAAGGGAGTATATCTGGAATCGTAGAAACATAAAATTACATAGGTCTCCTGTCATTTACAGTTCTGACTTTGTCTTAGCACTTTTATAAAAACCTTCTATCGGTACCCTGATGTTTTACGGAGGATACGGGATATTCATCAAGTTCTAAAGACTTACAGTGAAAAGAAATTTTGTATGCTATAAACTTTCATTCTTTAGCGAATACAGCCGAAGCTCTAGTTAGTACGCTCTGGTAATTTTCTTGTGTTTAGTTGCAATGTAAAGATTAGCATAGAAGACAAACACGTTCAGCATCGCGCACACAAACGCTCGAATTTTAAGCTTGCACAAAAGAATAGGGATCATAGCATGCAAATCTTGTCTAAAGAATAATTAAAAGTATCCCCACAAAATATAGTTAAAATTAATTTAACAATTGCATTCTAAAAAGCTAAAGGATGTGAAATGTATTTTATGACTGAATAGCTTAACAAATTAAAATGGAGTTCATAATACGTAGCATATCATTTTTAAATACTACTGAGCCGGGAAATGTGTCGTACGTTGTGCATCCTCAATAATAGTAGGAACGCAAGCTCAACAGCGAGTATGAAATTTAAACATACCTTTCAAATAATCCGCCTTGGGAGCACCTTGCGGTACACATCCTGCCACTACAACATGCTTCCCATCATTCAAACCTTTTTCGATTTCATTCCGAAATGTATCTTCTGATGGATTTTTCACTGTGCAACTATTCAATAACCACAAGTCCGCCAGATGTTTTTCTTTGGTCAAATTATATCCATAGGATGCCAGTTGGCCAGCCATATACTCAGAATCAGAATTATTATGTGCACAACCCCATGTTTTCACGTAAATCGTTTGGGTTCCTGGGATAATACTTTCATAAATTTTCCTTTCAGGCCGGTGTTTCTCCTCATAAGCTATGCCGCTCTTCGCACGCTTTACAGCACGAAGTGTTACATTTTTCTTGTTAGCATAACGTTCTTTTGGCGTTATATCTTGTGACGATATCAAATCTTCAATATCATCAATAATTTCAGCGCAAACGGACATCCTTGGCTGGTAATTCAACGTTCAGTTAGTCCGAAAACTAGTTGTCAAAATGTCTTTGACAAATGACAAGCTGGCACGTGCTGTGACGGTTCGGATGGTTCGGGTTCGGATTTACACGACTCAGCTCAATATGGCTCAATACGGGTTTTCAGTAGGCAGTGGTGAAAAGAAACCGTTCACCAACTGGTGTTTTGTTTGTAGAACTTTTCACCAGTTCGTAGAAACTAGCGTCAGGTTGAGTCGTGTAAATCTGAACTTGGTTAAAATTTTCACCAGCTCATCTCGAGCTGTAATGTGTGCAAATCTAAAGAAAGTTGCACTTTTGAGAATAAAAGTAGTCATGTGGTCAAATTGTACTCCATTCAATACATACGGCAAACTCAAGCGTATCTGGATTTAGAGATTTAAAGAAAAGTAATTGTGGTCAAAATGGATTTAAATTTAAAAGTGAGATGAGGTGTGTGTCTACGATTTAATACCATGAACATAGCAATGATTCTGATTGGTGAACTATTGCCGGAACACATGGAAAGAAAACGAGACTGTTCTTTGCGGAAGCAGCAGTTGCTGTTCTCCGAACCACATCTCGTTCATTTCAACTTCGTTCGCAGCTCGGTTAAGGAGTTTAAGCTCGAGCTGTAAAGCCTTGGTAGAATCGGTGGGTTGTTTTAATTAATATAGAATGTCAGGTCAATTGTCGAACAATATTCGTGAAGCTGGAAGTGAGTTAAAACCGGACATATGATAATAGTTAATTTAGATTTTTTTGACAGCTTGGTAATTTTCGATATCTGAGTCAGTTCGAATTTTCTAAATATATGTTGATTTTCTATATTATATGTCGATGATTATATACTCAAGCTAACATTTCGCAGGGATTGACTATTGCAGTGTGCCCATCAAATGCTCCGTGGTGGATATAACCTAAAACATTTGTAGGCACCACGAGGAAACCTCATGGCGGCAATTGATCTAGTAAATCCTGCGTTCATTTTCGAGGCCAAAACCTCGTGCTCAAGTAAGTATAACTCTAGCAGAAGTTTATTATAACTACTGAGTGTAATTGTGATGATTTTTGGTACCGCCCCAGTCTGAAAGTCTGTTGATACGGTCTCTCTGATAGAAGCTTGAATCGAATTGACTGCCGTGTTTTCTGTAAGATATTGACTCAATAATTCTAAATTGCAGCTTTCAAATAGGACGTGATAACATCCAAAGAAGTTAGGACGTGTGTTGGCGTGAACCCACGTGTAAATGGTGGGGGATTCAGAGACTTGAGCTTCGTGCCCATGTAAGTGTTTAATATTAGAAGTTCATTGATTACTCCAGAACCAGTTGTGATGAATTTTTACCGCCCCAGTCTGAAAGTCTGTGTTGATACGGTTATCTCTGATTAGATGCTTAATTCAAATTGATTGCCAGGTTGTCTGAAAGATATTGACCCAAAACTTCTGTTTTGCAGGTTTCAAAAAAAGTGGCTCATACCAAATACGGAGCAAGAACATGTGTGTTGGACGCCACGAGGACACAGACGGCGGGAATTGCTATGGGTAATGCCGAGATAATTCAGAGAATTGAGCTTCGTGCCCATGTAAGTGTCTAATTTTTAGAGGTTCATTGATTACTCCAGAACCAGTTGTGATGAATTGTTATCGCCCCAGTCTGAAAGTCTGTGTTGATACGATTATTTCTGATTATATGCTTAATTTAAATTGATTGCAATGTTGTCTGAAAGATATTGACCCAAAACTTCTGTATTGCAGGTTTCAAAAAAAGTGGCTCATACCAAGTACGGAGCAAGAACATGTGTGTTGTAGTATTCATGGACGCCACAAGGAGACGCTGAAGGCGGGAATTAAGATACTATGGCGAATGCAGAGTTAATTCCAGAAAATTGAGCCTCGTGCCCATGTAAGTGTTTAATATTAGAAGTTCATTGATTACCCCAGAACCAGTTGTGATGAATTTTTACCGCCCCAGTCTGAAAGTCTGTGTTGATACGGTTATCTCTGATTAGATGCTTAATTCAAATTGATTGCCAGGTTGTCTGAAAGATATTGACCCAAAACTTCTGTATTGCAGGTTTCAAAAAAAGTGGCTCATACCAAATACGGAGCAAGAACATGTGTGTTGGACGCCACGAGGACACAGACGGCGGGAATTGCTATGGGTAATGCCGAGATAATTCAGAAAATTGAGCTTCGTGCCCATGTAAGTGTCTAATTTTAGAGGTTCATTGATTACTCCAGAACCAGTTGTGATGAATTGTTATCGCCCCAGTCTGAAAGTCTGTGTTGATACGATTATTTCTGATTATATGCTTAATTTAAATTGATTGCCATGTTGTCTGAAAGATATTGACCCAAAACTTCTGTATTGCAGGTTTCAAAAAAAAGTGGCTCATACCAAATACGGAGCAAGAACATGTGTGTTGTAGTATTCATGGACGCCACAAGGAGACGCTGAAGGCGGGAATTAAGATACTATGGCGAATGCAGAGTTAATTCCAGAAAATTGAGCCTCGTGCCCATGTAAGTGTTTAATATTAGAAGTTCATTGATTACTCCAGAACCAGTTGTGATGAATTTTTACCGCCCCAGTCTGAAAATCTGTGTTGATACGGTTATCTCTGATTAGATGCTTAATTTAAATTGATTGCCATGTTGTCTGAAAGATATTGACCCAACAATTCTGAATTGCAGGTTTCAAAAAAAGTGGCTCATACCAAATACGGAGCAAGAACATGTGTGTTGTAATATTCATGGACGCCACGAGGAGACGCTGAAGGCGGGAATTGCTATGGCGAATGCAGAGTTAATTCCAGAAATTTGAGCCTCGTGCCCATGTAAGTGTTAATTTTAGAAGTTCATTGATTACTCCAGAACCAGTTGTGATGAATTTTTACCGCCCCAGTCTGAAAGTCTGTGTTGATACGGTTACCTCTGATTAGATGCTTTATTCAAATTGATTGCCATGTTGTCTGAAAGATATTGACCCAAAACTTCTGTATTGCAGGTTTCAAAAAAAAAAAAGGTGGCTCATACCAAGTACGGAGCAAGAACATGTGTGTTGTTAATATTCATGGTCGACACGAGGAGACACTGAAGGCGGGAATTGCTATGGCGAATGCAGAGTTAATTCAGAGAATTGAGCTTCGTGCCCATGTAAGTGTCTAATTTTAGAAGTTCGTTGATTACTGCAGAACCAGTTGTGATGAATTGTTATCGCCCCAGTCTGAAAATCTGTGTTGATACGATTATCTCTGATAATAAGCTTAATTCAAATTAAATGCCATGTATTTCGTGAGATCTTGATTGCATATAATTCTACTGTTTCAGGTTTCAAACGGAGCGTCGGCATACTAGCTTCATGGTACAGACGCTCGGTGGTTCGGACACATCATACTTATAGGGTAAGTTGCGAAATGTTAATATTCAATGCCGAATTTTGTGATGATATTCGACAAGCATATAACAGAATTTGTTTTGTTGATAGTTAAGGTCTGACAGAATTCGCTTAATTTTTATCGATCCGCTCAGCTTTAAGCAGCAGTCTGAAGTATTTTTATTATTATCACAGATGATGGTTTGGTAATGGCAGTAAGGGCACGGCTTGTTGAAATTTCGGACAAACCTCAAGGGTAATAATGATCAACACAAACTAATGATCACTTTGCTTGTTAATGATGACTTCTAAAGTAACAGTTATCCCTGTCATAAAGACAAGCTTGATGATAAAGTTTACTCTGATAGTTAAAGCAAATCAAGCACTTTGCCTCGTGTATGCTGCGGACTAATAATTTTTGGTTTTCTGATTTCAGATTTCCTGCAAGCGATGTAACCGATTTTTTTTCTTAATTGGATTAAAATAAATGAAATTGAAAACATTTCTTTATTATTATTTGAAATTGAATTAAGATACTAAGAAAATATTATATTTGAAAGTGGTCTTGATCAGCTAACCGTCTATACTACTGGGTGGGTGGATTAGTTTTGTATGCTAGTCTAGCGGATAAAACAATGTTGCTCTATGATCGTTAATGAAAAGGTATACTAAGTTAAGAATTATGAGGAAATCTTATTGATAATTTCTATACAAGCTGGAATATATTGTCTAGTCCAGTGAGTAGGGCACTGATGAGTTCACCTAGCTGTGAATATGTTCCTGAGCTAAATCCGGAGTAGAGTGAGTCGTGGACCGCATCACATTATAGTATAAATTAGTTGTAAATTGATAATTTGTGAATTTAACCCTTGGCCTACAATCACAAGCGAGATTCGTGATAAGAAATTGGGGCTCATAAACAGTAAGCACGAGTCGACTGGGTAGTACATCGTTCGGGCCAAACGTAAACAAGACGAGCCTAGCTCGTCATGTCATTCGGGACAAACAATCAGACTCGTAGTTCAACTGTTCTCGATATACTTTTACGTGTAATTTTTCATTACATTCACTTTTCAGAACTATTTGTTATTTCGATTATAGACTTCTTGCTGATTATGGCACGATCAAACAAGAGATAGCGAGTATGCCAAGGCGTTAAGCTCTACCAGCTTCATCCTCTAGACCCGGAAAGTGTTGTAAGATTACTTTTGTTGTGCATAATGCCTAGTATTATACTCCTCGCGAAACGAATTCAACGGTCAAATCCCATACAAAAAGAGCTTAACTGACGAATTGAAAACCTCTTTTTGTATGGGATTCGACCGTTGAATTCGTTTCGCGAAGAGTATAGTACTAGGCATAAGTTCCGTTCGTGCAGAGCTTTGCAGACATGAATTATTGTACTTTCGAGCGTGTGGAGTTGGGAGTGTAAGGCTGTCGTTACGAATCAAGCGAGTAGACGGTTGTGGCGAGTGAGAGTGTACAAGAGGGTTTTTAAATGTACGCGAAGTCATGATAGTGGCTATGAAACACAAGTTTCAACAAGCTCGTGTATGAGTACATTTAAAAACCCTCTTGTACACTCTCACTCGCCACAACCGCCTACTCGCTTGATTCGTAACCACAGCCTAAGAAGGCATTACCAATGAGACCTATGCCCAGTACCCGAGTTGTAGAAGGTGAGGTGGAGAGGAATTTCGCGGGAAATTGAACTTGAAGAACTCATCGAAATAGTTTGTACTGCAAAAACTCTTTCAACCACTCTTAAAAAGATTCGCTCAAGAAGTAATGATTGGATAAATAGTGATGTCCTCAATATATTGAAGCAAAAAAGAATTGCTTACAACACCTATCGCAAGAGTCAAAATAATGAAAATTTGCTAAAGTACAGGCGGTTGAAAAACAAGGCTAGCAATGTAATAAATAAAGCCAAAGAAATTGCGTTAAATAAAAGAGTTGATAAAGCACATGGAAATAACAAAAAATTATGGGATATCCTTGGGAGTGAATTGAACCCGGGGGCCAATCAAAATCAAAATAAGGCTAACGTGTCCCTCCTCACAGCAACGCAGCTTAATGACTTCTTTTCGCTAATAGGCAGCAGAATAAATGGTGAATTTCGCGCAAACTCTGCGGAAAGAATCAGCAACAGAATCAATCACCAGACCCTCTTCTTAAGACCAACTACTATTGAAGAAATAAAGGAGATTATATCAAACCTTAAAAATGTAGCTCCTGGAATAGACTTGATTAGGGCAGATGATTTAAAATGCATCAAAGATCTTCTTGCTCCACTCCTTACTTCTATAGTTAATAAGCACTTGGATGAAGGCACCTTTCCTAATGTTTTGAAAAACTCTCTTATCACCCCAATCTTTAAGAGCGGCGATATCGATGATCCAAACAACTATAGGCCAATTTCATTAGCAAGCGCCTTCAGCAAGATTTTCGAGAGAGTTATCAATTCTAGGCTAGTTCACTTTATTAACAACACTATAGGCTTCGATCAAAATCAATATGGTTTCCTCAATGGCAGCAATACAAGTGCAGCCCTCATAGATGCGCAACATTATATTAACAGCCAACTAGACAAGGGTTTATATGTTTCAGCCATATTTGTTGACCTTAAAAAGGCATTCGACACAGTTGATCATACCATTTTAGGCCATATTTTAAACGAACTAGGTGTTCGAGGAAACTAATAAAAAATTACTTATCCAACAGGACGATAAGTACTCAGTTCAAAGGTGAAACTAGTGATAGGAGAGTGATAAATATAGGCATTCCTCAAGGATCCATTTTGGGACCAACTCTTTATTTGCTTTATGTCCAGAGTCTGAATAATCTTAATTTAGTTTCTAAATATGTTATTTATGCAGATGACACCCTTATATTAAACTCGAATAGAGATCCTATCGAACTAGAGCGGATGATCAATGATGACTTAGATAGATATTTTAATTGGCTTGTTACTAATAAATTAAAAATAAATGTTAATAAAACGCATTACTTGATTTTCAAACAGAAAAATAAGGAAGACATATCTTTAAGCATCTTGATTAATAACCAACCCATTGTGAGACTAGAAAAAACTAAATATTTAGGAGTAATAATTGATGACAAATTGTCATGGTCGGATCAAATTAGAAAAATCAGAGCCAAGATTTGTCCCATTGTAGGTTTCTTAAGAAGACGATGCTACTTGAACATTGTTTTAAAAAACATGATTTATCATGCTTTTGTAATTCCATCTATTAGTTATGCTATGCTTAACTGGAGCCAATCTTCTTCAACAAACCTGGCCATCCTGAGCAGAACTCTGAATAAGGCAATTAAGGCAGTTCACAATCTGAGTACACGGACTCCCACTAATCAGCTACCTTTCATAACTGGGAAAATGACCTTTTTTCAACTATTAGCATTTCAAAAACTAATAACAATATGGAAAATCGTCCAGGGAAAGAATAAATCTTCTATTTCTTTGACAATGACCAGAGAAATGCATAGCTATGAAACAAGATCTGCGAATTCTTATAGATTGCCTCCAGTCAGAACCAATAGAGCCCTTAATGACCCGATTCTTTCAGCTATATCGTTGTATAATGATATGCCTGATGATTTAAAAAACAACCTATCGTACTTCGTTACCAAAAGGAAGCTGAAGCAGTATGTTCTAAACCTATTTTAAAAGCTAATGTAAATATTTTTCTTTAAATTCTTTTTTTATCTTTTTATTTTTTATTTTTATTATCTAACTTTAAATCTTATCATATTTGTATATTAATTCTTACTAATTTACATGCTAGTATTTCTTTTTTTTTCTTTTTGAAAAATTGAAATAGCAGAAAATTCAATTAAAACAGTTTTATAAAGAATAGTTTGATTTGTTAATTCTTGTCCTCTCTCATACCAGTGTTTGACACTGCCTGAGGGGAAAGTTTTGTGACAAATGAAGGTATTCAATTGCATGCAATATAAAATACTTTGCTATGGGTGTTGGTGAATTCAACTGAGAAACTAATGACCATACCACAACTAATTAGCCATTTATGTCACTCCCAATGTACCCTTATTTTGTTAAAGAAATAAAAAATTGTGATGAGAGTGTGGTTTCGGACCTTCCCGCAGATCCTTCATTCTCTACTCGGTCAATTTATTACTAAATTATCGGCATTTCAAACTAACCCCACTTTGTCTATAGTTGATAGGAATGGCATTTTTACAGTTGGTGGTGGATAAAAAGTGCATGCAAAGTTATATATTTTTTTTCTCAACAGAGCCCTCTTTCAACATTCATGCATGAGTATGTTGAAATGGTGAAATTTTCTTCATCTCAGTAAATGCTAGTTTGCTGAGCTGAAGAAGTGTGTCACGTAATCGGATATATATGTGTATTTATACATTTACATATATATGTTTGATTGTCGACGACGAATTCGAAATTACTAGTGTTGTTTTTTGTACCAACTCTTGTTGAGTTGAGGCGTTTAAATCCGCAGAATGAGTTGCGAATTTCACAGTTACAAGTTTTTCGATTTCTAGTCGAACTCTTTCTTCTAAACGAAGATTAAAGTTTTTTTTTTGTAAGGAAATAAAGGCCCCAGGAATATGCGGGAAATTGTTGGTTAACCAGAGCTCGAATAGATATGCACGAAAAATAAATGAAATTTGCTGTTGGAAACTGCAACACGTAGTCCAGAAAAAAAATTTCATTTTTAGGTTAGCGATTGTATGATTTGCTGATAAGCGAGCACATCGTAAATCAAATTATGCCACATATAAAAAAAAAAAACGGTGTCCTGAATTTCTACTAAATATCTTGAAGGTTGTGAGTAAAGCTGAAGGGTTTTTAATAATATGGATAAATGAAAGCGTAAATTCGGAAACATGCCCATTGATAAATAGTAAAATAATGGATAATTACTTATTTTGTGTGATGGAGCCAAAAATATTCTAAGGTTTGGTGGGGCTATAATAACTATAACAAAGTCAGTGGAAAATTGCGAATTAATTAGTATTCTAGAAGATGTTAAATTAAATATAAATTTAAGAGTGAATAAACTTATTGTCGTGTTCGAACGTGACATGCCTGGAACTGAAAAATAATACAAGATATAGCAGAAAAAATATTTGGGATACTAAATCATACAATTATAGCAAGCCGTATTTTTTTCGACAAAATGGATTGAAACTGATTGAAAATGAATTCTTGAGTGACATTGAATTAACTTATGACTTAGAAATTGATAAGGCTTTTGAGTTAATTAGAAATAGTATTGTTAGTTGTAGAAATAGTATTGTTATTGTAAATACAGTTCGAAAGGAGAACTTAATATTAGAATTAGGCATATCAAACAATGCATATGGTTGAAGATCTATTTTTTGGAAACAAGATATGATCCATGAGTTTGAATTTAGATTAGATATTGATGACAAATTATCTTTGTCCCCCCAATATTAGTAATTTGAAATCTAAGCTAGTCTTCTTGGTTAAGCAGTTTAGAATGAAATAATACTCGAATATAGACTTGAAAAACATTATATACTATTCTTATATGTACTGCCTAAAGTATATTGGATTGGAGTCAAATTTCAGAGACTAGTATTGACTCAATTCATAGAATACTTAATAAAATAGTTACGGCAATGTATGAACTTGGCAGAATGACTCCCAAGTGACATACTTTGCATGCAAACAAAAAAATATGATGTCAGATATATAATATTTATAGAAAAGGCCAAGATAATACATAAATTCCTCAACAAGAATATCAAATCTTTGATATCTACCCTGAGGCACTATGTTTATCACGGTTATCATACAAGAGATAAAGATCCTATTATATTAGCTTTGGAAATCTATAGTAATTTACCAAAAGCTGAAGGATGCTTTATCTTATCCCGTTTTTAAAAAGCTGCTGAAGAATCTTATAAGAATCATGTTAATTAAATACTGTTTATTGTCAGTTATACCAAAGGTACTCTTCAATCTTGGATTAAAACTTATGTATCCTCATACTAGCAATCAGTTGCTGCCTGAGAAGAACTTTCTTGCGTTTATTTTTCGAAAAAAGTTTACAAATTATGATTAATAATGTGAAGACCTTCAACCCTTTATTTGTTTTCAGCATTGCAAAATATTAAATAAAATGTGTGAAGAGTGAGGTTTGGGATTCCCTTCCATCGGGAGGAGATGATGACAATCAAAGTTTGTTTCTTGTCTCAGCGGTTTGCAGCTGCTATGTGATGAAACTATTTTCCGGTCCGCAGCCTCCACCGCATGTAACCATTCGGGAACGATGCGTTTCAACATGGATTTCAAGCCGAAATAGTCTCTGAAAGGCGGAATATGGAAAATAAGAATAATTTTCAAGCCCTGATGATAACTGTGTCGATCAAGACATTCTATAATAATATTTCGTACTATTTTGTGCTTTGTTGAGACTTATTCCAGTTGTTAATACTGCTTTAGAGATTAATCAGGAAATCGCATGGCTTTACTTTTACTGATATCCATGTTCGAAGACATTTAAAACGTATTATTCGCAACTTCTTATTCACAGCCATCGTTTTCGATTAGAAACAAACTCATAATAACACATTTTAAATATAGTCATAACTTGTATATTTTAATAAACGATAACCTCATAACATTCAAAATAGGACTTGGTTTTTCAACATTTTTCATACTTAGTCTAGTTTTTATAACTTAAGGTTCTCTTTATTCAGCTCATTAGATCAAAATGAGATAACTAATCAATACTAAGCGAATTTGAGTAATTCCTTTTGGGTTCCTTAAACAAATTAACTAACTATCGAATCACAGATCCTTCTTGCCCATCGCCATCCTCACACTATCCACCCACGACATTTTGCCAAACTTTAATTGACCTTTCGCACATATCAGAAGCTTGTTCTTGCCATCATGTTCTTTGCCCATATTCAAATAATTTTCATTCTCTATATATTTAGATAAATGCAAAGCCGATTCTTCCAGCGATATCTGATCTGAATGAATTTCGATGAAGCAGCTTTCCTCGATCAAATCCGAAATGTTTATCAGCACTTGCTTCGAATTATTCGACATGATAATGTTATCACCGTAAATCTCCGAGAATTGTAGATTCATATCGCCTCCGTTTGATTTGATGTAAATATTGCCATGAATGCCGGCTGAAAGTACATTGTCACATATAAATAGAACTATGAATACAGTATTCACACCATACTCATGTTAATGTCTCCTTCCTTCAGAACATGAATTTCAGATTTCTTGTGTACGTTCTTCAAATTGAGCGTCCCTTGCTCTGTAGCGAAATTTGAGGAGTCTGCGTAGCATGAATTTGTGTTTATGTTGCCGTTTTCCGTTTTACAGTGGAATATATCACCCTGAAGCTTATCCAAATAAAGATTCTGTAAGAATATAAGAAACATAAATGAGGATTTATCAAAATATAGCTACTGTCTTACACCATTCCCCGTTGTGCTAACATTTATTTTGTTCGCAAGGAGTATGCCGGAGCTATTTACATTGCCTCCTTGCGATTCGATTGATATAGTTGTTCCTTGCAAATTTTTAGTGAAAACATCTCGTTTGCAAACCAAATGGAGGAATGAACTGTGCATGTTCGAAATGCGAACATTTTCAGTAGAGTTCACTTCCAAATCGGCTTTAACTGGAACTTCAAGCAGGCACTGTAATTTCTCAATGTCGCCTTTGACAAGATTATTGCCAATATCCACTGAAGTACCATCAACGTGAACCGACAAGTTTCCAGTGGACTTGTCACAAGTACTTAAAATTGTTGCACGAAGTCTGTTTGCATCAGGGCAGTCGAGAAGATCGTAGGGCCTGATTATCAGTTTGAGGGCCGAAGAAACTTTAATTGTTGACTCAGGACCTATTGTTTTCACTATTTCATGCGCTTTTGACGAATACGGAGATTGCGATACAAAACGAAGGGATTTTAGCGGCGGAAAAAGATTCCGCACGAGATAATTCATCGTGATTAGTGGGAGATTCAAAGTCTTTATTCACCCGTCCTGACTAGCGGAATCACAGCAGGCACGCAGCACCATCGGCCAGTACAACTTTGATATGACAGGTGGAAAACTGGTCTAGATAGCGGCAAAACTTATTCAGCCATGATATATTACCCGATTAGTCAAATTTGTGTGATTTTGCTTGTTGGTAATCGGCAAAGATATCGAATATTCTATATCTTCTATACCTTTGATGATTGGCTTATTAGTGGTTTGAGTACAGCTACGCAACGATTCAACCGCTAATAAAGCTTAGTTTTTTGTTTACTCATGTGTATGCAATTTTCACATCGTCATCGAATCCTGGCAGTATAGACGGCCACCGCTGAATGCCGAATACCAGCTGGTTCATTCGACCAAATCACATCAGCTGCTCACATGACATTTCATTACATCGTTTGTAAATCCGTCAAATAGGCATCCGTTTGACATTTGCGTTTGTTTGGCACGGCTCTACGATTTCACTTTGGTGTAGCATAATATCCATATTAATTGTTGAAATGGTTCCTGTTGAATTTCAAGCTGTTGTTCTTGCGGCTGGCCGCGGGACAAGGTTACCAGAACTTACTAGCGATCATCCGAAATGCTTATTGCCAGTTGGGCCGTATCCAATGGTCTGGTATCCACTACATATGCTGCAGCAACATGGTTTTCAGGGTAAAATCACTCAATAATGCAAACGCTTAAAATTGTTCGAGCTTATGTTTCCCATTCTAGAAGCAATAGTTATTGTACTGGAAACTCAAAAAGTCGAAGTTCAACAAGCTCTCGAGAAAACTCCGTTGAAATTGAAAATCGACTTTGCTACAATACCGAGTGACTCGGATTTCGGAACCGCAGATAGTTTACGTCATATCCATGACAAGTAAGTGGAGTTCGATTGCCACGATTAAATGTAGCATATCTTTTTTCTACTAGGATAAAAGCAGACTTGATTGTTGTTCCATGCGATGTTGTAACAAACGCTGAAATATTTCCACCAGTTAATGTATTCCGAACGTATAATGCATCGCTTGTTGCTTTTCTGTTTCAAAGCGGGTTTGAAGCAGGAGTTACAATGCCTGGTCCAAAAACTAAGAATAAAGTTGAACGTGATTTGATTGGATGCCATCCTGATACAGATCGACTACTATTTTTAGCGTCTACTAGCGATTTCGACGAAGAGTTTATTATATCTGGACATTTAATGCGCAAGAACTCGAAAGTGCATGTATATAGTCGTTTGGTTGATTCGCATATATATGTGATGAAAAAATGGGTTATTGACTATTTGACGAAGGTAAGAGGTTTTAATATATTTTGCTTTGTAAATTTTCGAAACGTTCGAAGCTTCCAATCAACACTACGATATAATCAAAATTTGCAGAAGTGTGTCTCTCAGCCTGTCTTATCCCGCCAACAGAATCGTATTATCAGCATTTTATACTAAATCGATCACTTCAAAAATCGTCCAAGTTTTCCAGGAAGGATTAAGTTCTAATTCAATCCAATGATTAAATGAGTGCTATCGCTCCAGATACCGTTTCTTCTACTGTGCTTTGAATCTGTCCAGAAAAAAATTGCGAATTGCGCATTTAGTAAAATTAAATAACAATGTGCCTGTATGCGTATGACACACTACACGTCTAATAAATTTAGACTGAGAATATATCACTTAAGTCCTGGCCGTCATATAGAAGACTAACCGTTTTAAGTATGTCGCCCGCTTTCAATAAGTTTACATAAGTGAAGTAGCTAAGTTCAGGTTTAACTATTCTGCGGGAATTACCATTTACGAAATCGATTAAAATTCACTTAGCATTTGAATAAAAAGAAGCCAATCTGAAAATTCGATAAACAAAAATGTATCGAAATAAAATCCGTAATGATGTACAAAGTAGCCAACGGAATAGTGAACTGCGCGAAATAAAAGAAAAATATAGCTACCGACAACCTAAGGCAACAGAAAAGCTGAATTAGTTGCATTTCTTAGAGTTTACATAAAGTAATTACTTTACTCGGAGGGTTAGAATTAAGATAATCTAAAACGCAATTTAAAAAAAAGCGTACACGCAGCGATCTATCATTTGCATTAACACTTTGTTAATTACTTTTAATTTCACATTTTTATTTGACATATAATCGTAACAAATTATTTTCCGACAATAGTAAAATTCTGGGATATAGATTGACTGTGCTTAAAAATGTGAACAATTTTTAAGTTTTATGGTTACACAATGGTCCAATCAGAACAAACATTTTCAGAGCAATGTTAAGTGAATGTCTATTTAAGATAAACCAAAAAATGATTCAGGCCATAGAGGCCTATATTTTCTTTTAAACCTGTGTTGAAATATATTGATAAGATTTCCTGCGAATGATGCAGGATTATGTGAGGTTCTTACTCATTAAAACATAACTCGCTGACCATGAGAGTCTGAGCCGTGACCGGTTTCGCCACTACTGCCTATCAGCTGCCCCAATGACTGCTTTGTTGCAGGGCAATCATTTTCTCTGTTCAGCCGCAATATGGTCTCTATTGTTCCGACTACTGTTACGACCGAACACTGAGACCCGTCAAGCCAACTTGCCGCTACGCCTGTCGTTTGCGAACTAACTAATATGCCAGTGGCCGGAGGATTGCTTTGAATCCTTTTCCGCTGCTATGAGTACAACTCAAGCTGCCGATCGCTCTTTAACTAGCCGAAACCGCAGCGACAAGAAGACCGAGTCTCAACGATTAATATATGCTTACCAACCGACCGCACCAAGCCAGGATTTTGCTCGGAACACAACAGTCGGCCATCCTTTTTCTTCACTGTCCTCAGTGAACCATAGTAACCGAAAGATATCTTGCGAAACCTTACCACATAACACATTTCACAGGCTCTAGAGCCCGTGGTGACCACATTTCGTTCCACTTCTTTGAGAGGCTTCACACCATATATGTGAACATGGTTTTGCACTTTCCACTCGCTAACATGCACCAACACTCGTGTTAGGCATTTTTCTCTCATAATGACCAAACATATCACATCGTCAACCGCACTAGGCGAAAATTTCGCCTAGAACACAACAGTTGGGTTCTCTTTATCTTATGTTCGTCAAACAAATCACAAAGTCAACTGCACTAGGCTAGAATTTCACCTAGAACACAACAGTCGCATATTTTTCTTTTATCTGTTGCTGGTCAAACCAACCACAGGTCAACTGCACTAAGCGAGAATTTCACTTAGAACACAACGGTCGGACATTTTTTCTATCTTAGATTGGCCAAACCAATCACACGGTCAACTGCACTAAGCGAGAATTTCACCTAGAACACAACAGTCGCATATTTTTTTTTCTGTTGCTGGTCAAACCAACCACAGGTCCACTGCACTAAGCGAGGAGTTCACCTAGAACACAACAGTTGGATATTTTTATTCTAATGTTGGCCAAACCAACACCCAATCAACTGCACTAAGCGAAAATTTCACCTAGAACACAACAGTCGGATATTTTGCAATTACCTTTCACTGTCCCGAGTGAAATTTAAAGAAATTCCATCGGTGATGCCGCATTATAATTCTCAGTTATATAAATGAGATCAAAATTCAACTTAACCCAATTTCTTCATACTTCAAATAGGTTCACGGATATGAAGTTCAAATAAACACACACACACCTTAGCCAGCTTATGAACATTCGCGCAGGACAAACAATTTTGTTAATCCTGAACCTTTTTACTGCTGGTCATTATCTCAAGAAAAATAAAATGCATGATACCATTACGTATCCTTTCTATGCAATTTGGGTTTTTTTTTTATAACCGTAACACATTTTCTCTTATTCCAAAAGAGATAAAGGCTGAAAAGTATTTAACTGCACTTTGCCATCACGTAAACCGTTTGTGCACATACCTGGTTTTCCAAAAAAATTCATAAATTTATGACGGTCAACTAGTCGGTACCATCATTATCCCGTCTGAATAGTACAGACAAATTCTTTTATATATTTTTTTTATTTGGGTACTCGTTAGGTTGTCGTGACTTGAGTGAGTATTCGTCGCCATAAATACAGTAACACAAACACAATATCGCTTATTTCGGTGTTCTATATTTGCCTACATTTTCTAACATCATTAACATAAATTTACATAAAATTATGGTTTTATTGCTTCATATTTTCTATCTCATCAAAATCGACACTTTCGGTCTCCGAGCAAATATTGAAATCTTCAAGAGTAAACCACTTTTTCATTCTATCTGAAGACTGTACTGACTCATATGGTTTTTGGGAAATTTGAATTGTATCCGGATCAGTTAATAGGTAGCGGTCGTGCCCCAGGCACTTACGAACTTGATACGGCCCTCGGTATTTGGGTTGAAGCTTACGAGGTGCCCCTTCAGCCGGAGCGTCCCACTTGACCAATACTAAATCATCAATTTCAAAAATGTGTGGCGAATTATGAGTTTCGTTGAATTTATCAGCCGTATATTTTTGGGCTTTCACAATGTTGTCTAATGCTTCTAATCTATTTTGCTTCAAGTTTGTTCCAGCTCCTATGTTTAGAGTGTTGACATTTAATTCTTTTAATTGCGCTAACGGAATATTATCTTCTTCATTAAAAAAACCTTCGTCAGAACATTTTAGAGCCAGAAGATTATCAATATGACATCGTGGATTATAATCCATTAGCAACTCGAAAGGTGTCTTCTTGGTCGAACTATTTTTTGTAGAGTTCAAGGTCCATTGGATTTTATGCAGGGACTTGTCCCAATCCTGTCCCCATTCATCTTTACTCATGCTCGATATTGAAGACTGGATGGTACGGAAACATCTTTCGATCTGACCGTTAGCTCGTGGAGTCTGTACCGCACAAAGAACATGTTTGATGGCATAGTCTGTACAAAATTTTTGGAACAATTTTGAAGTGAATGAAGAGCCACGATCCGAAATTATTCTAGCTGGTAGACCAAAAAATTGAAAAACGATATTTAGAATTTTTAACACTTCTTGCGTGTTAGTGGATTTGGTTGCCCATATTATCGTGAATTTCGTAAAATTATCAATCAAACCGAAAACATATTGATTGCCATTTTTGCTTTTAGGATATGGCCCTAAATGGTCCACATGAATTGTATGTAAAGGTACGGGAACACGCTCCACCGTGTATAGTTGTCTTCCAAACCCGGTATTAATAACTTTATGATAACTACACTCAAGACAAGAACGTAAATATTTACTCACATGCTGTTTCATTCTCGGAAACCAAAAATGTCTTTGAAGTACTTCTAATGTCTTCGTTCTACCCAAGTGGCCAGCGTCATCATGAGCTAGACTCATTACTTTTAGCTTCAAATTCGAAGGCACAACAAACTTGTTACCCGATTCAGTTTTTCTATAAATTCTGTTGCCCAATATTATATAATCTTTGGAGTATTTTAATTCTCCTTCTAACAATGACTTACGCACTACTTGAAGTTTCTTATCTTCGTGTTGCAAAGTTGAAAGCCAATCTTCTTCGTCTAGGTCAATCCGCATCACTGTTTCCGTGACAGGCTCTGTTTCCTTAGCTGCTTCCACTGGTGATCTACTGAGTGCATCCACGTGACACATTTTACGGCCGTCGCGATATTCCATCCTAAAGTCGAATTCATTCAGCTTAAGCCACCATCTTGCAATACGCGGTACCAAATCCTTCTTCTCGTGCGTGTAACGAAGAGAAGAGCAATCTGTAACGACGATAAATGTTTTATGTAGCAGGTAATATTTGAACCGCTCCAACGTATCGACCACAGCTAGTGCTTCCAGTTCGTAGCTATGATATCGCTGCTCTACATCAGTCAAAGCTCGACTGAAATACATTACTGGATGCTTTTCGTCCCCCATCGTTTGCATCAGGATACCTCCAATACCGTGCTGGGAGGCATCTGTATGGACCTCATGCTCGAGGTCAGGATTAAACACCGCCAGCACCGGTTTTTTCGTCAACTTTAGCTTGATGCTCTCCAGAGCTCTCTGTTGATCAGCACCCCATGTAAACGGAACATCTTTCTTTAAAAGGAACGTCAATGGCCTTACTTCTTCGGCAAATCCCTTAATGAATCTGCGGAAATATCCACAAAGGCCTAGAAACTGGCGCACTTCTTTAACATTTTTCGGCGTTTTATATTCCCTGATGGCAATTGTTTTTACTTCACCAGGTGAAATTCCCTTGCCACACAGTTCATGTCCCAAAAATTGTACTTTGTTATCGAAAAATCTGCACTTTAGTAGCTTTACAGTTAAATTCATTTCGCGTAATTGTTCAAGTACAATATTAAGTACACACAAATTTTCGTCTATTGTTTCCGTGGCCACCATAATGTCGTCCATGTAAATCACTACGGTATCTTCCTTTATTCCCTTTCGGCCTAAGCGATCCTTTAAAATCTTCATCAGTCGAAGAAATACTGCTGGTGCATTTGTGAGGCCGAACGGCATGCGTTTGTATTCGTAATGACCTGACGGAGTTACGAATGCAGTATATTGCTGACTGGCTTTATCCATTTGAATTTGGTAATAGTCATTCATCAAATCTAGTGAAGTGAATACACTTTTGCCGCCTAATGAATTCAACACATCTTCGATATTAGGCACCGGATGTGTTTCGCGCTCGGTGATTGAATTTAACTTTCGGAAATCAACACACATTCGATACGTATTATCTTTCTTTTTTACTAAAAGTACAGGGCTTGCAAATTGGGACTCAGATGGCATTATAATGTCATTTCTCAAGAGTTCATCAATTATACTGTCCAAAACATTCCGTAATGCAAACGGCACTTTATAGGGCTTGTAGTTAACAACTGCGTCCTTTTTCACTCTTATCTTCATAAAGATATCATTCGATTTTCCCATCTGTGATAAGTCTTTAGCAAAACAGGCTCGATGGTTATTTAATAGGGCCTTTAGTCGAAATTTATTCTCCTCAGATACGGAGTTACAAAGTTGTATATCTTCTGAATCAATAAGTACTGACTCTGACGTATCTGATTTTTGTCTTATACTATTGATTAGCAACAGCTTACCTGGCATTTTTAAGGCAATAACGTCCGGTGAATTCAAGAAGTTTTGTCCAATAATCACAAGGTCATCTTGTGCCTCATCTGGCACCACTAAAAGATCTATGATTTTACACACATCCTGCACTCTCACTTCGACTTGCAGTTTGCCTTTTGCTTTTACTAAACTTCCACCAAAACCTTTAAGATTAACTGCAACTGGGTCTGTTTCCCATTTATTCTGGTTCACTACACTCTCCTTTATTATTGAACACTGACTTCCAAAATCGATTAAGCACTTCATTTCCACATTATTAATTTTAATATTCTGATGATATTCATCCGACATCGTTCCAGTCACATTCACTAGTCATGCTGACTCCTTCATTGCACAGTTTTTCGCAAAATGTCCAGCTTCACCACACTTAAAGCACTTTTTTTGTTTACGCGCACAGTTTGCGGACAGATGTCCTCTTAGTTTACAAAAGCCACAAAACAGCTGCCGAGAAGATTCGGTATTAATTCGGTCTTTTCCACCTTTGAAAAATTTCTTCCTCTCACCATTCTCACTACTAATAGGCAACTTTCTTTTTTCTACATGTTCATCCTGCCTTCTTCGTTTTTGTTCACCATTTCCCTCGTCCAATCTTTCGATGCTCTTCAACTTCGCCAAGAGATCTGTAATGTTCGTAAAGTTGGTAGCCATTAACGAGCGTTTAATTGCCGTATCTGTTATTCCGGAAATGATATATTCCATGATTGTTGAATCATTTAATTCAATCCTTTTCCCCCACATAACCATTTCATAGAAAAATGTTTCTATGGTTTCATCGGCTTTCTTTCTTCTCGTCATTAGCAATTTTAAAATTGTGGCGTCACTATGCCCACTGGGAAAGCTCTGAATAAGCTCTTTTTTGAAAATTTCCCAACTATTCAGGGTACGCTGTTTACCTTGGTACCATTTCTTTGCGGCACCGCCTAACCGAAGTGACGCATACAACAAGATAGCCCGATCTTTCCACTCATACAGCTCCGCTAGATTTTCGATGTCCGCAATCCAATTCCTCACATCTAACGACTCACTCGGTTCGAATAGTGGAATCAACACTTTCACCTCGTTGATGCCCATCTTCAACCCTGCGATGGACTCAGGCCTTTCCGACACTATATCACTATTCATCTCACTAGCACTTTCATTATTAACATTTGCCCTACTGGCTTTTAAAAAGTCTATTTCTTTTTTCAATAACTCGTTCTCTCTTTTCAGTAAATCACTTTCTTTTTTTATAAGATCCACTTCGAATTTCAACAACCGAATTTGTTCACTTTGGTCTTCCGCCATTTTGGGACGCCACTAGTTTTTTTTCACGTGAAAATCTCTTGGATTTATCCCACTTCTGAACTGTTCCGACTACTGTTACGACCGAACACTGAGACCCGTCAAGCCAACTTGCCGCTACGCCTGTCGTTTGCGAACTAACTAATATGCCAGTGGCCGGAGGATTGCTTTGAATCCTTTTCCGCTGCTATGAGTACAACTCAAGCTGCCGATCGCTCTTTAACTAGCCGAAACCGCAGCGACAAGAAGACCGAGTCTCAACGATTAATATATGCTTACCAACCGACCGCACCAAGCCAGGATTTTGCTCGGAACACAACACTATATACTTAAACTCGTCTCCAAGCTGTTTTCTGAATGCAGCATCGCCTCCAAAATCGTCACCATCGTCGCAGAACTGATTGTAGGGAAGAGGGCTTCTCTTTCTCTTCTGAAGCGGAGGCACTAGAAGATAGTGTACAATCTATCGTCAGTTTCCCAAGTGTACCTCAGTATTACTTCCTGACTGTCCCCATTCTTTGACGGTATTTCCTAAAGTACTCGGGACATGCTAGAAATTTGCTCAGGTAGAAATTGATTTCACGACTGAACCAAAGTTATATGGTGCGAATTAGCCTAGTCGTCCATGCTCCATCGTGCTTGAGCGGTTGGTATCTAGCTGCCCACTTCTAAGCTAATGTAGAAATCTTCCGTCTCTCTTTCTCCATAAGTACAGTAGCTTTGAATGAGCCACCGTTATAAGTAGTTTGCGTCTACTCGTACTATGACCCCTGATGTTCGGCTTTAGTCTGCTTAGCGAGATCATAGTCCTAATGTTCTATCGCATGCTTTTCGTATGTGCTCCTCGTTAGTTAGCTCGAGTCAAGACTCACTTCGATGACTGATGAAGTCACTCGACTACTTCGAAGCCGACTGTAATTGGTATGATAGTTGGTATCCTTTCGTTTCGTCAGCTCGCTAATCTCAGTTTTTGTAATTCAGCTGGGGACCATGGTTTGCCATCCAGCTTTCAACCGTTCTCATTACCTGATTGATTTAGTATAAGCTGAGCGATGTGGGGATTTTTGGAGGTAATGACTGGTGCTTCGTTATAAACTAATTTACCAAGAGCATATGCATCATTCTACAGTTCTGGCCCGAGAATGGGCCCTTGCGCTGCTCCCACACTAATATTTTTGCTGAAGTTTCCTAGTTCGTGTTGTATATTAGATGGCGATTTTTCAGATAATCTCGGACCATGGCTAACTAACAGTCCTCTACATGAAAACGTTCTCCCGTATATCTCTCCATTTCGCTGAATTAAAAACGTTACTAGATACCTTATGTGTCTGGCCTGATGACATGTGGTCTCGGCGCGCTCAACTGTAAGGATTGCTTTGTGGGTGGCGCTTCTTTTTGAAGGGCCACTAATGAACGCATGCTGATTTTTCAAAAGGACGCCGGTCCTTCTTATTGCTGGCTGTAGTCGTGGCTTCAGTGGCCCTTCAAGAAATTTTTCCACCGTATCAATCTTATAGAGAGGCCTGTACGTTGAAGCTGTCGTAGGGTCGACAGCCGCCAAAAAACACGCATTATACATTCGTAGTAGTGTTGACAGGTGACATAGAAGTTCATATTATTCGAGCTACACTTGCTAGTAAAATTATTCGCGCAAACATAGCTTTAGGAGTAGCATAAATCATAAAACCACTAAAAATAACAGCCTGGAATTGGAATAATATATTTTTTAAGTCGAAATTTGAGAAACAAAATTAAGTGTTTTATTCCAATTGGTTAATCTTCATACATCATATTTAATTGTTTTATCATAAATGTACTCAATTTAATTTAGTACAAATTATGTTATGTATAATCCAGCAAACGCTTCAGATTAATAAGTTCATTGTTCATGTTGACAACAAATCAATTGTAAACATTTCCGAAGTGCTGACCTATATATAACTAACATATGTAGCTTAACGCTTAACGTGCATATGCCCTGAATATTTATTGCACTAGTAGCCCCGAAAATTAGGTTTTGAGTAATTGCAAGCATTAAATTCACTATAAATTTTATGACCATTTTGGAAATAAATCATTCGTATCCTGTGTATACAATCAAGCGTTTTGTCTTGCAGTAGGTACACAAATCCCAATAAAAGTACAATATCAGCAAATATTATTTCTTTACTAAATTTCGCAACACATAATTATTCCTACAAATAATGAATTCTTTTAAAAAATCACTATAATTATTAAAATTAGTAATGTGTTGAACCTCCTTTGACATTTATTACAGCCTGCAGGCTTTTGGGCATACGACTCGCCAATTTTCTTGTTTTCACATTCCTCTCGAAGTACTTGTTTAAACTGAGATTTACTTGAAATGTAATTTTCTCTTATATTTTTTTTAAGCACCGACCACAAATGCTGGATGGGGCTTGAAGTTCGGAGATTGCCAAAAATGTTTAACTTGCTCTCATCACTGTCATCACCCGGAACTCTGGGCCATTACTTACGTATTTGTTTTTTTTAGCATATTCTAATATTTTGATTCGATTCACTCTTGAAATTAATGGCTCTTGACGTGCGATTCTGCCACTTAAGTGGTTTTTTCTAGATATAGGTTTTTGACACTTCTTCAGTGAGCAATCGATAGTTTCTTAGGAGTTTTTTTCCCTTGCTTTATTAATATGATGCTCATTTAGTTCTGTCAAAATTTGTTTCCGTCCTCTTCCACTTTTATTTAACAAAGCATAATCATAACGGTATTTATTCCAAAGAATATTCATAACGGTGTATATAAAAACCGCAGCCTATCGAACCGAATTTTATTGGTCACCTTATGATCACGATATCGCTCGTATATTTTATAAGCGATGGAATAACGCCATTTTCACGTTAGGACCAAATATCTTTCAGAGAATCCTTTCCCTTAACGCAGATAAAATCTTGCAATTTCTCTCGCTAATTACAATGGTATAGTTCAGCAAGATCATAGACTTGTTATAGATAGATTTGTACAAAATTGCAACATCGCTTCGGCGTTGATGATGCACTTGGTTGTCGAGTTGGTACAGGTTTGTTGCCATAGCGTCGAAGGTAGTAGACGCTCGTAGGTTGCGTCATCATTGTCGTGTGGGGCATAGGCAAATTGGTGGCCGCTGGTTGCCCGCAGCTATGCCTGTGTATCGCTCTTCGCCAGGACAGACCGCTTCTGTATGCCCCACGCTTAATAGACTGAAAGAGACTTCATTGTCTGACGGCAGCAGTGCACAGAAATCTTTGTCGTAGTTGTTACCGACTGTAATTTTTTAAACTAAATGAAAATCATCTTTAAACTAAATGAAAAATAATTTTTTGTTTTACTATACTTCAATTTTCAAAAAGAAATCTTACTTTTACTATTGCAAAAAGAGAGCAGTTTAGAAGAGCATTGTTTTAAAAAAATATAGCCACTTAATTCGCATACACACCAATTATAAAATTAATTAATATTCATGTATAAAAATTTATTTATATTTTCCAGAAAGAAAATTTCTCAACCCTCAAAGGTGAATTCATACCACATATAATTAAAAAACAGATGGCTCGAATGACGCAATCACCTCAAGTCGAAGCAACGTCCGAGGTTGGTGTAAATCTGAAGTTCGAAGATGATGTATTTCAGGTGTGTATGATGCTTATTATAAGAATAATTTGTTTTCATTGTATCATGCGTTTAATAAACTTTATTTGCAGTTTATTGATATTCATCCTTTACAAGTGAAAATCGAAAAAGCCTCGCTATACAATGATTCTGTATACAAAGAACCTTACGGTGGCGATTTGATTCGATGCTATGCAATAAAGGCACCGAGCGACTGTATTGGTATTCGTACAAATACAACATTGAACTACTACGCTCTCAATTCAAAGGTAATTTATCAGAATAAAAAATACTCTTAAATTTTTAAAACTTTTAAAACAGTCTTAGTTTAAAGTCCAGATTTTAACTTTAGGGTTGGATGTATGCAGTCATACAAAAAAATATTCGCTAACATGTCATGTGTTAATGCAGCTAGGATAGTTACATTTTCACGATAATACTTTTCGTTTACCTTTTCCAAAGCATTATGCCGCGTTTCCAATGTGAGATTGGAGTGGAGTGAGTTTGCACACTCTTTCGCTCTCATGCACTTTCACACATCTTGCTCTCTTTTTAGTCAATCTGTAAAATCTGTACTGAGCCTAAAGGTAGGAATCCATATGTAAGGCCGGTATTCATATGTTGCATTTTTGTGTATTGTATCACAGTTGCGTATCAGTGGATACGACAAACGTAGCTTCGTTCCGTATCAAAATATGGTTCAAAGAAGCGCAGCGAACTCGTTCGCTCATTTGGCGGTTTCTTGCCGTCGTATCAAACAAATGATACGATACGCGATGGAGTCATATTTGGACAAGTTGCGTTGCACCGCACCGATGCTACATAAATGGAAAATTGAGTAGTGTGGACATCTTATTCGTTTAGTGAATCATACGCAGCAGTGTTATGATACGCAAAAAATGCAACATATGGATACCTACCTAAAACCTACTTGTACTTGAGATTGAAAGTTTTCGAATATTATCGAATTTTTGCATAGACTAATTTTTAACAGATGGCGTTTATCAAAGCTCTTAATATAATGCATTCAAAGCTACTTGTATTGTTGTAACATAGTATAATCGGAAATTTATTTTAAATGAAAATTTGTCCTTTTGACGTAAATTTTACAAGAAATAGTAATTGAACGTGGAATTGAAATATCTAGCACAACAGATGGCATACTGAAATCTAAATTTAGCAAATATAAATTTGTTTTATCGCGCACAAATATTTGTCTATAACAGACATAAACTAGTTAGCGAGTTTTTATAAGGTTCAACACAGTATGAAAAATTCTTGTCGATTCCCTTTTAAAGCTGATCTCGCGGCTTAGGTGGACTAGTTTAATGTTCGGCTTGGAGTCTCTTTTCTGAACAACTAAAATAATTGTTTTTAATGTGTAACAATTTTTTCCTAGCTTGTAAAAAATATTTTAATAAAAAACCGATTTTTCTACTAAAAATCCTCCAAGTTTTCCAGTCAGACTGCCACAAACATAGCTTCTAATACGACCAATATAAATTATACATCGAAAAGTAGCATTATAACATCTGCATCTCTTCGAAGAGCAGCAAACCCTATTAAGCATTTTTCCTCTCCGAACCCTGAAAAGCCTCAAATTTTTTTAACACAATTGTGGTGGTATGAAAGGCATGTTAAGTAGATTATACATTGACACCAAATAATGCCAGTTTAATTTACTCGTCTTCACCGAAAATTGGCTTAATGCCTCTCATAAGAATGAGGAGATCCTTGATAGTAATTGGACAATTTGCGGAAGCGATCGTGACTATCGTTCTTGTCGTGAGGAGGTGGTGTTTTACTTGCTGTTAGGTACACACTTTCAAGTGAGCTCGTAGATACCACCGCAATATATAATTGTCCGGATCTCCTATAATAGTAGCTCAATTTACATCTGTGTCTACAGCTATTTATGCGATACAATCTCTTCTCGCTAATCTCCAAAGATTAGCAACATCCCTTAACGAGAAAAATTTCAATCGTCTGAATTTATGCTTTGTTCCGGATGAAAAGGATTCTTATCTTCTGCCTGTAAACCTTGTAGACACCAACGATTTCAATCTTGTGAGCGTCTTATATGGTAATGATTTGCAGCAGGTTTCCCACACCTAGTGGCTAGATCTAGTCTTCACAAATACTTATGACGAAGTAGGGGTTAGTCAAACTAACGACGCTGAGCATCTTTTTTGCAACAGTTTACACATAACAACACTTAAAAACTTATAATAACTCAATTGTTTTTGACTTCCGTAAAGATGATTCTGAAAGCATGAAACATGTTCTTGACACTACAGTAAAATATTCTGACAATACTCTTTCAACGCCAGATCTCGAGGCAGCCATTTCCTCTTTTTGCAATAAAATATTTGACGCCGTTGAAAGATATGTACCAAAGATAAAAAAAATAATAAGTTGTCTGAGCCATGGCTTGATAGGGGCCTTAGGCATATGCGAAATTGTAGGAATAAACTTTATAAGCGGATTAGAGACAATACTGACGTTAATCCTGCTATTCAGGAAGAGTATAATGAAGTTGCTAAGTAATTTTTAGCAAAGTCTAATCAGGTTTATGACACTTACATTAAGACAACCGCCGAAAGTATAATCTGCGATTCGAATAAAACTGTTCAATTTTGTTAATGCAAAGCGAAAAACTACTGGTTATCCATCGTCGATGTTCCTTAAAAATATAATGTCTTGGAAGGATAATTTCGGAAATCGTAAGGGAATATAAATTACTTATGCTGTTGAATATCCTGCAGTTGAATATCCTGATTTAAACCCCTTTGAAGATGTGTGGTCCAGATTAAAGGAGAGTATCCTTATAGATCCCAGACCAAAAAAATAGTCTGGAGCTGATTCTACGTAGACAGGTTGAGTTGAAAGCAATTTCGGTAGAGTATCTAAGAAATGTATGTGAGAGATACAGAAAGCGGATTTTAGACTGTATAGAAAACGAAGAAGGACATGCCTCATACTAATTATATATTATGTTACCTAATGTGTGTGCTTTATAATAAAATTACAATATTAAACCAATCTCCTTTCGTTAAAAAAAATATTTAAATCATTAAATTTAAATCATTAAAATTTATACAAGAAATACTAAGGCCAGAAACTTTTGCGCCACCTTGTAGATAGTTTTCCATGGAATTTTAGGGCGACCAACTACCCCCTTAAATGCAATTATATATGCAAAAGGTAACCCGACGAATTACTAATAATAGTAGTTATTCTTAAATTTTTTCAAAGTTTTATAGCAAAAAATTGAATATTTCCGGTGCGTAAATACTTTTTTCCAGAATTGTTCTGGAACGTTCTTGTATTTTGGTTTTGTTAGTCAAATTATTCAAACAATTCCAGTTTTTTTGCATTAAATATAAATAGTGCAAAGTAGTTCCTAATTGAGCTATTGTATCGTTATCTTATTGATTATTGTATCGTTATCTTTTATGATAAATACAATATTATGAAAATTATTGCTCTGTGCGAATACTTTTTTGTATAACTTCATATTTCTCTCTTTTCTCCATTCTTTGGTTTAAAAAATTCCAATTTTATGGTTAATTATTTATTCGTCTGACAGTTGAATTTATATCTAAGCATTGAAAGTAAATGTGCTGCTTAATATTCTTGCACAAATTTTGTAAATATTAATTGAATAATGTTCACAGATAGCAAGCTTGTGGAAAGCACTCTTACCAGATACTGACTATCCACTAATTTCACCGAATGCAATTGTTGAATGTACGCAAATGAAAAATGTTGCTGTTTCGGATAGTGCGAAATTGTCAGCGAAAACATCATTGAGCTCGACAACATTTGCTCCGCATTGTCTAGTTCACCCGAAGAATATTGTAGCGAATTGTGTGGTAATGTCACACGCTGTCATTGAAGAGGGGTATGTATACATTTGAAATTTATAAATCTGTAAAAAAAGGATGAAATTCATAAACATTAAATTATGTGTATAATTAATTTATTTCTATCACTTCCAGATGCAAAATAAGCAATTCAATCATCTGTAATCGTGCCGTTATTAAAAAAGGATCCGTGATTAAGAATTGTATAATCGGACCGAACTTTGTTGTTGAGGAAGGATCACAGAAGGAAATAGTGCATTTAACAAATGCTGATGGATTTATGGAAATAGAATAAAACATTCATAAGGCCATATAGTTTTAGTTTTTCTTAACCATTCTCCATTTCCTGTCATTTTGTTCAATGCCTTGTTAATATTTGCATAGGACAAAAACAAGTTTGAAATCCCAATGCAATCTATTATTTATATCGAATGAACATGATAACTCTTTGAACTCAAACAACTGCCTGCAGATTAATGAGCATGAAGTCAGCGCTTGAATATTTGATCAATTCCTGATTACTTATGTAAAACTTTCCCGAGGCACGCTTCGAGCAATCAGTTCTTTTTTGACTGTGAAAATCGTAAAAGCATTCTCAACATGATTGAAGACTTACCAATCATATCGATAAATGTGAAAATATTGAAATTTTGGTCACTCATTTTAGTGCACAATTGGCGACGTTATATCAGTGTAATTTCTGCAATACTTTTGAATACCACACAGTTTCTCGATATGTTTTATTCGACGGAGCCGATTGATGCGATTATACGAAACACTTATGTTTTGGTTTTGTGGTTTAATGCAATCATTCGAGCTTTGTTCCTGATCGCCAATCGACATCGATTCGAAAGCTTTATGGTGAATTTGGAACATATGTATTATGAGATAAAGGTTATAGCCTGTAAACAGGCAAAGTAGAGTAGAGACTTTCGAAATTGTTGTTTGTTACATTTGTAGAAAGATGGTGACGAACCAATAAAACAACTTCTTGATGAAACTACACAGGCAGCTAGGAAAGTTTCAGTTTTCAATTTATTTCTTGGAGGGCTCTCGAGCATGGGATTTTCTTTGTATCCTTTATTTTCGAAGGATCGTGGTAGGTATGCCATTTAAGGCGGTGGATTTGAAAAATTCTGCGTATTCTAGAAATTCAAATCTTAGTTTACTGCGTAATTTGAATTTGATACCGAAAATTTACACTAATTCAGATATTCATCAGATTGGAAATGTATTTTAAAATTGATAATTGAATAAATGTCGTTTTTTTTACCTACGCAGTACTTCCATATGGTATGACGATTCCTGGCATCGATAAGTATTCGGAGCCATATTACGAAATTCTGTATGCATTCCAAGTGATCATAACTCCGATGGGATGTTGTATGTACATACCATTTACAAGTATTATTGTCTCTTATATCATGTTCGGGACGTTGATGGCTCATAATTTGCAATATCGGTTGAGGCGGCTTAAAGAGCGTGGTGATACAGATAAAATAGTTATGATGAAAATTGTTTGGTGCGTGGATTATCATTTGAGATTGATAAGGTTCAGAAATATTCTTTTTCTCGTTACTCTTAATGACTATTTATTTTTAGGTTTTCACAAAAATTGAATGATCTGGTTACATATATATCTTTGCTGGAGTTTTTAACAGTTGGAGCGACTATTTGTGCATTGTTATTTCTGTTGATTATAGTAAGCAGATTTTTATGTTATTTAGATACATGTATTATAAGTATGTCTACATGTGAAATTCACAAGGAGCTAAACTGCGGTGTGAAAATTATAGGGGCATCTAATTGCTTTTAGGGCGTAAAAGCTGTTGACAAATATGTTAAAACTATAGATTAACAATATGTCGCAGCTCAAAATTCTAGAGAAATTTCTTTGATTGGTGAAAATAAATGAAACTAAACGACCCTAAGCTCGTTTTCTGCGAATGGCAGGTCAAAAGAAGAGGACGTACGCATTTTCAAATAGAGGTCATATCCTCGGTTTTGTTTTTCTAAATTTGTTATGTCTCAGATCCCCTTCTCCGGAGATTATCGCTCTTTTACGGACAGGACCACCTCAACTTCGGTGAGCTAACAAAGCGTTAAACTAGCATTCGTCAGGTGTGGACTTAAGGTACCTTCATGGCCATTTCTAAGTCATCCTGCTCCAGGGGCATATTTTTTTTTGCCTTTTGATGGTTTCCATTATACCTCTAATCAGTTTCTCTTTTGCACTTCGGTTCAGATGAAGTGTCCTATCTAAATCCCTAACGAAACACATTCCGTCAATATGTTTGCTAGCTAGGAATAAAGCAAAAAAAAACAGATTTAGCTCATAACAAAGAGTCGATTAGGAATTCAGGACAAGTTAAGCCATAACGCTAGCAACGTAACGTGCTGCACGACATAGTCTTATAATAAACAATTATCAAATGACAAACTTTACCTGAGTGCTCTCGAATCGGAAGAATTCAAGTTATAATGTTTTTGTTATTACCAATAAAAAATTATTCGCATCGAATGCGATAGAAAATTTATTCACAACTGGACAAATTTAAGTACCTCAGCTGCGGAAGAGAATCCTGTAATAAAGTAACACCTAAGCCAATAATTTGGACGAATGTGAAAAAAATCGGCAACACGTAAAACGATTCAAGGATATTATGTTTTCTAGAGATATATGGTGCAGGATAACTTTTACACTCTATAACTTTTAAACCACCCAGGAAAATAAAATTAAAATTGTCATTTCGGTCGCCTTGCAAGTAGCAATGGAATTTCGGTATACATAGTCGAACAACAAAATTTGATATTTCTTCATTTTAATTCCAGGTGAAATCTTTTGCACAGATGTTTTTCGTATGTACGTACATTCTAATGATGTTAATGCAGATATTTACCTTATATTGGTATGCAAATGAATTATCCGTTCAAGTAAGTCAAATCGTTATTAGTAGTTCAATATACGAATTATCTCACTTTTGTAACTATTTACTCTTCCAGAGCTTACTTGTGGCCGACGCAGCCTACGACTCTCCTTGGTTAGAATTCAAAGTTCCGGCTAGAAGAGCATTAGTCATGATTATACTAAGAGCTCAAAAACCACTCTCGGTGAACGCTTCTTCAGATTATCAACTGAATTTTTAGTAAATGCGTTAATGATCTGCTTTGTCTTATAGATTACGGTAGGGAATATTTATCCGATGACAATGCAAGTATTTCAGTCATTGCTCAATGCTGCCTACTCTTTTTTCACTATCCTTCGACGCATCTATGCTTGAGGTGGAGTTGCGTTGGATTACGTTAACCAATATGATATCGTCGATAACACTTTTTGTGGTTTTGTTATTTACGCACTACACTGTTTATGATCATTAAAATTTCAATAAGCAAACTAATGCTTCTGTATGTCAAGTAATTTCAATTCAAACTGTCTACGAAAAGTTGAAATGTCTGAATTTACGGTGCTTTTTGAAACATTAATAAAAGCTCAGTGATAAAACAGATTAAAACATATATTTCTTCTTGTAATATTTTTATTCATCAGAAACTTGTACAGTATACATAAATATATTAAATACATAAAATAAACATTTTTACATAAATGTAAATCTACGATCAAACTCAAGGACCAAACAGAAAAACATCTCTTCTATACACATTATTTTGCTGGCTTTCGTTTATTTTTTTATTTGTTTTTCTTCTAATTAATTTCGAATTGTACTCTATACGCTGTTTTCTTAGCACTATTTTAATTTCAATATTTTTATGGTTTTAAACGATAATCCTGTTTCTCTCCTACTAATATAATTCAAGAAATTGTGTTCGTATATAATTTTTGATGCTTTTGTTTGTCACTGCACAGTTTTTCGTTTGCTCGTTTTTAATTTGCAGTAAGACTTCTTCTTATCGAAGTTTTTGCAAGTTTTCCGCTTTTTTTTTCTTCTTTCAAAATCGAATTCCTATAAATCTACATACATATTACTATTATAATAGTGTTCACATAATAGCCAAATATATTAAAACTTTTTCTCTTTACTTCTTATAATATCAGATTTACCTAAGGTTGTTTGTTGGAAATATATCCATTCTTTTTTTTTGGAGGGGAAGGGGGTATATCTTTGCTATATACAATCAATATTGAAGGTGGTAATAAAATAGATTAATAATGATTAAAGTGTTAAAACAGGGCGATGTATACATGACGTTGTAGTTTCCTTTTTCGGTTCAAATTAAAAATCTCGTATAAAGTTTAAACTTATCAAATATGTGAAATAGTAATCGTGTGAATGATAAAATTTGGGGTGGGACCAACTAACATAAATAAATCTGCTAATTTTTTGGTGAGACTGTTATCAGTTTGTGAGGCGTTACTGGTGATATCTGAAAAAAGAGAGTAAATTAAAGTGTGTTGTTCAATTGAAAACATGTGCACATGGCGTTTCACAGTTAATGGTAAATATTTTTTTTTGTTTGTTTTTTTATTTATTAACCAAACAAGGTATAAACAATACAAGAAAATATTTGAAATAAATATGTGTAAACGAAAAATTAAATAAATTAAATAATTGATAAATAAATCAACAACAATTGATAAATAACAAACAAATAAAACATTGACATATAGCTTAACATAAGGGGTTATGGATGGCTTGGAAAAGGGAGGATTTGATCGAGAATTTGGAGATCGTTGGGGAATACAGAAACCTTATACTGTTAAATATCCTGCAGCATCAATTTATCGGCTCATTAGCTGCATATGTAGTGGAATGTGGATATTCTTTTAGCAAACTATTGGACCTGGTGTTCCTTACAGGGATATTTATCACCATTTTACTAACAGCGCCGAATGTGAAGTAGGCCGATATCACCATTCTTCTGGGTACAAGTCTCAATAAGTTAGACAATCCAGTTGAAACTCATAATAGGGTAGGCTATTCACATCGTAAGGGTTGTATAAAACGTGCTTTTGTATGGACTCGAATCTGTCACTGTGGGGTCAAAAGTATGATTCCAGCAAATGCAAGCGTATCCGAGAATAGGGAAGTCTTATGGTCAAATTAAGCTAAGATAAAATGTTAATGCCCCTATAATTTCCAATAGAGCGTAGACAACGTATATCGGCTCTAATTCTTTTCCAAGCAGAAAATATTTGATACTGGAATATGGATCATTTGCCGAATAAACCTCCGATAGTAGAATCAAATGGAATTGTTGTTGAGGGATGTTTAAAAATTGAAATTTATTGTAATTGAAATACTTTCGAAACTACTTAATTAAATTTCAATGTTTAATCATCTCACAAAAACAATGCCCTTTGATTCTACCTACTACGAACGTCCCATAAGACTACGTGTGTTTTTCGCAACATTTTTCCCGATGCTCTGACGTCATCATTCTGCATTACGGCCGTACTTCTAGGAGGCATTGGATCCACTAACTAGGGGCGACAAGCCTATCAACAACGCATCAAACCTTTACTTTCCGATAAGAACATTCGAGACCGACTAAACTTCTGCCATAAGCTGAAAAACCTTGTATTTGCTGATGACAATGCCCGTGGTCGTCGTGCAAATATTCTTTTTACGGACGACTCGTGGATTCAACTGCTTCCAATATTTAATCAACAGAATAGGAGAGTGAAAACCAGCGATCCTGTAAAGATTTTCGTAATACAGACCCCGAAATTCGGTCTAAAAGTCATGTTAGATGGTGAAGTGAGAAGTCGCGGAAAAAGGCTACTTCATTTTGTTGTGCGAGGAGTGCCTGGTAATGGAGAGTATTATAGAGAAAAAATCCTCCCTGCTTTTGCACAATGCCTTAATAATCACTATCAGTTTATGGAAGAAAGGAAGTGATTTTGATGCAAGATAGAGCCAAGGCGGATACAGTTTTGAAAACTTATGAGGCGATTTATGAGCTTTTTTCTGACGTTCGGATTGATTAACCTGGTAATTCCCCTGATTTAAACCCCTTTGAAGATGCGTGGTCCAGATTAAAGGAGAGTATCCTTATAGATCCCAGACCAAAAAAATAGTCTGGAGCTGATTCTACGTACACAGGTTGAGTTGGAAGCAATTTCGGTAGAGTATCTAAGAAATGTATGTGAAAGATACATTGTGTAGTTCACCCGAAGAATATTGTAGCGAATTGTGGCTGTCGTTGAAGAGGGGTATGTATACATTTGAAATTTATAAATCTGTAAAAAAAAAGAGCCGTAACTTTGGGATGAAATTCATAAACATTAAATTATGTGTATAATTAATTTATTTCTATCATTTCCAGATGCAAAATAAGCAATTCAATCATCTGTAATCGTGCCGTTATTAAAAAAGGATCCGTGATATAGAATTGTATAATCGGACCAAACTTTGTTGTTGAGGAAGGATCACAGAAGGAAATAGTGCATTTAACAAATGCTGATGGATTTATGGAAATAGAATAAAACATTCATAAGGCCATATAGTTTTAGTTTTTGTTAAACATTCTCCATTTCCTGTCATTTTGTTCAATATCTTGTTAATATTTGCATAGGACAAAAACAAGTTTGAATACCCGATGCAATCTATTATTTATATCGAATGAACATGATAACTCTTTGAACTCAAACAACTGCCTGCAGATTAATGAGCATGAAGTCAGCGCTTGAATATTTGATCAACTCCTGATTACGTATGTAAAACTTTCCCGAGGCACGCTTCGAGCAATCAGTTCTTTTTTGACTGTGAAAATCGTAAAAGCACTCGCAACATGATTGAAGACTTACCAATCATATCGATGAATGTGAAAATATTGAAATTTTGGTCATTCATTTTGGTGCACAATTGGCGACGTTATATCAGTATTATTCCTGCAATATTTTTGAATATCACTCAGTTTCTCGATATGTTCTATTCGACGGAGCCGATTGATGCGATTATACGAAACACTTATTTTTTGGTTTTGTGGTTTAATACAATCATTCGAGCTTTGTTCCTGATCGCCAATCGACATCGATTCGAACGTTTTATGGTGAATTTGGAACATATGTATTATGAGATAAAGGTTATAGCCTGTAAAAAGGCAAAGTAGAGTAGAGACTTTTGAAATTGTTGTTTGTTACATTTGCAGAAAGATGGTGACGAACCAATAAAACAACTTCTTGATGAAACTACACAGGCAGCTAGAAAAGTTTCAGTTTTCAATTTATTTCTTGGAGTGCTAGTGAGCATGGGATTTGCTCTGTATCCATTATTTACGAAGGATCGTGGTAGGTAAGCTATTTAAGGCGATGGATTTGGAAAATTCTGCGTATTCTAGAAATTCAAATCTTAGTTTATTGCATAATTTGAATTTGATACCGAAAAATTACATTAATTAAGATATTCATCAGATTGGAAATGTATTTTTAAAATTGGTAATTGTACTTTTAATAAACTCGCTAAATACCGTTTTTACTTACGCAGTACTTCCATTTGGTATGACGATTCCTGGCATTGATAAGTATTCAGAGCCATATTACGTAATTCTGTATGCATTTCAAGTGATCATAACTCCGATGGGATGTTGTATGTACATACCATTTACGAGTATTGTTGTTTCTTATATCATGTTCGGGACGTTGATGGCTCATAATTTGCAATATCGGTTGAGGCGGCTTAAGGAGCGTGGTGATACAGATAAAATAGTTATGATGAAAATTGTTTGGTGCGTGGATTATCATTTGAGATTGATAAGGTTCATAAATATTCTTTTTCCCGTTACTCTTAACGACAATTTATTTTTAGGTTTTCACAAAAATTGAATGATCTGGTTACATATATATCTTTACTAGAGTTTTTAACATTTGGAGCAACTATTTGTGCATTGCTTTTCCTGTTGAATATAGTAAGTAGATTTTTATGTTATAGGGATACATGTATTATATGTGTGCATATATGTGCCATTCACAAGAAAGGAGATAAACTGCGGTGTGAAAATTACAGTGGCATCTAAATTGCTTTGTAGGTCGTACAAGCTGTTGACAAAGATAGCTCAAAATTCCAGAGAAATTTGTTTGATTGGGGAAAATAAATGTCAAACTAAACATCCCAAGTTCTAATTCAGAACAACTTTCTCAACTCTTTCTCTACGAATAGTGAGTCATAAAAAAAGGGCATTCCCGAATGGTCTCTTGCGGAGTTAAGTTTTGGTCCGAAGAACACCTACGTGCTACCAACCTCAATCTATCGTCGGTGTTGAAGGTGACTACATGTATTATCTCAAAAAGGCACTGTAATTGAACGTTTGCGAATCAGAGGTTGAACCCCATTTTTTCAAAAATTTAAATAAGTATTTTTTTTATTTCCTACTCTTTAATTTTCGCATTTTTTTTATTTTTATTTCGTGAAAAAGTGAAGTGAAGTCGGAGTTGAAATTAAATACTTAATTAAAAATCATACACTAACTCGAACCTGATTGCCAATCCTTGGTTTAGAGCTAACCCCTTTTCCTTGGGAAAGTGAACCATTTTGAGTGACTCTTAGTAGTACTTAGTAATCTTTAATTTAGCATAAGAGGATGTCATCAGAAAAATTTCTTTGACGCTAGAGGAATATTATATCACATTCCTTCAAAGACACCAAGAAAGTTTTTATATCTCTAGACTAGTCAAAATGGGATCCATTCATTTTGCGGAAAAGGTGCATCTGATTGGAGCCCAGCACCGAAACAGGAACAAGAAACTATGTGCAATATATTTTTAGCTTCCACACAAAGAAAATAGTTCAGAATTTATTATAAATATTTGAGGCCCTGAATAAAATTATATATTGTTATTCCAACCAACCTCTTACTAGGCATGACTAAGGCATCTGAAAACACAATAAATACATTTAAAAGGTGGGTGCTGTAATGAGTTGAAAACAAAATACCGTTAGTCAATCCTTGCCATATAAGTCGAATCATCAATTAATGGAAATTTGGAAATGTGAAGCAATGTTATCACCGGCAACTGTTTCAAAGTAATTCGATTAGTATAGTCGATTTTAACAATAGCATCTTAAATTTAGTATGGCTTGTATGCTCGACGATGAAAACAATCAACAACATATTCAAATAAATGGCGTACTTGATTATCGCAAGTATAAAACGATTTCTGTCATATGACTATGGTTTGGATATGGTTTGACCAACTCTATGCCTTCTTCCTGCAAATGATACCACTATATACATCGTCTTTCCTTCGTTTATGTGCAGCCCCAGTGTTTGTGCCGCCTGCTCGATCTGAAAGAACGATTCTTATACTGCTAGCTTAGATCTTCCAATGATGCTAACATGATCGGATTGCTTTTTCTAACGCCAGGTTGAAGAAGAAACAGGCCAGACCAACCTTTTGCCGCAAACCATTAAAAATGTTGAACGGTTTGGATAGCGATACGGTTATTTTTACTTGGCTTGTTTCGTTGGTCATGGTCAACCTACACAATCGTGACAGTTTGTTTGGGATATCGAATTCTCTCATGACTTTATGCAGTTCTACTACAGCTCTGCTATCGGAGGCCGCTTTTAAGCCTCTAAATATATGGTACAATGGAATATTGAATTCCATACATTTTTCTATTGCCCGCTTAAGAGTAAAAATCTGATCAACTGTTGATTTGCCTGGGATGAAACCACATTGATATTGTCCGATGATCCGCTCTTTAAAAATAGAGAAGGGTATCTTATAAGTAATTCTCAACAATGTTCTACTCCTATAGTTGCTGCTTATTGTTGCATATCCTTTATTATATGTGCGGCATATTATACCTTTCCGCCAGTCTTTTGACATATCTTCAAGCTCCCATACATGCACTATAATTTCATAAATCGCTTGGTGTAACGTGGGCCCTCTATATTTAATCAGGTCAGCTGGTATATATCGAACGTTTTCGATCCAATTGATTGTCGTTAATTTTTTGTCTTCATTAATACAAACTCATATCTAACGGTTTAAAGTAGTATGATGTAGATTGTGGAGATTTCGTATGAGTTCGGAAAATTATCCAGCAGTATATATGATTGACAGTATCCACTGATAAATCAAATCGCACTGGATATCTCTTTCCAATGCCATTTTCCTTACACAAGAAAGAAGAGCCTACTCATCTGGTAGCAACAATAGAGTTTAGATAACAAAATTATCGTTGAGAGAGTTAGAGATTCGGGAAAAGTTACGCCATAACGCTAACAGCGTAACGTGCCTCACTGAAGTCCCAGTAATGATTGTTCCATTAGCAAAGTCTGGCTTTATTTCAAGGGATGTAAAATCGCGACATAGCCTTATAATAAACAATTATCAAATGTCAAACTTCACCTGGGTGCTCTTGAAATTATGTTTTCTAGACATATATGTTGCAGGATAATTTTTACACTCTGCTGTGGAGAGGCTAGCTCAACAAAAACAAAACAATTCTTTGTAATTATCCAGCACATGCATATGATAGCGTTGCGGTATTGGTAAGGTATTAGTACATTGTGAGATCAATGATTTCTTTGTATCCGCTTAAACCACACAGGAAAATAAAATTAAAATTGTCATTTCGGTCGCCTTGCAAGTAGCAATGGAATTTTGGTATACATAGTCGAACAACAAAATTTGATATTTCTTCATTTTACTTCCAGGTGAATTCTTTTGCACAGATGTTTATCGTATGTACGTACATTCTAATGATTGTAATGCAGATATTTACCTTATATTGGTATGCAAATGAATTATCCGCTCAAGTAAGTCAAATCGTTATTAGTAGTTCAATATACGAATTATCTCACTTTTGTAACTATGGACTCTTCCAGAGCTTACTTGTGGCCGAAGCAGCCTACGACTCTCCTTGGTTAGAATTCAAAGTTCCGGCTAGAAGAGCATTAGTCATGGTTATTCTAAGAGCTCAAAAACAACTCTCGGTGAACGCTTCTTCAGATTATCAACTGAATTTTTAGTAAATGCATTAATTATCTCCTTTGTCTTATAGATTATGGTAGGGAATATTTATCCGATGACAATGCAAGTATTTCAGTCATTGCTCAATGCTGCCTACTCTTTTTTCACTATCCTTCGACGCATCTATGCTTGAGGTGGAGTTGCGTTGGATTGCGTTAACCAATATGATATCGTCGATAACACTTTTTGTGGTTTTGTTATTTACGCACTACACAATTTATGATCATTACAATTTCACTAAGCAGACTAATGCTTCTATATGTCAAGTAATTTCAATTCAATCTATCTACGAAAAGTTTCAATGTCTGAATTTCTGGTGTTTTTTGAAACATTAATAAAAGCTCAGTGATAAAACAGATTAAAACATATATTTCTTCTCGTAATATTATTTTTATTCATCAGAAACTTGTACAGTATACATAAATAATTTAAATACATAAAATAAACATTTTTACATAAATGTAAATCTACGATCAAACTCAAGGACCAAACAGAAAAACATCTCTTCTATACACATTATTTTGCTGGCTTTCGTTTATTTTTTTATTTGTTTTTCTTCTAATTAATTTCGAATTGTACTCTATACGCTGTTTTCATAGCACTATTTTAATTTCAATATTTTTATGGTTTTAAACGATAATCCTGTTTCTTTCCTACTAATATAATTCAAGAAATTGTGTTCGTATATAATTTTTGATGCTTTTGTTTGTCACTGCACAGTTTTTCGTTTGCTCGTTTTTAACTTGCAGTAAGACTTCTTCTTATCGAAGTTTTTGCAAGTTTTCCGCTTTTTTTTCTTCTTTCAAAATCGAATTCCTATAAATCTACATACATATTACTATTATAATAGTGTTCACATAATAGCCAAATATATTAAAACTTTTTCTCTTTACTTCTTATAATATCAGATTTACCTAAGGTTGTTTGTTGGAAATATATCCATTCTTTTTTTTTGGAGGGGAAGGGGGTATATCTTTGCTATATACAATCAATATTGAAGGTGGTAATAAAATAGATTAATAATGATTAAAGTGTTAAAACAGGGCGATGTATACATGACGTTGTAGTTTCCTTTTTCGGTTCAAATTAAAAATCTCGTATAAAGTTTAAACTTATCAAATATGTGAAATAGTAATCGTGTGAATGATAAAATTTGGGGTGGGACCAACTAACATAAATAAATCTGCTAATTTTTTGGTGAGACTGTTATCAGTTTGTGAGGCGTTACTGGTGATATCTGAAAAAAGAGAATAAATTAAAGTGTGTTGTTCAATTGAAAACATGTACACATGGCGTTTCACAGTTAATGGTAAATATTGATCAAAAATATCCTTTAAGTATTCAGAAAAATGTCGTATGGGATGGGGTTAGGGATCGTATAAAATGGGGTTCGTGAAATCTTAGAGGAGACCGAGCTATGAGGGAGATAAAATTCATCTAGGTGACCAATCTGCATCGTATAGACAAGCATAAGTTGTTTGATTATTTGTTTTTGCTTAAAAGGGTGTGTCTAGCAGACAGCGGGCACATTCATGATTGTTTTGACATTTGATTCTAATTCTGCCAGATTTGCGCAATGGAATGAAAAGAGGGCTATATTGGAAAAACTTTGTGGTTCGGAGCAATACCTAAGATAGGCTGCAAACTATTTTTTAAAGCCGGTTTATTAACTGTAGATGGCTGCCGATCAACATAGAAAAGAGACTCGTTGTGATGCCACAGTAGTAGGTAACTCTCCTCTAATTCCTAAAATCAGGAAACCATGTGCTTCCTTTGATGAACCCATTCAGTTAGTTGGAGAATCTTACATAGTAGATAAAATGATGTGCACCCCTCACAGTTTTGGGGGTGTCTATATTTCGGAAGCAAGTTACGTTAATGGCATAAAATGAGAAATTGAGATCAGTATTTTAAAGTTACAATATTCATAAAGTGAAAAATATTGAAAACTAAAGCAAATGACTGGAAATTGTTCTTTATTCTAAGTTAGAGAAGGAAGGTCTCATGGGTCAGTTCTTTTCAATCACCGAAATTTACGATAGGTATATTTTTGGCCAGCCTGTTGTGATGATGAAGAAAGGTTGCAATATATTTTTCTACTGCAGTTCTTGATGTGTTCTCTATCATTTCGATCCTCAGATCTTAATGGAGACTAGTAAAGATAGTTTGAGTCCTTTGGATGATTTTAATATTTGACGAGCGAGCTGCTCCCCAGAGTCGTAAGCCATATGCCCAGACTGGCTTCAGGACAGACTTGTAGACAGTTTAAAATCGAGAGAGGGTTTTTACTTTCTATTGAGAACTCATTTGAAGCTGATGAATTTGAGCTTCAATTGTTGATTTTTAGCTTTTTATATGCTGTTTCCAGGTGAGCCTCCTGCCTAAGTGCATTCCGAGATATCTTATATCGTTACTTTAAGGTATCAAAGTTCGTGTAGTGTAGTGGGTAGAGCATTGGCTCTTAGTGTGTGGGTTTCCTAGCTAGCTCTGAATAGATATCTGACCCAATCAAGGGTAAAGTAAGCCGTGCAGCTTACTCCACATTCATATTCATATTGATTGTTAATTTGTGCATAAAACTCTACCAGTTGCAAGCCTTAGTCCCGAAAAGGATAGTTATGAGATTACGTTACTTCATTTTAAGATATTGGTATGTTTCTGAGATCACTTGAGGACAAGTTGGTTTTAGCAATGCGAAGGTAACATCGGTGCATTTGGTTTCGTTCATTCCGATTCTTTATTTTGCCAGTAATTCTTCAAGAAGTGAGGTGAGTGCTTGCAGGATTCGGGATACCATAATTGGATCTGAATCAGTGCATAGAATGGCAACATTGTCTACAAAGGTAAATTGTTTGGTGACTTACTGGGAGATCAGATGTGGAGATGGTATAGAGTACAGGGCCATTACATTGAGCTACACCAGCATGCGCTTGATATTTAGTAGTGAAAGAGCTTTTGTATTTAACCTGGAATGTGCGTACGGTTAGGTAGGAGGAGAGTATTTCATGAAAACCTTTCGGTAGCATTGATTTGGTATTGAAGTCAACCACTTCGAATGCTATTTTAATATCTGACGCGATTCGATGGAAGTCTGTGGTGTCTTCGAAATCTAAATTGATGCTTCGGGATATGTCTTGTAAGCATTGGAAGTGTTTTTTTTAATAAGAAAATGCTTCAGGAAAATATTCTATTCGCAAGGTAGCGTTAGAGAGATTAGAAAGCCAATATAATAAGATCGGTGACAACGGTTTGCGAATAACACTGGTGACAACAGTAAGGTAACAAGAGAGTGATCTGAGGACATATCAAAAACGTCGATTTTGCAGAATGGGAAGATAATCTCTTCAAGATTGAAAAGTTTACGAGGCCCGGTATTTGGTTGACACTCGACGGCCAATAAGTTGGCTGGCTGATTGAAATACGCCTCAAGTCGTAGATTTGTAGCGTTTCGAAAAGCGCTTAGCTCCTAGGTGTTTTGAGTCGCGACCTCTGAAAAGTGCGTTTCACGTTGAAGTCGTCAGTTAAGATGAATTTGCAAAATGTGCATAATCTTCGAAAGAATATGAAACATAAGAATACTCCAATCCATTGAAGAAAATTCCATCATTGAACCTATTCAGTTCGGATTCCAGCAGAACGGCAGTGCCCGAACGGCAACCTTGGATCCAGTTCATTTAATCAATTATGCGCTTGACAGAGGAAATCACATAGCGGCAATCGACCACAAAGCCTTAATTTAACAGCTTTAAATATATGATTAACAAATTATATCAGCTAAGAATGCACAGCTTATATCAGCATTCTACAGCTGACTGACAACCGATTGTTGTTTCTGATGTATGCGAATAGCTTTCAATATGTCCAACGTTTGCAGAATACCCTTCTTTTTTCTTTCGGTAAAGACGAATTAGCACACAAAAACATCATATATATGAATTCAGAAAAATATGACTGGCTCCAATCAACTAAATTGGGATGTACTTAGATCGCCTCAATGTGGTGCGTCCTGAGTGACGGTACATGATCTAAACTCGGCACAACCTAGGCTCTTTGAAGCTGATTATGATCTTCGGCCTGGGCTCTTTATAGGTTTCCCAAACTAGTTTTCTGGCGCGGTAGAGAGAAATCTGTTCGTGCACGGCTACGGATTAATATTATCATCTCCGTCCTAATCAAATCGTGACAAGACTCAGAAAACGCTCTTAGTTTTGTAGCCATTAAGTTGGACGTATAGGTTCAGCTGAGATGAGCTCCTGATTAGCACCGATCCGACTCTGAGCACTTGTTTTCATAAAGTTTGTCGCAACTGTCGCATGGCTTCTCTTTTCTGGATATATAAACATGGGATCATTGTGATGACTACACTTTCGGGCTAAGATATTGGTTCTTTTGAGCTCAACAGAATTGATGTTTCCAAAAGGAAAAATATAAAAACATTTCGGCCCTGCTTCTATTTGAATAGCTATTTTGAGATAATATTTCTGTAGCCAGACATATGCATTCTGACTTATATTCAGCACAATGCTCTGTACGTACTGCTGCAAAAGAGCCACTTGGGAGCTGCGTCTACTGGATGTACAACAGTATAGTGGAACCAAATCTGCTATACGGAATATTTGTTTGGTAGGCAGCCATACTTAAGGCCGTAAATCAGAAAGTGATGGAGAATGTACGTATGATAGCAGCCTTATTTATAATGGGTGCACTCCGTTCTATACCAAGTAAAGCTCTCTTGGTGCTGCTTCACTGGCTTGCTGCCGATTTGTTTATTTTACAACACGAGAAAAGCGCAAATGAGCAAGAGGAATACCATTAGAAACAGATGCTGTGAAAATACGTCCCGATGGATACAAACTGAAAGACAGAGTGGGGTATAGGTTAGGTTAGGTTAGTAAAGAGGGCTGCCGGGAAACGCGGCTTGCATTAGGCCAGCAGTTTGGGCCCATTTGCCACCCTCCGCTGGCTATTTAGAGCTGCCAAGTGACCGCTTCGCCAAATTGGATCAGCTGACTCAGCGTGACGGTACCAGCCACCTCTGCTAACCCTTGAAAGTGGTATGCACCAAAAATTTTGAGGCGTTTATTATTTAGGGCCGGACAATCGCAGAGAGTATGCTCGATGGTGTCCTCTTCCATCTCGCACCTCTTGCATGTGGGGTATGGTATGTGATCTAAATTTTGGTGTTTTCTTTCCACTTACTAGACCACTGTAGTCTAGTCTTTCAAGCGGAGCAGCTGTTTCGGGTTTCAATACATAGGGGCTTTAAGGAGAACAGCGAAACGAACGCACTTACAAAGGCTGGTATACTTTTGTCGGAGGTGCCGTGCAGTTTCCCGATTGGCACTCCGCTGGCTTCACTCAACAGACAAAAACCCTTTCAAGACGCTTCGATGCCATGGATGGAAGAATCTACCTGTGCTATCGCAAGACAATTGCGGAAAACTAGAGAACTATTTGAACCAGGAAGGGGCTATCTTATCTGGTAACTGTCGGTTTGGCAGGCATTTGCTGCGGATGAGTTACAACGATTTCTGCCGGATAAGGGACAATTAGAAGACTAAAGAAGACTAAAACTAAAACGATTTTTAAAATCCCGACACTGACACCCAATGGCAACAGAATAAATACAAACTACACTTCTTATCATGCAGCATATTACCGTCCTTGAATGTGGACAAATTATTTGCAAAATGCTGTCAAAATAAATTAAATGATGAAATATTCTCCGAACCGTTAGTGAGGTAACAAACCTCACAGCAAGAAATGCGGATAAGCTATCAGTCAGTAAATCTAGAACTGAAAGGCCGAAAAATGATCACAAACAATATGCAATACATGTCTATAAGAGCTTACCGGAATCGATGAAAACTTCAACAAATTTAATAATTTTCAATTAAGGGGTTAGTCCACTGTTAAACTGCTCCAAATGAACTTTTTTTTTAAACAGCTACCAAAAAAGAACTATTCAAGATATCGATTTGAAATTTTACATACATCTTTATTGAAGTTTAAAGTTAACATTTCCATTGGAAAAAATTATAAGAAAGCAAAATAGCGACCGCCCCAATGGATCGCCGCAGCACCGCCGGGAAAAAAAGCAAATTGCGCCTCGTAAATTCCTGGACAAAATAAGCATTTGTGAACAAATTACTAAAAATATTTCATTAGCTTTGAGTATAAAGGACTGCACGGGCCTAAATTTAGAGCCCTAAAGCGATTAAAAAAATTTTGGTATACTTTTGAACATTGGTTATCCAGTTTTTCGCGTTTTTTCAATCAAAAAAATGTTTCCTGATTTGTCAAAAAATTTATTTTTGTTCTAAATTTAGGCCCGTGCAGTCCTTTATACTGAAAGCTTATGAAATATTTTTGGTAATTTGTTCACAGATGCTTATTTTGTCCAGGAATTTACGGGGCGCAATTTGCTTTTTTTTCCGGCGGTGCTGCGGCGATCCATTGGGGTGGTCGGCATTTTGCTTTCTTATAATTTTTTCCAATGGAAATGTTAACTTTAAACTTCAATAAAGATGTATGTAAAATTTCAAATCGATATCTTGAATATTTTTTTATTGGTAGCTGTTTAAAAAAAAAATTCATTTGGAGCAGTTTAACAGTGGACTAACCCCTTAAAGCTTCAATTCACACATCAAAAGCACGTGATGAAGTTATACATTGAAAGTTACATAACGCCTTTTGAAGGGTCTTTAAGATATTTTTTGAGGAGATATTTAGTGCCATTCTGAGTAAATTGTGGCTTGTATATATAACAAATATAGGACTTTAATTTTATTTGAATCTACGTGTTTCCGTAGATGCAAATAAAACTAAAGTCTGCTCTGTCGCGCTTTAAAAGCCGCTCACACAATTGAAATCTCGAAGTAGAAAAATGAAGTAAAAAGATACGGGTACATCTTCTGCTTATTCAGTGTTCTTCGTATTAGGGCATCTTGGAGTACTTTGCAAAGTCTCTCTCAAAGAAAAATAGTTATGGTAATTTATGCAACGCAGATTGTAGATCTGATAGATTTTTTTTGAATGCTCGGAAAGTTCGCAAGCCCCTTTGAAATGTCACTCCGGTCCATACGATTTTCCGAGTTACTTGACGGATACCGTGGTTTGTCATTAACTGTGAAACATCCAGTAGTTCGAAAAAATAGGAACTGAGTTTTAAGATGAACGCAATAAAGGGTTTGTAAATAAATGTGACTGTGTGGATTGGTATTTTGTTATGTGTGGTGGCACTTTCAATCCAAGTTGTTTTTAACAATTTCAATTCACACATCGAAATATTGAATAATTGACATTTGTATAGTAAGAGTTATAGTTGACCGACTTGCACATTACAAACTTACCCATAAAGATCGACCTCCTAAATATGAGTCATCCTCATCTATCAAACTATGACTTTGCTGGTCGATGTACAATAAGGTATCTTTACTGCACGAACTTGCTGTTGCTGAGTTCCGAAGCATCGATGAAATCGCGTCGCATTCCTTCAGCTTGTAATTCGAAGTGGTAGAGAATGAATGACGTAAGTTGGCACAGTTGCTGCTACCATCCGCATCTGAGTGATAGCAATGATGAGGTTGGTGATGAATGCCATTGAATTCACTTCTGCGAGCATGCGCTACTGATTCGTTAATAGACGTATAAGAGCTTGTAGGCCATAGCGGTTGTGGTGTATATTCAGGCAACTTTGTTGCGATGGTTTTGCGAACATTTGATTTTTGTATCAAGTTTTCATTCGTAGAGGGAATTGACTTTTCTATCTTATCTTCAACGTGGACAGTAACCTCTACTTCAGCCTTCTCTTCTCCGGATGTAACTAGCACTTCTGACATTTCTTCTTTCGGTGGATCTTTTAGTTCATCTTTAACACTTTCATCTGCATATTCAATTTTTTCGATATCAACCAGTTCGGTTTCGCTGGTCTTTTCGATCACTACAGTATCGGTGATCTGATTTGAAATCGACTTGTGTGGAACATCTGAAGTTGGCTCAATGAGACTGATGGTTTCCTTCTCGCGATCTTCAATAAGTTTCTCATTTATAGCACTCACAGTTGAATTACTACAATCAAGTGAGTTTGTAGTGTTAGTTGCGTTTGTTAAAGTGGTTATTACAGGAAGCGCAGACGGTGCTATGCGCGATACCCAATGATCGCCAGAGGTTGAGCTTGACCCCGAGCACTCGGAGTTGTCAAATTTTCGTCTTTGGTAGAAAAGAATATAGGCCTCGTTGTTGATAATTTGTTCTTCAACCTGATCCGCTGGAACCTGGCTGACCCTTTGGTCGTCGAATTTGTACCACTGATGGTCGTAGGGATTTTTACAAGCAGCTGTATAGTGTCCAGTTTCGAGTGTCTCACCTTGATGATAACAGACGGCGTACAAATCGTATCGGTTATCTTTCATATCCCGATCTCTACCGTTACGCAAATAATCACGAGTCATTTTCCGCCAAGGACTTCCTTGTGATCTGCTCTCATCTCGGTTCAGAGAATCGTTGGATGATGATGCACCACGGGCCAAATGCGGTGACATATCGAATCCATGCATGGGGAATTTAACCATAGTTGTGAGTTTAGCAGCATCTGCACCTTTCTCATGTTGTTGTCGAAAGCGTTTGAAATGAATAACTAGAATATCGGGCAACGACCACAAACCTAATGTTTTCACAACTGGAAGATATTGCTGACAATTCGGGCAACGCCATGCGTTTTCTGCGCTCAGTGTTTCTTCTTTCGTGTAGTGCTCCAAGCATTGTTCGAGGCTTAGCGGAACCGTACTTGCTGAAGTTTTCTGAAAAAATATAATGGAATATGATTAGTAAGTTTAAAAGTAAAACGAGCTGGATATAATTTTAGAAGTTTTCAAAGCACCTTTAATTGTGCAACGCTCTCATGCTCTACAATCGGATCGTCTGTATCTGAAAAATACAAAGCCGAGTCGGTCCATTCCAATAATAATTTGACGTGCGGAGGGCCTGCATCGGATGATAATACTGATAGTGCCATGTCAATGATTTCCATGAAAAGTGGATGCTCAACTTGCTCTAGATATGTGTCAGGATCAGCTGAAGGATCCTGCACTCGAATTCGGAACATTTCTGACACTGGGGTGGTATATGCGAACACTTCTGGTTTCAGGACAGATGACATCTCCTTTAATAGTTTCTTCTGCAGTTCCACATAAGAGCAATCACGATTAACCTGAATGCAAAACGGTGTACCTAAAACATGAAATATATCATTAGATCTAGTTTTTATTCTTGGTTTGAATTGCTTTCTTTTGAGCTGATCAAAATACATACCGAATCTATCGACCGAATTGTCTTCAACATTCCGCTGGACGTTTGCTATAAGCAACATGAGATCCGATGTTTCCTCGTTCGTTTCTGGCACTTCGATGCAATAGACTGATTCGATTCCTTCGAGCATTGATATTGGTTGTGAATCACAAAATACTCTTGAAAATCCTCCATTATTTATTTCAGCTAGAACCATACTATTGACCGCAATCCCTGTATCGGCATTTAATTGTTCGCGCAATGCAACTATCGGCGAGCCCGATGGTACTGTCAGGCCTAGCTTTACCTGACGCGGCTGCTGCGTTACGTATACGACATTCACGAAAATTATTTGCTGTGATAGTTGCGGTAGCTGAACTGATACACAGTGAAAAGGATCGAATGTGTTGCTTTGTTTGTGACATCGTGGACATGTTAGTGATGAACGAAATTGAGCTTGGAAAACAGCCTGAACAAAAGAATTGTTGCATCGTATGTGATTTGCCAATGTTTCGGCGGCAATTACTTCGTCGGGACGACCGTAGCAGTTCTGTAAGACCCAAACAATTTTTGTTTTTAGAATAAGGTGTGTTCTGTGCAATCTGATGAAATATTTAAGCAAAAAACAAAATGATGAGCGACAGAGTCGGCGACATGTCTCAAAAGACGAATCTAATACTGCGAGCTTCGTTAAATCTATCAAACACAAAAACTCTTTAATTATTAATTTTAAATTATTTATTCTTTGGAATATATTTCATTATTTTTTAAGATTCCTGGTTGACATTTACCAGGAATTCAACCCAACAATTGTGTGTTCAGAAAACTTAAGGCAGTTGTCAAACTTGCATACAAGTCAGCAGTTATATTTTACTAATTCATAGAGCGCGGAGATGTTTTTTTCGCCAGCACACTTTAGCACTGCTCGGTGAGCCATTCGTTTCTATCGCGCTTTTATATAATACTACTTTTCGACTGCTACATTCAGTCCACTTTTAATGAAACTGGACTTCGTAGATAGACGTAGTGTTAGGAGTGGAAGCTAGTTCATTTCCAGAGCATATGAGCACTCGGCTTCCACTCTTATTGACAGCGATCTAAGGTTTTGATTTTGATATGGTTTCATAAATGAGCGAAATTCGGCTTGGAAATCGGGTTGTAACTAGATAGCGATCCAAATTGCAGTTGACCCTGCGGAAAGATCGCACATTCAGAATACTGGAGGCCCACTTCCTCTGAATGAGAATGTTGCTGATAGTACTACAACGTTTCTCCTCCTTTCCAGCCCTCCCTTCAAGTTCACCAGCAAGACTAGACCTCATTTGATGACAGAGGATCACAAAACATTTTCAGAAGGTTCTCTTCAGTGGAATGTTTATCAGCTAAATTTTAAAAAAACTTTGTTCTAAATCTAAATGCGTTCAGGGTTCAATTTTTTGCCCCCGATGAAAGTCACTCTATATTCGTAACATGCAGATGTATCTCTTTTCTTTTTGAGAAGGTGTACGACCCCATGTCCAAAATATCAACGCCAAAGTTTCGTTTTAGGATAACAAGAGCATTTGTCTTGTATTTCGTCTTTTGTTAAAGAACTACGGTCAGGACAAGGTTCACACAATCCAGGTCGCATTTCCATTTCGTGTTCGATTTCCGTTGATCCAATCCCATATTCGAGGCGAAGTATTTGATTCCCGAATTAATAAATTTGCCGGGAACGAATTTTTTGTTCATTGTCTAATCCCCAATCTGACTGATCAGTCTCTCACTCTCCTTTGTTAGCAACATTCATAATATGAAATACACATCATGAAGTAACCAGGCAGCCACTCGATGTGAGATTATATCTTAAGGAAGATCGAAGGTGGGATTTAGTAGCAGAGCTGCGAGAGTTGTTTCCAACAGCCATTTCTCGGCATTTAAATCGCCTCTGCGATAATCAAAACCCGACGAAGCCCCCGTGTTCTGTACTACCATTTGGCTGTGTTTTAGAACATTCTCAATTTCGATTTTCAGAGTGTCGTTCAACATATCTACGACTAGCGAACACTCCATCCAATTAGGCGTTATGAGTATCATCTCAATATTATTCGATATATTACTCGTGACAAGGATGGTGGGTGTCATTTCACTTGTTATGATTCTATGTCATAATGATGCAAAGCTCGGCCCTATAAATTGTATATAACAAAACATTTTCGATATTCTTTAAGGTCTTTGAGAAGTTGTGAAGAAATTGGATAATTCAATCTATAAAGCTGAAACTTATCGCTATTTAGCATTCTTTAGATAAGCCTACGCGCGAGCGAAGTGCTAATTTACGTGATGCACTTGAAAAATTCGCTTTTTAATTCTAATTTTTTACAAAATACACCCACTATTTGCGATAAGACATTGAACTCGAAATCATTTGCTATCGCTAAATGCTGTCGTCAACAAACCACAAAAACATTCTCAGTTCGAACCATAGAAAACGTAAGAAGAAACCACACAGATATACAATTTGTACTGTTTTTACGTCAGCCGGAATACGACTATACTATAGAAGCTTCATTAGTACCTACTACCATATTAAAGTTGACTTGCCGCAATTGATAAGATAAAAACTTATGAGTAAATACGAAAAAATTAAGATTGTTTATTTTAAATGATGTGTTACCAATGCGCCAGACGATTTTCAAGTGATATCGTCTGTATTGGACGCAAATGACGCATGATGTTATGCAGTTAGGATTTCACATAGCAACGAAAATATCATGCAATTTATTCCAGTCATTTATTGCAAATCCACTGTAGACATTTATATATAATTTAACATTCATTCCAATCATCGCTTGTATCATATTTGGCACTTACGAAACCGGCAAGTGCTATATTTCAATTATCATATTGGCATTGAAATTTTCCAACATATTGCAATATGTTACATACTTGTGTATCTTGACCGAGTAATTACGTACACATTGACATTTCCCGCTCAAGGAGATGATAGTCTTGTAAAATCTTTTCAGAATACATTTTCTCTTTTTGCTGGAAAGCTGACAAAACTTTCCTATGGAAAATAGGCAATCAGTTTTTTTCAAGTGTACTTGGAACATTTCTCAGACAGCTATAGATGCGTTTTGCATCTGCTTCAGTTATTGATTGATGGCAAAAAGAAACGAGGTTACATAACTACCGCCTCCATAGACAACACTTGATGGTCATATGATAAGGGAGCCAAGAAGAGTAGGCTGTGATAAGTGCATTAATATTTCAAAGTTTAATCTTCAATGGGTTTATTAAAATTATAGCTATCGTTTAAGCGTAAGATAATTCATAGTTATTTAGCTAGTTGTGGTTAAGAGATAAATGATAGTGATGTTTTTTAGATGCTTGACTTTGCCTTAATTTTTTTGTATGTGTAGTATGTGTTTCGTAGATGGTATTTGGTGACAATCATAATAAATATGATTATATATTTTATACTCAAAGTTTTTCAAATAATTTTTATTCAATAGAATGAAGGAGTAAACGCCATAACAATAGCTATTTAAAATATTCAATCTTAAACATGGAGAGAGCACGCACAGGTGCTAAGCTGACAATGTTTACTAAAAAGAACTTCCTGCATAATAATTTGGTAAACATAAACAGATAAATCCTATGCATATTATCTCTGCTTTTGCGTATAATCTATACTCACATCCACACAAACAACAATATTCATTGTTTTATTTCGTTCTTACCTTTATGGTTTTGTAACGCTTTTTCGTTGCTGTATTTAAGTCCTCGTGTACTTTATCTAGCAACCAAAATAAAAATTCCTGAGCGTCGTGTTGCGTTGAGCTGCGGAATTGAGACCCGTAACGATCGACAACAGCCTGAAAAATAAAGTGGCAATTACAAGTGTGAATTTTGTATTGTATTTTTAGGTATCATTGATATGATTTTCGTCAATGAAGATGTATTCGAGTTTATTAGTGCGTTGCCGCATGGATTGATAAGTCTAAATTTAAGAAAATATGTGGAATGACTAGGAGTGGAATATTACTTCCAAGATTTTACTCGACGACAAGTTATTGTATTTTTTTTTAATTTGTAGGTGTATTTAAATCTATATACGAGTATTATTATATGTTTTAGAACATTTATAAACAAATATCATTCTTTTTAATAACTGCTAATGTGTATATATTGAAGGAAGTAACATTTCAAGCTCTTTCTTAATTGACCAACTGTAAAGAGATTCTCCTGATTTATTCTGGTATTGAGATTTGGCTGCGAGACAACATTGCGTAGATTGGTATATTCTGACCCTTCGGTCGAGAACAAACGAGCCAGCAGTTTTGATACTTATAGCATCTGTGCTTGGCGTGGGATATAAAAGTAAAGTATATTTTACGCATTCCTCAGAGTAATCGCTGCACTTGATTAATGGGTATTTCAATTGAGGAAAAAAGAATGCCGAAGCTAATCCTTTTCATCATAGTAGGTGCTATTAGTGTTCTAATTCTAAAATTTCGAAAGGTAAATATCACCTCTGAGGTATTTTATTGTTGATGTATTTACCAACAACAAGACACCTTCGACATGAAGTTGATGTTACTAATTACAGTTCCATAAACATCATGTTTGGTTGCACGAGCAAATATCCAAAGAAAAAGCTTCAGATTGTTGAATTTCTTATGAAATAATATCCAAGGAGGCTAAATAGGGAGGTTGACGGAGGCTAAATAGGGAAACATTTCTGTTTACACTGCTTAGTCAATTGGAAAAAAGCAGTTGACTTGACATTCATTTATCATGGCTTAAGGCCGCAAAGTTTAGGGAAGGCTTTTCGAGCCGGCGAAATTCAATTGATTTAACCGTATAGAAAAATTCTCTAAGGGGAAAACGGTTGTTACACTAATAGTTATACTCACATATTTATTTATTTAAAAATCTATTTAACAAATATATGATGCAATTACAAAATAGAAACTGATGACATAAAAAAAAGCAATAATATTACAAATGCAATAATATTACATATAATAGATTAGGAATCGAATAAAAATAATAGCAATAGTAACTTAGTAATAATGGTTTATAGTAATAGGAAATTAGGATAGAATATTAAAACAATAAGATTGTAGGGCATCAGGTTCAGACAAAACCCGAAGAACACAAAATTTAAACCTAGAGAAAATTACGGAAAAGAGCCAAACTGGTGCTCAACGTGACTTGCAAGCATCCTAAGCAACGATGAATGAAAAAATACTTGTGTGTTCCTATGGACTGAGACTGAGTTCTGAAACTCGTAAAAATTACGAAATAGGAATATTGGAAGAAATAAAGCCAACACAAAATTTATGTAGGAGTAAAATTTATGTAGATGAAAAATAGCCTGCGTGACAAAGAAAGGTTTAAAATTTGCGAGCGTTCTTCATTAGGACAATAGGGAAAGTTAAATTTAAACTAAACTTATAAAGGAAACACTGGATAAGCCTAAGCTGAACGGATTTGATTGCACCTGATTAGTAAACAAAACGAGGAGACCCTATTTGAGAACAGTATTCATGAATGGTGCATACAAACAAAATGAAAAAACGGGTACAAGTGGAGATATTGTTATTAACAAATCCTGCAGTTCGTGAAGCTTTGGAAGCGATAAATGGTATTTAATCATCAAATTTTAAACGAGAGTTAAAGAAAACGCCAAGGGTTATATGTTAATATACACGTGACAACAGACTACCAGAAAGTATGTAGTCAAAGTAGATAGGTACATACATGTTTGTTTTTAATAGACATAACACACTTTGGAATACTGAGAGAAAAAAAATTCACACTGAACCAAACGCTTAAAGTAGTTGGGCCGGATTGAAATCGCAGACATTTACTAATAGATGACTGCTTAAGAACTTAAGGTCACCTGCGGAAACGAGGCAAAAGGAATTGAGGCAACTGGGAAGGTCACTAATGAGCAAGACGAACAAGAGAGGCCCAAGGATGGAATTTTGGGGAACACCAGATGGTGGATAAAAAACGGGGAAACGCAACCCTTGAAGATGACACGACAAGTCCGATTAGCAATGTAGGGGAAGATTCAAGAGTGTAGGACATCAGAAATGCCGAATCGACGAAGCTTATCCAACAACACACCATGATTGATTCTGTCAAAAGCCTCAGCATAATCCTTGTAGATGACGTTAACTTGTCCAGTATTTAACGAACCGGCAACGAAGTTCACAAAATCAATCAAGTCTGTGGACGTAGAGCGGCCTTTAATGAATCCTTTGTGCTCTTAGAGAGAAAATGGCTTAAGGCACCACAAAAGCATGCTGTGCATAATTCGATCAAGCAATTTTGGAAAACAAAAGAGAAAGGATATCGGACGGTATTTAGAAACATTCTCGGCATTTTCCGATTTTATATTAGCGACTTGTATATATAACTTTCCAAAGAGAGATAGAAACATCAGTAGATAAGTTTAAATGGAATGAAATAGAATGAGGATCCCGCAAAGATGAGAAAAGAGACTTAACAAACACATTTGGATTTCCATCTGGACCACTGCTGCCAGTAGGGTCCGTGAGAGATTTTATGGTTTTAGCTTCACGAGGAAAGGCCATAGACCTTCAAGACAAGTAGGTAAAGCTGAGTGGCTATTACTGTTGGAACAACTGAAAATGTCTGAAGGGTTGAAAGTAGAGAAGAGTGCGGCGAATAAATCACATATATCGAGGGAAAATGTGGCAACACAATCGTTTAAAGTGGAGCAATCCGAAAAGTGCTCAGGTTATTAATATAGGACTAGAAGGGTTTAGGATTGTAAAAAAAAGGAAGGAGGTCCCTATGTTAGCAAAGTATCTTAGTTTAGCTAATGCAATAATCGCAAATATTCTTTCTACACGTGCTTTGTCTTTTTGTGAAGATCAATAGTCACTGCAATAGAGAGCTGAGGCGGAATAAAGGATTTGCAGGAACAGTCTCTGAGAGTGTAAAGGGAAATTAGGTTAGAAATCAACCCTAAGCTTTGGCATTACCAGGGAAAAAAGCACGCATAAGTCATAGGAGAGAGGAGCACGGACCGTTGAACACTCAAGAGGAAAGGGTGATATAAAATCATAGGATGCACACTAACACGAATAACGAATGGCTATTAAAATCCCGCCAACTTTTTACGTTCTGAAATGTTATTTTACGTTCCAAACAAAGCTTAAACTTTTAAATTCGCTTAACAACATATGATCCAAATATGTGTTAAGCGGGTTCAGCAAAAGATTAGCACTGGTGCAGGCATTGTCCCAAGCAATTTCATTTCCATATGTCAACCGACAAGGAACCGAAATCATATACCAACAGTATCTGTCAAACAAAAAAAAACCTCAGTGCGATGTAAACGCATTTTCCTGCTTTCAGAAGCAGATAGATAGATTTTACATAGCAAATACTTACTTATAATGATCCATTTTTTGAATGCCGGTGTTCGACTGTATTTTCTAAATTGAATTGCTATGTGATGTTCATATTTTCAGTTACTAGACTATCTTTGCTTTTTAAATTAGAACATTGATCACATGAGAACTGCTGCCAATTAGAGAAATTTCAAAATAAAAACATTCTTAAATATATCTTAGAGCTGAAAAACTTATTGGCCAGGTTAAAAGCAAGCACTTTTATAGTAGAATGAATAACATTACGAAGCATATTGGTACAGTTGAATCATTCATTATTCATCTCTTAAACGGTCTTTGGGAAAATCTTTCAGTACGAAAGGACAATGTAAGGAGCTCGTAACCTAAGAGCGAGCATAACAATGTTGGGCGTTACAATAAATTTTATTTTGCATTACATATCTGATTACATTTCTGTGCGTTGTTTACAACTTGATTACGTGTTTATTGTTTTTCCAGTTACTAACAAAGTGTTTTGTTAGAATTATTGGAACAATCACTAAACGGCACATGACTAATTGATCGTATATACCAAATGTATTTTGTGAGGTATTTTATTAAATGGTAAATATGTGGGGCATCAATTCAATTTCAGTTGAAATTCACAATTAACATATTGAAATTATCATAATTTACCTTGAAACTTGTACTGTGATCCGATTCATTTTTACATGTCCATAATGCCTTTAAGACATTCGCTAATTGTTCAGTTAATTCACCCTTTGTACCAAATTTTCTTGAATTCAGTTTATTGCGTCGTTTCAGATCGGCCTGTAAAGCAAAAAACAGAAAAAAATTAACAAAAGTATTCAACAGTTATCATTATTCAACGTAGCACAGTTTTTTTTCATTCAGTTTTGAGATGAAATTATGTAAAGAGTAGAATAAATCAGTAAGCCGAGCGACACATTCGCAACTATTATAGTTTTTGCAGTCTCCGTGTTGTTTTCGATTATCATTGGAATGATAGCTAGTTTTGAAACTATTACGATGAATTGCAAAGTAAATATTGCATAACATGTGCATGAGTTAGCACTAAGAAGCTTTAAGAAGAACTAATTGACGTGAAATTTATCGCATAGTTTGCTGTTTTATTTGATAAGACATTCAAGGCCATATGAACTAGGGCCGAATAATTATAGAATTAGCTTACAAGATAGTGATGATTTACCATCACAAAAATATGTTCAAATTATGAATCATGTTTGTATTCGGGTTTTTGAAGGTATTATAAAATCAATCGATCACTTATTCTAAAAATATACAGGGTTTGATGAGATTTATTTGTTATGTTATTGATGGGGAAAATAAGTTTGTATCCGATGTTAACTTAAATATGGTATTGAGTATGTTTTATCTGACAAAAAAAGCTAAAACATATTTCGCAGCCAGTATACAATACAATATCGATTTCTAATCATTTCATTATGATATTTTATCAAAACGATCTCATATTTGCTTGGCGACATTCGTAATTAGTACTTAACATTATCTTATCGCTTGATGGGAATTTCTTATTTAAACTTCAAATAATTTATTGGCGTAGAAAGTAGTTCACGGTTAAAATCAACAGCCGACTACTATTACGCGACTGCTGCCGGTTTCATAAAATTCTATTGCTACCTGTATTAATATAATAGTTCATTTGTGATCTGATTTCATACATTTACGTCTGTAAAATGGTTTTATCAAATAGAAAGAAAAGGCGACAATGATATGAAGCCGAAGTTTCATTAACGTCATAAGCCAGAGTTTATTGTCTAGCATGATATGGCGTCAATTTACCTATCTATGTTTGCATTTTAAATGTTTCAAATAGACAATATTTGATTTTTTTTTTGAGACGCTATAATTTTTACGGGTTTAACGGAATTTGCCGGAGAGTAGACTTAATAAATCAATTTGCAAGGTAAACACAGTCAGGGTTAGAAAATACATTACACAATTATAAGAAAACCTTACCTTCTGATAAAAAGATAAGAACTTTTTTCAATGGCAAGGAAATTTATTCTCTTCTTTTGAAAAAAAAAAGCCTCGAAATAATATCGCTTATGAACGGTGCATATCCAACGGTTTACATTGTTTACATCATAATCAAGACAATCGATAAACCGTTTTTATAAACGTAATCGTTTTCATTGCCGCTACTTTAATTGTGAATGATAATTAAAATTACACCTGTCCATTCTGGCGTGTTTCAACTTCTGTATATGCCTATGCTATTCTAGATTTGTCTACCGACTCAGATAGATGAAATTGAACCTTATTCTTCCTATTAAAATTATCTTCTAATCTTATTCTGGACAGGATGCGAAACATGACTATTTAAGCCGATTTGCTGTAATAGTGACAACAATGAAGAACGTATAACGTAAGCGATCCCGACTGCGCATTCTAAAGAAATTATACTCGTCCGTTTTTATTGGAGGAATTTAGTGGGTGCTCACTTCATAAAGAGCGGATGTTGTTCGAGCATTTTCTTAGTCTAATCAGCAATACAAATGTCTCTTCTGAAGAAGAGGGCGAATTACTCTCGAAATATCGGTATCTGTCAAGAAATTGAAATATATCTAGCTTCTAGAGGTAAAATTGGCTTTAAAATTAAAATACATAAAATGATAAAAAAGAATATTGCCCAAGTCGACGTGAAACCGAGTCACCGAGCAACAAAGTTGTGTTGCATCATTGTAACTGCTCTCATACGTTCTCATGTGTTCAAACTCGTTTTGCTGCGCAACAATGTTGTGTTCCATTGATTGTAACTCCAGCATTAAACATCTCAGGAAGCTCATTGTAACGCACTTAGGCAAAAGATTTGCAGTTGCACCCTTTTAAGATCCAAATGAAATATTGGATGTTGCAACAAATGTAGCGTTATGTATTCGCAAATTGGTTACTCGAGCAAGTCGAAGGTGACGTTGATTTTTCAAAATAAAATCACCTTTACTGATGAGACTTATTTCATCAGTGTCTTCGATAATAAGTAGAACTGTCGAAAATCAAGGTAAGATTGTCAAAAAATCGACACATGCACAAAAAGACACTATTTCGTGCAGTTTCTTGGTTAGTGAAGTAAACATCGCTTTGAGGATCAAGCCGGTTAATCTGTTGAATTGAGTAGAGCTCGTTGCCGAGGCAGGTGACTGTTCACTACATTTATAACAATTCATATAAATGTTTCTTCCAATTTATATCACCATATTTACGACAGTAAATAAGTTTTCTGGTCAGAAGATAACTTCGTACTGGTCTTTAGGAGTTTTTTTTTCTACATTTTATACATGCTTAAGAGCAGTTTGTTACAAATTAGGCACATATCGTCGCTGTGAAATCAAACCGGCATATCTGCAAAATACACATTTTTCACTAGAGCGCTTTAAAGTTTTCGCATGTGGGCTATTTCCACGTGAATGCAAAGCGGCAAAACACCATTAGACGGGTTTTTATTCAACTTTACGATATGCCGGTGCGACATAAAAATAGAGGGGAAAATAAGGAATTTTTTGATACCAAAAACTCAAAAACTAAATTTTTGCAGATATGCCGGTTTGATTTCACAGCGACGATATGATAAGGAGCAACGGCATTTATGTGGATGTAAAACTTGGAAAACAAGATAGCAGAATGGTCAATATTTTATTATAAACATTGGAAATTAAGTCGAATTGGGATCAAAGAAAACTTCGCAGGCCAAATGTAGCTACTGTTTTTGGGCGTAAACTATATTGCACCGAGAATTTAGAAGGTGATTCAAGGCTGAAAGTTCACAAAGAAAAAGAGAAGATGACTGCTAGACGGAAGAAACCGGACAAAGGAACAATGCGAACTAGTTCAAAAAGAATGTGCAACAATAAAATATACACATTTTTTAATAGCTATTTTAGGAAGCAATGTCGAATAGGCGTTTTTTTCTCTACATAATGAAAATGAAGTACGGTTTCCCTATTATAAAAGAAGTAAGGTTCTTTTGATGTATGAAATTTTGGTAGAATGTCAAACATTGCAACAGAAAATTAGCATCAGATCTTGCGAACATTAAGCGTTCGGCCAATAGTGAGTATGGGAGGATAGTTTTTATTATAAAAATGCTTATTCCCATATTGAGCAATTGAGGCGTGGGAATGACTCATTCCCTCATGGTCATTTATAACCAAAAAGCGAGTTCTCGACATCGTCGTGCCGACAAATTGACGGTTAGTTATTCAGGCAATGTTCACTTTTCCATCTAATTTTCATTTTATTGAAAGTTTGAAGTCGAACTTATTGATGTTGCGGCTTGTTAAAGGTAGCGTAATTGATCGAGCAAAGAAGCAATACATCTAGTTTGAAAAAATGGGAAAGAATTGAAACGCAATATCGTGCGAACTATACTGCCGCAGATTATGTCAATATCAGTGCCGCAACTAGGGTCGTATCGGCTGTTTTTCGCAGAGCCATTAAACTACAAATGATAAATAGTTTAATGTATGAGTATTAATAAGAATAAATTATTTTGTTTACCTCAACTGAAAATTGTCGTATTTATTCATTCTTTTTCAGTAAAAAATTGTTTACTTAGTGTATCGCACAAATAAGTTATAAGATTTTTTCCCCAACACCCAGCCACTATATTTCCTGAATAGGCCTTTGATCTCGTTAATGCTAATTAAAAGTAAATCTATACCCATTTTTACTACCACTCATTAAACTGTTCTATCTAGTGAAAACAATTTTGCATAACATACACTTGATAAAGAAATTAGGAATAGTAGATGATTGTTTAAGTAATGATATATGAATTACTCTAACAGTAATCATCATCATTACCATCAACGGCGGAACGTACAATAATCTGGTTTAGGCCTGCTGTAGTAGAGTTCCAGACGTCCCGGTTTCGAACCATTGTCAATGCAGTTCGATATCCCCAGTATTTTTTGGCGTCCTAACAGCCCGTCCAGACTACGGATACTTATGTATCCGGATACATAAGTATTGTCCTCACTGCAGCGACATCTGCAGATACATTTGACCCTTGTCATGAAAATCAATGAAAAGTGTGGACGATACTTATGTATGCGGATACTTAAGTATCCGTAGTCTGGACGGGCTATAACGTATAGCAGCGCTTCACTGGAGACAGGACCTGTTTTAGCATCTCTTTCCAATAATATCACAAACTTTCCGGGATATATTTTACTTATCTTTACAAGCCAAGTACACGGCATATCGCATCCTATTGTGTATCATTCTATTAAGACTTCACGGTCATGACATTGCTAATAGGATTTATTGTTGTAAAGGCGGTGGAATTTTCCATCCTTGTATTGGGGACCAAATATACAACGGCAGAAATCACAATTTCTTTTACAAATAATGAAATTTTCGGACGAATTTATAAGGACTGATAAAATCACCGTCTTGTACAGAAGGAGCTAAGGAATTTTTAGAGAGACATTTTTTCATAGACTGTAAAATGCTTTGTTTTTGTACTCATAAATCTTTCCGTAGAGTATGCAAAATGTTGTGCCCATATAGTACCACCTAGAATTGCGGTTTTAAAAAGATGCTGTTTCTTGTAGGGGATTAATGTAAAACAGTTTCAACTAAATCAGCTGAGCAAGGTTCAAACCAGTCGGTATGATAACTGAGAGTATTGTGCAAAAGATTTCTATGGAAACAAAGAAGAAACAGGAATTTTCATTATGTATTCTACATATGGAAAAGTGAGTTTATAGCAACCTCTTGAAATATATTGCCTCATATCAATTCATTCACAACAGTTACAGGCTAAAGATGTCTCTATAAAATATGCCCTTAGTCATTTATACCGATTTCAATCGTTGTTTCAATTACTCAGATTTCAAAATATTCACAGTTCAGACTTTCACCCCAAACAAATGACAACATTTATTGAGAAACTATTTGTCATTAGCACAATATACGCCAGTTGAATGATAATCAATACACACAACATAGAAAATGATATTTTCCATCTTATCAGTGCAAGTCGAAAATGCATTCCCAACATATTCACAGCCACTATTAATAGCTGCTGCAAGTCAGGAAGTATTATCAGTGTCAGTTTCGAAACATAGGGTCGTTGTGACCATTCAACTATACGGACGTACAATGCATGTTAGTGTAATATATCATGTTTACATCACTCCTAAATTATAAACACATTATCAATTCAGTTCAATATTAAAATATTGATTGTAATGTAATTCGGTAGACTTTCATGGAGAGGAAACAATATTTTGAAATATTTAAAAGAAGACATATTTATATTCGATGCATGATAGTTAATTATTAAACAAGCTATAAAAAGTTCTTTCAGCTTTCCATTATTGATGCAGAACGGCTCATTCGATCCATAAGCAGTTCAAATGAATTGCATACATAACAGGCACGTGCTAAGCAATCGTTTACATGTACCGAGTTCACATTTCTCGTTACACAATACTACTGTTAGCGTTTATACGCTCCAGTGATGAGTAACTGCTATTAGTAAGAGTGAGAAGTCTCAGTTAAACTTTTGTGGGTGCAAAGAAAGAACCATGATTTTTGAAAGAAAACCTCCCAATGAATTTTTTTGTAAAGCAAACACATATAAAAACCATTTCACGAATACGATGAAAATGGTTCCAAGCACAAGTCCGATTATATTTAGCGAAAAATTTCCTCAAGATATGATCCGTCGTCTTAATTATCACATCTTCTCCAGTCACATGACGAACAGATGAAATCGTTCCCCCGCTCCTGTCCTTGTATTTCAATTAGATGGTACGGTTGAATGTGCCGCGAAGCTGATAACATATAGTCTATAGATGGCAGTAAAGCGATAAGCAACTAACTATCATAATTCTCGTCCCCCGAAATAACATTTATATGTCGTGCAAGTTAACTTTACAGTATGTATATATCATGTATCACAAATAAATCTATTTTTTTTTTGTATATTTCCGGACAAGGTCAAGTTCTATGCGGGCACTTTGAACCGGTGGCAACAGATAACTTTTGCTTGCTGTTGAACATGAAATTATGCCTTACTGCTGCATGAGACGATTTGATTGGATTGAATTATCGACCGATTTTTTTTTTCACAGGTGGATGAAAATTATAATTTCAAGAAATAGAATTATTTGTAAAATGAAGTGAAAATTGATAGCTCGTGATTCTATAATATAGATGATTTAGTTATGAATAAAGGGAAAACATGATTTTGTATTAGACTTTACATAGACAAGATATGTGTCAATTACCTACCTTATACTGATCTAAAACAAAATATTCTGCCAATATATCGGTATGACTTAGGCACTGAAGTACAGCGTTCATAAAACACGTATTTCCGTGATTTTTAAGGCCAGTGACGCCAGGCGTTTGATCCGGTGGCCATTGATATCCACCGATTGGTGGCACCCTATCTGGTACGTTTGATGTTGGCGAGTGCTTATTGGGCTGCAATTAGAAAAAATTACAAGTTAGAAATACTATAACAATTCTGATAAACCATAAATAGTATGCTTGTTTTCAAAGTAAGGGCGATAGCCTTCAACGGAATTCGTGAAATGCGTGTGTGCATTTTTTCTAAAATTCACTTGAAATAAACATCCTAAATCATTTCATTGTATCCAGAATCCAAATGTGATACCCAAAACTTAGCTCGAATAGGATATATGATCCGCATTAGTAAATTTTTCTAACGAAATATATCAGACTGCCGGAATATTTACATTAATTAAAATATTTAATTACAAAACATATTCCAAACATAAAAATCAAAGCAAGCATCCAAGGGATGGAAATATGATACATAAGTTTGAAAACACTGCTTTTATAATAGATTTATGATGATAGTGGAAATTCCGTCAAAAATGTTTGCATCTTTTGTCTTGCTGATATTCTGCGGCATAATAGCCAAACAATTTTGGTAAAAAAAATGGCTATGAGCACAAAATTAGTGCAAGCGATTCAATTGAATCCGGTGAACTTTTGAAAAGTTACTAGAGTGCGCGCGGAAAGGAAATAGATTTTAGCACTTGATGCAATATTTAACCTTATTGTATTGCGAATATTGTAGAGATGGGCAAAAGGGCTCAGAGCTTATCACCCATGGCTTTTTTTACAGTGTTACGTCGTATTCAGTACACTGTTCGCTGCACATTTCATCTATGTACTTTCTTCAGGTGGTGCCCTTTAAAAAAAGAGCCATGAATGGTTAGTTATGACCACTTTTACCCATCTCTAGACTATTGTACCGTATAGCTTTAGATGCTTTTATACATTTACAAATTGGGCAATAGATTTTTCTTTCGTTTTTAAGTTCGTTAAGTCATAAATATACAGCTGTCATCATTATATAGAATACCAGATCGAGAGGTGGGGCTGAAGAAGATACACTGCAAACATACCCGTACTCTTTGGCATCATGAGCTGATGAGCTGACAAATGCAGTCAGAGTTGAAGTTTATTTTAAATATCATAATTCTACTAAAATCGATCATGATTTGAATGGCGTTTCGTCCGTTGGAATAATGAGTTGTGGCCACTGCCAAATGTTGGAGATGGCACAATTAGGATGGTAAGCTAGCTAAAATTTTCGAATTTTGTAACATCAAAATTATGAAGATATCACATAATTTATCTGTAATTTTCGTACGGAAAATGCTACAATATTTCAACCAGAAAATTTATTTAGGGTTTTAGAAAACTTTATTTTGAGAATGTAATCAAAAAGTTTATTTGATATTCCAGAATTATTTAGCAGGCGTGGATGAACGAGGGCGGGGATATTAATAAAATTGATTCACGACTAATCCTAAGAGTAAGCCCCTCGTCGTTCAAGCCCGGACTTCATCAAACCCTTTTAGCCACTGAACAGCATAGATTCATTAAAGGCACGCCAAAGGTAACAAACTTATTGTCGTTTACAAACTCCTTCGATTCCTCAATGGACCAGCAAAATCAAGTGGATGTCCTATATACAGACTTTGCCAAAGCTTTCGATTCTGTGAACCATGATAATTTCCTGTCAAAGCTAGCTGGCTTTGGTCTCTCCGATGTATTTTTTTCTTGGTTGCTACGTTTGTGATCGCTCTTGTATTATTACGGTTAACTTTTGCTTTTACAGACCTTTTTTCCTACCTCAGGTGTTTTGCAAGGATCCATTCCTGGCCCTTTATTGCTAGTTTCGTTTATTAACCATCTTCTTTCTCTCTGTATCTTACTCTGTCTTTTGTATGCTGATGATCTCGAAATTTCAGAGTGATTGATTCCGCTAGTGACTATTTCATATTGCAAAAGGATTTGGCTGTTTAAGCTAACTGGTGCGCTGCGAATTCTTTTACTCTGAATGTTGCGAAGTGTCATCAACTGTTCTTCACCTACAAAACACTTTCGCCTCTGCTTTTCCCCTACTCTGTTTTTGACTCCCCTCTCAATGCTGTTGATAGTTTCAAGGACGTTGTTTGACTCTAAGTTGAAGTGCCACCAGCATATATTACACATCAGTACCAAAGACTCTCGGTTTTTCGACTTGATCATTAGATTCTCTAAACCTTTCGTTAGCCTTTCTACCTCTTTATATCTGTTTTCCCTAAAAGTAGACTACGTGCTGGCGAAGAGTGTCCACGATAGTCGCCCGTACCTACAGGTGGAAATAGAGGGGGTAATCATGTAAGGATTGTTAGATGCGGGAGCGAGTCGCACGATCATAGGTGAGAAAGGATGGTCTCTCTTAGCAGGAAAGGGTTTAAGGGGTTAGTCCACTGTTAAACTGCTCCAAATGAACTTTTTTTTAAACAGCTACCAACAAAAAACTATTCAAGATATCGATTTGAAATTTTACATACATCTTTATTGAAGCTAAGAGTTAGCATTTTCATTAGAAAAAATTATTAGAAAACAAAATGGCGGCCGCCCCAATGGATCGCCGCAGCACCGCCGAAAAAAAAAGCAAATTGCGCCTCGTAAATTCCTGGACAAAATAAGCGTCTGCGAACAAATTACCAAAAAGATTTCATTAGTTTTGAGTATAAAGGACTGCACGGGCCTAAATTTAGAACAAAAAAAAATTTTTTGACGATCTGGGAAACATTTTTTTGATTAAAAAGTTTTTTTATTAATTTTTTTGATTCAAAAGTATACCACATTTTTTTTAATCGCTTTAGGGCTCTAAATTTAGGCCCGTGCAGTCCTTTATACTCAAAACTAATGAAATATTTTTGATAATTTGTTCACAGATGCTTATTTTGTCCAGGAATTTACGAGGCGCAATTTGGTTTTTTTTTCAGCGGTGCTGCGGCGATCCATTGGGGCGGCCGCCATTTTATTTTCTAATAATTTTTTCCACTGAAAATGTTAACTTTTAACTTCAATAAAGATGCGTGTAAAATTTCAAATCGATATCTTGAATAGTTTTTTTTTTTGGTAGCTGTTTAAAAAAAAAGTTCATTTGGAGCAGTTTAACAGTGGACTAACCCCTTAACGCTGATCCGGAATGGGATTAGTGAAGTACTACTCGCTAACGGAGAAATGTGCCCAGTAGCGGGAGTGGTGAAGTTGAGTTTCGTTTTGAGCGGGCGTCGTCATGAGCTAGAAGTATAGCGATTCCGTCGGTTCTCCAATAAGGCATTCTCTGGGAACGATTTGGGGTAGTCTTAGATATGAAGGGGCGGCAGTGGGTTTCCGTCGATGGGACAGAGGCGGCGGCTGGTCAAGCCCAACGAAGTCACACCATTTATCTGAGAAAGAGTCAAAGTGCTTGACGGAGCTACTGAAGAAACAATTCAAATTGATGGGTGATGGTCTGGTATTTGAGTTGCTTTCAAATTAGATTTACTGAATTATTATGTTTCTGTTATGTTAATATTATATTTTCAAAAATTTTGAATGTTTGATTTCATAATCTCTTAAAAATCAACCCCTTTACAATTTGGCCACCTGTCAAAGTTGGCCACAAATGCTTGCACCATAGATGGCCAGGTTGCTAATTTGTAGACAAGAAGGGAACCATGATCACAATTAAAAACATTGTTTATTTTATGCATGTTTTAACAAAATGTGAAATAATAATTTTTGTGCCAATATCCATGTAACTGACTGTACTTTCATTTGTTTTATTATATTAAGTGCCACTACATACATAAGAATAACAAGTGGAGCTGCAAGGGAGCCGAAAAGTCTAAAGTAGAAAATGGTATTTCTAAATTTAAGAACGGACAGATAAGTATGCATCCCATAAATTTATATTTCATGATGATGCTATCTTATACAGCAGCGTGTCGTATTTGAATTTATTATCACAGAATACCACGAAATTGCGGTTGCACTAAATTTTAAGCAGAAAGTGTTTACGACATTGTAAAATTTAAGAGTGATTCATTGAGAGGAACAAATCTATGAACAGTTGGTTGCGATTGTCTACAAGATGCATCAGCATCCAGCGCAAAATTTATTTTACAATAACATGCTTTAGAATATGAAACATTTAATGTTAAAAACTGGGTATCTGTCCAAGATTTAGACTGCCTTAACATTTATTGCTGGACAAATCGATAGATTCTGGTCTCTGGCGAAATTTTAAATCAATTTGATATTGCAGCCCATATCTAAAATTCGCATGATACGACACTTAATCGTTAAACAAGCATTGAACTAAATTGGATTTCAATTTTATACAAAATTCAACTAGACATGTGATCTAAGTATTCACTTTTACGACCAGAAAATTTAACATTGAGATTTCATGTTAAACTATTTGAATTCTCGATACACTAATTAAAATTCTCATCACAACAAATATTTTTTTTATCATTAAACAATGAATTATATAATTCAAAATATTTTCGTTCGCTTCTTCACACGATCTATAGATTCTAATCACTTTACGATTTTACTAAAAAAAACAATTGGATCGTGTTCAAGACCATTTTCCATGACCCCATTTCTCTTCCACCCGACAACAATCGCACTATTCAGAAAATTAAACTCTCGAAACAATGAATATATGCATTTGTGATAATTTTAAGGCATTCTAATAGCACGAATATTGTCAGCATATGATCTATTTCCATTTTTCTCAACCTCTCTCATTCGCTTTCGTTGCTTTATGCCGCGTGGGATAGTATCAATGACTTAGTCTGCTCTTTGAGTATGCAACGCTTACATTTTTGGAGACGGAAACAAATTTGTTTATAAACTCCCTGGATAGTGCACTAGTAAAATCAATAGCATCGGCGCTAAGGCAGACAAACTTAAAAAACACTTTTTAGTGATTGTACTCTATTGACGAAGCTCGATTATCGTAAACATTAATTGCTGATATTTTATGGATTTCATTAGTCAATAATAACTTCTGACCTTCTAGGAATGAATTTTACAATAGAAAAAGAAGCAACGAAAAAATGATCGATCACGCGCTAGATACAAGTGTGACTTTTTCACCTTGTGAAATTCTTCAACAGAATGTAATCATCAAATGAAACTAGCTAGGAGGGCGTAGCAATTTTTAGAAACCAGATTTAATTGCATTCGATTATGTTCATATAGACTGAGATAGTAATTTTGGACAACACGAGCAAACATTTCGCGCTGATTACCACGGCGTAATTAGTAATAATTCATACAAATAAGATTAGGCATTCCAATCAATCGAATAGAAACGCGATCCATCGATTCCTATGAACATTAGTATGAACCAACAGCACGTGCGAATTCAAACTACTACAATTTATTTAAATTCCACAATTTCCTGATCTACACAGTCCGACGTCGAAAAGCGTGCAATAATTTTCATCAATTGAAACGGAAAATAAGAAGGCGGAGTAGCCAATGCATTCCAACAATTGCTACCAACCTTACGTAAGATCATAATCTCGCATCAACATTAATTTCATTTTAACTGGCTAGATGTTCCCATTACGAAATTCTTTCTTGTTGTCTTCACTCGACTACACCATGAACTAGTCAGCCGCGTTCGGATCAAACACAGTGCGAATGGACACATTAAGCTCTTCGGGCCAATTTAGCTGGTCGGTATGTAAACTAGTTGCAAACATTCGCAGTTTACTGCCAGGAAATATGGTCAACGGATGATCGACAAGTGCTGAATGGAATTTGCACGGTTACATAGCTTCGATGATGTAGACTAGAAGAGGAAGCGATTGGCAGGGCATTATGCATAAATGATGAATGAATGTAATGGAGAATAATTTACTTCGGGAAAAAGCGGAAGATCACTTAGGAATATCATTATGTTAATCAGTACATTTAATTCTTTGAGGATAACGAACGAAAACTTTACTGGAGAAAGCTTAGCAATCTACTTCACACGATCATGTAAATCAAGCACATGCGACCAGGCCAATCCTGTCGTACTACGTACTATACACCAGTTACGCTACTCCACTGATATACCCGAGCATAATTTCAAGAATCAGGTGACGATGGACCGATCATGGGAGTACTTCAGTGGCATGCAAATTTAAATAAATTCGCTTTCCCGACTAGCGTGTCGTAACTAAATGGTGGCAACCAGTTGCCCTACTCTATTGCCATGAATAGTGTACAGTACGGATGGATCTACGTAAAAATTCATCCTCAAGGTAAAACCAATTGAGATCAATTTGTCGCTTTTGCCGCCGAAGTTAATTCACTGATGGCGTGTCACCCCGCAATACTCTCTCTTTGCATAAGCGACAACCCGAGACCAGCGATAATGATTATGATGAATAGCTAACAGCCCGCGACCATGACTTGAATGTTTTCCAGTAACGTTCACCGGGCGAAAAATAAACTGGAGTAATCTAAATGCATGACGAAATCCTCGCTATATTCGTCCATTTCACCCATTCTGAACAATGTTTAGTTTGGAATAACTTAGGGGAGGGTATGGTGTCCAGCGTCATATGCATTCTAATTGGCATGGTCTGACATAAAGTTTTCCAATCACTGCTCCCGCGAGAATGACAAGACAATAACAGAATCGGCAAGCGGATCTAATTTATTATATCGTTTAATTGGCTCAAAACCCCAGTGACAATAAAGTGTTGGCACTGATTTGAATGTGGAATGATTTTTGACACTTACTCCAATGCTGACCGATGTCACGTGTTGTGCGATTCTCGAGAGGAATTTCCGAAACGAGGAACGTCGCAGGACTCGACTCGCGGCACTTACGATACTTTCACTTCGGTGTGGCTGATTGTATTTCTTGTTGGACCAGCCACCAATTGGCATGCTGTCTGCATCGCCCGTAGAATGCATGCTATCGCGTTCGTTGTTGTTGCTGTTCATTAACTGCTCCTCGGACGATAGTTGGATGTGTTTCTCGGTCACATATTCGCCGTTGCAACTGTCCGGAGCAGTGTCGATCTCATCATTACCCATAGCATCCTTGTTATGAGTTTTGAATTTGCGCGACCATCGGAATGGATTTCGAGGCATGGAGAATGCCCGCCGAACTTTCTTCGAAGACGTGGAGGTCACGGACGCGTGTCTTTCACTAGCTTTATCGGTCACCACATTACTACTAGCTGGTGGTGTTGTCGCGGAAACCGTCATGTTCTCAACCCCGATTTCGACTCTTGTGAAAACGCCACCGTCCCGGCTGTCGGCACTACTCTTACTGATACGATTTTCGCTATTTCCACTTGCGCTGCCGGCGGCCTGAATTTTTCGTTTCGTGTTTTGTCGTTCTCTTTCCGTGCCGCTTCCTAAACTCATTACGACGCCACGGCCAGTTCGATATTCGTATTTTGACGTTTAAACGTAAATTTCTTGACCACAATTCTGCAGCAAATGCGTCAGCACATCAATTGAACGTAATTTATGAAATTGCCGTGAGAAACTACGATAAAAATCGGCTCGGAATCACGCGCGACGCGACCTCGTCTTCGAACAGAACGCGATTTGTCAAACATACGCCATGTTGTTAGATGTGGTGAAATAGTTTGCTGTAAAGATAGCATCGATTCAGATACTGACGTCTATCGTGGTGAAACCAAAGAATAATATTGACTACTTATTGGCGTCAGAGCAACCGAAGAATTTCGAAATACCGTTACATGAATGGTGATAATCCAAATAAATAAAAAATGTTCATTGTACTACAATGTTCTGAATGGAACAGACTAATAAAAGTATTGATTAATGCTATGAAATAAAATAAATGGGTTATAAATTCTGATACAAACTGTTAAACAAAATGCATGTACAATGCTTATAGAAACACGATCTAACGGAAGAAGAAATAATATAAGAATTATGAAGAAATGGTTTCAAAATAGATTAGGTCTTAGATAAACTGCTACATTTAGTTATGGTACTCAATTTCATCGGGCTACTGTTTATTATTCGAAAAAAATATATTCCATAAACTATATTTTGCTCTGACTGGTTCGGTAGCCATGACATTTTTTTGAACGAAATCAGTAAATGTAGTGCGTTATATATTAAGGCGATCGAAATATAATATAATATAATTTATTGCAGCTATTCATTTTACAAACATGATACAAATATTCAATATGAGACATACATAGCTCGCTCCTCGCAAAAGTAAGAGTACTTGTGCGCGAGTGCGGGGACCTAATACGAACTACTGCATTCAAATATATGAGAAGCTGTGATCAACTATAATAAACGTTTACATAAAATTCAAATTAAAATTAAAATTCAAAATAAAAAAAAAACAATATAAGCTTGAATTAAAAACTAAGAAATAAAAACTAAAATTGGACAAACGGAAAATGCATTATATCGAAAAGCTGACAAAGGGAGAAGATAGCATAAAAAGTGTAAGGCGAAACGAAAACATTAAGACTAGAATGAATACTTTAATTCTTAATGGTTTAAAAGTTAAACACAGAATCGAAGCATTGGCTTCCACTTTGAACAAACCGTTTTAAAATTGACTTGAAATTAAGATCATTTAGCGAAAGTTTTATCTCTTGGGGGAGTTTGTTGTACAGTTTAGGTCCTAAGACACTTAGGTGCCTCGCGGTTTTAGATTTTCTACATCGAGTTGTTAAGATGGGAATTGTCAATTGCCTTCTTGTTCGGTAGCCGGTAGTATGGATATTGAAATGGCTGACGTTCAGGTACATAAATTTTAAAGCCGCATATAAGTAAAGCTGACGAATATTCATTACACAAAATTCCTCGTATGCTTTAGTTGTTGATGAGAATATTGATTTTTTCAAACATATCTTAACAATTTTACTCTGCAAACTTTGTAGAGGGGCAGTATGGGATGAAAGCGCTGCACCCCAAACAATGATAGCGTACTGGATGACAATCTGAGCGATTGCAAAATAAACTAGCTTTATTGTGTTAAGATTGGTGTTATATCTAAGCCTCATAAACGCATAAAGTGTTCGACGTACCTTACGTATGATATTTTGTATGTGGCTTTTCCAGCTGAGATCTTCGTCAATTATAACGCCTAAATAATTTATTTCTTTGAGCTGCTTTATCTTAGCATTATTTATCGAAATATTTAAATTCAGATCACTCAAATTATTTTTGGACCCGAATGCTAAAAAACAAGTTTTTTCGATGTTTAACACAAGTTTATTTGCGCTTAGCCAGTTGTAAATTGTTTGACAGCCTTTATTTGCTTGAAAGAAGACCCTATTCCAAGCACTACCCCTAAAGATTAAAACAGTGTCATCCGCGTATGCAATTATCTGGCCATTAAAGTCTGGATTATTCAAATGTAGGTTACAAAGATCATTTATGTATAAGTTGAAAAGAATTGGGCCAAGGTAAATGCTAGGTATTAAAAACAACAATAAAAGTTGAGGGCACATGTCCAGGACACAAAACATTTGCGAAATGGGATTGTTACCAGTTTACAATTGGAAGTATTACTGACGAGACTGGGAGTATAAACCTAAGAATTTTGCAAAAAAGCAATTTCAAGATGAAATATAATGGATATTTTCACTAGTGGAACTTCGGTTTACATGAAAAGTAATATCGACCATTCTTTGCTTACACGTACACCTTGCACTTAGAACAAATTACATAGTTATTTTTTTCTGAATCAAGTCCTGCCAGATACTGGCTTATGCAGATGATATAGACATAATTGGAAGATCAGAACTAGCTGTACGAAAATCCTTCATCCAGATCGAGCGAGCGGCACAAAAACTGGGGCTGCACATAAATGGAGGAAAGACTAAGTACATGGTGGCACCATCTGCAGGAAGAACACCTAGAGTTGGTCAAACCTTCAGGGTAGTTGAGCATGAATTTGAAGTGGTGCTATCTTTCAGCTACTGTGGGTCAATCGTAGAAGCCGATAACAACATTGAGGAAGAAATACGCCGGCGGCTGCTCAAATCCAACAAAGCCAACTACAGCCTGTCAAGACCCTTAAAATTCCGAAATCTGACCCGAACATTAAAGCTCTGGCTGTATAAGAGTGCCTGTCAGTACTCACGTATGGATCCGAGACTTGGGTGCTCAGCAAAAGGCACTCTGACCTCTTAGCCGCGTTTGAGAGCAAAGTCTTGAGGAGAATCGTTGGCCCGATATGTCAATAAGGGCGATTCCGGAGACGCTACAACCAGATATAATTACGAAAATAAAGCTCGGTAGACTCCGGTGGGCAGGACACATAGCTCAATGAGCGAAGAGGATCCTGCTCGTAAAACCCTAAAGCGTGGGAGACCTTGCCTACGCTGGAGAGATGGCGTTGATCAGGACGCTCGGAATTTAGGGGTGCCCAATTGGATGACATCGGCTCGCGATCGAGACCGATAGAAAAAACTGTTGACGAGCCCGACCGGAATTCGACTTCTCGAGCATGGGGGTAACAAGTGTGATTTACAACCATCAACGTGGCAAAAAATTTTAGAATAAAAGAATAAAACAGAAATTATTGAAAATATTTACTCATTTTCATTTGGCATCAATTTCGCTGCAACAGTATTTGTAACGAGGCTGTGCACATTAAAATGGGATAAAAAGAAAAAACTTTCTGAATTAGTATAGTAAAGCTCTTCTATATAAATTTGATGCGATTGCAGTAACTATCTTTTTTATTATCGCTATTGAAAAGCTTCATTCATGATTATTAATAATACGCCTGTATCAATAATTCGCCCAGTCTTATCGCGGCACTGCAACTTGGCTGACCCCGAAGCTAAGTCATCAGAATCGGTCACTATGGTTAAAAGGTTTTTTTTTCGCCGGTACAATAAAAACAAAGTAATTCAATTTGTTTGTAATTCTTTTTTTTTGTCAAAAATATTTATGACCGTCGATTTGATGCTTGAATTCTCATAAAATTGGAAGTGCGCGTTTATTTATTGTATAAACAATTTCGATATCTAATCGTGATCGTCTGTAGTATTACAATCAAGTAACGGAATTTATTAACGGATTTATATTGCTTTTACTCCAATAGGGCTTATCACTTTCTCAGGAACCAGTTATTAACGGAATCTCCTATATAATTAATCACTTTTGACGAATTATTCAATTTGGCATTATCATCGATCATTACGGAATATCCGTACATATTTGATAAGCCGACAGTCTATTGTTTTTGAATGAAATATTCATGGAACGGTTAAAGGAAAATATGTACTTTAAAGAAAAAAATATCAACTTGAAGCATCATTTCACAAAATATTCGAATTCTGCATATCACGTTGTCGCTTCCACTGATAACGATATTAGATTAATATGAATAAGATAAAACTCGCGTTGATAGAGCGTGTTTAATAAGTGATACGAATTGTATTGTGCTTAATCAAATTTAGTGCAGCCGTTAAACAGACAAGAAGACGAGATTTGTTACTATATACTCGTGCGTGCAATCTATTGATGGCTGCTAGATGTATGTAAAGTGATTTAAGGTATATTTCATGTTGTTAGTACAGATGAAGTGATGAGTGTTGTGCTGTAATCGTTGTGAAATATATGTGTAATTCGTTCTCCTCTGATATGGCAAATTACATGGAGGAAAAGTGCTTCCAGGTGGCATTGTAGTATTTCCAGGATTAATACATTGAACAAAAGAAATCAAAACTTCGTTTCCCAGCGAAAGAAAACGACATATCTATAAATCAAAATACTCATACTCAAAAGTATTTGGGATAAATATCGAAAAGTGAATTAATGAACTCCAGATTTTCTCTTAATAGTCAAGTAAGTATGGTCAGGTGATTTTTTTTGTAAAAGAAACTGAACGCAATCCAACTCATTTACTGATACAGCTCAAGTGATCGTGATACTTATACATGAAAATTAAACAAGTGATTTACTCCTTGAAATATTTTAGACATAAAATTAATTTTTATAATATTATGGAATCGTATGGAATTACTAAAAAATTTTAAAGAAAGGTGACTATTTTATAGCTGGCGCGTTTTTAGTAATCACAATTGATAAATCATTCACACGATAGGTTATCTGATACTATTTATTTGGCAAATAAAAGAGACTGATACTTATGAGGCTGAAAGTAAATTGTTGATGGCATTATCACAGAATGGCATTGTAACTATGTTCTACTTAAGATTAACAGTATAATTGAATGGTTTAAAACATGTACTGCAAGGATCGAAAGCCCTTGTTAATCGTTTAGGGTGAAATGGAGGTATTTTGGCGGAGTAATTGGAGTCAAAGTTGTTTCATCTTTTGCGGATATGAAAATTTGAGACCAACGAGAATGAAAAGGATGACACCCAACAACTCACCGTTTTCTAATGGTACTCATGAGCTAGTGTGATTTCCGAACAGAAAACAGATGCACCCAAGATATGGTAGCTAAATGTGGAATCGATGAAAACAATTTTTTCAAACCCGTGGCAAGTAACAGCTCGACAAAGGCAGCTTTGTTGACTAATGACACCCAAAAATAAGTAAGATAAACAATTAATATTAAGTACTTTTGTTTTCTTTATTAAATCTGCCTTATTCCCATAAGCTGCGTATACAAAATCGGATTAAAAAAGGAGTTCGATAGAAATAGTATGATGCAAATGAGTAGATAATCCGTTTGCATTCGTGTGTTTCTTACTTCAATCCTGGTTTTGTACGCGGTTATAGTGAGCAAATAATCAAGCAAATACATCGTTTCTACGACTTAAATATAAAAATGCCATTACGGTAAATGTGGGAGCAATACTCGGCGGTACTACTAATGAACTTGATGCCGTATTTGTCTCACCCAAATTAATGGCTCGCCTGTTTCGCATTTAAGTTGCGCACAATGTAAACAACAAGATCAAGCCAATTGTCTCGGGAAACATTCTTTGGAAGCTGTTTCGTGCAATGTAAACGCACGCTAGGAAGTACACGCGAAAACTAAGCTAAGCTAAACCAAGTTAAACCAAACTAGCAGAGTCTGATTACAGTCTATCCCACTCAAAACTCTTTACACCGCCTCCACTTGATACTTGGTTTTCATGCTAGCTATTTAATTGGGTGTTTTGGAACGAATTTTGCATCCCGCATATATTTTAGCGGCCTGCCGCAACTGCTGAAAATCTGCTTAAGAGTAGCATGCAAGGTTAACATTCTGTTATGTTTCGCTTAAGTCAATGTTAGGATGCCTCCTGTTTCTGAAGAGATTTATTTTCTGGAAAATAGCAATGTATGAAAAGAAAAAAATCAAGTGTGAGTTTTGTTATTGAAGAATGCTTAGTGTTTGTTATTGTAGCAAGAAGATGGGGATGTATGTCAATAAAATAGAAAACATAAGGTTTTCAATTGATTTCATGTTTTATGTAGGCAAGTGTGGTTATTAAATACGATTAAATTTTTAATGTAAAAACCGTTTTTCGAAAGTGTTTTTTTTTTTTACTGAGAAGTGAACTGTTTTGATCGTACTGGAGAGACTAAAATGATATAAATAAAAAGGATGGTTCAGCAAATCATCTCCCTATAGATAACATTATTCGCAGAAATAAACATTGTTTTTAAGAAAAAATATATGATGAAAGGAAAACTGGACAAATTAATAATCGTGGTTCACTTGTGAAGTGCGTAATGAACAGTTTTTCCAGCATGCGTTTTAATTTTGAAAACTAGTGATCCACTTAGTACGACGGGATAAGATAATTTAATTTGGCTAAATTCGATTACGTGTTCTCCATAGCAGTTAGACGATTTTACCGGTAGATGTTTGGCTGGAATGATTGTGTTTTTGTGGTCGTGTATTTGTTTTAGGGGTAGTATTTTGTTTGTTTGTTTTTCTTCAGTGTGCTATCTCCTTGTGCATTTCTTATATATTTTTGTGCGTTTTTCTTCAATGTTTGGCCACTGCTACTAACTATTCGCCCTCTGTTGGTAACATTTCCCTCAAGCCGAGTTTTATCGATGATTCTTGCCTGATAGCTAGTCTAACCAAACTGTGTACCTAAAGAGGAGGGTCATGAGACCTCCGACAGCAGAGTGTCCAGACTTGCCAGTTCGTCTACAACACAGTTGCCCCAAATCTCGCTATGTCTGGCTCTCTAAATCAATTGCACAGCCAAATTTATCGACATCTCACCAGCAGTTTCGGACACTGCACAAGGGCCAACAGAGAAATTTATAGCCGCTTCATTATCTGTGAAAATATTAATATTCACATCCAATATTTGATTACACAGAAAGCAGTTGATTACGCGAAATACAATTACCACCTCCACCTGAAAGACTCTTCCATTATCCAGGAGACGAAGGAATAGCCTCAGATTTAGTTCATCCGAGTATAACCACCTGCCGACTTTATTGTTCCGCCTTGAGTCATCTGTTTACGCATGAAAGAGCCCACTTAAGAAAGTAAGACCAATATTCCATTCATCTCTACCAGCAATGCGGATTGTAAACGCTAAGTCGATAGAGTCAATGTCAATTGGAGCAGGAACTCCATCAGATAAAATTCTAACGTGGCCAAATTCTGTTCTAGGTCAAGGCAAAATGCAATGAGCTTCACACTACCCTATAAAGTAGTACAAGCTCATTCAGAGCGGTAAAAAGCCAAACAAAAATGCAAGGCTGCAAAACCCAAATCGCTCCTATGGATCTTTTGTAGCAGTAAAGTACATCAAAAGTCTTCCATGCTCATTCTGCTGCATTTTTGCTCCATAGTAATTTTGAGTTAAGGATTAGTCCCAAATATTGATTTAGTCTCCTCAGAAGAGCATTTACAGTCATATTCTGCAGCTGGGGAGAGAAGACACCCCCTTGATGTGTCCCCGTGTTGACACCTTGACGCAAGTGAAAATTCCCCAAAAGAAGATGATGTCACTCTGTTCTTAAAGGGCTTTTCGATCAAAGCTATTTTGGAGCCTTTATTCCTTAAGAAGTAATTTTACGAAATTCCTTCCAGTAATTTTAATTCCAAAATAGGGCTATCTAATTGGGTTTGTGAATATTTATCGTCTTTAATTATTATTTTTAATTCAGAAATAAATTTATCAAAATCAAAATGAACTTTATTTGAATTGTATACTAACAAATGTCCGGAGAAGCGAAAAAAAAGTCTTAACATATTTTTACGCATCATCGATTTTATCTAAATTAGACGTACGTTAAGCGAGTGCTGACTCTATATATTGGGTAGTTGCATTGAAATTGTCGGTTTTGTATATTATTTTTTTCGACGAGTTCATGTGGAATCCACTTATCATGACGTCATTACTTCCATAGACGTCCAAGATGGCGACTAATGGTGCTTTTGCCAACCTAGAACTTCATTCTCAAATCGTGAAAAGTTTCACTTTTAAATTTCTACTATGCCGGTAGGAAGAGACAAAAGTATCCAAGATGCCACTCCAGGATGGTTTGGACACAAAAGTGTCACATATCCTACGGGCAGCTAATCCTGTATTTGCCTCTGATTTGTGCTCGTAAAAGAGAGCATACCTTACTTTGACAACTTTACTGACTGTTTTTACATTTCAATATTTAAATTAAACGCAAGATTTTAATGATTTCAGACACCTCTATTCGGAAAGGTACGCGGATGCCCGGAATATGACCTGAAGTGCTGGAATAAAGAGTTACACAGCTAAGTCGATACTTTCAATGCAACCACCAAATAAATTTGTTATTATTTTTTTTTTAGTAAAACTTATTATCCATGTGAGCTTTTATGCATAAATCTAAGTATCCATTAATATCTGTTAGAAGTCTCTTTTCAGATAACAATTGTGTTCTATTATCTGTATCTATAGCCAAATATCTGCAATATTCGACGTGAAACAATCTTAGTAAATTAAGCTTAAGCTAAGCTAGAGAACTTATTACAATGTTTTATTAATATAACCAATCAACTTAGAAAAATGCTTTTGTTATAAATGTTTCTCTAAGCTGATTAGATTGGTCTATCAATAATAACATGTGCCAATTGTTATGCATATACAAGTAAACGGCTGCAATTAAAATAGTCAACACTGATAACGAATTTTACAATAACACAAACTAAAATCTTCTATAAGTAGTGGACATATTTGCCACACACTGCTAAATGCGTCTATGCATGGACAATGACTTATAATAACTTATTATAGTTCATGTCTACCATAGTGAATAATAAAAAAAGCTGATAATAATTATTAAATTTATTTTGAAAGTTAAAATATATGTTGAACATATTTATTTAAATATTTTTCCAGGTAAAACAAGTTACTAAATGCCAAGCACGATATTTCTTACTTCTCATATAATAATTGAGATTTTCGAATAGAGCTAATATTATTAGTAATCTAAGAAAAAACGATGAGTAAAGCCAAGGAGGCTAAAGTACCTGACGGTGGTTGGGGATGGGCCGTTGTGGCTGGAGTAGCTCTGATGAATGTATGTATTAACGTTAATATGACTTCAAAACTATATTAAAATAGGATTATTCTTTTTTCTAGTCCTTCAACCAATCTATTTTATCTGTTTTTGGACTCTTATTCGGGGAACATTTACAGAACATGGGAGAAGGGACAACAGGTGCCGCTTTAGTATCGAATTTAAATAGTTTAGCTTTGAATTTATCAGGTGAGTTTGGACTATTTCGCAAACTGGTTTTTAAAATGAGATTTTAGTGACTTCTATTAACCCTTCAGTAGACGTTTCTTATTGACAGTTCTCAAAAGTCGATAATCAAAAATCAATATCTTAGCTAATTCAAGGAAGTAAAAATATTGTCGCATACGACATTGCGACCTGATCTTTGGAGTCCGCAACAAGTTCCTTCACAACCCGTTCAACTTGGTTGATCTCACGTTGCCTAATACAGTCGCACCGGTATATATCTGACCTTTTGGAGGATAAGATGGGTGGGCATTACATACCCACTAAATTTTGGTTTCACATTTGGCATGCTTCGATGGGATATATTGAGTAAAACGCGTTCGACCTCTTAATGGAAATAATTGTTCATCAACGCTTAGGTCAATACTAGGTGAATAGCACGATTTCTTTGTGCTCTTGTGTTCCCATCTTCAAATTAAATAAATCTTCATATTGACTGGGCTCGCCGTAGACCCATAGCAGCTCGATAAAACGAGTGTAAATCTTCTTTCGATAGATCTATTATGTGTTCATGATTTGAACGACTCACTTCTACGAAGATAAAGATATCTAGATAAGTATTAATTCTACTTCATAAACTGGCTTCCAAGAACATAGTGTGTTTTTTGGCTTTGCTTCGTTCCAATTTTTGGAAAATTTTCTTGCATTCCTATTCCGGTAGTGATAAACAACTCAAGAGTGTCGATGATTATTGAGTTTTTTGTTTGTTTTTGCAGTCAATAAATAAATAAATATTCACGCAAACACATCCAGTAACAACAATTAACACAAACTGTATCACATGAGAGAAGCGAAGCAAAATGTGCATCATTCGATACAAAATTCATACAAAGCATATTGCTAAACTGGGTATGTCGGGTGTTCATAATTGGGTTACTTACTTGAGTGTTTACACAAGGGTTAAGGCAGTTCATAAATTTTTTTTCTACTTTTAGGCGTTATTTAAATGCAACATATCAATTTCATGCCCCTAATTTCTAATTTACTGTATATTTACTACTAAACAAATTTGATTCACCATTAAGTACTTTTTAATATATCGTCCGAAACCTTTGAATTTCAGGTTTATTCATTGGACCCGCAATTAAAACATTTGCGCCTAGACGAGTAGCCTTTGCAGGCTGTTGCCTAACTTCTTTTGGCCTACTTATGTGTTCAATATCTACTCGACTCTGGCACGTCATTTTGTCATACAGTGTTATTGTATGTTGCATTTAATCACGAAACTGAAAGCAATTCTTACTTTATCCAATTATATTACACCAGGTAGGATTAGGTCTTGGATTAATCGCACCGTCTTCCTTCATGGCCATTAATTCATACTTCAAAGAAAAGCGAGGTAGAGCTGTTGGTGCTGCAATGGCTGGAACTGGTGTAGGACAAATGCTTTTACCACATATCGTTCGCTACTTATTAGATTATTATGGATTCCGGATGACAACAGTAGTTTTAGGATCACTTGCTTTACACGGCGTAAGAATTATGCCTTACTTTTTACGTTTAACCAGTACTAATAAATTTTAGCTTGTTGGCGCTTCGTTATTCCGGCCACTGAACCCACCAACTAGACGAAGAAAACGAAACATCAAGGGAGTTAAATTGCTTTTGGAAAAGCATGAGCATTCCGAGAAAGTTCCTACCAATGAAGTATCGTGTGATACTGATCCTATGAAAAATATACTTCCGCGCTGTAAGCGGCAATCCCTTGATGATCATGAAATAACACTTATTGAAAATCCTGAGAGAAGGCATCATCGAAACAAATCCGAGGGAATATGCCTGAAAATATTGCGTCACGTAGCCAGTGCTATGGACTTGAAACTACTAAAAGATCCCACTTTCGTTAGTTTGTGTATAGGTATTGGCTTGGTCTACACTGCAACGATAAACTTTGCAATGCTGTTCCCATACTTTCTGCAGGTAAATACATAGTTTTGTCACCTTATTGTGGCGCTCACCATCAAGTCCTAATTCAGTTTTCAGCGAATCTTTCACGAGGCGATACGGCCATTTGTATGTCAGTCTTAGCTGGTGCTGATATTATATGTCGAATAGGCTTTCCGATGATAACGGACAGACTGAAAATATCTTATCGGTTGGTATTCCTATTTGGAGCTATCGGAATGCTAATTGGACGTGGAAGTAATTCAAGTTTTATGAGTGAATACGAACTACCTGTTTATGACAAACTATTTTTCAGCTCTGGCCGAAACCAGTAATTTCTACATATTGCTCGTTCTATCGGCTGTTTGTGGAGGTTTCAAATCAGCAACAGTTGTCAACAACAACCTAGCGATTTCAGAATATTGTTCGACTGAAACACTTGCTGGAGCACTAGGTTTGAATATGATTACAAAGGGAATCTTTGCCATAACGATTGGCCAGTTTCTGGGATGGATTCGCGACTATAGCGGAAGTTATGCATTATCACTACATGCGCAAGATGCGCTTATAGTCATTGTTATGGTAATGTGGATACCAGAGCTGGTCTACAAATATTTTAAGAATTATAAAAATGTTGACAGTAAGAGAGCGAACAGTATTTCGTCGTCGTAATATTTATTTTTAGCTAACTAAATCGATGCCAGAAGACGGTATGAAATAATTATTGTGATATTATGAAATATTGTGTGATTACGTATTTATGAATGTTTCGAAATGAACGAACACGTAAGATGTTTGATTTTACATTTAAAAACAACTTTATTGTAAATATATTAGGATTAAGTCTAATATAGAATAAATTATTTCAAGAATCCAAAGATTTCCTTTTTTCCATGCTTTCCAAATCGTTCTTCTTCATATTTTAGCGCTTTTAATAGCTGTTCATCTAGTTTTTCGGCAGCCGATAGCCCAAGACTTACACTACTTTCCAGCGTTTCTTGGTGGAATGAGCCAACGCCGCACATATGCATGTTTGTAAGAAAGCCTTTGAAGGGAAGAAAATTTTATCATGTTGCGTGTTGTTAGCGACAGTCAAAATTAATTTAAGGGTTTAGAAAATAGAGTGAAGTTTTTAAATTCCGGCGTAAGATATTTTCAAGTAAAAGTTATAGTTCTGTTCGACAGAAAAGAAAATTTAACAATCTGGGTCTAGTGATTTTAGATCTTTTCTTGCACACAATCGAGTGCGCAGTTTGTCGCAAAAATAGCAGAAAAGCCAAACAAGTAGATGACTATCATAGCGTTTAACTTTGCGAGACCAGCTCTTAGGTGAAATGTTTGTTTTGCAGCCAATAAGGGCTAAACGCCAACGTTCTTGAAAGCTAGTAGGCGATATGAATTAGACCTTACGTTAGCTTTAAACAGTGCAGTGCCCCTAGTGAAGAAGTGGAATATCTTAATAGGGCCTCCGGTTTCTGATCATAGACACATCACATTTGAACTAGCAAAATATAGCGTGAAAGTATAGGCAACCAAAGTTCATGGGCTGGGAAGGCGATCGAAACTGCCGTAGAGCGAGACTTCGTGGCCTGTCACCAGAATCACCCTCGAATCCTACCATGACAACTGTCCTGAAAATAGGCTAATGCCCACAAAACGAGGGTGCCATGGTTGAGAAGACAACTAAAAAAGCTCAAAAGAGCCACGAGAACAGAGTTCAACAGTGCCAAAAGCACATCGAACTAGAAGGTCTATAAAAAGAAACGATCAGAAAGCAACAAAAAGCTGAGGAAATCAAAACGAAAGGCCTACAGCCTCCCTCTGTGAGAGTCGCAACCACATCCTGAACCCTGAAAGGATACAGAAAGCTCTGTTCAGAAGCCACAGGGGATATATCGGACTACTTCGAGCCTCTTGGATTCAAAGGGAGGAACGACTAACTTTGGGGATAAACTGGAACCATGCTCAAAACACACATCCAAGGTGCTCAATTAGCAATCATAATGTGGATGGGGAAGAAGACGAACGCCCTGATTGGACCGTTTACTCACCACTGATTAAACAAATCACCTCGTATAAAAAGGTTGAATGGACAGTAAACTAATCCCAGGACAACTCTTGTAGGGTCTAGTGTGTAATGATTGCTTCGACGACTCACTTCCTCTTTGATTAACTCAAGTCATTTCAAAGCTAGGTGAATTCAAAGCTCGGTGCGCAGTCTCCTGCCCGAATCGGGATTCGAGCCAAGGTGAATGGGCAATAAACTCCTTCAAACCCTGTCAATCACCAGGACCAGACAGGATAATCATAGGAGAAACTGAAAAGCGTCCTGGTACTGGTTTAAAGTGAGCTTTAAACTCAACTACATACCAGAATCGTGGAGGCTGGCGTGGGTGGTGGTCATCCCCAAGGATGGCAACAAACTGGCAAAATTTTCAAAATCAAAAAAAGTCCACCTAAAGGTTGTAAAACAGGTGAGTAAAGTACTGAGAAACGAAGTATATTCGCGGCGCTGGGGACAGCAAAGCTGAGGGCGAACATTAGGAGGGAATGTCCGCAGGGAGGGGTATTATTAGCCTTGCTAAGGTCCCTACTGGACAATCGTCTTGAGACACTCAACAAGAAATTAACTGGATACGCGGACGACATAACGGTATAAGAGACGAGACTCAAGTTTGAATACTTTGAGATCCAGAATGCAAAAGGCCTTAAATGAAACATCACAATGCTGCCAGGAGAGTTTATCCATAAATCTTCAAAATGCCAACATAGTTTCATGTACCAAGAAAAGAAAAATTGAGATAGGCGTTCTGAAAATTAGGGACATAAAGGTACGTCTAGAGGTGGAAGTAAAATATATAGGAATCCATTTGGGTGGGAAACTCACCTGGGACAGCCATCTAAACAAAACGACACATGGCCACTAAAGTACTTTTGGCGATATAGCAAATGCTTGGACGCAATTGACGAATATCTCCAAGGCAGACACTCTGTGTAAACAAATAAATAATGTGACCTATGAAGAAAACCACACATAAAATTGGCCTGCCTGCTGATTATAGCAGCAATGAGCTCCATTTCAATGGCAGGGATTGAGGCCCTTCTAAACCTTGAACCATTACACCTGTGAAACAGGCGATAAGCCTACAACTGGCCTGGAGGAGACCATCTCAATATCTTGGAGGACTTCAGGCTCATAATGTATGAATAAATGAAATGTTGAATTTCAGCAATGAAATAAAGACTAGGTAAACTTCCGAGAATAGGTTCAGGGTTACAATACCATCAAGAAACAATGTGGATCGGGTTAATATGACCCCTAGCACTACTAGCACGCCCCCTCTTAAGAAGGAGCGCAAATCTGGTATCCGAACGGCAGGATGCTGTCAAGGACCAGCGAGACAAAGTTTACAGCTGCTTTTTTCTCAATCTGGGAAATTAGAAAAGTCCCGTCTGGGGGATATATCCAAGTTCAGAGAGAGTCGGAATATCCTATCGGACATAACGCTGAGGAGGTATAATAGATCCAGGAGGTCAGAGTGCTAGGGGCTTCATTAGAGACTATAATTAAGGAAACTCACCCAATTATTTTAATTTTAAGATAACATTGAAAATAAGCTGTTTTCCTTCAATATTTCTTTCATATATGCACTCCGCAGAGAGACAAAGCTTAATTTCAGATTTCCAGATGGACCCAAAATTAGAATAATCATTCGTGAAAGTAAAATATTTGTAAATTGTAATTTTTGCCCATCAAACACAGTGATATGATAAATAAACATTCCTAACTAACGATATTAATTGAGAAAATTCTAAACGTTCATTGTGTTACGCTTTGACTTGATACAACAAAAAGTTATTGTTTCCCAACATATTCCCCACCCACAAAATATCAACTAAACGTAATCTAACCACCTGCTGAACATAGAAAACAATCAATCGTACACCCAAATTAATATGTTTACTCACTTTTCCCATCGCGTTGTGATACACCAACAACGACACTCGCTGCACTACATTGTTCTTCCTCTGCTGATGGATCGACGACGCATGAATCGCCGATTTTGCATACAGTCACTAGTATCGGAATTTGATTGATTTCAATACGATTACAATCGTATGGATCGTCTGATAACGAAAGGTCAACGTTTCCGCCATCCATTAGAGCGGCAGTCACGCGTGGAATTTTTGTATTGAATATTGCGGCTTTCACAGCCAACGAAACAGCATCGAACAGATTTCCGCCGCATTCCAAAATCTACATCATATGATCGAATTGTGATTGAAATTAATCTATTTTAATTATACCAGTATATCGACGTATAGTTTCCAGCACTGCTGCCCAGGTAGAATGCACAATTTTCTCAGGTCGAAGGCTTGTCCTGATTGATAAGCCTTCGCTAGTGTATCTGAAATTTCTTGCGCCAGTTCCTCACCACCTCGTCCTTCAAACTGTGGAGTTGCATTTGCTGAACTAGATTAAAGTAAATTACTAAATTATTGTTTGCGTTTGCAATCCTATTTATGTTTACCAGTCTATGAAGAATTCGATTTTACCGATGTGTATGTTATAGGGGCTCGGGACATCAATTTCTGTTTTGATTCCGACTAAGATGTCTGTGTTTGCAAGACGTAATCGAGCAGACCCGCTTGCATGACTTACAATGCCAGTTTCCAATTCCATCGGTCGATAGTCACAACGTGCTCTACCATCACAACGGAAGTCGTCCTGCCAATTGTAAGAAATTCGAAACTTGCCTTACATCGATTTTTTATAACTACCTTTTTTTTTATAAAATATAAAAACATTGAGTTCAGTACGTCTGTTATAAATTAATTATTCAGTCGTTAACGGATTTTATAAGGATTTCCTATGCGAATAAAGTAGCTGGTTTAGAGACAAAAAAAAATTTTAATGAGTAGCAAAGTGGTTCGTGACAAGGCGATATCGCGATACATCAAATGTTGTACCCTTATTAAAGTTCCGCTGATTAATATAAAAAAGGAAACAGCTTTAATTGGAATTCTATTATCCAAAGGAATTTTATATCCTCAAGACTAGATATATGCGTAAAATTAATAACAGGCATGTACACGCGTGTGCCCCCGATTACAGCAAAGCGGTAGGACCAAGATGCCGCCAAAACAAAAAAAATTTAGTCGACAGGCTCAGCAAGGATGAACTGACTACGAATTGGTGATAAGAGGGCAGCCAACAGGGAAAATGGAAGCCATGAGAGAGATGCTTTGAGTGATGTTGAGAGCAGAAGCATCAACAAACTCGTCTCTGGTAGCAGTGAAGGATTATCCATATAATTTGGAGGAGGATCTTGATGCAGTCAAAGAAAAGTTAGGGAAAATTTAGGCCCTGGTTGCAGCCTTTACTGGGAACCCACAAACCTCAGAGTTGCTAAAAATACAGACTAAGATCGATTTTGGAATTCATCAGATGAGGAACACCTCGTCAGAGCCGGAGGATATGGGCGAGGATGCTAGTAAGCAATTAATCATGGCCATGGGTAAGTTCTTAGTAAAGGCAGAGGGCGAGGATGAAGATGGGGAGCAGGAACTGGGACGTGCGAGAGCAGGAACTGGGTTGTGCGAGAGCAGGAACCGGGTCGTGCGAGAGCAGGAACTGGGTCGTGCGAGAGCAGGAACTGGGTCGTGCGAGAGCAGGAACTGGGTCGTGCGAGAGCAGGAACTGGGTCGTGCGAGAGCAGGAACTGGGTCGTGCGAGAGCAGGAACTGGGTCGTGCGAGAGCAGGAACTGGGTCGTGCGAGAGCAGGAACTGGGTCGTGCGAGAGCAGGAACTGGGTCGTGCGAGAGCAGGAACTGGGTCGTGCGAGAGCAGGAACTGGGTCGTGCGAGAGCAGGAACTGGGTCGTGCGAGAGCAGGAACTGGGTCGTGCGAGAGCAGGAACTGGGTCGTGCGAGAGCAGGAACTGGGTCGTGCGAGAGCAGGAACTGGGTCGTGCGAGAGCAGGAACTGGGTCGTGCGAGAGCAGGAACTGGGTCGTGCGAGAGCAGGAACTGGGTCGTGCGAGAGCAGGAACTGGGTCGTGCGAGAGCAGGAACTGGGTCGTGCGAGAGCAGGAACTGGGTCGTGTGAGAGCAGGAACTGGATCGTGGGAGATGCAGCGAGAGAGGAGTAGTCATAGGAGCAGGAAGTGAGGCGGAACCGTTGGTGGTTAGTATACACGAACCAATTCGGGGGGTATACGACTTGGATAACCACCTGTTTTCGACTCCTCGTGCAACGTCAGTGATCGGAAAAGGGCAGAAGGTGTCAAAATTGGGACTACGGTTCAGTGGTGACTGTAGCTCCCCGAGTTCTTTCCTCGTGTACATCGAAGAACTTCGTGTGGCAAGGGGTATCTTAAGAGAGCTGTTTCGGTCGGCGGGAAAATTTTCCAGAGCAAACCCCTAGTGTGTTACCGTGCGAACGGCTCTCGGATGCATTTGTGGCAAAAACTGGTTGCAGAAATGCGAATCGAATTTCTAATGCCCAACTATGACAATCGCCTGCTTTTAGAAATTGGGAAACGCACGCAAGATTATGTTTCAGCTCCGAGCATTTGTAAGACACCCTGCTCCAGGATTAAGATTAGAATTAATTCTTTTTTTTGCCCTCGTTGGTGGTTTTTGCCATTTCAGTTTAGGCGCTCTGCTAAGGTCTTTAATATCACTAATCGTTTGTTTACATCAAATATAACAATGTTTTTAGTAAATTTGTGCCGCGTATTATGTCCCTTCAAATTTTTTATAGTAGTCATTATAGTAGTCGATTACAACTACTTAAATAATTTTAAAATTTAATAATTCGAAGAGTGAAGGTTTGTTAATATGCAGAGCTAACAACTTTACCTCAACTCCATGAAGTATAAAAGTTTTCTCCGCTTCGCTTAGAAGTATATTTGCCATTTATTAATATTTAATCGCACAGCCGACACAAATGTCAATCACTATTTTGAAACACTCTCACCATAACCTATCTTCGGCATCACCACGTCATCTTCCAGCTACTGCACAAAACAAGTGCAAACTTGCCGGCTGCATATAAACCGCAGCCAACTTCCATTGAATTTCGCCAAGATCTGCTTGTCATTTCGATTTCAATAGACACCAATTGGTTAGAGAGGTTCTGTACAACGTTGACTAAAATTTACTAAAAAATCTGTGAAAATGGTTTTCGGAAATGATTGGATGGATGCCCCGCACAGTACAGGCGTAATTATTTTAAAAGTAGCACTTCAAAAGGCGGTAGGAGTAATTTGTTTTTCTGTTCTTCTAGACAACGATTATGGCTGTTGAATTCGATGGAGGTGTTATCATTGGTGCTGATTCGCGAACAAGTACTGGTACTTACGTTGCAAATCGAGTTACAGACAAATTAACTCGCATCACGGACAAGATTTATTGTTGCCGTAGTGGATCGGCAGCTGATACACAAGCTGTCGCTGATATTGTTGCGTATTCATTGAATTATCATGAGTAAGTTTGGTGGTATTCATGATGAATTTTTGTTTGTATGAACCAGATTGCATCGATTGTTTACAAAAAGCAAATTGTCCCCTGCAACATGTCTTAAAATTTTGATGGTTGTGACTCGCTTTGCGCCTGATGTATCCACTTATTCCTAGTGACCTACAGCCAAAATTTTTATCCATTCTCGGGTTCGAATCATGGAATCTGACCGGCAACAGTAGACAACACATTTCTTCTCAATATTATATTTCTTCCTTCTTAATCAATTTTTAATTCGATGCCAGCTGATCTTAGCGAAGTGTGGGGACTTTATTTCATGTATTTTCACATCAATAAATTTCAGAAATCAAACTGGCGAAGAAGCACTTGTAGCTGAAGCTGCATCTGAATTCCGCAACTACTGTTATAACTATCGTGATTCGCTCTTGGCTGGAATTATTGTTGCCGGTTGGGATAAGAAACTGGGCGGCCAAGTTTATTCGATTCCATTAGGAGGGATGTTGATTCGACAGGATGTCACGATTGGTGGATCGGGTAGCAGCTATGTGTATGGTTTCATTCGCGAATTCTTCCGGAAGAACATGAAGAAAGAAGAATGTGTGGAATTCGTGAAGAAAAGTAAGTCGCTGTACAATACAGCTAGTTCTGATAATAATGACTACTTTTCAGCAATCCATCACGCTATGCATCATGATGGGAGCTCGGGTGGTGTATGCCGTATTGGCATTATTGATCAGAATGGTATTGAACGCAGAATATACTTTGCCACTGAAGATGGATCTCCAGTTCAAGCAGGAAATTAAAAAAGAATTGTATTTAATTGTACGTTTTTTCTAAATATATTGGTCGAAGAAGAAAAGTGGTTTTAAGCTGCAAAATGTTTGTATACTTTTACGCACAAAAAATTATTTACAAAGCTAGTGGTGCTGGATTTGAAATTGGCTTGATCCGTCGAGGGAAAATTTTTTAGCCGTAAATGCGACATTGCTGCCGAACTCTTGATAGCTGGGGAAACATTCCGCTGGCAATGTGCAGAATTCAGAAATTTTATGTTAATTGATCTTTGAAAGCCAACAGCCCTTCCAAGAAGAGATCAAATTACTGGGGAAAAAAACTACAAAATACACCTGACCTATACCGGTAATTTTTTCCCTTATATATCCATCTCGAGTAACATAAATTCAGTATATCCCAAACACACATCAAGAATTTTTATTAAACTATTGCAATTTAACAATTTTACCAGTGTAGTAGACGTTTCGCAGCGTGCTCGACATTTCACGCGAAAAGCCGTACATATTCATAAATTATCCAAACAATTTTCTTCTTTCTTTATGTAATTAGCTATCAAGATTGATTACATATTATAAACGAGCCACTTTTTGTGTGAATACGTAATCTGTTCTACTAATAAATATTGGTCTATGGTTCAAATCGCATTAGCAATTTGATTTTATAGAAAGTTTCATATATATATTTTAATACGCAGCTCTCATATAAAAATTTTTCTAACACATCTAAACATCATTCTTTTCAAGTGTTTTTTTTTTCGCGTTTTCTTTTTTTTTCTAAGTTTTTACCTGGTGATTTGAGAAATTGATTAAATCTGTTTATCCGTTCGCCCATTCAAGTACCATTAATTTAAATTAAATATGTCTAGTTCCTATTTAACGGAAATACGAACTCTTGATAATACAGAAAATGTTAATTTCGTTTACTCTTGCTTGTTTTGACTGCAGGTTTTTGTTTTTCTTTGTCTTTACTCGACGAACCCGTGAAGAACGATGTTAGCATTTCGCTGATTTCTGGCATCTCGTTGGTCATCTTCGTGAAAATTCATAAGTAAATTGGATAAGTATTGCATTCTAACTATATTACAAGAGTGAAATTACCTTGGGGAAGTTGATATTTTCCATTTCCTTCTTTGTTTCGGGATCACTCATCATCTTTGGTAAAATCAGCATGAGAAGTAGTGGCAGAAGCATCATGAGTACCATTGGACTGAAGAGGAAGTCGGTAATCTGTAAATTGATTGCGATATAGGATCAGTAGCTATAATTCTCCTTGATTGATATTTAAGTAGAAGTGTAAACAAAAACATGACAGCTACCTTCCATTGCTCACGCGTTTGGAAGTATTTGAATTTCATCATCGATTTGAGTTTGAGCGGATACGGGACGTGTAAAATCTGACCAGGTTGCACATAGTTCACTTTTCGAGCACGAAATTTACCTTTCGGATTGATTTCCACGCGCACCTGAAACACGATAATTAGCAGACTTAGTGTGAAATTCGTCAATATTTGTGATTTGTCAATAACTTACTGGTTCGTAGTAATAGTCAGGGTCATGAACTTCGAGCACGTAGCTGCCTGACGGTACACCCATTATGCTAAATGTACCATCTTCGCGCAGAAATCCTTTATATTCACCGCGATTTATCGATACCTCTGTACTTTTCTGCCAGTCGGATTCGATGCCGTACATCTGCGGTGGGTAAATTCTTCCATCTATTGTAAACCTTCCGATGTCTTCATATTCTTCACTTGCCACTGAATCGACGCGGGCTTGAATCTGTTTGCTGAAGAATAATATAAGGAATGCGGGGAGAAGCATCGGTAACATCATTTTGTCAGTTTTAAATGTCCCTACGTGGTTCCAACCTGAATCCTAGCGATAAGAAAAAGTGTGACACTGACGTTTATTTTGACAATGACGTTCATATTTTTTGGAGACGATGGAAGAAGTTGTGTTGCGGATCTTTCGTAGATGAAGATGCGCTTCGAGGGCTGGCAAGTAGTAGAATACACATTCGTTTCATATGCTTGATCAAAGTACATTGATATGAAGTGGGTAAACGATTTAGATTTTCTAATAAACAGCAAAGATGTCAAAAACATGCTGGTGAAACAGAAATCCAATAAAATTCACTTAGGTCAATTTAAATAAAAATCGTAATGCTAATTTTAGTAGATTTGAGAACTATAAAGTAATTATAGTAATTTTGAAGCCCATGCGACTTACTTTGTACTAAAATATACAGGCGCAACTATTAGTATATGTGATATTGAGTTATTCCCTAATATTAGATAAGAGAGATGTTGGCCTAGAGTACACCGAGACCATTGTCGGCGGACTATACAACTAATTTGACCTAAACTATTTAGTCGACCTGGTGTAAACATTCGTTACCCAACACGAACTGGCCTAAAAAAGGTGGTGAACTATTTCGATGTAAATGCACCATAGCTATGAATTGATTTCTAAACGACCATTAATAATATGTGGATAAATATATACTCGCATCTTTCTCTCTGAAATTCACTTAGTCCGCGCCATAGGACTGGTCATATTAAGGCCATCCGGCTTAATCAAGGCTATTGATGAACCAGAATCGGGAACAAAAGGACTAGTTGATAAGTCTGAGAAGAACGGTGAATATTGCTTATTTGAAAACAATTTGCTGCACATGGACAGTTATTATAATATTTTGCTTGCCACGTATATTTGTGCTTGCCACGTATATTTAGCATAATGGATTTTATATGTGTGCTCATCGTCTTTCATAAAACCGTATTAAAACGACTGGAGTACGCGAACCACAGAAATGCGAACAGACCTTGTGCCAATATACATATTCAAACACTACCTTAAAATTCATACGAAAAAAATTTCAAAATGTTTCCCGCTTCTCTTTAGCCACTTAACAGCCCCACAGGATCCACAAAAATCTTCGAAATTCGAACTGTCATCTAACTTCACTAATGTCAACGTCCATTTATTAATGAATCCGAAACCAACTTCAGAACTATTGTCCTTGTTTATGTTGACAGATGGTTCGCAGTACTTTGATTAAAACGGGAAGAGTCTATCGGAAATACTATTATAAATGAGATTCGCCATTCATTTTTGAGTTCTTTTTGTTTTGCTTATTACGACACGGCATCGGGCTAATATGTTGACGCACAAGAGTTGTCAGGGGTCACGGAAAAAGATGCAGGTATGTGGAAAATAGTTCAATTTTCGTGACATCAACACTAACCTCAAAGTGATAATCGTAATGTCAAAATTGATATATTTTTCATGTCGCCGTCAGTGATATTCATTGAATGAAAAATCATGTTTTTCATGAAAACGATTGTGTTGCGTCGGTGAAAGTGAAACGATACTAGATTTCGGGTTCTACGGCGGTATTCTAAACCCACCTGATTCGGGTTGACTTAGCGATAAATGATATCGGTGACAAGACGATATGTCTGTAATTTATGAATTTTTGATGTATTTTCGTGCTAATACGCTTGTTTACGCCTTTGACTTCGATTAAAGAATGCATTCTGTGCAAATTTTTATATATTAGAAGCTCGCATGAAAGTAAGCAGATGTAAATGAGTGTCTAAAATGGGACGGTTCTCTCGCATAACTAAAGTAAATTTGAAAAATATTTTAGTAAAAATACAATTTTTCAGGTTAAAGATAATTTTTTGATTTCAATTTAAATTCAGCTGCAATCGTTTTCAATTAATTGTCTTGAGTGATTACTCCTTATCAATCTCGGCTCTTTTTGTTATCTGGACGCAGTCCATTATCGAAGTAGGGTGTTCGAGTGTCTATCGATCAAAAATCATTCACAATATGATTGCTAATAGCCTCTAATAACTTTCTTTATGCTTGCGCAATTGGCTTAGTTTCGATAACAAATCAAGTTCCTACGCTTGAAACTGGGCAATTCATCAACTGTGACGATAGAAACTTACTCGTTGGCTCTAGCGGTACCAGGTTAAGATAACGTTAGTCATGAGATGTATATAATAGGGGTGCGATAATTGCATAGTTTGATTTGCTATTGGTTTTAGCAGGCTACATGAGTCAATTTCTTACTTGCATTTAGTGACGCAAACTAATAAAGAAAATAACGAAAGAAACTTAATCGAAAAGAAAGGGAATTGAAATTGTTTCTTTTTTGTTATCGAATATTGGTATAGTCACTAGCCACTAGAAGCATTTTGCGTAGTGCTAGCTTTGATCTGGATTTGAATATAATTGGCACTAATTCCCTTAATTAAAATTTCATTATTTTTTGGTTTTTAATAAGCGATAATTTTTGATTACTGGTAAAGTGCATTAAAATATCCAAAGATCCGTATCGTATTTCAAAGGCATATGAAACAAATAATTGTCTTCTTCGGAAGCTCGTCATCGGAAAACTCCGAACGGCGTCAGTAGCAGAAAACTACGCAAAAACCCTTGAGAAGAAAAAGACTTCCATCCTGCATAATATTACAGGAAGATCGATCGACGAGACCTAGATGAAGATTAGGACAACAATCAAAACCGTTTTAGAATAGGTAGTTGGGAATGAAGCTAGGCGCAAAAGTAATGACTGGTTTGATAATTAATGTCAAGATGCGCTAGGAGAGAAAAAAAATTAGGCATACAGACACACAGAAAAGAGCTCCATAACGAAGAGAAAACAATATAAAAACCTCCGACGAATTCGGAATAAGATCATCTGATGTAAGAAACAGAAATATTATGATGAGCAATTGAGAAGCATTGACCTAAACTTAGCGAGTAATAAAACGAGACAAGCTTACAACGTAGTGAAAAGTTTAAGATGGCGACACTCTGTAAAGACGGAATCGTACATTATCATTACCTTCGTCAAAGATAGCCAGCTTCAGAGGAGCTGGGTCCGTTATTTTAAGAACTCCTTAATCCTACACATGGGTTAATATGTAATATCAAAGCCGATAGACGTCTCTGATGAATTTCTAATAGCTCCTGCAAAGCTGATGAATCTGAATAAGAAGCAAGAAAAGTAATAGTGCACCAAGCATTAAAGGGGGCAGTCCATATTCCTCATTGAGTAAAACGTTGCCTTTACCTACTAGCATACTTCTGATACCGATAATAGCGGTGTAGAAGAATAATTTTCTGGAAAGGTATAGTTTACAATCACCTGCCAAATGTAAAAACTATCACAATGACTGTCAATTTAAATTACATATCATTGCGATTATTCCAAGGTTCCATGTCCAATCTAAGATACTAAATTAACACTTAAAATTAGCCTAAAGCTGCCAGCTAACGTTTATTAACGGTTGATTCTGGAACGTTTTGTTATTCTTCTCACGAATGGCTGGAATATGTATCTGTGTTCTATATATTTGATACTAATTCTCCCATAATTCGGCTGTCATATGCGTAGCTTCAAGTAAGTTTATTCTCTTGGCAATATTGCTTGCTGAGATATTGCTTTCATCTACTCCTTCCATGACAAGAAATCGTATTTTCTTCCTATAATGGTGCTTCCTATAAGTGCGCGTATGATACCTTCGTTAAGTTGCTGTATTAAACTAGTCGTTTTAGCTGGCAGGAATGCTAACTTGATGTTCTTCAGTTGTGATTGAAGATGAGCAGAACGATAAACTAATATTACAGCATTTTTTTTGTTTCAAGCTCATTAAATCGTCATAAAATCCGTGAATATTGAGCTTGTCATCTATGCATTTGAATTTGATTCGTAATACATCGGTAAGTTCTTTGCTCAGCAAAAACTACCAGGTGTCGGGCTCTTGTCTATGACTAAAGGCCACTTTTTATCACTTCTTGGCATGTTACAGGCCAGCAATAATAGCATTCGCTCCATCTGACGCTTACACCCACTTACTCGTTTACGCCTCAAATCAAATGTAGAATCTAGGAGTGCTTTAAAATAAAGCTGGGACTCATCTATACTATAGATGTTATTCGCGGAGACCCGGACGTATGTTTTCAACCCATTCACTTGTTGCGACTGTATTTGAACTTTCGATGAATGCAGATAGACAGGAGCTCCAAATCTAACATCTGCCTTCGAACTGTCCGTCCTAACCACTTCTACTCAGGAAAATTATCTTCTCCCAAAGATGATTAAAGGCAGTCGAGCATCCGAAAGTATCGCGAGAATTGAAGAGATCTTATACATTGAATCTCTAATAGAATATTACCTTACATCGATGTTTCCTACCCAAGTTAAGTTAGTCTAAACATTGAATTTGAATGTCAAGTGGAGGCAGATTCAGAAGCGCATCAAGCCCCGCACCAAGAATAGTACTGATAGCACCACAAATACCCAGGCACACATCACTTTGCAGCACTGTCTTGACAAGTTGTTTTGCCGCTGCTTCGACGTCTATCACCAAATCTTCTGCTAGAAATGCTGTTTCCCTGGACAGTGTAATTAAGGCCCAGGCAATTGATTTTTGAGAGAATATGTTGCATTTAGAAATTTGATTCGAAATTTCTGGACGCTAAATTTCGATGCGCACTGTAAAGTGTGCATCGGAAACAAGAAAGTACCGTAAGGACGTTTCACATTTCAGAGTTCGCAGTGGCCTGGCTGACGTATAATTGATTAGACATGATAATTTTCGTAGAAGTAGTACTGACTTCGGCTATTTATTTCTCTTTTGGTTTTATTTGTTTTTCGGCCGAAGTCAGTAGGCGGAGTGACCCCACAACATCTGGGGTCATGGTACCAAAAACAGAAGGAACTGCCTCTCCCCAGGCCTGCTAAATAGATACATATTTCCCGCGTTTGGGTTTTTCGTGTTATTTTCAGTTCCCCTTTTATACAGTTAGCAACGTGCTTTGATACGTCTCGGCTGGCCCATGTCTGAGAGCTACGTCTGGTCCTTTACGAACAAAAGCTCCTTCCTCATTTTATTGTGAACTACGGCTATTATATCTTCATTGACGGATGAAATATACGTAGCATCTCACCTTTTCTATTAGCGAATCCACCTCATTTTCGATAACCCACCCCAGCCGCGTAGACGTAGCAATGCGGCAAACCAGCTTCCGCCGGATGCCGTCGGGTTAAAAGGTGCGCAGCTAATGCGAACGAGGGGTCTTCATGGCTATTTCTAGGGTACCCTGCTCCCGGGGCACTTCTTTTATTTTGATTTGCCTCTTGATAGTTCGCCATCATTCACTCTGCTTGGCAGGCTCTCGACCGGACTTCGGCTCAGTTGCTGCATAATCCAGCTAATATTCTTGAATTGAATTGAAAAATATTTTATTTTAAATTAACCGTACATTCTTAGCCTAATTTAAAGTTTAATTAACAAGAAAACCTACAATCTAGCGGCTATACTAGTTTAGCCTGCTGGCTCTGGTTGTTCTTTTTTCTTCTTTTTTCGGCACAATTTTTATTTCCTTACACTCTAATGGTATTACCCAGCCTGTACAGCAGCTGGGATTGCCCTGGCAATGTTTTTCTTAAAAACTACCTTACGCTAAAAGTACGATCTAACTTATACCTAATTATAACTAAATTAGCCTAATGAGACCTAAATCTTAACCTAGGTCATAAGTCTAACCCCTTCTGTTCGTCGGGTGGCCTGTGTAGGTGAACAGCGCATCCGTGAGCCGCCGCTGCACTGCTATCTTCGCGGGGCAGCTAATATTCTTCTTGCACGCCTGGTTAATAGCCTTGCAGTTTTTTAAGTATTGTTCAATTCTCTCCACAACTATGTTTTATTCCGCAATCCTTTCAAGTGTACCTTCCCCTCAAGAGCGATCCGATTTTACCATGTTGAAATTGTTAGAAACACTAAACATTGATCTATACTTCACACACAAAAAACTACTCTCAATCACCATTTATCCTTATCTATTTTTTTTCTTCTTTAACAGGTATCGTTCGTCATACGCGACGCTGAAGAGAAACAGCATCGGAATGGAGTAAACGCTTTACAACTGGATCCCAACAATGGAAAGCTATATTCAGCGGGTAGACTCCAACTAAACGTTGTTATAATTTAATCTAAAACTAAGTTTTCATTACAGGAAGAGACGCAATCATACGAGTCTGGAACTCAGAACCAACAGATTCTCAAGATCGGTACATACAAAGTATGGAGCACCATAACGACTGGGTCAACGACATTGTTCTCTGTTGTAATGGACGGAACCGTAAGTAAATCTAATGATCAATGAAAATTCAGTTCAAGTAATTATGCTATGACCGTCACAGTTATAAGTGCCAGCTGTGATACTACTGTAAAAGTATGGAATGCTCACAAGGGATTTTGTATGTCGACGCTTCGAACACATCGAGACTATGTGCAGGCATTGGCTTATGCAAAAGATCGAGAACAAGTAGCGAGCGCTGGCTTAGATAAAGCGATATTTCTCTGGGATGTCAATACGTTGACAGCGTTAACTGCCAGTAACAACACTGTTACAAGTAAGTAGAATCCGATATTTAATATTTTCATTGAATGCCTTCTATGTGTATTTGAGAGGCATTTGTTTATTGATACTTCCATTCATAATTTTCGTACAGCCTCTAGTCTAGCCGGATCAAAGGACTCAATTTACAGCTTAGCTATGAATCCGTCCGGTACTGTAATTGTAAGTGGATCAACCGAAAACACATTACGAATATGGGATCCACGGACCTGTGCAAGAATTATGAAACTGAAAGGTCACACGGAAAACGTACGTGCATTGGTTGTGTCGCCCGACGGCACACAAGTGGTTTCGGGCAGTTCAGATGGTACAATAAAACTGTGGAGCTTAGGTCAACAACGATGTATTCAAACACTGCCCGTACACAAAGAAGGCGTTTGGACATTGTTAATGACCGACAATTTCACACATGTCATCTCGGGATCGAGAGATAAACGTATTTTACTAACGGAACTAAGAAATCCCAGCAATAGTGTTTTAGTCTGTGAAGAATACGCACCAGTTTTAAGTTTATGCTATAATGTTGATAAGACGGGAGTTTGGGTGAGTAGTCAAGTTACTGCATTACTATGATAAGTTTTCATTATAATTTTTTAATGTTGAATTAGGCGACGACGTGGAACTCGGATATTCGGTGTTGGAAACTGCCGACAAACGATCGAAATTCAATAAATGCTTCGACTGATAATAGTAGTGCTTACAAAGGAAATGAGCTAGCGTGCATAAAAGGTAAAATTGAATTGTATTTTATACCTTTTTTTCGTTGCCTTTCTCCTTCAACTCTCTCCACATTTTTCTATGCAGGTCCGGCGTATATGTTAATATTTAATGACTCAGCACTTAAGCGAGTGTAGGACCGTTAGGATTTTTGATGATGTTTCTCTGAATTTTTGCCCTTTGATTTCAATAGGATAATTTTGGATGGCAATAGTTATCCCGACACTTGACCAAAATGTAAATTGTGTATTGCCATTTAGAGTTTATATTTGCCTTAACTCACACTAGTGATAGTTTTTTTTGTTAGTATTCGTTTATAATATAACCATTAATATTTACTGATTCATATTTGCATGCGGATTTCTCAATCTTGATTAGCCAATTATTAACTTTATATTTTCTTTTACTCTCTATGTATTACGAACAAAACTATTCAAAAATTTGGATGATAATTTTCCTGTCATTTATATCAAACTTTTCCTCTTCCCTTGCTGAGAAATGATGATAAATGAATACGTATCGTATGCTGGTATTGGTGGCAGTACCTGTTGGCTTGTAATTAATACTGACCTCTTCTAGTTTTGTTTTGAAAAAAAAAAAGATGTTGAGCAATTCTCTCTACGGACTTTTACCATAATGCTTATATCTGTTGAAGTACTATTTCGTCTTTATATGATCTCGGATATAAACATTCATAATTTAGCACAATTACCATTAGATGTTTGGAATCGTTGGCAACAAATCACTTTTTTTTGGCAAAAAAAATATATTGCTTAGATAAATTACAAATGGTTGACCAGCCTTTGCTGGTGCTTTAGGGTAATTTCTGCTCGTTTTACAGCCTGATAAAAATTGATTTTTACTGAACTATACCTTACAACTTAAAAATAATGAATTCTATTCGTTTTTACATGAAGGAGGTGCCGCGATCAAAAAATGCGTAGTTCTGAACGATAAACGACATATTGTAACAAAGGACACTGAAGACAATGTTGCAATCTACGATGTCCTGAAGGTTGTAAAAGTAACTGATTTGGGGAAAATTGAGTTTGATGAAGAAGTCAATAAACGTAATCAACGCGTTTACGTCCCGAACTGGTTTACGGTCGATTTGAAGACTGGAGTGAGTTACTGATTGGCCTATGTGTTTCTCTAAATTTTCGAATATTCATCAATTCCACAGATGCCAACGATCGTTTTAGGTCAAGATGAAGTCGACTGCTTTGCAGCGTGGGTGTCCATTGAAGCTGGTCTTCCAGAACATGCAGAACCAGGAACAGATTTAAAAGTATGTGCACTCATTATCAAGATCAAAGAGCAGCAGCTAAACAATTTTTGGTTTCAGATAAACTACGGCAGATTATTACTGCAAGCACTGTTAGAATACTGGTCTCCTCCACATAGTTTACCATCTAGCGAATTAGACCCCGACATCAAAGGAAATGTTTATTTTCAAGTCCCGAAGCATACACCTGTTATATTTAGGTAATGATTTTCTTTCAAAATTTAGTAACCATGATTTACATAATTCTATGTTTCATACCATAAATAGTGAAGTTGGCGGTCGAACTGTTTGTAGGCTGCTTGTTCGCGATGCAGCTGGAGAAAGTGAAAGTGCTTTACTTCATGAAACGGTTCCGCCATGGGTGACAGATGTTGTAATCGAACGTGCTATCCCGAAATTCACAAAAATTCCATTCTATTTACAACCTCATCCGCTTATGGTGAAGCCAGATAGAATGAAGAAAGTAAGTCGACATCGGATCCGGTTGTTGTGAAGTATCCTGATTCCATCTACGTTTGTTTCGTTTTCAGGATAAACTAGTAGCTAATGAATTCATTCAATGCAGAAAAGTTTGCGAACATGTTTTAGAAAAAGTTTTAGGTCCGGAGGTAACACCAAGCGGAGGAAATGCTTCCAATTCATTTCAAAATAGTCAAAGTGATGCAAATTCGGAAGGATCACAAGTCGCACCCGAAGATCGTATAGAATTACTATGTAATGATGTGGTGAGTAAAATTTGACGAAGAATTGCTAATTTAGTGTAAGATAGCGTTAAAAATTCTATCATCTTTTCTTTTTCGTTGTTCGATTGAGATGGTAAATTACATTGTAGATAGAAAAAGTACCAATAAGTTTCTCTCAATTTACTCAGATTTATATATTTGTTGATATTATGCATCTGGACAATGTAGGGATTTTAGCTTTGGAAAATTACACTCATAGCACAACAAAGATGCGTTTATAGCCTGCAGTTGTTCGGCAATGCATAACATTTCAGAGCGACACGAACAAAAGTTCCATTTCCGAATTGCTCTACTTCGCTCTCATGTCTTGAATTATTAAGATTATGAATTAGTATACCCTAAATTTACAAATAAGGATTCTATCTGCCGCAGGTGTACTTAATTCATTGCCTGATGATTTCATCGTCTGATTGTTTCTCTGCATATACAAGGTGCATTTACTCAAAGTTAGACGATTGACGATCACATTGCTCTGCTCGCTAAGGGGCTGAGACAGCGACTTAAGGTTCGAATCCCACCGTATGATCCTGGTTGTTTTTGTTCGTCTTGTGCTGTTTTAGTATCTGGCGACTAGGTATAATACCTGTGCTGCAATAATTGCCACTTTATAGCATTGATAGTTACTGGATACAAGGCCGATTGTCTAGAAATTAAAAAAATAGGTGGTGTTTAATTGCTCTGACTGCTTGATAAATGAAAGTAAGTTCTAAGCGATTTTTTTTATTTCCTTTCAATATCAAAATCTTACTATGTGTTTTCGTTAAATTCTGATGTGTGTGAGAATGTGTAGTGGACTTGGAGTAGAGATGGGCAAAATGCCTCATGGCTCATGAGGCATAGCTGTTTCTTACAGTGCAGCGCCTGAAAAAAGCACAGCATAGTCTGTGAGCGAAAGCTTTCGTTTGAATAAACTTAATGAAATGCGAAGCGAACAGTGTACTGAGAGTACGGCGCAATACTGTAAAATACTCTAAAAAAGAGCGATCAGTGGTGTGTTATGAGGCATTTTGCCCATCTCTAACTTGGAGCGTTGCGGAATTAATGTGGAATGAAGTAATATGTTGGTATAAGTGTATCCACTACACTCCCCTGCCAGCATAACGCGAGTTGCCGCGATAAATACGTGAGAGGTTCGTTTGTAGTTTGTCTGGTCAGAGAGATTAATTTCAGTTCTTACTAGCTGAAATTTAATAGTATACATTACGAGTATTTCGTAAAAAAGTTGATTAGCTTCACCGAACACGAACAACACGAACTCGCTAACAGAATCCGATTTTCAGCTCAAATCAACTAAGATATTAACAAAATTCTCCATATTTATTTGCGATGTTTGTCTTCGTGACTCATCTGCCGTGAATAATTCGGAGTGACCTATCGTGCGCTACTTCACGAAAATGCGTCTCATTTTGGGATTAACCATAATGAGTTTTGCTTCAAAAATATTTGCTTTGAAAAACATGCAAAGTTGAGCTAATTGAGCCGTTCTCGACGAATCTTAGTACTGAAGCATGTTAATATTACTCAAAAGAACATATTTTTTCTCAAAGAGGTACATAATATTAGATAGTAGACGATCTTCGCCTCCCGAATTCCCATATGAAAAAAGCTTGATGAAAAATTTGATCACAATACTTATTGATTGATGTACCTAGTACTTATATAGCTTTTGTGCCCTTCAATTTACAGGTTGTCGATCCGAACATGGACTTGCGCACAGTTCGTCATTTCATTTGGAAACAATCAGGCGATCTAACATTTTACTACAAAGTCAAGCCAAATTTCAATTAAACTAACAGTTCAAGTAGTACATAATTGTGACTAGGTTATACTATTCCATCACATCTCAGTGATGTTCTTACCGTATCGTGTCGTCGTGTATGCATTTATCATAGACAATGACGAGGAGGAACAACCAACCATAACGTCGACGATGATAAATGATAATGAAACCAAACGACTACAGGAGATCATAATCTGAAGATGTTCTTAAGGGGGCTCAATCCGATCGCTGCCACTTAGGATTCTGATGAGCAATATGAAACAAAAATGTATATGTACTTTCTTAATTCCGACTGTATAACTGACGCAGGTCAAACTATTGATGAAAATCACGGAAAGAAAGTTTAGATCGGACGGTAAAACACACAAACTAAAATTCTTGAACCCGAAGCTGCTGAACAACACAGAAATAAAAAAAAAAACGAACGCTTTGGGGAAAAGGATACGAAGTCTTTATAAAATATATTTATCTTTTGTATGTTTTTATGTATGGATATAAACCATAATGAACGAAACAAAAAGTGAAGCAACAAAATCTATTCCAAAAATATAACTTTACTAGCTAAGAAATCTAAAAAATTCTAATTCTAAGTTACAAATTCTTTCAGTAGTTTTCCTATCGCCGCGATTGTTTAGTTTTTACTTGTTCAACTTTCTTTAATCATATTCAAATGCTGATTTGATTATAAAGGGATAAACTAGTTGTGTTGTCATTGTGATAAAAGTATATTCGATTTAAAAGTAACTAAACAAAAACCAACAAAAAAGGAAATTATTAAATTATTGACTATTATATACTAAACAATAAACGATACTGGAAAGAAATAACACAAAAATTAAAAAATATTTTGAAAATAAGCTGCAACAAAGAAACAAAGCTGAAATGTAAAATGCAAATTAATATAGGTCTAACTAGTATATCTAAAAAGTAATGCTATCGAAAGCGAAATCATGTTGAAACGTTAATGGAACAAACTGAAAAATAACTTTAATCGAAATCAGTAAAAAGTATCATTTGTTTTTATTCTATTGTACATATACATAAACATTAAATCAACGCCAAAACTCTTGAATCATTTAAATAAAATAACAAAGTTTATAAAATTAAATCAATGAAACGAACGAGATTATCAATCGATCGTCTTCGCACCTTTAATCTTTCGAGATGAAAAGCGTGCCGTATTTGTTGACAGTACATTTCTGCATACGTACATATATAGATTCAAATGATAATTCCACATAAATGCATATATATCTGACGTGTAAAATTCTAATTTGATCTTTTATAATTTTTTTGATATACCTATTGTAAAAGATATTTAGAATGAAAATGTATTTGAAAAGTGCGAAAATGAAAAGAAGAAAACAAAAACTAAACTGATCAAAATACATACATGAAAACAAAACATTTAGTTGGCTGTAAAGAAGCATAGAGTTATGGTAGATACAGGATAGAAATTAAAGAAAAAATTGAGAAATATTGTAAATGAAAGAAAAACGAAATGAGACAATGCAAAGAAAGTAAAATTGAAAATCAAAATTTTGATCTTAATTTCGAAGTAGGTAAAAAGCGTAAGTGTTTACTCTGATTGTTATCTCAGTGGCACACCAAACCGGAACGATTGCTAAAATAATGACGAAACATTTGTAAAATATTTTCGACGCATTCGCGTGAAGTTTCAATCTGTCCCGGCCGCATAAGTCCGAAAAGTGCATTTATCGTTAGCTTGCAGTGCAAGCCAAATCAGAGTTGCTAGTTCAGATGCTGTATATCTAGTCAAAACCAATACCTAGTTGTAACTGTTATGCACACACCCAGAAAAATTAATTACATTTTTTGCCAAATTTGGGCGGAAAGCGGCAGCACTATATACACACGTTCTTTGATGTCCGAGAAAAATCGACAGCCGATCGGAAAGTTGGAATATGCGCAGTAGAAGTGTCCGGGAACTTCAATGGGTATATTCGCCGGAACATTTCCAAAGTTTCTTAGCGGCTGCCGGTTTTTTTTCAGAACAAAATTCGGCAAAGAATGTAATTTTCTGTGAAGAATTAATTTTTGTGGAGATAAACATTGCAATTATAGTTAACTATGACTGTAATACCTATGTCTAAAATAGTATATCGTTGAGTGGATGGGTGACCCGTTTCCACCATTGATTTGTATTTTATTTGCAATTTCTGAAATGGCAGTTTTGATTTTGGCTGCAATCTAGGCTAACGATGAGTCAGCTTCCCGGACTTATGAGGAAAATTCGCGCGAATGTGTCGGAATAATTTGAGAAATATTTCCGAAATGTTATTATATTTCAGATTTTTCCGACTTGGTGTGATACCGGCTTTAGAACTAAGGTTGTTATGAAACATTGCTCGCTGCCAGGCCGCTACACATAAGCAAATACCATACAATGCAGAGGTCAAATGCAATACCTTGTCACCAAAAACCGGCCGTTTAATGCAATTGATTGCTGCATTGTTGTATTCGGCTCGGCGACGGGTTCTCTTGTCTGAACGCAGATGTGTAGCACATATTTTTTCCGTTGCCATCTTAGACGACTGGTGTGAGCGTTCGCCAGTGTGCCTCGGATCTTCCATCATCGTGTCAGATAAATTCATCATGTAGCCAGCAATTGTATTTGCTAGCCGAGTTTGGTGCATTTGAAAATAGTTCTCCTGGTCTCTACGATTTCCTGAGACTTATGATCACCTTTTGAAAATTAAAATATAAACACAACGAAAAAGTGATTGAAGCCGATAGGACAGTTACCAAAATTATCTGGAAGTGCGTTAAAACAAACAAAATCTTCAAATCTGATTGGAAGACTACCTCAAGCTGTGAACAGAATATCTAAAATACTCTTGTAAAAATATAATTTTTCCTACCCAATTTGGCCGTTACTTGCCGAATACTATTTGAATATTTCAACGACGATGTAGACGAATGCTTTCGAAGTGATACGACCTCATCAGTCCGAAAAACAAGAAATGGTTATATCGCCTGCGCGATAAAGTCGCCGAGACGAATGGGGATGGTTTTAGAAGGAATTTTTATAAAAAGTCAAATCGTAATCTGTACCTACGTTACTGCTGATAGAAATATAAAAAACAATAGGGAAAAGTCGAACCTAGGTTAACTAAGCACATTTGAGTAAAACTATTTGTAGGCGTATTTATACTAGCCCTTATGAGCACACCCAACTTTTACCACGTTTTTACAGACCCAGGGTACCCGAAAGATAACCACTAGTTTTTCTTAATTACTGACTTAACGGAACCGTTTGGAATCAATTTACTTTATTAACCAAACATCACTTATTGAACCATGCAGCACCATTCTATTCACTCTCGTAATATGGGGTTGGTTTTTTTCGATGCAATATATACAACCCGTGCAAGCCTCGAAAAAATCACTTTTGGCCAAGAATCAGTGAGGAAGGATTTGAGATAAGAGGCCAACCAAAATAAATATGATTTATTTCACAAAAAAGAACTTTTTCAGCTAGAAAAATAGAGTGTATGGGTGTTGCTGGTCAATAGTGTATGGGTGTTGTTGGTCAATTTGTATCGCCGATATTCGTATTCACAAGAAAAAGACTGAATAGTGCACAAGGAACGCGAGAGTGCCACAGTATCTCCCGCGTTAAACACCAAAGGAAATGGAGCGGACGAAAATATAAGCGAAGAAAACACAAAACACACCATGTAAGAATAAATTGAAGACATCAAAACAAAAGACTTTTTTGATGAAGTTCATGATTTCAATAATTTTGGGTGTGCATTATTCTAATCATACTGACACCCGGGCGCCCTGATGTTGAAAGCTAATATAGCCAATCAAACCATTTTGATTATATGCCACTTTCCACTCGTATATCGGTCAGTTCATCGTGAATATGCTTAAAGGTTGGTATTCATATTGAATATATATCTACAGCGCTTCAATGGTTGCAAATTAGATTGAAGAGCCAAAAGAATAATGCAAATAATGTTTCCTATATTTCACCTCCAACGACGAATATGAAGTGAAAAACGATGCAATAAGATTGTGTTTTAACGAAGTTAATAGCAATCAGAAAACAGTCTAGAAAAACTCATTGTTCACGCATGATCGACAACTACCTTTCGTAAATAATTAGACTAGTTGAGTGAAAATTCTTTGCAAGCATATAAAATGGCTCAAACCGATCATTATATGAAAGCCATGGAAAACTTAAGACAAGTGAGAGTAGTTTCTGTTACGCTGTGCCTGTGAACTGATTTATCTCAATAACTTACGACATAAATCTTTCAGATCATCATTTTTCTGCTTATCTTAACTTCAATGGTCGGAAGATATGAAACTGCTTTTCCCCGGCAACGTGAGAATAGCAGTAAATTGCAACCGGCTGAAGGTACAAATATTTTAGCTTTAGCAAATCAATTCATTTCATACTTTCAGGTAGAGTGCAGATACGAGTATTTCGCGGCCCAAATCATTCAAAAGGTGGAGTTCAATGGGGATTTTATGTGAAACAAACAGCTGGTTTCTCACATGTCTAGCTTTATTATGTTACTTCAAGTTTTACATCGTAATTATATATTATTATTTAAATGTTTCCCGACATGATGCAACGGACACTTTTATCGAATTTCCTGAAAAAAAAGATATACAGTTAGTTTTGGCACAAGGAATTTGCTCATATAAACTCACTTTGAAGTCAGTGCTTCGCCTGGAATGTAAAATGGATTACAAACAGCATCGGTGTAAAGAATGTGAAGATTACGAAACATCTGTAAAGCAAACAAAGTAATTTTTTGATATAATTACATTACAAAACTAATACCGATCGAACTTCATTTTCTCTTAATGCCGTATTGCTAGCATCCATTACAATAATGAATTTAATTTTTGTATTTGTCACGTAACCATATCTGAAAATTGAATTTCACGAAAATAATTCAATTGCATTGAAAACATTCTTAACGCTAACTTACATTTTATGTGTTTCCGTGGAGTACAGTAGACCCAAGTACAATTCTCTTGATTCCGGAGTTGTTTTTGTACCTGGTTCACACTTCTCCTCAACAACATCTAGCGCAGCATGGACTCTGTATTGTAGTTCAAGTTCCCGATCCGCATCCGATGTTGCAATGTATTGCGGCGAGTTCTTTTAATAGAGGAAAGAAATTAAACTTACACGTTAGTAGCTGTGATAAGTTAATTTCTGAATAAATTCTATCACTTTGAATAAAGTCTGGGTGGTTTGAATTCACCGAAAAATCTAGTTACTACTCTTTTTATTACATTCCCTAACGAAAAATATTTTGCAGAGCTAATATGAAATGTATTTTATAGAAATGATTACATAGAATACACTCTAAAACTCAATTTAAAAAAAAAAACATTCCGCCACATTTTTCAATCAAATCATACACATTTCAAATCTCGGTACAAAATTTCAAAATCCGGTTTCAAGCTACACTAAACACCCAGAATACTGCTCCTACGAAGATAATCAACGAACTGTTGACATGAGGGATATCGCATAAACAAAACAGTAATTGCACTGCACTGTTCTAGACATAGAAGGTGAATTGTAACATTGTGAAAGTGCCGCGGCCATTCGCAAATGCGAGCATACACACTTGCATTTAGCGAGCTCGGCTGCAACGCCTCAAGTGAACCCTTGTGAAATTCGTGAAACTTACATCCTTGCCCACTATCGCGATACAAACAGCCATTGTGGCCTCTGAATATATCCCGTACGCGAAGTTTTCACAGGCGACACTTGACAGGTCAGCACTGGAATCGTACTACGGTGAGCGTTGACAGCGCCTCTACGAGTGAAGTTCGCAAACAACATCGAAACGGAAATGGAGCGTCCGCGTCTTCGTTCCGTCGAGTCAATTCATCATGCATTCGTTATTTTCGCAAATCGTACTCGACGGGATGTGGACGTGTTTTGGGTTGACTACGATGGAAAGTTTGTACATTTTATGAGTCTAAGGCCAGATGATCGGACTATTGTTAATACGTTTTCAACGCATCCGTGGATATTTCTTGATTCGCAAACAGGTGAACGGATGCATGTAGATAATAGTGAAGTTTTTTGGCCAAAACCATCACTTGATCCTAATGTAGTGGCTCAAATTCAACGTCGAAATATACGACGTACACAAGTCGATATTCACTTTCCGTTACGATCGCTCAGGGACACTGTGATGTGGAGTGTAGTAAAGGAAATGATAAGAAGTGAGCATGAAGTCCGTTCGTGGGAAATCCCGAAAATACTGAAAATTGAGCTGTTAGATATGTATGGAGACTATGTAATACATAGGCAACATGTAGAGAGTAACAATAGGTAGCCTATAAGGCGATACGATGTAGCAGTGAATGTGACTAGATAGTTCATAGAACGCTTCAGTTGCAAATGTATACATTTTGTGGTATAGATGATAAGATGAAATAATGAATGTACACACGCTGTTGTTTCTCAAGCACATTTATTTGTAAACCCTCATTATATATTTATATTGTTGAAACACTGGAAATAGAAAGAATGAAATTCTGACGAGATTCGTTTAATTTACAATGCAGAAGATTTTATTATTAATGTGCTTTAACATTTTTTTTTCTACATTTAGATGAGTATGGCTGACTGAATACTGACTATCAAACATTGTTAAATACATTCCCTCTGGAAGTCGCTGAATAGAAGCTACAATAAGAAAGCTGGGTTGCCTGATTCTCGTTTCCGTGAAAGTGAAAAGTAGACATATCTCATGAAAGTCAAAATATGACTACTCATTTGAAGGATTTAATGACTAGCTTTTTGACAAGCCTCTAACAGGGTGAAAAATCGAGAAATTGTGAAGTTTTCGTAAAGAATGAAAGTAAATGGCAAGTTATTACCGTGGCGAAATTAATCCTGCAAATACGATGAATAATAGAGAAGTTGTTGATACATGTAGTTTAGGGATACTTCGAGCAAGATCCAAGCCAGAGGCATAGTAGTTAATGCTTAATGCCAATAGCACTGAATCAGTCGACTGATGGATATTTTTCCTGGTATGCGTCTTAAAGTGTTATATATTTCCCTTCCTCACAGCTTGAGCTTTAAGCTTCATGTTTGAAATAACCCGAGTTTCTGCAACAAAAGTGTTTAGTTGTGAAATTGGCGAAAAAAATATCGGCATTTTACTTAGGATGTCAGTGATATGATGCAGCTACAACTTGCGAAAAAATTATCCGGCAGTTTGCTATCTGGAGCTTTATCATGAAATGCAATGAATGAGCACTTTTTCGAAAATCGAACAAAGTGCTCATGTTATGCGAATTCGAATCTACTCGACATGATTGCGACCGGAAATTTGTCCGATGGCTATGCACCTGCTGCATATGAACTTCCGAATAGTGCTTGCGTGATCTGTAAATGTAAGGGTATGCTACATTGTGACTTGGATAATTTATTATTCTCTCTCCTTCTTTTTACTTTAATACATTAAAGACAAGCTTTTCTGTTAATATTGTTATAAACTGCTACCAGATTATCAAAATGTTGCATGCTCTGTTAGGATTGTACATCCATAGATACTGCACCCAGACATGCCATAAAATATGAAAAGTTTCTGGGTATAATATTGTTGTGATCTACCGTTGAACACTTTTTTGTGGGTTCGATATTCTTCACATTCGTGAAATAAAACAGTTTCTTTTAAAACACTAATTACACTTTTATTATAAACACTATTAATTATTTACACTTTACATTCCGTACACTTTACTGATCGCACTATTATAAATTCTTTATCAAGTTAATTATCGCACTATAATTACTCGCACTTTATCGCTTTTAAATAGTCGCGCCCGGATACACTGAACTGCTGTATCGCTTTTCAAAGTAACAACTTTACGCTGTCTTCGCCATCTACTGAATCGTTGTACCAAATTCTCACTCGCGTGTACAAACTTTCGCTTTGTACCACAACTCACTATCAACTCGCGTATACAAACTTTCGCTTCCAACTGTAACAGCTTTTCGCTGTCTTCGCTATCTATTGAATGATCGCTAGTACTTCTCGTGGTGGTATTTATAGTGGTGCCAAATGTGTCTCGGGTTCTCGAATGTTCCGCTTTTGCTTCTAGAGGGCTCTATGATTCATGGGAATTTCCGCTGCCATGCGAGATCTGACTCATGGGTTTGAGGCTCTGGAATGTTCCCTTTTTACGTTCTCGACGATTATTCTACGTTTTATCCATAGATTGTTATTGTGTATTGGCTATTTATAGATTTGTTTACGGTTTTTGGCTATTTATAGATTGTTTCTATTCCAAGAACACATGATTAGACAGACTCTTTAACGGTTGTCGCTCTTCCGGCCGCAGACACGTCGAAACATGTTCGTGCATGTAACACTACCCCCTCCTTAGACCTGTTCGTCCCGAACAGATTCGTCGTCAACATTTGTGTAAGCCTGATGTATAGCCTTCATTCTCGATCGGTGCTTTCGATGTATCCGCCAGACACCCTCGTCACGCCGTTCGTTGTACGATCCTTCCCATTCCGGTTGTTGACTAGAACGTTCGTTCCACACCAAATTGTTTTTCGGAAATCCAATTAAAGTCGCTTTCAACTCGTTCAGCTTCGTTTCCGCTTTCTTCACTGCTTGACGAATAGAGTCCGGCCGTTGGCGCCGCCATCGCTTCGAAACGCACCTCGCTGCCGTTATACGGTCCTCCAGCGATATCCCAGATTTCGGTCCAATATGCAGTCTTCGAGAAATATTACCCATCACACATTTCCGCTCAGATCCGGATGCAAATTTCTTCGTTGTTTCGCTGCATTTTATGTTGCCCTGCGATACTTCTAACAGTTTTCCTTCTTTTTCCGCCAAAACGACTACTCGTCTCGCAGCGACGCATATGTGGTCTTCTTTTTCTGTTCGGTATTTCCATCCTGATCGACGAGCTAATGATACTTCGTTGCTCCTCCACTTGATTTTCCGCTCTCCCAAATCCAGGCTGAACCCATGAGAGCCCAGGAAGTCCATTCCAAGTATGCACTCGTCTGTTATCTCCGCTACCAGGAACTGATGCTCGAACACCATATTTCCAAGCTGTATCGGCAGGACGATTTCACCAAGAACTCGCGTGGAATCACCCGTTACCGTCTGAAGCACGTATTTTTCAGCGTTATTGAGCTTCCAGGACTTAGCCATATCTGCTCTCAAGATCGACCTAGCAGCTCCAGTGTCGATGATGATTTCACAAGATTCGTTATTGACTTTCCCCTGCAAGCTCAAGTTATTCTCACGAACATGCAACCTGGCAACGGTGATCGTTTCAGGTTTACCAGTGTTGCAGTCACACCGCTGAGCTTCAAACTTGTTTTCCACTGGTTTCGCTGCCATTCTCCAAGAACAAGTGGTTTTGTTTGACCGTCCCGACTCATCACTTTGCTTGAGTCTTGTTGAGCAGCCTTCACAGTACCTAGTTTGGTACTTCCTGTAGCAGTCACGACTTAGATGTCCATTCTTTCCGCAGTTCCAGCATCGAGGAACTCTGCTATGCTCACATTCCGGACAATACTTCGATTTCCGTTTCCTACGACAGTCACGCCTCAAATGACCCTTTTCTCCGCAATTCCAACACTGAGGGGCTCCACTTCTCCTTGATTCCTTGGAGATATTGGTTTTTCTGCACATGCATTCCTTTCGTACTTCACCGACTCTAAAATTTCTCCGCGACGCCAGCTTCGCCGATTCGTAGATGAGAGCGTAGGCCAAAGACTCCTTCAACGTACGTTTTCCAGCCAAACGAAGTGCTATTTGAAGCTCTTCATCACGCACTCCCTGGATGAAAGCATTTTTCGCCGTATCATCCCGGTGCTCTGGATCAAACCTAGGGTAGGACAGAAGTGTTAATCGCTCAACTTCCTGAGCCAACTCCTGCAACGTCTCCCCTGGTTTCTGTATTCGTGTTCTCAGCTGCGATTTATGTACTTCCTTCAGGTGGTCTTCGCCGTACCTCATATGCAATGCACTCGTCACGCTTGAATAACTGAAGCTATCGTCCTCCGGAATTGTTAAAAGAACTTCCGCTGCGGCTCCTCTCAACGACACTATCAGTTGTAGGGCTCGCTCTCGATCGCTCCAGTTGTTAAACTCTGCAACTGCCTCAAACTGCTTCTTGTAGATGGTCCAAGAAGTCTGCCCATCAAACGTTGGTGCTTTGAGTGCTTTCCCGGTTCTTGATTCAGCTGCCACAATTCCTCCCGCTCTCACGCGTTGCAGATCCGAATTCAACAAATCCATTTCCTCTCTAAGCACTGCCAGCTTCCGCTCTTGCTTCTCGCACTCCACGTTTAACTCTGCCATTGTCAGTTCACTCACTTTCGGCATTGTTCTCCAATTTCACAATTATCACTTTAGTCCACTCAAATTTTCACAATTTTAATTAGTCCGCACAATTTACAATGCTCACTGTCCGAAACTTTTAACTTTTTATTTAGTCCGCGCACTTATTAATTTTCACTTTTCACATGAATTCACTGTCCGTAATTTCACTAAAAGTCACTTTTCAAATCACGAACGCGACAGAATCCCTTATTTCTGACACCAGTTGTTGTGATCTACCGTTGAACACTTTTTTGTGGGTTCGATATTCTTCACATTCGTGAAATAAAACAGTTTCTTTTAAAACACTAATTACACTTTTATTATAAACACTATTAATTATTTACACTTTACATTCCGTACACTTTACTGATCGCACTATTATAAATTCTTTATCAAGTTAATTATCGCACTATAATTACTCGCACTTTATCGCTTTTAAATAGTCGCGCCCGGATACACTGAACTGCTGTATCGCTTTTCAAAGTAACAACTTTACGCTGTCTTCGCCATCTACTGAATCGTTGTACCAAATTCTCACTCGCGTGTACAAACTTTCGCTTTGTACCACAACTCACTATCAACTCGCGTATACAAACTTTCGCTTCCAACTGTAACAGCTTTTCGCTGTCTTCGCTATCTATTGAATGATCGCTAGTACTTCTCGTGGTGGTATTTATAGTGGTGCCAAATGTGTCTCGGGTTCTCGAATGTTCCGCTTTTGCTTCTAGAGGGCTCTATGATTCATGGGAATTTCCGCTGCCATGCGAGATCTGACTCATGGGTTTGAGGCTCTGGAATGTTCCCTTTTTACGTTCTCGACGATTATTCTACGTTTTATCCATAGATTGTTATTGTGTATTGGCTATTTATAGATTTGTTTACGGTTTTTGGCTATTTATAGATTGTTTCTATTCCAAGAACACATGATTAGACAGACTCTTTAACGGTTGTCGCTCTTCCGGCCGCAGACACGTCGAAACATGTTCGTGCATGTAACAATATTTATGTAGAAAACCTGCATACATATCATACCCAAGAGAAATAACGACTGAACAATGTACAGCGCACTGGAGGAATGCAATACCGACAAACTTAGGTTTATTTTATTATACAGATCGTGAGGACCATTTGGCGAGTGGTTTCAGTCGACGCAGAGAATTAATGCATTGGTTCTTCTTTTTTTTTTCAATTATATTATTATTGAAAAAAATATAGGTTTATATTGTGAAGTCCAATTCACAGCGAAAATATTATCAGATGATTTGGCAAAAAATGAAAAAGCCTTGGTGGAAAGCACTCTGTTAGTTGATTCGGGTGTGCATATGCATTTAGAGAGCTGTAAATGTGTAGGAGAAGGATTCTATTCATCAATATCTGATATGCAGGGTCTGTTTTGTATGGGCAGCTTATCTTGGGCAGTTTTTTCAAGCTCATAGACGAAAGTGCGTGTTGCAAACTAAAAAGCCATGATTGAGTGTTCAAAAAATACCTAGAATTTACTTTGTTGAATATTTTTCTGCGTTAACAGATAAATCATTTGTATAAATTCTTCAGATCTCGTTTGGTGTTACAGCCACTAAAGTCAAATTTTTCACATAGAGCAAAGAGAGAATTCAACTTAAGATAGAATCCTATCCTGCTTTAGCTTTTGGCATTGGACAGGTTTTAGTTAGAATATTCAGAAGAATACACAAGCATCTTATTATCTTTAATAAATCAGAATGAGTTTGCTAATTGAATTCGCAGCAACAGCCTTTCTCTTTCTTTTCCAGCCAGGCTTTTAAGATTTCGGAAATTAATGTATGTATAATTTTGTCTAAACACTAGGTATGACTTGGTGACCATAACAATTGCATAAAGGTTACGGGAGGTCTGCTAAATTCAGAATATACTTCCTCACAGAATTTATCATACCTAATAATTTCTGCAAATCTTTTTTGTTTTTTAGTAGTTCAATTTTAGAAATTGCTATCATCCTATCTGAATCACAGGCAATACCCTTTTCCGAAATTGCGTGTCCAAAGTATGTCACTTGAAATTAAATTGTTGATTCGTTGAATCTCACAGTCTTTTCCCCTGGCCCTTTGTATTACTTTTGTCAAAAGGACATCATGCTGTTTTAGTGAATTAGCTGCATTCAATAAGTCATCTATGATACAATCATTTCTTTAATATGGAATTGTTTTCGTGAGTTGATTAAAACTTGAAAGTGGTTTGGAAAGTATGCACTATTTTCCCCATCAGATATAAGCTTTAAGTGCATACCTGACTGATGTGACCACATGTAGTGGGAGACTATTAATTTTTATTAAATTACAATGTCAGTTGATTGAATGTGCGATCTACTACGAGCCTACTGCCTACTATCAGCTACCTACACTGTAGCTGATAGATATTCGAGCAATATTCAAGCTGGAGACTTGTCAGGACGTAGTAAGGGGTAAAAAAATGTTGAATACGGCTCCAAACCCTGTTGAAACTACGGAAATGGGAATACAATGTTATCTGTCAAGAGCTTCAATTTGAGATGATCTAAATTGTAATGAAAAAAATATATGACTGCCCAAAAAACTTAGAAGCTTGTTTGACCATTAGAGTAAAATAAGTGCCACCGTCTTGCTACTTTATCGTACATACACAGATAACCCAAAATTTATTTTGATCGAAGTAAATCTAATTGCTTACTGTGACTTGATCATTGCGAAAATCCATCACATTTAGTAAATTGCAAAACCATCACATTTGCCTGTTGAAACATTATAATATAGATCTAGTCGTTCAACAAACATTCAATTAAAAAACGATTTAGTAATTATTCATAGATTTAAAATTTCATGCTAATATAACTGCTAACAATTGGCGTAAGAGTAACCCAATCAGGATATGTCTCCAAGTAATCCTTGAAATCTCGCGTATACTCAATCGGATAGTTATTATGATGAGCAATCAATACGATATCGAAAAATCTTCCATCATAGTCTTCAGGTATCTATAACAGAAAGCGAAACATGAATCGGAAAACGATTTCCTATCGCACTAATAACTCCAACCTGAAACTCTAGATAAAATGTGAATCCTTTTGTTCTTCGTCCGTGACGGAAATGTAGGAAGTAAGTATTTTGCTGAATATGTTTTTTGCTCGGAAATATATCGCTTACAGACCAATCAACGAGCTTGCATTCATCCATCGGATTGAAAAAAACTTGCAGATGAGCCGGACCAGATATTTCGAAATCAAAGTGAACTAGGGTATTTGTTACATAACTTTTGCTAATAAGTCGCATATTCGGTGTGTATTCGTCGGGAATCGAAGGCGGCGAAGCAGGAACCCAGTAGCTGTAGTTTCTGCGATGAAAAAAAAAAAACATTATTTTCATTCAAAAATTTTCGCATTAAATATTCTGTGTAAAAATAATACAATTGCATACCGTGGCACTACTTACGAAAGAGGCATAAATGTAGAAGAATACACAGGAACTCCACATACCAGCATCTCATCACAATCCTCTCCTGTTCGGTGGTATTTGTTTCCGGTAATTATATCTGCGAATTCGTATAGCAAAGTAGTTTTAATTGGATATGAAATGAAAGTAATTGGTGCTATTACTTTCTATAGTTTTAGGAGAATATCTATCCAGCGGCAGAAGGGCATATCCAGAGTCACTATTAATGATATTTCCTTGAACTCCATAGAATGTTCGTTCAGTATGCTAAGAGTACACAATAATAATTTGTATATAAACTTAGCAATGTTACACAAGAAAGTAATAGAGTACTTAAATAGATATTACAAAAGACTAATTTCATTTTATCATGCAATGGTTGGTTACTGATAAGAATTTCGTCACCTTTCAAAATAATTTTTAAAACTTTGTTGAAATCATTTTAGTGAAAAGATTGATTGTTGTGGAGATTTTATCTTTTAAACTTTTCTTTCACAAAGTAAATGAACAGAATCATTGAACCTAGGCTAGTTGGCACATATGCGTCATTTGCATATGTATACATCTTTTAGGGCCCCCCGATTCACGAGCAGTCCAAACAAATGAGCTAAGTAAATTTGGTTAAACAACTGTTACTGGAGCCTTTTGATTGGCATAATTATTTACGAATGGATGAGAAGACAGACAAGACATTGCTATAGTAACTACTCCACATTTTTTTGGGGTTTTTTTTATACAGTTTTTCTATTAGCTTGGTGGTCCTTTGTACGAAACAATATTAAATTATCTTCCAAAGCAGAATTTCGTTTAGTTTTCATTTGTAACTTGCCAAAGACATTCATGTGAACTATATTTCTCAATAAACTCCAAAACAAAATCATGGCCAACAGTACCTATTGTGCTGAATTATTAGAATAAATTAAATAAGCACAGAAACAGTCAATGGGAATGAGATTGTTACAGGACAGCGTGTGAAGCAAGACTGCTACTTTGTTTGGACTGATGATTCAACACACCCAACCAGTCCATTGGATGGATTGACTAAACTCGACCTACAATTTCACCACATACGGTCGAGCCAAGGAATGGCTTGGTGGCCTGAGTCCATGGACTTTGAAATGATTGAATATCCAACTTCATTGTTTCAGTCCATGATTCCATCCGAGCTCTCCCACACACGGAGAGATTTCAGCCTGGTCTTACGTCATTTGGATTAATGTACTGCTCGTGAATGGGGAGTCTTTATGATGAATATGTACCATTTGGCAGAAAACTCTGCATAGGTTTTGCTAAAAATACTTTTGACTCAATTGTTGCCACTACAAATTTAGTAAGTCACGGGAACATTGTAACATGAAATTCTTAAGGATAATGAACTTATGAAACGAAACAAGTATGAAGCCTTTCGACTTTCTGACTTTCTTTTCAACTTTGAATTCGTTTTGCCAAATAGCGAAAAATGATGGTACTCTTTAAAGAGAAAGAGGAAACAACTAAGGATTTCATTTTTTTGAGCTCCAAACAGCTCATGCTAAGCTCATTAAACATTTTCTATTATAATTTAGTTTAAATGGAACGTTTATTTATTTGGATCCAAAACAGTGATAAACAAACCGTTTTATTAGCAAAACGCAGAAAATCATTAATCCACAGAGTGTGTTCCAAGGGAAAAACACAATATGTTTTGCGCCTCAGCGCTGTTCTCACACTTCAAAAGGCACATCTTTAGAATAATTTGTACGATGACCTAGGCGCAAGCACGTAAATAACCAAATAGTTCATTTTCCAATATTGGGTGAATCCTCATCAAACGCACAAGCTATAATTCCAAACTAGTAAAACTATTATTTAGTGAACAATCTACCCCAATGGGATTTTCAATTTTTGAGCTTATATTTTTGTATAGCATTCTTTATTGGCTAACTTTTTTTTCTTTCGATGATTTAGGACTAACATCTCTCACTATTATAGATTTATTATAAATACTCACAAATATCCAATGACGTTGGGCCGCCACCTCTTTCGTGAACGGGAAGGCCAAGTTTGTTGCAAGCATGATCGCAAATGCTACGAATACCACCATAAATGATGAAACGACAAATTTCGATTTTCTTAAAATACTGAACAATGGTGCCTGTAATAGAATTGTTTTATTCAATTAAGATAAAATCAAAGCGCAACAACGATTTTTCCGTTTAACTGAGGCACCCAAAATTTTATTTTGGGTGCCCCTTTTAAAATAAAATATTAACACTCAAAAGAAAGTTTGGCAGTTATTCGTAAGAAAAGTGAAAAGTTTAATAAAGTCATTGAATAATTCATGTAATAATTGAAAAGTTTTTTCTTACCAAAAATCCACTTGATAAAAATGCTATCACAATTGTGAATGCAGCTATTAGTAGCTCCGAATTGTCAGTACATCCACTTCTTCCGGTTATCGGGATAAATGTCGTGAATATAATTTGTGCTAAATACGAGTAGAACATGAACGGAATTATTTGTCCCAGTAAGGTTGGGATCATCCAAGTAAAAGCTGAAAAGAGGAGAAAAATTTACAGACAATTGTGATTTGTGTATGTAAAAGTCATGGATGCAATTTATTTATGGCTAAAATAGTGTTGATACATCAGTACATTTATCTTTCAAGCTGAATTCTTCTGAAAAAGTTAGTTCTAATTTCATATCATGTATAAAACTAAGACCTGATATTGGGATTTTTTTCTGGTGCCCAAGAATGAAAAAAAACCCGACATAAAAGGAAGTCCTGAAAGGTTCAGTTCGTTGGCGGCGCTGGATTTTTTTTTTAAAATGTATCGAAAGTTGGAAAGAAGGTACAGAAAAGTGTGTGTCATCTAATGGCTAATAATTTGCAGGTGTTTGATGTTTTGAAGTTACTATTTTAAATCCCTTTCAAAGGTAATCAATATCACCCATAAGGGTTTGAGTTTATTTTGCTGCGAGTCGGTACCTAGTAAAAAAAAATTATGTATGTAGCTAATAACTCCACTTTCTTGTATATAGGTATGTATATTGATTGTGAATGAAGTCTCCACCGATTTCAACCCTCAGACCCAAAATGGGTGGAAATGGCACAACTTTAATTTAAATAATAAAATATCATTGAATAATTCCGGTTCTTTGGGTGTATACTTGCAAACAACACTAGGGATGATTTCATTGACGACTATGAAAATGCAATGAATATATAGAAATGCTATTATTATTGCTTTTAATTGTATGAATTACCTCTTACTTGAAGTCTGCACGCCCAATTAATTATTGTGGATAAAGTATAAAATAATACAGCAAATGTAACCGCAAATGCCGATCGTATTGATAAGCTGGTCATACCAATCACGAATAAAATTAAAATGACGCAGTTGGCATGTTGAAACAACTGGATGCCGTATCTCAAAGGAAGCTCATCCTAAAAATAACATCAACTATTTTCATATCCTTCTCAACACAATTCCATTTGATATACACTTACCTCCCGCCAATTCAAATACAAAGTTGGCACAATAGCCATAATGAAGAAATATGGGCAGAAATAGATACCGAAAATCAACCATTGCTGACTAAACCAAAATAGTGGAGCATTTGCTGCATCAATAATCACTCCTATAAGTATCGTTACACCCATTGCAAGAATAATGGTTGTCAACTGTACTAACAAAACCATGAACGCTTTCCACATGAAATACCAAGCCGTCACATTAATTGATCTGCACATAGACCACATCGAAATTGCCATCGCAGTCAATGAAACTGCGGCCACTGATATATTAATGGCAATACCAATATTTTCAGTGTAAAAAATCATGAATAAACCCAGGAAATCGAAGAAGACCGCTTGACCTTCGGTGCGGCTCTGAAAATAGTTCTGAACTTAAATATTGACCAAAATGTTATCAGTTGTATTTGCCCGCTCACATTAGGATCCTCGAGTTCCTGCGATGTGGCCAGAGACTTGACCAGGGCCAGTACATTATCTCCAGTATTTTGCAATGATCCGAACTCTGTCATAGCATCGAATCGATCCAATCCACTGTGATAAACGAAACCATTATAGCTCTGTGCAAAATCTAGACCTGAATAAGTTTGTGTATTTAGAGTTGATATTAGTGTTTTATGCTTCTACAGTGTTGTTTAATTATTATACCTGGTAATTTTCCGTAGTCTCGGAAAATTTTGAAATCGGTATCAGATGGCACCATGTTATTTTGGAAGACTTCTTCGGCTATTGTAGACGCATAAGGATGTAGGGCGCTTTTGTAGTAATGCTAGAAATATGAAATTAGGAGTCAAGTCAGTATTTTCCCTTTCTCAGTGTCGGGTAAACACATGTAAACAGATAAATCCAATTTAGTAGAGAGTAATTAAAAGTCCTTCAGCATTTACTTTGGTATATAAATATTCTCTGCATTTTTGATTTGCTTTGTTTTTGCTTTTGTGCTCAAAAGTTGAGCAGGTGCTTTATTTTCATGACTGAACTTTAATCAAAGTTGTATGTGTGGTAGAGCTTTTTTATAGACTATTGTAGTGATGGCTGTTGTTGCTGGGGATTATATTTACAAACATTGGTCCTGATAAAGCAGTGTGGCCTACGCCACTACATATATGGGAGCTATACTCAAGTCTTGGTCTTATGAGAGTTTTGTGAATGTGCGCTATGTCTGATGGAGCAAAGTAATTCTTGCTTCTCTGAAGGAAACCTAGGCATCTTATGGTATTTTTCGCAATTTGGAAAATGTGGCCGGTCCACCAAAGTTTGCTGGAGATGTTAAATCCTAATAGGTATAGCGAAGGTGGTTTAAAAATACTTACATAATAAATGGAAATAGAGACGCTAGTAAAAAGAGGGTACTTAATGCTTCAGCGAAAAATGACAATATGGTGATTAGGACGGATTAAAGGGTTTACTGAGCCCCAATCGATAATGCTTAATAGGTCCCTGTTTAGGAATGAAAACATGCGATCTCTACTAAGAGAAGTAGCGTTCCCGCGAAATTCGGCCACTATGTCAAAAGTGTATATGAAGTCGAAGGTGCTGCCATTGACAAAACTATGAATCGGATTGAAAGCGGAGAAAAAAAGTCGTTTATAAATAATAAGAAAACAGTTGGTGAGAGAGCAGTACCGTGTGGCGCCCCGGCATTGATGGTGTGAATACAGGGTTTGAGTCCACACAGATCAACTCGGAAGGAACGATCTACGAGGAAACTTTCAATTCAATTGACGAGGACGGGTTGCAGACCGAATACACGAAGCTTGGTTAATAGAGCTGGGTACCAGACTCTGTTAAAGGCCTTAGAAATATCAAGAGAAACGAACATTGCTTGACGAAAGTTATGGAGAGAATGGTTCCATCTCTCAGTGAGAAATGGAAGTAAGTCCTCAGAGGAGCGCGCAGAACGGAAACCATACTGGCGGTCGTTCATAAAATGGTTCAACTCAAGGTATTCCATTAATTTTGGATTCACGAGTGATTCAAATACCCTAGAAAGAACCGAAACGATTGCAATTGGTCGATAGGTAGAGCGGTTATAGGCCTTCTCCTTTTCTAGGCATGGGTTGAATGTGCGAAAACTTCCATGCGGAAGGGAATATTCCAGTTGAATATGACAGGTGAAATAGTTTGCGCAGAGGTTAAGCTAAGGCGGAGGTGCACCACTTTAGTACCAGGGGCGGGATAGCATCAGGTCCGGGAGATTTGGAAAGCTTAGCAAACTATTTGCGATAAGACCAAGAAGCTTGCTTTCTCTATTGGAACTTTTTAGAAAACTCCAAGCTTATTCTGGATTACATGTTCTAAGGCACCCATGATAGAGGTGGAGTTATTCGAAAGACAATTTCTACGAACTTCTCTTGTATTAAGAATCGGAAGTGAAGCCACTTAGGGACGGGGGTTGTGTAATTAATGACAAGTTTCTTCTTACAAACAGACGGACATGAGAATGGATGGATTCAGTCCTTTGGGTGTACACATGCCTTCAATGAGTAATTTATGTGCTCCACCAAGGTAGCGTGTGAACGGCAGCTCATTGATGTGCTGTTCAATTTTTTGAAAAGGAACAATTATGCCCTTGAATGTCTAAGATTCGATATTTCTCCAGGTTGCTTGGTTTGGATAATTTTTCATTACAAATACATTTTCCATGGAAGCTTGCTTGAGTAGCCTAGTGGGTATGGCACTGGCTTTTTCTGTGTGGTATCCCTGTTTTGAATCCAGATTTAGGCGAGGGACTGCGGATCTAGTTTTGAATAGGTACCTGAGTTTAGTCAGGGGTAAATTATGTCGTGCAACTAATCACTCCACACTCGTATTCACATTAATTGTAAATTTGTGATGAAAATCTCTACCAGCCTTGCCCCTGGATCCAACCAGGGGTTGTTGTGGGATTACTTTACTTTATATTTTTCATGACAGTAGACAAAATAATGATCCGAAACATTCTTCAGTATCAGTGAGACCTGAAAAAACTAGAAGAGTTGGACTGAAATTGAATCTAACATAGTGTTCTGGAAAGTTTTTGGAGAAAGTGAGCCAAGAGACCGTGTTGTCTTCAGGAGGCCCGAAAATTGAAGAACGTGTTTAAAGGTTAAAAAAAATTAAAATTGAAAACCTAAACATAAAAATATTCTCTGAAATAATCGTATATTAAAGCAATAATCATTTGATTATTTTTCTTTTAACTGTATCCTTTTCTTCTGAACTGGCATCATACATATTCTGTTTTGACAGTAAAAAGGTAATTTGTTTTCCGCATACGCCAAATAACCCGATAAATCTCATAAAACTACAATGTACAACTTACCTGAACGAGCCACGGATGTCCTGGTACCGATTGAAACAATAGCTCACGTCCACCGATCCCGGCCACATCAAGATTCACAAAAGCTCTGCGAAAACAGAAAACTTTCGTTTAATTTGAAACTTTGCTGGCCTTTATTTCGAGAGTTTCATGCAAGAGCAATTTTATGGTTAAGGTACGGTACGTGCATACTTGACGTCCTTTGCCCATTTGTGTTGCGTGATAAAAGCATGAGATCCTTGCATACTGTTCTCCTCGGCACCATTGAATAAAAATATAATAGGATACTTGAGAGTTTTACTGCTGTACGATAGCACTCGTAGGAGTTCTAGCATTACTGCAACCATTGTTCCATCGTCACCAGCACCTAAGGAGTAGTTTGGTTGATGATAAAGGAATAGAAAAGATAGATATGTGCACTGCAGTTATTTTAATAAGTTGAGAAAAACTGTAAGGAATTACTTTGGTCTCGTTTCAATGAAAGTGAAATTGATTTCGTGAAAATGAGGACAACTTTAATTAATAATTTCAAAACTCATTTAAAGACTTCACAAATAGCTCAAATAAAATAGTTTATCAAAAGTAATTCTGAAAGAACAAACCAATATTCGATGATTGTTTATGCGTGATAAATCAATTGATTGTATTGGGAGCACCTTGCAAACTTGCAATTTTCATTAAGGAACAGAAAAAAACAATGCTATAAAATAATGCTTATTGGTTGCAAAATAATGCTATTTAGAGTTTGATTGCAAAAATGACACTCTTTCCTAGCAATCTCTGAAAAAGTAACATAAATTCATCGATTGTATGGTGTTTTCTATCTTTAAATCATTCGCTGTCAGACTCTGCATCATTGGGTCAGTCTTTAAAACGATGAGAAAATGACAAATTGTATTAAAAAATTTATAGTGATTAAAAATTTGGTGATTAAATTGATTTTAGATTTGACTGGTGTCAAGATATCGAAAATATAATAATTCCAACCGAAAAGTTGCTCTTCCCATTTTGGTTAACTCGAATGTTCTTCTAAAAATGAATCCGGATTCTAATCCTTTTTCCTGACTAACATTAAGTTATAGCTGTTTGTGCGATACATTATCATTTTGAATGAAAATGGGACTAATTTTTGACATTCATAGATTCTTTCGAACATTTTTTTAAAAATTAAAACTATATAACATAATATATTAAATCATTTACCATAATACTACATAAATGTTACCTGAACTCTCCGGGACCGTATCGAAATGACTATTCAATAATAAACTTGCTTGTGTTGTTTGCTCTCTCGCTGCGAATCGAACGACGAAATTCAACGTGTCATTATAAATGTCGACCATGTCGTCATCGATATAAGATCCGAACGATGATATTTGCACGTCATATTCGATGATGTACTTGTCAAGAGCCTGGCTTCTAATTTCATCGATGGATTTAGTTAAGAAGTTGATAGCATGAATTTCATTAGCTTCACTACCGACCAGTCGCGGCCCGATACCATTTAATTCGATTAATTTATTCCGTGCATAAAGCTCGACAAATCGTTCAGAGTTTGATCCTTGATTATCTTCGAGCGGAGTAGGTAGGTCATGGAAAAGGAAATGAGCTCCTGTATAGAGACCACCAGCAATAACGAGCGGTATGAGAACCCAGAAATAGTGAAGTTTTGGTTCTTTCTTCGTATAGGGCGGGAGTCCTTTTGTGAATATTATGTTCATCTGTGAAGTAGAAAAATGCATGGAGATAGATGGACAATATATTTGACAAACTTTAGGAGTTATATAAATCTAGACAAGAGAAGTATATTTACTCAATCATCTCAGCTATTTTGTACCAAAAAATGTTCCAAATCTTAAAGCCCAAGCTTACCACACGACTACTGAAGTATATTTTCAATTAAGTTCTGAGAAAATTCAGACGACAATGTTTTTTGAATTTTACTATTGTTTTACTGGTCAGAATTTCCTTACTGGTTAGAAAAGAGATGAATGCAACAAAATTGTTAAGTTTTATGATTTCTGGGGTGGAATTCGGAGAAAAACTAAAATTACTTTGTCAAAAATATCGAATTTCCATTTACATATATATTTATATACATATATATAAAATATATATAAATAAATATATATGTATATATATATATATATATATATATATATATATATATATCTACATATATATATACAATCCGTTTAAAAAGTTCCAGGACTATATATATATATCTATATATATATATATATATATATATATATATATATATATATATATATATATACATATATATATATTTGTATATATATATATATATATATATATATATATATATATATATATATATATATATATATATATATATATATATATATATATATATATATGTATATATATATATACAATCCGTTTAAAAAGTTCCAGGACTCGTTTTGATCTCGTACGATCGGATTGCGTTGAGCCCTTTTGGAGTGTCGTTAGTATTCCTGACAGAGAAGACAGAGAACAGAAAATTTGGTTGAAACAGCCGATGCGGATGCAGACTTCTTATCAAACATCATTACAGATGATGAAAGATGGTGCTTTCAGTATGACCCAACTACTAAAAGACAATCGTGAGCTCCTGAAGAGGGTCGTCCGACAAAAGTGTGCACATCGAAATGAAAAGTGAAGACAATACTCATCACATTCTTCGATGCCAAACGAATCATTCACCGAGAATTTATTCCCAAGGGTCAGACTGTAACAGGAGCAATCTATCTTGAAGTTCTGAAACGCCTGCTCGCAATAATTCGTGGTGTACGAAGCGAAATTTACAAATCAGGTAACTGGTGTCTTCTCCACGATAATGAACCAGCCCATTCATGCGTTCTTGTACGTCAACTTTTAGCGAAGCGAGGCGTAACAGTCCTCGAACATCCCTTTTTTTCGCCAGACTTGGTTCCGGTAGACTTCAAGCCATTTCCAAAACTTGTGGAGACAGACAATATGTGGAGAAAATTTAGCAAAATGTGACCGCGGTCCTTAAGAGCATTTTCGCAGACGAATTTCTAAAGCCTTTCAGGCACTCTATGACCGTTCCCGCAAGTGTTTGAAGGGATGTATGTAGAAAATTAAAACGTCAGTAAAATTATTCAAACACCTTAAGTGCTTTATTTCACAGTAATCCCGGACTTAATGAACAGACTGTGTATATATATCATAAAAAAATTAGTGACTATTTCTCGGGAACGCGATATGCGGTTGAGTTGAAGTTTTCAGGACACATTTGTTTATATGTAGAATAGGTTTAGGTTTCATAAAATACTAAATATCTTCAACCTTTTGACTTATTGTATGCGCTAGGTACCTAAAATTTTTTTAAAAATGCTTAATTGCCATAATTTTTGACAGGATTATGAATCTTTGAGGATTCCACGCTTAAATGTTATATGTGTACTGCATTTGAAATAAATTTCAGCTCGATATCTCTATTTCGTAGTCTAGTCTTATTTAATTAAATACAAAATTGTTATATCCCTTTTGAAAAACCCTGTATTTTTGAATTAAAGAATTGTGAATAAGACAAAAATGGTTGAATCAACGCAAAGCATTTCAAACAAGTCCCACTTTCTAATATGAATTATACACCAGAACAATAAACTTACCACCTTCGACTATAACAGATTGAACGCACACACGCACTGAGTATAATCATCAATGCGTTCGGGCATATACGCAAGCTCAATACATACGAAAAGCGGCTGCGATGGCTCATCTTAGCGATGGCTCATCATCTCTTTACTGAAAACATAAATTGTGTGACTCTCTATTAGTAGAAATAACAGTTTTTTTTATTTTGTTTATTAACACTTCATTTCTGGAACAAGCAACGGCATCATGTAAACGCAAATTGGAAATACTCGCAATTCGAAGCACCGCGCTGTGATTAAATTTTACATTAAAAAAAGAAATACATCGAAAGAAATTTTCGAAGAGATACCATCGGTTCTTCAGGATTCTGCATCTTCATATACGATGGTGAAAAAATAGTCTAGGCTATTTCAACAAGGAAAAGAGACCTGTGAAGACAACCCAAGCTCGGGTCTCCCAGAGATGGTCGTGAATGGAGAAAATATCCCAAAATTCGAAAAATTATTATTGGTTGATCAAAGAATTGAATCATGACAGATAGCAGTAAAACTACAGCTTAGAGGAACGAGTTGGAGAGCTTTTATATGAATTTTTGTACATGAAAAAAATTTGTGCGCGATGGGTACCGCAAATCGTCGCTGTGAAATCAAACCGGCATATCTGCAAAATACTCATTCTTCACTAGAGCGCTTTAAAGTTTTCGCATGTAGGCTATTTCCACGTGAATGCAAAGTGGCAAAACACCATTAGACGGGTTTTTATTCAACTTTACGATATGCCGGTGCGACATAAAAATAGAGGGGAAAATAAGGAATTTTTTGATACCAAAAACTCAAAAACTCCATTTTTGCAGATATGCCGGTTTGATTTCACAGCGACGAAATGCTCTCACCGCTCGACAAGAACCGACGATTGGAGAGTTGTAAAGACTTTTGGAGCTGTGTGAGGGTAATTGAATGAAATTTCTAACTGTATTGTAACTGTTGAGGCCTGGATTTGTCAATATGATCTCGAGTCCAAACAAGAGTCAATGCCGTAGATAAAAAAGGGAAAGGTCACTGAAGAAATTTAAAGTGGAACAGTCGGGTTTGAAGATTTCTGCAAGACAACACACCCGTTCAAACTGCTTGGGTTGCGAAGGATGCCTTGAAAGCTACGGGACTCACAGAGATCGACCATCCACCTTAGAGTCCGTACATGGCTTAAAGTGACAATTCCTTTTTTTTCATATTTAAAAAATAAGTTACAGGGACGAAAATTTTCGGATGACAGTGGAATGAAGGCGGCCGTAGAAAGCCATTTTGAAGAGATATCGAAAGAATATTTTTTCAGTGGTATAAAGGCATTATATTCACGCTGTGAAAAGTGTATTTCACTTGAGAGGGATTACGTTAAAAACTAAAAAATATAAAACTATACTTTTCATTCAGTAAGTACCTTAGGCCGCGAACTTATCAGTAGCCCCTCGTAACTGCACCTTTACAAAACAGAAACAATCCACAAAAGGTATGACGCAAGATGAATATGCGTATGAATCATTTTTAAGAACCATATATTCATTTACCATAGCAATTTCTTTCATTATATTTATGATAAAATTTTTAACTCAAAAACCATTCTTTTTATTAGTTTCCATTCATTTTATTAATCTTTAGACGACTAAATTAGAATAATAATAAAAAATCAGGAAATGTAAACAATTAGGATCTTGAAAATTTGAAAATTTTTGAGCTGCGATAACTTTTGACTGTGCTACGAAATTATTATGAAACTTAAAGCTTAATAGCATTAATATGTCCTGTAAGTTACAGGATATATTAATGTTATAGACTTATGAACGTGCTGAAGTTGCTAGCAGCCCTGTACCTACAACCCTGTATTTTTCGTTTTTCTGAAAAAAGCAACTCATATATAAATCGTATGCTTTGTCTACACAGCCAACGTAAAATTTTTGAAATTCCATAATGGACAAAAACGATAGCCCTTCCCCAATTCACCTCTATTATTGGCATCAGAAACTTCTGTTAACAGGAACTCACGGTCCGATAATCAGATACAATTGAAATTTGTGAAATGTACCACGTCTGTTAGAAGCGATTTTGAAATATGAACAGCTCTGTGCCAGTGGTTCCATCTTGAAAAATTACTGAGAAAAAAACTACCTCCCGCTCTATGAATTCTGATACAGTCAAATGATTTTAACGAAACTCATATAGGAGCTGAACCTTACGTTAAGCCAAAGTTGATAGAAATTTGGTCGAAAAATTAGGATTATGGCAATTTTTGTGCCCTGAATTTTGAAAATCCGTTAAGCAAAATAAAGTTATTTACCCTATAACTTCCAGTGCTGTCATGAAATCAAAACGAAATTCATATGCTAAATGGACCTTACTGCAGACTAAATTCAGATTCATTTTTTTTATTCAAACTGTAAAATTGGGACAGTGCTGCCAGCGATGGTTATTTTTGTATATTTTTTATCATTTCTTTACTATGCGATGTTATGATAAAATTTTCAAATTTTAATGATCTTGTAGTGATAATAAACAAAAAACATTAGGACTTCGAAAATTCCAAAACTTATATAGGCGGCAAAACATCAAATAAACTTCAACGTGAAGTAGATGTGCTATATTTTTGGCTTTGGTGCTTACGAAAAGGCTGCCAGCACAAGTCATTTTTGTTATTTTCGTATGAATAAATGCTAAAATAAGTAAGCAATGATTAAATGTTCCAAATTCTGGAAATTTTTTGGATGGCAGCCCCAAACGTCTTTCTATCTCTGCAACTTTCGATGAAGTCATCGGATGAATACGAGATTCGTAGGGTTGGCTGATTTTGACATGAAGCAGTTGTAGTAGACTTTTAGTTGCAGTGCTCAAAAATTTTTGCAAGCACGGTGCATTTTCTTCATTTATGTTGCAGGAGATGCTGGTTTCAAAGTTTTGTAAGATAAGCAACCGATAATGAATGTAAGTGAAAAGTGTTTGACTTTGACTTTAAATGCACTGAAAATCTGTACGATTCCTGCACAGTTCATCGAACATTAGTGACATTAGTGAACATGCGCTAGAGTTTAAAAAAAAACAATTCTTTCTTATCGCATGTTTTTCTCTCTGTACATAGTTCATCAGTTTTTAGTCTTCTTCAAAGTTCTCGATTGTTCTGCTTCATTTTTAATTTTCCAATATTTACCATTATATATTTATATCTTTGGAGTCTCAAACTGAACCTAGCTTTCTCGCGTGCCAAAACTAACTTTTAAAACCGAAAACAGTTCACTTTTTCTTACCTTGAACCCAAAAAATACTTTCTTTCTTATATTATAGCTTATCATTTATTTGAATGATCAGATAAACTTATTTTATCAACCTGATCATCATTAATTTGATAAACTCTGAAATTCTTTTCAAATGAGTCAAGTATATGTGTGCTCCCGATTGAACTTCCCCTCTAGGTTTTTCTCCTAGTATTCATCCGCGTTAGTGTCATTAGCCTTGTATATTACCAGGATCGACTCGGACTGGCTTGACGTGGAACGGATTGAAATGAAACTTCAAAGTAGGTTTTTGGTGTGACTGGATTAAAGTGGATTAACTGAATAAAATGCAGCTAGTTCTACTAAAGTGAAATATATCGCATCGTAGCGTCACATATATGAATAAAACTCAAGTGGGCTTCACATTTTTCAATCCTCAATCCATCAATCCGCGTCTTTTAACGCCCAAGTCGATCCAATCCAGTAAAATTTCGTGATTGGATTGACTTACTCAACTGCTCTGGCTAAATTCTGTTGTAGTGGCGACTGTTCTCAGCTGTTTTTTTTAACACACCCGCAAATAAATTAGTTCACTGCGATATCAATTTAGAGATATGTATATTACTTTCAGTACAGTCATTTCAAACACTGTTTTAGTTCTACTATAATTCACAAATATTGATGTGAAGTATGACTCTAAATACACTTTTGTTGCAATTGTTATTTCTGTTTACCCACACTTTACCCGTATTTTTTTGCATTATAAATAGCTATCTATTAATCAATTAATGTAGTTATAAAATCTAAGATACTGCAAGTTACCTTTTAGTTATGTTTGATATATTCCAAAAACAAAAGTATTTTTAGTTCAGTTCAGATAAAATTCTCACAAAATGTTTGCATACTTTTTTTTTTGTTATAAATCTGTTAAACAAAAAAGTGTATGTATTCGTCCACTTAAACTATAACTTAATAGATAGAAATAATTCACTTCACTACAAAAAATTAAATTGACATGCTTCTACAGATTTTTTAATGGTAATCGTTGCTCGCTAGATAAGGGAAAAAATGAGTGATAAGCACCTGATAACGTTGATAAACATAAACACCGTTGAAGATTAATTAAATATCTAAACCATGTCCAGATGAAGATAATCCACTACGCCCTAATCACTTTGATCTATGTATTCAACCTCACTTTGATCGGTTATGAATCATTTGAAATGTCCCCTGTGAAAACTATTTTAAATATACTTGGGGGCTATTGGTTTTTGCCTAAAACTTTCTGCATGGAGTTTTTTTACCTTACAAAGCAAATAATTTTTATTTGAAAGATGATTTCTTCAATTGCAATGTAGATGGATCGTTTGAACAAACAACGATATAAAATTAATCTAACTACTTCTTCAATAAATATTTGATTGTTTAAGAGTATCTTTGTGAATAAACTCTTCACTTAATGCAATTCTTGCTCAACTTATCTCTCTGCTTAGTTGTTATTATTACTATACGTGTTTCATTCCTTTATTTTTTGTCTCTATTAATTGTTAAGTCCAATAGATTATTCTATATAGCTAGTACTCAGCTACGGCAGGCAGAAGGCAAAAGTGAAAGTAGCCGATTTTTACAATTTTATTCAGAACAAATAAGTACCGAAAGTTAAATGGTTCTCATGAACCAATTCCTTTAAATTAAATTAATTGTTCCGATAAATAATTTGCTTAGTAATTAGTTCAAACATTTCAAGTTAAAAATTAAATGCATGATAACTATGGATCGCAAGTGATTACGTTTTTACGTATTCACAATTTTGTGATTGGACGAACATGGAGAAAACTCTTAGAAAATTATTAAAGATTGGACCAGCTGTGTTCGTCCAATGTATGTATTATTCAATTTATTACGTCTTTTTAAATGATAATAATTTTATATGGCATTGTTAAAGTATGAAGCAGCAACCAATTTAAGAAAAAAAATCTAAACAATTTTTTTTATTCTGTTGGTCAATCCTGATTTTATGATTCCTTCGGGTTTCAATTATTGTTTCTTGTTGATGTTGATAATATGTGTTGATAATATGCTGTTGATGAAATAGTTTATATTGTTAGTAATTAGGTAAAACTTAGATTGATAGTCCTCAGCCAGAAACGCCAGGAAAATAATTTAGCAGTTTGATTAGTAGCCGGGCGAGCTTATTGTGAAATATGAGAAGTTTTACTAAATCGTTGTCACAGATTTCTTAATACGAGGATGAGTCGTTCAGTTCGCAGAGTGGGGAGTAAGACGTGGAAATCAAAATGCAAATTTATTTTTCTTTTTCAATACAACTTTTCACCTGCTACTTTACAAGTAATATATTTTTTGGATATTTCAATTAGTTTATGTATGTATATCTTCTAAGAAAAATGTTTTGCCTTTGTCGGAATAGTAAACCATAACTAAGATCTTCTTTTTCTCAGTAGCGATTTGATGCATCGAACCTCTGATAGAATAGTGCTCCACATAATCGTTCCTTATTTGTAGGCCATGTTGATTTAGCCTATAAGCGGAGGTCACCATCACACTCTGAATTTGAATGTCGAATGGAAGCAGACTAAGAGGCATAACAAAGGCCACACCAGGAGAAGTAGACATAGCACAACAGATATCCAGGAAAAAAGTCCATTTTACGAACATACAATAGCTTCAATAGCTCATCAAAATAATTTTTACGTTCCCTGGTCACTTTAAGGCCGTGCCTCGAGCACCAACTTTCAATTAAATTCAATGTGCGTAGTTTATTTCCACATAACAAGTGTAGTCACGTCATAAGCATAAATCTGCTCGTGAAGCCGTATTAGATGCAGTTCGTTTAAAAAGGATTCAACTAGGATACTCAATAGGAGTGGCAATAGGAAACCCCGTTGAGGAAATCCATTGGTCGTCTCCGTTCTCAAGTAGCTCTAGATTCCGATAGCTACAAGCTTCCCACCCGCTTGGCATATCGAGCGGTTGCTCAAGCCACGGCTGCTGTCAGCAATCAGATCAGCTGGTGATCAGATAGCATGGCCTTCAAAATGGACACTCAACTGTTGATGCCATCTCAGCAGTGATTGGCGCGGTAGCAAGAGCGAAGGAGGCATGTCACAGCGCCCGATCGGTTGTTCTGCTGGTGGCGCTAGATGTCCGAAATGCCTTCAATTCGGCGAGGTGTGCAGATGTACTTTGGTTCCACGAGCATAGCTTCCACATTCCTGACTCCTTGTTGGTCATGATGCAGGACTACCTTAGGGACCGAATTCTGTCATTCGAAACTAATGAAGGGGTTCCGAGGAGGCTTGCCAGCTCAAATTCTATCCTCGAATCTGACCTCTGTAATAGCGTTTACGATGAACTGCTGCGCCTGGAAATGCCAACGGATGTGTTACTCGCGGGCTTCACTGACGATTGGCATCAGTAAACGCTTCTGGGATTGCTGAGTTCGCTTAATTCAGACTTAATCAATTCATGAGGAGAATGGAATGATGGATAAATGAGCATCGCGTATAACTGGCGCTGTTAAAGACAAAGATCATTATGCTCACTAAACGGAGGATGCCGACTGTCATCTCGATGACAGTGGACTCTTCAGAGGTCCAGACAGTAAATCGGTAAGGTATTTGGGTGTGATGCTGGACAATAAACTTACCTACTAAATCCGCATCTGTAAGGAATGTCATAAGGCTCTGCAAGCCGTCGGCTCGCTGAACAGGTTGATGGCTAAAACGGGTGAAGGCTGTTGATGGTGTCATCAGACTCCATTGACTCCATTTTGCTCACGGGGCGGAAATTTGGGTGGTCGCACTTCAAAGGAAGAAGTTTCGAGTGTGGAATGACAGCCTCTAGCATACAGGGGCTTTGCGTATCACAAGTAGCTACCGTATGGTGTCGGAAGAACGCAGAGATGGGTATCTCACACTCTCTGAGCTGGTCAAAACAGAGGCTCTAGCGCACGCACGTATGTGAATACTTCTACTTTGGCAACATCGAAGTAGTGCAAACAATAAAAGTCACTGGACAGTGAGACTGATAGGTTTTCTGGACCTATGGATCAGCCGTGGCCACACAGAGATAAATTTTTACTTTAGTACGTATGTTTCATTCAACAAGCCGCTTCAGGCATTTCAGCGTAAAGAATATTAGGCTGAACAGCCTTAAGTTTGTTGGATCCGAATAGTTTTCTCTCCCCGGCTCAGATGTAAAGACTACCTTCGCCTGCCGCCAAGAAGACATAACATATCACAGGATTACATATGTCCAAAACATTTGCTTTAAGTCTTCGTTCAGGTGATCAATTCCTTCCATTAGCATAGCCGAATAGATGCCGTTGTGGCCCAGCGATTTGAAGTTTCCAAAGAACATGATTGCATGACTTTTAAGCTGATGAACACAGATCTTGCTACATACCAGTATTTCCTACTGCAAAGAACATCAGGTTTGGTCAGAAGCACAGATATCTTATGCGTTACAGACCGCAGGGAAAGTGGCTCCCAAGTAAAATCTGTAGAGATTATTTTTTGGATTTCGTAAAATCACTATTTGGGCGTTTTAGAGTGCACAGCTTAGCTGATTAGTCCTTCTCTAGGATGTTGTACAGCCTCGACGTGTTTTTTTTGCATCTTTCAATCCCTCACATTACCAGCTGAATTGTTTCTTCATGGAGATCCATACCAAATTTTTATGTTCTCTGCGTGGTTCTGTAGGCGATACAGCCTCCCTCAGTTTCCCACCAGAGAATTGTCTTGCTGAATTTTCTCTTGTTGATCGAACAGGCTACTTATATTCAGAGAGCCCAACCGGGATTCTATTGACTCTTGGGACTTTACCATACCTTTATGGTTACGTTAAAGTTATCAAATATGATGTCAATGTATGACATAAGCATCGTTGTACCTCAGACAATTCAATAAACTATAAGTAATAATAACTGAACTTGGTACTTTTTGATAAAGCGGTAAAATTAACTAGAACTGATTAATCCAACGTTATATCACTGCATGCTATCATTTCATATAATATTATTCGCAATTGACAAAATCGTCTGGCTCATATCTTCTGATTAACTGTATGAATAAATAGTTCCGGTTGTGCAGGACGTGAACGTTCATCGAATTACCATAATCTATTGTTTTACGAGTCTTATGATTGATCTAATTGTCATAAAAATAATCAAATGGGATTCAATTATATCTGTGAATTTTCGTTATCATTGAAGACTGATGGTGATTGTTTCCATAGGATATGAGTAAACCGTTAGACGAGGCAAATCAGTGTGATAATCGAACGCGTTTCAAATAGTTCCCTAACGAATTCCGGAAGTGAGGAAGCTTTAAAGTGAAAAACAATTTCCATTGGCCACTAACGCACTGGAAAAATTAAACATACAATAAGAATAACGACCCCTGTTAGGCGGTATAGTGTTCTGGAAATGTAAAACTTCGCCTCTTTGTACATGTTATGCCCGTAGAAAATAAATCAATACGATGAAATCAATTTGAAGTTTTTGTAAAATTACTGTCTTTAAGTGCGTTTTGAGCTTTTATAATTGATTTCAAGTTAAATTAGTGCATTATTTTTCAAAATTTCTACAGTTCGTATTCGTTTTCAGTGCGGACAATTTATTACAAAAGAAGGACTATTTGCTTCAAGAGCCTTTAGAGTAAAGACAAAAGCTTTATGCATTAATTCACATCAACATGAGGGTAAAATGTAAATCTAAATCAACTAGAAAAGAAAGTGTTGCTGTTGCACCACCTAAACATAAACTCCACTACATATGGGTCCTGCTGCCAATATCGGTTATCATTGTAATATTCACTCTTAGCAGCCTTGCATTCTACTCGTTACCGGAGCCTGTTTTCGATGATTCGGGAATAAACTCGGGAGTTTTTGTGGAAAAATACGCCCGGGAACATTTGAAGGTGTTGACTGATATTGGGCCGAGAGTTGTGGGTAGTGAAGCAAACCTGATACGCACAATTGAATTTCTGACCAACGTCAGTGAAGGAATTAAGCGGAATGCAGTGAGCACGTATTTAGTTGAATATGAGGTGCAGATAGCAAGTGGCTCTTTCATACTTGATGATATGGTCAATGTCTATGAAAATATCCAGAATTTCGTTATTCGATTTTCTTCGCCATGTTGTGGAAGTAAGAGTGCATTGTTGGTGAATAGCCATTTTGATACAGTGCCAGAGAGTCCAGGTAAGTAAATGTTAAATTAAATGTTAAAATGACAGTTTAGTGTTAAAATAAATATTTCCGGAATAAATCATAGTACTTTTTGTCGAAAAATTTTAGCTAAAAATTTGAATAACATACAATTCCACCTTAATTCGTTACTATTGAGAAGATATCTTATGAAGATCTCTCAGAAAAAATAGTTTAGCCTATAAGCCAAAATTACTAGTATGTAAAGAAAATTACAGTGTATCGAGGTTTCATTAATTTTTTGGAACAAGAAAACTTTAAACAACCCAAATCCTTAAAAGAACCTTTAACATTCCGTTTTCGGGGTCTAATGTCGCCTCCACATTCTGGGCCATCATGTGGCCCATTGTGTTGATTGGTGATGGCTTTTTGTGGCCGACAGTGGCGAAGCATGGAAATGGCAATGGCCGAAGATTACCTTCGGAGTGGTTTTCGCATAAATCAAAGTGTGCCGCCATCATGCGCAACCGAAAAATCATGAATAACCAAAGATATAAAAGAAAATGTATAAAAAAAGGCTATCCGTGTACCCAAATGTGATCATAATCAAGTTAGTGCTATTAAATAACAGTATTCGGTGGATACATCAATTATTGTAACGTCGTGGATGTGAATGCATTTAAAGTAAATGCGTCTGTGAACAGTGCTGTGGATCGTGTAAGGGTACGGACAAGACGGAGCGACAAGAGCGTCGAGTCGAGCATAGCGTCGAGTCAAGTATGGAACAGCGCATTGAATTGTGTTCATGTAGACCCGACGAGACGCAAAATTGTAAACGAAATTTTACAGTGGCAGTCGAAATAATGAGTTCTTCAGTGTCGGATGAAGAGTTTTTCTCACCTCAATACACCAAATTGAAATCAATAGATGATGTATATAAATCAATAGATTTTCCTAATCACTGGTAGAAATCTAATTGACTGTGTGCAATTCCGCACCTTTCATTCATAAAAAATGTACCCAAAATTTCGAACTCACCAAGAAAAACCCATTAACGCAATTCGTTTACTTACTGTATGCTATCAAAACACATTTCACAACAACAACATGCATTAACGCTGCGAGCAATCGAGCGACGAAATCGGTTTGAATCGATGTCGTCGCTACTATCAAATTTTCACTCTTTGGTCGCTGCTTCGACATGGCCACTTCCATTTGAAAGCATAGGACCGATTTCGGCGCGTTGCTTGACTCGACGCTCGCGACGCTCTCGTCGCTCCGTCTTGTCCGTACCCTAAGTCGATTGCCTTGGAGAAATACGGACTTGGTACAGTGATGGCAATTAGGTCATTTACCGTGAACTTGGCTATTGAAGGTGTTGAAACCCAAATGGAAATTTTAGTTGATCCGAGGCAACCATTTTCATTGTTAGTGGGGCACCAGTTCACTGAAAAACCGCATAGAAAAAAGTGATCGCTGTGAATAGCGTAGAAAAAAGTGTGATTTTTTATGGAGAAATCAAAAACAAAGAAACAGCGGAATAGAAAACAGTTATTGCAAATTATTATCTCAGATATGCTATGGTGAAAATGAATAAAAGAAATATGTATTGATCAGTTGATTGTAGAATTCGAGATACAGGTGAACATATTTCGCGTTGTGTCGTCAAAACAGACGATTGTAAACTTAACGGGCAAACAGATGGTTACATACAAGAATCCGTAATACTCAGAACCAATGCTAAATTTCATAAAAAATCAAAAAATTAACTTATCTTTTGCCAGTCAAATTATAGTTTCCTTTTCGGTCTGTTCGTTTTATGAGGGATAGCGCCATAAAATGTCGCCCATACTATAGGTATGTCTAGGGTCTTTCATTAAGCACTTCCTATTTTTAAATTTAAATAAAACAATTTTATTCGTTTGAAAGGCCTATCGATGCCATTAGGTACGGAATATTACATCGATCAAATGTCCGCCGCAGCTTCTCTGGGTGGCTTGCATCGGAAATGTCCAATTTTCCATGACTCTGGCGTATAAATCAGGCTGAGTTTGACCGATGGTATTGATTATGTTGACTTGATTGTGGCTTATTGGCATAGGCTTGCGACTTAAGAAAACCCCACAAGAAAAGGTCTAACGGGGTCAAATCGCACGATCTCGGTGGCCAGCTCACAACACCTCCACGGGAGATGACCATGCCCTTAAATTGATCGTCCATAATGTCCAATGTGGCATGAGCTGTGCTGCACGTAGCGCCGTCCTGTTGAAATCACATGTTGTTGGAGTCCATATCATCCACTTCAGGCCAAAAGAAGTTGATAATCATCGACCTAGAGCACTTGCCGTTGACGGTGATGTCCTGGCCAACGTCGTTCTCAAAGAAGAGTGGACCCATGACGCCACCAGCCCAAAATCTACACCAAACAGTAACTCTTTCCGGATACATTGGACGCTCTTGAATCTCATGTAGATTGGCGTCGTCCCAAATTCAACAATTTCGTTTTTTGACCTACCAATTCATCCAGAAATAGGTCTCATCGCTGAAGATGATTGTTCGATGAAAATTAGGATCATTTTTGAACTACTCCTGAACCCATTCAGCGCACACGTCGATGTCTATGTTCATTTACCTTCAGCTCCTGGGTCAATTGAATTTTGTACGGGTGCAGGCTCCAAGTCAAGATGCAAAATTCGCCCCGTTGTGGTCTGCGAAAGGCCTAGTTCTTGTGAGCGACGCGAAATCGATCGCCTCGGATTTTCCTGCACACTCTCATGGACAGCGGTGATGTTTTCTGCAGATCTTGCGTTTCGCTGTCGTACGGGTATTGGTTGATTGTTTACTGAGCCAGTGGACTCAAATTTATCTACCACTCTCCGAATAGTCATCTCAGTAGGGTGATTATAGCGACCGTAAAATAAGTAAAGCGCACAGAACGTTACCCGAGCAGAACACTCATTTTGATAAAACAATTTTATAGTTTGCACTTCCTGTTGAACCCTACATCCGTCCATGGTGGTTTGGCAAAGCCGACTGAATAAATGACAGCCAATTTGATAGATGTAGCTTCAACAATATGAATATAAGTCCCCTCCTTCTGTCCGTTAGTTGCAGGTATAGATATACTGGATGTCCAGCACACAGTCACATCTAACTGAAAAACTTAGGAGTTTTCAAATTTTCTGGTGTAGACTAGAGATGGGCAAAATGCCTCATGACAAACCACTGATCGCTCTTTTTTACAGTATTTTACAGTATTGCGCCGTACTCTCTGTACACTGTTCGCTTCATTCATTTCATTAAGTTTATTCAAACGAAAGCTTTCGCTCGCAGACTATGCTGTGCTTTTTTCAGGCGCTGCACTGTAAGAAAGAGCTATCAGTGGTGAGCCATGAGGCATTTTGCCCATCTCTAGTGTAGACGCCACTCAACGACGCTAAACGTTTCGGCATTTACAAAAAGCATATACAAATAAACAATTTTTAAAACCATTATAAATAAAAAAAATCAAGCAATGTATAGTTTTCCATGTGATTAAAAATGGAAATTTTCGAGCTGGGAAAACATCAAAAGCATCGATGCAACGTTAAACCTAAAACCAGTATGCTATGGCCCATATCGAATTATGCATACCGAAACAGACCAAGTTAAGGGTATGATTGAGGACCTAAAAACAGCTGACTTGATAGAAGACCGCGTTTCTCCATACGCCAGTCCAATTTTATTGGTGAAAAAAGTCTGAGGAGACACGGTTAGGTGTCGAAGTTGGTAGACTTTATTTTTTGGTTGACGAGAAGTTGCACATGTTGTTTTGGATGATAGCTTTAATATAAGCCAAATTATTTTTTGTGCAAAACACAATTCTCCATTCGTCTGATCTCTTTGATCACTATTTCAAACTTTGTCAATTAAAATTTCAAACTATTTCAATCTCAATTCTGTTTGCATACGCGAATTAAGATAAACTTAATATTGAATGTGGTAGACATGTGGAAAAGAAATCAATGTGTAATAGTTGAGTTCTTAGCAATAATTACCTGTCTTATATTTGGGTATCATTAGTCAATTGTTTTGATATAGCCGGTGACCATGCTAGAGGTTTTGTTCATACAATTGTGGATAATAACATATTATTAAAATCTGCAATGGCTGACACTTCCCCTGATTACACAAAATTTCATTAGAGCGGAAATTATAAATGATAGAACAACACGAATTTTAATTTATTCGAAGCTTGAAAATTTTCCTCACTTCGTCCTTTCGCTCAAAATTTTTATGTTCATCCTCTGAAAATCTCTACAGGTGCTGGTGATGGCAGCATGGTTGCCGTTATGCTCGAAGTATTACGAGTACTATCAACCACTACAAGAACTCTTAAAAATCCTGTCATATTTCTATTTAACGGTGCCGCTGAAAACGGTTTCGAAGGATCGCACGCGTTCATAGCCCAGCATAGATGGGCAGCAGACGTAAAGTAAGAAATTTCGCTTTCTCATTCTCGTAAATCACGAAACTGGTAAATGGAAAGAATTAAATGAAGCTTTTGTTATTTTTGTTGTGCATCATAGGGCTTTCATAAATCTCGATGGAGCGGGGCTTAGTGGACGAGAAATACTGTTTCGATCAGGACCGGGAAATTCGTGGCTGATGGAGGTAAGTGGGTTTGTTTTTCGGTTTTCATAATAATAAATGTGATTTTATTGGCCGCAATAAAACGTTTTGCAATAAACCACTATGACTAGGAGAGAGTGTGAGTGAAATGAATTTTATTTTCTTAGTTGATACTTAAGGTAGCTTGAAACAGATCGTTTCGGTAATGCCTTAATAGTATTAATGCTTTGAAATACGTATATTCTTTATTAGTAGTAGTGTTTCGGTATTCACGACCTTGAACTCAGTAACTGCTATGAGTTATAACTGAAATGATGAAAGTAAAGTAAATGCAACAATTACAAGCCATTTTATATGTTTGCCATCAAACACTTTATTCACTTCTACATTGCAGCACTATCATAAAAGTGCATTTCATCCATTTGCATCATGCATTGCTGAAGAAATTTCGGAAAATGGACTCATACCATCTGAAACTGATTTTCGAATATTTCAAGAATACGCGAAAATACCAGGTAGTTTTTGTTAACAAATCTATTCATTCAAGTTGTCTTACTGTTCTGTTACTAATAGCTGTATTTTTGAACAGGCTTGAATATGGCGTACATTTTAAATGGCTATGTGTACAATACAAAGCTTGACCGTTTTTCGTCAATAACAAAGCAAGGATTTTTGCAAAATACTGGAGATAATGTTCTGGCACTAGTTCGCTCGATAGCCTCATCGGATGAATTAGAGAGTTTAGATGTAAGTACACTTTGGCATTCCAGCTACATTAGGATTCATAATTCTATTTTTCTAGGCAAATTCCAAAGGACGATTAATTTTTTTCGATTTTCTCGGACTCTTCCTGGTGGTCTATTCCGAAACGGCTGGAATAGCAATAAATGTGTCTCTAGCGGTGATTGCTTTTACAGCAATTTGTATTTCAATCTGGGCAATGTCAAAAGCACCACATACTGGGTTGAGTTTTATTTTAAAAAAATTCGTTCTATCTTTTTTAATTGAAATCGCAGCATTAATTTTGGCTTATGCTGTTCCGATTGTCATAGCAGTCATTGTCGATGCTGCATATGCACCGTTGTTTTGGTATAGCCAACCGTGGCTCATATTTGGAATATATTTCTGTCCGTTCTGTTTTGTTATGGCAATCATACCAAGTTTATATCTGAAAAAGGAAAGAGTAAGTTTGGATGGACGATGGATAGCACTTTTTGTAATATCTTTATTTTATTTTAACGAATTTTGTAGAAAACATATCCGATGAATTTTGGCATCCAACTATTTTTGCACGCACATTGCCTTATACTGATTGTTATGGTGATTATCTTGACGAGTCTTTCAATTCGCTCTGCGTTCGTGGTGATGATAAGTATTGGATTTTATGCTGTGTCTGTGATAACAAATTGGGCATCTGGCTTGCAGGCTCGACGTAAGTATTTCATTGGTGGTGATGTTAGCTAAATAAAGCCACGTTTCTGGTGTATTTTCATTTGATTAAAGATAAAAGGATAACAAATGCATTATTAATATTTTGTAAAAATATGGCTCGACCTATTTTGATAAATGTCACTAATTCTGCTACTTTCATTTGTTACATTTGATAGAACATGTACTTAACAGATGTGGTAGTAAGCTTTCATTTTTGAGGCTGGTTCGTTCACTCTCGGGTAATTTTAATCAATGGTTATGCCAGCTGATTCATTTTCATCAGCTAGAGAATCCATGGTTTTGGTTAGTTAATCAGATAAATCCTTAGCCAGTGCTGGTTCTTCTATATGCAAACACTGTGCTTTGAATCTAGACGCTACCATATGAGAAACACAAAATATCTAAGCAAAAAATTAGACCCGAAAAGGAATCACAATTTTAGATGAATCAACGAATAATGGACTATAAATTCAATATCTATGGCAGTTGCTCTAATCTAGATAATAATTTTCCCCTGTATGCATTGGACACTTTAAAATTAGCTATTGGCTATATTAGCTATGATGCAATGAAGACACCAGCACACAGTGCATACTTGACTGGACCACTTGCAGGTAGAAATCATTACATTTTTTTTACTTATGCTAGTTGTGACAAATTTTAACATCTCCGACTTATATCCATGGAAAAAACCACCTGCAAGTGGTCACGCCAGTCATGTATGTACTGTGTGCTGGTGTCTGATGAGAAGCAGTGCATACTTTCGAAACCACTTTGTCAAAATAGAATTTTCAATGTAGATTAAAATTTTTAATGTTAATAAAAAGTTGTTCAATTTTAATCATCCCGCAAAAACAATTCCAAAATGTAATTGCCCCACACCAGCGGCCGACATACAACCCCATACGAGGACTGACCCTCCACCGTGTTTCACTGTAGGACGCAAATTCTTCTTTGCCAATGCTTCGTTCCGCTTCCTCCACAAATATCCGCGCCCGTCAGAGGCACAAATATTATACTTGCTCTCGTTACTAAACAGAACTTGATTCCAAAAACTGTCGTCCTTATTAAGATGCAGGCGAGCGAAGTCAAGCCTCTTCTTTTTATTTACTGGAGAAATGAAAGGTTTTCTGCGCGGAACTCTACCATTACAACCCTGATTACGCAAACCTCTACGTATTGTTTCTGGACTCACTTGCTTCCCTGTTGCCTTTGCAAGTGCAGTGGCTATTACCGGAGCACTTTTTTTGTGGCTCCTTACTTATTTTCCGTAACAAGTCTCTCTCATCTCTCTTACTTAAGGATTTCGGTCTACCTGTTCGTTGTTTATTTTGTATTATCCCTTCCGTTTCTGCTTTCCGTATGATCGTTTGCACCGTTGCCCAACTTCTTCCAACTATTTTAGCAATTTCGCCATACGACTTCCCTTCCACTCGTTCACTAAGGATGATTTTTCTCACTTCCAAACTCGTTTCCTTCCGTGTACTCATTTTTTTAAGTATTAAAGGCACCCAAACCACTTAAGTTTGATCGACTTTCAATGTACTAATGTTTATCTTTGTATATTAACACGGTAGCAATCTTTATTGCAGTATGACTCATCGCTTAGACTGATTCTTTTTGAATTTTCTGTTCTGTATGCTGACTTTTGTTTCCTCCCTTTCAGCGGATTTTCTTGTTATTAACTATGTATATGTGAATGTTTATGTATGTTCTCATTAATTCTGTGAAAATAGAGAACAATGTCTCTTTAAGTTCATTTTTCACCCGTCTTTTGATTTTCTTTCTACCTATATATTGCCAATTCCGCGTTTTTAAGCGGTGTATGCTGACTTTCGTGAGCAACTGTATATCGAACAAAATAGACACAATGTAAATGTACGCTACGATTGAATACTGTACGGTACAATGTACACAAACCTTATCCTCTTTATCAAAGTGAAAATCAATCGTTGATAGCAACAATTTATTGCATTTCAAGTAATGCCCGTCTACTCGACGTTTAATTGACGACTGCCGAAACAGCTCGACATCCTGCTTTTTGTGTCATTGTTCAATAATTTGCGTGCAATGCACGTAGTGTTGAGGTTATGTGTGGTGCTGGGGTTACTTTTAGCTGGCGCTGTGTATTTGATTGATGTTTAGCACATAGATTCGAATATTTACGATTATCCTAAGATACAAGCCATCTTCAGAACAAGACGCCACGCGCAGCAACCACCACAACTAACTGTGAACGACGAGGAAGTTGACTGGCAAAGGACAGCCAAATACTTAAGACTGACATTTGATAACAGGCTATCCTGGACAGAGCACATAAGAAACAAAAGACAAACAATAAACGGAGTACTGCAAAAACTCAAACCAATGATAAGACCAAAAAAACTGAGCACGACAAACAAGACATTACTTTACATACAAATTATACGACCAATGCTCACTTACGGAAGCACTGCCTTTTACCAGACATGCAAAACAACCAAACAACAGCTACAAATATGTCAGCATCTCGCATTGAGAAAAATATTCTGGGTTCCATGGTACATTAGAAATACGGACATACACAAACAATTACGGATAGAGACAATAGAAGTGTACATATGTGACAAAACGCTTAAATTATTTGACAGACTAGACGAACACCCTAATAGTACTATGAAACACCTAAAAGTAGTAACGCTTCCCAATGAAATATACCAGAGTCTTCGACAGCTAACGGTATAGTGCGCAGCATCTGCACTAAGTGACCCAGCAAGAGAAAGGTGAGGGCTGAGTAGGGTGGAAGAAACCATCCACCCAGAGGAGGGGAGTCAAAGTGCTGAAAGCACTAGCTCCAGGGAAATACAGTTCCAAGGAAATATCCTAAGACAAAGCCTGACAGTTTGGAGGCTCGTTTGACCAAGTACAAGACATGAACATCGTATCTCAGCTTATTGTCAAACATAATTCTAAGGTCCTTGAAGCAGGCAGCATATGGGTATCTAACGAAGAATGAAATATAGTGGAGTGAGTTTTATGAGAAAAACGCAGTGTTTGGCATTTCTTTGTATTCAGAAGAAGTTTGTTTGCCGTAGACCTGCTTTCGAGAATCGTAAGATTGGATTGAAGAAGGTTACAGTCATCAGTGGACCTTACGATCACGAAGAGTCTAAGATCATCGCCCCAAAATAGACATTCACAAGAAAGAAGCAGAGAAAAAATAGGAGAGAATGAAACAAACTGTGGAGGACACATAGTAAGACGATGCAAAGTAGAGACTAAGCAGACTTTGCGAGGAAGTAGAAACATCATCCCCATTTTCAAAGAAAGTCGAATTAGTATTCCGGATGGTCCACAGTTGTGTATTGTGAGACTAAAAAGGTTTGAAGTTACCATAATGCATATAAGAATGATGCACATTTTTGACATCAAACTTTTTGTCGGCTCTAAATTTACCGTAAGCTTCAAGGTTTTTAGCGAAACCTGACAGTTTGTATATTTTAAGCAGCTTTCAATAGGTGGGTAATAATACATTTAGTAAACCAAGAGAGGTATTTAGGATTTCGGGGACAACAAATAAGTAGAATACATTCAGAATAAAATGCCGCTTCAATCAGTGGTGGTTTGAAATGAATTTAGTCCAGAATAGAAGAAGTAATGTTTGGAGCATTGACGTGGTTGGAGGTTCTAAGGAGTAAATATGAACAATAATAGGTGTGTTTTTTTGCTCCCCTTATCCATAACAGAACAATGCTATCCAAAACATACGTATTGGAAACAACAACAACTCTGCCCAGTGAATTCATTCTTCCTAATATCTAATGGAGAAAGATGGGGATCAATGCGTAAAAATGAAAGCATGGATTTTGAAATAAAAAGTTTATGGTGTTAGAAAAACTAAGCCAATGATCTTATCATAGTAGTTGAGAATATGATTGAATGCCAATAAAGAGATAATATCATGCTGGGCTTCATTTGCTGAGTGCCGAAATTCAACCAGCTTGGTTCGTAGGCCTCTAACATTTTGATAAAAAAAAATATATTTTTTTCGTTGACGTAGTTGTGGATGCTTCCAGTTTTTTTTTTAGAAAGTCGTATACGATTGCGCCAGGAGGTCAGAAAGATCGTTGACCAATCACCGAAATGTTCGGCAAGTAAGTCATTTTGAATGAACTTAGCATCTCAAGACCAGATGAAAGCCATCTTTTGTTATCTTACGGCAGATGAGTGGTTTAGAGACTACCGCTAACTTTTCCGTGATGGAGGTATGAATCGAGTATAGTAAAATAGTCTAGACACGAGCACTTCCACCAGAGTCATAATTCGCAGCTGAGTTTTAGTCTGTGATTGTGAATATGCTGATACAGTTTGCATGTGATTGCAAAGCAATTGAATCAGTCCAACATAAGTTTACGCGAACCTTCTCTATAAACATAACTTTCCATATTTGGAATACCGTGAGAAACAAATACTGGAAACAACAGCTGAAGATTAAGTGCATATAAATCTTCAGCTGTTGTTTCCAGTATTTTCTGTTTAAATTACACTCCAACATCTCAAACTATCCTACTTTTGAGGACGTACAATTTTGTAATCTTTCTCGTGGCACTCGATGTTCAGAAACTTTTGCAGTACCATTTGAAAGGTCTGTCATTTATTATCACTTGTCTTTGCCAAGACTACTGACGACGGACAATACTCTGCGGTTGGGTCCTATGTCCACATCCATCTTAACTTTCCAACTAGCTTTAAGTAGCAAATTAATGGTGTGTGGAATTGTGTGAAATTATTTATGTATGTATTGACTATGAAATAAAACAAAAACATTCGCTCTTTATGTGCTCCTCTGAATTGCAAAGTGATCTATCAGAAGCTCTGAAACATAAGCTATGCATCAGCCATCCGATTCAATTATTGTATGATATAATTGTATGTATATGCATATTAATTTTTGTACATCTTAATTTAACAAACTGTATTGTTTGGCTTTGCAGCTTTCCTCTGGCTTATTCCTGTCTTGATATCTCAGATCATTCCCATCACTTTCTATTCTTATTTGTCAATAATCACGTTTACAACGTTTATTCCAATGACTGGACGAAATGGATCTTACACACATTCGGACATAATTATGGCAAGTATCACAGGTGCAATTGCCATGCTGATCACTGGATTCTTGGTAAGCTCCTGTAAAAGCTATTTTCTTATGTTTTGATAAAAACCGATCTATGGAATCACTGTTCCGTGATAGACCCCGCTCTTCAGTATACTTCGTCGAACGATTGTCGTCATATTCGGTTTTGTTCTAATTTTCGTGATCTTTGGAGTACTGATGGCAACATCTATTGGCTTTCCATTCGAAGAGACCACAGCTCCTGAGCGGATGTGGGTATTTGTAAGTAATTTCGGCTTAATAAAAACTTTTGTCTATTATGAAAGCATTTTACAGCATACAAAAATAATTTTGGGTGAGGTTCGAACTGAAGTATATGTCAATAAAACTAACTACGATGGCTCTGGATATATGATACTTCCTTTGGACCGTTATTCCGAAATTACGATCAAAGGTGAACCATATTTGGTTATATGGGGAAAGATAATGGTAGATTAAATAGTTATTAAATTGTTTTTCACTTTTAGACATAGTACGTAACGTTGCCGGTAGAAACTATAAACCGGTAAAAGCTGATTGCGGATATATGCTTGCTTGCGGAGTACCAGTGTATTCATTGGAGTTCAAACCTTTATCGTAAATATTAAAGGGTTACGATAGCTTTACGTCGATGAAAAATGTTTGGTTTTTCATTTCAGAAACTACAGCTTCTGGGTCGAAGGTTCGCCTCTGATTATACCAAAGGACCAAATGGCCACTCTCAGCATTTACCGATATCGCCTTAATGATGAAGTGACTCGATTTAAGATTTATATCAACAGCGGCCCTTCAAATATGCAAATTCTTCTCAATCCAACTAATCAATGTCAGCTTCTAAACTGGACCCTGAATTCAGATTTTCCTAGAAAAGATTTCATTCAAGAGAGTACTTATTTCGTGCATTACCGCTACGGTTGGCGACGGGACTGGTATGAGTTCGAGTTGGATTTTTGGGTATGTATGAAACTGGATAAGAGTTAAGAATGATTGTTTATTTTCTTATCACATAAATTCTACACAGATTCCGAGTGATTATGATGATGCTGTGTTCGAAATTGCTTTGATCGCACATCATGTAAACTATCCGATCAATCATACAGAGGATTTTAATAATTTTGTAAGCAATTTTCCCAAGTGGGTGACCTTGACACCGATTGTAAGCAGCTATGAAAGTTACAGGGTTTATTGAATGCATAGATACGAGTATATATGGGAATTTGTCTAAAAATGACTTCTGTGAATAATTTATCAAATAAACCTTGCTTACGTGGTTTTGATAAAATGGATTCATTTTATTTTGGTTTAAACTTAATTGATAGTAAGATCCTTTTACTGCATGGAAAGGGAGCTAATTAAAATTAAATAATTAAAATTACGATATTTTTAACTCTTTGGCGACGGCGGGCATTTAAGTGATTTTTCAGGTACCCCTTTCATTCTATGCAGAGTACATTTTCGCCAGAAGTAAGTATTGGGGATGAAAATAAATTAAGTTGTGTGCTTGTTAATGATGAAAAATTGCAAATTATGAAGTCTATGTGGGCGGTCAGTGCCTAAAAATAGACAAGGATTTTTTTTTCAAATTTCGATTTGTCATAACCTTTGACAGAAACATTGGAAAATAAAACAACACACGTGAGTTTTCATGACTGTGTGGGCAACCCTGTAGCTAAGGCAGGTGCACGTGAAAAAAACCTTCAAATAGACGACCCTCCTTTATTTTTTTTGCTTTTTTTTCAAATTATTGATAAAATCTAGCCTTTGTCCATCATGCCAATTTAAAATATTCAAAATTCCCAGTTGCACAAGAACGGCAACCCATCACCAAATAACCTCTATTTTTAGCACTCGAAACTTCTGTTCACGAGAATCGACTACCGGATAATCAGATCATTATGAAATTTAAAGGACATGTTGATATTAACTAGGACCAGGTCTGATAGAAATAATTTTGAATTGTGGGCAACCCAGTGCCATCTTGAAAAATAACTACGAATAAAAAACTGCTTCTTGGCCTATAATTTCCGATCTAGTTAACAAATTTTAACAAAATTCATACAGTACTTGGATCTCACTCTAAGCCACATTTGATAAAAATTTGGTTGAAAATTTGGGATAGAGCTGCCAGCTATGGAAGTTTTTGTCACCTAAATCTTGTAAATTTACTCATTTAAATAAAGCTTTTGCCCCTATAACTTCCGATGCAGTCATGAAATAAATGCGAAATTCATGTAATAAATACGCCCTATTGTAAGCCAAATTTCGTGAGTTTCGTAAAATATTATTAAAGAGCTGCCAGCTGACACTTTTTTACTAAGAGATTTTGTCATTTAATTTGCAAATATGCAAAGACAATTAACAACAATTTTTGAGGCTTCGAAAATTCGAACAAAAATTGCGGGTGGTAGCCCCAAAAATCTTTTCACCCTAATAACATCCAGCGCAGTCATTCCATCGAAACGAAATTCACAGAGTGGGTTTAACTTAACATGAAGCAGGTTTGGTATATTTTGGGCTATGCTGCTGACACAGTATTGCCAGCACCATACATTTTCGTTAATATTGCACCAACAACATATTTAAATGGTAAGCATTTACAATAAAAATTAGGAATCTGCGTTTAAATTTTCCGATAAGTGAAAATTTGTCGGATGGCAGCCTCAAACATCGCTTGATCGCTAAAACTTTCGATGAAATCCTCGCAAAAAAATGAAATTTGAAGGATAGGTTTGTAGACTTATTGCTGCTTCGTTGGAAAAGTGCTGCCAGCAATGAACATTTTCATCATTTATGTTAGAGGAGATGCTGTTGAGAAATGGTTTTTGCTGCTTTGGGTAAGAAATGGTTAATATGATACTACAAAAAAGAGTATTACGTCTTTCCACATTTTTTGGTCACTCAAGGGCAATTTCTTCGAAAATCAGTTTTTTAGCGGTTCAGTTTTCAAGGCGCGAGAGTTTTGTTTTTATAAATCATGAGCTGCAGTCATCTCACATTTGTTTTCAATTATAAACAGGATATCACAATTTTCGTTTGACTCAAATTGATTGAATAAACGAATGAAATTTTTTATTTGCTACCTAAGCTTTTTTTCTTAGATAGGTAATAAATCATAAAATTATATATTATCTGACATAATCTTACTATTAGTCGGAATATTAATTTATAAACGATATTTTATATTGTTTTATACTAAGCTAGATGTCGTTAGCTAATGCTCATGGACTAGCTCATGAATTATCTCATGAATAAAAAATATTTTGCATAGAATACATGTAAATGACAAAAAGAGGCTTATTTTTCCGTCTTCCGATGAGTGGAGAAACAGGGCCATCAAGCTGAAAAGAAGGCTTTATACAAATTGAACAATAAGAGGACAATTGTTCTAATCGTGAAAGTTCTTATATGGATATGATTGGTAAATTAAAGGTAGAGTTACAGTGTAATCCAGGAGAACGAATGTTTCGCAAGTAATTCCTTCCGGAAATTGCTATATAATTGAAGTTGAAACCAACTGCACTTTAAATGCCTTCTTTGCAGTGAGCGTTCTTCTAATCTCTGGTTTGCTAAGCGGATTTTTTCACTTTCGCGTGGATCGGCTACTTTAGGGTCCTATTACGAGTATGAATTACTATATGAGTGAATTATACAGCGACCTAGTAGCTCAAAGCAATAAAATTTATGAGTTTTGTCGTTTTTCAACGCCTAACTGTTGGTTTGCATGGGAAATGATTTTGTTATATTATCGGGAGAAGCGGAGTTTTTCATAAATTGTAGCTCTGGGGTCTAACTTTTTATCAACTCGAGCCAATAAACCGTCCCCGAAAAAGTATGTGTTATTTTTGTTCTGAAACTTATCAATATTAAGGGGAAGCTTGTTAACAGTGCACTACTGGCTACGCACGTCTAGTTTCGACTGGAGAAATTAGGATTCATCCCCGTTCGCCTTCCGAGCAACAGCATACAAGTTTAACAATATATTTTACTAACACTTGTGAATATATAAAGATCCTTAACACTGAAAACCATTTTTCGCTATTTTGTAGGAGACCCCTACTCTTGATTTACGTTAAACCAATCAAAGCCGGACAGAAATATTAGTGTTGTGACTCCAACAAATTCGCTAAATATCGCGCGTGAATTGTGAACCCTCGCGACTAGAAACTGTGCGCGAAGTGAAATTACTGTTATTTACATTACCATCCTAAAGTAAGCGGCAACTATGAAGAGCTGAAAGCTCAGCTGATTGCTCGATTGGCAGCGTATCCTCAGCTGCAACTGACGCAAGTGCTAACCGAACTCAAATTGCACTATTCCGTCAGATACAAATCTTGGTAGGCTAGAGGATCCGCAATGTGCTTTATGGATACGGTGTCTACCAGTTCGCGTACGCGCTATTATGTCCATATCAACCGAGAAGGAAATAATCGTGGGGGAGTTCGACGCCGCTCCACCCGTGCCCCTGCTTCCAGTTCAGTTCCGTTTCTTCTAGAAAGGTCAGCAATGAGTTCAAGACTCGAGTTCGGACTCGAAAGATTAGCAGTGAGCTCAAGAGGTCAAGATTTGCGCCCCAGAAGTCGATCTAATTCACGGTCTTGTCAACGTCTAAGACCACGATCATGAAACTGAGGTAAAAATGATACATTTTTTTATTACCATCGAAGATTCTGGAAAATGCGATTAAATACCATCGGCAATGTTAATTTTCCCAGCAGGAAAACTAAAGCCGTCATCGTCAAAAGCGGACAGCAATGACGTTCACTCTAAAAAAAAGAGTCAAAAGGTAAGCAGGGCTGAGGTTTCTAGTAGATACAGGTGCGGAGATATCAGTAATCCCTAGTCTAGGCAAAACGAGCAATGAAGATCGCAAATTGTGCTCGGCGAATGGAACAATCATTGACACTTTCGGAGAATAGATCCGTCCGTTCCACTTCAGACTGCGCCAAAATTCCAAGTGACATTTTTGCATTACTGCTGATTTGCTTGAACATTTTAATTTCCTCGTCGACGTTAAGCGGAAAAGATTAGCGGATGGTAAGATGAATCGTGAAGCAATTGCACTCGTGACAAATAAATCTGTGGAACTGATCACAACCGTGAACTGGCAGATACCTTTCCACGACATTCTCGAGAAATTTCCAGAAATAACGAATTCTCTTACGACGAAAATTGTGCTTTAACATCATATCTTGACAAAAAGACCGCCTATCGCCGAGCGAGTATGCCGATTAGCTCAAGCTAAATACCAGCCCGCAAAGGTTGAATTTGAGGTCATCGTGGGAAAAGGAATATGGTGTCCTTCAAGTAGTCCAAATGGACTGGACTGGCCACTCCATCTGGTTCCGAAAAAGTCGGGAGGAAGAAGACCATGTGGTAACTAAGGAAGGTTAAATACTGCAACAGTACCAGATCGGTATCCTTTGGCAGGAATAGAAACTTTTAATCATGCCCTGTATGGAAAATTCGTCTTTTCGACCACTGACGTTTTGGTTTTCAGCTTCTCTTTTGCTAGCATACGTGCTTTGTCGCGTCTTGGCTGGATCTGGCTTGCCAGCTAATGCCTGGTCCTTCACGGGTAAAAACACCCTTCCTTTTGACATTATAGCTAGTAAGTTTTTCTGATGGATGAAAACCACCCCCTGTTTTCTCAACACATCCCAGCCCTGCCTTCCTTGTTGATGGCTCTAGCCATCCGATCCTCTTGGCAGGCTTTCTGCTGGACTTCGGTTTAGTTGAGATGCTCTGCCAAGGCCTTTTATTTATTACACATTTGCTACATAGGCTTAAAGTTTCCAAATTGTTATCATAACCTAGCATAAAAATGTTCCAGCTTTTATTTGATATGTACTTTTTCAAAACCCTTTTTACCATAGAAATAAATTCGTACCCAAAAATCCACTCAAATCTCCGCTGCCGCCAAAAGGTTAAAGCTATTTTAATTTGAGCTCGACGTGGACTTACTTTCTAAAAATTTCAGCTTGATCAGATTACGTACTATAGATATAGTCAAACATAGACATGCAACCACAAAAAACCAACCTGACTTTACTTATGAAATTGACTTTAACTCACAAGTAAAATATAACATATTTCATACTTTATAAGCTAGTTTTTATAGGTATTGACTAGTTTGCGTCAAAATGACAATAAGTTAACTAGAAAGACAGACAATTCAAAATCGCCAACTTTCATACGAGCTTTGAGTTGCCAACAACGCTGCATACTTCGGGAAAAATCCGAGAAAATCTTTGAACTCAGAAGTTAGATTGCTATCACGATCCTGATGATGTCCAACTAAAGCAATTTGAAATTTCATTCCCACGTGATAATCTGGCACCTATGAAGCAAAAAAAAAACCCAGAAAGTCTATGACCCCAATAGGTATTTGAATTTATCGTCTTTACCAAAAAATCCAGCCAGAAATCCTTCGTGAGATGATTGCCTCCAAATCGTATCATCAAAAAATATGCATCATCTTGTTTGTTGCTTTTCGGAGGAATCTCAGCCGGAAGAGACCAATTGACTAGCTTGACACCTCCTAGCGGTTCGATGAAAATCTGTGTTTGCCGCGTGCCAGTCATTCGGAAGGAATACCGGTGCAAGCTGTTTGTTGAATCCGTGGACAGAAGTTTCAAATCTGGATATTTTTGGATATTCGGGTTGTTCGATTTGACCCAGAAACCAGAGCTTCTAAAATTCGAAGGTAATGTAAGGTAATATAAATGCATCGATATTTTGTACATAATATTTTCTTAAAATGGTTCAAAACAGAAAAGAAGAATCAGAATGAATTTGAAACTGTGATTAGTTGAGTGTATTATACAATTTTTGATCAGACTACTTACACAAAGCTACGCATTCCTGAAAAGTAGTGTGGAAGGCCACACATTAGTTCTTCGCTACAGTCTTCGTTGGCATTGTGAAGTCTCACGTGTTCTCCTAGGAAATCTGAATTTTGAAAATTATTAATGAAATCGATAAAATTAGTGCATCGTAAAATAAATGATGATAAAGAATGATTGTTATTGATATTTGAATCGTAAAAATAAATGTTAGTCCAAGTTTCTTGCTGGAATATTTTTTTGGTACAAACAGCATGACTATCATAAGGCATCAATCATTGAATTAATTTTTAATGGCTTATGTGAAGTGTACTGGAGTGTAAAGTTAATTTGTTTTGAGCACACATGCATAAGTAGCAATCACTCATCATTTAACATTGCCCTGTAACGTTATCGTTAGATCAGTTATGGTAATTAGTTTACCGTTGTGCTGATATCTTAAGAGTCTTTAATAAATTTTTAGCGTTTTACATACTGTTGATTGTTCCTGGAGATCTCCTGTCCCACGTTAGTATATAAAATCCTGCATCTTCTCTCCTAATAGAGCCATCTAAACTGTGAAATCGTCGTTGTGTGTGCTGAAAATAGCATCATAATTTTAGGTCTTAGTTTCTTTCAGTCTTAATTATGGAAATTCTATATAGTTTGCTTTAAAAAAATATTTTTTCATTAAGCTCCAATAAATTATAATTTTCTTTAAAGCATTTGTCGCTCAATTCAAAAAATACTTTTACTCACATAGACAGAATGTCTTTGGGGTGCAGTTTCAGCAGTGTATGGAAAACATAAGTTTGTAAAAACCATTATGAAAAAAATTATGAAAATAATCATAAATAAGGACAAAATAATTTTCGTTCTCTTGATCAGATTGAAAATCGGGACCTGGAAATAAATAAATTTGTGAAATTACACCAATATACATTCTCACAATTTTAATCTTGAGAAAATTTGTACTTTCTAAATGTAATACTTACTACGAAACCTGCCATCAACATTGCAAATCCTGTTTGAGAGAAAGCTATGAGCAGCTCTGCATTGAATTCGGCTCCGAATCTTCCGGATAGAGGTACAAACAAGGAATTGGAAATCATTGAAAGGTATGCATAAAATGCGAATGGTATTATTTGGAAAATAAGGTGTGGTATAATCCATATGTAAGCTATATGAAGTTAATATATAAGTAAAAAAGTAATGTTAGTTAATATACATTAGTTGATATATAAGTAAAAAAATAAAGTAAAAGTGAAAAATATATATATTTGGAACAATTACTTCAAGGTTTATTTAAATCTTTCTCATGGCTTATGTAAAGATAAGACGCCGTCATGTAAATATGGTAAAAGTAGTAAGGTGGGGGAAAAACGGGAAAGGTAGAGGGGGAACTTGTCTAGATCACTCAAGGCCAAGCCAGCCGCCCAACTGGTTTCATTAGTTGTCCTCACAATGAGTGAAAGAAAGATGCATTCTTCAGTTGTGTAACGCATTATACCAAAGTTTTTACCGAACAAAGGCTTTAAACCAGCCGAAATTCGAAACCGAGTGAGTGCATAGTTCGAGGAGAATGCACTTTCATGGCCACGGGTGACAGCCTGGTGTGCCGAGTTCAAAGAAGGGCGTGAAAAGTAAAAAAGTGAGTCACTGAAGACGCCCCCGCCCCAGCATTACGCCTTATGTCGCAGCAGATCGCGAACTCATTGAAAGAGGTCGTCGCTCCACTGTAGCAACAATCAGTAAGGAAACGGGAAATAGTGTTAGAAGTGTACCCACCGTCATCCGAGACCACCTTGAATTCCGAAAAGTCTCAGCGAAATGGGTTCCATGTCTGTTTACTCAAGAGAATAAAAATGCAAGAGTTGAAGTTTGCCAAACGCTTCTCGCTCATTTTCAAAATGAAGTGCAGGCTGTTTTACAACAAGTTGTGCCGTGCACTGAAGTGTGGATTCACCACTACACTCCCGGGTCAAAAAAGGCCTCTATGTAGTCGAGAAAAGAGGGGGAGCCAGGACCATCAAAAAGCAAAACTCGCTTGTCAGCCGGTAAGATGATATCAACGGTTTTTTGAGACTCTCAAGGAGTTTTACTCGTTGATTTTCTTCACAATCATCGCACAATAAACGCTATTTACTGTTGTGAACTTCTTGACGAAGTTAAAGCTGCATATCGGTAAAAAAGGCGACGTAAACCTATTCGAGACGTCCTGCTCTTGCACGACAATGCAAGGCCCCACACTGCAGCCCCACACTGCAGCCCCAACAACCCAAAAATTTGATGAAATGCATTGGACTACACTTGATCATCCTCATTACAGCCCTTAGCTTCCACCTTGCGATTTCCATATGCTTGGGTCTCTCAAGGAAGAACTTGGGGGAGAACGTTTTGTGAATGATCGACAGGATGAACAGTTTCTGTGCAATTGGTTGGATACCCGCTCGAAACTATTTTTCGAAAACGGCATGAACCAACTACCTCTTCGATGGGAAAAATACATTACTTTAGGAGGGTGGCTATGTCGAAAAATAACTATAAAGTGTGTTAAATGTAAAATAAATTTCTTTTTGCAAAAGGCTCGTTTATATTTGAATGATCCTCATAAATGCGAGAAAAAATATTTTTGGTATAAATAATACCGTATTTCACAACTGAATTTTTTTTCCTTTTGACATCAGTACGCCTCAGATAGTTACTGCTATTAACTTTGAATATTTTAAAAATTTGTATTAACGATTAAAGAATTAAACAGCATATGTTGAGTGGCATACATATCTTTATAAATAAAAACCTGTGAAATAAATAAAGTTTCATTGAATATTGATCTTTAAAGGCTCGTATCCACGAGTTCTCGCGTACAGATTGACGAACAATGTACGCGCTCTCCGTCCGCAACGTCCACATCAAGTACGCAAACAGAAAAGTAGGTTGCGTGCTAGCACTATTAGTGTAGACATTTATCTCCATGCGCGCATTCTGTACGCGCACTGCTTTTTTGCTTTCCGATCAGAATTTGTATATCAGTACATCTAAAAAAACTTTCGTGAATGTGCAAAATGGATTTTGATGAAAACAAGTTCTTATTCGTGCAGAATCCAACATAATATTGTATAAATTTTCCAAAAAAATATATCCACGATGAAAGCCTTGTTTCTACATCCTCTCTATTTCTATCTCATCACTTCGCATAATTTTTCCGATTTTCCCAAAAATATTTTCTTTTTTTTCGTTCAGAATTTATCATCTATATTAGTGTGATCCCAGAAAATAGAATATTTTTCCTCTTTAGTGATTAACTTAATGGCTAATTCATTAGTCCATTCCATACTGAATGGCATTTTGCACGTCTGCTTTCCAACGAGAGCGGAAAGCAAGGAAGCAGTTCGACGAGCAATCGAAATGCAATGTTTGCTCGTCCACACCAAGTGTGTCTGCTCGCGAACAGAGCGTTGCATCCGAACCCGCGAACAATTTCGGTGGAGACGTATCTCAAATGCAGCTCGCGAGCAGCTCGCGCACAGCTCTTCTGTTTGTTTGCGCTCAGTGCGCGAGCAGCTTTTGGTGTAGACGATAGCTTGCTGGCTGAGCGCGAGCTGCACGCACGCAGCGCATTTGGTGGATACGAGCCTTAAGATTCTTATCCGATTCAATATTCATTACAATTGATCTTTTTGAGTTCTTTTAGAGTTCGAGGGCGATTTTTTGAAACATCTTCTTTAAAATAACCTCATGAAGAAAATTTTCCAGGGCTTAAATCAAAGGAGCAAGAGCCAATCAAAGATCACTCGACCGAGGAATATCCGTTGCAGAATGGTGTGAAAATGACGACTTGTGGCACCATTTTCTCGAAATCTTCGAAAGTAGAGATTTCAAAAAACTTTCCATAACGAAGTCCCGTTGTTTACCCAACCAAGGCATATTTACTATTGAGATCCTTGTCGTCGACACCATCTAGTAGGGTCAGACATCTCACTTTACTTGACCTTTGACTTTCTATGCTGTGAGTCATTCTTTGAAATGTTAAATAAACTTCATCATGTTTTACTTTTGATATTTCGTTGTTTTATAAGTGGTTGAAATTTCGGATCAGGACTATTTATCTCAGTAATCATCAATATTGCAGACGTTGGTGACTTGCTCAAGCTGTCTCAGTATTGAAAAATCTACTGTACTACCTTCTCCGGTCCTAGATTTGTTTCGTCATAAGCTTAACCCAACAATCTATAGCTTCCAGAAACCATTTTCTTAAATAAGGGCACAGTATCAAACTGGTACCTAATTTGACGAAGATTAAGTATTTGTTCCCTAAAATAACAATTGTTTCGCTTACAACAACAAACTGATTTTGCATGGAGTATGTTTGCCCTCCAAAATGCCATAGACGTTATCAGCTTATACCAAGATATTGTAACTGGCAACCATGATCGTGATGGTGATAAATGTCACGCCACGCCTGTGATGTCTCTGCATTTCGATGCCTCTTCATCTCCATAAGCCAATTAGCACTGTCATGTTTTTCAGCACGCTCGTAGCGCACCCTTGTCACTTGCCTACCATCAGCAGTAAAGTTAAGCTTTTATTCACAACTGTGCCGTGAATAGACAAGTCAGTTTTAGTAGGGACGAGATTGATTATTTCGTTTTAGTTTTTCCTTTCAATCCATTAAGAATCTACAGTGATTCCAATATGCCTTCGTTCTTCGTCCTTCCTTACCCATAACTTCGTAGCTCGAATAGTCGCATTATAGACCATCTCCTCTCTAATATTCCCTCTCCGGAAATTTCTGTACTTATGTTTTAGTAGACCCTCACCCACCCTCTTCTCCCTTTTTACATCCCACTGACAAACCATTTGAAAAAAGGAGTTTCAGTTGCTTGTACATATCTAACTTTCACAGAGGTAATTACCAAAGTACTTGCATCGGAAAAAAATTAACTGGTTGTCCTTCCTTCCAGGGCTAAATATTGACCATGCGCTTTCCAAATTTTATTCCTACTTCAATGATCTCTTCTCTATTTATACCCGTAATATCCACCCTCGTAAATCTGCAGATGCTCCTTGGTTCACCTTACAACTTTAAAGACAAAATATTGCTTTCAAAACGTTTCCAAGATCGAACTCTTCCTCTGGTCTTGCCGAATTTACGGACCCTGCGTTCCTCGGCTAAAATAACAATGAAACAAGCAATGCAGGATTACTTTGCTAGTTTGGAGTCTCTTTGTACATTCCCCTGGTTTTTTCCCATTCCTTCTTCATTCTCTCTAATCAAATCTTGTATTCCCAATTTCTGTGGGTGGTCCGTGTTTTTGTCATTGTGCATCCTCTCCTAAATCCTCTTCGATTTGAGCCTATCGTCCCGCGTTTTTCCTTTTCTCGAGATTGTATCCAATGTTTAATCTGATCCTCTCTCCGGAACAGCATGGTTTCATGCGAGATCATCGGGATTTCCGATTCGGGAACAAGTGGCCGTAGTGCGCACAGATTTTTTCAAAAACCTTTGATACGGTCTATCACAGATGTCAGTCAGACAGTTTGGTTGTTTTTGGTTCACCCTTTTCTTGGTTTTCGTCCTACCTCGGTAATTATGTGTATAAAGGTACTATTAACAACCTTTTCTCTTCTCTCTTTTTATGGTGCTCTACAATCCTCTATCTTTGGTCCATTACTCTTCTTGAATCCTTCAAATCTCGTTGAATTTTTTTTTTCGATGACCTTCATTCTTTTATCGATTCCTCTTGTTTACTGTATGCTGACGATTTACAACTGTTCTGAGTCATCAGGTCAGCAAATGACTGTAATCTTCTTCAAAATGATCTGTGCAAATGATCTGCGTGTAACCGCAAATTCTTGTTCTTAAATGCTTGCAAATGTAGGAAACGACTTTCTCTTTCTCTCAAATCCTCTCCTATTTCATACTCTTATTCATTTTCCAACAACTTCCTGTCGTCCGTTGATCAATTGATAGACTTGGGTGTAAATATTGATTGTCAAGTAAAATGTAATTCCCATGTTGCGGAAGTCACCGCCAAAGCCTCGCAAGTCTCTGAATTAGTCCTTCGTTCTGCCTATAAGTTCGTTGACATACGCATATATGATCGTTTTTTTATAATCTTATTTGGTTGTGTCCTTGAATATGCTTGTCAAGTATTTTCTCCACATTTCCAATATCTTTTTGAGGCCATCGAATGTGTACGGCGATGATTCACATGCTCTCGGTTCTGTAAAACTTGACTTGATGGTCACCAGGCGGTAAATTCTACCACAATCTACGAATAGGTGGTAGCAGGGGTTAAAAATTGAAGAAGGACATACAACCACATATTAAAAATACACGAGAAGACAAAACACTGAAGAAAATCAAACACAATTGTATAAACAAAAAAACATCCATCGGTAGCCAAGATATCTATCGGTAGTCATCTCGTTTTGCCAGATTTTATCTAAATTAATTGCATAGTTTCCTAACTCAAACTTACGTTTTGCATACATGCTCAAAATCCAGTTGAAAACGATAGAAAGTGCGTAAAACATAATAGCAAAAGTCAAAATGAATGTCGATCGTATTTGAAATATCGTCATTACAACTGCAACCATAATTAAAATGATGCACTGGGCATGAAGTAGAAGTTGAACTCCAAAATGTAGCGGCAGACCACACTGTAATTGTGCAAACATTCAAACTATAGATGAATAATATTGAAAAAATACTTACAAATCTTGAATTCAAGTAAATTGACGGCAAAACGCTCAGTACGAAGACAAAGGGACAGTAGTATAGCCCAAACAATAGCCATGGTTGCGAAAACCATGAAAGAGAATAGTCGATAGAGTCTAAAAGAAATGCGATTGCTACCGTGATCCCGGTTGCGCATCCAATAGATACCGATTGAACGCAGATGGAAACGAAAAATTTGAAAATGACTTCCACGAATGCAATCCCACTTGAAATTCTTATGAAAATCAGCGAAAATAAAATGGCTCCTAGTGCCAGGGTGCAAATGGACATGTTGATGATGATGCCGGTGCTTTCGGTGTAGTAGACAATGAACCATCCCAGGAAATCGTAGAAAATTGCATTGTCATCAGCATAAACCTGAAAATAAAGCTGTTAGCTAAATTCGTGTACGACAATTATCCTTGAACCGACCGAAGGATCTTCGAGTTCTGGTGAATTGGCAATGGCCCTTGTAATTGCCAGAATATTGTCTCCTGTATGCTGGTACGTTTCCTCCGGAATATTAGTCATAGTGTCATACTGAGTGTGGTAGACGTAGTCATTTAGGCAGTGCGCTAGATCCAAGCCTGTATGGTGATTTAAATCATAATCTTTTAATGACTACTGTAATTGACTGAAATAAAATCCTCTTAAACAATATCGATTCACCTGGAATATGACCAAAATCCCGAAAGATCCTGAAGTCCGTATCGGACGGGATTAGGTTCAAGCCAAATAATTCATCGGCCATAGAATTGGCGTACGGGTGCTCAGCATAACGAGCGTAGTACTGCGGATGAAAGAAATACATATAGGATTCACATGATTTTCACCAGATGATTTATTCATAAAGCAATTTTCTTTCGTCGGTTTCGTGTCTACGGAATATACATAGAATCGGGAGTCAAGCGAGTGTTTCGTTTCGTACCTTTGCTAGCCAAGCATGTTGTGGTACGTTCTGGAAGAGAATCTCTTTGCCGCCGTTACCTAGCGCGTCCAGGTTAATAAATGCTCTACGGAAATGAAAAAAAAATGCAATAACAAGTGTTTTGTGAAATGGCCAGGTGCTTAGGATAGAAACTTGAATTCACCTGACGTGACTCGCCCAGTCGTGTTGTGTGATAAATGCATGAGATCCTTGCAAACTGTTCTCTTCGGCACCATTAAAGAGGAAAATTATAGAGTGCTTGAGTGGGACTCGTGAATGCGAGAGAACACGTAGGACTTCCAGCATAACTGCAATCATTAGGCCATCGTCACCACCACCTGCAAGTCAGTATGGTTAGGATTTATTACAGTGTTCATTAATTACACGAGATTGTAGTACAATTTTAGTATTTATATCTCCATATTGATTTGGTTCTACTGGGAAACAAAAGGATTTTGCAAGCATGGGGAAAAAACATGATTCTGGTTGTCGAATAGGACAGCTAAGTTTTTTTACTGCAATAAATTGCAAACAACACGAACACCTCTTTTATTGAGTTTTGGAAATAATGTTCAAATTCCAAGTTAGCGAAGAACTATTAAAATTCATTGAGAATTAACATTTTTGTTAAGTGCAAGCTAAATTAAAAAAGACTTATTTGCATTAGGCCTTATCCCGTAGTAGAATGGACATGGCAGACAAGAAAGCGATTGAAAAGGTTGTAACCTTGAAATGGGCAATCGTATTGCGAACAGAGGCTGAGGAGTTAATTCAACAGGTGCTTTTCGCCAGCAACGAGGTGAGACTTTTAATATAGCAAGACCTCTATTGACCTCAAGTGGAACCAAATCGTCCATCCGTGAGCTGTCAAGTTTGTCTTAAGAAATGGAAGTAGCTGGAATAAGCAAACATGATAAAAACAGCCAGAACTTCAAAAACAAAGGAGTGGGTAATAATTTCTCATGGTTTTTATGTGACAATTTTTTCCAGCTTGCAAAAATATTTTAATTACCTTCGAAATATTGATATCTCTGAAGAAACTAAAATATATCTGGCTTCTAATCGAAAAATCGATCTATATATTACAATTATTGCTAAATGTTTGCATTTGATAATTTCATTGTTTTAAAAGTTCATCGCGGAAATGGTTAAGCATATAAAACTGAGTTAAATTTGGTGATGCAGGTTAAATTGGATTTTTGTCGAATTAACAGGGATCACTTGATGTACTACAAACCACTACTCTCGAATACAAAATGTCTGAGGAAAATCCATGAAACAGGTTGTTAGAAAAGCCTTTCCATAGTTCATCACTGGATTTCACGCTCCAGAAATCAGAGTAAACATCAAAACTATCTCGAGTGGAAAATCATTCATCATGCGGCCTTCCGTAGAAGACCACAAAAAGAGCTCCAAAAACTATATAGCCAGCGATCGAAACGCAACAATCTACACTACAATTACTGAAAAACTTAAGTCACTTGTCGTCCATGACCTGTGAAAAAATGTTCTGAGCTAGTCGCCCAGTACACTGATCTGAAGATGAAGTAGATATGGCACTTCCTCACCAACAAAGACCAGGCACTGCGTAAGTTGATAAGGACTGAAGATTTAAGACGCCAGCCCGGGGTCTTCATTGCATAATTCAAGGTTTTCCAGGAGTTAGATGCTGTATTTTAAATACAGCTCGTTCTCTGGCAGCGTGTTTTGGGGGAGACAATCCGGATCATAGAAAAGCTGTAGCCGTATTACTAATAAAAACAATGTAACCTGTGTGTGAAGTTTCTGCAGAGGCATTCACGTGGCAACTCAAGAAAAAAAAAAAAAAATAAAGGCTCGTAGTCTGCAAGTATAAACTGTAGTTTAAATGGTCTCCCAGCCAGCTATCGGGGATCTAAATGAAGAGATGGTAGCATGTAGGAACATCAGTAGTTTATGGCCCAGAACATTTGGAACTAAAGGCAATAGATAAATTATCAGCCAAGTATTGGCAGCAAGATTTTCTACTGAAGGCATGTCTGCCACTCCCGAACTGCTAACTATCCACCTAAAATAAAACGGTTGGTGCGGCTACGTTCAATAGCACTTTGTCTATCTCGATGACTCAAAGAGCGCATGCTCAGCACTTTCTAGATAAATTGAAATTATATTTTGTAATGATAATAAAGATCAGACTCTCAGAATTTTACAGGACTAGCTTTGGAGGTTCTGCAGCACTAGTAAAATTGTAGCTTTGTACTTCTGGTTACAAGTTCTGTGGATAGTTCATTGCTTGCTTATATTAGGCGCGTTTTATTATACATCCAGAGTAGTGCAGGATATCGATTTGCACACGAAACAACAACAACATCCAGAGTACAAACACTTGTGAATTCAGTGGAGTTCGTACTCGTGCTCTCTGTGGAACGTATTTCGAAAAGTCATATCAACTGGAATAGTTGGAATTTTCAAAAATTTCCATGTCACCCTGGCAACCAGGATAAAAATTTTGAAATGACAACTGTCTGACAGAAAAAAACTCGCGTGCTACTCTGGATCGTTTTATTATGCATCCGGGATACCTACTACACTCTGGATGAAAATAAAACGCAGCTAAAGTGATGTAGGTTAAAGTGAATCTTACGTCGATATGAGAGGGATCACCCGTTGTACAAATCACTATTCTCGAATACAATCTGCCTCAGCAAAATAATTATGGAAGTGGATAGTAAATTTTAGCGTTATTTTCATAAAAAAAACCTCTTGTGCAGCAGGCTCCGATATGTTTAATTAAATTAATTTGTTTTCCGTATGAAATTAATTTGTTTTCTATGCTTCCAAATTTTTTACCTGACCATATTTTCATTGTACAAGCTAGCCCCATAGCTAATAAATCGTTACTAGTCGTTTGACCATTGGAATTGACGTTTTGAGGCCCTTTGAAAACTTGATTTCGGGATTTTCCACGTATTTTGAAAATAATTTGCTGTCGTACGTTTTCTTGTTTCTACTTCAGGTTGTTAGTTAAAGTGCTCTTGGATGAATGAATGTTAAAATAGTTTCTTGTTCTTTGTAAAGAAAATTACCACATTACTTAAAAATCTGGAGCAGATATACACACGGAAACATTCACAAAGCTGAAAGGGTCAAATTTTACTGTGGCAGCCCTTAAAGAAGCTAGAAGTATTCTGGGAAAGACGAAATGACTAATTTTAATAAAAAATATAATAATAATAACAATAATAATAATAATTATAATAATAATAACAATAATAATAATATCTTTAATGATTGATACCTTTGATAATTTTGTACCAACAGCATCTTTAGTATAGAGTTTAGTTTATTTACATCTAATAGCTTAGCAGTGTATCTTAGGGAAAATCATTTGCGAACCTGATGTAATCGTAAATCTAACCTAAATGTAACTTGAAATAAACTTAAATCTACATTAATCTAGGAATTAAGGGGGAAATACATGTAAAATCGAAAAAAAATTGCTAATTTCAGATTGATTTAAAATATATATATTGTTCATTCAAAAAATGTTTAATATTAAATCCTTAAAATACCTGTCTCACAGTAAATGAAAATATTCTTTTAGTAATTTTTCAACACAAAATGGCGGCGATGCGAGCGAATGAAAAAACACATCAAAAACTGCCTCGTACAACTTAACGCCTTTTCCCGGGAATTTGCAACATTCAGATGACATATAACTCGAGACATATAACTCGAGAACTAATATGAATATCGCTTCAAAACTTTTTTTGGTATATTTTAAGAGGATTTCAAACATTTTGATGTAATAAAAAAAAATTGTTTTTTAGCAGTTACATGTATTTTCGCTGCCAGTATTAACTGGGGACAAATGGTGCAACGAAAGTTATTGATCTATATCAGGCTAAGAATCTACAGCTTAGTTACAACAACAAAGCTTTTTTGATTTAATTCTGTTGCATGCACACACTATGAAATACAATTTCTCGAATATGATGAATTTCACTTTAATTTTAAAGAATTTACTTACCAGGACTTGTTGGGACCGTATCGAAATGTGCATTAATCAACAGTGCACTATGATTTTTACCATCATTCGGAGCCAATTGCACAACTACATTATGAATCGATTCATAAAAGCTTGCCGAAGGACCCAAAACAACACCGCCTGATACTTCTTGAACATCAGTTTCGATGATGTGAGCGCTGTTTGCTTCGGATTTGATGCTGTCTATTATTTCCGTTAGTAAATTGACAGCGTACTTTTCATTTGCAGGAGTTCCAACGACTCGAGTGCCCAGTTCTTCCAATTGTTCTAGAGTACGTTTAGCTCTCGCAGCGATAAAGAAACCGAAATTTCGTGGATCTTGCTCGTCTCTGATATTCGGCAGTGAGTAGAATTGCACTACAGCTCCACCGTATACTACTGCAACACAAATAATGATGAGTATGGCCCAAAAACTGTTAAGTTTTTTGTATTCATGCGATGGTTCCCGATATCGTATTTGATTTATGAGGTTAGGAGATTTAAGGCTGATCATCTGAAAAGGAAATGAAAGAAGCATTCATAAACTATACTTATGCATCAAATTTTTGTTGAGTTTTAATCCCAAAGTAGCATGTACAATTGTATAAATAACGTAAAATACTCCGCAATGCACGAATGAGTACTATAAGTATATAATATATAATATTTTGATTACTTCCTGATATTTTTATTAATTTCCTCATATCTCATACATCTGACACAGAAATGAAATGAACAAGTATCTACAAATACTGGGGCTTTCTCAAAAATGAGCTAGTCGATTATTTGGATTGATTTTCTGTCATTCAAAATTGCTTATCAGCCACCAAGCGTCGATATGCGTGATATCAAACGGCACCCCAACAAAAAATTGGGTATATAATGTGCTTGAACAATAGCAACTTATTCAATGAATGAGAAAGTCATTATCACTTACTACGTTAATTAAGTGTGTTATATGAGAGAATTGAAGTCTCACATTGAAAATCAATCGTTCACTGGGAATCCACAAGTGATTAGTCACTGGCTGTTGAAAATAACTACGTTCTTGTAATTGCTTTAAGTGAATTATAGTTTATAATATACTTTGGATTTATAAAACAATTATTAGACCTGTGCTATGCTACGGAAGCGAAACCTGGACAATGACCCAGGCGTCTGAAAAAGCCTTGAACACGTTCGAGAGAAGGGTATTGCGAAGGATCCTCGGTTCAATACGGGAAGAAGATGGATGGCGAATCCGATACAAGAATGAGCTGTATACCATATATGACGAGCCGGAAGTCTCTACCGTCATACGACTACAAAAATTACAATGGGCTGGCCACGTCGAACGAATGAGCGACAATCGAATCCCCAAACGGTCTCTCAAGGGGCTAGCGAGCGGAGCCAGGCCAGTCGGTAAGCCACGCAATCGCTGGGAGGATTCAATCGATGCCGACAGCAGGTCACTTCTGGGAGCACCGAACTGGAAGACGCGGTCATTGAACCGAGACGAATGAAGGCGACGTATTAAGGAGGCTAAGGCTCGATTCGGGCTGTAGTGCCCCGATGATGATGATACTTTGGACTATAAATATTAGCAATGTATTAGGTGTTAAAGCATATTTAATGTCGTATTCGATCATATTCAAAAGTGAGAATCGATCATTTCAACAAATCAAGATGCAATTTTCCTTTAGCAAAAAGAACTACATTTTAACAGGACCTTATCCGGAATATTGATTGGTTTGAATTCGTTTCTCTGCAAGCCGATTACAAACTATTTTGTTTGGCTTCGTTACGGACTGAATACAATTTTTTGGGACTCAGAAGGGATCTTGTTGATCGATTTTAAAAACAAAGACATCTACATGTCCAGAGAATACTAGACTTTAATTCTAGAGCGATTGAAAGAGGCCATGGAAGAAAAAAAGAAGAAAATTAACCAAAGGTGACCTCCTTCTGTCTACAAGAGTCGCTTTTAGATTATCCACTCTATAGCCTTGCAGTGGCTCTTAGCGATTATAATCTCTTCTCAAAATTGAAAAAAAAAACTTCGTAGGAAGAAGTTTTCAAATGATAAAGAAGTGAAAAACGCAATTTTGGCTTACTTCTCCGACAAAGATAAACCATTTTTTAGAAGCTGTACATAAAGTTATTGAAAGATCCGAAAATTGTGTAACGATAACGGGCGAACATATTAAAAAATTCCCATTCTGCGAACTTAAGGGTAGGTTCTCTCAGATACGGTTGAATTTTTCGAGGGATAATGAAAAAACATAAAAAGTTATAGTTTTGATTATTTTATTTCTTGATCATTCTAAAATCGTTCAAATTTTTATTATGATGAAATTCAATGTAGTGGCTCCAAAATGGTGGCTCTCGTCTGCCTCTGCACGTGGGACATCGTCCGGTAACTTCAAGTCTGCAGCCTCTCGTAGTAAACTGATATCAGTCATAGTCTTAAGTCATTAAAATTTATGGAAATCGACATGTCTTATATCTTATGAGAATGAATTGGGACAAAAAATAAACCAAATTATGGAAATTTAAAAAAAGTGCAACTTTTAACCCTTTTCTTTTTCACTTTGACTTAGCTTAATAATTATGAATTAAAATTTTGCTCATGCTCATTTCAGGTATTACACATACAAAAAAGTATATTCACTTGGACCGACTTAGGCCAATGACAAACACTTCGGTTTGGCGCGTCGGTTGACACACAGCGGTTTTCAGAAGCGTTTATCGAGTCGGTTCAGTTACAAATTACGTCGGAGTATCATATAGATGCTTGTGAAAAAGTAGTCGTGTATACATACATATGTATATATATGTATATACATATATATGTAAGTATATATTTGCATATGAATTTTGGGCAAAGTGATTTTAATACCAATTTACTTTGAAAATCTGTAATTGCCTACTTATAGACACTAAGTGCCCACAAATGTTTCATTTTCCTATACTGTACCCTAGCCATTCTTCAAAAATCAATTTTCTTATCAGATTTTCATTCCCATATCCCCTGCATTCATCAATGCATCCAGAAAATTTCAGCTCGATCGGACTAGGCAGCAATGAACAAATCGAAAAACGCTCGAAAACCGAGTCGGAAGGTTATTTCCTTTGTCCACTGACTCGGTTCCGAAACCGAGAGGCGGTTCGTACCGCGGTGTGTGTCATCACAATGCTAAAGTAATGCACGACAATACTGACTCGGTTTTTAGCAAGTTTGCCTTGAGATAACTTTTTTGTTTGTTCAGTTATCACGACCAGTGCTCTGGGGTCGTTAATTACGAATCTGAAGTCAAATTAGCAAAATCCAAGATGGCTGATCCAATACGGCAGATCAAAAAATTCTCATCTGCCAATGTGGACCAAAATATCTATATAAAGATTTTCGTGGTCGTCGATCGTCAATTCGCTCCATTATTCTCACATTAGGCCAATGACAGACAGTTCGGTTTCACCGAAGCGTTTAACGCTTCGGTTTGGCGCGTCGGCTGCCACACACAGCAGTTTTCAGAAGCGTTTATCGAGTCGGTTCAGTTAAAAATTATGTCGGAGTATCAGATTTTCCTTCCCCTATCCCATGCATTCATCAATGCATCCAGAAAATTTCAGCTCGATCGGACTACGCAGCAATGAACTCATCGAAAAACGCTCGAAAACCGAGTCGGTGGGTCATTTCTCTCATCAACCGACGCGATTCCGAAACCGAGAGGCGGTTCGCACCGCGGTGTGTGTCATCACAATGCTAAAGTAATGTACGACTATACCGACTCGGTTTTCCTCTCGGGAAACGCCTCGCAAAAACCGCTGTGTTTGTAATTGGCCTTAGGATCTAAGTCGGCTACAGCCAATGACAAACACGGCGGTTCCAGCGAAGCGTTTCCCGAGAGGAAAACCGAGTCGGTTTAGTCGTGCGTTCATTTAACATTGTGATGACACACACTGCGGTTTGGACGCCTCTAGGTTTTGTAGTGCAAAACTAAACCGACTCGGCTTTCCTCTGGGAAACGCTTCGCTGGAGCCGCCGTGTTTGTCATTGGCCTATTCCTGTGCCGTATAGGAATCCTTCCTCGATTTTTAACAGCTCCTGGTTGGCCTGCTCCGGCAGACGTTGCGCGAGGCGGCCGTTTCCAGCTGCGGGCGATATTCGTCGTTTTACAATGAGGTAAAAGATATGCAATTTTCTGACGCAGCGGCTATTTTTCGCATATGCTGCCGCCTAAAGTGTATTCCAACACGAAAAAGTATGCGATAGTACAGATCGTAATTAGTTCCGATACATAGAAAGCCATTTGAGGCCACGCGGTGAATAAGCTATACCTGAGCGTTCCCCAGCGCGCGTGAGGTAGGTGCGGATGAGACGCTCTAATGCGATAAATATGTTCCAGATCGGAATATCCTTTTGCACACATATTCTACACGTATGTAGCTTTCATTTTTTGTAAAACGAAAAAAATCGATTTGTATGAAAAAATCTGAAAGAACCCCCTCCCCCCTTAATCCCCCACTCTCGTAGGTATATTATGTGGCAATTCTCTTCCAAGAGCTTTAAGCACCCATTAATTTAAGGATAAGAAATGAAACTATCAGTATCGCAGATCATATTCAGTATTTTCTACGACGACTAAAACTTCACCAAAAGCTTGCACTTTTAAAGACGAACGTGTTTTATAATTGTACATTTATATATTGGTCCTTTTATATATGTAGATAAAATCAAATGAAAACTATCATTCAAATTCCATACTAAAATGATTTATGTTTTTTATAGTTATTTTGCTCCTATGTCACTATACCCCGAGTATTCACATTTAACAACTCCACGAAAATGCAAATTCAGGAAATTACATGCGATGTTTTATATTATAGTATATCAAAGCCAATAGTCAATTTGTTTTACCTTGGAAGTGATTCTTTGAATTTCTTCTCGTTTTACTTCAAAAGGAATTTGAAAACTACAATCACAAACACATCACAAATTCGTTTCTAACCTTAATTTCACAGAAACTCTTAAAAAATTTAAACTAATTAAACTTTGACTCTAAAACCGAGCATAAACTTTATAGCCATGGCTAACCGATACGAGTGAATAAATATAATATTATTTTCAATCGAACGATAAATTGATGACTGAAAGTCGGCTCTTTGCTGTTTCAGTCTGAAGTAGCGGATAGCCTTTATCTTTATCCACTTAAAATTACTTTTAGTGATTATCGGGCGTATTATCGATTTCAAGTGACACCGTACAAGCATCTCATTTCCAACATTGTTTATTCAAATTATTGCCAAAAGTTGGTGATACCGGGACGGGCGTGAATGATAGCAAGAAACAATGTTATCTAGTTTGGTTTTTCTATAACTTTCAATGTTAGTATACGAGTATGAATTGTTTTACTCATACAAGGTGCTTTTCTTGTGAAAGTGATTGAGGCAAAGTAGACATTATTATGAGAAAAAAAACTTGTGATATAGTTTTGGGAAATTTAATAGTTTCAATTATTTGTCCCAATTATAGTACGAATTTTTGTTTGTAGCTTTACACTTATGTATGTATGTAGCCGTGTCGGCCCCTTGCGTGCATTGCCTCTGTTTCGAATCGAAACATGATCCTACCAGATTTTGAGCCTACCTGCTGTAGAGCCCGGAGTTATATCAGGGATCAAAGGAAAGGAAACCTCAAAGGATTTAAATCTCACTAGATCAAATGTTGCCAATTCACTTCAACCGTTCAATAAAAGAATTCAATATAATAATTTATATGGAATAAATCTACTATCTTTGGTGGGACTCTAAAAAATTTTCATGCAGGGATATGCAACATCGTGATGTCCATTTTTTAAAAAGGGTGTTTTTTTGCAAGTTTCGCATTTTGAAACTTACCACTGTCAAATGAGCGGATGACAGCTGTCAATATTACTGTTGTTTTTACAGTCTGGGCTGTGTTTCCGGTTTATGGTGCGGAAAACTTTCATGAAAACATTCGTAATATGGTATATCCGTAACTAAAAAACGATGGTGCACCCATATTCCATGTTACCATTTGGCTTGAATTGAAAAAACTACAGAATGCAAATTACGGCCGCAAGACAAAATTGTGTATATTCCCAATAAAAGGACTAACTACCTACGAAAAAGTGCAGAAATCGCTTCAAAATGAACAATAATTTTCGTGGATGGAAGAGCACATATAAGAATTACATATAGATAAAAAAATATTTCAATATAGAAATGTCTCTTTTACGTCAATTGATAGTTTTGTATAATTTTTTCTGATCTGCATATAATTTTTCATCAATATTAATAATAATCAGTCAATCGTAGATATAAATCCAGTCCAGGAAGTCCGTGCTAGAATGGAGTTGTTAGCATCTGACCTAAGTGGGTGGGTATTGGCCACTCACAGAAAAAAGAAAGTGAACTTCGTAAAACCATGTGGTACAAAGTAAGCCAGAAAAGGCTCAGACAGGGGTCGCAAAGGCCCAAAATAGAGAAACGGACGAAAAGAAAAAGAATAAGGGGAAGAGCAGGCGCAGACAGCGGGGAAAGAAAATTGATGCTGTCATCGTGAAACCAGCCCCGAGAAAGACTTACGCGGCGGTACTTGGGGCCATCCGCCAAAGTGTTTTCCGGTTTGAAACTGGTACGCAAGGACAACGAAGAAGAAAGACTGCAGAAGAAAGGGTCCTCTGAAAATCGCGCGCTGCAATGACCGAACGAAATTGCAAGACTCGATCCGGACCACCGTAGATGGCCAGGGGAGCTTGAAGCCTGTAATTTCTAGAGTCAAGATCGAGTTAATTCACCTCGACTGCCTCATAATCAGCGAAGAGGTGACATCCGCAATCAAACGTGAGACTGGAGAGGAAGGAGCCGGTGAAACCCACACTTTTCCCCTTAACACAAAGGAACAGAGGAGAGCCATAGCGGTGCTGGATGAAGCACTAGTATCCTAAGGTGGCACGCTGCAACGGGTGGCTAGGCTACGACCACATAAGGTGTCGTTGCAGGAGTCTCGACCGGAGCACCAGCTGATGGAAATGTGGACAGGTTGGTTACCGGGTAGCAGATTGCTCAGTGCTTATTATGCACTGATAAATATGTTGCGAATGGCACCAAGCACTTAATGAAATCGAGTGCCGCTCCCCGTGCAAGGAGCCAGACTGCAATGCTGCTAAGCTTATCAGAGATAAGATGGTCGCATCACTCGTTTCGAGCTTGGAAGGGGATCTTGTAGCAAATAGGGTCCTAATGATTCGTAAAGGTCACTGCTAGCTGTACTACGGAGTGGTTTCACAGGGCGTGTGAGGCATCAATACCTAAACGGAAATCCCTTCATAGAAGGCAACAAGCGTACTGGTGTACTTTGGTGTACAGGTGCAACGCACAAAAAGCCAGGAACAAGCTGGAAGTGGCTGAGCTATATGATGCTCATATTGCGGCAAAGAAGGAGCTGACCAAGGCCATCACGAAGTGCCCAATAGCAATCTCTTTGCATGCCGTTTGGCTGCGTGGGGAGACAGTTTAAAATTGGTTACTCGTAGACTACATGCACTCTCATAGATGCGATATTCATGGAGTGTATCGTTGGCTCGCTGTTCCCAGCACATCCGTCAAGGTCTAATGATACCATCATCGTCAGCCAGGTGGATGTTCTTCACTTTACGGACGAGCAGATGAACAGTGCAGTGTCCAGAATGAAGAACCGGAAGACGAGGGGAAGTGCATGCTGGACGCTGCGGGAAGCTTCTCGAAGGGTTGTTCAAGTCGGGGCTGCTGTCACCAGTGAGATTGAATGACGATCATTCTTGCAGGCAGCATGGATTCCGGAAAGGGCGAAATTATCAACGGAAAACCATTAAATTGAAAACGACGTTTAAAAAATAAATAAACAAATTCAAATATATTTTCTCTTAATTAACCGTTACAGAATTAACGATTAGTAAAACAGCAACATATCAAAATTGCCAACTGACATATGAAGCTTCCACGGCCTGTAAGTGTGTCCATTCCGGAAATTCTTTCATGATGTTTTTCAGTTCGTCTGTGGGTGTGTTCTCACCAACGTTATAGTGTCCAACAACAGCAACAACTACTGCAGGTTTATTAGAAGTCGCACCCTGAATATTTTATAGAAATTGTCTTGAGTAATTAACACATTTAATATCGAATAATTTAATTACCTTCAAATCCAATGAAAACTGCTTGATGGACACATCCGGTTTTCCGTAGCGAAAATGTACGAAATACTCTTCCTTATCGAACACCGGTATATCGGTTGTGTTGAACGACCAGCCGATCAGTTTTGTGTCTGGCATTGCTTTGATAAGGATTTCATTCTGTTTTGTGCCATTCAGCTCTAAAGTGTATCGATAGATATCATTTTGCACTACTTGCTTCGATACAAGTTGAATTGCAGGAAGTCTGTTGAGGTTTGGCTCTTTAGCCTCTATCCAAAAGCCAGTACTCCTAGCAATGGTTATGTGGGCGTATGAAATGTATTTTGTCTTTATTTTTATTGTAAATCAGTCTATTACTTACAAGTGTGTTACCATAAATGGATGATAGATTGGCAGGCCACAAAAAAGTTCAATTCCACAGTCTTCATTCGCTTCTCGTTTTTTCAAATTCATTTTTTCTGTGACTTCTGCAACGGATAGAGTGCAGTATAAAAGTTTTATTTACTGTCTTTATAATATTTTTTTCGAGTACTCATATTAACTTACCATTCAAAGTGTATTCAGTTTGCCGGTCCCATGTTATTGCGTAAAAACCTGAATCAAGTTTTCGTATTTGGCCATTGAAATCGTACATAACACGTTTCGTATGCTGCAAAATGGTCGAAACAGTGAAGAAAATTCAATATTATAAGATAAATATTTCAACAAATTGATAATTTTGATTGAAAATTAATGAACTTGACGATAAAAAGTGTTAAATCAATATCAAATTTAATGCTAATGTTATTTTTTATATTTAGGGATTTTTTTTTAACGATTTGACCGATTACATTGTTTTCAATCTTTCAATATTTAAATTTAATCTAATTTTGTCAACAATTTCAATTATTATAATATATTTAGGTATCTCCGACAGAAGCGTGGAACTAATCACTGCAGATTCGTGAACATTTATTGCTACCACTTTTTCACGAGATGGAGAGTTTTGCAGGAATGTTCTCCATCAGACCACATATGCGAGACATTCACATCTTCACCAAGGCTTCGTGAAACTCTTGAACCATAAAATAAAGTAAAATATCTGGGACTCGCAAGGTATTGCCTGTTCTATTTTGCAGCAAAAGAGTCATTGGAGAGCTTTGAAGGCTCCGACGTTTCACCATCTTCTTTATTTTATACTAGCGTAATTTAGCAAATGTCCTGTATAAAGTAGCACTTTTCTGGTTAGGAAAACTTAAAGCTGTTAATAAGAGAATGATAGGGGAAGTACGTAGTTAAGTAGCAGTACTTATAAGGGTTCACTGGCTTGTCTTGTAGCATGTAACGTGCGCAACGGTAAGACTACATTGTGCTGCCCCCTGAACAAGAAAATACATGGGCCATGCTAAAATTTTGCTGCGGAGTATGTACATATGTTCCAGTACCTGGAACTCTGGATTTACTGGATTATCTCCGATGCCTGGCGCGCAGTTTTTTTTCTATCCTTAAAAGGCTAGCTCGATTTCGTCCAGTGTTAAAGATTGAGCTGGGGATTAAATAGTAGTAAGCATTTTTTCCTAGTAGGTATAAACAGGATTGAGACGCTCTTTCTATTTATTAAAGTTTATTTTTAAAGCAAGTTAGTTTAGTTAGTAGTTTTTTTTTTTTAGTTCGTTTTCAGCTTTTTCTCCAATTTTTCTTTTCTGATACCGATATTTTTTGTCAATTTGTTTAAGTTGGATGTATATCGAACTTCATCGGCACATCAACCAGGAGCCACTCCCAGCCAAATTCAACAAATTTTTCCACAGTTTCCAAACACGATCCAATATCACCAAATTAGGCATCCCTAGGTTTTGAGCGTCTTGGTCACCACCATTTCTGAAGCATAAAGAAGGTCTCATCCGCTCTTATCTGCCATAAAATCTGCCCCGAATAGTTTGCCGCTCGTACGAGCTAGGTTCGCAGCCCACCCGAGACTTTCAAGTTTTATCTTAGTGATTATATTTGCTTCTAGGTAGATAGATCTTATGATTGCAGTTTCTCCGAAATCGCCATTCTTTACACATGGGGCCACCGATTCTTCACAAGACTTTCATCTCAAACGTAACTCAAAGGTAGAGTGCCTCTAACAATGGCTTTGAGGTTCGAGATTTGACGTTTTGACAGAGTTTATTAGGGTTTGTTGTGGCTTTGACCCAAGGTAGTAGATGAATCGCATTACTTCAAACTCACGCTCAACAACCCATATGTTTTGTCTAATCCTAGATGTTCTTCCTGATGATGTAGTCATGTGCCTCGTCTTTCTTTCATTTATGTGTAGCCCTATCTAATGTGCCACCCGTTCGATCTGGATGAAGGATTCTTGTACAGATCTTGCAATGATGTCAATATCATTTGCACAAGCCAGTATTTAGCTGGTGATGGTGACGATAGTCCCTCTATTTGACGAGGCCGAGTTTCAAATTGTTTTCTTCAACATTAACTTGAAGAGGAGGCAGGCCAGACCAACTTCTTCCCAGAGCCTATTGAAGAAGTTGAACGGACTGGATAGTAATCCGGCTATTTTTACTTGGCTTGACACGTTGGTCGTGATCAACTAACACAATCGTGCCGGTTTGATTGGGGTGCAATGGTTTTCTATCTTGGCTATACTGCCATAGGCGACCTTAAAGTCTATAAATGTGGTTTGTCATGTGATGTGTTTTCACACATGACATTTTGCTCTCAGACAACCTTTCTGCTGTTTGGGAAGTCTCTTGTCTTGTTTCTGAGCTCTTTACATTCGTCTTCACTCGTAGAGAGGGCAGAGTCTTTCATTATATGTGTTTCAGCCGATGATTGTGGACTTCCTTTTTTTGTTTAACTAGAAAATTTACTCCGAGTATATGAGGCTTTAAATGACGACTGTAGTACGAACAATATTCTACCTTTTGTAAAACACCATACTCTATCCATCTGATCTCTTGTATTGCTCTCATATCAGTCTTATACTGAGAAAAGACACCAATCGGCTACTTAGCAGCACGAGTTCTGATATTTGTTTTTATTCGAGTGGTCACCGTTGTGGTATAACTCCAGTTCCCAAACTTGTTGTCGAGTAACTTGTTGTCGAGTGTAAAACGCACTTCGAAAAGCTTTTACGGGAGAGCAGCATTACATATTTTACAGTGACTTGCACGCCTAGATTAGTCAGCCTTAGATATATGACTGCTCTTGCGATCGCTGCTAGTAATCACACTGCTCTTTGAAAAGAGCAGGGATCAGTATGATTGTTCTTTGCTCATCCTGCTCAACTGGTCACTGCTCTTTTGCAGAACAGATAGTTCCGGAAAGAACAGTGAGCAATGAAATTGTTCATTGCTTGTGCTGTTCTGCTGCTCACTGCTCTTTTGTAGAGCAGAATAGTTTGAACAGAGCAGTGAGCAATGTAATTGGTCTTTGCTGAAAATATAAAAATTTAATTTACCTACATAATTATGTATCATGTGCAATTTTTTCTTCAACTGTGCAAAATAAATAATCTTATGTCTTTAATTATTTTTAATTGTTTTATGAAACTTGAAAAGTATGAGATATTATTTTCGTCTTTCAAACATAAATTTCTGAGTATTAAATTTAAATTAAATTTGAGTTCAAAACTACATACGTACGTACATCCAAATCACAACATTTTGGAAACCTCAAAAATACTAGGCGCCATATCAATTTTTAATAGCACACTCTTATGTGAACATATGCACGTACAAACAACGCAGGAAACAGCGATAATGGCAAATGAGCAATCAGAGGCAGTACAGCGAGCAGTGTTTCATATGCACGAAACTGCGATCGCAACTGTGATCAAAATCACTGCTATTTTAAACTGCTCTTTGCTCTAACTGCTCTCTGCGATAACGGCTCAGTAAAAATAGCAGTTTAACACATCTCTAGTCATATAGTAGATTAATTTTTCATATCCATCGTTCCATTATGGCCGTTTTGCTCTAAATCTTAATTTAATCATATAAGTTGTAGTCGGGAATGTGATAGTTTCGGACGTTTTGGGAAGTTCCTAATATACGAGGGTGGGACATTAAGACCGCGGGATGAGTAGGTAAGCTACTCATAAGGGTAGTTTGAGGAAACGCAGTGAGCTCAAAGACGCATTATGAGTGCAAATATATGAAGTTTTATTTCAATCGAGCCATTAGCTTTTGAACGATTGTGGATTAAGCAACATAATCTGATGAAAAAAGTATAAAACATGGAGAAAACTGTGTACCGCGCTGTTATAAAGCTGTTATAAATCATCCATTTACGGAGACTCTTGTCAAGGTAAAATTATGAACTCACAGTCTTTTTAGACAAGGAAGGGACTCACTTAAAGAATACCCAAGACTAGAAGGGGCGATCGAAGTGACCACTTCGGATATTGTTCAAAAGGTCGAAAAATAAACATTGGAAGATGTTCGGCTAAAGAAGAAACAGCTGGCAGATATGGTTGGAGTATCAGATACAAGTTTTTTATATACTCTTCACGATCCTCTTAGTATGGCTAAAGTCAGCGCGAAGTAGGTGCTGAGAATGCTCACGCCGCCTCAAAAAGAATAGCGCTTGCGCGTTTTCGGAATTCTGTAGTGAGGACAATGGAGTATTGAGTCGAATCGTTATTGGACACGAGACTTAGGTTCATCATTATGAGCCTGAGTCCAAACAAGACTATATGCAGGGGCAAAAAAGGCACACCACCACCTAAAAAGTTCAAAATATCTCAGTCAGCAGTTAAAGCCATGGCGATCGTTTTTTGGGGCTCAGAAGGGATCCTGTTGATCGATTTGGAAAACAAAGTAGTATCCATGACTGAAAAATATTTTCAATTTTAGAGCGGTTGAAAAAAGCCTTGAAAGAAAAAAACAGGAAGAAAATGAGCCAAAGGTGGCCTCCTTCTGTTAACAAGTTTCGTTGTGCGTTATCTGCCCTGCATAAGTTGGGTTTCAATATTGTAGATCACCACGCAATCGTTTCACCAATCAGTTTCTTTAGTTCGATTTGACATGGAAGCCAACATATTAAATGTAATACTTAGTAAACATACCAGTAAAGCCTGTCGCTGCGGTGAAGTTTTCTCGCGATATGGAAAACAAACTCCAGTGAACATCAGAATGAAGAAAACTAGCCAAACAACGAGTAAGCTAGAAATTAATGTTTTCGATTTTCGGAAAATACCATTGATTGGAATCTAAAATAAATTGTTCAAGAATACAAGGAATAATGGAAATCATTGGGAAGTTTGCAGCTTACTATGAATCCAAAAATGAGAAAAGCGTATATGATAGAAAACAAAGCTATTATAAATTCTGGATTATTTTTCGCTCCACTTCGGCCGTTAATAGGTATAAAGAGGTTGAATGTGATTATCATGATATATACAACGTACGAAATTGGAATCAATTGGGCGACTAGAATCGGAACGATCCACAAATGGTCTAAAACGAAAAGTTTAATTTATAGTATTATAATTTAATAAATTTTGATAAAAATTCAACCAAAACTTACTCCTTTGATACCATTTCGATAAAATATTAATTAGCAGCGCAATGGTATAAAACAAGACGCATTGATTAATGAAAAAGGCAGTTCTCAATGACATTCCAGTCAAAACAATAACAAGCAATACCAGAATCACACAGTGCGAATGCAAAAATAACGTTATCCGAAATCGAAGAGGCAATGAGTTCTGAAAGTAAAACCATATTACTGAAAATAAAAAGATATTGATATTTTTCCATTCATGTCCTCACATATCTCTTCAATCCTAAAAACCGTGCGGGAACTATTCCTAAGATGAAAATGAACGGCACGAAGTAGAGTCCAAAGATGAGCCATGATTCTGAAAACCAAGCAAGCGAATAATTAACCGCGTCGACGAAGAAGGCCATGAAAAGCACAACACCAATAGCTAGAAGTAGTGACACTAGCTGAATGCCAAATGTAATTCCGAATTGTTTCAGGATCTCAGACTGAGAAGCAGCAGCGAACCGTTGCATCAGCCACGTGGACAATCCGATGGTCGCCAGAGCGACAATACTGATAACAACGTTGACAACAATCCCTGTCGTTTCTGTGTAGCTGACCATGAAAATTCCAAAAACGTCGAAGAACACAGCTTTGCCATCAGAACGTTCGTCCTGCGAAAAAGTAGAAAAGGTTGGTTGGGGATGGGTGACGGGGTAACTAAATAGGTTCAAGTTTATATTGTACTATTAAGTTTCCCAAAGAGTACTTTTAATTTGCATATCAAATAACTCTGTTCAGGTCACTTACATGCTTTTGATCGAGCTCGTCGGCATCGGCCATAGCCCGCACGATTCCCAGCACATTTTCGCCAGTGTGCTGGTAAGTTCCATCCTCGATGATATCGATGTCGTCGTAGCGAGTATGATAGACATAGTCGTTGTAAGCGTATGCCAAGTCGAGACCTAAAATGTTGAAACTTTATATTTTGTTTGGCCTTGAAAATAATGACTGTTTTTGGAATGACATGTAACTCAAGCTTACCGGGAACATGACCATAGTCGCGGAATATCCGAAAATCAGTATCGGATGGTATTAGCTCGTTTTCGAAGATTTCTTCACCAATCACGCTCGCATATGGATACTTTGCTGCTTTGGCATAAAGCTGAAATTGAATACAAAGGAAGCTCAATAGTAAGTGACGAACTACTGTACATTCTCGGTTGTTTGTCGTTAGATAAATCGGCATTTCCCGTAGTTTTTGGCTCTATAATCCGTTGATTTCCACCTTCTCGTGAAATTTTCAACAGACTACACTGTTAGGAGAATTTATTCCCAGCAAGTCTGATAGGAGCAATTAAAAAACGTAAGCAGCCGTGTGGCAGTAGTGCCACCATGAAAAATCACTAAGGAACATGTAAGGTTTTTGCCCTATAGCTTCCGGTACAGTTAACGAATTTTAACAAAATTTACATAGTAGGTGGATTGTATTATAAGCCATGATTAAAAGGGTAAAATTAGATTGAACAATTAGAATGGAAGTGCCTGCTATAAGATATGCTGCTAAATAATAATAGATGGTACCTTTAAATTTCCCCGTGATAAAGGTCCTGCTGATAATAATAAAAGTGACAGTTTCTTTAGGTTAGAACAGGTCAAGTTGCTGTCAGTCGGAGTCTTATCGAAAGATTCACATAGGCACCCTAGAGGCCCGTTGTGATACCACAGATATAATCTCTCTTAGCCACTATATTCGAGGGAACCATCTGGTTTCTTTCTTCCTTTCAATCAAGGATAGATCAGCCACACCTGGGATTTAGTACACTCTGAGAGAAGTCATTCTTTTCCTCGCGATAGCCAGGCTCTGGAGCAATGGCTACGCTTATATATTGACTAGTTTGATCGATGACAACAGTGTACCTAAAATAAAAGGTCATAAGACCTCCGGCAGAAAAATACTCGTACCAAGCCTTTCTTGTTCTTCGTATTAACAGTTGCCTCGAATAATCCATGTACAGTTACCCAAATCTGTTGCACTACCGAATGTCTTGACATCTTCTTTATATGTAGAGCATGGCATTCACCAATAATGCTGGACACTGTACAAGGGCCAGCAAAAGGTTTTATAGCCGCTTGGCTGTCTGTGAAAATACATATGTTAATTGCAAATGTTTCTTTACACAGAAGCCAATCATTTTTTTGAAAAACAGTCACCATATTCCCATTCAAAGCTACTATGATGGTTCTGAAAGCGAAAGGACACTACCACGACACTACCATTCCAGTCTCAGTTATAGCTCATGCCGAGATACAACGCAGTGTTCTAGCAGCCGGATTAGCGTACTGCTAGATTATCAGATTGGTTGGCAATATATAAAGCAGCACTAAAGATGCCTTACTAAGGGTCGTTCGAAAGGAACGTATCACCAAAATTGAAACCTACATTCGCACTTTTTTTTTAATTCGTTGGCAGGCAGACTTTAGACTAGCCTACTACCAAAAGAGCACTTCTTGTAGTAGTATCGGCTCCACTACACTGATATAAAGTCATGCCACAACGCAAAGCTGCAAGTCCTTACTCGCATTTTGGCTGTTTTACAGCAGTATATTGCACCTTCCGCGCTCTTCTTGCTATGGAGCTTCCATAGGAGCTTCGTTCCATAGTAACTTCGACTCAAGGATCAATCTTAAATATTTGATTTTAGGACTCAGGTCAATGGTGATTCCGTTGAACTTTGTTAGTCAAATTCAGGAACTTTTTACTGTCTTGTACCCTATACCGTTTTACTAAAGTTAATTTGAAGCCGCATTTTCGGCTCCGTTGTGAAAGCATATCAAGAGAGTGATTTAATTTCTCCAAAAGCGTAAATATACATTGCTATGACTATGTCGTCAACACAAGCAACCAATTTACAACCGGCACAGTCCAGCCCCCTCAGAAGAGTTTTTACCGCAATGTTCGTTATCAAAGGAGAAAGAAACTATCTTGATATGTGCCCGTGTTGACACCTCTTCACAAGTGAACATTCTCCAACGAAAATAATCCCTCTTTGTTTTTGAGAAGGTACTCAATAAAAGCTGACCGTTACAGACCAAAACCAGGCTCCACAATTGCATCAGCTCTCATGTAGTTAAAAGGAGTATACTCTTTGCGAGCGAGAGATTTTTTAACTTGCATCAATATCAGTTCCATTAAAGTTGCCGTTGTTGTCAATATGCTGTGGCTGCAAGATCCGATCAATTGACTTTTTGATATGGTACCCAAATATCTTTTTCAGAGCCTTTAGCAAAACAGGGTTAACACATATCAAAAATAGGTCCTAAGTTAAGCTTGCAAAACTTTACCTGCTTTTCCCGCCAACTTATGGGAATATATGTGCAGCGCAAGCACCCGCTATGTATCTCCTTCAGCAATGGTGGCAAAATCTGTATAGACTGCTGGATATTAGCCAGAAGAACATAATAAAAGCCAGTAGATTCGGATGTATCGAAGAAGTCTATCGCCCACCTAAATTTGGAGTTTGAGATCCTTCGAGATGGCGCCAAGCTACTGGCTTGTTCCAATTGATGTGCTGCGTATGCTAGAAGACTGTGATTCCCTAGGAAATGTGAGTCCATTAGGAGAGTCAGCTCATCGGTGCACCAATTAGTCCAGCTGTCATCAACGCTTTGAATACACACAACAGATTTTTGGGCTTGAGCCTAAGGTTTTGCAAAGCGTACGGTATTCTTAAAAGCTTTCGGTTTCACTTGATATGTTGATCAGTAATTTGATCTTTTTGCATTGCTAAACTCTTCCTACACACTAATCGTAGTCAAGTTATTTTCACATTCTCCCATGAGGATTTAGGGCTCTGCCGAGCTTTGGATGGGTTGTACGCTATGCTAGAAGTAAATTTGAAAGTGCTACCAAGAGTGATAGCCACTTGATCCAGATCCTTCCAACAATCGATGCTCCCCGGAGAATGTTCCAGTGAAAATTAGTTCAGGGATTGGAACATCGTCCAGTGCGTGCTTTTGCAATCCGAAAAGGCTACTTGTTTAGTAAAGCGTCGGCAGCCCACATCAAAAGATATATTATCAGAGAGAGAGAGCACTAAAATTCAGGAAATGAGCTTCCAGTGATAAAATGTCGATAAAATTTATTTTGAATCAACTAGTATAAAGAGGTAATCGAAGGCGACCAGCTTATTAACGTAGACAAAACCGCAAGAATTTTCTTTGAACTTCAATATGTACCTGCTGATAAAGTGCTCAAATCAAGCATGTATATTCAGGGATTGGTCTCACTAAAGCGTCCCACACACTGTCAGTTAACCTTGATTATAGTAGGGCCAACATATAGTAGGGCCGATGTAGGAACCACAGTTGTGTGCCTGAAGACGCTACACATTGTGTAGCTCACGCCTGCAGACACAAAGCTACTCGAGTAGAGGGCCACAAATGCTTCAGTTTTTGACAAAATCAGTCGTCGAAAACGTTGCGCTTTGTACTTAAGACAAACCAACAAAAAAAAAAAAATTTGGATGAAAAAGTGGTTTCAGAAAAGGGACGCAAGTTCACACATGTGTTTGATTCGTGAATTAAGACAATCTCACCCAAAAGATTGAAGAAATGTCTGAGGTTTATTGCGAATCTGCACCTTTATCTGCCACGGCCAAACGTTGGACACGTATGTTTCAACAGGGCCAAGAGTCACTGGAAGACGACTTCTGCTCAAACCGCCCGAGCACGGCAGTCACGGATAAAAACATCGGTAAAGTCAAAAAATTAGTATTGCCTGATCGCAGAATAGCTGAGAAATTGGGCAAAGAACGAAATGCAGACATTTTGCACACTCATTTGAACATGAGAAAAGTAAGTGCGCGTAGGATTTAAAAAATGTTCGCGCCGCTTGACAAGCAGCGGCGAGTTCAATTTTCAATGTAGTTTTTAGACCTCTCTAAGGACAATGTGGGAGAAATTTGTACCCGCGTTGTGACAATGGATGAAATGTGGATTCGGCAGTATAATCCTGAATCGAAATAAGAGTCTAAGTAATGGATTTAGAAAGGAGTAAAGCCGCCAAAGAAGTTTAAAGTGGAAAAACCAACTACCAAGTTAATGGCTACCACTTTGTTGGTACTCTGAAGGAATTTCTTTTATTGATAGCCCTCCGAAAAATAGTATTGCGAACTCCGAATAAAACGCTGAAATTTTTTAAAAAAACTAGGCCTGTTGGTTGTAGACAAAAGAAGAGGCAAACTTAGTAAAGACATTTTGTTTCTCCAAGAGAACACACTTGTTCGCACAGCACGATTTTCCAGGCTAACCGTAAGAGATACTGGCTTTGACGAAATTAATCTCTCGTCATGTAGCCCAGACCTGGCTCTCAGCGACTATTTCGTCTCCAGCTAATTGAAAAAGAACTTGTGTAGGCGAAGATTTGACGATGAAAAAGAACTGCAGGCTGTCGTTAACGAACGTTTTGAGGGCAAGACGGAAAATATATGAAGTTTGTAAAAAATTTATTGCACTTTATGGGGACTATATTGGAAAATATATATTTTTTTTTTAATTTTAATCTTGTGTTGTAATACCCGAGGCTCTGAACTTTTCAGAGTTATGCTTTCGATTTGGTCTATTTATAGATTCATAAAGAAAGTTTACTTACATCAACAATCCAAGGACTATTTGGACCAGTCTGAAACAAAATTTCCTTTCCACCAGTTCCAGTCGCATCCAAGTTCAGAAAAGCTCTAAGAAAAAAATAGTTTTGAAAATACAACTTTCAGAAATAATCATATCTAAATCGAAACATACGCTACGCCATCTTTCCACTTGTGCTTCGTTATAAACATATGGGATCCTTGCAAACCATTCTCTTCAGCGCCGTTAAACAGAAATATAACAGGACGTCTTAACACATTCTTGGATTTAGTCAAAGTGCTAAGCACTCCCAGCATAACTACGACCATGCAACCATCATCTCCCGCTCCCGGGCTATCCGGAACAGAATCGAAATGGCTATTGACCAGAACACTCCTCTGGTTTATTGAATTCTTCGGTGTTAGTTTTACAACAACATTCTGAATTCCTTCATAGAGATTTGTGAAAGAGTCCCGCACGAATCCGCCGGAATCTTCTTGAATATCAATCTCTATGTCATACAAACCGATTGATTCTTTTTGAATTTGATCAAGTTTTCGTAGCAAGTACTGAACAGTCAGTACTTCGTTGGCTGGATCGCCGACGACCTTTGGTCCAATGTCAACGAACTCCTGAAGGTCTGCTTTCGCTCGTGAGGCAATGAAGACGTCCGTTTGGTTGCCATCATTGATCGGTTCTGGTAGTGCGTAGAATGCTATGAAAGGCAAGCCAATCACTACACTGACAATTAGAATGATTGGTATCGACCACCACCAGTTCAGTTTTTCTTCGGGATCGATGTAGCCTTTCCGTGAATTAATGTATTGCTGTTGCAAATTGAATGAATTTTTCATCTGTAAAGAACATTTTGTGAATTGGCTTTTCCTAGATCAAGTATTAAGCGTTTGAAAGCAGGCTAATATAGATATAACCAAGTTCTGGTGAAAACAGTAGCCGTTAGAAAGCAATCTACAGCGATATTTCAAATAGTAAATTTTGAGATCAAGCAAACATGAAGAAGGAATGCCGTAACTAGTTTTAGAAAACGCTACCTGGTCCATGTCCAAAATAAGAAGCTGCTGTGAATCTTGACGGAAACGACGTCTCACAGAAGCATGCATGACTTTTCGAAAGCAGAGCTTCAACGTCTGTTGACGAATGTAGAAAAATTTAAATTTCAGGATAAAGTGTCAATCTTAACCGAAACTTAGAGATATTCAGAACTAAAGTTTATCGTGGCTAATTTAAATAACATTTTAATATACAGTGGCTCACAGCTTATTTGATACAGTGCTTCTTTAAAAAATTAAGTTGCAATAACTCAAAACATAATAACAATAGGTATCAAAAAAATTTGAACACCATTTTGAAGGCAATTGTTTGTTGTTTATTAAACAAGTTTATATTTGTTACAAAGTTGCTGTTTTACATCTTAAAAAACAAAAAAAACTAAAAGTTATAACAAATTTCATGTCACAGCTTATTTGATACAGTTTGATTAAACATTAAAATTGTTGTGAATTATGAGGTTTCCAGTTGATTTAATTACTTTGTATGATAGCCCTTAGACTTGAGCACAGCCTGGAGCCTATTCGGCATTGAATTAACGAGTTTTTTTGTGATGTCAGGAGTAATTTTTTGCCATACCTCTAGCAGTGCTTTCATCAGGTTTTGTTTATTAGAAATCTTGTGTTTTCTAATGTTGTTATCCAACAAAGTCCACAGATTCTCAATGACGTTCATATTTGGTGACTGTGCCGGCGGAGACATCAAATGAGGGCAATCCCAAATTGGCCAGGACTGCACAATTCCCGACTTGTGGTTTGGATCGTTGCCTTGGTACAACCGAAATTGGTCGCTAACACCCAGTTTTTTAGCACTTTGCAGCAAATTGTTTTTGAGTACATCAAGGTACTTTGTTTGGTTCATTGTTTCCTCAATAAACTTTAAATTTCTGACTCCGGCTGCGGACATGCAGGCCCAAACTATCACATTACCACCACCATGCTTCACAGTAGCTTTGAGGTTCTCCTTGTTTAGCTCAGTGTTTGCCTTGCGCCAGACATATAACATTCCGTTGTAGCCAAAAATGTTAAACTTGGACTCGTCCGCAAAAATAACCGTATTCCAGAACGCGGATGGCTTTCCCACATGCTCTTTGGCAAAGGCAAATCGGCTTATTGTATTTTTTTGGAAATGAAAGGCTTCCTACGAGCTACTCGGACCCTGAAATCATGGTCGCGAAGCACTCGTCGGACGGATTCAGCACTACATGACTTCCTTAATTCACGATGAACCTCAGTAACCAATTTTGGAGCGGAAATTTTTGTGTTTGCTTTCACTTTCCTTACAATGTATCGTTCGTCGGATACGGTGAAAATATTGTTTGGCGCATTTCTCCTCTTATTTTCTACCCGATTTTCGTGTAGGAAGCGCTCAATTATGTGCTGCACTGTAGAAACACTCAAATTCACACTTTCAGCAATTTTTCGAACACTTTGTCCTTTTTTAAAGTGGTTTAATACCAACTCGCGCTGTTCAATTGTGGTGCCATGACCCATTTTACAATTTTGGCCCATTTTGGCACTTCAGCTTACAAGATCTTGCTAAAAATTACCTAAGCCAATGTCTAACACAATCAAAAATTCAAGAAACAAAAACAAGACAGATTAACGGTGCGACAAATAGAAGTTTATTCGCATTGAAGTGTCTGTATCAAATAAGCTGTGAGCTGCAATTTTTCTGTGCCAGTGGTATTTCTCTTTTACCGGACGCCGAAGACTATTGTTGGAACTTTTTTTGTTTGCATTGTATTTGCTGAACATGCATCTAGTCCAATACGTTTAAAGTTTTTGGATAGGGTTCTTAATTTCAAAGTTACAGTGATTTGCATTTTTAAATAGTCACTGTATCAAATAAGCTGTGAGCCACTGTACTTGCGTATCAAACAGTGAAACAGAGGTGAAATTCAAAAGTAAAATGTTGCTTTCATTTAAATGGTATTTCCAAGCATTAACTACTCACCTCAAATAAAAAAAAGTCTAGCGCATCAGAACCGCTAGAAAACTAATTTTCGAAGAAATTGTCTTTGAGTGACAAAAAAATGTGGGAAGACGTAATACACTTTTTTTTACAACCATTCCTTATTCCAAGCAACAAAACTCAACTATAACACAAATGATGAAAATGTTCAGTGCTGGCAACACTTTCCCGACGAAGCAGCAATAAGTTTACCTTAACAAGCTTGTACTTAAATCAACTTATCCTTTGAATTTCGTTCTCATCGGAGGATTTCATCGAAAGTTTCGGCGGTTAAACGTTGTTTGAGGCTGCCATCCGAAAAATGTTCAAAACTCGGAAAATTTAAAAATTGGTTCCTTATTTTTATTGCAAATACTTTGCATATGAGTACGTAATTTGAAGCATCCGTTGGTGCAATATTTACGAAACTGGCCAATGCTGGTTACCCTGTGTCAGCAGCAAAGCAAAATATATACCAAATCTGCCTCACGTTAAGTTAAACCCAATCAGTAAATTTCGTTTCGATTGAATCACTGCGCTGGAAGTTATACGGGTGAAAAGAATTTTTAGGGCTACCACCCTCAAAACTTTTCAAATTTTTAAAGCGTTAATATTTGTTGTTAATTTTCATTGCAGGGTCATTCCCATTTGCAAATCGAATGACATAATCGCTCAGTAAAGAAATTCCACAAAATTACAAAAATGGTCATAGCTGGCAGCCCTTTCATGATTTTTGTACGAAACTCCTACGACATTTATTTCACATTAAGGTCCATTTACTGCATGAACTTCGTTTTGATTTCTATACTGGACCGGAAGTTATAGGAAAAAAAGCTTTATTTTGCTGAGCAAATTTGCAAGATTTAGGAGACAAAAATCACCATAGCTGGCAATTCTATTCTAGTTTTGCAACCAAATTTTCACCAAATGTTATCTAAAGTAAGATCCTAGTACTGTGTGAATTTTGTTAAAATTTAATGGCTGAATCGGAAATTATAGGCCAAAACCCGGTTTTTTTTCTCAGTGATATTTCAAGATGGTACCACTGGCACAGGGTTGCCCGCATTTCAAAATCACTTTGATCAAACTTGGTCCTAGCTAATACTAACATGTTTTGGAAATTTCATTATGATCAGATTTTCCGGTCGTCAGTTCTCGTGAACAGAACTTTCGAGTGCTGAAAATAAAGGTAATTTGGTGATGGATTGCCGTTCTTGTGCAAATCGCAATTTTAAAAATTTCAATTTGACATGATGGACAAAGGTCAAAATTTATCAATGATTTGAATTTTTTTATCAAAAATCAAAAATTTTTCAGGAGAGTCAATAATTTGAAGGATTTTTTTCAGGAGCCTGCCGTAGCTACAGAGTTACCCGCACTATCTTGAAAGTCCAAGTGTGTTGAATCTTACTCAACATTAATACGCTCAGCAAATTTCACGATGATCCAATGTTTTGTCAGAAGTAATGACAAATCAAAATTTGAAAAAAAAATCCTTGCCTACTTTTAGGCACTTAGCACCCATACAGGGCTCAAAATTTTCAATTCTTTATCACAGACAAGCTTAGAACATAATTAGTTTTCATTCCCAATACTTTTCTTTAACAAAAATTTACACTGCTTGGAAATATAGGAGTACTAAAACGCTCGCCGCCGCCAAAAGGCTTAGGATATCTGAATTTGAGAAAGTCATGGACCTACCTACTATATACATCTACGTTCTCCGAAAATTTCAGCTCAGTCGGATCGGCCACTCCAGAGATTATCTCCCTTAATCATTTTGCTGATATATATATATATATATATATATATATATATATATATATATATATATATATATATATATATATATATATATATATATATATATATATATATATATATAAAGAAATATGAATTTTCGGCGAAACGAGTTTAATACTAACATTAGTAAAAACTGTAGTTCTAGCTAATCATTTATGGAAGAAATATGGCACTATCTAATCGCAGGTTCAAATGTTCGGGATAGTAAAATTGTATTTTGTATGAAAATTTTCATTATCTATGACCTGCTGAGCTTTAGGAACTTCGAAGCTCTACTTTCAGACGAGAAATACATTTAAGAAACGAACAATCAATAAAACCTGTTTCTTAGATTGCATGAGCCTAGTGATTTTTATTTCAGTTTGGAGAACGAGTAAGGCTCGTTTCACACATATGAGGTTCCATTCGGTTCGGTTCGTTTTCGGTCGCTGCCGACAAGTGTGAAACAGTGCTTCGGTTTCTAGTCGGCACCTAATAGAAACCGTACAGCACCGAACACTCCCTGGACACGAATAGGTTTCATCAGGTTTCTATTAGGTGTGAATTCGTGTCCAGGGAATAGAAAGCAATCAAGGCGTTCACACATGCACGGTTTAGTTTTGGTTTTAACCTGATTGGATTATTTGATTTTTTTTTTAAATTTATAAATTATTAGTTTGGATCTCTTTATATGAAATATTTAGACATTTTACCTAGTTAGTTTAGTCAGTTTAAGTAAGTTTTATTATTACCTCAAATTTTTTTGAAATTATCAGTCGCAGTTTTTCCAATAAAATGAGCGATTTATAAGATGTTGATGTGGATCGACTGATTTGTGCTGTGCAATCTAAAGTAGCGCTGTTGGACAAAACTTGTGCAAAATATGAAGAAAGATTTAAGATGCAAGAGGCATCGAAAAACGATTGTGTGGAAATTTTTGAAGACTTTTATGAATTTGACGTCACTACGCAAAGTTGAGGAAGAAAACACAAAACCTAATATGAACCGTGTGAGAACTAGTGATGGGCGCTTCTGTTGTTTTCAGAAAACGAAAACGAACTGTTTTTTTCCAAAAATAGCTGTTTTTTAAAACGGTTTGAAAACTTTTTTCACTCGACCAGCAGCAGATTGATACTGGGTGCTACCATTAGTGATGGGCGTTTCTGTTGTTTTCATAAAACGAAAACTATTTGAAAAAAACAGTTGGAAAAAAACTGTTTGAAAAAAACTGTTTTTTTCCAACTGTTTTTTTCAAATAGTTTACGTTTTCTGAAAACAACAGAAACGCCCATCACTAATGGTAACACCCAGTATCAATCTGCTGCTGGTCGAGTGAAAAAAGTTTTCAAACAGTTTTAAAAAACAGCAGTTTTTGGAAAAAAACAGTTCGTTTTCGTTTTCTGAAAACAACAGAAACGCCCATCACTAGTGAGAACCGTGTATGTGTGAAGGGGTTTCGTTCCGTTCGGTTTGTTTTCGGTTACAACCGAAAACGAACCGAACCGAAGGGAACCTCGTACGTGTGAAACAAGCCTAACACGCTTATTAAAAGGACCTTATTTCTAAAACTCAAAAAGTTAAATTTTTGTTGAGGTTTTAAGATTAACCGCCATAGAAGAAATTTCGTAAGACTTTCTATCATAATTTCAATCATTTATTAAATTCGTCTAATGCAGACTATACACATACAATAAAAATTAATTATTCTTACACAGAATTCGTTTAAGTGATGCTGTAGATAAATGAAAATCAAACTTATAATAAGCTTCGTTAAAGCATCTACTTATTGAAGTGACTGGTTCATTGCAACCATAATTGGTCCGATGTTGAGGGATCGACAAAAAGTTAACACGCCTGACACGTTTGTTATTAATGTTAAAATTAAGTTGGCTTAATAAGTAGTTTGAGTCAACGGTGCCATCCAAAATTTTCGCGGCAAATAAGATTTTGGAATTTTGACGTCGAGAGTCCAAGGTATCCATTCGTAAAAGATTTAAGCGGTCTTGATAAGGAGGTAGATGTAAAGGGTCATACCACGGAAGACCGCGGAGGCAGAAACGTAAGAACCTCTTTTGAATTGACTCAATTTGGTCTATGTAGACTTTTTGATATGGTGACCATACAATACTTGCATATTCGACAATAGGTCTTACTAAGCTACAAAAGAGGGTCTTAGTTAGAAAAATGTCGTTGAATTCCTTCGAACGTCTTCTGACAAAACCTAAGGCATTGCTAGCTTTCACAACGATTGAATCGATGTGATCGTCAAATGTGAAGGATTGATTCAGCAATACTCCTAAATCGAGTACTTTCGCTGATCTATTTAAAGATGTACTCAAAAGTGAGTATTCATAGATTACAGGATTATTTTTGCGTGTGTAAGATATAATCGTACACTTGTCAGGATTAATTAGGAGATTGTTATCGGAACACCATTTGGCAAATCTGTTTAGATCCTGCTGCAAATCATTGCAATCGTTAAGGTTTCTCACAACTTTGAAAATTTTAGCGTCATCGGCATAAAGAAGAACAGAAGATGACTGTAGAATGGAACCTATGTCATTAATAAATAAGGCGAACAGTAAAGGGCCTAGATGACTACCTTGTGGAACACCAGACGTGGTTCTAATTTCAGATGACAAGGCACCGCGAAAGGATACACGTTGAGTTCGATTCGTCAAGTAAGAGTCAACCCAATTTAAAAACAAGTAAGGGAATTGAAAGGAATGAAGCTTAGCTAAAAGTATAGAGTGATCAAGCTTATCAAAGGCTTTCGTCAAGTCTGTGTAGGCGCAGTCAGTTTGGAGCCCAGCTTCAATTGAGTTGGTTATTTGGTGAGAAAATTCAAGCAGGTTGGTTGTGGTTGAACGACCTTTCATGAAACCATGCTGATACGGAGCCATAATTGATTTGCAATGAAAGGCTACAACATTCGTGACTATGGCTTCAAAAAGTTTTGCGACACAGGGAAGTTTTGCAATAGGTCTATAGTTGCAAGCGTTATTACGACTCCCTTTCTTGAATATAGGAGTGACGGTTGAGTATTTCCACAAATGAGGAAAGATGCCTGTTTTTAAGGATGTATTGAAAATATAAGACAGCACAGGTAGTAGTGACGACACACAATATTTCAAGACCAAATTAGGTATGCCATCTGGGCTAGGTGTTATATTATTGTCAAGTTTATTAGCAAATGTGATAATAGTGTCCTCGTCAATTTTTAAATCCTTCATCTCCAAAGAAGAAACTGTTGAGTTCGTCAAGTAGGGTGAAAAGTGTCTGGAGTTAGGAAAGTCCGTACGATAGGCTTTACGGAAAACGGAAGCAAATAAATTACTAATATCAAAGGGATCATCAAAATAAGAGTCGTCAAATTTAAATGTGAGTGGATACCCATCGTTATAAGTCTTAGAATTAACAAAATTCCAAAATCTCTTAGGTTGAGCTTGAAAATTAAATCTAAGCTGTTGCGTATGTCTATGATATGCGAATGCCACTTCATTATGATGCAGATCTCGTAATGTGGAAAAACGTTGATAGTCAGGTTCTGAGCGAGTCAGGCGAAACTTTTTCCAGGCTTTGTTTTTGGAATTTTTTAAATGGCAAAGCTGTGGAGACATCCAAGGAAAACGAACCTTGCTTTTAGTGAAGGTAGTTGGCACGCACCGTAAAAAACAGCTAAACAACCGAATGTGGAAGTAGAACGTAGCTTTATCAGGATTAGGTTCCTGCAACACGGAGGACCAATCATAGTTAGCAAGCAAGTCACGTATTTGATCAACATTAGCTCGTCTAAAATTAAATTTAAGTTCAGATGTGCTCGATGATAAGTAATTACTAGACTTTGGCTCGAAAATAATGTTGAGTGCACAATGATGCGCGGTTTCGTCGATGAGAGATGATGTGAGGGGTTTCACCACAGTAGAAGAGGCATCAGTCGAAAAAATCAGGTCCAGCATTTTTCCATTTGCGTTCCGGATGCAATTGGCTTGAAACAAACCAAGTGATATAAATTCGTTTGCAATGTTGATATCGTGTTGTTCGCCAATAGAAGTAGAGCTCGGAACTTCGAAAGTGCCGTCCGCTGAAGGGCACCAGTTTATTCTAGGTAGGTTGAAATCACCCATTAAGACGACGTCGTCGTTATTGTCCGCAAGATCGCATATGAGCTGCATAATATGTATAAGCGAAGCATAAATATCATACGAAGAATTTGGTGGCGTGTAGTTGACACCGAAAAATATTTTCTTTGACGTCAGTTCGACTTGGGCACAAATAAATTCATTATTTGTATGCGGTATTTCGATTAGAGATACTTTGAATTTTTTGTGAAACGCCAGAAGAACACCACCTCCGACAGGAGCGTCAGTAAGATCTCCATGTCTATCCCGGCGGAAAATAGTATACTCCGAATTAAAAATTTCAGCATTGTGAATATTTGCACAAAGCCACGTTTCGGTGATCGCAATGACGTCAAAAGCTTCAGAGTTTGACAGCTCATAGAACTTATTAAGTTTAGATCGCATTCCACTTACGTTGGTGTAAAGTGCTGAGATGAGTTCGTCCCGTTTTTTGTTGCAGCACTTGATTTACTTATTCGTTTGTTGATGAATTCATGCACAACAGAATTCGGCGGCCAGAAAAGGCTATTTGCAATGGAATCAAAGCAACAATCTGGTGCTATAATTTTAAATGATGATACACGATGCCGATTCCCTATCTTAATAACTGATACACAGTCCTTAGGGATGAAGGATTTTGTATGCTCAAGGATTCCCTCAACATTTTTCTTCACGTCATCTGCTGTGGTATCAGGAGCAAGCCGAGATACAAATATAGCTCTGGGTTGTGTGACACCTCTGAGGGTGCAGTTGAAAATATTCAAATCATTTGATACTATATGAGGATCTAATACGATGTTGGCATCTACTGCTTTTGAGCTAGTTTTCTTAGCTACATTAGATGCGGAGACTGGAGATTTCAAAGTCGCATTAGCAGATGATTTTGAACATTTGACGTTATTTTTTGAATTCGCTTTCCGTTCACTCATTGTTGCATCTGCTATTTTATAAGTTGATTTATGTTTTGCGCCAACATTATCAGAAATCGGTTTGTGTTTTGTAGCAACACTATCAGAAGTTGTCGGTATTTCATTTTCCGGAACCGTCTGGCAGGCAATGGATCTTGATGCAGGTTTTGAGGGTTGGGAGATTGAGATACGATCAAGTTGATGCTCCATCGCGTTTAATTTCGAAGATATTAGGTCGATCGAACACGAAGTTAGACTCGTGTCAGTAATGTCTACTACAGTGTCAGCTACGGCTGACGCCTTAACATCGACACTCCTAATTTTAGATAGAATTAAGTCCATCTTATCTTCAATTTGATCTAGTCTAGAGGATAGTGCCAAGACTTGATCTTGCTGACCGCGTAAGTCGTCTATTACATCGACCATAGGTTTTAATGAAGAAGATAAGTTCTTAATAATATTCCCGATAGCAGCATTGTCTCGAGATAACGACTCGTTTCGCTCGTTCATGCTTTCCAAATTATTGTTTGTTAGTTGAAGCATCCTCAGAACATGGCATGGTTTGATGTCGCTGCATTCATTGCAAGTAATATTAGAAGACTTGCGCGTAGATTTCATGCATGAATTGTGGAATGATCGATTGCATATCCCGTCGCAAACAACAGAATTCTTCTTATCCAAAGGTTTGTCACAGGCTCCACAAAGAAGGTAGTTGCGCGATGAAGATGTATTTGCCATATTAAGATTGTTATTAAAATTTATTGTATTGATTGTTATTAAAATTTATTGTATATATACCTACCAAATAATTTTGCACATGTTTAATAAACAGAGTTACTATATGTTATATCATATATATTATCATTTAAAGTGAAGTCTGTGCATCAAACAAATAATGCTGAATATGTTCGCCCATTGGCCCCTTCTGACCAAATTTTCGGAGTGAAAAGCAAGGGCGGTTTGGAAAACCTACAGGAATGTAAAAAAAATTCTAGCGCAACGGAAACACTAATGTTCGATGAACAGTAGAGGAATCATGCAGATTTTGAGTGCATATTTTACCACACGTGCCTAAATCCATTTTGAGGGCAATGTACCGTTTTGATCTTAAAAATGTATTTAAACTAAAAGAGTGGAAAAGTTTTCAGGGATGCTGTTTTTATGAATTTCAACATTTAGGAAAGTCCAACACTTGTTACTTATATTTGTTATCGGTTATATCTCACAAAATTTTGAAAACAGCACCTTCTGTAACACAAATGAATAAAATACTTCGTTCTTGCAACAGTTTACCAGCACTGTAGCAAAAGTTACAGGAATAGATCGGTGTTTGGGGCTGCCATTGGAAAAATTTGAAGAACATAGAAAATTTAAACATCGGTTGCTTATTTTCATTGTGAATGTTCACGATATGAATACCTAAAATAAGCATTTATTGATATAAAACTAGCAAAACCACCGCGTGCTGGAAATTCTTTGCCAGCATTAAAGTCAAAAATATATCGCATCTGCCTAGCACTGAAGCTAACCTGCCCTGCGAATTTCGTTTCGATTCGATGACTGCATTAGAAGTTATAGGTTATAGTATACAAAGAAATTATTACTACTCGCAAAAGTTTTCAAATTTTCCAAATCCTAATATTTGTTGTTTATTGTCACTACAAGATCATTACCCTTTGAGCATTTTATGATAAAATCGTTTACTGAAGATATGTCATAAAATACAAAAACCATAATAGCTGGCAACCCTATCGTGGCTTTTCAACCAGATCCCTACTGAATATTTTCTACCATTTACCAAAAAAATTTCGTTTCGATTTCATGACTGCACTAGAAGCTAAAGAGCGAGAAGCTTTATTTTCCTGAACAAATTTCCGAAATTCAAGACACCAAAATTACCAAAGCTGACAGCTCCAGCCTAGTTTTTCTACCAAATTTCTACCAAATGTGGCTTAAAGTAAAGTTCAGCTACTGTGTGAATTTCATTAAAATCTAGTCATCATAAATCTACTCATCGGGCAAAAATGTGTGAATTTCGTCAAAATCGAACGATTCAATCAGAATTTATAGGGCTGAAAGCAGTTATCTTTTTTAGTGTTTTTTCAAGATGGCACCACTGGCGCAGAGCTGCCCATATTTAGAAATCGCTTCTAACAGACTGGATCCTACTCAAAACCAATACAGTCTGTGAATTTCAGTTGAATTTGATTATCGGGTCGTGAGTTCTCGTGAACAGAAGTTTCTGATGCTAAAAATATAAGTGAATTGGGGAAGGGTTACCGTTCTTGCCCAATAATACATTTAATAGGCAGATAAGAGACAGACAAAGTATCAGATTTATATATTAGTTGCTTTTTTCCTAAAGAGCGACAATTTTTCAGGAGAGTCGATGATTTGAAGGTTTTCACTTTCAGTGCTTGCCGTAGCTATAGGGTTGCCAACATGCTCAGTAATCCAATCGAAAAGCGCTCAGTAATCGAACTGAAAGATGAAATATAGGAATATAGGCTCCGAACCTCTTAGCCATCTTATGGCAGATGCTCAGGCAAAGTCTACTTTTGTTATTAGTGACAATTTCAGTGCTTGTGCGATCGAATAGAAAATCCAGGTCACTAACTGAATTGCAAGCGACGCTTAATCCAGGTCTTTCTAGAAAACTGGTATGGCTTTTCGCAGAATAGGATTGTTACGTATATTTCCACGATAGATCTATGAAATGCACGCAAAACGTTGTTGCAGAGTGTACCAAAATACTACCACAGGGGAAAATGGCGAATAATCAGACAATTATCTATTCACGTGAGACCTGTGTCATCAGCTTAACTAGATCACTAAAGTGTTCCCACGAAACTGCAGACACTAAGTCAGCAGAAATTATTAAATAAATCGAATACACGTAGCTCATCCCGGCGAATCTGAGTTAAATTCTGCACGGGGAAATGCTGTTGCGTTCTAAATATAAAAGCGAGATATTTTAGGGTAAGAAAGCTAAGATTTGAGAGTGATGTTGATACCAGTGTCTTTCAGTGTTCAGTACTGGGTCCACTCTTATGGAATATCATGTTTAATGAAACGCCAAGAAACCCATTTTGATCTGGGTGCACTATTATTGCATTCGCTGGTGACATAGCTATCATCACCATAGCAGAGTGCATCCATCAAATCGAAAGTATGAGTAATACTGCTATTAGTGAAAACGAGGCTTAAGCCAGTAAAAATTAACCTGGCTGAGGGCAAAACATAAGCTTCTCTTATTACTAGCTGGATGTCAAATTTATACAAGATCGATTAAGTCATAAACTCGATGTCGTCAACAAAGTGCCTTGGGGCCGTTCTCGGCAAAGGACTGAGATTCAAGGACTACATAAATTACGTTAGTGTAAGGACAGAAAAGTTAGATGTAGCTCTCGCAATGAACTGAGGAGAGTTAAACAAATTAGGAATGGTTCTGATTACCAAAGATGAAAAGTCCTAGAAGAAAACAAGAGTGCTATAAACCTTGTAATGCAATATTTTAGGTGGTCCAGCGAAAACTGACTGACTTTCAAACTTCAATGTTGGAAAAATCACATGTTTGCACAATTTCAGATTGAAGTTTTTGAGACATGCCTTAATGCTACCGCTTAATCTTCGTTTTTATTTGCTCCGTTTATTTATGGCTATAGTGGTCAACATTTTATTTAAATCCAAATGACATCAATATCAAAGCAATTCCATTGCTAAAATCTACTCTTTTTATCTAACTTCTATATCTTCCAAGATCATCTGTGTGTGCACGATATGGTGCAGGCATTTATTGTTTATTTCATATTGAATGATTTACGATCAGATTTTGCTTAGTTTTCTGTTTAAAATTATGAGGGGGTAAATATTATCACAAGGGCTTAAAGACTGCATAGAGTAATCAATCGATACGGATGAAAATATTGTAGATTAGCAATGCTCAGAGGTCGGGTTCAACAAGATTAGGTACATGTAAGAAAAACACATTATCCAATTAAGAAATTATCCGATTAAGCCTGGCTTAGCGGAAAATCATCACTATTGTTTTCAATAAAATTACAACCCCATATCTATCACCATGTTTTAAATGAAAGAAAGGAGTTTTAAAGCAGTTCAAACTAATAGATATTATACCTTAGATCATAGCACTTCAGAATTAATTAACGACCAGCTCCAGTTAATAGTGTCAATGCGTGAATTAATAATGAAACCTCATTGATGAAACGTACAATTTCACTGGTAAACAGGAACAAACAACAATTTGTACATTAATGTAATCATTTATCGAGAAATGCTAGCTTTAATTAAAATGAATACTGCTAATGCAATAAAAGTTTGTAAATATAGTCAGTTGTTAGTTTGCATAAGACAGTCCGTTTGAGTCACTTTGTACATACTGTTGAAAAACTTATTTGCATATTAACTGATAAGCACTTCACGAAGATTCACACGTGTTTTACTCGTCATTTAAGTGAATGGTTAATGTTACGCTGAACGATTTTAAATAAAATACAATTTGCAGCTGGCGTATCAAAACAAAAGCTTTAATTCAATTGAAATATAATTATGAGCAGCAGAATTCTTTCAATTATTGATGAATTTACATTTAATGTGAACTTGAGCACTCTATGAAAATAATGTGAATTTAATGAGAATTTGCATAGTCTACGAAATAAAATCCCAATAATTCAGCAGCTGCTTAAATTAATATTATGCACCAAGTATATCACTTACAATGGTCGGGGAAACTTAATCACGCTTACAAGAATAATGCAGCTATGCACTATAGGAAGAACACTACACTCGCGTCTCGACGTCGCGTAATTTGAGTACTTTGCGTACCACTTGAGCTACTGTATCTTTCGGTCCGCGATCTACTACTGAATGTTGGTTGATCAGCCCACATAGTAAGTACATATCAACGTACAGTTCATACAAATTTCTTTTGATTATGAAAAATGTAAGTATGTAAGTACATACATATGTGCATATCATGTTTATGTGGAGTAATAAAAATCACTCAGATTTCAACAGCTGTGACGTCTTCTGTTATACTTTCTAGAGTGGAGTTAACATTGTACAAGCGATATTCTTTTAATTTTTTTTTAATGATATTTGGTAAGCTTAGTTACATCTTTTTCTAATATTTTAAACAGGATCGCATATGAGTGATCATTTAATCGGATATAGAGCAGTGTATATCACTCCTTACTTAGTGAATTTTGAAAATGGGAGGAATAAAATATTCTAGCCCTCAAAATTCAATAAAATCGAATTCGAGATTTATATTTTTCGCTCAAGTGTCATAAGGAATGTGAAAGCGATGTTAAAATTTTCAAGGCGACGCAGCAATGATTTGATTTTGACCCATACTCAAGACTTGCATTCTAACATAAATTCTTTAATTTTGGTTGCGATGTTTTTTTTGTGTATGATGGACACAGTCAATGCCTCTTCTTATACGTTTTAGAGTTACCTCAATGTGGCCACACTTGGACACTAAAATTGAGATGAAAATCACGTACTACGTGATTTGTAGCTTTTAGTTTATTTTGTTTTATTTATTTTACCAAGCAAGGTACAAGTGACATAAACAATAAAAAGTGAAATTGAAATTTAATATGAGTATATAAAAAATAAAACGAATAATTAAATAAATTAAGTAATTCATAAATAAATTAACAACAATTAATAAAAAACAAATACATAAAACATTGACATATAGCTGGAAAGGGGAGGATTTGAAGGATAATTTTGAGACCGTTGGAGAATACAAACTACTTATGCTATTGAATTTCCTGCAGCATCTATTTATCGGTTCATTAGCTGCGTAAGTAGTGGAATTTGGATATTCTTTAAGTAAACGAGAGGACCTGGTGTTCTTTACAGGGTTATTTAACACCATTTTACTATTCAGGAATTCAACTCAGATAACGCCTCTAATGACGTCGAATGTGAAGCAGTCCAAAATCATCTTTCTTCTGGATGCAAGTGTCAATAAGTTTAGATGACCCAGTCGAAACTCATAAGGAGGAAGGGTATTAGAATCGTACGGATTGTATAGTCATCTCAATGCAAAAAGTAAGATTTTTTTTTTGTATGGACTCGAGTCTGCTACTGTGGGTTTCAAAAACCGGATTCCAGCAAATGGAAATATATTCAAGAATGGGGCGTACAAATGAGATGTATAAGGATCTTGTGACCAACAAGTTACGAAATTCCTTGGCACGTCTTTTGATGAAGCCTAGCTGTTTGTTTGCACGGAAAAGTATTTTATCATAATGCAAGGTGGAGTCTCCATGCAAGATATCACCAAGGTCAACAACGTTTTCAACTCGAGCTAACAAATTAAGACGGTGCATTTTCGGGAAAAACTTATAACCTGGCACTTAGCAATGTTGAGAGAGAGCTTGTTTTCATTGCACCAATAATCAAGTGAATCAAGTTTAGATCGGAGAAAGAGTGCATCGGATTTAGATTTGATGATGTGATAGGCTTTGAGATCGTCGGCATAAAGTAGATGTGGTTTATTTGCTAGGACGTCAGTTAGGTCAGAAATATATATATTAAAAAGAAGTAGGCCAAGATGGCTACCTTATGATACCCCAGAGGCAGCAGAAAATTTTTTTCCATAAAAGTCCTTCAAATTTTACCAATTGTGTTCGATTTCGAAGGTAGGAAGTCAGCCAGCAAGTCCAAATTTCTGAAGGTTTAGAATTAAGGTAGGTTGGTCAACTCTGTCAAAAGCTTGACTGAAGTCTGTGACTGCGTCAATTTGGTATCCTTTTTCTATTTTACACAGAACGTCTGAGATTAAAACTCTCAAATTTGTGGTAGTTTATCGTAGACAATATTTACAAAAAGTATCGAAATTGAAGATAAGACGGCAATGCCCCTATAATTTCCGATACAGCGTATATCACCATTTTTGAAGATGGGTGTGATATATGAAAGTTTTCAATAGGATGGAAAAACTCTTGATGAAAGTGATCTCTTGGAAAAAATATGAAAGGGAGTTATAAGCTGCTCTACAAACTTGCGCAAGAAAGTTGGTGATCGGGCCCAGGACCTTTGTTGCAGTCGAGTTCCGAAATAGCTTCACGTATTTCGTCACGTGTAATTTCTAAGTGGCCGACAAAAGCTGTAGCCGTAGCTGTATAATATTCTGGAAACTATCTGCGAATAAATTACAAATCTTATTACGAGAGGAAGAAGTGATATCATTCAAAAACATCGCCGATTGATAACCATTAGTTTTTTGCTTCACATTTACAAAATCATAAAGTTTTTTCGAGTCGCGGATTATATTTTCGCCGGTTGTCCTAATGTAATTGTCATAAGCCTCGTGAGACATTGCCGAAAATTGCTTAGCAGCTTCATTATATTCATCCTGAATAGCAGAACTAAAGTCGATATTGTTTTTAATCCGCTTATAAAGTTTGTTCCTACGATTTCGCAAATGCCTAAGGTCCCTATCAAGCCATGGCTCAGACAACTTTTTCTTTTTTTTTATCTTAGATACATATGTTTCAACGGCGTCAAATATTTTGTTCGAAAAAGTGGAAATGGCTTCCTCAAGATCTAACGTTGAAAGAGTATTCGTCCAATCTATAGAGTCAAGATGATGGTGAATGCTTTCATTATTAGCATCAAGAAAGCCATATACAATTGAATTATTGTACGTTCTTGAGTAAATAGAATCAGAGTGGGAAGTTCAACTGATAGTGCACTGTCGTGTAAACTATTTGAAAAAAGATGCTCTGCGTCATTAGTTGGACTTGCCACTACTTCGTTGGTAAAAATAAGATCTAATCAATTACCGCTTTGGTTGGGAATTGGAAAGACTTGCTGCAAATCGTTACCATAAAAAGTATTCGCAAGGTTGAAGTCATTGGAATCTGAAAGGTTTACAGGGAGAAGAAATGCGTCGTTTCCATCGGGGATAAAACATAAGTTGGGACGATTGAAATCCCCTAAGAATACTATTTTGTCTTTTTGATTTACAGACGTTTTAATGGAAGATATTAATTCACAAAAATGGTTGTTAGTCCAGTGAAATCCGACATAAAAAAGGTGAAACTTCGGGAAAATTAGGGGAAAGCTGAATTTTGGTGTGAACTTTGGTACTGGCGTGTTGAACAAAATGTCAAAAGTCCCCATCAATCCGAGTGCTGCGTTATTTTTTATACGGAGTCATTTTTGACATTTTGTTCAACACGCCAGTACCAAGATTCACACCAAAATTCAGCTATTCCCTAATTTTTCCGAAGTACCATGTTAAATTTCCCCGGACTATGTAAACTGATTCGTCCAATCTGGGTGAGATATAGGCCAAACTAATGTAAAAAGTTTAAAAGAAATTACACAATTAAGGGTGAATATGTTTTGTTTTCGGTGATAAATGAAAAATTTAAATTTTCTTTAATAGATAAATATATATTTAAAATTTGACTCGATACTTGAGTCGATAAACCTTATCGGATTATATTTTTTACTCACTACATCTCCTTTTTAACAACACTTTATAAAATATTCAAAACTTCAATCAAGAAAATTTCAGCTTATAAGATATTTAATTGTTTATTTTTTTGATGCCATAGCTGTTCGTCTGTCTGGGCTTTTAGGCTTTACTTAAGTTACAGCACTAAATATTTCCGCATGAACATAAATACCGCAACAAACGAGTGTCTCAGATTCCATTTTGATTTTATCTGTTGAAAAAGCTTGCAGTTTTTCTGACGAATTTCTGCAGTATGCAGCACTACCCACTCAACAGTTATCCGAGATTATTCAGGTTTCCAAGTGTTCCTTTTACTGAATTTTTGGCAATTTTATCATTTCGTAAACATATTTGTGAATGTTAGAATCAAAAAAATAGCCATTACAAGTATAAATCCGCTGAGTAAAGTCTTTGATTTCCGAAATATTGCCAACAGCGGTATCTGCAAAAAAAGAGTATACAGTATATTTAGTTCAGGCAGTGGTGTAGATTAAGATTTATGAGAAAATTACATTTCAGTATGTGCTATGATCTACCCCAGGAGATAATAGCTGGTTGAATCTATCTTCTCCTGGTATACCATACCTGGGAAAATTAACATAAGCATGAGTCATTAAATTATGTTAATCAATGATATAATTGAATAAGTCTCAGGGCAACATTAGGTCCTGGCCTTAAAGCACAACCATGAACAAGTGCTCCAGAGCACATCTGTGTGAATTATAGGCCCATCATACAAAGATGACGACTCCATCCGAAAGAGAACAGCCAAAGGGTCTGGACTACCTATTTGGCTAAGTAACGGTACTGCGGGGGCAGGTGTAGCCCGTAACTTATGCCGTAACTTATGCCCGTAACATCCTGCCGTTGGGAGAGGCCCCTTAGTGGGAGCTACACAGTGGCTGTGGTTTATAATCTATGCAGTATGGAATCGTTATCTGAACTGGCCCGAAATTGATTCCGGATCTGGCGCTTGCTTAGGAGTAATGTTGTAGAAAGCTCATTCTCCACCTGGGCCCGGATCAATGGGCTACAAAAACCGCATGAAGGTGGGTGCATTATTTTACCATTAATAGATTAGTCTCCATGGGTATAATTAAAAATGGTATTATTTTAGTACACAATACAATAGGCGCGTTTTTTGCTCCTCTATCCAGCAGAGAACAGAATATACGCATTGGAAACAGCAACACTCCTGTACCAGTGAATTCACTAGTGCAGAAATTCTATTCCTTATATGTAGTTCACGTGCTGAACTATAGAATGTGCTGATAGAAAAAAGATAAACTCATAAGAAGGTGTCTTTTTTGCCATTTTTCAAGGTTACGTTGAATGTTTTGGTAGTTAGGGAATTAGAAAAACCCCTCATAGTGTGTAGAAAGTTAAAAGAGGTAATTTTCTGTTAGTTTTTTTTTTCTATTTTCTATCGATTGTAGTAGATCGCTTCTAAGAACACCGAACAGGAAGAGACCACTAGAAATGCTTTATCAAAGAGACCAAAGCTCAGCATTAGCTGCAGTGCTACGATGATGACGAAGTTTAAAGTACCAGCTTGAAGGCTAGCTGCAGGTATGTAAGTTTTACTGTAAAAAGGTTTGATGCGTACAAATTTGCTTACCGTGAATCCAAACATCAGCATTGAAAATCCTACAGCTGCTAATGCTAGTAAAAATTGAACTTTCTTCGAAGGGTTTGGCATACTAGCTACAGGTATATAAATTGAATAAAACATCATCGCCAAATACGTGAAAAATGCTATTGGTAAAAGTTGTCCTAACATTATTGGGAAAATCCATGCAAAAACTAGAAAAAAAGTTGGCCTTGCCAATACGGTTATTTAAAATTCAAAGCGAGAGTCTTACCTCTTTTATAAAGTTGAAAAACTAAAACTATCAGCAAAGAAAGAGTGTAGAACGCAACACCCGATACAATAACAAATGCTGTACGAATGGATAGTCCAGTGAGAGTTAAAATGCCTAGTGTAAATATAAAGCAGTTAGAGTGTAAGAACAGCAATATTCCGAAACGAAGTGGAATCGATCTCTAGAAATATCAAGAAAAAATATAAATGAATGAAATAATTACTTGTACGCAATTCTTACAAATGTCCTCCATCCCAGATACAATATCGGAAAGATACACAATGTGAATATGAATGGGCAGAAGTAGATACCAAATACAAGCCAAAATCGTGGAACCCATGTGATTAAGTACCTAATATAATCATACAGAAACGCCATTAACATAACTAATCCACTGCCAAGAACAATTGCGCCGAGCTGAATGCCGAAGGCTATGCCAAATTGGATCCAAATTTCCCAAGCAGATATCGCTGCCCACTGCTGCATGAGATACATTGAAAATGTCATTGTAGCAAATGCTACCGTGCTGACTATGACGTTAATTATCACTCCATCCGTTTCACTGTAAATTATCATGAAAATGTCGAAGAAATCATAAAATATTGATTCCGATACATCAAGTGTGTCCTGCAAAAGAATGCAATGGGAATAATAAAATTATTTAGGAATGAAACGATGAATGAAAAAAATTAATACTCACATATTCTGCATCTAGTTTGTTATTGTTGTCAATATTTTGAATCAAAGATAGTAAATTTCTGTCGAGAATTGACTGAGTTTGGTTTTCTATCGGTTCTGAAGCGAAAAAAGAGGCGAGGTTTTCTCTCCGATAAATGTAGTGAAGATTCAATTCTGTTAATTTTAGATTCTTGGATTAGTCATGAGTCCGCAACACAATTCGAAGTTTTAGTGATTTTAACATAGGCTATGCAATATACAGTAAAATATTACTTTGTATTGTTTCAGTCTTTGTTTGTTGAGATAGTCCTAAAAAATTCGATTTTGTGATTTCATCGCAAACCAGACAAATATTTGATCGTTTTGTGGATTTGAAATGGCTCTGCAAATTATGAAATAGTGTTAAGATGTAGTATTAGTAACAAATTAAAACTATGTGATAGCCTATCACACTGATCTGCATTGAAATCTTCTTTCAAATAAAACTATTATGAATAAAAAGAGTTTAGCATGCTTAATAAACGCGTCTGTGAAGTTCTTGCTGTTACTAGGTGGTGCTCAGAACTTAAAAGATTTGTGCAGTAATTGTTCCTGTCTTAAACTGGATATTTTCGTAAGTTCTGCACTATGTTGTTACATGTAGCAACATTTTATGTGTATTTCAATCCCAAGAGTAAAACTTCATGATTAGAATATTGCTAAGATTTTATTACTAATTTAATTTTGCTACGACCAAGGACTATGAAACATTCTGCGGACGTATTTTGCTACATTTGCAGTGAATGCACTTTAAAATTTCAACGAAATGCAATAGAAACTCTAGTTAGAAGTGCTTATCAATGTTAGTTTTGGTTTCGTGTGGATGAAAGAGTAAAAATTGACACCTGAGCATTGGGATCATTTGGTTCTATTATTAAACTTTGCTATGCCCTATATACGAGTCTAGTCTAGTTAGACTAATAAGGGAAGCTGCTCCAAGTGATGCCGATCTTCACCTCGCCAAAGCTAGGCACCGGCACATGAGGCACCTGGCTAACTCCTCTTCTTCCTCTGAGCCACAGCTCTGCCAGAAATTGTTAAACCAGACGTTCAGCGATTGCACGTATCACTCTTTGAAACAGTGTATCGTGAGAGCAGCCTGGTGCGACGAAAGTTCATAGAGACCCACGGCTGCTTTGTGATTGCGCTGGATAATTCCTCCACATAAGACCTCTAAGTGTTCTCGAAATGTTTTTGCCTAATGGCTATTTTGACATCAATTTACCTATTGATAAGGGACAATTGTAGCAAGTTACCAAGCCTCGCCAGCTCATCACCCTTTCAAATGCCCCGAAAATCACCATGTCGAGATACCATAATCAACTGGATTTCCAAATGTCTCGTTATCGCCGAAAGAGATGTATGGCACACAGTAACAATCTCGGGGAACTAATAGTCGTCTGGCTATCCGTGAAAATGCATATATTCACTTCGATTATTTAATTGCACAGAATCAAGTCGATTGCCTGAAAAATAGCCGTGACCTCCGTCTGAAAGATACAACAATCGTCTGAAAAACTAAAGCCATAAGTTCAGCTCATCCGAGTACACACCGCTGCCAGCTGTGTTGCACAGTTTTGAGCCATTAGTGCGCACATGGATAATCCCGCTATCATTCACCTCTGCTAGGTAAGCGAGTTTTAAACTTCAGATCCAGTAAAGTGTATGGAATGACGTAGTCAACGGCCACAGGTACAGGAAGTCCCTCACATAAGATACTAGCGTGATTCGCGCAGAAATGCAATTTAATCTTACAGCAGAAAGATTGGTCTACTGTAAGATTGTTAATCAATGAAGCATCATGAAAAATGTCTAATCAGGGGTGGTTCGAAAGGTAGCTATCACTAGAGACAGCAAACCTATGAGCTTTTCGAAGAAAGCCTTGATGCGGAACACCAATTTATACAGAAACAGAACACCACTTTATACAGAAGTATCGGCTCCACTTAAGTGGTCTAGAGATATGCAATAAAGCAGGGCTGTAGACCCCAATTCGCTTATATGGCTCTTTTGCGGCAGTAAAAAGCACCAATATTTTTCTGCTATATTTTTGTACCATAGCAGCTTCGATTCGAAGATCAGTCCCAAGTACTTGACCCTGTTCTCAGTTCAGCCGATGTTCCGTTCAATGTTGCCAAATCAAATGGAGGAACTTTACAATTCCTTGCAAACAGCAAAAGTTACCTTCTGGCCAGGGTTCGCATTCAAGCCACGATCCCGGTTCTTACGTGAAAGTAAATCGAGACAGTAGTTCAACCTCTTCGAAAGCGTGGATACTTTCCTGACACTGCTATGGCGATATCATCCATATAAGCAACCACCTTTCAACTGGCCCGGTCCAGCTTCAACAGAAGAGTATTCACCGCAATATTTCACAGGAACACCACCCTCATCTTTTTACGCAATATGATTTTAATAATCTGGATCTACATGTAAAAGTAATCCAACGACAGCCCGTGAAGCTGAAGCTGACATAGAGCTTCATCACACATTTCCAATCAATGTGAATACCATTATTTAATGATATGTTCCACGAACTACTTTATTCCTTATAAACTAAGGTACCAATTTGAAGCTAGGTGAGCTTAAAACTTGGTGTGTGCTTGATGAACTTGGATTCAAACCAGAGACCTTACACACAAGAAAGCAGTGCTAGACCCTAGGCTGCTCAAGCTTCTCATTTGAGATATAGGACTCTCAAAATTGAAGGCTCAACTTCTTAGGTCTACAATGAAACAATGGAATTTACTGGATAAAAATATGTAACCGACAAAAAATTGTAGGAGTTACTTCACCAAATAAGGCAATTTAGTGTTTTGTGATCATGCTAAAGGACTTTCGCAAAAAAACTGGGTTTTGCTAAGGGATTAGAACAATGGTAACTGTTTATTGAGTCGTCCAATGGCACAAAAGTTATCTTGCTTCATAATGGCAATCAATTCATTTTCCCACGAACACGCAACAAATCTGAAAGACAATGATAAAAATGTGAAGTTGTTATTGGGAAAAACTAATGGAAAAATTAAATATTCGGGGAGCAGGTGGAAAGTTTGGGCAGAGCAATGTTAACCGGACTGCGATTAGACTTCCAATCTCAGCCACCAAATTTTGTTATTTTTTATATAAATAGGACAGCCGCGCAAGTGGGATATATTACGTTGTAAAAAACTGACCACAAAGATCGATTTTGACACTTGGAGTCCAAAATATAAATGAAGAGCTTTAAGTTCAAAGTGTCAAGCTAGGCCTTACTAAAATTTTTCTGAAGTAATTCCTCCAAATCAGCGACACAAAACTGTAGGAAAGGATCTTAGAGCTTATAAAAGTCACAAATTCTGCAATTAAGTTGAATGAAGCAGAAAAACTCAACCGCAACAGAACTGCTAGAAACATTTACATTCGATGAACACTAGATGAATTGTGCAGATTTCGAGCGCATTTAAAGGCAAATCCAAAAATTTGTCATTTATATTCATTATCGGTTGCAAATCTTACAAAACTTTGAAAGCAGCATCTCTTGTAACATAAACGAAGAAAATGCTCATTGCTAGCAAAACTTTGCCAAGTAATTCCTATAACTTCTAATAACCGGTGATTAAACTTGGACCAGATACGACAAAAAATCGTAGACAAGTGCTGTCGAGTCGTCACAAGTGTCCGTGAAGCCAGGATTGACGCCAGAAAAGGTGATGCTGTGTATGTGGTGGGATTGAAAGGGAATCGTCCACCATAAGTTACTTCCAGTTGCTCAGACGATTACTTCTCAGTTCTACTGTGAACAACTAGAGAAATCATACCAAGCAATTGACAGAAAACGGCCCGAATTGAATTGAAAGAATTATCATGATAACGCCCGATCTCACACTTCTTTGATGATCTACCAAAAATTGCGAGATCTTGATTGGGAGGTTTTGATGCATCCAACGTATAGTCCAGACATAGCGCCCTCTGACTATTACTTGCTCCGATCCCTGCAGTACTCTCTCAATTAAATTAAGCTGGTAAATTTTTATCAATCCGAGCGCAGTGTCAGATAAACAGAGAAGCGGTACAATGGTAAATGGTCAGAAACAGTATTTACAGAGATTGGTTTTTTAAGTCGCTGCGAAACTTTAATAGAAAACATGAAAAGGAAGAAAACGACAGCAAAAAATGCTAATAACAGCGAGAACTTAGATTATTTTAATGATTTATCATGTTATGGTCATATTGAACTTTGAACCTGCTATTAAATTTTTTATTAGAATTCGCACCAAAATATGCGTTTTAGATAAAAAATTTCTTCCATAGAAGTATACCTGATAAACATTTCTATTCAGAACTATCAAATCTATAATAAATCATGCAAAGTAAAAAGAAAGAATACTTTTTTGCAGACCAGTGTTATTTGTGTTGCTTACATCAAGAAGCCATCGACTGTTAGAACTTGTCAGTACCATCGTTTCCAATTCCCCTTCTAATGCACTGATGTCGATGAAAGTCCTTAATATTACAAGAATTTTATTCAGCTCTAACTTATTACAAGAACTGATGTGAATAAATGATATAACTGGTAAATTTTCAATACTTTGTACTAGTAACAAAGTGAGCTAAGACAAAAATTTGCCAGCTTTGAAATAAATGAAAAATTATTTCAATAAAATATTTAATGCAGGTTATTTGCCAAAAAGAATCAAATACTTACCCTATGTCAAAACTACCGTGCTGCTGTTGAAAAAACTCATTTTCCCCAGACGTCAGTTCACTACTGAGAAGAAACACAACTTGATGTTGCAGTTCCTTGTCAGTTTGTACTAGTGCCTGCAGTGAATGAAGGAGTGCTTTGCCGATTCTGTTCTTATTTCTGCTCGAAATGATATCCTCATTATCTTCATAGTATCCACTTAGAACAATACTTTTGTTACTTCTCCGATATTTGGGAGTGAGTTTTACTATCACCGAATTGGTTTGTTCCCATGGACTATTTTCATTGGAATTGATTCCGCTCAGATTGTAATTTGCTACCAAATCAATATGCACTTTTTCACTCCATTTTGAAGACATGTTTTGAACGCTGCTGATTAGGGAGTGAGTTGTTAGAGGCTCTGTGAAGTGTCCCATTGATGATGTTTTTCTTTGGTTTCGTGATATTGATTCGATATTAGTTGTCATATTAGATGTACCAGGAAGGTCGTAAAAACCAATGATTACAAGTGCAATGAGGATGGCGATTGCCAATACAAGTAGGATTGCCCACCACCAGTCGAGCTTATCCACTTTAAGCGGATTGATGCTATACGAATCTTTCTCATGATGTATTGTGTATTTAGACCTCATGTTTTCTCTCACTGTAAGTAGGTATGCAAGGTTAGTTTATTCAGTTAGATTTATGCTTAAATATACAAATATATATAAATAATTCTAAAAGATTCAAAAATATGAACTTTGGATATGGCAGGCCAGGTTGAATATTAGTTTTGTTGTCAGTAAAAAAAAACTATTTACTTTTAAAAATTTAAAATAGAGAACATACCTGAACAGCTAGTAAACTGACTTAAAATGCTTTGATAAGCGCGGAATAAAACTATATTTAGGTAATGACATAACCACTCGAACAGGATGGGTTTGTTCTGAGCACAGCAATAAACCAGCCTTAATTGTAATAATATTTGTTTGATTACTTGAGATAACTTGACATATTTTAGCATCTGGAAAGCTGGAAGAGTGTTTTCGTGGTTGTTGGTAACATTTTATCACTTATATACAACACGCGGATTACATCCTCGTAAAGAAAAAGGCGTAAGAAAATGTCTTCGGACGAAAATGGCGAGGTTCAACAGCGATATCCAAAATCTGGCGGCGTATAACATGTCCATTTACGTCAACTAAACTGGTACCAACGATGTAAAAAGTAACGACGAGAATAATTTCAAATACTGAATGCAAATAACGATTTGGAAGAACTAATTTATATTGCTGAAAACGTGTTTAGAGCAGATTGCGATGTGAAGTTGATTAATTTTTTTTTTTTAGCTTTTTGGTGACGACATAATTTGTTTTTATTTGTTACTTGTTCTTGGAAACGAAATTTGCTTCAATTTCTTAGTTTTTCTTCCTTTTCATCAAAAAGAGTATCTCTGACCCAAGTCCAGACCTTAAAATTACAATATGTTGTTCGAAGTGCTTGCGACTCTAGCTGAGCCACAAAGGAAGTTACTACATGTATCCTTAAAGCACTTTCACGGAGACGCTACAACAGTGAGCTGTACGCTATCTACCTATAGTCCGGGGAAATTTAACATGGTGCTCCGGAAAAATTAGGGGAAAGCTGAATTTTGGTGTGAACCGTGGTACTGGCATGTTGAACAAAATTTCAAAAGTCCCCATCGATCCGAATGTTGCGTTACTTTTTATACGGGGTCAAAGATCACCAAAAGTGACCTTTTCTAAATATCCCAGGAACGGTCACGTCTTCAGAAAACATTGTATGACAAACTTGTAGCTTAGAAAATTTCCGTCAAACAAAATTTTACAACTTTTTCTTGAGACCATAGCCGTTTTTGAGATATATTGATCTAAACATTTGCTACTAACAGCATCCTCTTTCTCAACGGCATGTTGATATTATCCAATTTTGATTACGACTTGGAATGTTTGTGAGTTTTTTTTCTATGTTTAAGAGGCACATAAAATAACACGTAAACAAACTTATCTACCACAACTCAGGGTAGATAAAAAAGTGTGTTCTGACAATTTATCCCCCCCCCCCTTTTCCATAAAATGGTATCCGTGAGCTTTCATCCAAAATCTTCAGGAATGAGCTCGTTGCCTACTCTTTGCCCACTGTTAAACAAGATAAGATCACTTTTTCTCCTGTTAATTGCCTTTTCTTGACATCGCAGGGCCAGCCTTACCTTCACACCCTACCCACCCCCGCAAACGAGCCACCCCGAAATATCCGGTTTTTTAGTTTTTTTTTCCATACCGTGTTATCCCATAAACGATCAGGGCAAGGTCACGTAATTTCAGGTAATTTCATGTCATCATAAGATTGGTAAAAAAACTGGTGATTCGGGGATAGTCTGCAGCGGATTGAGCTCCTATAATGTCAAGAATTAGCGTTTACAGAATTATGCCATGATATTATCTTGCTTTTTCATACTCCTAGGGTCATGATATATTACACACTTTTCTACCTACCCTGGAGTCTGGTGGATAAGTTTGTTTACATGTTTTTTTTATGCGCCTCTTAAACATAGAAAAAAAACTCACAAACATTCCAAGTCGTAATCAAAATTGGATAATATCAACATGCCGTTGAGAAAGAGGATGCTATTAGTAACAAATGTTTAGATCAATACATCGTCATACATTGTTTTTCTGAAGACGTGACCGTTACTGAGATATTTAGGAAAGGTCACTTTTGGTGACCTTTGAACCTGTACAAAAAATAACGCAGCACTCGGATCGATGGAGACTTTTACATTTTATTCAAGACGCCAGTACCAATATTCACACCAAAATTCAGCTTTCCCCTAATTTTTCCGAAGTTTCGCCTTTTTTATGTCGGATTTCACTGGACTACTAGCAGACATAATTACAAAGATAACGGTCGGTAGGTCTCGGTAGGCAGGACACCTAGTTCGTAAGAGCGTAGAAGAATCTGCTCAGAAAACCCTTTGCTGCATATTTTACGCTAGACGACAGCGTGGGAAACCTGGCTTACGCTGGAGAGATGGCGTTGACCAAGACGCTCGGGTCGCTATCGGGACCGATGGTAAAATTTGTCGAAGGAGACCAGGACCGGACCCTAGTTGTAGCGCCGATGATAACGATGAGCAGTAGTGTGAATTAACTTTACGTAGTAAACTCGAGTTTTGTGAAACATTCAGCTCAACTTCAGCAAAAGGCATATAGAGTATTTCCAATCAAAGAGTAAATTCGGCTTACATAATTTAATCGAGTTATTCACTAAACTTCACATATCGCAGATATTCGAATTATAAAATATATTCAGCTTGCATAGATATTTCGATTTATAAGCGAATTATTCCTTGTAAATAATATCAGCGTTCAAATCCCTTGAAATATTCGAGTTCTAATCTCGCGGTGTCCGAGCTGTGAGGATATTCAATTACAAGGTTGCTGCGGCTATCTTTCTTCTATCCACGAGCCAATGAAGTTAAAATTCGACTACAATTCGATGTGATGAGTAACTGCGAGGTTTTCAACTCGATTTGAGAGTCAAGCTGTTTTTCGACATGATAGTCTCTGTTTTTCAATTACCACGAAATAACTTGTTGGTTTTAACTTCGACTCGATTTCTGTTGTGACGATTCTTGTCCGGATGCTGTGGCCTAATTCAAATATGGCACTAACAGAAATTTATGATTTGGGGGATAAATGACATCACTAGTATTGACATACTTATTTAGGAAAACATGAAATTCAAATATTTTTTATAATAAAAAAACTGGATTACCTGATTTATAAAAATTCACACAAAATAACGGGACCAATCAATCAACATCACTTTTTAAACCGAATTCTTCTCATATCCTTACTTTAGCACTAATCAGCTATCACAGCTCAACAGCTCATTGAAACTAGTTGAAATTCTGCATGTGGTCAAAATAGTAATGCACCGCCAATTACTCTCACCACACTCATAGATAAACATATCTTTATCTCTTCAAGTGCACGTACATATCATTTTTATCTTGATTCTCGGGGAAATGCGAAAAAAACCTTGTATTTGAATTATATGAAGTTATCAGTTTGTATTAACGCAAATATATAGATATATTCGAATTTATTGAAAATAGGTTGGCCTGAAAATCAACATTTAGTCACTGAGCTAAAAATGAACGTGCCATGTATTATCTGTAGTTATAAAGCTGCTGATATACTGATCGATACGTACGATTGATTCTTCGGTTTTGCTCTGAATGGCGTTACCTGTAGAGTCAATAGCTCTACACTCTGGTTACTATACTATGGATCATTACGGATACTATGGTTTATCTGTATTTGATAAGCAGTTATATTTTACTGTCCACCCGTTCGAAAAGACCAACATTGAGAATCTATCATGCTTTGTTTTCAATAATTATGTAGTCGCTAGATTAAAATGTGAAAGGTGATGAAACTATTATGATGCTTTTCTATGTTGCTTTTCTGTTCAGATAAAATGTAGATTTTAGACCCCTAGGTTTTTGGAATTAAGCTATTTGAATATTTTTTTAATAAGTATAATAGTAGAATATTCAAATAATTCCTACAGTTCAAAAAAATCCAAAATATTTTTTTATTAAATAGAAAACATTGATTCAATACAAGTACAAATGCATCAAAATATGTAAGAATCAAAACTTTCTACTTGTGGCGTGACTGACGTCCAGTCTGGGAATGATTCAATTAAATTCATAAACTGAGAAGTAAGCGGACTTTGCTCTTCAAGATAATTGCCAATGATACCGATAGACAGAACATGCTTCGATGCATCAGGTACCTGAAAACATTAATTTATCAATTCCCAAAATTTAGCCACATTGGGCCTTTTCACACTTGTATTCGTGATGCACTCCTCAAACCGGTTTACTGGGCAAGAGACGGAAGAATCAAAGGGAATTCTCTACCAAAAGTAGAGAATTCCCCTTGATTCTTCCGTCTCTTGCCCAGTAAACCAGTTTGAGAAGTGCACCAAGAATACAAGTGTGAAAAGGCCCATTGTGCGCAAACAACTACAGATTACCTGCATCGATATCCAAAACTTATACGGATTATCTGTGCTATGTGAAACGTTCCCGAAACGGAGATTCAGTGTATATTGGGAACGTGCTGGCATTGGTACTGATCAGCGTTGCCACTTTGGTCCATTGGGACCATTTTTGGTCCCTTTTACACAAAGTTTTTAATTTTGGTCCTTTGGTCCCTTTCTTGGGAAAACTATCAGGTTTTGGTCCCGTTCGCATCTATCAAAAATTTACTTTGCTTTCATTTCAATCAACGTTTAACAATCCTTACCAAATCTACAAATAAAATCCCTAATATCTGCTTTCATCGATAATTTTGAACTTTGTTTCAATTGAAATAAAAAAAAAAGAGCTACCTGCGCTGCGTGCGCTCCTTCAAAGCAAAAACTCGATTGCATGTTTCATGTTTCACTTTAATTTGTTAGTATACATGTCAATCTACTACTAAAGCATAAAAAAATACAAAGATGATTAATTTTCAGTGCACATATCTAACATTCTGTTCGGTTCTATGCAGTTTATTGAATTACGTGTGTTAATTACAGAAAAGTGATATTTTTTTGAAGAAATGTTTGCCTAAAAAGATTTTCATAATTTGATTCACTTATAGAAATATAAATATTTATTCATATGTGTATCTAGTTCCTGAATCAACACAGTAAAAAATTTTATATTTTCAGAATTTTGGTATGATATAGTGACTAATTTTTTGCATATAATGAGTAACTAACTCACTATTTGTGCTTGAAAAGTTAGTGAATTTTCTAAAAATATGGCCATCGAAGATAATTTTGAAATTTTATTTAAATTTGGATTTTTAGTATGTATGGATGTACTTTTGAAGTAAAAAAACAAAATTTTAGTTTTCACATCTAAATATTCTATTCTTTCACATCTAAATATTCCGTTACTTTCTTTGGGATTTCATTGAATTGCGTGTCAAAAGATTTATATTTTCTTGAACAAGTGTTTTAGTTTCAAAAAGTGCATTTTGATTTGTTTATGCCGAATAGAAATATTTGTGACGGATGGCTGATTGTACATATAAAACTGCTCCTTTCTCGTAAAAGAGAGCTTTGAAATAAAAAGAAACCATTTATTTATAAAGATGCACATATATATGTATGTATCTACTTTATGTATAATATAATCGAAAAACGTTATATTTTCAGTATTTTGAAACGAAATAAAGACACTTTATCTTGGTTGGTCCCCTTTGGTCCTTTTTTTCCAAAATGTTGGTCCACAAATATTTTTTTTCGTGGCAACACTGGTACTGATACTCCCTTACTAGTGAATGACCAATCCACCAACATTGCATTATTTAATGGGTTTAGGAAAATCCTGTAAAATTTCGGTCCACTCAAATGAAAACTATAATTCGCAAAGGTGGGAAGTAGTATTTCTTTGGAGTCTAGAAGAAGTTTGGCGTGATATTGTTTGGGAATGCTGGGAGACTCGGTTTTGGTGAACACATAGTTGTTACTGTAAATATAGTAGAGATAATTGTGATCATGCCCGTATGTAGTTCAGCATGAATAAAATGAATTTTAAAATTCAGTACAAGCTCTTACGAATAATACTGAAGACCAGTGTCATCTTGTGAAGCTGATTGTACTTGGATGTCATTCGATTTGGCAATGTCTGAAAAAGAAAGACTATTAGGTTTCACAAAAGATTACATAAAATAGCATAAAATGTGTGAATAATAATGTTGATAATTATTTGTTTTGGAAAATATGAAAATAGTGTAGCAAAACAATCACATCAAATTGGTGTACATATGATTTTCATCGCTGTTGGAAGTATATAGTACTATTTCGAGGCATAGTACTATTTCGCGGCAATGGATCAAACCTTAGCTGCTTCTCGCGATTTTCGCTCCATTTTTTACCTCATTCTACGTCGCACAAAGAGGTATTTGGACGATCTACGCCGTCAAAATTATTTCTTATGGATTTATTATCATAAATGGCGTTCTCAACTTTTTTATCGCATTATAGGTTATATAGAATGAATAAGTTTAAAACTAGATAATTTTGGCTGATTTTTATTATATATTAATCAATGTATTGATGATGAGTGCTATGATTCTACGTCAGGAGACTCTTCATCGTCTTCTATAGACGTCTCGTCTTTTGTAGACTCTTCCATTGAGTCCGAGTCATCATTAATTGGATTTGGTTCGGCTGGTATGGCTTCTATGTATGGTTCAGCTGCTATGGCTTCTTTCGAAAATGGATTCGTATTTTTTTTGTACTGGCCTCATGCTGCTTACCAGGTGATCAGAGCATAGAAGAAGTCTATTTAAGACATCACGATTGCATGATTCCTTACGTGCAAAGTTTTGTCGGTACTGCTTGAAATGTTTGTTTCGTGCTTCAGCAGCTTCATCAGACAGTAGGCCGATAGGTCGCAATGCATGTTGTGTCACAGTTGCACCAAACACCAGAATCTTATGAAATGTAGGGGTTATCGGGTGGCATGGATAGACTTTGACGTAAAGCCTTGCAGTTTGTATTCCTTACCCGGAAGACTTACTTAAGTCGATCTTGTGACCACTTGAAATGACTTCCAAAATAGCTTTCAGCATATAAAACAAGTTAAAGTCAACACCGGTTATTTTAGCTGCTAGTTTAGGATAGGCAAAAAAACGTCTGCTGGTGTTACCATCATTCGGGTTACCGAAGCCTGATTTCGGAACATCTCTTCTCAAACCTGCTTAATGTCTAAACTTTTTTTGTATCTCTGCCTTTCTTTGCTGCGCTATGGCTTTGTCATTCTCTGATTTTAGCTGCCATTTTTCTACTGGAAGTTTATATGGTAGATGCAACACATGAGGGTCAACATGCTTTCAAGGAATCGGATTCTAATGCATCGGTATCAATATCACATTTGATAGTTAAGTCATTAAACTGCTTTGAAGTAGCCCCACAAATATAACATTTCATTGTAGAAAATGTTCCTGTTGTAGCATTGTACACTTTAGTATCTACCATAGTTAGCACCATTGTATAAAAATGTATTTTCTCTCTGAATGAATTCGGTATTTTGTAATAACTTTATAGTATTTTCTTAGTAGTCAATTTCTGCGTTTGTAAAGTTAACAGATTCTTTCACAAATCTGATTTGCATAGACCAACAGTATCTAGGTGAGGATGGAGTCGGATTAAGCCAGACCACTTTGTTTTCTTTTGTACCACACACTAATTTCAAAGGAACGAAGCAACTTTGACAAACGGTAGCGTCTGAAGCATCAGTTTGCATGTTTAACTTGTATTGTGCTTGTTAGGAGCCATCGCAATCCCACTTTCTAATCAACTCTAAAGTGCTCCGTTCTTTTGGACTTAAACTCTGTAAAATGTCCTCTAAATATGTTAATAATCTTGACACCGTTTGATTCATCAAGTCTTGTAATTTAGTTTCGGTGCAAATTTTAGACACTTGCAATGATTTTTCGGCCGGATAACTTTGCTCTTTGAAACATACTGTAGCTTGGATACTTCTTTTTCGTAGTACTTTTAATTATTTGATATTGTCTTCTGAAAACATCGGCCTCAATTGACATTGATAGTGCTTGTAATGGTGTTAATTTAGTTTCGGAGCCCTTTATAAACTCAGAATATACTGTTTTGTATCGTGTAGCTAGCTTCGGAGACTTGGTTATTTCTTTAAATAATTTTGAGCGATCTCTGTTGCGAGCGACCTCTGCATCAATACATCGTCATTTATTGCATTTCGAAGTTCTTCCGTTTTTCGTCTTTTAGTTCTCTCAATCGATTCTTTAAATGACCTTTGTGGTCGATCTGCTGAAAGTTTTTGTTGCACTTCCGTATAGAGAATGTTGCTTTTAGCCAATTAGTGCTCTTTGTTATAAGAACATCTTTTTTTTGTGTGCTTTAAGCCACCTCAGTTTAAATTCTAATTTAATGTGTGAAAATTTGTGTTTTATGTCTTTTGTTTGTTCTTCTGAATAGTCTTCACATAATAACAAGCCTCTCTGATGATACTCTAATCTTTCTCCAAAAGTAGACAAGTTTTCCTGTTCCATTTTGACAAATAAAGTCGGGTCCATAGTCTAAGGTTAGGAGCACCTGGTGATACAAAAACAAAACAAATCTTGCATTAAAAACAATGAAAAAAAAATCCGTTATTTGATTCTATTTTGTTGAGGGACCTTAAATAAGTAGAAACCACGAATATCCATGAATAATTTTAATATAGTTCTGTAGATAGTCTTAAAATAGACACAGCAAAAAAAACCAAGAAGCACCCTGATGTACAACTAATACCATTACAATTGCAAAAGATTGCTTAAAAATTTGTTCAATGGAACACCATTTTGAAATGTACTAAAATATCATTAAAATTACATTGAAATAATTCCAAATTACAAAAAGTCTATGCATTTTTACTTGTGAAATCTAAATTTATGGTATTTTTCTTGAAAAAATTGCCCAACAAACCATCTGACACTTACAAACTGAATGATTATTTAAACTCTTGAACAAATTACCTGCACCAAAGAGAACGATCACGTTTATAGGTTAAACACAATACAGCGTTCTCCGCTGCGGCGAACGCAGCGTTCCACAGGGGGAGGCGTGAATGCCGCAGTTGAATTTGATGAATCACAATGCAGCGACAATGTCGCTGTCAATGCAACCAAGGCACCAACGAAAATCATTTTTTTTTCTTTTGTATTGCTAAATCCTGTTGTACGAGGATTAGGTTGGCTTATCACAATACTCATCAGCCATCGCTTGTCTATTCCACCAGACCATTCAACCTAATTCAAACAGAGTTAATTCAACCTAGTGGTGATGCCAACCTATGGTAGGTATCACTGCTAGCGGTGCGGCAAAATTAGAAATTTGGCAAATTTTGCCGCTGCCGCAAATTCCGCCGCAGCCATTGTGCGCGTTACTATACAGAAGAGTGCATTCTAATTTTTTGACATCACTTCCCGCAGCCCATTGCGTTGGCCGCAGCGGAAAACGCTGTATTGTGATTAACCTATTAGACAGAGACGCTGGAGCTGAACTGGGTGTCGAGTGGAGAGATCGACTGGCGGTATAATATTCCACGAATCTTCAACTTGGTTGGGTAGCGATTGTATGATACCAGAGCTAGTTTTACAAAATTGACTTTTGACCGCGTAGATTGACTTAATACCCCTGCGTTGCATAATTTGTGATGTGTATTTTTCAGGGCTGCTTTACTGTGAGAAACCAGCACACATGCACGATATATTCCGTTCATATTCTTGTACCTGAACTGAACACAACGTGTTCTACATCTTTCGACACATTTTTACAAAATGGACAGTCTGTTGATTTATCGTGTCTATCCTGTTATGTCCGTTATCCTGTTATGTCCTGCTATGTGAATCAATATTTTTAACAGTAGGTGATTTTTTAATATAGATTTTTGATATAGAATAGAACAATGACGCGAAAAAACGATCCTTCACAGAACAGCTGATGCATTCGTTAAGCTTTCTTTAGGTTGCTGTATTCGCTGTGGTAGCGCAAAATAGATGAAGATAAAGGGAGAAAATAACAAGTATAGACTATCACAATCGATAGAAAATAGGAAAAGTACTAACTAAAAATTACCTTTTTAAACTTTCTACACATTATGACATTTCTTACTAAAGATACCGCAGTATCGTTGAAAATCTTCTGGAATATTCTGTTACAATATGTTCTAACCATGCACGCTTCCGTTGAAAAAGTGCTGCACATCAAATAATTTAATGCCAATAAACTAACCTTCTAAAGTATCCAATGAATATCTGTCCCATTTGTACATAAGATAGATCGCATCTTCATATATCAAATCGCCTGATGAATTATATCTGGCTCGTTGAGAATGCTGCAAAACGTTTTAAAATTCATAAATTGTCGTTCCATATAAATAAAATATTTTCAAAATGAAAACACTCATTATACAACTCACTATTATGCTTTGCCTCTGTGGTGTACCGTTAGCTGAGTATGGAAAACAAACATCAGTAAACGTCAGAATGAAGAAAACTACGAACACAATCAAGATGGATGCGATTATAGTTTTAGCACGCTGAAATGCACTGAACAGAGGAATCTATAGAAAAAATTCACATTATAATGCCGTTGAAGCATTTTGTGTTATTTTTTTTACCATAAAACTGAACATCAAAAAGCAAAAGCCAACTGAAAAAATAGCAAGCATTGTTTCAGGATTACCAGTTTCTCTTCCACTTATGGGGATAAAAACGGTGTAGAGTATTTCGGCAATGTAACTGATAAATGCCACTGGAATGGCTTGACAAATAGCAAATGCGAAAATCCAGATACGATCTGAAAATATAAATTTGTTGTTAAACCGAATAGTTGAGCTGTTTTCGAACGAAATAATAAAATTTGTTACCGTTTTTGTAGAGCCCAAACATCATATTCAAAATCAGAGGAAATATGTAAAATACGATGACGCAAGTCAACAAAAATGTTGTTCGGATATTGAGTGCTGTAAACACAACACTTAAAATCACAAATATGATACAATTCGCGTTAAGAAACATCAGAATGCTGAACTTTACTGGAAGCTTGTTCTAAAAATGAAAAAAAAAAATACAAATCCTTCCATTCACACTAGCAGTAAATTTAACGTACTTACAAATCTCTTGCAATCAACGAAAGCAGCTGCTACCATGCCTGCTACAAATATGAACGGGCAGAAATACAATCCAAATATCAGCCACGGCTGCGAGTACCAGCGCATGGAAAAGTCAATAGCATCAAGCAGAAACGACAAGCCTAAAACAAATCCAGCACCCAATGCCAGCGCTACCAATTGGACTCCGAAACTCATAGCAAGTTGGATGTTGACATCGTATATGGATATTTCTGATAGACGATAAACGAGAAATATTGATACTGTGATCAGGAGTAGAGCGACGACTGCTATCGAGTAGTTTACAATCCGGCCAGTGTCCTGAGTGTAAACGAGCATGAATAATCCGAAAACATCAAAGTAAACCGATTTGCCAGAAGAATTGGGAACCTGTAATGAATGGCGTTCAATTAAGAGGAGATAATTACAGTGAAATCAGCTGGTACTTACATATCCATTGTCAAGCTGTTGGGCATTGGCTAGGGTTCGAGTTAAAGCTAGGATATTATCGCCTGTGTGCTGCAAAGTACCTTCGTCCATATAATTAACAATATCCAGGGTGGTATGATAGAGATATCCTCGATGAATGTGTGCAAAATCGAGCCCTGTGGGGTTATGGGTAAACAAATCTATTTATTTATTTATTCGATTGAAAAGATTAATTAAATGAGACCCTTTTTACCCGATATAGGTGCAAAGTTTTTAAAAACAGTGAAATCAGTGTTGGAAGGGATTAGTCCACTATCGAAAACTTCTTCACCAATCACTGATGCAAAAGGATACAAGGCTGCTTTCGCATATTCCTGTTATAGAGTTGGTACGGTTAATGTGCAATCTGTATATTATGCTGCCTGTCAGAATCGAAACTTACTTCCAAAAGCCAAATATTGTCTGGTCCGCTTCGAAAAAGTATCTCTCTACCTCCGACGCCCATGCCTTCAAGGTTGATAAAGAATCTAAAATGAATAATACATAAAATAGATTCAGGATCTGGTTGAAGACTCATCTAAAAGTATAACTCAGCTTGAAGGTCTTCCCATAGATTTTAAGGCCCTTCATACTGGTTTTGTTCGAAATCATGGGCGATTTGGCATAACAGCTGATTAAGTTAAAAACTCTAGCACACCTGAACCGCTAGAAATACGAATGTTCGATGAACAATTGGAGAATCGTGCATATTCTACCACACATGTTCCAACCTGTTTCGAGGGCTAAACCACTTTGATCTTAACAATGCATTTGAACTCATAGGGTGGAAAGGATTTTAGGACTACCACTTGTATGAATTTTAAGATCTAGGAGAGCCAAACACTGCAAAACTCTGAAAGCAGCATAACATAACATTAACAAATAAAATGCTCAGTGCTTGCAACACTTTACCAGCACTGCAACTAAAAGTCTTTCACAATTGCCTCACGGCAACAATAACTCTATAACTCAAATAACTCTATCAAACTCGATTTTGCCCGATGATTTCGTCGAAAGTTACAAAATTTCTAAAAATTTCTAGAACTTAAAAATTTTAAACATTGGTAACTTATTTTCATTGTAAATGTTCGCGATATGAATACTTAATGTAAGCATTTATTGATATGAAAATACCGAAAAACGCCTCGCGCTTGCAACCCTTCGCTAGCGTCAAAACCAAAAATAGAACACACCTGCCTCATAAAGACATCAGGTTAGGTTGAAGTGGCTGCCGATTTCCAGAGACCTGGCGACCGACACACATAGGATCAAGAGAGGCCCGTTGTGATGCCACAATAAATTAGTGACTATCTTCTACTCACTGTAATCAGAAAATCATATGCTTCCTTTGACAAATCGGACTATCCCCTTTAAATTTACCAGGGACAGTTCCGTCAGATTTGAGAGAAAAGGTGCACCAAGTGCCGCCAACCTTCTGCAAATTTCATTTCGATCCGATGGCTGCATTGAAAGTCATAGGGGTACAAATAAATTTAGGGTTACCAGTTGCAAAAGTTTTCAAATTTTCGAAAACTTAATATTTGTTGTTTTTTGTTACTACAAGAACATTGCCGTTTCAAAATTTTACAATAAAATCGCTTAATGAAGATATTGCAAATAAATACAAAACCAACAACAGCTGGCAGCTCTATAATGGCTTTTTAACCAGATTCTTTCTGAATAATTACTATAAAAAGTTCCATTTATCATACGAAATTGGTTTTGATTTCATTACTGTACTGGAAGTTATACGGCAAAAAGTTTTATTTCCCTGAGCGAATTTTCAAAACCCAAGAAAACCAAAATTACCGTATCTGACAGCACCAACCGAATTTCTACCAAACACGGCTAAGACTAAGATTCAGCTATTGTGTCAATTTCATGTAAATTCGGTAACTGAAACAGAATTCATAGTCCAAAAAGCAACTTTTTTTCTTTATAATTTTAAAAGATGGCACCACAGGTACAGAGTTGCCCGCCGTTCCCAAATCGCTTCTACCAAACTTGGACCTACTTAATACCAATACATTCAGTGAATTTCATTTGTATCTGATAGTTGGGTCATGAGTTCTCGTGAGCAGAAGTTTTTGACGCTTAAAATATAGGTAAATTGGAGTAGGTAGTTTTGCTTTGGTATATGAGTTGATTTTCACTGTAAAAAACGAACATTTTTCAGGAGGGTCGATAGTTTGAAGGCTTTCACTTTCAATGCCTGCCGTAGCTATAGGGTGCATAAAAAACTACAGGGGTCTGCAACCTAGGAATATCAATATGTCCTTTAAGTTTCATAATGATCTGATAATCTGTCAAAAGTTATCGCAATTCAAAAATTTCCAAATTTTTTTTAGGCGCCTAGCGCACACATAGGGTCAAACATTTCCCAAATATTATCGTATTTACAATTAGAACACGCTCAAAATGCATCAGATAAACTTAATTTTTGCAAAAGTTATTTGTTGACAGAATAATAGGTATATTTAAAATATCACTAAAATGGCCGCCGGCGCCAAAAGGGTTAAAGATTATTAGTTTCAGCTCAATCGGATGGCGCGTTCCTGAGATTATTTCACTGAAATCTTTTGATGATATATATATATATATATATATATATATATATATGTATATATATATATATATATATATATATATATATATATATATATATATATATATATATATATATATATATATATATATGTATATATATATATATATATATATATATATATATATATATATATATATATATATATATATATATATATATATATATATATATATATATATATATATATATATATATATATATATATATATATATATATATATATATATATAGTATTTGTCAAACAAGGCATGATACAATATATCTAATATAAGAAATAAAATAGAATATAAAAGTATTTTAAGTTAATGTTTATTTGGGTTTAGGCGAATTAGGATGGGAAATAAATATGTAGGTTAAGAAGCTAATAGGGCCTTTGCCAAATTAATTTTGGAGATAAATTTGGTGATTCCTGAATAATAGTGGTGACTTACACTGTTGAATGTTCTAAAACATCTATTGATGGGTTCATTATACCCATAGACTGTAAGGTGCTGATATTTCTTAAATAGAGTTGTATGCCTAGTTTGTTTGATTGTTAAGTGTAATTTTAATTGTAATTGTAACTGTTCCATTGATAATGTCAAAGGTTCGGCATGCGCTAATTAAGGTTGTTCTTGATGAAAGAGTTATAAGGTTTAAAAAACCAAGTCTGTATTCCTAAGAGGGAAGATTACTAAAGCCGTATGGATTATAGAGGTGCCTCAAGGCGAAAAGTAAAAATAGTTTCTGAGCCGATTCGAGCCTGCCGCTTTGTAGTTGAAAAGCTGGGCACCAGGCTATGCAATGTTTTTGAGCTCTTTAGCGCGCCTCTTAATGAACCCTAATTGTTTGCTCGTTTTCAAAAAGACTGTCCATCTGCAAGTTACAGCGCATTTTGGTATTAAGGGTTACACCTAGGTCTAAGATATATTCCACCCTAATAAGTTCCTTGTTATTGAAATAGTAGGAGTTGGCGATGACTTTCTTTTTTCTGGAGAAACTTATCACTCGATATTTGTGGACGTTCAGATTTAGTTTATTCAGGTGGCACCACTGTTCGAGAGACAAGTTTTGATGGGAGAAAATCAATATCGGACACAATTTCAAGTCATCAGCGTAGAAGAGGAGTGGGGTATCAAATCAAATCCCACATAGATCCGAAATGAAAATATTGAGAAGAAGAGGGCTCAAATGACTGCTTTGCGGCACCCCCGACAGCACAAAAACTGTTTTGAAAATTTTCTTTGGAATTTGAGAATCTGAGTTCTGTCACAAAGATAAGATTTAAGCAGCTGAGTAGTCAGCCAGGGGTGCATTCAATGTGCATGCTATAGCTGCTCCAAAAACATTGCATAGCATCACTTTGGCAAGTGTCAAAATTCGTAGTAGCTAGGTGAAGTAGCAATGGAAATTGGACAGCCAAGAGCTGCTACGTAGGTCAGTTTTTACACAGCTCAACTCAATATCAATTTTTTTTCCAGTGTTGTAAATTTAGTCTTTGTATTTACGTGAATCAGCTCACCATTCGCCTTGCCCTTTGGAAATTGTTGAAACTTCTGAGTTTTCACCATACAGCTCCAGAAACTATTAAAAATTTTCCTAACATATTCAAAACTTTTCACTTATTCCCGGCTTTTGACACCATATCTGTGAAAAAGAGCGGATTAGAAACCTTGAAAATTTCATGGTACACGAATCAGTGTATCCGGCCTGTTGCACTTCACACCCGCCTTCTAAAAACTCAAGTTGAGTTGCGCTGTGTAAAAGCCTAGTTAAAACTCGAGTTGAGTTAAAGAGTTCAAAAGCCCGTATTTAGTTTATAATAGCACTATACTCCAGTCTATTGTTCATCTTCTTTGCCACCAAAGCGCGACAGCTGCTTTTCATTTCTATTTCTAATCCAAAGTGACATTTGAACAGTATGTCAGCTGTGTACGCACGGCCATTTTGCCTTAACTACTTTCTTGCTATCCTCCAAATTGCGAGCAGCAAATAGCTACTACCATAGCAGCTATTCCGGAACCTTTGACAGCCCGACTGTCTAATAGCAAGCATCAGAAAGTAGCTATTTCGTGACATTGGACAGCTGGAACTGCTAAAATAGCAGCTAATAGCTGCTATAGCAAGAATATTGAACACACTCCAGGTATGTCGAAATCAAGTAATTTGTGTGTCAAAGTTTGATAATCGACTCTGTCGGAGGCCTTGCTGAAATCAGTATAAATCGCGTCAACTTGGTTTCCCTTTTCCATTTCACAGAGGACGTCCAAAAATAGGATCATGAGATTCGTGGTAGTTGACCTGCCTTTTCGAAACCCATGTTGTTTTTCGTTAAGAAGAGGGTTTAGTATGGAAGTCAGTTGATAACAGACGAGTTTCTCAAAGATTTTGAGGATTACTGAGAAAATAGCGATGCCTCAATAGTTGTCAATAGATCGTTTATCGCCGCTTTTGAAAATAGGCGTAAGATGGGAAAATTTCCAAAAGGATGGAAGGACGCCTAATGACAGCGACTAGTTAAAATGATTTGCAGAGGGGCTATCAATTGATTGGTACACTGTATCATAAAGCAGGTAGGTATTAAGTCAAGGCCAGGTCCTTTGTTGATGTGTAGCTCGTGGATAGCATTGGCAATTATCTCTTTTGTTAGAATGATTCCTTCAATGAGTGGTGATGATACTGTTTGGGTCAACGAGACCGTTAAATTTATTGTAGGGATCGAAGGAGGACAGAACGAATCTTAAAAGTGATCTACAAATAATATTGGAGATAAGAGAAGTTATAGAGCTCCCTCTGAACATTGAAGCGGCATAGCCAGTCGTTTTTCGTTTCATATTAACGAAATAAAAATTTTTTTTCGGCACATTAGTAATTCTACCACCCATTAAAGTCACGTAAAGTTCATAGGCTTCCCGAGACTTAATTGAGAATTCTTTGGATAAAAGATCGTAACTTTCGTTTAGCCCTACGCTGATATTGCGATCATTTTTAATTGCTTTATAAAGTTTGTTTCGGTGGTTCTTTAACTTAATTGTAACCATGGCTCAGAACGTTTATTGCGATTTTTTTATCTCTGCTACATACGTGTTAATGGCTTACGTAGTCAGCATAATGAAAATCAAATACAATTTCATTATTGTATGATTGGTTAAAAGCAATGTTGATAGTCGAAAATTCAACAGTAATAGCGGAGTGATGAAGCGTATTAGAGAAAAGATACTCTGCGTCAATAGTTGCACTAACCACCACCACGTCATAAAAATTGGTAAATATTAAATCTAACCACTTACCATTCTGGTTAGAAGTCGATATAACCTGCTGTAAATCATTGCCATAGAACGAACTGATAAGGTTGAAATCAATGGCGTCAACAAGGTTGATTGGGAGGAGTTGGTTAGTAAATCGGAGGTTTGGACTGTTGAAGTCTCCCAATTTGATTATTTTGTCTTCCTCATTCATAGAAGTAATAATGGAGGATATGATCTCATTTATATTACTGTAAGCAATTTCGTTAGAGTAGCGTGGTACACAAATAATTCCAATGTACATATAATGACAGTTAAATACAGTTAAATATAATTTTTTTTATATTATTCCAAGTTATACCTTTATTGGTATTTTTTTTTAGTTCCAAGTGATTATTTGTGTGTACAAAGTTAAATTTGCTTTGTTCATATACTGTGTTACAAAGTTAAATTATAAGTTAAAGATTTGAGTTCGACTACAGTGAAACATGACCTGCGATAATTGGAAACATGCCGCTAATGTCGTAAAAATCTATCTAGGAATTCGTATGCCTTTCAATAGAATCTGCCTGCCACCCATTGCCTCATCCATCAGCCGCGTTATGAAATCAGCGTTTCCTATTACCCCCTAGCATCTGAGGTAAATGAAAATATACTGTGGTAAATGAAAGCATACATTTTCTCACTTAAAAAAAGCAATGCAGTCAACATTTTTACTACGCATTATTAAAGAGGGGTGTTATTTTGACTACAATGCGCAAAGTTTCATCTCTCATGTGGGAAATACATATTGGCCGAGGCCAGGCGAGCCGAAGTCAGACGAGGTCGCCAACATGTGGACGGCATTTGACAGCTCGTCACGAATCGCCTTGGCTCGTGCCCAAAATCCATTCCGATCGGAAAGCGGACGAGCGCCTCTGACACCTGTCAAAGTCGCTTGTCTGGACCGTCCACACACTCGGCTCGCCTGGGCTCGGCCAATATCTATTTGGCACATAAGATCAACCAAGGGGTAGAGAATAATATGAATGTAAAACGTTGGATTTCTATTTCCAATTACTCCATCTGACACTATGCATTTATCATGTATATTTTAAATGTATTTAAACTGTTAAATGGTCGTTTGGTTGAAACAAATAAATAAATTTAATATAAACTTATACTGACAACTTATATGTCGCAAATATTTATGTACCATACTTACTTTACATCTTCTCTCCAACTGGATTGCGTAATGAAGGCATGTGCACCCTGCAGACCAGTCTCTTCAGCACCGTTAAACAAGAAAATAATTGGATGTCGGACAGGATTTTTGCTTTTAGTTAATGCACTAAGAATCTCTAGCATAACAGCCACCATGGTTCCATCGTCGCCGGCTCCATGACTCCCCGGCACCGTGTCGAAATGACTATTAATCAGAAGTGCGTTTGTTTGATTCGAGTCTATTGGTGTCAGTTTAACAATCACATTCTGTATCGACTCATACAGGGTCGATGCACTAGCCGCACCTGTTGCTAACTGTGTCCGAGTTTCGATGTCGTAGAGACCATTTGATTCGGCACGTATCAATTCAATTTCCTTAATTAAATAATTAACTGTAGCGATTTCGTTTGCGAAGCTCCCAACAGGTCGGCAGCCTAAGGACGTGAGGTTATTTAGGTAATGTTTGGCTCGTTCACCTATAAAATGCTCGGGGCTGGCAGTTTTGTCCAATGGCTTCGGTAATTTGTAGTAGGCAATGAATGTTAGACCAATGGTTAGGCCAATCCAGGAAACAAGAACTAATGACCACCACCATGGTAGCTTATCATTAAACGATTTCGATTTCATCCCCATGGTATACGATCGTTTTTCGTTTCTTACAATAGCATTCATCTGTAATTTCATTAAAATCAGAAAAGATTAGATGAGAGGTGGTAGTATGAATGAGAATTCATAATCTGTAACTCAAGTTGATATTGAATTGTATTCTAATCAGAATACCATGCTTATGGTTAGATAAGCTATGTATATCTTGAGAATTACATGAAACTTTTCTCTCTCTAAAAAAATAACCACAATTACAAATAACTTCATTCATATACTAAAACAAAATCATATTCGATATTCTTTAAAAAAATAAAATCTATTCGACTACTTACTTGAAACTTTCTACCCTAAAAGCTAATTCCCACTAAAAAAATACTTTTTATTGTTTAATATCACTTTCATTAAAGGAATACGAGTGGGTGACTGAACAAAACCGACACTTCATCTCATCCGTATACATACAATATGTATTTTCACTTAGAAACTTTATTACATTTTATCTTCAGTCCAATGTACTTAACCTTCGTTATTGCTAAGTTCAATTACAAATTCACTATTTCAATTATGTTATCCGGCTTTCTCTCTCATTTACCGCCTTCTCCTCTTTGTTGGATCAAATAGCCGCAAATAAAATTAATAAATTGTTTGAATTACTCGATCATAATATTTGAACTGAACCATCAAGACGCTCTTATTGAGGATATCTATACGAACGATTGGTTTTCGTAGGGCTGCCAGTTCAAAACAGTTATTCGAAATGGAAAATCGAATTAATTTTTATAAGATTTAAGCAGGTGTAATGTTATTTCATCGTAACTTAGCGATTTATCTGCCTTAATTGTTTCAATGCTTTAAATTAGTGCGTTGAACATGAGTATCTATTATCATTGAAATCATTCAACTAAAATTTGGATTGAGTTTCCACTGGATATCGAATTTAAATTTACACATTTTTAAGTTTCCAGAGATCTACAAAGAAAACAGATCCAAAATTTGTTCCATTCCCACATGGTAGCACTGAAACATTCACGCGTGATTCACTTGCATATTGCACGTGTGATTAATCTTCATACGCATTGTAGAAGAGAGAGTTGCTTTTATATCAAACAGTGTGTACATTGAGATAATTTTTAGGAGCAATAAATTAATAAATACTTTTGATGTACGTAAGTTGGGGAATGCTTGGGTGCTTTATGTAGATATCGGGACGTATGTATTCATTGCCATTCAAAAGCTTTAGATCGATAAACGAAACATTGCCATGAAGAATTCTGCCCTGTTAAGTATAAACGTTCTAGCTACATTTTAGTACTTTCGAGATATTTAATGACTTGTGTTTTGTTTTGTACTGGATATATACTATATGAAGAGTATTTTTTTCAGTATTGATTTTAACATCATCATCGATGGCGTGACAGTCGAAGTCGGGTCTTGGCCTCCAGTAACGTCTGCCTCCAATCGTCTCGATCCTGCGATCTGGTTCTCCAATTATTGAACCCCAGTATTGATCTGCTGTCTGCGTCTATCGTGTTTTCCCAACGTTTCCTCGGCTTGCCAACTGGACGCTTCCCTTGTGCCCTACCTTTCAACATTCTTTTAGGTAGTCTTTTGGCCTCCATCCTCTCGACGTGGCCGGCCTATTGTAATTTTCGGAATTTGATGCATGTGGATACAGGTGGGTCGTCATATATGTATATGGTACAACTCATTGTTGTATCGCATTCTCCACTCTGTCCCTTCTTGTATGGGGCCAAAAATTCGTCGTAGCACTTTGCGCTCGAACACGTCCAGAGTCTTTTCGGAGTCCTTAGTCAAACTCCAGGCCTCGCTTCCATAGAGAAGCATAGGTTTAATGAGTGTTTTGTATATGCGAAGATTATTATTCCTGTGCATGTTCGTAGACTTGATTATGGGGAGTATGGATTATTATTTATTCGCCGTAAAATGTCGTCATTTTTACTGCCTGTGCTATCAAGGTGGACATTGTCGATGTTGTAGATGTTTTTTGTTTGGTTCATTAGTTTGGCTTTATCTTCGTTGACCCGTAGATTTATTTTCTTAGCTTCTGACTCCAAACTTAGGAAAGCTTCCTTTGCTTCTGGTATGGTCCGTGACATAATGTTGACGTCATCGGTGAATGCTACTATTTGCGTGAACTTGAACAGTAGTGTGCCTGTTGTACCAGCTGGTATTTTTCTGATGAGGTGTTTCAGAGCAAGGTTGGTTAGCATGGGGGCAAGTCCATCTCCTTGCTTTAAGCCTGAGTTAGTGTGGAAGCTGTTGGCTAGGTCACTGTTGGCATTGACCTGGGATTCGGCGTTGATCATCGTCACCTTGGTCATGCGGACGAGTTTTGTTGGAATTCCCAAGTCGAGCATGATTTGGTAAAGTGTATTTCTATCTACACTATCATATGCTTGCTTGAAATCTACGAAGTCCTGGTGCACGTCGATATTATACTCCCAGCATTTTTCAATCACCTGTTTGACTTAGAATATTTGATCTATCGTAGATCGTCCGGACCTGAAGCCACCTTGATACTCTCCTATGATGTTATCATAGAAGTGCTTCATGTTGCGTTCAATAATTTTGGACAACTTTTTATAGGACGAGCATAAAAAAGTGATGCCTCTGTAGTTTTCGCAACGTAATTTGTCTCCTTTTTTTTGTAAATGGGGCATATAATACTTTTTCGCCAATCGTTTGGCAACTGTTCTGCTGCCCAAATTTTTAGTATTAATTGGTGGAGAATGTTGCAAAGAAGAGTTCCACCATTTCTGAGTAACTCGGGAGGTATTCCATCCATAGAATTCCAGGAGCTTTATTTATCCGAAGGTTACGTATCGCTGCCTGAACTTCTTCGAATGTTGGTGGAGAGATGTTGATGTCCTGTTTTGCTTCTGGGATATTTGGGTCTGCTGAGTTTGTCGTCGGCGCTGGATTGAGCAGTTGTTTAAAATACCGTGCCCGATTACTGATTACTGATTATTCATATAAAACTAAAACAATGTACACTATACGTCTTTAATCTCGACCGAGTTACTGATGATGGATCCACTTTCATCCTTACAAAGGCTCGTTCGTGGTTTGTATCCCTCGCGTAGCTGTTTGATTGAGGAATACGCAGCTCGTAGATCGTTATAGGCTATGTTTTCGTTCAGTTTCTGGATCTTGTCGTTGGTAAGTTGGCGTTTCTTTTGACGACACATTTTTTTTACCTATCGCCGGAGGATATTTTCGGTTTTAGCCCATGGTGGTCGTTGGAATAACTCTTTGTAAGCCTCATTTCTCTTTGTAATAATGTAAAAAAATGTGTCGCCAAAAGAAACGCCAACTGTAAAAACACTCATCATCAAACCAGTCATTTCGACGATTTTGGCGTTTATGTCCTAAGGTCTTTTGTACTGTTTTGATTCCTTCTTTTACCTTTGTCCACATAGTGTCGATATCTGCGTCGTTTTCTCCCGCCAGCGGGATATCTTGGAGTTGATTTTTGAGCGTCGACATGTATATGTAATAGCTACCAAGTTTTCCTTGAGTTTTTGTTTTTCACATACTTCCACAAAAAATGGGTTTTCAAATTTTGTAGAATGATGTAATAAAGTATTTAGTTTCCGAAATCGGTGTTAACTCAAAAATGAGAAAAATGCAAATAGATCGTTTATGCTTAGCAGGACAGAATTGAACAAACCTTACAAAAATTAAAATGAGAAATGGAATTCCATTTGCTTTCTACAAATCACTGACGAAAGATCGAGCAAGGGTAAATTGAAAATCCTGTAAATTATGTTGTGACTCGGTGAGAACTAAAAATATTGAGCTTTCATCGTAAGAAGATAATAAATAATTGGCCGACTAAAAAATAAGATCCACTAAACTATGATTGGTTTGTCGATCAACCACTTATTTTTTGTATTTATATCGTTCAATCTTTTATTCCGTCTCTTCGTCAACTTTGATGAAGAGACGGAGTGAAAGTGAGGTGTGATGTAAAGTGTTATTTGTGTTCATTTGATGTAAGTATGAGTTTGAAATTTCCGGCAATAATTTCAAATAATTACACTAGTCCAGCCATGGTTTTTGCTCTGGAATGAAACTTCTGCATTTTGGATCCCATTAGTTCGTGTATGTTATTCTTAGATAAATATTTTAAAAATTCTATCAGGCTCTGCAGTCATAATATGATCTTTTGAAAAAAAAATACCCAAAACTGTTCAGTTTTTTTTAATGCTATTTAGCCTGACCTGTTACTTTCCGCGTGGCATGGCGTGCCTGCTAGTCACCGGGGTTGTAGGTGATTCAGAGGAGCAGGTCAAGCCCTAGCTGCGCCATGCATCTAACAGGCAATGACCAACCTAAAAAACATGTAAGACAACGACCACCAACCTATCACCCCACTGAACCTAAATTTTAGTGGCTTAGCAGCCCATTATTGATCACTCACAATTTAAAATTAAACAAACAAGCATTATATCAAAAAAATTTATAGGAAAAAATTATATAGAAAAATACAATTAAATAATAACTAAATCGGGCAAAAGAAAATGAAAAGCTAATAAAGAAAAGTAATATAATTCTACTCACCAGTGGATCGGGATGACATTCGACCTCTGAAGCTCGAACCACTGAAAATTTAATAATCAACCCGGGCACTGAAATAAATTCAACGACATATCTGACCCGTCTTGCAGATTTCATCACAGTTCAAATTAAAAAAAAAAAATTGAAAATATAAATATGAAACATCTTACAATCACTTTGAATAATTTGTATACGTTGATTATTTGTTAGTATTTTTACGATACTATTACATAGCAAAGAAAAAAAAAAGTCATTCCATGTCCAGGGAAATTAATGCTATTAACTGGTTTGCTTTATTTTTAGAGCTCTAACTATCCATGATGACTTTCGTGTGTTCTATGATTATTGTCTTATCTTGTTTCCAGTAATACTCCAACTTTTCGTGTAAGAAGAGGTATTGGTCCTCCTTGGCTAACTGTTGACCTGATTCTTGCTTTTAAAACAAAATACCTGGCGCGTCGTAGATTTCCACGCTCCGGCTTAGAGGTTTATCTTCGAAGTTACAAAAATCGACGCACATGTGTTAAAAAGATGATTAAAGATGCGATGAGCGCTTATCATGGTCACATTGAAGCTCCACAGCATTTTGTCATCAGAAAATCAATATTTTACATCCGTTCTCTTAAAAAATTTCCTTCTTCTGCTATGTATCTAAATAATTTGGCTATTTCCTTGCCACCAAAAAATATTTGTGCTGTTTGCACATTTCTTTTCTTCTGCTGCCTCTCAACGTTGTTCATTTTTCTCTGACAATATATTCTCTTCAGATATGAATAGTTTTTATTTACTTTTGATGAACCCGTTAGAGGTCGAAGATTTGCTTGATAGCCTAGACAGTAGCGCCAGCTGTGGTCCCTACGGCTTACCTAGTATCTTTGCAAAGTTACTGTCATAGTTGAGATGTGTTCTTTTAACTGTCCTCTTTAAACTTAGTATTTCTTCCTGTATGTTTTCTGATTCCTCGATATCCGTAAATATTTTTCCCAGTTATTGCCCCCATAGCCCTTCTATCTTGCTTCAGTAAGCTTTTTAAAAGGTTTTTTAACAATAGAGCAGACATAATAATTAAACCTCTTCTCACTTCTAAACAACATGGTTTCGCTAAAGATAAATCAACTGTTTTAAATTTACTTTTGTTTAGTAATACTGTTGCGTCCATCGTCGACCAGCAAAAGCAAAAGGATGTATCATATACATACTTTGCAAAAACGGTTTCAAAAGCTTGGGTCAACTCTGGTTTCGCTCATGCCTTCGTAATCGTGCTTGTTTCATTACTGTTAACTCTTGCTCTTCCTCCCCCTTCTATTCCAATACTGGTGTTCCGCAAGGTTTGATTCTTTGACCTCTGCTTTTCCTCTTATTTATAAATGATTCCTCTTTAATTCCCCGTGTCTCTTGTACGCTGACGATCTGAAAATATTCGGGTTGATTGAGCTAGTGGATGACTGCCCCCACTCGGCAACTGGTGCTCTAGCAATTGTGTTAATCTTAATGCTGCTAAATGCTTTCAGATGTCCTTTATATATAAATTTTCCCGCATCACGTTTACATATTTCATCCTTGGTTTTTCCTCAGTCCTATTGATAATTTCATGGAGCTTGGTGCTGTGTTTAACACTAAACTAAAATTTGCAGTCCACATCTTCCATGTCACATCCAAGGCCTCGCTTCATTGTTAGAGCGTCAAAGCCCTTGGCTGATATTTCATCGTGTGCACGCCTGTACATCTTTTTCATGCGTAGTGTCTTCGAATATTGTGGTCAAATTTTGTGTCCTCATGTTGAGTCTGTACAGCGCAAATTCGCGTGCTCGCTATTCCTCACTGTAAGTCCTGTGTATTACGAGTACACTGTGTGTATTTCCTATGGTGAGTATAGTATGCGTCTTTCCATCCTTGAAATCCCTACCTTTCTGTTACGCAGAGTGTATTAAGATACATTTCTCCTGTAAAAAATTATTAATGGTCCTATGCCATATACCTCCAGTGTGCAGTTTTCTGTTCGTGATCCGGTTTGTTTGACCAGGTCTTCATTTATCCTCAACATACTGTTTGCTCAGTTGAATAATGTGCCTGATGTTAATAACAGAATACTTGATTTTTTCCACATTGATGCTTGCCTAGAGATCATAATTGACGTATTTAACTACTGACATTGTTCAGCATTTTGAACACTGGCTTTTACTCTCTGTGACCTCTGTTTTTACGCTGTTAGCTTCTTGGCGAAATTCTACTTTACTTTATTACAAATGGCAGAGCCTCTTAGTGCTAGCTTATCCTTATTAATTTTCGTCCGATACCAGCTTAGCTGTTTCTTTTCCTTCGCACAGTGGAATCGCTAGTCACCAAACTTGACGACAATGGGCCACCGTGCCTTGCATTCTTTGCATGGTTTACACCTATTCCGCTGCTATAGTACAGTACTTTTGCCTCGCTCAGCAGATTCGACTAGCTCTGTTTGCTCGATCATCGCTGATGGCTGCCTTTACTGCAAACCTGAATTACTGCGCTGTTATTTTAACTCCGTTTCTCTGGCTTTTACTTTAACTCCTCTTCACTGGCTTATGATTTAGTGTCTTCTTCTCTTGGGCCTGCTCTAAATAGCAACACATCTGATTTGGTGGGTCACTGGTCGTAGCATACCTTCAGTTTTCCCTTCAGACCCAATTCAGTCTAATAGGAGTACAATTTTAAAAACGAAGACCACTTCATCTTTTAAAATCGTCAGAACGGAATACATTTTACAAACTGAAAGTTCCCAAACATGGACATTTCAAGTGCTAGATGCCCACGTTGGGCGCTTTCAATTCTTGAACATTTACACTGTTTTCAGTATTTGAAACAATTCTTAATTTATGAAAAATGTGCTTTAATCTGCTAATTTATGAAGAAGTTTTTCAATATACTGATGAACTTTGCAAATTCTGCAGCACAATTAAGATCGCAAGCACATTTCACTAATGATATCAATACATTGTTGGATATGGTCAGGAGCACACCTTTCGCTAATTTCTCAATATAAGAAGTTTTCTTTGCCTTTGAGCATATTCTCAAGTTAGCCGTGAATATGCTCGAGTACTTTTTTTTCAATTGAGTAAATTTACTTGGTCCTTTCTTTGACAAGTGAAGCCTCAATTTCTTTTAGTTTGGATTCAATAGTATAAGTGTTTTGCGGAAAATTATGTGGGAAAATTTTTCAGCAAAGTAAAATCAAACTAGGTTATAAACTATTTTGTATCTGTTGGTAATAATGAGCTCATCGATAACTTATATCTAAAAAGCTTTAACTTGTGCGTAAAAAGAAAATTACAGCTTTTGCATAACATTAATCCACGCAAAATTACTTTAAATATTTTAAATTGACGTCATTTTCCTCATAAGTAAGCTTTCCACTGCATGGATTGCATCACGACCAAAGGGCAATGCACTTCTTACGATTATAAAATAGAACATAGCGTACACGATACCACCCTTCACTTCCATGTCTAACCACTGGCTACCAAGTTCTAACATAATGCATCGATTTATTGACTCATACAGTGTCTCCTCATCCACTAGAAAAGTTCTCCATAGCCTTCATCCTTATCGCACTCAGTTCCCAATGAATGCTACGTTCAAGTATTAAACTAGGAAGTGATTCTCAACTGTTATGGCAACAGCTGAATTCGATCGGGTGGATGCATAGCTGACATCATCATAATCAGCATGATAACTCCCCCAAACCCTACTTGGCTATCGTTGGCATTCCGCGCAACGGGTCGACATTTTGACGACAGCTAGGCCATGACCACGTGCATCTGATGTTCTCCAAACGTAGAGAAATGTAAACAAAGTATTTCGCAAGCTCAGCGGCACGGTGTAACCTAGGGAAAATATGACAAGGGCGCAAGTTCACTTGTGTGAGGTAAGGGAAAGGAGCTGTTTGGGCAAGATAGTCATATGGAATTCCGTTACTAGGGCACTCAGAGCGCAAGCGTTTGTTTGGAATCCGGCAACCGGTAACGTTGTATGTCTTGGATCCGACAGAGGAAGAGGGATATGAATGGGTTCGAAAAGGGGTGAAACGGAGAAAATAGTTGGGAATGAACGATTCGGGATGCAGAGTGAAAGAAGGGTATTAGGTCAACAGACAACGACCTGCAACACCAGAGAACTTTACTCCAGTTTCGTATCGGAAGCCGTGTCGTTCATAAGTCTTTTCTCGGATATCGTTTTCCTTCCGGTGTTTCTATGTCAAGTGTTTTGTAAACTTTAGGAGCCTTTCTGCAGGTGTTGTGGAAAGGCTGTTGCAACTTTCTGTAGTGTTAAAACGAACACATTTCCATAAATTGAAAAATATGTGCATTAATTGTGAATGATTTTCGAAATTTTTAGTGGTGTTCAATATCCTTTCCGAAATCTATCACGTAACCCACTTTCGACTTACCATCTTATTGCGAAGATGGCTTTCAAGCTTTCCAGCTCTCGGTGGAACCAAAAGATGAAGGGGTGGTAGTGGAAGCTTTTTTAAGGCTGAGTGTACACGTCGCTTTTCTAGTCCTTGTATTTGTGCCCTAGTTGGCTGTAGATATGAACGTACTATGGTCTCATCCCTACCGTTACAGCGAGCGTATCGCATTGAAGCTTAGTAAGTATGGTGAGCCGTTTTCGCGGGTGAGGTTGGAGATGAGAGTGGAGCCAAAAATTGGATAGACACAACACGTCCTGCCAGTCAATGCAGTTTGATGTCCTAGTAAGTGTATGTGCGCTCGGTGATAGTGTTTGTGCGTCGCATATTATTATGACCGTCTGGGTATATATTTGCGCGCTACCTGCTATTTCACGCGATATCCAACCGAACGTCAGTTGTATCACGGATTCGCTAACGTAAGGACGACGATACCTTGACGATAAGCAGTGCTCCAAACACCGTGTTAGTACCGTGCTAGTGACTGAAACCGAGTGGAATGAACGGCGCGACTCAGTGTTCTAAGGATTCGTTTTGATATCATTCTTTGTTTTGAGAGCATGAATTAAGGAGCGAGATTCATTAGTGCACACGGCAAAGTTATAGTTACGTGTTTGTAGGTGTTAATGGTGCCGTAAATTTCAGAAGAGAGTGCTAGGAATTTAATTTCGACATGCTTAACGGAAACAACATGGAAAAGATTATCAAGCTTTCGAAAAAGTGAAGACAGCGCGAAGATAGCAAGCATCTCCTTTTCGGTCTTTGAGCAGGAGATTTCAAAGCGGTGAAGTGGCTGTATATGACTGCGTATAATTCAAGTGTGTATGTTTACAGGCAATTAACGTTTTGTGATTGTCAGCGATTTAACACGGATATTAAAGTAGATGGTCGGGATATGTCGGAACCGGTGAGTAATGGTAGCTTTAAGGTGCATTTTTGTTAATGGAGATGTTATGGCGATATTCGACTTACTGAAAGCCATATTATTATTGTGGCTTGGAATATTGTGTATTAAGTAGTAACAAAAGTTGGCACATTTTCTTTAGGTATTTTTGGATTTTTATGAATTATAAAGTTCAAAATTTACTAACAAGTATTAATGTCCTTATTTATTTATATATCAAATAAAATATAGCATTAACTCAATTTTAAGCTAGTTGAATATGAGTAGTTTGAATTTCTTTCAATTTTGAAATGTATCTTACGCACCCTGTTTACTGTTTGGATACAAAAATTTTGTTGAATGAATGAATGAAAGAAATATCCGTTATAAACAAATGAATCCTGGGGAAGGAATTATCCCATTTATTTTTGGGTTAGTTTTGATAAAGTTATACCTATTTGTTTAAAAAGCTTAATCTAAATGTTATTGGTTAGTTAGCTACCGAATCTAAACACCAGATTGTCGCATAGATACTAACTAAGGGCCACGTAGTCCACTTTCATTCTCATCTACTTATCTATAAAATCTTTTATCCGTTGCAGATGTTTCCACATCGCCACAAGTAGTCACAACAGTCAGGTATGCAATATGAGTTGATGTCTGATGAAAAACAGTGCATCTCTTCGAAATTATTTAATTAAAAAATTTAATTTTTAACGGTCTCGCAATCAAAAACAATTCTATAAAATTTGATTTAATTTGGATCATTTTGTTTTGGCATTTTCTGGCTCATTTTCTGATTCTGGCTCAAAACAGGTATCGAAATTCGAAGATGATTAGGTCAAATATCTACATAATTCCTAGTAAAATATGTAGACCCGCTACTACTTGGCTATTTTTGTATTGACTTCAGGAGCTCTGTGGTAAAGGTAGTAAAATATATATTGAAAACATAAATTTATTCATTCAGTTTTCGTTAGTTGAAGTGAAAGCACCAAATTTACCCAAGGACATGGATTTTAACAACGATTTGTCAAAACCTGAAGAACTTAAGAACTTTAGAACTCTTCAATGGATTGAACTGAAATTTTTTGACGATAATAATGGCAAATAGTCAAATTCAAACACGTATTGAAATTTAATGTATGCATCAATTGGGCTTCAGTCACAGCGACATATGTAAAACATTGAGGGTCCATAAGGACACCGTGGAAAAACGGTGCAATGCCGAAGAAGGAAACATGGATGATATGAAAAAAATGGTCAACCGTCGGCAGTTTCCACAGAATCATAAAGAAAGATGGGAGCATTGGTTGAACATAGATCAAGAGCAGGAACGCGAACGAGACGAAACGGTTTAGTAATTCTTTGGATGATGCTAAACAAGGGCTAAGGCGAACCGGTCAGCGATAGGTTCGATCCACTAGCTACAGGCGATAAGTCAACAAATAACGTATCAAACCCTTACTTTCCAATTCGAACATTCTGAACCGACTAAACTTCTGTCAAAAGCTGAAAAATCTTGGATTTGCTGCCCGTGGTCAAACCGTGCAAACATCCTTTCTACGTGCAGACATCCTTTCTACGTGCAAACATCCTTGCCACCGATGAGTCGTGCATTCAACTGCATCTAACACCTCGTCGGCAGAATAGAACAGTGAAAACCAGCATTTCTGCAAATAGTCGGCTGGTGGCTGGCGGAGTGAGCAGTCACCGAAAAGGCCAGCTTTATTTTGTTGAGAGAGTATTACAAGAAAAACATCCTCCCTGTTTTTGCACATTGCCTTAGTAGTCACCATTAATTCATGGACAGAAATGAAGTGATTTTGATGTGAGATGAAGCCTAGGCGCTTAGAGATTTGAAAACTTGAGGCGATTTATGATCACTTTTCCCCTGATTCAAACTCCATTGTAAATCTGTGATTCAGATTAAAGAAGGCACAAATAGGTAAGAGCTGATTCGCCATCTACAAGTTGAGTGGCGCGCAGTTTCGGTAGAGTACGCAAGAAATTCAAAAGGCCGTTTTAAGGCTGTATAGAAAACGAAAGACGACATTTTGCATACTAATTTCTTGGTTGGATCTTTGGTTTGATCTTGTTTTTACAAAAGCATATGACGAAACAGTAATAAGACCAATTAATGACCAATAGTTTCCACCTAACTACACTATCAGTTGAACTTCCCACTTCTGATTCTATTTACTTAAAAACGTACAATAATTCAATTTTATATGACTTTCTTAATGCTACTTATGAAAGCATTCACCATGTACTTGACTCTATATATTGGATGAATCTCTTTCAATCTTAGATCTTGAGGAAGCCATTTCCACTTTTAACGATACAAAATTTGGCGCCGTTGAAAGATGTGTACATAAAATTTAAAAAAAAGGAAAACGCTTTCTGAACCATGGCTTGATCGGGAACTTAGGCATTTGCAAAATCGTAGGAACAAACTTTACAAGCAAATTAAGGAAAATATTGATACTGATGTTAATCCTACTATTCAGGAAGCATACCACCTTGATCAAAAATGTTCAGGAACTACCACCGTGTGGTGCTCTCAGGCACCCGATTTGAGTTTTTTTTTTTTTGTTATCTTTTCACATTTCCGCCAAATTTCAGCGTCTAGCATGACATTTGTAAAAGCTACGTCGTGTTGAGTACATCTGCTTCTGTACGTGTTTTTGTTTTTTTTTTACAATTTTAAAAATCGAATCGACTTTGCATCAACGAGTTTGCATTAAATTTTGTGTTAAAAACGAATACAACGGAGCGAATACCTTGGAAAGGTTAATGAAGTGTTTCAACAACAATATTCTATCGAAAATAAACGTTTATGTGTGGCACGAACGCTTCAGGTGCGGTCATGAGTCCGTTGAGGAGAACGAATGCAATGGTATGCCATCTACATCGAAAACCAACGAAAGCATCGATAAAATCAAAGAAATGTTGGCCGAAAACCGCAAATTTACCATCAGAGTGCTGGGAGAGGGCTTGAACAGCGCTTGTGTATCCATCCAAGATATTTTGGCTAATGATTTGGGCTTGAAACGTATCGCTGCAAACAAAGCTAGTGCCGGAAGACCTGAATTTCATGCAAAAAAGGGACCGCGTTGACTTGGCGAAAAACATGATTTTCGGGTCTGAATACAAATCAACATTCATTAGACGCATCATTATATACGCATCATTATATACGCATCATATGAGTATGATGCGCAATCCAGATATCAAGCGAGTGAATGGCGTACACCGAATGAGCCAAGACTGAACAAACCACGTTGTTTTCAGTCAAAAAAGAAGGTGATGCTCACGGTTTTCATGGATTATAACGGTGTCATGTATCATACATTTTTGAAAGAACATCAGACAGTCAACAAGGATTATTATTTGAAAACAATTTCCCAAAAAAGAACGGATTTATAGGCAAAAAACTCGTGAATTTTGCACCACGATAACACACCGTCGCACAATGCCATCGTTATCCATGATTTTTTGGCCAAGAACAGAACGAATACCATTCAACAGTCACCGAATTTGCCTGATTTAGCTCCCTGCGACTTCTTCTTCTGTAATTGAAGATGGCTCTGATGGCGATACCGAAAACCGAGTATAAAATGTGTTTCTAGAATTGAATCAAGCGCTGACATAAGTGCGTTGCAGTCGATGGAGAGTACTTTGAAAGGGACAAAATCAATTTTGATGTATTAACTTGTATTTTTAATCTTCTGAATAAATTCCTGAAACTTTTTGATCCAGGTGGTATAATGAAGTAGCTAAGCAGTTTTCAGCAAAGTCTCGCGTTGCTTGCGCCAATTACATTAAAAAACCGGTGAAAGTATAATCCACGACCCCAAAAATTCTTTGATTTCGTAAATATAAAACATAAAATCACCGATTATCCATCGTCAATGTCCCATAATAATATCACCAGTTTTTCTCTTAAAGACATTTCAGTTTTATTCGCAGACAATTACCAAAAAATTTCAATGCACCAGACCCATCTAACTCAAACCTTTCTCCTTCTGATTCAATTCCAACCACTTTTTCTTCAGCCGCATAAAAATAGCAGATGAAGAAGTACGTAAATCTATCTTGGAACTCAATTGTAACTAAGGCCTTCGTCCTGATCTTCTTCCACCGACCTTCCTTCGTAAGTGTGCAAAGCAGCTATTAACACATATATTCTTTGACAGGTCACTTTCATCTGGTGTTCTCCCATCCTGTTGGAAATTTTCATATGTGACACCAATTTTCGATAGAAGGGAATCGCCAGTTTATCTTTCATTCCAAAACTTTTCAAAAAGGATGTCTAGTCATTTCAGAAAAGGTTTGTCTAATCTACATAGACTTTAGCAAAGCTTTTGACAGAGTTGAACTTTCTATATTGTTCCTAAATCTGCACGAATTCGGACTTGCCGGATCTTTCCTACCCCCACAATCGAATCCAATTCATGAAGTTTCATGAAGTTTTTTTCAAAAAATAGATTTGCTACCTCTGGTGTATTACAAGGTAGCCATTTTGGCCCACTTCTCACATGTTCATCTCCGATCTATTTGACGTCCTGTCAAACATACCTCACCTACTTTATGCAGACGATCCGAAACTGTACCACGACATTGAATCTAAATCTGATGCACTCTTTCTTCAATCCAAGCTTGACTCACTTGTTCAGTGGTGCAATATAAACAAGGTCCCGCTTAATATTGATAAGTTCCAAATTATAAGTTTTAGCCGTAAATGGACGGTTACGCAGATCTCGGTGTTGTCTTGGATGGGAAACTTCGTTTCCCTTGCACTACGTCAAAATTCTTTCCCGTGCGAATAAACAGCTCGGCTTTACTAAGCGGCTGGCCAACGAATTTAAAAACTTGTGGGCCACAAGAGCACTATACACTGCACTTGTATGTCCTCTTCTTGTATTACCTGGAACCTAGCCTTTAAAAGCCACAAAAAAAATTCGTCAAATCATAGACCTTCCTGGTTATTTTTTGGCTTTGAAACATAATCCAAACAATCGATAAATAGTATCCATTGTCAGCCCCGTCAAAATAAAATTTTCGGAAATTCCGTGATGCCTAAGAACGGTAACGCTTCAGCAAATGAACTATTTGCTGAGTATTCGAAGCTCCTGTGCACAAAAGCTCAGGACCAAATCATCTGATCAATATGAAATTCACAAGGGGTGTTAGTTTCATGTAGTTTGGTAGAAGTTATTTGGAAGTGCGGGCAACCCTGTGGTAATATGCCCATCTTGAAAAACGGTACCAAAATTTCAAACTTTATGCCCTTTAACTTTTGATACAGTCAACTGATTAAAATGAAATTTACACTATTAATTGATCTTATTATAAGACGAGTTTGGAAGTTTGATGATGTGGCTGCCAGATTTGGTAATTTCTTTATCAATAGATGCTACCATTAAATTTTCACATGGTTAACATCCACTATGAAAACAAGTAAACAATGTTTAAATTTTCAAAACTTCGATTTTTTCCGGATGGTAGCACTTAACATCTTTCTATCTTTGCGACGTCCATTGCAGTTAATGGATAAAAACCAAATTTGACGTAAAGCAGTTGTAGTAGGATTTTGGTGCTTGTAAAGTGTTTCCAGTACTGAGCACTTTCATCATTTATGTTATAAGAGTTGCTACCATCATGGTCTTGTCTGATAAGCAGTCTACATATGCAGAGAAATATGAAGTATTTTACTTTATTAAAGCTTGAAAGTCATGTGGTTGGTAACCCTGGAAATAAGCCTGGATTGGTAAACCTTTAATCAGGTTTACCAATCCAGGCTTATTTCCAGCTACAGATTCAGTTGATGATTATGTATTCAAATCATTCATCATGTACTTAACTTTTAACTAGTGATAATAGAGCCATGTTTAATGCATATAAGACCAAAGGCTATTGCTATTCCGCAAAACGATCGAGTTTCCCGTATCAATAGGACACACACTCTACATAACTCCATCCAATCTGTTTGCATATTGATTTGATAACTCTACAATGATTACCGTTTTTTGCCTTTGTGCAAATGCATGCTGAAGGAAAACGTAGAAGTTTTGATGGCGGAGCACAATCATTGTTTGATGAAAATTATGCTTCTAATTTTCTTTACATGAAAAAGAAATCTTTTGTGGTATTTATTTGACCAGCGCTTGCTGTATTACCGAGTTGGGAAATAAACAAAGCGTAATTGTAATATCACGAAAAATCTTCATACTAGTATATTGCGCTCGAAGCACTTGTTTTTTTATAATTTTCATTAATTTTAATATTCTTTTATCAAATTGCAGGAAATTATAACCTAAGTTTATTTTGAAAGAAAAATCTAAACTATACGTTTTTTTTTATCCCATTTTATTATTTAACAAATGAACCCGTTGTGCATATGGCTCAATTGGTGTGTCACTACTTCTCTTACTAATTCTACCTTTTCGTTCCTTTCTGCCTCGCATAAATCACTTTCACCATTTTCCAACGGATGCTGAATTTTCATTTCACTAGCTTGTTCGACCAAGCGAAATCCAGGACTTTCTGGATTAGAGTTTGAATTTACACTGTTCGCATCGGGCTTTGGTGAGCATATTGGATATTCCCGATTGACTCTGGGATTTATTCGTTTTAAATAAAGTTGATTTAAAGCGGATTTGCAGCACTCGAAAACAAATCGCATACACCAAGAATGATTTACAGTGCGTAGCATTAAGGATGGCATATTGGTACGTTTTGGTCAAGTGGGAAATATAAGCTTTATTGTTCGGTATAAAGAAATACACTTTTAAACAATATGATGGATAAACATAAATTTAAGTCTGAAACAAACTATTTGCGCGTAAACTGGAAAATCAACGATTTAATAAAAGAAAAGCCAGGCTATCGTACAACACAACAAAATTTGATATGCAGTAAAATTAGCAAGAAAATTATTTTAAACGTGTAAAACCTTATCAGGACCAAAAATCATCCCTTCTGCGTCTTTGTTCCTGACTGTTTTTCTTAGTACTTAGTAAAATGTCATCCATCTCTTCATTGACCATTTACCTCCTACGTTTCTCAAGTACTCTCTTCGTGCCCAACGTGGGGTCTAGCCAGACTGCAAAGACGACAGATGATGACAGCTTAAATTGACTGATTGCAAAATATCAAATGCTCTCAGCTGGACTGACACTTATCTATTCAGACAAGTGAAAAGTTTATCGTTTTCCAGCTTTAGTCGAAGTCATTGAAGTTTTATGATGATAACACAGAACGGAGACGTGACGATAGATGCTCATACTTACGATTCGTCTGTGTAGAATTTAATTTTGTGTTTATGTTTTCATTTAGAGAGAGAGATGTACGTGCAAGAAATAACTTGCTGAGTAAGTTTGATTGCAAACTGACTTTGAAATGAGGTTTTAATTTTGATGAGTTCATCTTTGAAGTAATAGATAATTATGCTGAGTGAAAGAGAAATTCAGATTAGCATTAGAACTATAATATTCAGCAATAATATAGATGAACTTAATTTATACTCTATTTAAGTTTCTCGCCTTAAACACCCGGTCTTAGCCAATCTTAATCTTCCAAATTGTTGTGGATTTGTTTATCTAGAAACCGAAATTAAAGGTTTTTTTTGATTACAGATTCATTATTAGCGCCGAAAGTATTTAAGCGTTTGTTTTAAGATTTTGTTTGTATTTCTGTTTATCCAGTTATTTTGTTACGCCATCTGTAAAGCGATTCTATTGCCTAATCAGCTTATAAATTTCACATTGAAACCTGAGTCAAATCCATTTATACGAAAGCATTAAACGCCAGCCGCATAACACTCAAACTACTCCTCAACTATGGCTCAATCCATCAGCAAAAATTGTGCATTGTCTTCGTGGTGCCATCTTTCACATTTTAATTTCCGTTTTCGTTGAAATAAATATTCGTTCGTCTATCCCCAAAATTTATTTGGCCTCGAGGTAGTAAGGTGAAATGTGATGAGCAGTGCTAGATATTCGAAAAGATATGACCGGATACATCCTTAAATCGAATTTCCCTCGAATCGATGATAGACAGGCACTTCATTACATTAATGCGAGTGTACGCTCAAATCTTCTTGAATCAAACACACACGAACGATTTCACAATCAATGACAGATAATACGATTCGACATGGGCTGAATAACACAAGTGGGTTCTTCTCAACCAAAAATAACGAGAAATGGAGTTAATATATCTGAAAGAACTTTGGCAAATACATTTTTTTTGCACATGTACAAAAATATTAGTACAAACTGGTAAATCACGGTTGATTAAATTAAATGATTTTAGATGCAGATCTATTGGAAGCTTTTTATATACACTTTGTTGTTTCTCTAATTGCCAGTTTTTTCCCCTAGACTCTGCCTGATGATTGTCGCGTCCTACTTTATAATCAAATTATTCACAAGCCATTGGAGTTTTCTTCATCATGAGTGCATGCTTTCACCAAACGAAAAACTATCCATCAGTTCTGGGAAAAAATACTCACTCATGATGATGATGGCAATTGTGTAGTGCAGGGATGGCTAACCTTATGTAGGTATACCATGCGCCAATTTTTTCGCAGACGCGTTCAAATGCGCCATAAAACTCAATCAATTTTTCTGCCTAATTACGTTCACGGTTAGGGGGCCCGGTAGCTCTGCTCGCTAAGGCATCAGGCCGAAAAGCGGGGAGCTACGGGGCCTGCGGGTTCAAATCCCGCCAGTGCCATGACTGTAAGTGTGAATGCGTGTGATTGTCTATGAGGGTGGCAAATGGGCCCAAACTGGTGGCCTAATGCTGGCCGCGTTCCCGGCAGCCCTTTTCACTAATCTAACCTAACCTACCTTCACGGTTGGGGTTATAAAATAGAAAAAGTGGTAAAATGTGTTTCACTTAGGCAAGGTAAATAACTCAATCACGCAATTAAATCAACTTGTTTACGCTAATTAAAAAAACAGACGTTTATCTGAGTACCAACCTGCAATAGTCAGAAGTGATCTCTTGGACGAGAAAGTGATTGCTGCTGTATTTTTCGCTATTTGTACTGGTGAAGATATAGAAAGGAGTCGAGTGCGATGATGCAGGTACAAATTTCTTCACTGATTTTCTAGTTAAACTAGTTTACTGATTCCCTGTTAGATTTTGAAATTTCATAAAATGTCCGAACTTATGATAAATCCAAAAGACCAAGCACACGAAAGCCAGTGCTGAGCTGTCCAATCTCGGCGGTAAGAGAAACCAAAAGAGAATCAAATTTTCGTATTGAATTGACGAGTGTAAAAGCTAACTCAATATAAAAATTTCTTCTGGATTCTCTAACCGCCGAGACTTTCCAACGAAATCAGGTGGCCACTGGCCGAGATGACTTAGACTTTGAGCAGGAGGTGTTATTCAAATTAATATGAACGCAAATTTTTTTTAAGTTGTTTTTTAAAAAACATATGCAGTGGCACAAAATCAAAACGGAACAAGTTAAAGAATAAATTGCATTAATGAAGAAGGCTACACAAATGTTCCAGAAAAATCTAAAATTCGCATTTTTTCCTGGTAACAATTTTATAGGACTTTTGTTTATTTATAAGTGCTTAGTTGGTATTATCTTATCGCTCTTAATTCCATTAAGCCCAATTTGCATTGAGTCTAACATTTTCTTACAAAAAGAAGGCTCAATTTCGTCCCATTCTTCCATTAATCCTGTTTTTAATACATTTCTAATAGTTATGGAATGTTTGTTTTTATTTATTCTTTAAGTAACTCCATAAATTCGGAATAACATAAAGATCAGGTGACGGATATTTGGGGGCAGCTATAATGGACCCAATTGGCTACGTTGTAGACTTGAGATTGTTATCCTGAAAAAATATGTTTCAATCTACAGTTTTCGACCACTTTCTTTAACATTCATTATTAAGATTTTTAAATGCATCGTCTGGCCTTTTATTTCCTCAACTATATAAATATTCCCAGGTCCAACCGCTGACATAGAGCCCCCTTACTTGCAAGGATCCTCCACCGTGTTTAACACTTGGTCGTAGATTTTTTTTCTTTGAGTTCTTTGATGACTCTTCATCATACATACGTTCTGCTATCCCATCTAAAAACGTTGTATTTGCTTTCGTTGGTGAGCAAAATTTTCCAAAACGAAAAGTCCTTTTTGCCCTAATTTTTAGTGAAATCCAGTCTTTTTTTTGCAATTAACCTAAATGACAAAAGGTTTTCTTCTCGCCAACTTGATATTAAACGATGCACCCGCAAAATTGTTTCCAAGACTAGTTTTTTTCCCCAAGATGCTTTTTCTGCTTCAATGGCAAGTTTAAGGGCAATTATGAGGGAATTTTTTTTTATCTGTCGCACTGCCCAGCGTTCATTTAAGTGAAAAATTTTCGAGAACTTAGTTTAGATTTATATTCATAGTCTGTGGTGCAATAATAACGCTTTATTAAGTTAAATACTGTTTTGGGAGCTCGATCAACTATTTCAGCATTTTTCCGAACATTTTTATAGATATTGGAATGTCGAATTATGTGTTTTCTTAATGCAGCTGAAGTTTAAGATCCTCTTGGTGCCATATTACTACCGTTACCTTTCAAACTTTGCAAACGCGCAACAATTGATGCCAAAACACTTTTTAGCGATTCCTCACATCCTTCCAATTATAGAAGAGGAGTTAGCTCCACTTTTTTAGGCAATGCAAACTATACTATAATATTTTAAACAAATTATATTTATTTATTTACACTATGTACAATTTAAAGGCAGCATTTAATTTTAAGACAAATGTTTGAGAAATCTGGTCTCTTTAGCATCAAATCGACCAGGTAATCGAAACCATTTAATTTTGCCTCAGTGTGATACACATCCAGTAATTGTAAACTATCAAAAGTAGAACGAACTGATGAATTAAAAGACTACACTGATTAAATTCAGAGCAGCCAGGTGTTGGAAATATAAAGAAGCATTATCGATAGAGTGTCTACTTTTAAACAAAAAAGTAGGCACAGGAACGCAATGCACCACTTATAATGCGCCACGTTTGGTATAGTGCAAATGTTTGGTGTAGTGCATACCAATGGGTCGCGTTCAAATAAAATGAGCTCACTCTACTTTTGATTGAGTTAGTCCTTATGGCAGGTTGAGAGCAGATTGTTGATGATTCATCGGAGTATGTAAAAACGAGTTTATTTTATTTTTTATAATTATATAAATTTTTGTTTACGTACGTTTCCTAATAATATTCATATATCATTGTTATATCTTATCTTACTGGCTCTTTTGAATCAGAATGAGATCTGATTAAAGGTGTCACCATTAGGGGATGACCGTGTCCTTTTATAAATGTTTTCAAGTAATTAAATAAGATTTTTTTTCAACTATATCGTACATATAAAAAGGTTACAATTATACTGTGATTAGACTAAAGAAAATACTAGATAACTCTCAAAATATCCAAATCTATAAAACAAATTGAAGAGAAATTGCCATATTTTAGCTTCTAAACGGAATGTTGGTCTTTAAATGAAAGCATTTAGTTTTGAAAGCTAGAAGACATTGAATCAACCATTTTGGTTTTGAAGCTACAGCAACTTGGAATTTTAAGACCATTACTAAGATTCATTTTCTTTTATTCCCACAACACCACATAGTTTATGAAACAAGGTCTTATAAAGAAAATCATCCTGACTATTTGATTTTTGACAACTGCTTTCTCAACAGTTTGTGTCAGATGTAATGAAAGCATTGTTTATTATGCAATATTAACTCTTTGCAAATGATTGTAACATTTATCATACAGGTCGGCTCAAATGAGACCTAGTGATCGCACGTCTAACTTGTGATATGCCGGTCCTAAGCCCGTAGATAGGGGTAGGGTTTGAGGCAACGAGGTAACTCTATCCTCAATAAAATTTGTATAGTTGCAGCCTGATGGCTGAATTACACCTAAGCGGCTCAGGTCATTAGGGAGGATTACCCACGTTGTCAGACCTGCGGATCAACAACGACGACCACACAATCGCACAATTAATTATTCTCTCGGAACCTGGAATGTACGCTCCCTGAACAAACCTCCTTCATCAGGTCGAACAGTACAAACTGAGCATTACTGCAGTCCAGGAAACAAATTGGTTAGCCTGCGAGATCATCGACAAGCAATCGCACACAATTTTTACAAGCGGCAAACCATTTCATTTCATTTATTTAAGTAATCCATTAACAGACAAAAAGCCCAATTACAAAAAGAATAGCTTAATACAAAAAATTTAAAAAAGTAAGAAAAATAAGAAGAAAAGAAACGAATGACAAAAAAGATAAAAAAAATTAAGCATCAGCAAATATTGTGTTGCGAACACTTCTTTTAAAGGTGGCAATAGAGTGTGGAAGAGGATCAAGTTGGAGGCCATCAGGCCACAAGGATTTTGGAGTAGCATTCATAGTGAATAAGCAGCTCAAGCCGCGCGTTACCGACTTCAAACCCGTAAACGAAAGACTGTGTGCTATTCGCATCAAGGTGCGAATTTTCAACCTCTGGCTCATCAATGTGCACGCTCCCACCAAAGTAAAAGAAGACTCTGTAAAAGATGAGTGTTATGCCTGCCTTGAAACTCTCTTCGATTCACTTCCATCAAATGATGTAAAAATGCTGCTGGGAGATTTCAATGCAAAAGTCGGGAATGAAAATTGGTATCGGGGGACCACTGGAGGATACAGCCTCCACGAAGAATGCAACGATAACGGCCATCGTCTAATAGACTTCACTTGCAGCAGAAACTTTGTTGTAAGCTCAACTTGCTTTCCATACTGTCGCATTTTGATAAGACTGCCTTACTGCATCAAAAGTGTCGCATTCATAAGCAGACCTGGAACTCTCCAGACGCACATACCGTCAACCAAGTCGACCACGTCCTTATTAGCAAGAGATGGGCGTCAAGTGTGATGGATGTTCGGTCGTACCGCGGAGCTAACTGTGACTCCGATCATCACCTGGTGAAAACAACATACCGGTGCAGAATTTCCTCAGTGCACCAATCGAGATTCAGCCCTCCCAAAATCTTCACGGTTGAGAATCTGCTGAACGATAATAGAGCTTAGGCATATACGACTGCGCTTGAGGAAAGAATTTCACCAATGCTGCGCGACTCCAGCAACGTGAGTGTCCACGAGTTCTGGGAAGAGCTCAAATATACAATCAAGGATGTGGCAGAAAACGTTGTGGGATACAAAGCCCGACGAGCGCAAAATGAATGGTTCGGTAAGAAGCCCCGGAGACTGTTTCAGGCGTTTCATCCTCATTCTCAAAGGAATTGGGCCTTCTGTGGCCCTAACACCGCGCCAAGCAGTGCATCTGATTGAGTATAACTGTTCCTGATGTGTTGCCCTTGGACTTTCAATGCCTCACTTTTGCTTATCGATGTAGGCACTTAAATAAAAATGAACTTCATCCGACATCAAAAGATTATTTAAAAATCATTTTGTGTGACTAATTATGTAAAGCGAATAGCGTATTGTAGTCGTTGTTGAGGGTCTTGCGGTAGTAGTTGAAGCACAATTTGAATTTTGTATGAGTACATCTTAAAATCAAACTTTAAAAATCTCTGTAATGTTGTTCCGGGTATCTCAATTGGCCGGAACGGCAACGAGTTGAGACAGATGAAATTTCGATGAGCATCTCTTCCAGGACAGTCGTCAACTGATGCCAGTTCCTCAAAACGACGATATAACGAGCCCACCATAAGAAAATCGCAATCGACTTTTTAATTTTCTTGCATCCTGAAGATTCATATTATTTACCTGATTTAGTTCCGATGTAATTTAAGACCCTGTTAATGCCGAATTTTTAAAGGATATGACTCGTGTTGGCAGACCTCCGATTCCCTTTCAGCGATCCAACAATTATTAAAAACTCCACAAAAAATTTCTCTCATTTGCCCTGTGTAGGCATCTTATGCCTGGCCTAAATCGCGTTTAATTTCTATTGACACACATTTCGTTCATCTCTAGTCACTTAGCAATTTATATTCGAATGACATTTTGGAATAACGTCAACTGGAGTGACATATTCATTCTGGTGGAAGCAAAGAACAATGAACAATTTATAATGCCGGATGCCAAGAACAAATACAATTCATACTCCGCACAGATGTTCGTACAACCAAATTTCAATGTTGACTGTGACATGAATTCGAATCTAAATTTTGAGTGTGACGATGACCCGAATAATCTCTGCCCTTGACAGTTTCAAGTCGATTCGATGTGTGCTGTAAATGAGTTCGACATTTGAATAGATGGAGTTTATGGTAGAGATTAATTACTTTAATGCTATGAAAAGGTCGAGGAAGAGCAAGTAGAATGGAATAAACTGGGGTTTGTAATTGCTTGATTTATTTGGTTAGTTCAGTGTATTTTGACACTATTCTTTGGGATGCAATGTTTTCAATGAAACTTGGGGCGATTACTTCTAAATTGAACTGAAAACAATAACTGTAGGTAACAATAATGACTAACTAGTCTTAATCTAGGATATTATGCATCATTTAAAGATGCTGTCTCTTTAAGGACTAGGTTTACTTTCATGAGCCTTTTGCTTGTTTTTGCATCGCAGGGGAGACCGATGAAGGCTGGGACAATTTTTACGTTAACTAACGTAAGTCATGTAATATTACTCGCACATCTATGAGCTCTTTTATGGAAGAAAGCTAATTTAATTCACAAATTAAATCAAATATAAAAAGAAACAAAAATAGTAAGATCCATGAGGAAATTGACATTGAATGAAGAAGTCCTCAATGTCACAACTCTCCTAGTACCAAGGTTAGTTGTGACAGGGTTCGAGGTAAGTTGTGACAGGGCTCGTGGTAACTTGTTTTTGATGGGCGAGTCAGTGAGAACAGCGGATTTGATCTTACTTCTGTTTGGTTGGTTGCCTTTTCTTGGAGGTACTTTTGGCAGTGGCCTGAGCCCTTCCGGTGAAAATAAATTATATTTAATGTGGCTTAGATTAAGAGATTTAGTTGTGGACGCAATTGGTTGCAAGTTTGTTGGTGGTGGATTATAAGCTTGGGATGTGGGGGCAACAGGTTCTATTTCTGGAGGCTGCGCCTTACAGATGAGAGATCTGGAGACAACGCAGTCTGCGTTTACGTGCTATGGTTGCTAAGATGTGGAAGCAACTGGTGGAAAGCTATCGGTCAGAGGGCTGCGGTTCCTGAATGCAGAGGCAACAGGATCTATGTTTTTGGATTCCATAACATAACTCAACAGTATGTACGGACTGGTAGAACTGTTTTTCTGCATCAACCATTATGTTAGGAGTAACTGTTCTTCCTTGTTGATCTGCAGTCAATTCTCGGTCTGACATTGGATCGGCCACAAGGCCAAGTTTCTGTAGCTGCAAAACCAACGGTGATGTTCCTTGCCGTGATCGCTACGTCAAATGCAGTTTTTGCTATTGCAGGAATATCATCATAACTTTTCTAGCATTTGAGCGCATCCAATTGTTACTTGCATTATTAATAGCCTTTTTCAGCGGACCTTAAATAGCACAATCCAATGGCTGCAGTTTGTGACTATAGTACGGGTGAATTGTGAGTAATATTATGCCATTTTCTCTGCAAAACTCGATATTTTTTTTCAGGTTTATCAGGTTTTTGGACGGTTGTTATGCCTGTCTGGTAAATGTTCCAAATATCTTTTTCCGGAAAGTTTATGCTTGCTTAAGACACATGTATAATTGGAGAAAAATATCGCTACATTTGTTTGATTGAAGCTCATTGCCTGAGCTATATTGGTTGCTTGAGCCAACCTTAGTGATAAATTTGGATGTCACTCTATAAATAGCTTAAGCCATACCTCTCCAGCCATTTTCTTCTCTTCCCAAGACGCCAGAAACTTATTATTATGCTTATGTGCTAATTTGTACGCCAAGTTTTTCGTTTCTTTCAAGTCAACAAATACTCGCATAGTATATTTTCTTCATCTTTGGAAAAGCAACATAGTATATTTTCTTCATCTTTGGAAATTACTGTTGGAAAAGCATACCCAATAGATGGTGATTTTTCCGTTTCGTTGGATTCGTAAGATTTTTTCTTCTTAATATATCTTTGGCGTGATATGCAGCTCAAACCGTAAGAGGAGGCATTACTTTTAAGATTGTTTCCACCTAATGTAACCTCCTCATAAGCTAATTCATATATTTCGATACTAGACATAGCTCTATTAGTTTTTCCTGTATATTTATTTGGCATTCTGAAGCAATACACAAAAATTAAAATAGGTCGGTAAAGCATGCAAACCCTCACCACAAAGCATGTTGCCGAAAATAGATTTGCTTCAAAAAGCATGCGTCGATCAGAATAATGGCTCAAAACCTAACAAATATGAGGCAAACCAGAGAAGTTATATGAAAGTATGAAACTAGAATAGACACTACATATCAGTAAAAATATCACAACAGCACTATAGTAATAAAATAAAATAATAGAACACTGAATTATTGATCAAAAATTACTTTTGGCTTTTTTTTACAACGATGTCGTATTGACACTACCACTTGCAGTGCCGGTCTGCGCGAAATAACATGCAATCAAAAAACATAACATGCAATCAAAAAAAGCAATTTATGCACAGTGTTGCTAGCTCTCTAGCTATCAAAAGGCTCTGGGAAATCGAGTATGTTACAACTCTCTTCTGTCACAATCCTCCTCGGTCTCCCCTAGTTCATGCTTAATCGGAAGAAATAATGGTTTTCTGACATAAAATAGCCACTTATCTATGGGATACTAATTTATGGTGCTATGTCTTAAGTTCAAAGCAAAAAGCCACTCACAATAACGTCACCACAAACCTCCAATACTCCAAACCTGAATACTCTAAAGTTAATTATTAAGCTATTTACATAGTCAATACAGCAAAGAATCATCTTTCGGCGAAAAAGTACAATTTCTGGCATCTCACTACATCTATAGTAGGTGGTTTTCAGCAATTATTCAACTTCTATTCAAAAGCTACAAATAAAAATCTAATAACATTAATTTATAATGACTATCAAAGTAACTTAATTATCCGTACTGTTAAGAGCTTTCGATATCTATTGTACTGCTCATCGAGCGTAGTAGAGGAACAACACTGAAGAATGAATCAATTCCTAAGGGAAAAAGCATATTTAATTGAGTTTGAAATTCGTATTTATATTGCTGTAGACTTTCGACAAGGACACATTCTTCATCGAAATGACTTTTACCGAATTTTCCTTTCATTCGTCGATAAATTCATTGCTGTCGACAAATAAAAACAACATTTTCCTACGAAAAGTCGTGGAAAGGTAAAGTGAACAGTAAACAGGCACGAGAGACACGAGACAAAATAAGTGATACTTTCGATAGGAAATAAACTGTACCGGAAAGTTATTTAGAAAGAGAGGAAATTAAATGAATCAAATTGTGTAGATTTATGACATCAGATAATTGGCTCTTCTGTTTTATGAAGTCGTAAAGGTAACAGGAATTCGATGTACAGAAAGTATATAAGTAAAGGGTAGACAAAATATTTATTGCATTAAGCAAACGATTTGTTAGCGCTCGAAATCAATAGCAGAGGAATGTTCCAGGTAGCTGTTAAGTTTATACAGAGATTGAGAAACTTGAAAATTATTATGGAAACTTAACTCTTATTATGCTCGACTCATTAACATGTATTCAGAAAGTTTTTTCGGGTGGGCAATCAACTAAATACGATTAACAACAAACGATGAAAGATTTTGTCCTAATCACGAATCTTTCATTGATTTGATGGATCCAAGAATGTTTGTCAATTTATTATTAATTTAAGCTGTGTTTAATGAGCACGAAAAAAAGCAGAGCATCTCAAGGCAAGTTATAGTAGCGCGGCTGTCAGAAAAAGTCGAACAAACCAGAGCAATTGAGAGGCAGAAAAAAATCGAGCAAGTGAGAGCAGTTGAAAGGCAATTCTCAAAATTTATTACTTGTCAGAAGGTCAACCTGCCAACTCACTAACAAAAAACTGTACTTCAGTAACAATTTTTTGTTGAATGTCGGCTCCGTGACAGTTGGAAAACAGCTGGTTGCTTGCCCGAACTTGCTCTACCAAAAAAAGTAGAGTAAAAATCGTGCTCTAAAGTGCTCTAGTTCAAGTTAGAGCAGACTCATGAAACAGAGCAATTTCGGGCAAGTTAGAGCTGCCGAATTGCTCATTAAACACATTTTGTCGAGATATCTCAACCTAGCTCAACCTAGAGCAGCTCATCAAACACAGCATGGTCTGACTGTCCATTAGAATAGTGAATACAATTTACTATAAAAAATCAAGCTGAAAAAACACTCATGCTTGCAAAAATTATTTTTAACCGCAAAGAAAATATAAAGGGCGTTTTTTTTTACAAGTGTCGCATTTTGAAACTCACCATTGTCAAATGTTATGATGACTGTTGTCAGTGTGTCTATGGACTGATTTGTTATTTGTTTCCGAAATCAGACTTGAGCTGTGCAAACTCAAAGATCGCTTCGAAAGTTTTATGGACCGCATAATTGTCCATCAGCGTGTGCTATTTGCCATGCGGTTACAAATTTCCGAAACCACTTCACGTTCCTGGACCGTAGGATTGAGAACAGTGCGGAACGAGGAGAATATCACAACACTGGAAGGCAGTGTTGCTGATAACCCTGATTTGTCGATTCGCAGGCGTGCGCAAGAAGTTGGGATTTGTCGGTCCACTTTGTGGAAAATTTTGCTCAAGGATCTCGGTATTAAGGCCTACAAGAGTTAAAGTCGTATGATTATTGGATTGGATTATATGGTAAAACTTCTACCTCCTATCGTTTTTCTTATTTTTGTTTCAAAGGTCATGTTTTTTTGTAGACTCTTTTCTTCACTCTGTGAAGTCTCTTCTTTGTATGCTATGAGACCGTTGTATTGCTCGGTATCAAAAAATATGACGTTTAGTCACAAATTGTAACTAATCATGAAACGAATTGATCCAAGATCTGCGATCACTTCGTAAAACGGATTAAATAAATAAACCTCTCAGGCTGACAATCAAGGGTCGACCCGAAAGAAATTGGCGGGGAAAGAGGGTGAAGAGATGAAATTCTACTACCATCCCCTCCAATGGAAATCTCATGGGCATATTCACTTTATTTCTACCATCTCGGTGTTGTCATTATTAGTATCGGCTTGAATCCTCTTTTTGTGATTTCATTTCTTGTGGGATGATGCGTTTGGTCAGATTGACTACTGATTCCGATTTCGACTGAATTGAAGTAAAAAACGTGTTTGATTCTGACATTTGTGACCATATTGTGGTCATTTGTGTACCTTCCCTGGTTGTTGTCGAAATTTGGGCTTACGTTATCATATTAAACGTGTCTATAGCCATAGTACCGAGCGATAATGAAGGCATGTTCGTGGTGGTTGCTGCCAGTTTACAGCTTTTATGCTGACGATGACCTCGACGCGGGATTGATTAATGGTATCGACTTGGAATTGATTTTCTGATGGAGTGTTTAGATAGACGTAATTAGAGTCAGTAACAATACCTTCTAATACATGCGATTACCTTTTGATACATGCGATTAAGCTCATCGTGCTGATGTTTTCCCTTACTTGTGTTTCTCGTCACGCTCGTTATCGTTTCGTTTGCGATAGTATTGTTGCAATATTTGTCTGAAGTCGGAACCGTAAAATTGAATTGAGCCCTTGCTCATCACGATTATACTTACCCTGGACGTTATTTTCATAATTAATCCAATTGTATTTTGATTCGGAATTCCACATTTCAAAGCTCTCGCACTGAATTCCTCGCTCTAGTAGTCTGCCGGGAAGATCTGAAAGAGTGTCTTGGAATGTTTCTATCTTTCTGCGAAATTCACTCACTGGGTTGCAGCTAACAAAGCTGATGCCTCGATTTTCAATCCGCACATATACATACATACATCGCTCAAACCTCGCCGATCAAACCGGATTTTTAGAGTGTCTGCTACCCATAAGGCTGAATAGTTTGAAGAGTCTGAATACCATGTCTCTGGATTTCTCTTTCGATTTAGTTCGCTGATCATTGTAGTTTGGTCTGCGTCAGCAATTTGTCCACAGTACGGCACCTTACGGCGACTCACTTGAAGAACCTTCATCTACGTAGCAGCTTCTTCTGTACGTCAAGCGCTTCTTGGAAAGCTTTGGATGTCCCTGACTGCAGAACATGCTTCGCTTCTCCTGTTTTGCCTTTGCCGTTGCACAGCAAACATAATGACTTAGCTGAGCATCTTTTTCTAACTCTTTCAGCAGTTAGTGCTACGGTCTGGTGCTTCGCAGTCCTTTTTCTGTGTAGTTGTACCCAATCCACTTGAAACAGCGGTTACTTTTTGTCACCTTCCACAAATCTGGAAATAGTTTCACAATGCAACTAACTTTGCTTTGATGATAGTCTTTCTATTATTTTATTTTATTTTATTTTATTAATTCACCAAACAAGGTACAAAATCTTATATAAAATAACAAAATAAAAATAAAATGGAAAAGTAAAGTGAAGTAAAAAGTAAAAGCAAACAAGTTAAATAAGTAACAAACAAATGAAAAAAGTAACAAAAAGATTAATAAATAACAATCAATAAATAAAAACATTGACATATAAGCTATGGCTTAAGGTTTAGGGGTATGGATGGCATGCAAAAGAGAGGATTTGAAGGATGATTTGGAAATCGTAGGGGAATATAAGTGACTTATGCTGTTGAATATTCTGCAGCATCTATTTATAGGCTCATTTGCTGCATATGTCGTCGAATGTGAATATTCTTTTAGGAAACGATTGGACCTGGTGTTCCTCACAGTGATATTTATCGAAATTTTACTATTCAGGAATTCTACTATTCTCTTTACTATTCTACATTAATAGCGCCTCTAATGACGTCGAATGTGAAGCAGGCCGATATCATTATTCTTCTGGAGGCTAGTGTCGATAGGTTTAAATGACCCAGTCGAAACTCATAAGGGGGTAAGCTATTGAAATCATAAGGGTTGTACAGTTCTCTCAAGGCGAAAAGTAGAAATTGTTTTTGTATTGACTCGAGTCTGTCACTGTAGGTTTCAAAAGCGGGATTCCAGCTAATATTAGTTAGCTATTAGTTCAACAATGTACTACTGATGCTATTTACTTTGAAAGTCATGGTAATCTCATGATAAACTTTGTTGGGTCTAGTGGTTGAAGCTTGAAGAGAACTTAATTCACAGTCTTACAATCAATGTGAATGCTAGTGTGGAGTGATTCATTCCATGACTCACTTTACCCCTGATTAACTCAGATACCTATTTAGAGAAAGGTGGACTCAAAGCTCAGTACGCAGTTCCTGGTCCAAACCTGGATTCAAATAAGGGACACCACACAAAAGAACTCATTATTCTACCTGCTAGGCTACAAGAAACAACCACAGTAAAAAGGGATAAGTGATATGAACGAAAAGAGCTACAAATTTTCAAAGATGGTTCTTAAATCATTAAAACACCCTTATGTTTTTACAGCAGGGACATATACAATAATTCCGAAGTAGAAACTATCTTGAAGGTAGAATACATATAATCAAACTTAATATTAGATTAATTAAACTCAACAAAAATATCGGAACCCGTCGTAGATTTAGGCATCTTACAGGTATAAGTAGTGAGTCATAAGATCCTGGGTCTTTCTTTTATTCCCTTCAAATACTCTGACGTCACTGATGAAATCAGGCCAAAAAGTTCTGAGGATATTGAACTGGATGACTGTAGTCCAAAAACGGATTTTTATACTGCAGTAGGCCTGTTATGAGTTATCCTAGCTATTGACTAGCTAGTATTTGTTTTTCTACTATACTTAGATTTTATTTTTGCATATCAAATGCCATATTGTTATTCAAATTTATAAATGATTTTAGTAAGCTTTGGAATTTTAAATGCCTGAAAGATATGAAAAGAAAAGATATGAAAAGAAATAAGTTCCTAGTGATGATAGCCCAGTTGCAACTACTTTTACTACTTTTTGTATTTATATATATACATACCTGGTTTTTCTGCTCTCTTGCGAAGGGTAAGGTAAGGATAATTTAGGTAAGTAGATTGAATACAACAACAATCGCAGCTTTCTTAATAAACTTACCTTAACTTACCCTGGCCAAGAGTGCAAAAAAATGCACCTTACATTAAAATATTTTTGATACCTCTTCAGATCGCCTGGCTATCATTGGAGTTTAATTTTTATCAATTCGATACTTAGCGAAAGCATTATAAATACAATACGAGAAAAATATATGCAGATCGAACCTGAAACATTCATCGAAGATGATAGAGTAAAGGCATAATATATTTTTATTACAATACTTTATCCCACACTGGGCGCTAAAGAGAAAGTAAAGTATTTGCAGCATTATATCAGTTTAAAATTATATTTTCGTACAAAATTAATTGTTGGTTAATGTATGATGCCCATTCATGACTATTTAGTTTCTAAGAAAATGTAAATATGCGATATGAAAGACAATATGTCTTTTTCATTGGCTAAAAATTGTTTCAAATGTCTCAATTTATTTCAATTTTCTCAGATCTTAAGCCATAGTGACTCCCGTTTTTATCTTTACATTTTATAAATTCAAAACAGATATGTATACATAATAAAAAATTTAATTTGAAAATTTCACTTCGTGACAATAAAAAATCGAATCAATGCAAACGGAAATTTTTTTACTCGCTAAAGGTCAACGCAATCAACTCTCGTCATAAAAATCATGACAACTTTGCAATGTTTTGTAAGAATTTGTTTGAACAAAAAGAAAACTTGTAGAAAATTGTAACATTACGTGACTGGCATCGTCATAATCAACTCATGAAAATTTCTTCTTTCCTGCTTTCGCAAAGATGTAATATAACGGTTTCTATGCAAATTATCAAAATAGCTTACTTGTGGCTTATCTGCAGTAATATAATGTAATCGTGATTCATAAACTTGACGTAATTTGCTCGGGATGCCGATGAGATATAACTACAAGTATTTGAATTTGCTCAAATTGTCCTCATTCATAACGGTTTTCATACACACACACATTTGCGTTCACACTTCTGACTGCATTGTACGAGTATAATGCAAAATGCACTTAGCGTTGTGACCAAAATCAAATCAGCTCGAGTAGAGTCAACCGTATGGTCCTAGACAAATTGTTGAGAAGGTAGGCTAGTGATGGCTTATGTGAGGGAAATGATTCTGTAGCCAAGAGGCGATTACGATGCTCTTAGTTCGTTACATAGAGTTTAATTAACTTGTCCGATTATGTTTACTCTAGTCGGCTAACAATTAATTTATTTATGCATCGTCCAACGTTCAGCGTCGAGAATCTGTTATGCACATAAATTTAGGACGCTGTGGCTGGATCGGAAACGCAATTATGATAATAACAGTGTTGCAGGTTGGGCATATGTTGACTTTAGCAAGCATGCGGGTTTCAAAGATGTTAATCAATAATTGAATTGAAATACAATGCTGTTTCTCCTAAAACACAAGCGAATAAGCAACAGATTGTAGAAAAGCAATTTACTTGTATGGAGTATTCATTAGAGTTTCATGGTTTGGGGTTTGGGGTACCAGAGATAATTTTTCACACGAATTGGAAAGCTGTAAAAGTTTTAGCTTTTTACATTTAAACTTGAGAGCATGCTTCGAGTTTTCGAACTAATTTTAGTTTTTTTTTACAAACGTATAACGTGAGAAAACAATTTTTTTCTTCTATAAAGTATAAAAAACCATTTATCGCACGAAATTCAATTAATTCTGCAAATGAATTTTCTCGTTTTTCCCTTGAGAACAGATTCTTGCATCAAAAAACCATCAAGCCACAACAAAAACATGACTTTTCGAAACGAAATCCAATTCATATTTAATATGAATTGGATTTCGTTTTTGAATATTAAAACCGCTTACCATGTAACGAATTAAGCAAAAAGGAAAAAAAAAACACGCTTCTCATGGAGGGAAGTCCCTGGGTGGCTTTAAATATTGTGTAGCTCATGAAATGTTCATGAGTTTGAAGTTCGCACATTTATTATACGTACATTTCTACATTATGTACATGCATGTACTTTTCAGGGCAACAATATTCATAGGGAGATTTGAAAAAGTGTCTGTGGTCGAGGGTGCTTTGGGAGTACATGATTTTTACAACATGACAATGTTTTCAGGAAATTTTATTTCGGCTGTGTACGAAGCAGATATGAAGGGAATTTTTTTTGAACATTGGCGGTATAAAAACCCTCTGTATTGCATTGTATCTTGAAAAAATAAGGTTAGATCGTATTTTTCACGCGTCGATTGGCTCGAGCTGTGCTAAATCGAATTTAGCTTTAATTTATTTATCTATTTGACTAAAACCATTGAACCATATCCGTGGCCAAAGCTAATTTACATATTGTTCCACGTTTACGGTTCGCGGAAACTCACTTTGTATCTTTACAAAAGAAACACATGAATAGAATGTTTAAATATTTTTATTAATTCGAATTACACGCATTCCGAATTTTCTCGGCCTTCTTGATTCATGCAATTTTTATTATACTGTCATTGAATGGATTGGCACATTGATCGGACAATTCATGCAAAATAAATTACAGCAAAACACATTTTTATTGTTAACTTGTATGTAGTGGCAGCAAATTTGAGGCTACAAAGTTGGGTAATTCACAAGTCTTTCATTTTTAAGGAGTGATTATGCCACCTAGCTTTATCAATGTTTGAAATCGTTAAACTCTTTATGTACAAGCGCAATATTTATAAGTATTTTCAGATTTATTTTTACGCTATTAATTTTTGTTTCGGACTGATTGTTATTTGTGGTGGCATGAATTGTCAGTTTGTCATACCAAAGGTAAAAATAATGTTACTGCGTGAAAACTGCTGGAAAGACTAGCAGAGGAAATGTGTATTTGCTGCTGTATCGCCTAAGTAATCAGCTGCTGAAGTCATAGTGTTATGGATCTCGATGTCGTTCTGGATAAGAAGCTTTGCCCAATTCTTCAATACGGCAAAGTACTTGCAAGAGCCAGGAAGCAGCTGGGATTTATTAAGAGGTGCGGAAAAGAATTCAAGAGCGTATGCGTACATATCTTTAGTTCGTCCTTTACTCGAATATGGGTGCATTGTCTGGAATCGTACTTAGCGATAGGCTAGAATCTATCTAAAAGTAGTTGGTTATTTATGCCCTGAGAGATCTATATCATCCATGTGATTTCGAAAGCCTTCCATCCTATAGTTACAGTCTAAGTCTTTTAAATTTGACAACACTTTCTTCAAAGAGATCGTTATTATGCTCATGTTTCATTTTTGATGCGATTAGGGGCTTGATTAACGTAGAATATATTTGTAATAACATAACGGTCAATAATTCTGTAAGACGGACTAAGCACACACGTCTCCTCAATGAGGACCAGCATCACATTGGTAATGGTGACAGAGAGCCAATAAATAGATGCTGTAAAATACGAGGGTGGTCTTTCCGATCTTAACGTGGAAAGTTTTCGATATTAACGTGGAGATGGCAGCACTCGTCAATAAAAGCTTGGGAATGTGGTTGTGCATCTTTTGACAGGTACTCACCAAAATTTCAGCCATTGTGGACGTGCAGTTGTTGTTTGACAATCGTTTGAATGAGTCAATGTTAGTGTTTTTGTGAAAATGGAAAAAATTGAGTATACAGCTGTCATTAAATATTTGTTTTTGAAAGGCAGTATGCCTACACAAATCAAAGATGAGTTGCACCATCATTTACCACAGTGGAATATTTGGCAGCTGAATTTAAACGTGGCCGTACCGGCTTGGGAGACGGTGAACGTTCGGGACGTCCAAAAACTGCAATCACTGACGATAACAGCGCTAAAGTTCACCAAATGGTGCTAAACGACCGTCGAATTAAAGTGAGAAAGATAGCAGACGCTATGAATATGTCCAAAGAACGTGTTTGCCACATATTGAATGAAGATTTCGGCGTGAGAAAGCTGTCCGCGCGTTTGCTCATGCTAGACATAAAACGTGTTCGAGTGAACATTTCCAACGCTCTGTTGGCGAAATTTAGGCGCAAGAAATCAAAGCTTTGGCGCCGACTAAAGCTAGAACTACACTCGTCTCACGTAACGTGAGCTCACGTGTGCTCACGTTATGCGTGTGGAGGCATGAGCTCACGCTTGGAAATACACTTGTCTCATGCTAGCAGCTCACGTGTGTTGCAATTGCATATCGACGGTTTGAGGTTTAACTAAATTTCGCTGCGCACATAAAAATTCTGTTACAATTTTTTCCCACAATTTACCAGCATCAATGCATTTCGCCATTTCACAAGTATTCATGCTTATACATTTGCAACAAATCACTTACCTTATACATTTCAATCAAATCAAATACCATGCGGTAAAAATATTGGCTAAACGTGCTCTCACGTGTGCTCAAAAATCTGAATTTGCAGATTATCAAAAACGTGAGCTCACGTGAGCTCACATGAGCCGTTTGACGTGTCGCCAGTGTAGTTCTAACCATACAAAATGGTACTGCAGATCTATCACACGTGTGGTCAGCTGATGTGAGCACACGTGAGCTCACGTTACGTGAGACCAGTGTAGTTCTAGCTTAATTACTTAAGATGAAACTTAAGTACACCATTATACGCCCTAAACAAAAAAACAGTCGAAACAGTGGACTGCGAAGGGGAAATCGGCTCCAAAAGAAGCAAAAACTGTTTTTTTTTCGGCTTGGAAGGCGGTGGCGACTGTTTTTTGGGATAGTCATGGAGTTATGTCAATTGATTATCTTCGAACAGAAAAAACCATTACAGGAACATACTACGCATCTTTATTTGATAAGCTGAAGGCAGAAATTGTGGAAAAACGGCCACATTTGCAGAAAAAGAAAATCATTTTTCACCAAGACAATGCACCGTCTCACGCCTCAGCGGTTGCCATGGCGAAAATCCACGAATTACGGTTTCATCATTCTTACTCACCAAATCTAGCCCCAAGCGACTTCTTTTTGCAGAAAAATTTGGACGGGTTAACAAGATGGGAGCACCGCTGACAGAAGTGTGTAGACTTACAGAGAGACTACGTAGAAAAATAAAAATAAATTTAAAGAAAAAATGTCTTGTAACTTTGTTAAGCCGGAAACTTTTCAGACCACCCTCGTATTTAACAAATTTTCCTACGACTATTTCCCGTCTATTTCTAAATCCAGGTTTAAAAGTGATTGAATTATAGCGCTTAATTCTTAAAGAAAGCCTTATTTTCTTTCCTTAGAATCTGTGCCTCAAATTGACAACCAGACAAAAGTCTGGGACATGTTATTTTATTTTCATTTATGTTATTTTATTTTAGTTTAGCTTAAGAAAAATATAAATTGTTATTTTTTTAATGTAAATGCCTTTTTTGGTTTGGAATAAATAAATAAATAAAAAAATTCAATTTTCAACCAAAACTTTTGATTTGCGAATCTTCAAGAAGAGTTTTGATTCAAATCACATTTTGTCTCATACCTTCAACGCATCTTGGTAGCTTATTATTTTCAGTTGTAGGGTTGTATACATGAATTCCAGGATGGTAACGTGTAGCAGTTTTTGTTCATCATCAGTTAACGAGCCCTCTACGTAATGGCCCTACCCTATCGTTCAACAACTCAAGAATATGGAACTGATCAACAGTTTGTTGTTAAACTTTTTCTAGTTCCGTTTTTGTCATAAATTAAACTTTGGTGAATGTTTTCTGTACACATTATTACAGGGAGTGCTTTCAAAATCTCTATCTAACAGCTTTTGCGTAATCGAAAACATTTGTAACTCTGACTCGTTCCGATTCACCTTTAGGATTCTTTATGATCAACCGAAGATTTATTGTACATAAGTTTCAGTTTGACGCTATTTTTTTAATCTCTCAGCTTTCAAAAACACTTTTTGGCTATTTTAACATAGGAAACTTAATTAACCCTGGAATGGTACGGTAAATTTTTGGATGATTTTAGGTACATGTTTTTACTAAAAAGATGGCAACAATAGTATTATGTACATTTTTTATTTTATCATTAAACATAAAAAGATTATATAGCTTCTAGCCCTATGTGAGTAAAATTTACTCATCGGTACCATTCTAGGGTTAATTTACTTTGTATGCTAATAACTCAGCAATTTTTTTGGTTTGAACCTTAAATGGGTTTGTTTGTAAGCAAGATTTTGATATCATCCAACTTTTAATAATCTAACAATGAAACTCAATCGACCATATACATTTTCGTGACATCTGTGAGCTCAGTTTCTTTGAATAATTAAATTTAAAACGATTCTATTCATGGTATCCGGCATCTATACTGTCCTTTGAAGATTATCCCCAAGATTCAAATAGACCCACAAGTCCGAAAAAAATGATTCCATTTCATCTAGATTATCTTATTCTACACGAGCATTTATTGTAAACATCATCAAAAATTAATCGACCGAAAGGAAGTAGAAACCAGCATATGTGTATGTGTGCGAGCCAGATAAAGATGACGAATGGCTGAAACGACTTTCGCACTGAGGTGAAAGTCGTGGGCACGCATTGTATCCTGTTAAATCGATTCTGGAAAGAAGGAACTGTGTCTCGGCTTAACAAAGTGATAAGCGGTATAATGATGACGATGATGATGGTGTTGACTACTGCGAGGACAATGACAATAACGATGATGACAAGCACTAGCGTATGGCGACAGTTTTATTTCCAATTGTCGCAGGAAATTGAGTAGACGACAGTCGATTGGTAGATTGCGATGATGGGTTAGCAGCAGGCAACCGGATGTAAGTAATGAAATTATTCGTGAAAGTCAGAATGATAGGATATGCGAGACACCCTGTAGTTATTGGTAATTTTCGTAGAACGATGATCCGTCTAAAGTTCTAATTTTAATTAATAGAGGAAGTTCAGAGAATGTTTGTTTTGCTCGATATATGTATGTAGTTCGGAGTATAAAAAATATTTTAGGCAGAGAGAATAACAGAATTAAGAGGTTAGTCCACTGTTAAACTGCTCAAAATGAACTTTTTTTAAACAGCTACCAAAAAAAACTATTCAAGATATCGATTTGAAATTTTACATACATCTTTATTGAAGTTTAAAGTTAACATTTTCATTGGAAAAAATTATTAGAAAACAAAATGGCGACCGCCCCAATGGATCGCCGCAGCACCGCCGAAAAAAAAAGCAAATTGCGCCTCGTAAATTCCTGGACAAAATAAGCATCTGTGAACAAGTTACTAAAAATATTTCATTAGTTTTGAATATAAGGGACTGCATGGGCCTAAATTGAGAGCCCTAAAGCGATTAAAAAAAAATGTTGTATACTTTTGAACATTGGTTATCCAGTTTTTCGCGTTTTTTCAATCAAAAAAATGTTTCCCAAATCGTAAAAAAATTTTTTTTGCTCTAAATTTAGGCCCGTTTAGTCTTTTATACTCAAAACTAATGAAGTATTTTCGGTAATTTGTTCACAGATGCTTATTTGGTCCAGGAATTTACGAGGCGCAATTTGCTTTATTTTCGGCGGAGCTGCGGCGATCCATTGGGGCGGTCGCCATTTTGTTTTCCAATAATTTTTTTCCAATGAAAATGTTAACTTTAAACTTCAATAAAGATGTATGTAAAATTTCAAATCGATATCTTGAATAGTTTTCTTTCGGTAGCGGTTTAAAAAAAAGTTCATTTTGAGCAGTTTAACAGTGGACTAACCCCTTAATGTAAGACACATTTCGCAGAGCCTCTGCAGAAGTTCGATTAAATTTGTTAACGGAATTTTTCCGTCTATATTATTTTAGCTAAAGCGGTTTCAGAAGGATCACGGTAGCTGTATCCAGCTCTGAAATCAAATTAATTTTCAGTGCATATAAATCATTCTCCACACCTACCATTCTTTTGTATTTCAATGATCGTTCTAGTCTTTAAGGTTTGATATAAATTAATAATAATGTTAAAAAAATTCCAATTTTAAAATTAAAAATTAAAAAACATCAAGTATGAAACTGAAAATTAATTGATTCTGGGAGAGTTTTAGACGTTATATCAGCTCACTAGCGATATGATGCTGCCGAATTTGACATGAACTGTCCATAGCTTCGTCCTAATTTCCCTTTTGAGAAAATATTTTTATAAATAAAATAATGAAATATATGATTCCATCACTAGAGCAGTTTACTGTCGATATGTGTACATATGGTATATATGCTAAGGCATTTTCGAGCATCTAATTGAATTCAATTTAATTTTATCTGACCCCGTGCGTATGATGAGTTTCCAAGAACTAAGGCTTCCTGGTCCATATTCCTGGAATTTCGTATGTAATTGAGAAATAAGTAATTGTTTTTAATGTGTGCCAATTTTTTCCCAGCTTGTAAAAAAAAATATTTTAATAAAAAAACCGATTTTTCCTTTCGAAGCTAGATATATTTAATTTTGTGACAAATATCGATATTTCGAGGGTAATCTACCCTCTATCGGTCTTATCTTAATCTAACTTAGGTATGAAAAAATAAAAAGATAAAAAGCTCTATAAATAACATACCTAAGTTAGATTAAGATTAGACCATTGCATTCACAGAAATGCAATGTATAATACACAGCACTGCATGCTCGTGGCTAAATACACTGCATGCTAATGGCTTCATTGGGGTCTACTTTTTCAAAGATGAACGCAACAAGCTCGTTATTATCGAATTTCCGTCGAATATATGTGCGGGAGATATGGTTTCAACAAGACACGTTACGTACCACACATCGATTTATTAAGGTTAAAATTAAGGAATCGCATTATCTCGAGAAATGGACCCGTCAATTGGCCACCCACATTGTGCGGTTTGAGTCTGTTGGATTACTTCTTGTGTTTACGCTGACAAATTAGCCACGATCGGCGCTTTAGAAGCCAACATAACTCACGTCATTGACGAAATACGGCACCAGTTGCTTTCTCTCTAAATCACAAAAATTAAAGTTGGTCGTGTGTGGGGACTGATAATTACGAATGGAACCAAATTAATAATTGCAATCAATCAAGCTTTGCATACCACTGCTTTCGCCTTATTACCGATAGACCCTGCGTTTTTTACGGTGAGAAAGATGAGGGTAGACTACATCTCTCAAATTTATATAACTTTTTTCAATGTGAGCATTTTTTAGGCATAAGCACGGCACCCACCGTGCTAGCTCATACTTGCTTAATCAAATTGTATCTCACTTGAAGGAGCAAAATATTCCGAAAGTATTGTGTGCTTTAGATATCGAGAGATCTAGTTTGGATTCTCGGAAGAGGTAATAGGACTCACCGTAAGCTTTCTCACCAACTGGCAATACTATGTGAGCTTTGATGAAACAAATTTACTTCCAGAGCCTTTGAAATAAGGAAAACCACAAGGTTCTGTCTCTGGATCGATACTATTCACCATATTCACCACTGAGCTTCCCATTCCAGTGGGCCAATCACACGTTTTAATGCAAGTCGCGTTAAGACCCGCTAAAAGCACTGCGAAGTGCCTACAATACTACCTAGCAGAACTAAGTTCTTACTTTGACCAATGGAGCATAAAACCAGCTATGTTTATTTTGCAATCCTTCCCAAAATATTCATAATAAGACCAAGAAACTCACTTACTAGTTCGGAACTTTTAGAATTACTCCTAGCTCATAGAACTTCGGAATTGGTTTCCACGAATTTCTGAGACTTTTATCCTACGTGTGGTGCAAAATCAACGCAATCAAACTCCTTTACACCAAAAAGATGGGAATGACTACCAAAGCTAAATTCATTTTCGATCAAACTCTAATATTCAGACCTATCTTGACTTATGCATCGCCATGCTTGATTACCTGCACAAAGACTGTCATGGCAAAATAAATTACTAGCAGGCTCTACAGTCCGGTAGCTAGTTCTGAATCCTGTTATAGAAGAAGGTTCTTCGGCCGCTTTGGGACCATGTTATAGAGTCCTATGGGCAAACATATGGACATGAGAGGGGACTGATTCGGTCACTTGGGCGGTCACAGATCATGGATGCACTATTCAGTTATGTAGTACTTCCGATGAATAGAGAGGGCTAGCATAAGACCCAGGCTAAGATTTAGGTCTAAATAGGCTAAGTTAATTATAATTAGTCTTAGGTTAGTTTTTATTTGTAATGTAAGGTAAATTTTAAGCGGGCTAATATTCAGAAAATTCTAGTAACTGTACAAACTGCAATATAAAATATTTCAAGAAAAAAAATTAGTAAATAAACAAACGACAAGAGCCAGCAGACCGAAATAATATAGCCGCTTGATTTTTAAGTTTTTCACTATTAACTAAACAAATTAGGCTAAGAATGGACAAATAGAATAAATTATAAACAAATTCAATTCGATTCGATGCGAGATTTTTAAATTTTTTATATTTGAACAGCAAAAATTAGAACTAAAAATTGAATTAATGTTTTAAGGATAAAAACTCTAAATAATGGGGTTTTTAATTGATTTTGTAATAAATTATGATACGAAAATTAATAATAGTTCTGAAGCACATCAAACAGCTAAACAATTTTTATTTTGTAATAGTTGAAAACTCTTATCACATATATTACTGTCTATCCCCATATTAATAAAATACTATTCTCTTGAAAAATAAAAACTAACAACTAAAACCCTAATTTAAATTCCGAAATTTACGAAATCTCATCTTTTCACACCCAAAAACATTAAACTTCAAAACTATTGCCCCGGATTTTCCGAAAATAACTTAATAAATTCTACATCGACCACAATTTCATCCACTACTGATTTAATTACCACGTAAACGAAAAAGTTTCAGTGACTTGTCGCCATTATTTTCAGTCAAACGAAATTCCATCGACTGACGCCATCCAGAATATGAATTTGTGAAAATTTTCAAAATCCTGCGAGCAAGCTGTCGAAATAAAGTTATGAACAAAGCTTTTACATGTAACGCGAATACCTTTCCCCAACGCACTTCTGCAAACGGTATCGCACAAAGCGTCTGACGACTATTCACATCCTGTGGTGGATGTAGGGACAGCCGAATCTAATTCGTAGGACGTTTACGACGTTAAAATATTTAATAAAGTCAAGAAGTGAGGTCGAAACTGTTGGGATAACCAAAACAGCACTTTCAAAGCGTGTGAATTGCGATACCAACTTGTCCGTGATAAACGAAAGGGCAAGGCAACAGACGACAATGGGCAATTCTAGCTGACCCATACGCGTTTAGAAGAGCTGCTTTTCGACTTTGAGCTAGATGTTGATGAGGTATTCTTGAGGTTTTCTGATGAATCTGGAATGCGATCAAGATTCTAACAGTTTTTTTTTGCATATTTTATGTCAAGTTCAGCTCTTGAATTTTGTTGTTATGCATAGTAATATTTAAATATCAATGCATTCGATTAAAATATAAGCGAATTAAAACTTGGGGTGATAACGTGAAATTATTCACATTTTAACATAAAAAACAAGAACAAAAATTTACAAAATCGTTTAACCCCTTCTTCCTCCCGAACGAAGCTCCACCTGACAAAGTGCCCATACAATTTTTTACTTGCAACATCAGAATCTATACGATGGCATATAGCAGTGCACTTATTTACGAAACATCCTGTATATCATCAATAAAATTCAGTGACTATTTCTCGGGAACGCGCCATTCGATTGAGCTGAAACTTTCAGGATACATTGGTGTATATGCAAAATAGGTCCAGGTTTCACCAAATGTTAATTATCTTTAACCCTTTGGCGCCAGCGAGCATTTTAGTGATATTTTAAATATACCTATTATTCCGTCCACAAAATTTTTGCAAAAATGAAGTTAGCGACATGAGTTTTCAACGTGTATTAAATGTGAATCGGATAAAATTTTGGAATTTTTTAACCCCATATGTGCGCTAGGTGCCTAAAAAGAGATCGGGAAAGTTTTAAAATTTTTAAATTCAGTTCTATCAAACTTTTATGAAACTTTCATAATATATTGGTACTATTAAGTTGTAAATTTGTGTTGCTTTTGATGAGCGTGTTGGCAGCCCTGTAGCTAGGGCAGGCGCTGAAAGTAAAAACCTTCAAATCATCGATTCTTCTGATAAATAGTCGCTTTTTAGAAAAAAAGCAACTCATATATATATCTTATGCTTTGTCTACATAGTCAAAGTAAAACATTTGAAATTTTACAACGGGCACGACAGGTAACCCTTTCCCAATTTACCTATATTTTTAGCATCAAAAACTTATGTTCACGGGAACTCACGACCCAATAATCAGAAACAATTAAAAATTACAGAATGTATTGGGCTTAAGTAGGACCAGATCTGATAGAAGCGATTTTGAAATTTGGGCAATTCTGTGCCAGTGGTGCCATCTTGAAAAATCACTAAGAAAAATAACTGCTTTTGGCCTTATAAATGCTGATTCAGTCACCATATTTTGACGAAATTCACACAATAGCTGAATCCTACTCTAGGCTATGTTTGGTAGAAATTTGGTTGAAAAATTCGATTGGAACTGCCAGCTATGATAATTTTGGTGTTTTAAATTTTGAAAATTCGCTCAGGAAAATAAATTGCTTTGCCCTATAGCTTCAAGTGCAGTCATGGAATCATAACGAAATTCATACGGTAAACTGAACTTATTATGAAAAATACTCAGCAGAAATAAAGTTGGGAAAAAAGCATAGGGTTGCCAGCTATGGTGGTTTTTGTATTTTTTTTGCATATCTTTAGTAAGTGATTTTATCATAAAATTTTCAAACCATAGTGATCTTGTAGTGAAAATAAACAACAAATATTACGATCTAGAACATTTGAAAATTTTTACGGGTGGTAACCCTAAATTTCTTTGTTTCCCTATAACTTCCCATGCAGTCATCGAATCAATACGAAATTCGCAGAGTAGGTTGACTTCAACGTGGGGTAAATGAGACATATTTTTGGCATCGGTGCTAGCAAAGGGTTGACAGCACGAGGCGTTTTTGTTATTTTCGTACCCATAAATGCTTACATAAACATTTGCAATGAAAATAAGTAAACGATGATAGCGTTTACAGTAGACATTTAGTCCGCGGATTATACACCAAATTTCACCTAAATTATTTAGTCCACCTGCTGTAAACACTCAGTACCCGATCCAAGCGATAGGTCAGTATAAGATTTCAAATTTTAGGTCAGGTCGATGTAAACACCTTAGGACTGAATTCACTTAGTCCGCGCTATAGTTCAGGTCACATTTGCTCCAACCGCTGTAAACCCTACCAATGTTTTAATTTTCTAAGGTCTGGGCATTTTTTGGATGGCAGCCCCAAACACCATTCTATCGCTGTAACTTTCGATGAAGTCATCGAAATTACTTAGGGTGTCCTTAAGGGGGAAAATACATGTAACTGCTAAAAAAAATCGAATTTTTTTTTATTACATCAAAATGTTTGAAATGCTCTTAAAATACACCAAAAAAAGTTTTGAAGTAATATTCCTATTAGTTCTTGAGTTATAGTCAGTTATCGGCAGCGCGGCGTTCCCCAGGTCGGTGGAGCTTTAAAACTTTAAACGCGTTGTTCTCAAAGTAGTACTTTTTCAACTGCCGTACAAAATATCTCAAAAAACGAACTGATCCGGCTCAAATTTATACCACATCTACAAAAGAGTATTATCTCCTCGTTGAACCTAAATGTTATTGTAATTTTAGAAAAATAATTTGTTTATTAATGTTTATAGCGTGATTTTTTTGAAAAATAATCGATTTTTTTGTTTAATCTAAAATTATTATATTATAATATAAAAATTTAATATTTTATAATAAATTTTATTCGTTCACCAATGAATTATATATTTCATTAACATATTTTTTTTTCTTTGAGCGCTGCAAGTTCCCCGGAAAAGGCGTTAAGTTGTACGAGGCATTTTTTGATGTGTTTTTTTCATTCGCTCGCATCGCCGCCATTTTGTGTTGAAAAATTATTAAAAAAATATTTTCATTTACTGTGAGACATGTACTTTAAGGATTTAATATTAAACATATTCTGAATGAACAATATATAAATTTTAAAACAATCTAAATTTAGCAATTTTTTTCGATTTTACATGTATTTCCCCCCTTAAGTAGCTAATGGTAGAATACACACTCAAAATCTGCACAAATCCTCTACTGTTCTTTGAACATTAGTATTTCTAGCGGTTCTGATTCTGAAACGTGATCTAGTGAACGTGAGTACCAGTAAAATTCATTAGCAGCATTGTATTTTGTACTTATAATAGCAAGAAATATCTTTGCGACTTGTTGAAATTTATTGACTGTTTTTATTGGGCGTGCGGATCCTGGTAACATGCGCAGGAGGTGGTTCAAAAAATTTAAAGTGAGTAATATTGCCCTAAATGAATACATAATAAGCATCCAAATGTCACAAATCTGAAGAAAATAATTAAAACATGTTGGCCGTGATAGCTTAACGTGAACTCGGGCTACCACCGGTGTCAAAAATAGCTAGCATTTAAAAATAGAAAAATTGTAAGTTTTTTGGTAAGCGCAAAAGTGATTAATACTGATTGATCAAGCTTACCGTCCTCAGGTAGCTGTGTTAAAAACATGTCGAGCTGCATTTCTTGTTTCGAATTGCGAATTTCAAGCCAGTTCATTCCTGGAAGTGACATCTTCAGAGCCACGTTAACTTCATCTGCTGAAAACAAGTGGTGAATTGCTTCGATCTTAGCCAAGCGATGAACGAACTTATCTAACTGCTGACGACAAATCCCTTTCCCGTTTTCACTGATACAATAACGCAATTGTATATGATTTTCGAAATGCTGAATGCATCTAAATATCTGAAGAACATTGACTGGACAAGTTGTCTATCAACGTTGCAATCCTTTGAATTTCGTTCTCATCGCAGGATTTCATCGGAAGTTTCAGCGGTTAAGCGGTGTTTGAGGCTGCCATCCGAAAAATTTTCAAACTCGGAAAATTTAAAAATTGGTTCCTTATCTTTATTGCAAATGCTTAACATACTAGGGTGAAAAGTAACCTCCTTGGGAATGAAAAAAAATGTTTCAAAAATTTTTTTTTATTCTATTCAACGTAGTCCCCTTGTAGGTCGATAGATTCCATCTTTTTGATCCCGTCCGAAAAGTAATTTTCCGGAAGGTCTGCAAAATACTCCTCCGCGGCGTCGATGATTTCCTCGCGCGAGCTGAATTTTTTATTGATGAGCCATCTTTTGAGGTTTGGGAACAGATAATAGTCCGAGAGAGCCAAATCGGGCGAATAAAGTAGATGGGGAAGCAATGCGCGGCACCCAGAAACAGGATAATTTTTTTAACTGCAGAATCTCGCCCAAAATATGGCGTGTGCACTCAGTACTAATCCTTGTGGCATCTGCTAGTTCGCGCGCCTTCACTTTCCGGTCGGCCAACACCATTTCATGTATTTTTTTGACATTGTCCTATATAACCGCATCGGAGGGCCTAACGCTGCGGACTTCATCGGCAGTGGAAACTCTCGAAACCAATATTTCACGGTGTAATCTGAAGGAACACTAGCCCCATAGTATTTATCCAACTTTTCTTTTGTTTCCTTCGCCGTTTTGCCTCTCAAAAAATAATGTTTTATGGGAGAACAAAAATCGTTTTTTTCCATGCTCAACATGATGCCAAACACGTCAAAAAAAATTGGCTGTCAAAACAAAACATTTGTTTAGTATCTATTTATATGTAATATGAAATCTTCGTATCTATTTATTTGTATATGAAATCTTCTCAATTTCATTCAATATGTTGACCGTTTTCAGTTAAGTAAGTTATTTTATTTTCGTTTCAGATTACGCATCAGGAAAAAGCTACACCACTCTTTCAAAATACAGTGAGTTTACTATATTTCGCTTAGTAGATAGCATATAGACGTTTTCAAAATATTTCTTCTTTCCTTCGTCTATTTTGTTTGAAAGAAAACATTTAGATACATATGTATGCAGTGTAGGAAAAAAACACAAGCTAAAATCCTAGATGAAATCTTGTTCGGAAATAATAATTCGAGCATTAGCTTGAAACTGTAATATTACCCGTGTTAGTACATCTTCGCCTAATTGACGTCCTTTTTTGAAATTCTCCTACACTTTCAAATCCATTTTCCACGAGATTACATACAACACGAAAAACAAAAGACAAAGAAGAAAAGCAAAACGCCATAGAAAATGAGAGTGCCAACAAAGGAAATCCATATCTGCTTAAAGTTATAACTACCGTTCAATGCGGCGGCGGAAGCTAACTTTTCTATTCATTCTTTGTTCGGCCTAGTCTTTCCTAGTTCCATTTCCGAGAAATCAAAGAATAGGGTCGCGATGACTATTATGTTGACTGGCAGCCAGGAGCACGCAACGGAGTCAGGTTGCGATAAAAGCTGAACGTCTTTAAACCGAAGCTTCGGGGCATCAGCGGGAAATTAGGTAATTTAGGTTATAAATGCCATAATGACGCTGCGGTAATGGACGATTTGTGTTGGAGTCGTAAAACACTATTGTTATCGACGCCAGTCTAAATCATTGCCAGGCGAGTAAACATTTTTTTTTCAAATGTAATGTTCGGAAACACACTGAGTTGAAATTATTGCTATTATGTCATATTTGGAATGCCAGCGTTAGAGGACGAAATATTTTTAAGGACTACTACGCAAAATGTTTATTAGTGTCAGCATTAAAGTTCATATTGTAAAATAAATTTTCTTCTCCACGAAATGTATTCTCAAACTTAATTTCCGTGATCCTCATTCGTTATTATCGTGGGACGCCTATCCAATTATAATCTGAAACTCCCAAAAAATTTCTATTATTTGCAATTTGAAACCTTTTTTTCGCATGAATTTACAATGGATTACTCGTTGTGCACGTGTGCGAACGAGTCTATCTCCTTAATTTAATTTTTCTTGGAAAAATATTTCATCCTGTGCGTCCCATAAAATGAGCATCTAGTTATCAGTGATGGTCATAAATTTAACTCATGTTGGATAAGGTCATAGGTTGGCTTGTTAGATTGACTCGCGTATTCTTACCGGAGGAGATTTTATTAGCTTTGGAAAAATTGCAAGAAATCTGTATTAGACGTATGTAAAGGTGCAGAATGCATGAATATTAAATGTTGGCGACAATATTTCTGCTAAACGTCGCCGAAGCCAGAAAATTTTCTTCTGAATGCAGTAGAGAGTTGATGCAAGCCAGAATATGCTGAATAAAACTGAGTAGGACAGAGGTGAGTGTAATTGAATGAGTCTAACCGCTGAATTCATTGAACTGTGGTTGTAGGGAAGGTTAAAAATTATAAAGCTTAACAGGAAATGATGTCTTCACCGCAGATCTATTTACAGCAAAACTTCATAGGAAACATTAAGCGGTTTTTTTAAAGTCATCATCATCATAATCATCGGCACTACAACCGGGTTCTGGTCCTGGCTTCCGTTGGCAAATTTTTCCATCAGTCTCGATCGCGAGCAAATGTAATCTAATTCGGTACCCCTAAACTCCCGATCGTCCTCGTCAACGCCATCCGTCCAGCGCAGTTAAGGTCTCCCATACTATCGTCTGCTGTAAAATCTGCCCAAAAGGGTTTTCCGAGCAGGATCTTCTTCGCTCATTCGAGCTATGTGTCCTACCCACCGGAGTCTACCGAGCTTTATCTTTGTAATTATATCTGCTTCTAGATAGATAGCGTACAACTCATGGTTGTAGCGTCTCCGGAATCGCCCTTCTTCACATATGGGGCCACCAATTTTCCGCAAGACTAAGAGGTCAGAGTGCCTTTCGCTGAGCACCCAAATCTCGGATCCATACGTGAGTACTGGCAGGACCATGGTCTTGTACAGCATGAGCTTTGATGTTTAGGTGAGATTTCGGGATTTAAAAAGTCTTGACACACTGTAGTAGGCTTTGTTGATTTTGAGCAGACACCCGCGTATTTCTTCCTCCATTTTGTTAGAATTGACCCAGCGTAGTTAAAGGATGGCACTACTTCAAATTTATGCTCAATTACCCTGAAGGTTTGACCATTTCTCACCATATACTTCGTCTTTCCTTCATCTATGTGCAACCACAGATTTTGTGCCGCTCGCTCGACTTGAATGAAGGATTCTCGTACAGCTAGTTCCAATCTTCAAATTATGTTTATATCATCTGCATAAGCTAGTATCTGGCTGAATTTGGTGACGATATTCCCTCTCGTTGACGAGCCAGAGTCTCGGATTGCTTTCTTAAACGGGTTCTCAACTTGTCGGAGCAAATTGAAGATGTTGAACGGTCTGGCTATCAATCCGGCTATTTTAACTTGGCTTGTTACATTCGTTATGGTGTCCGTTTAGTTTGGGATGCCGAATTTTCTCATGGCTTTATGGAGTTCGACTCTGGCTATGCTATCATAGGCGGCCTTAATGTTTATAAATAGATGGTGCGGTGGAATATTAAATTCTAGACAGTTTTCTAACGCTGGCTGAGAGTAAAGATCTGACTTTTGGTTGGTTTGCTGGGGTGAAACCACTTGGATATTGTCCGACGATGGCTTTAGCGTATGGAACTATCTGTTCATGCAGGATAAAGGAGAGTATTTTATAGGAAGTACTCAATAATGTTCTCCCTATAGTTGCTGAACATAGTTACATCTCCTTTCTTATGTATGAGGCATATTATACCTTTGCTCCATTCTTTTGGCATCACATACGTGCAATATAAATTCATAAATTGCTTGTAATGTGGACCCTCTATATTTAATTTGCCGGCTCCAAGGACTTTGTTAAATTTCAGCCGAGCTATGGCTCTTCAAACTTCTTCTATGCTTGGTGGCGGCAGCATAAGGTCATCTTTTTGCATTGGTGGAGCCTCCAGCTCTTCGTTGAGCTGACCGTTTAGCATTTTACTCAATTGGATTTTTCATTGTTCCCGAATGCCTTCAGAACCGGTGACCAGACAATCTTCTTTGGCCTTACGGTACGTGCAGCGTGGTGTGTACTGCCTCATATTTTGGACTATTTAGTAGAACTTCTGCACCTGGTGCGGACCTCGCTCTCTGGCTCTTTCTATTTCACAGATCATGTATTTTTCCCGAGTGCTTTCTTCTGTCTGTGAGCTCTCTTCTTTGTTTTCCTGAGGTCTTTATATTCCTCCTCACATGCCCGCGTTCTATGAGATTGCTGCATTGCCCTATATGCAACATTCTTACGTGCAGTCACAAGTTTATATTCATCATCAAACCAGTCGCTCCGATTTTCGCGACTAATGCCTAAGATGGCGTCAGAAGTACTAATGACAGTATTCTTAAGTCGTGTCCACTTCTTTTTTACGCCCAGCATTTTGATCCCAAGACTTACTCTCCCTCCATCAAGCTCTTCAAAGGCGAGTCCCAACGCTAGATCAAAGGTGTTACTGCTATTTTTATTGCGTAAGGCAGCCGTGTTAATTCGAGCCAGGTTTGTGGATCCAATGCTTAAATGCAAAGCAATTCGTGATCGGAGAGCCATATCAACAAGATAGTGGTCCGAGTCTTAGTTGGCACTTCGATACGTTTGTACCGTCGTTAGGCTGGAGTAGTGGCTGTGATCTATAGGCACGTGGTCTATCTGGCTATGAGTGGTTCCGTCAGGTCATATCGAGCTGGCCCTATGGATATCTTTACACGGGAATGTGGTAATCGCAACGGCCAAGTTCTTCGATGCTATGACCCGAAGTCCATTGTCATAAGTGTTTTCATGGAAACTATGGGCTTTCGACCTATGTTGACGTTCGAATTCCCAAGAATAATTTTTACATCATGCATTGGGCAGGCATTGAAGATCCGCTCGACCTGTTCATAATATGATTCTTTTTCGTCATCAGCAGATTCTACCGCAGGTGCGCGAACGTTTATGAAGCTGATGTTTGCAAATTTGCCTCGCACGCGAAGGGTGTGTTAAAGTCGATGATGGTAGATTTGATTTTTTTTCTGACGAGGAAGCCTACCCCGAGCACATGGTGTTTTGGATGACAGCTGTAGTATAAGTCATATTCTTTCTTTTGTAAAATACCATTCTTCATTCATATGATCTGTCATATTGCTGTAATATCAGCCTTATATTGAGACAGTGCATCTCGAGCTCTGTAGAGCGATCTAAAGTTCCATGAGAAAATTTTCAAATCGTTTAGCCGTTTTCGTTCGCATTTTCGTCGTTGCGGTATCAATCCGGTTCCAAGGCTTGTTGATGGTTTTCGGATAACCGCTTCGGAGAGACCTTTTTTCAGCAGAGATAATTAGTCTCTAGCCAGCCTTACTTGAAAGAGACTAGCCTGAAAATATTCACCAATCTTTTCTGAAAGAAAGATTGCCCGCAGCCACCGCGAAAAGGCTAAATTCAGGCTTCCATCAGCCGAAATAATTACGACACGGGCATAGACTAAATGTTATTCCTCCTATTCGACTGCTGCATACTTAATAATGGTTAAGTTTATTTTTTTCATGCATGAATTTTAAATTTTTAAATGAATAGTTGAGAGTCTTTGGTGTGGGTGTTTAATTTGTTTTATTTATGCACATATATTTTGAATTTTTATGCATTTTATTTTTAATGTCATGATCCGTGTAAACTGATCCCGGCCAGAGTTAGGTTAACTGGGCACCCACCCAGAGAACATGATTTGATTGAATAACTAGGAATTTGAATAACCGATTTTTGTATTTATTTAGTTATCTAAGTTTTGATTTTATCTTTTTTTCAATACTTAAGCAATTAATCCGAGAGCCACCTTACGTGAGATTTCGAAAGTCACATCACCTACGAACTGGTATTTTGAGAGTCACGTGAAATGGCTCTATGTGAGGTGACTACGAAATTTTATTTGATTGGCAGCACCTGAAAATTGACATTTGAAATGCACTACGACCACAGCACACTGAGATCCACCGATTCTCGTCTGATCACCGAAGTTAAGCTGTGTTGGGTGCGGTTAGTACTTAGATGTCGACGGCTTGGGAACACAGCATGCTTATTTATTTATTTATTTATTTATTAATCCCATGCGCTACAGATACAATCCCAATTACAGTGTCAAGAAAGCAAAAAAAAAAATGAAACATAAAAAAGGAAAAGAAATAACAAAAATAATTGAATAATTTGAAAACTAAAAAAATTAGGACTAAGGTAAATAGCAATTCAAGGTACCATTTTCAATACATGCTTGAATTGTGAAAAAGATTGCGGGAGAGGACCAAGCTTAAGGGCATTGTGCGTTCTGGGTAGACGCAGCAAAGGTGAATGGAAATAGACTTCCGTACGTGCGAACGGAACAGAGAAAACCTCCGATGATCGATTAGGACGACTAGATTCATGTGTGGTTATCTGGGAACCAAGATCCGACAAAAAAATGCCTTGGCAAAGTTTGAAGAGAAAACACTCATCGAGGAACAGATTGCAACGAGGACATACGAAGGAAGGAAAGACGAGAGGAGTAGGGACATTAGGAAATATTGAATTTGAAAAGAAGCGAGCGAGTGAATCTGCGCTGAACAGATTCAATGGCGTCAGGTAAATACTGAAAGCGCGGAGACTAGATTTGACACGTGTATTCTAGAATACTGCGTACTAAGGATACATATAAATGAATACAGGAGGAAATGTTGGTAAGTATATACGAAGAACGCAAGACAAATCCAGCAATCATAGAGGCTCTGGACGTCATATTTATGACATGAACATCAAATTTTAATTTTGAGTCAAATACCACACCCAGGTCTCTAATGAAAATCGTCCGCAGACTTGATTGCTCTGTATAATTTTAGGTCATCCGCATATAAAAGACAGGGAGAATTGATAACAGAAGGAAAGCCATTGACAAACAAGATAAAAAGTAAGGGACCTATGATAGAACCTTCAGGAACTCCGGATGTGCGAAATAAAGGAAAGGAAATGGAACCATTAAAAGTAACTCTGTAGGGACGACTATGAAGATAAGAGGAAAATCAGGAGAGGGGGGAACCAAAAACACGGAAACCATTAAGTTCAAGCAGCAGCAGGTAAATTTCATCAACTTGACGTTGACAATCGAAAGCAAAAGCTACAAAATTAGTGAACTCTATAAGGTTGGTCGATGTAGAGCGACCCTTGATGAAACCGTGCTGCTCAGGAGCAAGTAAGGGCTGTAGAGAAGGATAAACACTGTTGTAGACAAGATGTTCAAGGATTTTACTGACACGGCAGAGGAGGGATAGAGGACGATAATTGGAAACAACGGAAGGATCACCACATTTGAAGATTGGGCGAATATTGGCGGATTTCCATAAAGTCTGTGCGTTAGTGATTTTTGGGTGATATTTCTCCGTAGATATCATTCAATTTCATAGAAAATGACAAAAATGGATTTAAAAAACCACGGAAAGCCTGAGCTCCATGAAATTTAATAAAAGTTTCAGGCACCCTGAAAAGTCATCCTGTCGTCAAATAACTTACTACTGTGTGTACAAATGGCCTGAAATTCCTATCACTGCAGAAACAGACAGATATGACAAAACTCTTCGCCACGTGCTGTTTTGGTTGAAGTCAGGACCTGTGGGCATAGTCAACGTTAGAAGTTCGAATAAAAAGTTATCTAAATGCTACTGAAAATTTCTTTCGATATGACATATATGTACATATGTATGTATGTAGAATGTTGCGCATGTAGAAAATTATAAGGAATATACTCAGTAGCATTCGAATAAATCGATTGAATACAATGTTGAATACACATGCTACTTGCATAGAATTCCCAACAAACAATTTTACAGGTGACTGTACTCAACACAACAAAAAGCTCCTTGTCAGTTTCATATGCATTTCAATGTTTTGCTCCTTGAACGCATACATATAATTGGATTGTGAAAACAGATTTTCCAGTGAAGAGAGCTTTGTGGATATTTCATTGAACACAAACACTCCTAGGGTTTCGCAATTATCCTTCGATACGCCACTTGACAAGGACTCCAGTAGGTTTCAATATTCGTCTTCGACGCAGTAGGTTAGTGTGGTGTTGAAAGCAGTTGTCTGAACTTTGAAGGACTGGATGTGTGTCGAACAGGAAATTATATGATACGCTTGCCAAACACGAAACTACGATAGCGTTCAGACGAATAAATTGATTTTGGGAACGTAGCCAATAACTAAATAACATGAACAATTGCGAAAATTCGTTTAGGTCGAGGTCAATGGTGTTATTTGGCTTTGAAATAAATATAGGCTAGCGTAATTGCGATAAAAGCAAATTTTACGAGGATTTCTGGTTGGAAGTTGATTTGAAATCGAATTAGATATACAGGTTAGATAGCCTCAGAGTTACAGCATTGAGAGTATTAGCTTCAAGGTGATAGCCTATGCGGTTGCCAGTCTAGGCTACTTGATCCATCTCAACATAAAACAATAGCAAATACAGTTTCACTCATTGGATTCAGAGCTATAATTTATTCTGAAATGTTTCTTTGGGATTTCGCTCGGAAAATACGCCTTATATTTGCCTTGGAGTTTCTACCTCTTTTATATCAATGCATACCCGAGCGAAGACTTATTCAAACAGACGGAAATATTGTAGTAAAATACCTCATACACGAAACATTTAGTATTCTTTTGATGTTTCTTTGGAAAAACGAAACAACAATCACAATGTGAATTGAATGAAAATGCAAAAGTTGATTCACAGAAAATGTTGAACAATCATGAAAATGTTAGAGCTTTCTTTGAAAATGTCTGAGCGAATTTCGTGCACTACGAAACAAATACGTAAATGCATTTGGCTCTATTGTAATGCTCTTTGGGATTTGAAGAAAATGAATGGCGCAAGTTGATTATACTACAAAGTGCATTGTTTGTTCCTTGGTATTCACATGAAAGGATAAGACTTGTGTCAAAGTCATTTTTAGTTGACTTTGTTAGTTGCAAGTGCATTAATACATATATAACTGAATTTATGTATAAACCATTTGAAATAATATGTGTAGAGCAGGGATGAGCAACACGCGGCCCGCGGGCCGCTTGCGGCCCGTTAAACATGTTTATGTGGCCCGCCAAGCATTTCTAAAATTTAATTTATCGACTTTCTCCCATCAATATGTTGTTATAAAATTAATTATAATAAAATGGTAGTACATACTAAACCGAAACAATTTTTTGTGACTCACTTGTCGGCAACTTGCTCAAACATGCAATACGAACGCGCCGCGTCTGTGCTTGTTTGTGTTTGCTTCTGCCACACAATCAATCAGACTGGTAAGCTGTTAAATAGCAATTTTAGCAATTCTTGTGTTTCTGGAAAGGCGTGAGTGCAATATTATTGTCAAAAAGGTAATATTAGAGTTTTTTTTTTTACTAAAAATTAAGTTTTCTTTCCATTTTTTTAAACTTTCATATTTTTAACCCATAATAGCATGTCGGGAAAGCAAACAAAAAAATGGAGGGTTGCGGATGAGCACAGGCATTTCCAAGAAAAATGGAAATTTGATTATTTTTTCACTTTCGTCAAAGATAAAGCTGTATGCTTAATATGCTCAGAGACAGTGTCGACATTGAAAGAATATAACATGAAAAGGCATTATGATACAAAACATGAACAACAATATAAAAACTTAACAGGACAACTCCGGATAGACAAGTTTAATCAAATGGAGAAAACCTTGGAAAAACAACGGGCTATTTTTAAAAATCAAGCTATTTTATCAAATACAGCAATAAAGGCTAGTTTCGTTGTCAGTCAAATACTAGCAAAAAAAATGAAACCCTTTGCGGATGAAGAGATGATAAAAGAATGTCTGACTGCTGTTGCAGAAACAGCATTTCCTGATAAAATAAATATTATTTCAAACATTAGTTTATCAAGATTCACCATTGCAAGGAGAATTGAAGACTTGTCCGAGAACATAGCAACAACGCTTCGTGAACGCATTGCAAAATTCGAATACTGTTCTTTGGCACTTGATGAGAGTTGCGATATTAGCGATACAGTACAACTGGCTATATTTTTACGTGGTGTTGACACCAAATTTAATATTACCGAAGAATTGTGTTCACTGATTCCAATGCAAGGGACTGCAACCGGCAAAGACCTGTACGATGAACTAAAGTCTGTGTTGGAAAATTTTTCAATTTCATTAGAAAATATTATTGGTATATCGACAGATGGAGCACGAGCAATATCAAGCATGGAGGTAGGAGTATCGGGAAGGCTATTTCAAGACATTAAAAAGATCACAGGAAGGGAAATATTCGTTAACCACTGCATAATTCACCAGGAAAATTTGTGTGGGAAAAGATTGAGTTTGCCAAATGTCACAGTGCCGATAATTAAACTAATCAACTTTATAAAGTCGCGCGCGTTAAATCACCGTGAATTCAAAGAATTTCTGAAAGATTTAGAAACTGAATATGGCGACGTGGTTTTTAATACCGAAGTACGTTGGCTTAGTAGAGGTGCAATGCTAAAAAGAGTATACAACTTAAAAAGCGAAATACAATTGTTCTTGGATATGAAGGAATATGCCTTTCCTCATTTTGGTAATAAAGAATGGATGTGCGACTTTGGGTTTCTTATCGACATGACTCAACATCTCAATGATCTTAATGTGGAACTTCAAGGCAAAGGACAGTTTATTAACAATTTGTATGATAAAATTCAGGGCTTTGAGCGCAAATTAAAATTGTGGAAGCAGCATCTTTTGCAGAATAATGTGTCTCACTTTCCACATTTAGAAAAAGAAAACGTTACTACATCTCAAAAATACGCACAATATATAGACATTTTAATTAACGAATTTCAATCACGATTCCAAACGTTCAAAACTGAGAAGACAGCGGTTTCCATGTAAATGTTTTCCTCGCCATTTAACATTGATGGGGATATAGTTCCCGAAGTCTTTCAAATGGAAGTGATTGACATGCAGAATAATACCGATTTAAAAAATGTATTTTTCTCAGTAAACATCGAAAATTTTTATAAATCGTATGTGAGCCCTGAGAAATTTCCGCTTTTGACGAAAAATGCAAAGCAAATGATGTTTCTGTTCGGAAGTACGTATGTTTGCGAACAATTATTTTCAACCATGAAATTAATCAAAAATGATCACCGATCAAGACTGAGTGATACACGATTAGAAAGCTGCGTACGTGTAGCTACCTCATCAATTCCGGATGATATTGATCAGCTTGTATCGAAAAAACAGTGCCAAATTTCTCATTGAAAATTTCAAGTAAATTCATTTTTCTGTTCTTTTCTTGTTTGTGATTATTTTGCATCAAAATTTGTATATGAAGTCTCTACTTTTTTTTAAATTTTATATTTTTTTATTCTGTTTATTATAAATAAAGTTTTGTAAATGATTAATAAGTGTTACTTGATTTGCGGCCCGCCAAAAAAATTTACAATTTAAATTGGCCCGTTGATTAAAAAGGTTGCTCACCCTTGGTGTAGAGAATTTCTTTTGCTGTTTTTTTACCTCCTTCCTTACACTCTCTCCATCGCTCAATCAAAATGCATGGTCTGTGTGCATAAAATCTCCTCAATATATGTTACTTTCGTATTTCTCAGACAGTAAAATGTTGGTACATATAAGGGAAAGCACTTCATTATACACTATCGCTTATTCTTGTCACCTATTTCTTGTCGTCAAGACTTACACCCAGAGAAACGTTTTGGTTGGCTTTATCTTTGTGTAAGAAATAATCGTCGATTTTTCTTGAATTTAACCAAATTCGCTGATTTTCTTACATCCTCAGATAAGGTATTATAATAAACAAGACACTGTTGTACTGGATCCATTTTCAAACGATCTGTCTTAGTTTTTTTAATCGCAAGGTTATTCGCCAATCGTGTGGCTGTCTGAGTTATTTCTCCAATATTTCTTATAACATATGGCCATTTGAGTTTTTTGTTGAATATCTTAAATATTAGCTTTTCTTGTTCAAAACACATTATTTTTTATATGCTTAGTAGTCCTGTTTCACGATACCCATGTGAACTTGGAGTCAGAGTTGGCATTTTGAATATAGTCTTGATAGCCTTACACCTTTGGCAGGGCATATATATGCTTGGCTCTTTTCAAGAAAAAATGGAAAAATGGAAGAAAAGAAATTACCAAGATTAGTAAACATCGGATTATATGCAATTGCATATTTGCATATGCAGAATAAATACAATGAACATTTTGCAATATTTTACATAAATATAGCTATGCAGTGCATATTTTCCATTAAACTGTGTAAAATATGCAAATTTTAATTTAGTTCTTCAATTAAGCACCATACAATTTTAACTACGTTAAAATTGTATGGTGCTTAATTTAACCATACAAAGCACCATACAATTTTAACTACATTAACCCTAGAATGGTACATATGAGTAAATTTTACTCACAAAGGGTATACATTTCGTCGTGCACCAGCCAGTTGGCCCCTCAGACTGCCATGAGGCTAGAAGCTATATAATCTTTTTATGTTCAATGATAAAATAAAAAATATACATAATACTATTGTTACCATCTTTTTAGTAAAAACATGTACCTAAAATCATCCGAAAATTTACCGTACCATTCCAGGGTTAAAATTGTATGTTGCTTTAATAAAGTAAAGTTATTACAAAACTTACTTACTACATATAGTACAGAAACTACGGCATACACGGTCTTTAATATAATCTAAAATATGATTTTGTAACAATGGTCGTGAGAAATCGATAACAGCATCCAATTCCGTCAAGTGGCGATGATTTTTCCATTTTCACGAGGCAATGTAAAAGTGCTTCGATAAGGAAACTTTTAATCAAAAGTAAAACTTTAAGTTAAACAAATCTAATTTTCTGCAGACTTAACTGTAAACTTTCTGTTGCAAACTTACTCTAACTAAGTTTTAAATGGTAATATGTACACTTTGATTTTCTTCACTACGATGGAATACGTATAATAGCTTATTTCAGTTGAACATGACCAGCGCCAACTAGAACACTGGGCCATAGTACTTAAGTGTTGACGAATCGGTAGGTAGGCATACAAAAACCAAAAAACAAAAAACCAAGCACTCAACATTACTGTAGGTATGTATGTAACTTATATTGAAGACACTATAATACAATACTGCCTACAACCACACCACAGTCAAGGGACTGTGTAGTATGTTGGCCTGGTGTTCTAAATGGCATTATCACGACAATTCGAGGCATTATCACGATTTTTCGATGGCATTATCACGACAATTTGTTTCATTGGATAGTTTGTCCTTGCGTTGATAAATACGCGCTTAGAAATATTGACATTGTGCAACTTATTCTATTAATTGTTACGTAAAAATGCCACCCGTTAAATAAACAACGCGAAAAATTGGATTAAAAGTTATTCTGGTGATTTTACGACTGATGGCATTGTAGTGTTTTGCAAAGTTTGTGAAAAACAAATCCCCTCGTCGAAAAAATGTCAAATTGATCAGCATGTAAAAACTTTATCGCATTTAGCTGAAAAGAGTAAGAGCGCCAATAGCCATCAGCAACTATTAACTCAAATGACATCTTCCATTTCTACCTCTTTTCCACAAAACGCAGAATTTTGCAAAGATTTATGTGAGTTATGGATAGGCTGTAATATACCATTCAATCAGGTCAATAACGACATATTTAAGAAGTTCATGAAAAAGTACTGCATAAACCAAATCATTCCTGACTAATCAACGATTCGCAAAAAAATACCTAGTTACGTTTATGAGGATGTTTTAAAGAGTTACCCCCACTTGTAACTTTGAAATTTTTCTCTTTTTTTGTTGCATTTTTTTAAGTATAACTATCTGAGAATACGTCCTTCAAATTTTAAGTCGATCCGAACAAAATTGACCGAGATATGAGCGTTGAAAGAGAAAAAACCGTTACTTATACAGTTGTTACTTATACATATAAACGCGTTTTTCTCGCAATGACATTTTTTAAGTCGGTGACCAAAATTACTCGAAAATTACTGAACCGATCTTTTTGAAACTTGACAAGCTTATTTAATACCTAAAAATGTAGTGTTTGATACATCGGGTTTTTTATTTGATAAAAAATTGCCGTTTCATAGCAAAAAGAAGACCGTTTTTTGAAATGAAAATTGAACCATTAAATTTGACTGTCCCCCATTTTGTAAAAAATGGATGTTGTTTGAAATCCTTCGATCAAACACTAGTTTATACTGTTATTTAACTAAATCCATCGCTATTTTTTGCTTCAGATGATCCAGTTCGACACAAGGTTGGTCACCGCAAAAAGTAAAAACTAAAATATCATTGTTTTGACGGCCATTTGTAATTTAACAATGTAATATTTTTCAATAAAAAAATTACTGAATAGTGTATAATAGTCGTATAAAAAAGTTTCATAGTTTTCTTAAAAAAATTCATGAAAATGAACTTTTTTTGCGCTACAAGTGGGGGTTACCCCTTAAACAAAATTCGAAAAGTTATTTCGAATAATTTATTAGGGATATCAGCTGATGAAAAAATTGATTCTTGTGGACGTTATACAGCAAATTTGATTATTGGGAAATTGACGATAGAACCATCTATTCCACACTTAGCTGCATATAAGGTTCTTGAAAAAACAAATCATTCGACAATTGCTCGCTTTGTCAATGATTCGATAAAAGCATTCTTTCTTGATTCTTCCATCGATGAAAAAGTTTGTGTATTCGTATCGGATGCTGCACCTAATATAATAAAAGCCAGTAAAGCGCTTCAAATATTTTATCCAAACTTGATACATGTCACATGTGTAGCGCATGGACTGCACCGATTTTCATAAGAATTCAGGAAAGAATTCGGAAATGTAAACGAACTAATTTCAGCGACCAAAAAAGTATTTTTAAAGGCTCCTTCTCGAGTGCTAATTTACAAACAAATGCTGTAAATGTACCGTTACCTCCAAATCCAATTGCAATCAGGTGGGGTACCCGGTTGAAGGCAGCTTTATTCTATACGGAGCATTTCGAAGCTGTGAAGGACGTGGTCAGCCAGTTCAAAATGTCCGATGAACTGGCGATTAAACTCAGCCAAGAAGCATTTGCAGACCCCATGATCAAAAAGAATCTAGCTATAATTAAAACACACTTCAGCCAATTACCGTTTATTATCGAAAAGCTAGAGAACAGAAATTTTCTTTTATGCAAATCGATTCATTTATTAGAAGAAGCAGCAGCTTTGTTAAATGCGCTTCCAGAATCATTGTCTACAGACCTTCGAAACAAACTTGGAATAATTTTTTCGAAAAATTCGGCCTTGAAGCCATCAAGGAAATAAATTCTTTTTATAAATTTTAAATTTTGTCCTTTGACATCAGTTGACTTCGAGGGCTCATTTTCTGCGTACAAAATGATATTAAGCGACAAATGGCACAAATTTCAAATAGGAAATTTGGAAAAATACATTATTGTCTACTGTCACAAAAATTATACTACGTAGCTATTTATTTGCAAAGTAAAATCTGTTCTTGATGTAAAACTTTTTAATTTTGAATGTATAGAGACAAAATGCAGTTTTTATTTGATGCTGAGCAAAATGTTTATGCATTCCAAATAAATATGTTTCTTTTTTATTGAGCATATTCTGTGCATATTTTAATGATTTTTGTGCATATTTGCATGCATATTTCAGCATTTTGTTCGTGCATATAATCTGATGTCTAGTGATTAGTCTTCCGATCAGATCAATGTTTTGTTTCGATGTTTGTTTCCGCAAAACTGCTCCATAAGAGATATTCGACAAAATGTAAGCATTGAATATGTCAAGTTTGATGCTGAGAGATAAAAAATCATACTTTTTTAGGATTCCTATCATAGGCGCTACTTTATGTCTGATGTTATTGATATGTTGTAACCAAAACATTTTCTCATCTAAAGTTAATCCTAAGTATCTGATTGAGTTGACCTTTTCCAATTGTATTCCATTAATTTGTATGGATGGATTAATGTGCTGGTTGTTACTAATGTTCGAAGAAGAACATTAGTATTAAAATCACTTTGGCCAAAAATTCATATTTCTATATATATATATATATATATATATATATATATATATATATATATATATATATATATATATATATATATATATATATATATGTATATATATATATATATACATATATATATATATATATATATATATATATATATATATATATATATATATATATATATATATATCTATATCATCAAAAAATTTCAGTGAAAATCTCAGAAGCGCGCCATCCGATTGAACTGAAATTTTCAGGATACATTGGTGTATATGCAGAATAGTGCCAGGTCTCACAAAAAGTTAATAATCTTTAACCCTTTGATGCCGGCGGCCATTTTAGTGATATTTTAAATAGACCTATTTTTCTGTAAAAAAATAGCTTTTGCAAAAATAACGTTTATGTAATAAATTCTGAACGTGTCATAAATGTGAATATGATATGATTTTTGAAATTTTTAACCCTATGTGTACGCTAGGCGCCTAAAATGAGATTGGAAAACATTGACAATTTTTGAACTGCGATATTTTTTTTACTATATTATCAGATCACTATGAAACTTACAGGACAAGTTGCACACTTGCATAATTTTTGATGAACGTGCTAGCAACCCTGTAGCTACAGCAGGCACTGATAGTGAAAACATTCAAACCATCGAATCTCCTAAAAAATGTCCGTTTCTTACAATAAAAACCAACTTGAATACAAATCTTATGCTTTATCTACACAGTCAAAGTAAAACTTTGGAAAGTTCGTGTCGGCCAAGAACGGTAACCCTTTCCCAATTTGCCTATATTTTTAGCATCAAAAACCTCTGTTCACGGGGATTCACGAACCAATAATCAGATGCAGTTGAAATTCACAGAGTACATTGAACTTAAGTAGGACCAGGTCTGATAGAAGCGATTTTAAATTGTGGGCAACTCTGTGGCAGTGGTGCCATCCTGAAAAATTATAAAGAAAAAAACTACTTTTTGTCCTATGAATTCTGATCAGTTACCAGATTTTCATGAAATTGTCACAGTAGCTGAACTTTACGCTAGGCCGTGTTTGATAGAAATTTGGTTGAAAAATTCGATTGGTGCTGCTTTTGTTTTAAAAATTTACTCAGGAAAATAAAGCTTTTTGCCCTATAATTTCCAGTGTAGTAATGATATCAATACGAATTTCATACAATTGATGGATTCTATTATAGGCATTATTCAAGCCGAATCTGGTTGAAAAGCCACGCTAGGGTTGCCAGCTACTGATGGTTTTGTGTTTATTTGCAATATCTTTATTAAGCGATTTTATTGTAAAATGTTCAAATGGTAATGATATTGTAGTGACTTTCTGTAAGTGAATTGTTTTCCATAGTCCAGATATTTGCTGAACTACTGCTTTACATCAGTGTAACGTGAGCTCGTCATTGCACTTGATGGTTTTAATAAAACTAAACCAGCCCTAGTTCAGGGTGTTACTCTATATGGCCCATCACCGTAAAAGGTTGAAGATTTTTTAATTTTAGTGACATCTGGAACCATATGAACATCAATACATCCTTACTATTCCAGCTCATTCGGATGACGCAATCATTAAATATAATCACTAAATCTTTATCCAATCAAGGTGAAACTTTTTTTGCTAGTAAAGCTAAACAATTTGATAATTTCGTACAGCTTCAGTACAGTGTTCGCTTTATCTTGCTGAAATAATTGCTTGTTGTTAACTGTCACGAGTCAAAAACCATTAGGTTAAGTTGTACTGGCTGGCACATGGCCACACTTAGATCTACTGGTCCATTGTGATACCAGATAAATGGACCTCGAGAAAGAAAGTTCAGTCCAAGCGGCCATCAAAGGCTCCGGACTTTTTCACGAGCTGAAAGATGTCCTTAAGCTTTTGCTCTGCCACGTGCGGGAGATCCACTAACCAGGGCTCACCGAAGTGGCGCAGTCTGGTTTTCCCTAGTGCCGAGCAGTAACACAGGAGATGCTGGATAGTTTCTGAGACCCCCGGCTGTTGACACATCCTAGAGGTGTCCCTCGTTAGGAGTCCCATTTTCATAGCATGTGCTGCTACAAAACAATGGCCAGTAATGATACCAACGAGTCGTTTGCAGTCAATCCGCGTTAACTCGAGGAGGTACTTAGTCGATGCGAGATTGTATGACCCCCACATGATTTTGGATACCCTGAGGTTTGAGTTGCACCCCATCTGCGCGTCGCACCCTGCATCATTTGGAAGTCGATTGAGTACTAAATCGTTTGAATAGGAGTAAAGATGTCTACCGATCCCGAAAAGGGAAGACTAGTTCCATACTTGGCTAACGCATCAGTCTTTTCATTTCCATCAATGCCCTTATGACCGGGAACACAGAAGATTGTGACTCTTCTGCTGTTACCCAGTCTGTTCAGGGCCTGAATGCAATCAAATATACACTTCGATTTGTATGTGTGAGATATCAGTGCTTCTACCGCCGCTTGACTGTCCGTAAAGATATTTAATACTTCACTTGTAGTATCTTTGGCATATATCAAATCTGCGGCTTTACGTATCACAAAAATCTCCGTCTGAAAAATACTACTGTGATTCCGAAGTCTGAAAGCTGCTTCCATAGCTGCATCTGCAGAATATGCTGCAGCACCTACTCCGGCAGCTGTTTTCGATTCGTCAGTGTAGATGCTAAGAACTGCAGGGCACATTTGCCGATTCCATTCCTGCCCATCTCCCACAGCCGCTTGATATCCCCGCTCAAAGCACAGAGTGGGAACCAGGTAAACAGTGCTTCCTCCGTATCTCCATTCAATACTGCTGTTCCTTAATATTTCCATTTCATTCTCCTCTAATTAGTAAAAAAAAGCTAGCATTATTAGTTGCTAGCAGCATTATATTATTATATTATAATTATGTATTAGGCTAGCATTATATTATTATATTATAATTATGTATTCCTTTCAACACAGAACACAAATCTTTTGACCCCTGAGACCATTGTATCCATTGCAAAGTACGCAACCTTGTAGTTAATTTCTGCTTAGCTTTTATGGTTAGTGAGTAATCTTTTTTCTAGACGAATGAGCATTAATATATCATCCATAGCTATTTCTAAAATCCTGAAAAATGAGAGATGTCTAATGTTTAAATTACTCTTCTTTCAACAAATAACCTTGAAATGCTTTTATAGACTATCTCAATTCTTATCAATAATTTAGACAATTTATTTGATGAATAATTTTATAGAAAGTAATACTGTTTTATTTCATACATTTATAAATTGAGAGTTTATTATTAGAATTCGGTTGCAAACGCACAATTTTGTAGCTAAATAAAATAATATGTACTTTCAGGGGGTCTAATCTTTTCACATTTTTTGCACTGCGCATTCCATCGGATTAAATTTTCAATTGAAGTATTTAAGATTCAATATGATTCAGCCGTTATTGAACATAAGTTTACAGTTGCGATTTCATCATCAATAAAAATGCTAAAATATTTAAACTCTACCCCAAAAATTTCGTCGTAGATAGGGATTGCTTAAGCATCCCTAAAATAACGAAGCCAGAAAATCCTTCCGAAGAGAAACTCCAATAAATGGTTCATCTTTAAATCGCAAAGTGAATGTTTATTACAATTCATGTTTCATATATCTTCAATACCACTCCGATCTGTACTAAACAAATAAATCTCTTTTAAAGTACCGCATATGTTACCCTTTAACCTTATCACGTTCACAATAAACCTTTCATCAATTTCGGTGACAATTTGCACTGATTCTCGGCCTTATTCCCATGAAATCCGTACGCTCTTACGTTCACGTAATATGACACTTCATCCGCTCGAATATCTGCCATGCCTAAGCAAACAGAGAACAAGCTGGGTAGATGGGGTGGGAGCACGCACACGGCAGCAAATACCGGGGTTCGTAGGATGATAGGTAACAAGGGAAAATCTTTGCCACTCGAGAACGATAACTTTGTCATTCCGTTCTATTCAGCGTTTGGCTAAAGGGATTTACAGCTCACAAGCAGGAGTTACATTCACTTTTTGTGTCGATATCAAAGTATGTCCTTCATATTTACCTTTCTGCTAAGAAAAAAGTTATTTGGTAGGCATCGGTGAGATTATCTGGTAGAGACGGGTGCTTTATTGAATTGAACGTTGTCATATGTATGTATGGAAATTAGAGGGAAATCATGGTATAGAGTATCAGCTTAAGAGTTACACTTACGATTTTATTGAAAAAAATCACCATATTTTGAATTTTCTTGGGAAACGAGAATGTGAGAAACTGGTTAGCGAAAATTGAATTTATAAACAGTTAAACGTTGAATGGAATTTATTTGCTGTTTTGATCAGTTCATAATATAGAGTAACCGTTTACTTTTTTAACTATTGATATTAAAACAAGCAGAAAATTGATATTTTCCATTATATCTTAAAAAATTATTTTGAAAAATATTTTGAATTTTGCTTGCTTTTCGATTATAATGAAAGGTAGGTAGAGTAAAAGTAGAAAAATATGGTTTTGTTTTCTAATTCAGGATTCCCAACGCCAAATTTTCTTGAGTTATTCAAGAGCTAGTAGATTAATGGACTGGCAATTTAAGATTTTTACGACTTTTCTTCAATAAAGAAGTGAGTACTTTAAGCTACGAAAATGGAAATGGCTGGAGGAAAAAAAAATCGAAACACAGATGCTCAAAGAATGGAAAATCAAGCCAGTCGACAAATATTCCCAGACGCAGATGCTCAAAACCTAAATTCATAATTTTGTCACCATATTGTAGATTCACATGAAAGGACGTATCAAACCAACTGCGAAAATCTCTAGTCCGTTATTTATTGACATATCTCAAAAGAACTCACACCAACTAGTACATTAAAATATTTGCCTTCAACACACTCTTCGCTCAGTTTGTTTCTGCATAATGTACAGCACATGACTATATTTGCATGAATTTCTAACACGCTTCCACACGAACATCCGACTGTGAAACCATTGACCCACTTTGGTTCTCCCCCAACGAAACCGGAACATTCGAACGAGTCCATGCGCTCAAAAGGGAAATAGACTATTTTCCGACGAGTCTAAAGAAGACCTCATCATTGCCACACTCGTCGTGGAATACATTAGCCGAAGAGTATCATCAAGAGAAAATTAAAATGTGACACTGAGGTCGAACGAAACTCGCCACAGTGTATGCGTACATCCAACTAACCGCTGGCTGATGGACTTATACTCGTTATTAGCTTTACGAAGATAATCCTGAGTTCGGATTTAACGTAAACATGGATTAGATAGTCTTGTTGAACGACGAGTTAATATTTAAGTAAGATTAGGTGACCTGATGAATTTTGTGAAGTGAATATTTAAACGGTGGATTGTTGTTATCTATTGAAGCACATGTAGGCTTGCGTTAGAATTAATCTGAGATCAGATAATATTTTTCAATGAATTTCAATGAAGCATGAAAAGTTTTTGCATATATATTTTCAAATACAATGTTAAATTGCAAATTTGACAATGTTTGAGAGCATTTCAAATGTAGCGCCCAACGTGGGTGATACTATGTTGTATTTTATTTTATTTTGTGATTTTCGTTCTACTATAATTGCTTACAAAACGCCAAATTGTTTCAAACTATTTCTGGCATAATTCTAATCTTTTGCCTTATATGTAAAATCGGTTGCTATATTCCAAAATAGGTGAAAACTTAAGAATAATTCAAAATATGTGCAAACAAGTACGTGACTATAAATCATATTTCCAGGGACAGATAATCGAGTTCCAAAGATCACAAAAGTGTTCCAACTTAAAATAACTACCCGTTTAATTTTTCAGTTTCTTTCTCTATTAATATATGCATGAAAACTTATATTCCCAAAAAGTTGAATCACTTAATTAGTATCAGCTAGTCATTAAAGTTTTCGAACTAGAAGCCCTTCAAAATCATTTCGCCAACTCGCTATAAAATTTACGAAATGAAATCAAAAACTTTAACGTATCGTTGTGGGGATATAACACACTACTGCTTGAGTGCTAGACACAAAAGTTGATTTTGTAAGTTTCTAGTGCTTCCGATAACTTTAATAAGTACCGTTTGTGAGATTGTGCCGTTTGATGACATTGTCGTCAGAATTTCATTGTATGGTAGAATATCATGATTGCGATTACTTTCAAAAGGCAATGAAAATCTTTTGCTATAAGTGAGACTGGCAGTGTTGATTCTTGGGTAGGAGCAAATCAATTCAAAAATGTTAATTTTGCCTTATGAGAAAATTTCATGTGAACCGTTTTTTGTTAAGACGAATGCAATCTGCAGAATTTTTATATGGCCAAGGTTTTATTGATCTTCTTTTGTTATTTCATATAACTAACTGTTAGTGTTGTTGTAGAGTTAGTGCTGCCAGTAGTCTGACTCCCCTCTTCAGGGTGGGCAGTTGTTTCAGTCCATCTCAACTTTCACGTAAAAATTAAATTATCTTTTAGTGCAGATGTTTCGCACTATCTCGTTTGCTGTCGTAGGCTGGGATATCGATAATATTTTTAATATTTTTGTCCCGTATGTATATGTCAACCGAGCCTATTCTTAGTTCTCTGTATTCGTCCGTAATCCTGACGTGCCAAAGGATTCTGAAAATTTTTACGGAGCGAGGTTTTGACAGATCTGAAGTTGGATTTTGTTCGTGTTGTACGTTCATCTTCCTGCGCATGCTCAAACTTCGTTATAATCAAAATGGCGCTAACAGACAGTGCTGCGTGACGGCACCTGTGATGCTCTTTGTCCAGCAAATAGCGGTTATATCCCTGCCACAAAGCTGTCAGTCAAACTAATATTTGGAGCATTTCACGTGAAACAAGCGACGAAAACAAGTTGAGATTCTGATTTTCGTTCATATGGTACTTCTAGGGGATATGAACGTGGGTACACAATTTTATTTCCTATGAGGTTAAATTGTCGAATTCTCTTTCTATTACATGGCTTTGATCGCTTTCTATTATATAAGGATAGATGAGAAAATAATACCTGTTTCAACTAAGCGATGGAACTACTAATCGCATTTCCATATCAAGTTTTGTTTTCGAGCTAACTAGCTGTCCTATTATCCTCCCTTCCCTGTACCACGAATCATACGACTTTTAGGTATGAGAATTCACCTATCTTCTAAAAAACTGGCCATACAATTCTAAAACTTTTATGATAAAAGAAGTATAGTTTTAGTATTTTAAATTCAAACCGATTTTTTCATTTTGAAGCTAGATATATTTGACATTTTTTGACATATATTGATAGGTCGAGGGTAATTTGCCCTCTTCTTCAGTGTCCAGGTCTTCAGACCGATAGACACTGAAATATCGACATATGTCAAAAAATTTCAAATATATTTAGCTTCAAAAGCAAAAAATCGGGTTTAATTTAAAATATTTTTACAAGCTGCGAAAATATTGTTTCACATTAATACAATTATAAATTTAGATTTGTTTTGTTATAAAAATAAAAACAAAATAACCTGGTCCAAATTATTGAAACAACGAGTTAAACCTATTTTTTCCGATTACGCATAGTAAAGTTGTATTATCACATCTAATTTTATAATTTAAAAGAACTGTTAATTTTCTATACCAGTCAGTATGTCCAATGTTTTTAAATTTTTTTTTTGTTCTAAAAATTGGCCTCCAAAAAACCTTTCATCAATTTCGGTAATTATTCAGAAGCCTATAACTCGACAAGTAAACCTCAAACAAAAAAAAAATGTTTTCACGTTTAAATCATTTAGAAATAACATTATGCACAATATAAACGAAACCCAGAGCCTCGACTTCTTTTCGTCGCCCACTTCACATGAATTGCCTCAAATATTACTTTGACTCCACAACTTTGTGACGGCGACATAACCGCTATATGCTAAAAAAAAAAACATCACAGGGGCCGTTAGGCAGAATTGTTGGTTAGCGCTACTCTCCGCATTGCGTGGAATGCCGCTTTTACTTATTTTTTATTCTTACTTGTTGGCTGGAACACAGACCGTGTTTTTATAAAGTTATGGCTCCTGTATCAGCGGTACCTCAACATGGCTCCGACTTAGATGTTGAAGGAGATCGGTCGTCACTATTCTACTGTTGTGCAAATTTGCTTGGACTACTCTTCAGTTCCCCTTAGTCACCTCTTCCATCCCAACTTGAACGATGATCCAATTCAGTCAAAAGTGCATCAACCCTTTGTTGGTCCATATTTTATCCGCGCACCCCCTGAGCTCTTCTCAGCAACAGTATTGTTTTTTCAGTGCCGATAAGGTGTAGTTTCGCTGATTTATCGTTAAGTTCCATTGCCTCGAACTATCACCAGGTGGAGGTTTTTGGATCAAGGCTCTGAAACATTCAAACGGAGCATTACTGTTTCTTACGTGACGTCTGGAGATCGTCAAAATGGTTGTCCGAGGCCAATCCGTCGTGAAAATATGACTGCGATACGGCAAACTTAAGGCAATCTCTTCGATTATTCACAAGTCCACGTCATTCTTGAGATATTGTTCCTTACAGCCATGTCCCTTAAGACCTGTGGCCCTTATGAACATGTGTTTCGGCAAAGCTTTCTCTTCTAATCATTGGAGCTTGCCTTCAGCCATAAGATTTGTTTTCACCTAATTGCCCTTACGTTTCCTCTTGGACTCCAAAGTCACCATCATCTTGGTTGCTCATCTAATTTTTATCTCTGCTTTTCTCTCAGTCACCACTTTCATAGCAGAGATCTGCAATTTTTTGGGACCACTACTTTTGTATGGTTCTTGCTCTAATAAGTGGCGTAGTCACTCCTTCTCTTCCAGTAAGTTCTGGTTTTTTGTTTTGCTAAGAAGCTTAGCCAAAATTTTTGACAAAGTGGCCTGCAAATTGTTAGGTCTACGACAAATTTCTTAGTCAATGATCAGCTGAGTGACACCGCTATATTCTTCTGGAGTTGCCCTAGCCTCCAAGTTTGATTCTTCAGTCACCTTCAGGACCCGCAGATTTTCGATTGCCCGTGCTGTTCTGTCGTTATAAGCCATTTTGTATGTGCAGCCATTTTCAATGAAGTCCTTGCAAGGGCATCATTTGCAAACGACTTCGTTACAGAAGTACTAACTGGAAGTCCGGCTTTGTTTTTGTTTTTCTGCTTGGATCTATATACATTCTTCTTGTTCTTAAGGTCTGAAAATTGCGTCCTTGGGCCACAACTGAGCCAATCGCTAGCATTTACCTCTTGCTACACTATATCTGAATGGAATCAATGACCTGATCGTGAAATATACTCCTCCAAGATGTTTCAAGAGCTCCGGTGGCTTTCACAGTACGCCAAAATCTGGTAACGTTGCTTTTAATAGCAGTTAAGGTTTCTTCTCTAGTATTACAGGTCAATACGGTGTAGACTATACCTCGTTGAGCTCTGAATCCGGACAAAGTGAAGTGGTGAATCCAGAACCTTCAGTTCAGTCAACTGCCCAGACCCATCCCCAAGCTATCTTTTCATGCATGCAAAAGGTAACATATATAACCCATATAACTAGTGGCTGTACAGGCATATAAAAGAGCTAGTATCTTTGAAAAAAGAGGTTAATGAATTCTACCAACATTGCTTAGAAGGGCATTAGCTAATCTTCATTTGAGATAGCACTACTTCCAGCGGCCATCACGTGGTGGCTACAATCGCGCAAATGATGATATTAGTGTCCTCAGTGATCCAATCTGTGAAAACTTCGAGAATAGTCCTTTAACCCAACAACAATCTCATCGTGGAATAAGAAACTAGAAAGCATCCCCAAACAACCTCCAATTCATGAAAGAGTACAAACAGATAACACTATTGAAGATGAGGCTAGTATATGACGTTAAGGTACTTCCTACGTGACTTACTTGGTGCTTCAAACTACGTTTGAAGTTTGGGTACAGCCGAATGTAGCGGATATACCTTGGCACAATTAAGGAAAACAATGGCTAGCATGTGTACGCCCCCACTATTATCAGAATACCACGACTTGTCGTCGCTTGTCTTATTTCCGATCTAAGTCGGTGTTTCGTGCATCATCGAAAGAAATTTGGACCCACCTAACGAAAAATGGCGACATGTTGACTATAGCCGCGTACACATAGGGCCAAGACCAACAGGCAACCCATTCGTTGGGTCGGATTTCCTTAGTGTGTACGAAGAGCCAACCTTGGCGTTGGCCTTGGTTGCCGTTCGCTCTGTCGGGCGGTAACATCAAAGCGTTGACGATGTATTGCCCTTGGGATTTCATTGTAGTGTGGACGGTTGGTCGACTTGGCTGTCATTAATACAGAGTAGTGTGTTTTTTTTTGTATATTGTCGAACAAAGTGTATGGTGCCGTAAATGCGTTCTACTTTAGAACACCAATTTAATCGCTTTCAATCACTAGGAGTACAAAGACACTCAGCCCGATCCGCATACAATGCCTTGGCTCCAAGCCATTGGTCCCAATCTGTTCCTGTGTAGACTACAGGGCCAACGCCAATCGTTGACGACCAACGTTAGACCGTATTGTCATAGGCCGTTCCTTGGTTCTATGTGTACCCGGCTTTACAAGTACAATCCGCTTTTGACTGCAGGACGGTGAACATCTGCCGACGGGGCCAAAAAGTATGTTTTGGTCTGTGCATGTTTGGTATCCATGGTGATTTGAAATGATTGTTCCATGACATGTTTGCCATAATAAAATGGCAAATATATTCAAGTATTAGCATATTATAGATATAAAATGGTCGTTGTGCCAAAAAAGTTCAAGTGAAGATTTTTCAACGGGATTATGTTTACTGTAAGACGAGAAGCAGAATGTGAAAAGTTCATTACAATATCTTGTGCTCTAAAAAAAAGTTAATTAAGTTAGTTTTTTATTGCTTTGATTAATGATGTAACGAGATATTGAAGAAAAACTTGTTTTCGTGATCTGTGGCATTTAATAACTTCAGTAAGGCTCGTTTCACACATATGAGGTTCCATTCGGTTCGGTTCGTTTTCGGTCGCTGCCGACAAGTGTGAAACGATAATTCGGTTTCTATTCGGTGCCTAATAGAAACCGCATAGAACCGATTACTCCCTGAGCATGAATAGGTTTCATCAGGTTTCTATTAGGTGTGAATTCGTGTCCAGGGAACAGAAAGCAATCAAGGCGTTCACACATGCACGGTTTAGAATCGGTTTCAAACTGATTGGATCATTTGAATTTTTTTTAAATTTATAAATTATCAGTTTGGATCTCTTAATTTGAAATATTTAGACGTTTTACCTAGTTAGTTTAGTCAGTTTTAGTTAGTTTAATTTTCACCTATAATTTTTTTGAAATTATCAGTCGCAGTTTTTCGGATAAAATGAGCGATTTATAAGATGTTGAAGTGGATCGGCTGATTTGTCCTGTGCAATCTAAAATAGCACTGTGGGACAAAATTTGTGCAAAATATGAACATAAATTTAAGACGCAAGAGGCATGGAAAAACGATTGTGTGGAAATGTTCGAAGACTTTAATGAATTTTTTAATGAAAAAACACAAAACCCAATATGAACCGTGTAGGGACCGTGTATGTGTGAAGGGGTTTCATTCGCTTCGGTTTGTTTTCGGTTACAACCGAAAACGAACCGAACCGAATGGAACCTCATATGTGTGAAACAAGCCTAACGCACACGACTTGGTAATGGACTTTCCACATCATGTTTTTCACCTTACAATAAACACAATTCCGTTAAAAACTTCACTTGGATTTATTTGACAGAAAAAGTCTAAAATGACGGGTCTGTAAACTATATCTAATTTTCTCACAGTAGGTAAATGACAGATAACGATTGACAATTGATAGTTGAGGCACATTAACTGGTTAACTATTATATCTATTTAACCGAGTTTGAGATCGTCTTGGCAAGACCAGTACGTATCCAAGGCATATGAATATAGTTTCATGTTTCACCAATTTGGGAGGCGGTGTAAAAAAAAAATAATTAACCGAAAAAAATTGACTATGCAGTTTTTTGAATTGTAACGCGCTGTAACGATTCAAGCGTAACAAAATAATGAAAAAAACCTTTTTGATGATTGGAAAAAATCTGAAAGCTATATTCTCGCTATTTTCGAGCAGCTATACATATATAATTATGTGTCTTATGCGTTTGAGTTTGCGAGCTGATGACATTTGGACTAATCACAAAAAAATCATCTAATTTAGAAAATATAAATAAGTAGGTAGGTGGATTTGTGGGGCAGAAAAAATTAAAATGGAATTATTTCCTTCAGCTCTCTAGATTTATAGATTTTCATTGACTGGACGAAATCGGAATATTGTAGAATACTACTGCTACTAACGCTCACATAAAAGTTTAATGAAGAAAATTATAGATTTAATCTAACACCCACTGGACGTTTTTCCACCATTCACTTAATTTATGTAAAGTAGTCTGTTTTTTATTAGTTTCGAGCCCATAGTAACAGTAAAATAATATTAATTGGTAGTCGTAGAGAGTATTCAATTAAGTTAATACAAGAAGTAGGTGTCCTTTAATTACTATTTTTCAGACACTTGTTAACGATCGGCATTTTTATAGTACGTGTTCGTGTCGTAGCCTACTGGTAAATTATAAATAATTAAGTTAACTGGTGTTTGTCACTGGCGTTTTCTTTCCACCAATTATTTTCAATCGATAGAAATCACAAGGCATAACAATGAATTCCATTAGATTATTGAGATTTCAAAATAATAAGATTCAATCTAAAATAACTTGGATTACGAATATGTGAAATAAATTGTAATATGTAAATTTAAGTAAAACAAGGCTTTGAAAGAATTCAAAAAAAAAAATTGTTTTTTGAATTAAAAGCAATTTAAAAACGAAAACCTTCCTAACTATTTGAAAACGTTCCCAAATATATATAAAAAATTACCTCATTTTTAAATTTATCAAATCAATTCAATTGTTCAATTGTAAATTCATTTACTTATTATAATTATAAAAATCTATTTGCCGTAAATGATTTTAAAATGCTGTTTTTAATTTCATTTCAGCCATACCATTCAAAAGATAAACCAAGAATGTGTAGTTTGAGCTACTGAGTTTCATTTCATAAACATGCTTCGATAATTTCTGCACGTCAGGCTCGCCAGCAGACGATGATTTGATGTTAAATAAATCATAATATGACTCATTAGTTTCAATAGAAACATGGACGGATATTTTCTAAACCCGATATTTTTGATATTGTAAATTTCAGTTCGTTGAGTGCGGTGAATTTTGCGGGCGTTATTTCTTTATCATTTCATTTATTTTTGAATTCAATCCGAGATCGTCAACCTACTTTCGGTGTAAATCGATTGACATCATTATTGCAATTCGGGGACGATTGCTCGCGGTTTTCGTGTTCAGATTTCAGTGGCCATGATGTCAATCGAATAGTGTGCATGTAGCCGGTGGTAATAAAAATCATTCAAGGTGTTGTTTTGTGGGTGTATTTTGTTCGAGAAGGGGCCCGACAACAACAATACGGAGGGCCTTAGGAGTGCGCTGGCCCGTCTACGAAACAGAACGGGCCCCTCACTTCCCAACCCTTCCAATGGAAATTCCCAAAATGTAAGTACATTTTCATTGATTTGTTGCGATAAACAGTAGAATATTTTTTCATTGGTGTTCACTCGAAAAGATTCTTCAAAATACTTCGAAATCATTAAAATGTTGTGCCCATTTACAAAAAGCTGAAGCGATTTATTTCAAATATTTGTGTACAAGTTTTTTTAGTTTTTGATAATCATCATACGATTAATATTGCTTCGGCATGAAATTTGATTCGTAAACCTATCAACAAAAAAAAAAAGCAAAAAAGATAATTTTTAAAGTTTGTTGATTGATTTTTGAATTAAATTAGCACTGTAATCAAGCTGTTAACTTAATTATGACTAGTCGATTTGTTTGTTGATATTCCATTGGCCATAAAAGCACACTTCCTTTCAAACTTTCCCTTCGAATTTCGTTTCACATGATACTTTTTCTATCTTCTCACAAATAAAGTTTGCGAGATGATTAAATTCCCCTTCGAATACTAATCTCAGCTATTCTGGCAAAGAGTAGGTTTTATGTAGTTCATAGTGTTGTCTTTAGTAAGCATCATTTACCTAATTCCTAAGTCATTATTTCCGATGCCGGCTAATTATCAAAGTCTTTGGAAATCGACTAAAGGTGAATGCGGAGAAAATCGAAATCGAATTTCCGTAAGAACCCTTCTTTGGCTCAAGCCGTTTGGGATAATGAAAAGCCCGCTTGCTAACTGATAAATGGTAGTGTCGAAGACGTTACTTTAGTAAGATAAGAAAAGTTTCCGGTTTTATGAGTTGCTGGATCGTGAAAAATTGAATGAAAAGTTTTGAGATATCGGGAAATCTGATAGCGAAAGCTAATATTGATAGTTGAAACCTCGCGCCCAATGTGGGTTCGGTCGTAAAGCCACTTTAACTTAACAAATATTCAGCTGGAAAGGTTTTCACCAAAGAGCGTTAACAAAATGAAATTGCGATGGAATTGATTTTTTTATATGAAATGCGTAGTTGAATGTAAAAAAACCCACGATTCATTTAGAATCCTCCCTCCTTGATCATGATGGAAGATTGCTTCGACAAAAAGAATTTCGTTTTTCTTAATGCAATCATTGAAAGAACAGCATCTGTATCTTCTGTCCAGCATTCGCAGGAAATTTAGCTCGTTTGTAAGTATTTTAAATATACCGAATATTTTTTGTAATACATTGATTATTCTACTACAGAATAGCTTCGCTCAACACCTCGGTAATAGTTTTTTTTTTTAAAAAACACTTTCAAACAATTTCGCAGTTTTACAAGGCAGAAGTGAATGGGTACTTTGAATTTTCGGCTTGGAGATGTCATCATTGCTGGAACCATTAACAATATAGCAATAGTCTTTGGAAAATCATTTTCATTTTGATTCGATTATTTTCTGAAGAATCATTGGCAGGAAACACTATGTGTGCTTGGTTGTATTTTTAGGCTATTTCGCAATAAGAATTTATTTATGTAAAGTGTTAGATCAAACGAACCTTTTTACCATCGAAACTAAAACTCTTTCATTTGAAATGGAATATTTTATTTTCAAATCTCACTGGGTCCACCGATGTTGAACATTAGCCTACAGCTGGTATCCTCCGCTTCGTTAGCATAATAATCTCTGTTTACGGAGGAAGTCGTGCTCGATCATCAATTGATCCACCCTCCTCATGACTTGGTCAAGTCTGAGTTGAGCGAAATCAGCAGATCTCAAAGTGATTACCGCTGCTACGTCATTAGTGTACCCAAGCAGAAACACATCCGCAGGCATTTCCAGGCGCAGCAGATCATCGTATGTGATGTTCCAGAGATCAGGCCCTAAGATCGACCCCTGTGACAAATTCGAGGAGACAGGCCTCCTTTTGACCTCTTCGTCGGTGTTGTAGAGCAGCTATTGGTCCCTGAGGTAGTGCCGCATAAAAGCACGCAGGTAGCCAGCGATGCAGAACCTCTGCTCAACGGCCCGAAGAATGTCCGTCCACGAACGATCTGTCTTGATGACATGCATCTTCCGCTCTTGCTACAGGCCCAACAACCTCTGAGATGGTATCGATTATTGAGTGCTTTTTCCAAAAGCAATGCTGCCTGCAAGAAAGCTCTCACAAACCCTTCGAGAAGCTTCAACGCAGATTCCAGCATGCACTGTGGACGGTATGTCTCTTCACAAACAGCCTGCCATTTGGCCTTTGCCAGCTCTTTCTTTCCCGCAATATAACCAGTAGATAGTTCAGCTGCTCCCGGCCTGTTTCTGGCTTGCTGAGTCCTGTGTCTGCACGCCAAAGCGATGCGTCACAGTTTGGCAATTCCATCGGTCCTCCCGCTCCTGCAAAAGGGTATACGTTACACGCCCTGCGAATCCACCCCATGGTATTGTCAGCGGGCCTCTACTGCTGAACGAGTCACTCGAGTGCCAGATGTTAAAGGCTCCCCCTTCCAAGCTCGAAACAAGCGATACGGCCATCTCGTCCCTGTCAAGTTTAGTGGTATTCCAGCCTAGCCACTTACAAGGAGAATGGTAGATTCTTTGCGTGCTCTCCGCAATTTGGAAGGTGATGTGATTGCGATAACTTGCAATGTAGCCTTCCACCAACCATTAATCGTTGACGAGTGCCGTGAGTGTCCATTGGGACATCGGGAATAAATTTGCCAAATCTTGGCCTTCAGAATGTTGCCTTCGAGCTCATATTGAGCACCAACAAATCCAACCTCAATACCATCTCGATTATGTGCCGTCCACGAATGTTTTTGGTGGGGATGCCCCCTTCCAATGCCCTTGCATAGAAGTCACCCCCTACGATGATATTGCCGGCGATGCTACGGAAAGAGTCCTCTAGTGAGCTAAGCCTGTCTCCAAATTCCTGCATTGAATCATTCGAGGACAGCTAGCAGCTCACAAAGGTAATCTCTACGCATGTCACCCTCACGTGACTATTGCCTGAGCCGCGGCTGCCGATGCGGGCTCTTTTCCCCCAATATCACCGCATATCCAGTAGCATTTGCCAGCGAAACGGATGAGTTCATCCCTCTATAAGGCTCGCTGATCAGTACGAGATGAGCCCTATGTTCACAGACCAGCCGCGTGAGGAGATTGTCTATAGCTCTGCAGCACTGGAGGTTATGTTGAAGAACTCTCTTGTTCTTCCCTGCTTTTTCTTGGTATCGAGTGCGTCTTTGAAAACATGACACGCACTTGATCCCATTAGATGCTTAGCGCCATTTACGCCAGGCTTTTCAGTGCATAATATGCACTGCGCCTGCGTAGAGCAGTCTGCTGCTGCCCGGTGGCTAACTAGTCCACACTTCCAGAAGCTGGTGCTGCGTTCGGAACTAGCTGAAATCAATGTATTTATAAGATGAGCTAAAGTTGGTGATTGGAAGCAGAGATGACAGAGGTATTTGGTCCACTTGCCACTTTTGCAAACTATATTTTCAAATTCTTCGAACTGCACGGGCAAATTCAACAGCTCATAGAGTGCTCAGCTCCACAATTTATGCACTTTGTTTTTTTCGTATCTCAACTTTTTACAAATTGAGATTTGATGAAGTCCATCGCATTCAACGCAACGGGCTTAGGCGTGCCATTTGTTGGTTTAGTGTATGTTTAGTGTATGGCACTTTGATTGTGTTTTCGTGGATTTCGTGCTTTCACCTTGAACTTTTGGTGGCGTCTTTTCGTTTCTAGGGAGGAAAATTTTCTAAATTTGTCAGGAACTTGTCCTCAATTTCAGGTAAAATGATTCCGAAGAATGGAAGACCTTTCTTTCGGGGCTATTTTTCACAGCTTCTGGTGCTAGATCGTGTAGGTTTTTACCCTCGATAAGATAGAATATATGGTACTCTATCTTGTAATCGGTGAAAATCTTAGTGTTCTATCGCTGATCTAAAATAGTGGATGGGATTGTTAGAATCTCCAGATTCATGCATTTGGCTGCATCAAATTAAAATCCCATTCCATGAAATGACCATTGCTCTGACAGGTGAGTTTGATTTCAGACGTTGTTCTGTGTGTGTTATCTAGACTTTTGCTTCGTCCGTATCGCTGTGGAGGTTTGTGTGCGTGATGGTATTCAAAATGTTTTTGTTTTGGTGGTCACTGTTTGTCATTGTTTTGTCGCTGTTACTGGGGGACGAATTAGTTGCGGTCTAGATAAGGAGGCTATGGTTCTTTGTTTTCCTTCCTCATCAGTTTTTTTAGTAGCTCATTAATTTATTTGACCAGTTTCTTGCTATAATCTTTGTTTAGATAACTGTGGTTCTTTTAATTGTTGAGCTTATTCAATTTCAATTCAATTCAATTTTTCATTTGCATTTTCTTGAGAAAAGATTAAGTTGTTCATTAAATAGAGTGATCAATTTGTTTTAGATACTGCCCGTCATTGTCTTAGTTGAACTGTCAGTTAAACTGACTTTTGGACTGCAAAAACTGAAGAGAAAGCTGAACTGAAAACTGAACTGAAGCTTCATGGGAATTCCATCGAGCACAGTTCAGTTATCAGTTGAAATTATAAGAAGCTGACGTGTAGACAGACTTGTCCGTTCACGACTCAGTTTGTTTCGTTCACTGTTTACTCAGTTTGTGTGCACATCGTTTTTTGAAAATATCCCGAAAATATTATGACTTTATTAGTGAATTCATAGAAATTTATCGTAACTTTCCATGCTTATGGAAAAAATGTGCCCCTCAGTATCAAAACACAATTCAAAAAGAGACATGTTATCATGTGTTAGTTGAAAAATATAAAGCATATAATGAAGAAGCAACCGTTTCCATGGTTAAAAAAAATTATAGTTTGCGCTCAGCTTCCAAAAAAGAGTGGAACAGCTGGCGAAATATACTCACCAACATTGTGGTATTATATATTTCGTTTCTTCATGATCGATAACCAAATCGAGCGAGTATCAACCAATATGCCTTGCAAGTTTCAGGTATTACGATACTTAGACTTTAATTTGATATTGCAGGGCTAAATCTAAGTCATTTATATGAATTGCTAGCGGCCAAAAATCTTAAAGTTGCGCTAAGCCTTTTATGAGGTGATATGGCTTGTCTCATAACAGTATTCAGCTTTTGTGTTGACGGTGTTATTAAATGCAGTAGTTCTTTGTAAGCACTCTCACTCATCCGTAAATAGTTTGACCAATCACAAGGTTCAAAGTGAAGTTCCTTCATCAAGTTTACATGAGATAATAAATTTCTTCTTAGGTACCATTTTCTACTCCACTTTGCTCTTTTTTTCTAGGCTTATCTAGCAATAAACATAGCGCAATAGCAATAAGGCGATCTTCATCCATGATCACTACAAAAACCCTGCGATGATTTTCTTTCAAAAATGACAACTGAACTGACATGTAACTTATCGTGTAGTAACACAGCAGAAAATTAACTGAACTGACAAATCAACTGAAACTGAAACTGAACGGACAACAGAAGTGATCGTGTAGAACCCCCTTTAAGTTTATTATTGCTCTGATGCACTAATTATTGATTTTATTTTTATTTCTTGCCCTTCATTGCGACTACTAACCAACTCATTACTATTCCACTCTTTATCTTCTTTATCTTCGATTTTGTTCAACCGTTTCCTTTGATGGAAGGTGAAAATCTCTCTCTAAGCTCTTTACTCCACCAATGGTGCTGTAGTTCCTCTAATTGCAAATATCTTTTGGCATGAGCTTTATGTTAAGTTAGGTATTTTTGTCCTTTCCCTTCACGTCACTTTGCGAGCGTATAATGGAGAATATTTTTTGAATAAACAACATTAATATTATTTGTAGCTACATTTGACGTTAAATTGTGTCCTTTTAAAGTAAATACAACAATGTGAGTTTGTCTACTGTCTTTGGAACGGCTTTCAGATCTCAAAACCTGTAGATTAAAGCGCGAATCATCTAAATAAAATAGTTTGCCACCATTTTGGATTGCCTATTATGAGAACTGTTTAGTATAAATCTTATTCAATCGCAATGTTTGCTGCCGATTTACTTAGTCTAATTGAACTAAAGTCAACTGTAATGATATCATCAGTCCCCACAGCGCATTGAAAGTGGTGCTTTTTGACACAGACATGTCTTTTTGTTCAAATAATATTTCCATAACCTTTTAAAGTGAAGTTTGACATAACATTCAATGCTTTCCAAAACTTCCAGTATTAATTTTTTGAGTTCTGATTTATCGCACTTTTACTGAAATTAAACTTCAGAAATTTATTTACAGCCCAGGAGAATAATTTTCAGAAAGTTTGCATTTATCGATGTAATTTGCTATGCATCGAAAATAGTTTTTCTCCTTGGTTCAGTTTAACAAAAAGCAGTTTCGTATCTCCATTGACTTGATTCAGCACCTTATTCGTCTCCATGCATCATTAATGCTGGCCTTTTCTCTTGTTCTCTTCAATTTTCCACATTGCCACTACTCACTACACTAGAAGATTCCCACTCCTGGAAAAGCTTTTTGAAATGAAATGTTCTGTTCCACGCATTGTAGCTTTGACACAAACTATGTATATTGCAAAATTGTTTTACAAAAATAAATTTCCCTAAATATATTATTTAGCCAGGTTTCAATCAATTTCAAGTTAACTAATTTCAACTATCAAAGATTTCATTTCAATTGTAAAAGGTTTCATTTGATTCAAAAAAAGCTACAAATAAGTCAGAAAATAATTAAATCGTCAATTACTCACGTAAATGAACTACATACCCACTTGCGCCCTGTCTAACATACCAATTTAACTAATCAGATAATCAAGTATTTTTCCATTTCTCTACGTATCTGAACAGGAAAAATCGCTCGAACTACCTACAGCTGACAAAAAAGAAAATTACTATAATAAAGAACATAGAACACCTGACGATTGCAATCAGTTCGGTCGTGTGTAACACGTCTCCACAATGCATTCCTGTCATGTTAGTATCTTTGCCCACGCTGGACGCCATCACATTATTTATCAACTTCATTTGTAATAAACGGAGAATGCTCTTCGTGGTGCTATCAAGTAGAAAAAGAAAATAAAATGCCACTGGTTACCAGTATCTAGTCGACAAGTTCTAGTCGTAGATTTAAACGAACAACTCTTATGGAGCTTATGCGATAAGGAAACGAATAACGAGAACTGACAGCCATGCAGTTGAATTTGATCACAATTAGGTTGTTAAAAAGAAATGTCAGGAAACTGTTTGAAGTGAAGAAGTTAGAAGTTTTCTTGAGCATTGTCATCGTGAAAAATATAAAGTAATAGATGTGCTGAATTGTTACAAAATGTGATTTGAAATAGATGGGACTTTATACGTTCGTATTAAGGAATTATTTTGAAAAGTCTTAAATGAAAGTAACTAAGTTGTCCGGTGAGTTTGAAGAAATACTTTTAAGAGAAAATATTTCTATCAAGCTAGGTATTGTCAAATTAGTCGTGCTGAATTGTTACACAACTTTCAAAAAAAAAAAAAAATCCTGTCCACGTTAACACAATAGAGAAATCCTTTTCTTATCAATCAATGGCCTACTTTATTTTCATGTCTGTTTTTTCACTCATCTGATTAATTTTATTAATTGTTTAAAGAGCATCACAATCTTTAAGTGTGTTGAAATTTGAACAGTTTCACACTAATCACCATAAACTTTCATAATTCCAAAATATGTATGAGTTCAGAATCACTTAAGGGGGAGTAGGGTTTTTAAATTTATTTTTTCTTCGATTTTATTTTCTATTGTTAAGGAATGACTAATATCTCAAGAATGTTGTGTCTAAATCTCAAGTTGATCAGAGCAAAATTGACGAAGCTATGACTATTTTTATACCTGTCGGATTTTTATACCTACCTGACTCGAGCGCGCTATTGTTACCAGGCAGCTGGTTCGATTTCTATAGAATACCTTAAAAGCTACCCCTATCTTTCTTTATAGAAATCTAAAAACGAGTACAAACGTGTTAACTTTAGTCAATAATAATTTTATATTGTATTATTTATAACTTTAGTCAATGTAGAGTATATCATTTAGTGTGGCAGTAAACGTTCTATCGAGCAGACGTACACGCACTTTCCGATTTTCGCATCATTTTAGCTCCATTTTCGTTCAGTTTTGTGCTAAAATATTGCTAAAATGCGGAAAAAAGTTACAAGATCTGATAGAGCAAATGCATAAAATATGATGGAAAAATAAATTTTCATTAGACTAAAAAAGAAGGCCGACTAAAAAAGAAGCAAACAAAAGAAGGCAGGATTCATCGCAGACAGGAGGAAAAAGATGCTCTAGACATTGTGGATGATGGCAACATCCTTTATGGACCTGACACTGATGATTCAGTGTGAAGTACGCCGATAGATCTAGCTTATGACCATTTCATCCCAAATTTTTTAGTGATCAAAACTTTAAAGCGTTTTTCCCACACCTCACGTTTTCAAAGTCGGTGCCCATCATAACTCCAAAACTACTGCACCGATCCTTTTGAAGTTTTGAACACTATTTCTCTACATAATGTACGAGGTAACGCTGGAGAGTTTTTTTTCCGAATTTGTTTATATTTTTAATTTTACAATAACAAATTAACCGATTTTTTGCAAAAAATCGCGTTTTTTCGTTCAAAGTGCTCCCAAAAAGTGAAAAATTGAGATTTCAAAAAAGCGATTATCTAACGAAATACATTTGATTTTAGGATTTCAGATGATCCGGCACCGAGTTATGATGGGCACCGCAATTCACCTTTTTTCCGAGACGCTCCAGAAGAATTGCTGCCATTGTCGTATTTTTTAATATTTTTTCATGAAAATTTCACAAAATATTCTTCAATTGTTATACTATAATGTACCATTGGTTTTCAAAAAAAAAGATTTTAACTGTTTCATCTAAAAAAAAATCACAAAAATGTTCCTTTTTTTACACGAATTAACCCTACTCCCCCCTGAATTAGAATTCACGTGGCTTGATGAACATATAAATAAAAAAATTATAAGTCAACATAATCGTTCTGTGGAAAGATTAATTTAAATTATCTTTTCATTCATTTGTTGCTTACATTTCAGGAGCTTTACGAAAAAAAATGAATATACCTTCCAAGCTAAAAATTCAATGAATTATTGTCAGACCGTTATCATCAAATAATAGGATTGTACCCGTTCAAAAGAAAATAAAAGAACCACAGGAATGAAAAAAGGCATTCATAAAAACCGTTTTGAAGGAACTTGATCGGAAGAAGATGAACTTTAATGAAATCAAATTGAATGAAATTTTAAGCTTGTAATTGTCTGGTCATTTAATATTATAAGACAAAAAGGTTAAAAATGATATTTTTGACCTTTTCGCGTATTCTCATAATGGAGATTAACTGTCTCTTTCTATGAATTTACAAATTTTAATGGTATTTCTTTGTTACCAAAAGGTTATATTGATGTGGGTTGAATTTGAATTAGTAATTTTAATTATTGCTTACATCGAAGGAGTATTGAATGTGTCTTTTAAATGACATAATGAGTTTTTGTTTTGTTTTGTTGCAAGATGAAACTAAAGCCATAGGTTGATGATTTTCCTTATTCTTTTCCACAGCTTGTAATTAGCTTGCAAGTTGTGTTTTCTTTATTTAAAACTGAAATAGTACTTGATAAGATTGATATTGATTCTGCGTCTATAGCTATTAAGTTACGATGTAAAGTTAAAATATAAATGCTAAAAATATTATGTGAATTAAGCTTCATGATATATTTACGTACTGAGAAGACCTTACGTCCTGCGTTTCTGCCAAGTGTCTAAACATTATAAACCATCGAAGCTTTATTTTATTTTTTCAGACCAACTAGACTGGTCTAGTTGGCCTGTTTTGTATTTAAGGAAGCATTTCCGGTTTCTTGAGTATTCTCCTCTGGTATGGCTGTCTTTCTGAGCGTGTGTTTGTTTGTCAACTGCGTTCTAGTGAGCCCGGTTTGTCATGTTTCGGCTGATTTTGGCTTAACTGGCTTATACTTACATGGACGTAGCTCTTTTTCCTTATGTTTACTGGATATTGCAGCTAAAGAGTTTTATTTCATGAAGGACGAAGAACGAGCTTATTTTAGAAACCGCACTTTCAAGAGCCTTTCGTAGAGGCCCAAAGCTAGCAAAACTGGAAATCAGTATCGCCCGGGTGCGAGTTCATGAATATTTTGCTAATGCGGACGATTCGATATTTCGATATTTTAGGATTGTAATGTTTTTTTAGTATACAAACCAAAGTCGAGAAAATTTGGCAGTCGTTAAAACCAAATAAATTTGTGAATTTGGTTTCGATTATTTGGTTGTAGATATTTTATTTTATTTTATTTTATTTCTCAACCAAGCAAGGTACAAGTAACATAAACAGTAAAAAAACAAAATTGGAAATTACGAGTACATAGAAATAAAACGAAAAATTAAATAAAATAATTAACAAGATAAATCAATTACAAATTAATAAATAACAAATAAATAAAACATTGAACATATAGCTTAGGATAAAGGGTTGCGGAAGGCTTTGAAAAGGGAGGATTTGAAGGATAATTTTGAGACTGTTGGAGAATACAGATTACTTATGCTATTGAATATCCTGCAGCATCTATTTATCGGCTCATTAGCTGCGTAAGTAGTGGAGTGTGGATATTCCTTAAGTAAACGAGAGGACCTGGTGTTTCTTACAGGGTTATTCAAAACTATTTTACTATTCAGGAATTCAACTTTGATGACGCCTCTAATGACGTCGAATGTGAAGCAGGCCGAAAGCATCTTTCTTCTAGATGCAAGTGTTAATAAGTTTAGATGACCCAGTCGAAATTCATAAGGAGGAAGGGTATTAAAATCGTAAGGGCTGTATAGTTCTCTCAATGCGAAAAGTAAGAATTGCTTTTGTATGGACTCGAGTCTGCTACTGTGGGTTTCAAAAGCCGGATTCCAGCTAACGGAAGCATATTCGAGAATGGGGCGTACTAGAGAGATGTATAAGGATCGTGTGACCCACAGGTTACGAAATTCCTTGGCACGTCTTTTGATGAAGCCTAGCTGTTTGTTTGCCCGGGAAAGTATTTTATCATAATGCAAGGTGAAGCGGAGTCGCTCATCCAAGACAACACCAAGGTCGACAACGTTATCAACTCGAGCTAACAACTTATTCCCGAGGAAGTATGTGTTATGTGAGACGGTGCATTTTCGGGAGAAACTTATAACTTGGCACTTAGCAATGTTGAGAGAGAGCTTGTTTACATTGCACCAATGATCAAGTGAATCAAGTTTGGACTGGAGAAAGAGTGCATCGGATTTAGATTTAATGATATGATAGACTTTGAGATCGTCGGCATAAAGTAGATGAGGTATATTTGCTAGGACGTCAGATAGGTCAGAAATAAAAATATTAAAGAGAAGTGGGCCTAGATGGCTACCTTGTGGTACACCAGAGGTAGCAGAAATATTTTTCGATAAAAGTCCTTGAAATTTTACCAGCTGAGTTCGATTTACAAGATAAGAAGTCAGCCAGCTAAGCAAAGATCCACCAAGTCCGAATTTCAGTAGCTTTAGAATTAAGGTAGGGTGGTCAACTGTGTCAAAAGCTTTACTAAAGTCTGTATAGACTGCGTCAATTTGGTATCCTTTCTCCATTTTACACAGGACGTCTGAGATTAGGACTGTCAAATTTGTGGTAGTTGAGCGACCTTTTTTTAAACCATGTTGTTGCTCGTTCAGTCGGGAGTCAACAAGTGGAGAAAGTTTATCGTAGACAATCTTTTCAAAAAGTTTCGGAATAGAAGATAAGATGGCAATACCTCTATAATTTCCGATACAGCGTCTATCGCCATTTTTGAAGATGGGTGTGACATATGAAAGTTTCCAACAGGATGGGAAAACTCCAGACGAAAGTGATCTGTTGAAAAAAATATGAAAGGGAGCTATAAGCTGCACTACACATTTGCACAAGAAAGTTGGAGGAAGAAGATCTGGCCCTGGACCTTTGTTGCAGTCGAGTTCTGAAATAGCTTTACGTATTTCGTCACGTGTAATTTCTAAGTGGCTGATAAAAGCTGTAGGAGTAGAATGGGACGAAGGGAGATGTGAGTTTGATGAGTCAGTAGTAATAAAAATATTCTGGAAATTATCTGCGAATAAATCACAAATCACATTAGGAGAGGAAGAAGTGATATCATTAAAGAACATCGATGATGGATAATGTTATGTAGATAAGATATGTAGATAAGATGTCACCTCATTCACTCGATCAACCTTACATTTTGCAAAATTGTAAAAGACCTAGTCTTTCAAAGACAAACATATATTGTAAACTTCGTTTATTCATTTATCCAATCATGAGTTCTCGCGTACACAAACTTTCGCTAGAGTTTATGTTTGGAAATCATATCAAGTTCCAAGTCTGATAAAAGCTCTTCTCAAGTGAAGTCATACAGATCTATTAGTCTTTTGTTCTGCGTGTCCAAAGTTTTCGAAAAAGTTCTGTTTAGTAAGCTGCTACCAATACTAGAAGATGCGAAAAAATTCCAGAACATCAATTCGGGTTTCGAAGACATCACAGCACCATTCAACATGTCCATCGAATCGCGTCGGACATAAAATAGCATTTGAAGACAAGAAGTACTGTTCAGTAGTCCTTTTAAACATAACTCAAGCTTTCGATCAAGTCTGGCATGAAAAATTGATCATCAAAATTTAATCAATGCTTCCGACAAGCTTCCAAGAAATTCTTTTCTCCTACCTACCCGACTGCATATTCCAGGTGAGATACAAAAGCTATTCTTCCATTAAATATCGTATACATGCAGGTGTACCTCAAGGAATTGTTCTGGGACCGGTGCTTGACACAATCTTCACATCAGATCTCCCAATAAGCCACAAAACAACTACAGCTACCTTTGGGGATGACGTTGACATTTTGTGTACTGGTTCAGATCCAGTTATGGCATCCCAAACACTGCAAGCCATCATCTGACTTCTTGAAAAATGCCTAGTAAAATGGAGAATCAGAATGAAAATTGACTCCTCCTCAAGTATATCTAAACAATGTACCCATACCTCAAAGAAACGATGCGAAGTATCTCGGAATGCACCTTGACGGCACATTGAAGCTAAAAATCAACAACTGAAGCTCAAATTCAGAAACTTCAAATGGATGTCAAAACTTTCTCTCGACTTTAAAGTGCTCGTCTATAAGTTTGTCTTAAAGCAAATCTTGGCCTATGAAATCTGGGGAACAGCTCGCTCATCAATCATCAACATCATCCAGAAGACCCAATCAAGAATACTTCGATCTATCACCGGAGCCTCGTGGTACTTCCGCTTGTTGTCTATATAATGAGACTAAAAGCATCCAGATTGTTAACATTGAGCTCAGGCTTGATGACAATCGATTTGAATACATAGATTAAACTAATGTGTACGACAAAATTTCCCCAACAGAAGAGAACACTTTTCGGAAGACATTGATACAACGAGCTTACTGCTTTTCGGGGTCAGAACATTTAACGGAATATCATTGTCACCGCCCCTTGAATAGATCATTCGTTTTTGAAATGAATTTTCTAGCTCAGGTATTTACGACTTTTCAACTTGCTAATGTAGCAATCAAATATGATGAAAAAGTAACAAAAGTGGGAAATACTTATTGAACTGCACCTCAATCAATATTACTGGACCCATAAGGTTTATGTGACCCGCTTTTTAAAATTTGACATAGTTGTCTAGGTTCGTATCCAAATTCCACTACATCACTTTCTCAACCGTGAAATTTTCAAAAGCAATATGAGAACTTTTCTTTTCAAATGTTGTTAGCATAAAATTTACTGGCTGTGGATCGCGTCATTTCTTACAATCATAATATTAGAGTGACTGCGTTGTTTCGGTAATTTTTAAAATTTGTAACTCAGTCACTTACGTTTGTCAACTTTGATGAAGCGTTTAGAATCTTTCGTGCAAATAAATCTAAAAAAAACATATTTAAAAAAAATTTGAATCATTTCAATATCGCAGCATGTCTTCTGTTTCAGTCAGTCCTTCAAAAACGTATCGAGTCTCATCATTTTCTTTTTAAGATACCGCAATTCAAAATACCACACGATTCTTGTCCTAAACATTCACTGTCTACGGATTCTTTTGCACCCAATATTCTTAACATATTCATTCGACTGCCATATTACCGCCCAGATTCAATTTCAACAAAAATCTCAACAACCTGTCAAAACCTTTAAACGAGGTTTCAACATTGGCAGGAAATATTCTGTCGGTCGTAACGGAGTGACGCAGCTGACAATCATCTTGAAGTTCTTTTTCACGTGCAAGATGCTTTTCATAAGTATACAATCAGACCTGTTACGTACGTTCCCATCGTTTTCAGGAATAATACAGCGTGTATGTAAATATGAAACTCGGCCTCCTTTTCAATAGTCCCATATGCCAGGGTTTTACTTTAATTTTGCACATGAAAAACATACAATTTGAGTACGGGCTGGCTTCTGCTGAATCCATACAAGTGAAAGAAAACACACTCATGATGATATTTTTCTTTCCGGTCGAACTTCTCAGTTATCTTTACAAGTAATTCGAATATTTCTTACACAAATATGTTGTCATTGCGACAATACGCACATCGTAAGAAACGACTGCTCTTGAAATGAACGGAAATGCTTTTCCAACATTTCGGCGACATCTTGCTTGGTGAGTGGGGGAGTTTTGGCTGCAAGAACGAGCGGTGTTGTGCCATATGTGGTTAATTTGCAAAATTCGACAGAGAAATTGAGCAGTCTTGAAAAATCTGTTTCGTTTGAAATTTCAAATTCCACATTTAAGCATCCGGTGGCTTTTCGTTGGGAAATTCCTAGAGGTTTGCAAATGACACGATGATGCTTCGAACGTGGGAGGGTGATTGTATGTGAATGTTCTTAGGGATTTATTTCGAATGCGAAACGTGTCATTTTTGTGAAGTGTTTATCCGGAAGAGGTTGAATATAAGTACTTGTATACTCCAAGAGTGTGAAAGTGTGCCAATCTGAATGATATCATTTTCATTTTGACAAAATAATTCGAAAGAGTGTTGGTGTATTTCAGCTGATTAACCGAGTAGCTAATGAGTGAGTTCAGTGAGTTATCATTAATTGTCAATAGTGGATTACTTCATTGAATTTTTTTAAATTTGTGTTGACCAATTTTGAATTCAATATTATAAATAAAAATCATTTTAATTATTTACGCTGAGCTGACATTTCTGGAATTTTGGCATTGATGGCCGAGTTTACAGAAAGTTAGCCAGAAACATATGCGTAATAAACCTCAATTTTTATTCTTCATGCGAAATTGACTTAAACTCCAATGACAACTACCTTTAACATTCTGAATGCACTAAGTTCTCTAGAAACACAATCCTTTTATTGAAATCTTATGTAACCGGAACCTAATTCTGTAAATAAGTTAAACATGCTGTGAAAGTCGAACTTAGGTTCTACAGGGAGCACATTAGTGACCTATTCCGATTCTCGTCAAATTAAATAGAGACTTTATCAAAGCATTTTGATTACCCCCATCGATACCGACTCCACCGGACTCCGAAAAGTTCCGGCTCCTTCGATATTTTTTAAGTATCGGATAGGGGCCTATTATTGGATAGCAATTTTGAATTCAATATTATATTCAACTGGCTCAGGGAAATGCTGTGAACTTGAACTCGAACATAATCCACTATATTCTCACACAATAAACACAAACATTTGTGAGAAATATTTGTAATGTCTTGGAAATTTGTGATCTGATTCGGCACAAGATAAGGTATTCAAACGTTTATAATATTAATGGTATAATATTAATTGTATAGCTCGAAACTTGACTTCAATTTTTTGGCTACGTTGCTTTTTTATTCCAGTCAAAAAATCTCAAAAAATGACCCAACCTCCGGAAAAATCCAAAAGTTTTGAAACTTTGCACATTTATACATAACTAAGGATGTATATACCAAAGATCCTCATTAATGTGAAGCGAGTTCTAGTGGCAATTAGCGAAAACAGGGCACTATTTTGGTTTTTCGTCAATATCTCGAGAGCCAATAGTCGGAGGCACAAGTTGACTATATACATAATTAAAGCTTATTAAAGTTGCAGCAAAAATGACTATATACATTTTTCTTGTATTTAAAATGGTTCCCGAGTTATAAGGCGCTAAGATAGCGTTCTTTCTTAAACTGTCGAGGTGCGCGTGATTCCTGTTATGCCCTTGCTTCCACAACTTTCCTTGCTTCCACAACTAAGCCGGCGGTTGGTTCCAATTAGGTGTCGTTGATATCTGCGTTAGAGATGGGCAAAATGCCTCATGACACACCACTGATCGCTCTTTTTTAGAGTATTTTACAGTATTGCGCCGCACTCTCAGTACACTGTTCGCTTCACATTTCATTAAGTTTATTCAAACGAAAGCTTTCGCTCACAGACTAAGCTGTGCTTTTTTTAGGCGCTGCACTGTAAGAAAGAGCTATGCCTCATGAGCCATGAGGCATTTTGCCCATCTCTAATCTGCGTCATTGCGTGAGTGTGATGTGCGGTAATTCGTTTCTTTATTAATTTTTGTGTGCGTTCTTACCATTTTCGTTCGGCTAGTGCCTAGTGTTTTGCATAGTAGACGTATCACATGTTCACATAATTGACGTATGAAATGGAAGAAAACTGTTTGCGACAAACGCGACAAATTTCTTGGTTCACCTTCTGGTCTAACAACTGTTAGTTTGAAGTGAATCAGATCGTTACTAATAGCTGAGCGAAGAAAAGATAATTTGAGTTCTAAGTTTTTTGGTATTGAGAAAATTAGATTACAGGCAGAGTAACGAAAATTGTACATGCGGGATGAGTCTATAAAGGCTTTCCTGAAACGACAGTCTGCTGGAGACCCCTCTTCACTAGCACAAGGTAGCTCCTTGCTTCAAACAAGGTCGTCTGTGAAAACATTATTTAAATTTAAAACAAAAGGTTTCTTCTGTAGAGATGTTAATCATGAAGAGTATTTTTGAAAAAATTAAAAAAACCTATTAAAGCCCGCAAAGATGCATTCTATTGTCGAAGTAAGGAGATGATTACGACTGTATTGAATGCTGCAGACAGGAAAAATAATGAAAAGGCACAAGAAGTTAAGCTGCTTCTATCTGGCGCTAGCGATTTTGTCGCTGCTGACGAAGTGTACTATCTGGACTGCTACTAACAAATTGTGTTCCACAGGCCTCCAGAAAAGGGTACAAACTTAGACGCCCTGAGGCAGATTACATTATAAAAGCTGATGTGTAAAAGCTGAAGTGATGACCGACTGAGAATCGTACAACCAGTAGCAAAAATAATAAGGCAGGTTGTTCGGAAAAATGTATATGAGTATAAGATCAGGCCCAGGGACCTTTGTTGCAGTCGAGATCCAAAATAGCTTTACGTATTTCATCACGGAAAATATTTAAATGGTTGACAAAAGCTGTTGAAGCTGAATCAGAGGAAGAAAAATGTGAGGTTGATGGGTCTGGTGCATTAGATTTTTTTTTGGAAACTATCAGCGAATAGGTCATATATCTCTTTAGGAGAGGAAGACGTTATATTATTAAGAAAAATCGACGATAGATAACAAGTAGTTTTTCACTTCACATTAACAAAATTGACGAATTTTTTCGGATCGCGGACTATATTTTCGCCAGTTGTTCTAATGTAAGTGTCATAAACCTCATGAGACTTTGCTAAAAATTGCTTAGCAACTTCATTATGCTCTTCCTGAGTAGCAGGACTAACATCAGTATTTTCTCTAATCTGCTTATAAAGGTTCCTATGATTTCGCATATGTCTTAGCCATGCCTCAGACAATTTATTCTTTTTTTTATCTTTGGTACATATCTTTCAACGGTGTTAAATATTTTATTGTAAAAAGAGGGAAAAGCAAATACAATTCAGTTATGTAAGCTATTAAGTAGGTGGAATCGGGAGTGGAAAGTTTGACTGACAGTGCTGTATGGTGTAAACTGTTGCAAAAAAAATGCTCAGCGTCACTAGTTGAACTAACCACTACTTCGTCATAAGCATTTATGAAAACAAGATCTAACCAATTAACATTTTGGTTAGGAGTTTGGGAAACCTGGGAACTAGTGCTGTTTACAAGGAAGTACAAAGTTCCTAGTTTTGAGTTGCCCAAATTGAATGGGGGTCTCCATTAACTTGAGCCAGAAGGTCAAATACTTAAGGCTGATCCTTGACTATGGACGTACAATGTTGCAGAAAGAGCTCGGAAGGCTTTCAACGCACTTTACTGCTGCAAAAGGGACATAGGGGCGAGTTGGGGATTGCAGCCTCGTACTGTTGCTTGGCTTTACACTGCTGTGATGGAACCAATTCTGTTGTTTGGGGTAACGCTCAGGTGGCAGGCTGCTCTCAAGGCTACCTGCAAACGGCAGCTTGAAAAAGTGCGGAGAATGGCTGCACTACTAGTAACTGGAGCGCTCTGCTCCACCCCTACTAAGGCACTTTTTGTGCTGCTACATTGGCTGCCAACCAATCTACTGATCTCGCAGCAAGCTAATCTTGCTGCTGTGAGACTAAATTGTATCTCAGCATGGAATAGGACAGATCTCGGTCATGCGAGGATCTCGGTCGAGGGAGTACCCGGACCAGCGGTTGTTGACTACATCGCTCCGCAATTCATACTGGATTTGGAATTAACAACTTGCATTTCTGACAGGGAAGAATGGTGTGATGGTATCACCCTTGATAATGGGCTTATCCATGTGTATACTGATGGCTCAAAGCTAAACAACAGATTCGGGAGTGGTGTATACTCAGATGAGCTGAATCTCAAGTTGTCCCTCCATCTACCAGACCACTGTAGTGTCTTTCAGGCGGAGGTTGCGGCTATTTATCAGGCAGTTGACTGGCTTCTGTGTAATCGAATATTCGGGGTCAATATTGGTATTTTCACAGATAGCCAAGCGGCTATTATGTCCCTTGCTGGTCCTTGTCCAAGATTGTTGCTGAATGCCGTGCATCTCTTAGGGAGATGTCGAGACATTCGGTTGTTCAATTGATTTGGGTACCTGGACATAGGGGTTTTCAGGGCAACTGTGAAGCCGATGAGCTAGCAAGGCTTGGGACTTTGCTACCTGAGGTCTTTTGTTCCTTTTCAATAGACATACCGATGACATCGGTCAAACTGGCCACAAGGCAAATATATCTTGAGGACGCTAAGAAGTCTTGGTCAGATGAATCTTCCTGTGTGATAACAAGGCAGTCTTGGGTATCTATGGATGCGCATCGCACCAGGCAGCTTTTAGGCTTAGCTCGAAGCGCCCTTCGTTGCACTAAGGGCGTTCTAACGGGCCACTGTCTTATAGGACGGCATGCACAACGTTTGGGCGTAGAGTTTAATAACTTCTGTCGGAGCTGTGGCTCTGTTCCAGTGTCCGGCTTTGGCAAGGAAAAGACTGGCGGCACTTTCTCTCAAACCTGACGGAACAGCCCCTGGTAAATCTAAGAGGGATAGTCCGGTTTGCCAAAGAAAGCAAATGATTTCCTGACTTTAGTGAGTAGAAGAGAGTCACTAAATATTGTGGCATCACAACGGGCCTCTCCTGTGCCTATGTGTGCTGGTCGTCAGGCCTCTGTAGATCGGCAGCCACGTCAAACTAACCTAACCTAACCTTGGGAAACCTGCTGCAAATCATTACCATAAAATGCACTCGCAAGATTGAAATCGTTGGGGCCTAAAAGGTTTACGAGGAGAAGGTAAAAGTCCTATATTCGGACGATTGGAATTTCCCAAAAAATTTATTTTGTCTTTTTCGCTAAGTGATGTTGCTAACAAAGATATTGTACCACATAAATAGCTGTAGATGGATTCGTCAGATCTGGGGGGATATAGAAAACAACTATGTAAATTGATTTTTTATTAAAGGAGATCCGAACAATTAAATATTGGGAAAAAGTATTTGGGGTGGTATCTAGGAGTTCACTTGAAAGTGTGTTGCTAACAGCAACTAAGGCACCACCTTTTCGCGACAAACCCGTAGAACAATAATCACGGTCGCTTCTGTAAATAGTTCAACTACTATCAAGAATCTCCTCATATGTCAAGTAACAAGTGCTTTACTTTCTTACTTTTTTAATCTCATGAGAGTCGTAGCCTTGAAAATGTTTCTAAATACCTTATTGCTTTCTATGTAGTCATCGGATCAGAGTCGAGCATTACTTTCGATACAGGTTGGTTTCAATAAAGAGCACGTTTGGTAGAACATACATTCGAAATCTACACGAGTCTTCTAATTTCCTCCGAAAATCAGACTTCGTAGCGGTTCCTATGCTCTAGAGTTTTTAAAGCTATTTTTTGACATGAACCTTGGTTGTGGCCTTGATGGCGATTTCCTGTTCATTTACATGATCTCGAAACTTTGTTAAAACTTTCTTGAATTCGATATGATTGACGTTTTCCAAGAGTTTGAAAGACTTCGAAACTTTGCACATCCAGTTTGCATAAATTATTTCAACGCGAATTGCAGTATTCGCTTCATAAAACTAGCAGCAAAGTTACTGGCACAATAGCTAACCTATTTTCTATGAACCTATTTTTTACGAAAGTTTACATTATTTGTAAAAATCATCCAAAAGCTAACATTACAAGTTTATCTCTTACAAAAATTTATATGTCAATTTTATCATAACTAAATAAGAACTAAACTTTGACTTCCCGACCAACTTATTGCTCGTGTAATACAGAATATACTTACCAAAGCGAAATAGCGAAATTTATTTTGCAGCGTCTTACCAGCCACTTTCAGCTTTTTCTTAAGATTTTCCATGGAAACTTCTTGCAATTCAAAAGAAAATTCATACAATATGTATCTAAGCTCAACTTCAATATTATTCAGTTGCATCCCCAAGTAGTAGTGCATTAAATTTTCAACTCCAAGAAAGTGGGACAAATTTGCAAACCAGCCAGTCAGCCAACTCTGAAGCAGCTCGAAACTTCTGTGAGGTAAATTATGGCCAGTATCTGCAAGCCCATAACATATGACATGCATGCATGCATACATGAGGACGTAATATTCACAAGAACACGTTTGCCTGCATTTTATCGTAGATATAGGTTTTCATGAAAGTTTTCAGAAAAAACTTTTCCGGACTAATACTCAAAAGTGCATGTCCCATATCGTGTCAGGGATGAAAACAGACAGGTTGCAAGGTTGCATTTCCGATTGAAATTTAAATTTGGCTGATAGTTAAATTGTAGTTCAATGAAGTTTGAATGTTTTTGTGAATAGGTAATAGGTTTGTAATATTTTGGCAGGTAGCAGAGTGTGAAAGACTGGAGCTGAAGAGAAAAAGTGAGACTAATGTTGTTGAGCTTTTTCTCAACTTTTTAGCGTCCATGCAAAGTATCAATATGTTCATAACAATCAAATAGAAAAGGCATAGAAAGTGCACAATAAACCGTAACGATATTTTAAGCATTACAAAAGACCCGTTCAGTCAATTTGCGACAGCGCCATTGAAATGTAAATAAACGCTTCTTTATCAAACATGTCACACTCACTAAAAATCCATCGAATATCATCACTGTCATTCCGTTATCCAATGATTGGTTTCAGTTCAGTATAGATGCGTAATAAATCCTTTTATGTCAGCAAACAAGTGATTCATAAATCTATCATTGAATTTCATCGGCTAGACGAAGATAGTCCTTAATAGAATCCATTGATTTATCTATTTTGTCAATCCGTTAATGCGAAAAGACATTACCTACATGCACATAATTGAATCACCAAATATTTGATAAGGATGTCATCATAGCCACACCTAAGTTCAGTGAATTCCATCGATGAAAAAATACAAAATGCCAAGGGTGGTTAGGGATTTAGGATTTTAACGGCGTGCCAGGGTATTATGATAACAGCAAAAGCTGCTTCCATATAATAGAATTTCAGGAGTTACAGATAAGAATAAAGAGGGGAGGCAGAGAAAGTTATGTAAAACATTTTAGCAAAGTGTTGAAAGTGAATATTTTGATATTGGTTTGATGAAAACTTAAGGATGTTGATGAACTTTACGTCACATTCAATTGAACTGATAATAAGGCTTTTATAGCACTTTATAAAGATCAAAACATGTACTATGAGTTGGAAAACATGTTAATCGAAATCTAATTTGAATGCTATGAAAGGAACATTTTCGATTTCTAATATGTTTTTTTTACTCTCTCTAGCCCGTCATACTTAATTCAAATACGTTTAATACTTAGAGGTGCTCTGTCTTGCAAAATCATTTTTACAGGTGACATATTTGAAGACTCACGACTGTCAAATAAGCTGATGACAACTGTCAATGTCATTGTTATTTTCAGTCAGTAAGGACCCACAAATTGACATGGATAGATTTGTACCGCAGCATTGTCAATAAATTCTGTAAATTTATTTCAGAAATCAGGGCTGGCATTTTTCCGTCCACTTTATGGAAAATTTTGCACAAAGATCTCGATCTAAAAGCCCTTACCAAACATGAGGCTGCAAACATAAGCAAGCGTCAAAACCGACCAGTTTATGAGTAAAAAGGGTACTTTTTTACATGTTTAAACACGTGTGAACATTAGTGACCATACAGTGCATGAGCGAACACATGTCAGGTCGTATCTCATCACCACTTTAAATACGGACAGTTCATAGGAAAAATTGAGCAAAACGTAGCCCAATGTGCATGCCACTTTTCTGGCAGCTCGAAAAACTATGTTTTTGTGCAACATATGCTTTACGTGGTTTACCTCGGTGCATATGCAGCGCCGCGTAACCAAAATCATAACTGGTTGGACCTAAAGGCTTACAAAATCTAACTGATGCAAGAGTTAAAGCCATGTGATCATCGGATATGTCGCACGTTTGGAGAGTAAGCTGAAAATGAGCTGGAAGTTGACCCTCTACTTTATGGAAAAATGTAGTTCAGCGACGATGCTCGTTTCGAGCTCGTGGCTCAATGGCCACTTCAATAAACGAAATTGCCACATCTCAAGCAAGAAAAATTTCCATCAAGTCATGAAGACATCATAACATTCACAAACATGCACGGTATGACCGGTGCACACTACTTGCTGGTGACATCATAGGGTCATACTTCTTCAAAGATGAACACGACGAGTGCGTTATGTCAATGGCGACCACTACAGAGCGATGATACATCAGTTTTTGTTCCTAAATTTGGGTCTCTTGGATATGAGTGGAGAGTTGTTTCAACCAAATGGCGCTACGAGCCACACAGCGACCGCAATCATCGCCTTATTATTATTCCAGCGAAGCGTTTCGGTTTAGTTTTGCACTAAAAAACCGAGAGGCGTCCAAAGCGCGGTGTGTGTCATTACAATGCTAAATGAACGCACGACTAAACCGACTCGGTTTTCCTCTCGGAAAACGCTTCGCTGGAACCGCCGTGTTTGCCATTGGTCAAAGAGTGGTCCAAAATCAAACCCCTAAAATTTGCTTCTTGAGAGGTAGTTCAAGCATGAATCAAATTTCGCAATGATAAAAAATAAGGAGTTTCGATTGGTACTTTTTGTTTTATTCAAGTTTAAAATCAGAACTCTCTAAAAATAGCACTCTCTGTTTACAGAAATGAATGAAATTCATGTTATTCGCATTTTGCTTCTTTTGTCCCCTTCAGTATTTGCTTGACAAGTTCTGCACCCTTTTTGTCAATTTGATCGAATGAAATTTGTACACAATAGCTTTAAAGCCAGTTTGCTATGGGCATATTTTCACAAGCATTATATGCAGACTTGATATCGTGTTAAACTTGATAAAATCCGAGATAGCCTGCAAGCGAAATTGGTTACCGTCCTTTGAACTTAAGGATATAACTGCAGTCGTTCCCGATAGGAGCGTGTGTTCCAGACCTGTTTTTAGCTTTTGGTAGGGCGGCCTATTTCAAACACTATTGATTTACGTGTTGGTAAAACGTTCTTTTTTTTCGCTTCATGCCACGCAGTGAATTTCGTCGGCTCGGTAAATTTACCTTTGATCCTTCACCTGGAAAATGTACGAGAGTGCTTGTCTGGCGTGAAATATAAAGTTTTCAGAACAGATGAAGTAAGAACGACGTTCGACGGAATTTCGAGTGGGTGATGGATTTTCATTCCAACAGGGAATGTTGACGCGTGCATGTAGAGATTGACATGTTTTTCATTCCGAAATCCAGTAGAACTAAACTGAATGGGTTGTTACGGTGTAACAAATTGGTCCTCCGAGTGCCTAAGTTTTTTTCTTCATTTTTTCCTTTTTTTTTTAAATAGAAGACAGACCGCCCCGGGGTAGGCTGCCATCAAGCAGAACTGCGTATCCTCTACTCACTCCAGTAAGTTACCGAATCTAGCACCACTCATACGGAGCAATACATTGTAGCATTCGCTTTGTGTCTTTCACTCGGTGGATGTCAGTAATGTAGATTAAATCTAAGAAATGTTCAGTAACTCATTGTAATTGAACAATTTACTCTTTGTGGACAAATTTACAACAGACTGGGTGGGGTAGCAGATTATTTCTTTATTTCTGCTTTATATGAGCTGCAATCAATGAATTCAAATTATATCGGTTACTTCGAATTAAGTTTTTATGCGAAAAAAAATTGCGCCCAGTGTGGGTTAAATTGCAGTATAATTCGCTTTTATGTATATATTCTTTGTGAAAATTCTCTCGTTTTGCTACCTTTCTATCATTTTCTGATTTTCAGTCACTGAAATGTATTTGTCACTAAAGTACTTCCTGCATCACTCTGTCGAAATCGCTAGCACTAAACTCGTACGGAATTTTTTCACACGATGTAATTCTCATTTTCAATGTCCTATTTTTCTCTTCAAGAATCTGTTCAATCGCATATCTATCATTTTTGAATTTGGTGAACTCAAATACATAACATACATTTCAAAACAAAAGTACACTTGAACCGACAAGAATCTACACATTTGCATCTTTGTTCTTGACGAACTTCTTCATTAAATCGACATTAGTTTGAATGAAGCAAATGAAGCGGTTCAGCTGGAATATGTTCATTCTGTTAATTTAACTAAATCAATATCCTGATGGCAGCGGTAGTCAGTAGCACTTTTCACTCAACTTTTAACCACATCATTAGCAAGCTCTTGCGGACCATCTTCATTGAACATTTTGCTGCAGACACATAATTAGTGTTGTCGATCACGCTAAATGAGTTGTAAATGAAAGTTGACGGTAAATAGACTTTGATTCCTCAATTCATTATTTCAGGGACCTAGAAATATTTATATATTCTTGCGAAGTATATGCGTAAATGTTGAGGAGAGAGAATATTGGAAATATTTACCTTTGATGTTCGGGTTATAGCTCGAAACTTGCGAAGAGTCCTTAGTCGATAGGTTTTTTTTTTTAAATGATGGCTCACTCTGTACGATTGCTAGAAGGAAACTAGCTTTTAAAGTGTAAAAACAAAGCAGCATGTGTAACAAAATTAGTATCTGGCTCATATTAGTTGCAATCTTACACGAGATTCAAAAAAGATTTAGTTTCATGGAAGGCATGGTTCGCTCAGTTTCATGGAAGGTATGGTTCATCTCATAGAAGAAACCTGTGATAAGATGTCGATTTCTTCTAGGGAGTTTCAAAATGTCTGTGACTTAGAAGTTATTCAATGTGGAGTTATAACTTTACAATGACTACAGGTGGACTACAGGTCAAAGTAAATTCTAGCTAAAAAATGATTGCTACTTTTCGGCAGTGATCTGTCTACAAGACGATCTTACTGACAAAATAAAAATAAGCCTACGACGATGAGCCGTGACTCAAGAAATTCAAAAAAAGTCTTCTTGGCGGCGACAATTGAAATAGCTGCATATAAGTCAAGTGGTCGACTTAAAAACTATGGCATAAACCTACGATTGCCAAATTCTTTCTTTTTTCAGACCATAACGACCAACTATCAGAAAAAAATCATTAGCTCGAGTGGAGCTGTCACGAGAATTAACATTGCTGCAGAGTCGCCAAGCTTGCATACACATACCGCTCACTGAATTAGAACAAACTTGTAGTTCGAAGGCAATAATACTTTATACTGACTCTTTTTTCTTTTTTGGAGATGAGCTCGCGCAAATGACCGCCGTGACTACATCCCAAGTAGCCTATTCTGAAGAACCAATTTTAAGCAACTGGTGCCGTATATCGTCAACGACGCAAGTTGGGCTTGCTTCAAAAGCATTGGTTGTCTATGAATTGTCAGCGTAAACCAACGATTTCACATATTCCTGCAAGAAGTAGTCCTGTGAAGTCAAATCACACGATCTCGGTGGCCAATTGACGGGTTCATTTCTTGAGATAATACGATTTCCCAATTTCGTCTTCAGTTGCGGTCGCTGTCTGGCATATAGCGCCGTCCTGTTGGAACCGCATGTTTCTCACATCCATGCAATGCACATTCGCAAATAAACACTGATTTATCATTGTTCTGTACAGGTCGCCATTGACAGTAACGCACCCGCCGTGCCCATTTTCGAAGAGGAATGATCCTATGATTTCGCATCAAACAGTGCATTTTTGTGGATAAAATGGTGACTTCATCACTGAACAAAGATTTTTCTTTCTTCAAATGAGGCAATCGAGCCAGAAATGAGCCACGTCACTGAATTAGATTTTCGCCCCATTCTCTGAACGTTCTTCAATCTAGTCATTGCCCTGTGGTCCAGCAACGTGAAGTGTAAAAATTTGCAATAACATGAAGAATAGTATGTGCTGATTGTTGATGCTCCTGCCATGTCCATCTGTCCTTGGTAAGCTGTCAAACTTTTATTGAGTAAAAATGGCACTGACATTGACAGTTGTCATCGGTTCATTTGATAGTGGCGAGTTTCAAAATACAGTACCTGGAACAAACATCGTTTAGAGCGTCTAGTTGCGAGCTGTTGGACTACCCGTACAAAAGAAATGCCATAGGTAGAATAAACGTCCAGCTTTGACTGGATACTTGGAGTGGTCATCAAATCTGGATCACTGGTCATCTGGAAAGAAAACAACCCAATATTTCCAGTTTTGTGTTACATAAATTGAATCCTTACCTGAGTTCCGAATTCCTTCTTGGGGCGAATGATTTGCTATCGCAAGAACGATTTAAGTTTTTTGGTTAAGCCAGAAGCCAGTTCCGTCGATTGCAGCAAGGTTTCTTAAACCAGACCAGACACGTTTTGCAAACAGCCGATGCTAACGAAACACCTGATGCTCATGCCGATCTCTTGCTTTGAAGACTCACTGGTATTTCTGATGTATTTTTTTTATCAGCTGTAGAAAAAAGAGATTGTGCGGACTGGTTAAAGATGTTTTTCCTATATCTGCAATTTTTCACGGTAATTACTTTTGTAGCCGACCTGGTTTAGAGGGCTTCAATTACAACGGTGACCCAACCAGCGTATAATACACCAAAACACAAACTTTATTGAAACATAAATATAGGGCGAATGCTCCTAATGGTGGTCGGCTCGAAAAATCGGCAACTTACAATTTGCATGTCTCATTACAAGAATCAGGCTCGTCAAAACGAAATCTAAGTTTCCATTGTACTTACTTAAGATGCCTTTTTAGCGAGTTTGAATTTGGAACATGATGGTGATGGCCTGGAGTGGGTCCAGAGGGATCCTAGCACTGCGACCTCCTGGGTCTATTGTGCCTCCTTTGCGCTATGTCCTATAGGATGTCCAGGCTTCTAATGAACCTGGATAAGTTCCTTGACGGGACATTTGTGATGTCCCTGATGGAAGGAAGAGCAGAGCCAAGTAGTTCGAATCCTCTTCTCGTTAGTGCTGGACAGACTGTGAGCAGATGTTCTACACACTCTGTCGTTTCCCCACAGTACCTGCAGCGGTCGTCCTGCTCCTCACTTATCCTGTGGAGGTGCTTTTTGCATGGAAGGTGTCCTGTCAATGCTCCGCATAGGGCTCTTATACTATCGAAGCCAAGGTATTTTTTTGAGTGTTTTAAACCCTCAATATTAAGCCAGTAGTCTTCGATCTTTTTCTTGCTCCATGTTTTAGCTTCCTTTTCCGTATCTGTTTTTGTAAAACCCCAGTACGGAGGACCTATGAAGGGCATTTTTGCTCCTTTTTTGGCTATGGTATCAACTTCTTCGTTTCCTCGATGCCTCTCATGGCCGGGAATCCATATCAACTCGAGGCTGTTTTGTCCCCTATTTCATTTAGGGCCTCTCTCACCTCTAGGAGAATAGCCGAATTTATTTGATCGCGATTTATAGCCATGAGAGCCGCTTGACTATCCGATAGGATCTTAATTATGACCCTGTTAGTGTTTGTTATTTTTATTGTTTGTGATGCTCTTAGTATGGCAGATAGCTCTGCTTGATAGATCGTGGCCTCCTTTGGGAGAAGGAAATGCATTTTCCACTAGGGACCTACGATCTCTGCTCCTACTGCATAATCCATCTTTGAACATGAAAGGGTTTAAAAAAAAAATTGCAGCTGGCCGAACTTTAGGAACAAGGTGAGCGACCTTTGGACCAATCACCCTACATAATCTGCCAAAGTTCACCTTGACTTACATTCCAATTTGAGCTATTTTATCCACAACTTTGGATATGAATTTCAAGAATAAAAGTTTCTTTTTCTGTTTCATCGCATGACTGCTAAATTTTCTTTTCCTGTTCAATAAAACGATCGATAACTGTAACTCAATTTAGGCGAAAATCACTATTGTAATTCAAGCAAAAAACAAGTTTCAATTTAAAATTACATCGTTTTAAATTGGTCGAACACTGTATTTGCTAAGATATAGATGGCTGCAAAATGCTATCTTACTTTTACTGTAGAATCAATCGACAAACCCGGTACTACAACTATCCTGCAAAAGCACACTTTCAATTGACACAAAGTCAATTGGCGTGAAATCGTCTAGTTCGACAACACTGCTTTTCGTCAGTAAACACAAAATCCTGATAGAAGTTCGTAGACGATTCAACTGATAATAATGAGTTCAGTCTTTCCGTTCGATTTTCATCGATTTCCATTTCCAGCTATCCTTCCGTTTCGCAATAATATTTATTCTGCAAAGTGAACGCGCTGCCCCGTTGCCGTCGTACATTTCAGTCTTTTATGTTACTTCGATTCCAGTCAAAACGTTCAAGTTGAATTTCATTCAGTGTACATACTCGTATTTAGATTGCCTCAACATTAGGCATTTTATTGGATCCGGTTCTCAAGGCTGCGAGATGAAAGGAAGTAGCGAATGCATGAATTGAATTCCCTTCGAAATCTGATTATTCTCGTATTTTCACTCTTCACTAGTCGAGCTGTATGATAGATGTGATGTGTCCTTGGACGACGAAGAAACTCTCCTCGCTACATCGAGTTTTAAACGCTTTAAATGTCAAGAGTAAAAGTATCGTTTTTCATACGAAAGTGCGGTATGGGCTGGAAAAATCTTTTCAGCAGATTCGACGTCGTAGGGGTGAGAAATAGTCTCGCAAGTATAATCTTACAAATTTCTGTTGATATTTCATATTGTCATGTTTCGCAGTGTTTAATCGCCAAGTAATTGAGAACGAAATGGAATTTTTTCATGCTTTCGCTTATTGGACTTGGCGTTAGCAATTAGTCACGAAAATTGGCGGAATTAGACTTGAGCTAATAGCATGATGAACGTCCGTTTAGCCTCGATCAGATTGAGAAAATGATTGTTCCAAATAAGTTAAACTCAGACGTTATTGATTGTCGATACAGGAGATACATACATATGTATATGCATGTATATAAGTGTGTTGACAATGGACTGCTCGAAGCTTGACGTAACATTATTTTGTTTATTTGGTGTTTTGTTTCAGCAAATAGAGCGGATTAATCAGATACTGTTTGTCATCTTGTAAACAAGCATTCGTATGTATGTTCATTGACCTACCAAATTCTGTACGAATACCATACTATCGACATTGACATCACCAGTGACTAAGCATGTGACTCGACAAATATTGAATCATTTTGGGGCGCCTCAGAAATGTAGTCAGGAGTGACTTTCAGTCATGCAAGTAAACAGTAACGTCACCCATTACAAATAATCATAATGTTGGACCTTCTTATGAGCGCCCAATGCCGACGTTTCTTTACTCTTGCTATCAAGCGGTAATCAAGGAAAAAATGAGGAAATTGGTGGGGGTTGCCGTTAATTACATGGAAATTGAGTTTTGTAACGACGACACTGACACAATCAGGACTTTAGTGCCTGCGTCAAGGCAATATTTAATCCAATAAAATGATGCCAGTCTGTTCAAGTAAATGATTAGCAGTATGTTACATACTACATTCGCCCACTGGGCATTTCTGCTAATATTAGTCTACGGCGTAAAACGTAGAATTTGCAAAGCTAGGATAGAACGTACGGTACATATGCATATGTCATTAGGGAGCATATTTAGCTCAGAGATAATTTCCAACTAAAAGGAGGGAGTTTCGAAAAATAATTTTGGGATTTTTATTTGCCGAAGATATTTTTTGTAATGCACTCCAGTATGGTTTAATCAATTGATTCAATATTTATATATCCGAAAAATAATCGAGTTTTTGACCACCGTAATCACTGGGCAAACTGGCTTGCATTTATTTGAATTCAACTGAAAATGTCATTGACAGGACTTGACCAAAGTTAGTGGTAGGCAGTGGCAGATTCGCATCACAAATTTGAGGTTAGGTTAATTTTGTATAGATAGGTTGATAGTAAGGGTTCATTATCGCTACTTGACGTTGATAGGGTTTGGTTATATTTTTTCCCCCTTTAAAAGTTTTTTCTTTAGTACTGGCCGACGAAGAAAATGTATGTTAGAATCATTTTGACGTAAAATTAATTTCAAAATTAATTGAAAAGATTCCGCGAAATTATTTCAGAAATGATGAAATAGCAGGGCAGAAATGACTGAAATAGCAGAGCGAATCCAATTGCGGAATAGGCAATGATAGATATAAGCAAAAATATATATATTAAACAAAAAAGAATATATTTCAATTAATAAATAAAACTAAAAATTCATAATTTAAATAAGCAGTTAGCCAAAATGAAAATATATTAAACAGAGAAAGTAATTACTCTATCTTTTAACATGATTTTGAATAACAACAGTGCGCAACAAAAATTCTTCAAGGTCAAAGGTAACGAAAATCATTTTGCTCAAATATCTTGCGAAGAATTGATTTTACATGAATTTATGTTGACATCAAATTTACTCGAAATTAAAATCTGCACAAAAATTTCATACATCAAATTCATTTACGATAAATATTTTTTGAGATATGAGGCTGAAAAATATTTGGACCGAGCCCATAATCCCTTATCGTTTGCATATAGTGGTGTATACAGACTATACGATGCAATTAAGCGTTGAAAGTCCGTGTAATGCACCCAAACCCACAATTATTTATTTCTAAGGTGAAGTTGAAGTGCAGCTTTCTACTTAATAATAGTAGTAACGTATTCCATAGTAATATCATGGATCAATGTGTAATTGTAAATATTTGACGATACATCTTGTGAACAGGCGTGTTGTTGTGCAGAAGAAGAGCATCTTTGGTTAATTTTCCTCTTCTTTTTCCTTTATACCTTTTTTCAACCACTCTAAAGTTGATACAAGGTATTCTGCAGTTACTGAAAATCGATCAACAGTATCCCTTCAGAGTCCCAAAAGCAGCATACTGTGACACCTTGAATTGTGGTATGCCTTATTTGGGCCACTGCATAGAATTTTGTTTGGACTCGGGCACATGATGATGAATTCAAGTCTCGGCTCCAGTAACAATTCGACTCAATACTCCATCCATGTCTTCACTATAGTGGTCCCCAACGGCGGCACTTCACGCGCAGTTGCTTTTGAGACGGCGCGTGAGCATTCCTGGCACCCGCTTTGTGCTTACTTTAGTCATGATGATTGTGAAGAACTTTTAAAATGGTTGTATCTGATACTCCAACCATTTCTACGAGCTGTTTCTTCTTTAACCCAGCATCATCCTATATAACTTTTTTGGCTTTTTGAGCAATGACCGATGTAGTCACTTGGCTGTCCTAGCCATGGGTTGTCTTCAAGTGAGTCCCTTCTTTATTTAAAAAGACTGTGCAACATGTAAATCAATGCTTGACCTGGACCCCAGCCGCCTTAAGTAGATGCCGTCTATTTCATTATGGTTTGAGCCAACTTTTCTTGTTTGGTGAAGAGCTTCATAACAGCGCGGTACTCGATTTTCATATTGTTCCACAATTTCGTGCAGATTGAGCTGCTTGGTCAACGATAGTTTAAAAATTAATGGCTCGATTGAAATAACACTTACTATTTACACTGAGGCATTAAACTAATTTATTTTCATTAAACTAACCTCAATAATGACCTACCTACTCATTGTCTGAAATTAATGATCCACCTTCGTATATCACTGCATTTTGTTTTTCATTCCTTGGAATATTTAGGAATATCCTTGGAATTTACGTTACTTTGGAGAGCGCTGAAGAACTTACAATACATACATATGTATATGCAAACGATAAGTGATTATGCAATCAGCTCAAAAATTTCTCAGCCTCATATCTCAAAATCTACTCACTGTACACGAACTAAATGTATGAAGCTTTTGTGCAGATTTTAATGTTGAGTAAATTTGATGCGAACATAAATTTACTTAAAATCAATCGTTAGCAAGATATTTAAGAAAAACTGATTTTCATGACATTTGACCTTGAACAACTTTTGTTGCGCAAACGACTTTGTAATGGATCACATCATGTTTGTCATCTTACAATAAATATATTTCCGTCGAAAAATCTCCACTTGGATTTATTTGGGAGAGAAAGTCTTATTTTCCTGGCCTACAAGTACTAAATTGACAATCAAGCTAGAACTACACTGGTCTCACGTAACGTGAGCTCACGTGTGGTCACATCAGCTGACCACACGTGTGATAGATCTACAGTACCATTTTGTATGGTTAGAACTACACTGGCGACACGTCACACGTGAGCTCACATGAGCCGTGTGACGTGCTCAGCTCACGTTACGTGAGACCAGTGTAGTTCTAGCTTAACGTGACAACACGTGAGCTCACGTTACGTGAGACCAGTGTAGTTCTAGCTTCATCCTGCGAAACAAAACTTAAAGAACAATGCAATGTGTTCCCTTTGCTATGCAATCGAGCAAAAAATTTAACCATCATTTTTAAAAAGCTTTCAGTGCTTTTTGAATTTTTGAAATCCACGATGCTAGCTTTCCGCTATTACTCGAAAAGTATATGCCTACCTGAAAATAAAAAAAGCAGAGCGATTGTATTCAAATTATGCTCGCGAGCTTTCTGTCACGTCCGCAGCGTTCCTCAAAATGTTGAATTTTTCACATAAAAAATATTCTCTAATATAATTCCATAAAGAACCGCTAGAAAACTCATTTTCGAAGAAATTGTTTTTGAGTGCCTTAAAATCGTGGAAAGACGTAATACACTTCTTTCTCAGTGATTTTTAAAGATGGCTCTACTGAATTTCAAAATCACTTCTATCCGACCTCGTCCTGTTAATATCGCCATGTCCTGTAAATTTCATATTAAGCGTGTTTTTTTTCCTTACCCCAGCAGAGAATAGAGTATATGCATTGGAAACAACAACACTCCTGTACCAGTGAATTCACTACTACAGAAATTCTATGCCTCATTTGTAATTCACGTGCTGAACTATAGAATGTGCTGATAGAAAAAAAAGCTCATAGAAGTTATTTTTTTTGCTGTGAGGTGGCTTTGGTTTTTTCAAGGTTATGTTGAATGTTTTGGTAGTTAGGAAATTAGAAAAAGCCCTCATAACGTGTAGAAAGTTAAAAGAGGTCATTTTCTGTTAGTTTTTTTTTCTATTTTCTATCGATTTTGGTAGTGTATACTCGTTATTTTCTCCCTTTATTTTCAGCTGTATTGTGGTACCACAGCGAATATAGCAACCTATGTCAGTCTTAGCGAATGCACTACTGTTTTGTGGTAGATCGTTGTTTTTCCGGCATAGTTCTATTCTGTTTTGTATCGGAGCAAAAAAACACGCCTTTTGTTCAGACTATACGGTCGTCAGTTCTCGTGAACAGCAGTTTCGGTTGCTGAAAATATAGGTAATTTGGTGATGGATTGGCCGTTCTTGTGCAATGCGGACCTTTGAAGATTTTAATTTGACATGGTGGAAAAAGGTTAAAATTGATCAACAATGCGGGTTTTTTTTTAAAAGAAAAAAATTGTCGAGAAGGTCGATGATTTGAAGGATTTTTTTCACGTGTTGGCCGTATCTACCGGGTTGTCCGCACAGCTTTAAAACTCATTCTGTGTACAATTTTATTCAACATCAATACGTTCTACAAATTTTACGATGATCCAATGTTTTTATCGAAAGTTATGACAAATTGAAATTTGAGAAAAAAAACCTTGCCTACTTTTAAGCACTCAGCGCCCACACATGGTTCATAATAAGCACAAAACATAATAAGTTTTCAGATCCAGTACTTACTTTTAACAAAAACTTACTCTTCATAGAAATATTGTATTGCATGAAAATTCACTAAAATGCCGACAACGATCCTGAAGCGAAAAAACATGGCGGTAACCCTTTAAAAAAAGTCACAACCCCTTAAAGTACGGAAATTTGAATTTAAGGGAACATTAAAGAGAACGATTATATTATTCTTTCCCGAACTTGCACTCATCTATTTTGATTTTCAACTTAGATGTTGTTAGGGGGACCGTCCACAACATCGTCGAACAGTTGCCCATCCCCTACGGGGGTGAACCCAAAAACTACACCTTTACTAAAAATTTAATAGCAATGCTACTCGAACGAAAATCAATAACATTGAATGAATTTTCCCTATCATTACTAGCCTACTTACCAGGGCGCCATTAAAAAGCCAACTTAAAAACCGACAAACTATGTCTCACCCACAAAACTCAAAACAATTCCATATAATTCCCCATCGCTGGACCTGTGCAAATTTTTTTTTATCGATTTCTATGTATTTTTTACTTATTTCAACTTCACACTCATCAGAGACTCCAATTAAAACTTCTTTCCACCCAGAGGATTCGAGAAAAAAATTGCTCTGAAATTCTAAACCCAAAAAAGGAAAAAAAATCTGTCGAAAACAGGTTACGGTCCGACTGGAATATTTATTCACAAGAAAAAAACGAACTGAACCCGGAGCATTTGCATTTTAGAATTGTTTTTGATGACAAAACAGTTTTACGAAACGAACGAAGGTGCATGTTGATGGATGTAGAGATTGGAATTCATTATCACTGCGGACAGCAACGAAACATTTCGATTGTCTAGCAGATGAAGTGTGAAGTGTATTGAAAACTTTAAATTTGTTTTATAGTGGGAAATTTCGAATCCTATACCTACATATAATATGTGTGTATGTACCACAAATCAATTCGTATAGCACTGATAAATTTAACATTCATTAACATTTTTTAAAGCTGTTTATATTTCTGCAAAGTATGTAGATAATTGTATTTCATTCGCAGCCTTAGTGTGTAGGTTAAGCGTTTTCAAACATATCAACAAAACAATCCATGTACAAAAAAAGTAGACGAAAACCTTGGCAAACTGTCAGTTAGTTGACAAAGAACTTCTTTACTTCTTGTGCGAATCGAAAGCAGCTTGAGAACGTGCATATGTCCATAGCTTGTGCTTTGATTGTATTATCCCACATCCACCTTTTCTTTGGCAAACAAAAACAAACATTTGCATGCTTTTGAAAAGGACATGTCTCGATCCAAAGATATCTCTAAGGACATATAAACTTTTTCCCAGCTACTTACCATTAAAGTTGAAGCTTTGAAACTTTAGTTTATCTACTCTAGCCAGGCCATTCAAAAAAATAAGCAAACAGTTCAAACGAAACATTTGTAATTTTTCTTTATCCCAAAGAAAAGTAGCACTGTCTAAAGTCCAGTTTTTTTTTTATTCTCGTGAAACGTCCTTCAAATTTTTAAGTGAAAATGCTAAGTGGGATAAGAACGGTCAAACCGGAAGGAATACTATTTGAGATGGCGGTATAAGCAGTTGTGACGGGTGCCTATCCGAAAATTCAAGGATTTTTTCGGGGATAATCACTGAAGATGAAGGAAATATCTTATGACAAGACGATAGGATAAAAGCTACTGAAAACAATTTCTTTCAAGTTTCGCGAGCTAAGTGCTTGTTCAACAGGAAATTACATTTTCACTTTTGCACCAATAAAAAGCAGCCAAAAGCTGAAAATTGAATTTCGAAATTTTTAATGTTACTAAAATGGAAAATTTGAATTCATGATTATCCACTTCGTTGCAAAGAATTTTTTCTTTGCATTTCTTCCATGCAATGACAAGAGGAAGGGACACTTTAGAGGTTTGGCATTGAAAGAGCGAAAATGGCTACGGAATTCCATTTGAAGAAGTACAGGGGGTGCAAGAGGGAGGGATGTCAATTGCGAGTAATTGAGTAACGTCATGACTACGGTTGATTTTGTTTTATTATGCAGCTTTATTCAATTTTCTTGGGTCAGCAAAAGCCTTGAAATTATATCGGCAATAGAGGTGGAGAAAACACGATTTGCATTGGCTGAGTATTTTGATGCTGACACATTATTCTGTTCAATGAATATTTGTGAATGCTGTGAAAGAGATCGATAGGAATTCGTTTGCTGTTTGCTTTGAAAGGATTTAATGGAAAATCATGAAATCAGACACTTTGAGTGCTTAGAAAATACCTTCAAAGGAATTTATTTCGATTGAAAATTGGAGCAGACTTGTCACGTGACTAGACGGGCCGTGGGCGTGGAACATACATAAGTGTGACTTATTTGTATCTGAGACGAATTGAAGATGCTGTTATTCTCAACAGACGTTTTTCTTGTTGCAAAATTCCCCAAGAATTTTATTACGACCCTGACGGATATGTACACCAATACCTTACCTACCTACCCTAATAATTTACTGCTCGACAAAAAGGATATTGTAGTAGGTTTTTGATTGATATGGTATGATGACATTTTATCACCGTGAATTTGTTTAATGTTAGATGATAATATCGCAAAAAAATATTAAAACAAAAATAAAGACATAAAACTAGGGTAAAAAATATGTTACCCCGTAGTATGGTGTGTAACAATTTGAGACAATGGAAGAAGGAAAGCAAAACTTATTGCATGAGGACGACCAGGAAAATATATAATAGCAGAAGACGGTAACACTGGTAAAAATAATGTATCGAAAACAAGCAGAGAGTTTTTAGATGAAGCAGAGAAAAAAACCTAAAATATTGTTGCAGAGGGCTAAGGTAATGCAAAGGAAGCAAATGCTGTTAAGGCAGCTGCTCAATACAATACAAATAAAAGGAACGGAAAGTAAAGAGTTCAGTTTTAATACTAAGAAGATGAAAGACGATGGGATCAAGTGGAGTCTAAAAAACGTAAGCTTCTGTAGGAACAAGTGGAGATTTTATTTTAGACCTGACAACTTAAATCGTGAAGTTTAAATATCCATCCGAATTTGATGGGATGTGTGTATGGGTAGACATCTCTAAGCAGTCAGGCCAAAAGACCCATTGTACTCATACCTGCAGCCTGGTTTCCCAGGTTTCCGGAAAAGAAGCTTTCTCCTGTATCCGTGCCACATCTTAGTCAAAGCATTGACGTTTCATACGAGCAAACGCTGGTTCTTCACTAAGGAGATGCTCCCCAAAGTAATCCTTTTCTAGGCAAGATGGAAAGAAGTCATCTCGTCAACACCTATTCGGTACATATGTTCTTCCAGGCAGTTGAGTCCATTCAGTATAACTGTCATGGCTCTGCAACCTTTCCTACGCTTGTTGAGGATGAATTCCGCAGTCACATGCTTGGGTTCTGAAAAGAAGACCTTAGTTTGCTGGTCGCATCTGATACACTTTGCAAGTATCAAACATCGTCTTCCAAAAAATGGCATGTGCTGATATGGTCGGAAAACCCAAGGCGGATTCAAAGCACTCACAGAGCGCCGAACTTTGCTTTGTAATTGGGTCAGCAATTTTACTTTGCTCAGCATCACAGTGCACCGGTACTTCTATTGAATCTGTCGATAGAATTAAATATGCTCTGCGCTTTTGGGCAATTTTTGAAGAAGTCAGGGGTCAACGTTGTGCCAGCAGTACAGCCTGACTGTCACTGCAAGTAACGGTACGTTTTCCTTTCCACTTTTCTTCAATCACCTAGCAGGTAGCTCTCAAGATAGCGAATATTTATGCATTAAAAACAGAACCGCCAAGAGAAGAGGCTCACATGTCTTTCGATGAATGCAGATAGACATCAGCTTACGGTCAATTATAAGTTTTCGAGCTCTCCTTGAAGAAGATTTCGTACAGACGTTTGGTTGCTCTCAGCATTTGCTGGTCAACATGATTACTTTGTATCTTCTCCTGAAGTCGAGGAAGGGCATTCGAGCGTCCGATCTCCTAATAGAGTATTGACGCACATTGTTGTTTCCTACCTATAGGCCTAGTTTCCTACCCATAGGCCTTGCTGCAGGAGATGGAGGGTTATACCATTTTTCGTGATGAATTTTCGTGCCTCGATTACAGCATGTATGTTTCTCATGTATTTCCAATGGCAGTGATAAGCATTTAGGTCTCCTGCTACAAAGACAGGACCTTCGTCTTCAAAAAGCTTATTTACATCTGGGCTAAAAAATTGTATTTCAAGAAGGATGTAAGCAAAAGGCACCGTGACCTTGAAAACACTTTTATGGCGGTCATTTCTTTTTGTTTGGGATGAAAGTTTGAAGTTATGCATCTTAATCTAGCTGAAGTTAGAAATAGATGTAGCTTGTAGTTAGAAATGTGAAAATTATCAGCTAGTTGAAGATGTTTCCTGGATGAGCATGATGACCACTCTATGATCATTTAGGAATCGTATCAGCTCTACAGACTTGCTGATGATCATACGATTAATGTTTTTTGCTCACTTTTTGAGCTAGGAATGTTGCGCTTCCTTTCTTGTATATCGCAGAACAGTTGAGTCATTATACTTTTCTGTGAGCACGATCATCAATAATACAATCCTGTCTATTTTGCATTTCAGGGGGTTGGGTTGTAGGTTGGGTTTTGGGGGTAAACTACTCGCTTTTGCCACCTGTGTAAACTTCTCTGTCAGATTCTTGGGTTCCTTGGACAACCCTTATAGCAGTTTCTTCACGCTGCTTCGGGTCTTTGAGAAGTAGTGTTTTCCTTCGCACTGACCGCGTTTCACCTGCGCATGCCGATTATTAGCTGACAGGTATAGGACTATGATTGTCCTTCTTGTAGTCATTGGGGCTCATATTTTCAGATGAGGTGACAGATTATATATTTCAATTCAAGACTATATGTTTCAGTTTCCTCCCTCAAGACGAATACCTTAATCAGCTTTGAAGTCCCATTCCACAATTTGAGAGAGGAGCTATTTATTTACTTATCTTACCCTCTTGATTTCTTCCAATGCAAGATCACAGATACTTCGGATCACGAAATTTGGACATCTTTCTTCCGGTAGAAAGTACGTATGATATTGTTGCTTCTCACTTATGAGAAACTAGTGGTATAGCGGGAACCACTTCAATACCTAAATATACGTGCTTGTCAGATTTGTTATTTATTTTGAGTTTTTCGAATGACCTACTTATTGGCGTTCACGTTTTTGTTTGATCAATTATGGCCGACACTGTCGTTATATTTTCTTATCGTAGTCATATTTTGTCTACAATTCTATGTTGATTCTATTTTGGGTACCTTCATATGGTGATTTGAATCCTGTTTGCAATATATTTAAATAAAAAACACACTAAAAGTTAAGAATTCTTGCATGTATAACGATTTCAAATTCATTGGCGATTGATGTGTGAAAAAAATTAATATTCATCTTTAGGCTATGTGATAAAAAGTTTAGTGTAAGCATAGTTAGATTAAAATGAAATATATGATTGAATTACACTATCATTGGCATTGCGGCGAACAGCTTTAATAGAATAATTTGAAATCCACTTAGCTTTAAATAGGATAATTTAAAATCTAAATTCGCTTGGTTCGTTTGTTGTCCTTTGACGGAGATAGTGTTTTAAAAAAAAGGAAGTTGACAAGGACATTTTATTGACTGGTTTTTGTCATTTTTAAGCTTGGTTTGAATGGATAATACGTTTTTGACTGTATTTTCTTACTTTTTGTATTCTAAAATTTGTTATGTTTAAAACATATTGTAACATAAAATGCCCACAATGGGCGCATATAGATTTAAGAAGCCGAACTTGTTTTGAAAAACCTTGGAAGGTAATTTTGGTGATTTCAATTCATTTTCATTGAAAAGCAACGTAGCTCTTTGGAATTTAATTCAGGAAATAATTCAATTTAATTTCCTAAAACGACAAAATGCACTCACTACCTTTTAAATCATATTGCACTTCATGTAACTATCGTACAGAAGCTGAAAAGGTTCACCTGAACCATATTTGAATTACAAATCAAAAACACAATTTGTTTTTGTTTCAACCCTCACAATAACTCTAGAACGCCCTCTTTCTGTCTCTCTCCAAATAGAACTACATCAGCATGACTGGAAAACGAAATGAAAACTGAGTACTTTGCAAAACTTTGTCTTGCCATCTAGCGCGTTATACCAAATAAACGAATAGTTATCGAGTTTGCAAGTTTCACAACAGTACAATGTTATTATGGCTTGGTCACCTTTGGTCAAATACCAGAGCACTTGAGTGAGGAGCTATCTAGAATCTAGAATCGCTTATTCATAGGGAGTACTGACTGCCATAACTGTTATTGCATTTGCTCTAACTTTTGTTTATTGCTTTAGAGAAATAAGAACAAACTATGAACAAGCATTCGCAGGAACTTGAATATGAATCGAACGGTACGTGTACTTAAGAAATAGTTGAAATTAAGTTTGCAGTCATTGTATAGGGCTATTATACGAGCAAATATGAATTGTTTACTATTTGATCTTGTGAATATGGTAGCTCTGGTAATTAAATAATAAAACTTTCAGATTTTGCATTACCGTCAAGACATTTGCAATCGCCCATTTTTGTTCATATTTCCAAATACATAGATTTGTGCAAAATATTAAAACTTTCAGTGAAATACTTTTTCCCCGCGGAAGGCTACTGGCGTCGTTATGTTATTGACAAAAATGATGTTTCCTGTCAGAATCAATTCGAACAGTCCTACCATCATTTGGTATTTGATATCATACGTTTAATTCGATACGCAATATCAGGTTCGTCCTAGATTCCGGACAACATTTGCTTCCGATTTAAAGTACTCATGATAAAAGTTCGTGAGCAAAAAAAGTTGAAAAGGTACGACGACATCGAAGCTTGTGCGTTTTAGAATATAATAAATGGCAGTGATTTTTTCTCATCTGTTTTTTTTCCTTCTCTTTAATCTTTCACCTGTATTTGTCATGCTACTTCACATACTATCAAATTTCCATGCTTTTCATTCGCAACCAAGCATGATGAAAAGAGTCCTACAATCTTCTAAAGTGCGTACAATTTTCATGATGAAATTCACTTCACGAAGTACAAAGCGGACTAGAAGAGGAGTATATCATAAATATATCGTTATAAACTTATCGAGCACTTCAAGAAGACTCTCTTTTCTGTGCAATCTGTGCATAAAAAAAAGGATGTAATTGGAGGGTAGCTTTAGAGCAAAAGTCAATTTTTTAATGTTGAATATATATTGAAGTATATTGAAGTTAATAATTCGATACGTCTTCCTGATGATACACTATATACTGGTAGGTGGTAATAGTTACCTTCAACTTATAAAATTAAATCAAGGAAATTAGAATAACAACAAAAATATTGAGCTTCGGGATGAAGACAATGGTTACAGGGTTTTTAAAATACTTTTTTTTTTATTTACCACAAACAATATGCATTTTTATCAAAAAATGTATTTCATTTGTTTTAAAATTATAACTTATTTATTTTTTATGCAGTCTATCAAACACCATAAATAAAAAAATCATAAATACACTATTCCCAGCAGCTTAGGTTCAAACTGATACAAAAACTCTTTCCAAATGTGGTAAAGAGAATTTCATCCATTTTCAATTCGATGTTTTTTTTTCAAATATCAAACTGCCAAACAACAACTGATGCTTCTCATAAATTTTACGTAGCTATACGAAATTCCGCACACTTAACCGACACGGCGCAAAGTCATACGGTATTTGTCGGATTGGTTTGAATTCGTACATCCCAAATGACAAAAATATTTCACTGACATGTCATGTCGTGTCGTAACGTGTTGTTCAAGTTTGCGAGCGTTCATACAATTACATGCAATTGAATCTCACCGATTTTTGTCGTGTCGTGTCGGAATAGTGTGCGGTAAGCTACAATGCTCGAAAGGCACAACAGGTTCATAGTGCAATCAGTCGATAAGCCGCTTGCGTTTTTGTTCGATTTTATTTGCAGTGCTGGTGCCCACACTAGTTCTGCGTACAATAAAGAAGAGCTCACCACTCTTGAAATTAGTAGCCTTCGGCTTTCCTTGGGGTCACCAATATTGGGTAGCATTCTAGCGAGTACTGAGCCAACAACTGATGCCTAACATGCTTTCTCCAGATGAGGTTTGAAGTTCAGTTTATTATCGATAGTTACGCCCAGGTATTTAATAGCAGCTGGCAGGGTAATTACGCAGTCGCTGAACTTTATCTGTACCACTGTTAGTTTCCTTCACTACGTGATTAGTACCATTTCCGTCTTATGGTCGGTTAGTTTAAGCCCAGCGCAATCAAGCCAGATCACCCAGATTGCTTCGCTTGCATAAATTTCAGCTTCTTCGAGATAACGGCTTGGAATTACGACGCCAATATTGTCGGCAAAACCTACCTCAACCACATTTCTGGGTACACGTAGCATTAGTATCCCATCGTACAATATGTTCCAAAGCAGGGGACCAAGATCCTTGCGGTACTCCAGTCGTTACCAGATAAAATTTTGGCCATTCGTCTGAATCGTAGCGTAAGGTTCTTTCCCTGAAGTAGTCGACAATTATACATGTTAAATAGCGCGGCACTTCATTATCGACCAGCGCACAAACAATACGGCTCCACCTATGGCACGCCAGTTAAAGGCGTTTTTACGTCTAGTGTGGTCACATCGCAGCAGTTTCTTTTATCTTTGGCGTCCATTGCTAACTCCGACACCATTCTAACAGCATCCACAGTTGATCGCCTTTTTCGAAAATCAAACTACCGGTCCGATAGTACTTTTTTTTCGATCACCAACAGCAGTTGCTAATTTATGCTCCACAAGAAAATTTTCCCCAGTGTATTAAGCAGGCATTTTGGCCTTTAAGATGATGGTTCTCCAATAGGTTTATCTTGTTTGGGCAGGAGAACTAATTTTTGTTGCTTCCACTGTTTGGAAAAACGGTTTTGCGTCGGTACATTGTAAATAATACGTCGGCAAAGACTTTTGGTATCTCTTTTACAGCCATTTATTCGGTATCGCATCCAATCCGGCCACTTTATTGTCACCGATTTTTCGTATGGCTACTAATACTTCTTCTCTGCTTATTGCCGGCACATTTTGAGGATCTACCTGTATTATCGGCAGACTTTCGCCCAGATTCTGAGGGAACAGTGTTATGACTATTTGCTGGACCATCTTTATGACTATTTCCTGGACCATCTTCAAACACATGATTTGAGAAGAACTCTTTCGCTTTGTTGTAATCATAACAGTTTTGTACGCTCCAGCCCGCAGATCGGAATTGGCCTCGTTACACAGCTTCTTATAGTGCTCCCTCTTGCTCATAGCGATTGCAAATTGAAGGATCTTCCGGGCGTATTTATACTGACTCTGCAACTCTTCGTAGTCTAGGCTATTCTTGCGGCCCTGGCTGGCTACATCGCCTAGCTTTGAGACATTTTTTCCGGAGCTCCTGGATTTCTGTATTCCACCAATAATTAGCCTTCTTAGGCTTGTGAAGACAGCATCGCGGCATAGAAGCATCGCACGCCTGCTGAATTTCGCTGAAAATTCGCGCAGACTTCGTTGAAGCAGTTCCGTCCGGTTCCTTATCAGGGGGGTAACATTTCCCGGAATATTTCTTGATGACCAGCCAACCATGCTTTTTACTCTAAGAACTCGCACACATTGTAGTTTTACTAGGTACGCAGTTCACCGTAGCTATTATGGTCTGGTGGTCACTGTGGGTGTAGTACTCGCTTATCAACCACTGAAAGTCTTTGATTAAAGCATCGCTCACAAAAGTGCTCAGCATCTCTCGTTTCTTTTAATATGTACACTTTCACACTTTTAATTCTCTTTCATTTTTTATTTCTCGAAGTCTTTTTATAAGAAACTATGAAGACGTGAAAATAACAGAAACAATAAGTTGGAAGATGTATGGACAAACTGAGTAATTTTGAAAGTATTATGTGTGAACGATTTTTTATAATGATTTGGCACTACTACTATTATGTTCAAGCTTCTAGTAGCCAACTGGGTAGAGTTCTGACTGCTATCGTGTGTCGTTCGTGGCTCAAATCCAAACATGCTCTCAAACTTTGAGTTTTTTGTTAGCCTAGCTGTGTTTTCAGTATAATTTTCAAATTATGAAAAATGATAAAATAAGTATTTATTTTTCTTTTCAGGTACGTATCAAACTTAATACTTCCACTATAATTTACTGAAACGAAAAGATTCGGTAAGAATATTAGATTTTTTATTCTATCAATTTCTTAAAATTATCAATATATGACTTTTTCTATTCCTAGAGATGACTAATAAATAAAAATTCGTATTTGGCAATACAATTTAAGATTATATTAAAACCAGCTATTCACTTCGGTTTTGGCGCTTAAGTGTGTAGTTTCAGATACTTCATCCTAAGTAGTCGTCGAATCATCTTGCCAAAAATAAAAATCAATAGCAATTACTGCCTTAGAATAACGAGATAAAACATCCAGTGACGAATAGAATTATAAGTGCAAGTCACTAAGTACATACAAATTGTTTGAAAATTGTGGAAAAATTAGGTATTTTAAAATTATCGCAAAATGACATTACTTAACAAGTGCGATTCAACAGTCATCACACTTTGAAGACATTTTGGCATTGAATCGACTAAATGACGTAGCATTTTCGTTGGGAAATTGCTTCACAAATAACTAGATACTGATGTTTTTTCATTTTATCTGGAGATCTAACTTTTATAAGTATCCCATTTTGCGTCATAAGAGATTGTGCGATGTATTTTTCTTTTTTTGTTGCCTGCTTTGAAATACTTAAGTTTTCCTTCATATGGTCTGTCTAATAAAAGCTCATTTTTATTCGACCACACGATATCGCCTTTAAGTTCCTTACAATATTTTCCATTTATCCTGTTCAAAAGTTTTCACCCTCTACTTCTCAAATTTTGAAACTTTTTCTCATTTTGAACTTGGTAAATAATTATGTTTCTGTGATAACCAGATTTTGAAACAATGTCTGTCGGTGAAATTTCAAATTTTGGCAAAGAAACTGCTCTATATTTTGCCGTAATTTCGCTCTGTGTTTTGCTCTGTCATTTACGAGTACAACATTTGCATCAGTACGTTACAAAAAATGACGACTATTTTAAATACCCTTCAGGGCTTATTTATTCCGAAAAAAACCCTAAATCAACAAATTCTACCTTTCAGTATACGTGCGCAAAGACTTTCTGCAAGAAAATTCTGGCCCTTCCTTTTTATGAATTTTAAACACGTGTTTTTATGTTTTGTAGTAATATTCGTAGTATTAGGGCCAAAATAAACGAGCGGGATAAATTCTGCGTGTTTTCGCCGAGCTTTTTCACGCTGAAGATTCAAACTACACGAGGTCGGAAAAACGCGACATTGTTACACTGCTGCGAAAAATTGCACATTTCACAGTTTACAATGAATTCCACTGTGTTAGCATGTATATCCGTCGTGTGTGGAGAATTAGTTATATTTGAGCACAAATGTGTAACAGCCAATGGGCCTTTTCACACTTGTATTCTTAATGCACTCCTCAAACCGGTTTACTGGGCAAGAGACGGAAGAATCAAGGGGAATTCTCTACAAAAAGTAGAGAATTCCCCTTGATTCTTCCGTCTCTTGCCCAGTAAACCGGTTTGAGGAGTGCATCAAGAATACAAGTGTGAAAAGGCCCATTGGCGAGAAAAAGCCTTGGGCTCAAGAGAAAAGTTTTTAACTACCGACTCTGCTTAGCACGACGATACATTGAATGCGGATTTGGCATTCTGGCGAATATGGGGAGAATATTTCATATAAATATTCTTGTTTCAATAGATTATGCGTGCAACAGTACGAAAGCAGCATGTGTTTTACACAATTTCGTAAGAAGAAGAGATGGCCACTGCACTGACTCTGATAAATAAATTTGTCCCTTCGGGAGAATGGAACAGATAGGAACAGGAGGTCCATCAAACGCTTTGCAAATTCACGAAAAATATTCACAATATTTCGATAGCCTAGCAGGTTCTGTTCATTATCAATATGATAAAATTTAAATAATGAAAGAAAAATTTTACTTATACATACTTACATTTATTGTTTTTTTGTTCAACTGCTCCCAACCACCAAAAATTTCACGTGTTACTTCTTCTCACAATTTGTCTTTAAGATTTCTATTGCCAAATTCCTTAAGTTTGAAATTGTACGAAATGGGACGTTTTTCTATTTCGAAAATTAATTTAATAAAACAATGTGTACATATACGTACATGCATTGCTTTGAATTTCTCTGCATTCTGAATTCTACGTTGTACTGTAGAAACTATACGATTCATACAGAAAAGCTCAAATCCGCAGCGCAGGAAAGCTCTCAACGCAACTGTGCGCGTTGCTTAGCGGGCACGCAGTAGCACGGCGAAACACGCAGCTCAAAACGAGCTCGTATAGTTTGCTTCATACAAACCCATATGTTCCATTTGCAAGCTCAAAAGCTCGGCGGAATAACGCGGCGATAGCTCCGCTCGTCTATTTTGGCCCTTATTCCAAATAAATTTAATTGACCTGCAATAATTTTTCACATAATGGCGCCGAATCCCGTTCGAAGCTGTCAAAACACTAAACTGTTGGCAGTTAGATAGAGATGTTACCCAACGCAAGTAACTTCTTCCCCTATCAGTTAGGGTAGGCTTTCTTACATTTTTACTTTCTTTTATTTGTCATACTTTAGCTCAGTGCAAAACTATTATTCGTCTTTGCCTCGCCTATTACAACAGGACCTACTAGCTAGGCGCTAGGTCTGGACTGTATGGTGAGTAGGGACACGATGAAAGTACTGATATTAGTACGGTATCGATACTTTCGTTTGATACCAAGTAAAATTTTACTTGAATCGAAACTGTTCGATATTTTACTCATATCAATACTTTGATGCTGGTATCGTATCGACATGTGACTGAAAAAATTTCACATGAAAACCAACCCATCTTTCTCTTTCTAAACTGAGCTACGCGAGCGACAGTTACAGTTATAATGAACTGTTTATGATGGAATGTATTTCCACGAATCATGATTTCCACCCAGGGCCAGATCACTTCTTCGAACTAAAACGGCCCACAGACACAGAGATCTGATCGTCGACTTGGTTGCAGATATGCAAGATCTGCGACCAAATTCATAGTCTGTGGGCTAGTCTCAGATCTAGTTTGTTCGCAAATATCGCAAGTCTCCAACCAAGTCGGCAACCAGATCTCCGTGTGTGGGGGCCGTTTAAGGCAGCCGATCGATTTAAAATACAATTGCATTGCACATTGCACCGACTACAGTGCCATTTTCATTAGATGGCCGTGGCAAAGTAATTTGTTGCCAACATTTTGCTGGATGATATCACTTTGAGCAGAATAATTCTTACATCGGTTGCCATATTTTTGGCGTCGCTGTGAGAACGGTGTTGAGTGATGGAGAGGGATAATCAAGTGAAGCAAACGTACCCACTCATGTACAAGTGACTTTTGTTCTCACCAATAAATAGTCTTCCAAATTAGATCTGAATGTTTAACGTAAATTTTGTGTGCTTAATCCCGAGAGAATGCCGTTTTCAATGTCAAAACACCCTTACCAACGAATTCTTCCAGTTCATAGGAAATGCAGTATAGTGGCTGTGAGTAAAAAATACAAGTTAATGAATACAAGCCTGCCTCCTGATAAATGAAATCTTCGCTCTTCTTCCGGCAGCCAAAATACAGAATAGTATCGCCAACTTCTTTGCCTTCATTCTTGGAGAAATGCATTTCTTGAACAAAGCCACGAAACGGCACCAGACCAGTTCCCGGTCCTATCATTAATTCATATCATATCATATAATTGGAATCTAATTCATATCATATCATATAATTGGAAGTCTAAGCTGACTCTTGCAAATGAGAATAGGCATATTAAGTATCAAATGATACTTACTCATATCAATACTGTCGCAATGAGTACGGTACTTATATCAATACTTGGTTGTGATACTACTTGAAAGTAAAAGTATCGATACTTTCTTTCGATATCGTGTCCCTAATGGTGAGTGGAGTGGTTGATTTTTTCCAATTGTGGCTCGACCAAAACCGAACCTGTTTCGCCAGATGGTCTCTCTTCTTCTCGACGTCCACTAGGTACACTTTTATCAACAATGCGACATAAATGTTTCCGCTCATTGCAGGTTTTTCAAAGAAGTCAATGAAAAAAAACTTCGACCATAAGCTTGGATGCCGATATTTCCACTTTGAATTTGTGCGGCGGCTTTTCTATCCTCTACATTGACTCTTGATTTGATTCCTGAATCCTGATCGTACCTCCAAATCTATTTTTTATCAGGATTATCGCCCCAGGTCTTTTTGGACTTTTTCATGGTCAAATAATAACTCACAATGTCACCGATTCGTTCCGTGTCAATCTCAATCCGCCAAAATTTGATTCCAAGTTTTGGACAATATTTTTTACTCTTCCAATATTTTCGCCGGGAGTGGTTCCATGAAACGGTTTTTGAAAATTTTATAAAATAATGGCAAACACCATTATCACGACACTGTTTGGTCTTTTCATCGTTTTTAACATAAAATAAAACGCTGATTATTTGTGCAGCTGATTGTATTTGAAAATATGTATCTTTTGAAGGAGTCATCAAATGAGAAATTCGAATAAATATGAATTTGAAAATGCAGATAAAATGCGAGATGGAAGATAGTTTATATCATTCAAAATTTACGGCCGATATCAAGTCAAATGATGCATGTGTTTTATCAAGTACATTAACAAGAGGCTATTCTTTTCAAAATGAGATAGAAAGCAAAATTTAATTCACGCGATTGCTAGCTTAGCTAATATGCACATATAACTATCAAATTATGAATTATGCTATGTAATCAACTACAATTTTTTGCTACACATCCCCGGAACAACATCTTCCTAAATATTTCCCAATGTTTGAAAAAGCTCGTAATTTCCAAGAATTACCGTGCATAAATATTGTTATATACACACATACATATAACACCCAACGAAACTTCGTTAGTATGTTTCTGTACATATCTGCACAATGTTCCTGAATTTCGACAATAATTTCATCAAATTGATTTTATTCTGAGTAAACTTTAAATTAATTTTCGGAAAAGTAAACTCCATTAACAAGAACACAATTATCAGCAAATTTTTAATAAAAATTCCAAATTAGTTTGTGTTGGTCCGTTGACTGACTCTGATTGGTCATGCCGAAAACACAGCAACTTCATTAACAATTAATTCCTGGAAACAATAACAAATCCCGATCTTATTACATTACATAAAATGCAAGCTAGCAACGAGAATGGGAACGCACACATATGTACGCACATACATATGTATACCGTTCGAATTGCCATTCCGATCAGAATCACTCTTGTTTTCGTTAGGAAGTTTTATTGAAACGGACATCCTTTTAAGCTCACAGCAGCATGTTAAATCCATTCAATTAAGTCCTGTCGCAGCCGTTCGATTTTGTATTACACCAGCAATGGTTATGTATTTACGAGTACATGTTTGTGTTTGTAGCTTGTATTTTATATGCGAGGACCTGGTAATACATTTATTTTCTTTTATATATGTACATACGTATGTATGTAGGTAGTTGCAGTTTTATATGGGTGACAGCTCTTCGCAGAAGTAACAATATGCCTCTGGTAACGACGGCTTCAATCAATTTACTATAATTTTCAGGAATGAACTCAAACCATAAAGCATAAACATACATGTAGTAAATGAAGTTAATGGATGTGTGAGACTGCATCATATATGCATGTATGTATGTATGGAAACATGATTGATAGTCTAGCAGACAGAGCTACGATGTAATCGTATAAAATCAATAAATATAAAAGCCTGGGTAAAGTGGATTACTCGAACAAATTGCTCAGTAATTTTTTATAATTTCATCCGATTAATGTTATTTTTGATGAAGCAATATTATTTATATGATATTGGTATGGAACATGAAGCTTGACAACAAGTATGGCCGCAAGAAATTAAAAATGCCTAATGTAAGTCAGCACTTCAAAAATTATTCGTAGAAAATAAATATTTCTCACCGTTTAGTAAATCGCATTCAATCTGAATGAAAACGGGGAACTTTGAAATCAATTCGCCATTGTGAATTGTATTTTTTTTGTGATTAATGCGTTCAAAAATGTTAAATTGAAATAATTACACCCAAACTCGGCATTGTGTTCAACAATGAGTTAATAATACTTGAACTAAGCAAATCATAAATTAATTTTTAATTAATTTTAAATTTTTAATTTGCATTGACAACAAAAAATGTACTCCAAATCAGGCACAACAAGTGGAAATGAGCAAGCTACTTAAATCGTATGATTGACGAAGCTTCAGCTGCAGAAGTATACGATGGCAAAATTATTAAAAAAAAGGCTTATCTTCAGTGAAGCTATCGCGTGTGGCAGAATGCGTAAAAAGCTAGCTAAGACTATATTATGTAGATGCTGTGTCATATTTTATTACGATTCTAGCTTATGCAAAAAATCAGACTAACTTCAATATTCGACCGAGCTGCAATGCAAATTTTGAAATTATCTACCTATTCATTGATTGAAATTAGCTAACGTAAATTAAAAAAAAAATCTAACGCATCGGAACCGCTAGAAAACTGAATTTCGAGGAAATTGTCTTTGAGCGACCAACAAATTTGGAAATATGTTACACACTTTTTTGTAGTATCATATCAACCATACCTTATCCAAAGCCACAAAACTCGACTAAAACATAGATGATGAAAATTTTCAGTGCTGACAACACTTTTCCAACGAAGCAGCAATAAGTTTATCATACCAAGCTCATACTTAAACTCACTTATCCTTTGAATTTCGTTCTCATCGCAGGATTTCATCGAAAGTTTCAGCGGGTAAACATTGTTTAAGGCTGCCATCCGAAAAATTTTCAAAACACGGAAAATTTAAGCAACATATACCTTATTTTGGTTGCAAATGCTTTACATTTGAATATGTAATTTGAAGTATCTATTGGTGCAATATTTACGAAAATGTCCGATGCTGGTTACCCTGTGCTAACAGTAAACCAAAATACTCGTCTATACCAAATCTGCTTCACGTTAAGTTAAACCCACCCTGTGAATTTCGTTTCAATTAAATCACTGCGCTCGAAGTTATACAGGTGAAAAGAATTTTAGGTTTACCACCCTCAACACTTTTCAAATTTTCAAAACGTTAATATTAGTTGTTAATTTTCATTGCAGGATCATTCCCATTTGCGAATCTAATGGCATAAACACTTGGTAAAGGGATACCAAAAAATTCTCATAGCTGGCAGCTCTTTCATGATTTTTTTACGAAATTCTTATGACATTTGGTTTAAATTAAGGTCCATTTACTGACAGCCGAATCGGAATCTGACAGCTGAATCGGAAGCTATAGGCCAAAAAGCAGTTTTTTTTCTCAGTAATTTTTCAAGATGGTACCACTGCCACAGTGTTGCCTGCATTTCAAAATCACTTCTATCAGACCTGGTCCTAGTTAATACCAATATGTCCTGTGAATTTCATTATGATTGGATAAGCCGGTCAGCAGTTCTCGTGAACAGAACTTTCGTGTGCTGAAAATAGAGGTAATTTGGTGATGGGTTGCCGTTATTGTGCAAAACGGAATTTTGCAAATTTTGGTTGGACATGATGGATAACGGTTAAAATATATCAATGGTTTGAAGTTTTTATAAAAAAACAAAAATTTTCAGCAGGGTCGTTGATTTGAAGGATTTTTTTTCAGGAGCCTGTCGTAGCTAAAGGATTACCCGCACTATCTTGAAAAACACACCTGTTAAATTTTAGTCAATATCAATACGCTCTGCAAATTTCACGATAATCTAATGTTTTCGTCAGAAGCAATAACAAATCGAAATTTGGAAAAAAATCCTTGCCTACTTTTCGGCATGCTGCACCCACACACGGCTCAAAATTTCCAATTTTTTATCATAGGCAAACTTAGAACATAATAAGTTTTCAGTCCCAATTATTTATTTAAACAAAAATTTACACTAATTAGAAATATAATAGTATCTCAAAATTCACTAAAACGCTCTCCGTCGCCAAAAAATTTAGGATATCTGAATTTTAGCAAGTTATTGACCTACCTACTATATACATCTAAGTCCAGCGAAAATTTCAGCTCAATCGAATCTTCCACTCCAGAGATTATCTCCCTTAATCATTTCGCTGATATATATATATATATATATATATATATATATATATATATATATATATATATATATATATATATATATATGTATATATATATATATATATATATATATATATATATATATATATATATATATATATATATATATATATATACATATAAAAATATGAATTTTCGGCGAAACGAGCTTAACACTAATTTTCTTAGAAAATTATTAACAAGCCTTGGTCCAAACTGTTCAATTAGGACGACAAAGAATTTGACAGCGAGGACGATTTGCCTCGTGCTGAATTTGTGCGAGCAAATCGAGATCAAAACGAAGCGGAACTCCTCGAAAGAAACCAATCTCTTCTAGCAGCTATCGTTCCCAACCACTTCGTCACTATTGAGGAAATTCAAACATGGAATGAAGACACCTTTAATTGCGAATCCGACTAAGATAATAGTAATGACGAGGCTTCATATAGCAGCGATGATAATGTTATCGATGTTATGCCGACTGTTCCTTATTCTACAGCTATCGGGAGTGTTAATAATTTAATGAAATCGTGTAAAAGAAGTGAGCTGTACTCTGCTAAGCACATGGCATCCCTATTAGCCATCCGTAACGACATCGTGAAATCAAATTTAAAAAAAAAACCGAAAAAACAAAGAATTATTACTGATTATTTGTCGAAAAAAACTTAATTACTAAATAATGTAAAACAAAAGAGATAATATAAGGCTGAATTACTTGAAAATAAAGTGTTTTAAACTAGTTCATCTATATTTGTAACTTTCTGTGACAGTTAAAAAAGACGTCTAGAAATTAGAACATTTCAGAAATTAGAACTACCCGAGCGTCTACTCTACTTAATTTTTAGAAAAATGTACTCTGCTTAGAAATGTAGGGGCATTTGAAAATTCGCTAAAAATATAGATGGAAGCGCCTCATCCAACCACCATATTCACCAGATTTGAGTCCACCGGGTTTTAATCTATTTCCAAAACACAAGGAACCACCCAGAGGAGTCCGTTCTAGGCGGTATTCAATCGCTCCCAACCTGATAGCAATCATGTATTGAAAAGCAGAGTACATAGAGCCGGTTTAGACGAGCGGTTTTTTGCTGGATCCAGCACGAGCTTTCACGCAAGAGAAGTGAAGGACGGAACGGAACAGCGAGCACGACTGATATAGTTGGCCATCGAGCACGGCAGCGATTTTTCTGTCATTTTCTTAGAAAAAATTTGAGGCACAGACATTTTTTTGGTAGAAAGCAGTCTGCTACGAATATAAAAAACTGTGTGCTAGCACAGCAAGAAATCGCTCGTGAAAACTTGCAACGAGCACCATCGGCCAGCAAACTCTGTGCTGGCAAAGCACAACATCGCTCGTCTAAACCGGCTCTTATATCGAAGGGCTCTCATGTTGTATTGCATTTAAAATACATGCTTTCTCATCTAAAGGCGGCTTTAGATATGCGGTGTTTGTCAAATACCGAGCACCTAGTTTGGCAAACTTCGCATGTGTGGTTGGGTTGCTCACCTAGTGCTTGCCCTAGGCCAAGCACAAACATTCGGGTGCTCGCTATTCCCGTAGTTTGTCGAACTTTCAACAAACATCAAAGTAGACGAGCACTGTGTTTGGGTATGTTCGGATCCCCGCTTTACACATTGGGTATTTATAATTACATATAATGTCAACTGAATCTGCTGAATCAACATCCATATTTAAATCCATGTTTTAAGATATAAATATAATTAATTATTAATGCTCAGAGATGCAGCAAATATTTCGTTTTTTCACAAAAAAATTGCGGGAGGGAACAACGACGAGCAGCTCGTACATGTTCCAGTTTTGGCAAACATTCGGCAATCCCCGAATATCTAATTCACTGTGCTTGTCATTCCGCAAGCACCAAGCCAAATGACTTGACTAGGTGTTTGGTATTTGACGAATAGGAGGTGTTTGACAAACACCGCATATCTAAAGCCGCCTTAATGCATTACTTTTGGGTTCGCCTATGTATTACTATTCTTGTAAACTCAATGTTTGTTACTGCAGAATATTTTAAATCTAAAGTCTTTATGCGCTTCAGTACTTCATAGTCAGTTTAAAGGAGTGCGACGATTTTTAAGCTCTAGTTCTCCCTCTTTTCTACCCCTAGCATAAGTTTCAATTAGCATATCAGCTTATTTTCAAGCACTCATGTTCAACATATGGGATTGGAGAGAAAAAGAATACAATTATTGCCAAATATAGGCACAATGTTGTCCGATACCATTCACCCGGAATAACCACCCTTCCCAATTCAACCAAATCAATTTCCATTATGCCTTTTCCGATCCGCTTCGCTAAAAATTTCTACGCCGAAAAATGGATTTTCATTTCCATCAACAATGACTATGTAAATATCCTGGATACTCCCTAAAAGCGTATCGAGTATCTCCACGTGCACACGGCATGCATGCGTCTTCCGGCTTGGGGGCCACCCTGCCGAGTTTGTTCGATTAGGTCTAATGCGAACATGGAGCGGCCATACCGACGCTAAGCCACCGATATTTGCACGATAAGCCTTCGAATGACTTGTAATTAGCTTTCTGCTTGCCGTTATCGATCTGCGTTGGATCCCGCAAAAATTTCGCAATCATTAGGGCCGTCACTAAAGCTTATAAGGCCGGAAACGAGCGCTGGGGAGCAGTTATAATCGATGTGAATTTTTTGACATATCGCTTCGAAATCAAAGCTTCCGTCCAGCATGGAAAAGTAATTTCAACTGCAGGAAAGAAACGACTCGTACAGGCAAATAAATTGATTGCTTTCGCGAAAGGACGTTGGCCAATTTCCGGGCGGCCTGATTTCTCTTTTATTCAAATCATGGGGAGTTCCTCAACATTGCTAGATATATGTATGTACATATTCCCATTCGCATAGGAATGCAAGACGGCAAAGGCAACACAAAATGGACAGCGAACGGCTATTTTTTCGTGGAGTTCGTTGAAATTCTTAGTACGGTGCTACGAAAATCCTTGCGCTCGTATGCATGCATGCATTTCGATGGAGTCCTGCAATCATGCTGAAAACTTTTCATGCACAAAAAACAATGGTTTTAATTAATAAACCAAATACATGAGAAATGTCATGAACTGGAATTTACTACGTCGACTTTCTTCGTTTGTTCGCAGACCCTGAATTAATTGAATGCAAACTGGAATGCTGTGAACTGGGCAAGTGTACATATGTACGTTTCCGAGTGCAAAAGTGACGCCTGTGTTTATTTATCTGGCAAAAGTTTGCCGCAAGCTACACAACGTGCGAATACTGAAAATAATAGGAGCCAGTTTTGTACGATTCAATGGGTTTGTGTTTGTTTCCGGGAAACTACAAAGAATTCCACATATCCACATGTGAATGTCCACTTGTAAGCTTCGGTGTTTGTTAACTGAATAGGGAAGTAGAACATTTTCGCAGAGGGAAATTTGTGAATATTAACCAAATAAATCGGTAAAAAATTGTTCCATTACACTAAACTATTCGTTTTTCCGTTTTCCTTCAACTTTCCAATTCAATATCTTTCGTTAGAGGCTCTTTAGATGACGATAAAATTCATGAATATTCATTAGTTTGAATATCTAAGCCAGAGGATCTTCAATTTTAAGCTATCCAAAATTAAATTTGAAAAGATAATCCAGCCAATTCATAACGTTCAGAAATATGCAACGAATCTATAAATCTTTCCGAACTAAATTAATTCTTCGTTTCAGCTCTATAGCTATGCAGCTGTTCCACGGAATCTCCGGAATGTCTTCTATTAAGGTACAACCACAACCCGGCGACCTCTCATCCTGTTATCAGCCTACACCATCTTCTCGGTGACGTTCAAGGCGTCTTTAACACGATTTAGAAAAGCCAGTTATCACATAAAGAGCAGACACACCAGTCTCTCCATTCATCTCAATTCAACCCTTCCGATAAAAATTGTTATGTGCCTATGTGTACTTTGAGAAGAAATTTTCACTCGATTGAGCATAAAACATATCCCAATTTAGTTAGTGACGCCTGAACTGCCACAGTATTTATGGGGATGATGATGATGATGACGACGGTGATCGAAGCTCAAGTTCGAAATCGTTTTGGTGTGGAAGATTTAAATTTGAGATTCGAGTCGACATCGATTACACGAGTCAGCCAGGATGTCTTTGATTTTATAGATATGTATCGGGATCAATTCAAAAGACCTGTTAATTGAACTTTGGCCGTTCTTGTGGCATTTTCAAATGAAATGGTAGGTAATTGTCACCAATATCAGAGCTAAGCAATAAAGTACTTTGAGAGGATGATATTTTAAAGGTTGCATAGCGCATTTTTTATAAGCGACTTTTAAATTAACTTGATTGCCGAGTCCTATTTTAAGGCTTGTATAATTAAGGGAAATATTTTTATCACTCTTTGTCGAAGAAAATGAAAAATTCAGTGATTATTTCTCGTGATTATCTCTCGTGTCAGTGACTTTTTTTCTAATATTGCTGGCAACTTTATAGCTATGGCAATCACTTAAAAGGAAAACATTCAAATCATCCACCTTGCTAAAATATTTTCAATCTCTGCGATAAATGCAATTATTCAATCATAAGATTTAAATGAAATTCACACAGCTGATGAACATCATTACTGAAACATTCAATTACATTTCCACAGGTAGTGAGTCTACATTTTGCGTTAAAAATCTTCACTGAAACGAAGAAGAGGCTTGACAAATAGTATAGATAAGAAATCTGCACCATCAATTTCAATGGTTAAAAAATGGTTTACCGAGTTCCGTTGTGGTCGTATCAGTACCAGGGACGCCGAACGTCCAGGTTGCCCAAAAGAAGTCGTCACGCCAGATATCGTCAATAAAGTCCATGGAATGATATTGGACAATCGGAGCATAAAAAGTGTGTGAGGTAGTTGAGGCCACAGGCATCTCACCTGAGTGGGTACGTCACATTTTACATGAATATTTAGACATGAAGAAGCTCACTCGACCATAAGTCAAAACGTCTGCTCACTTCAAATGAGTGTTTGAATATGTGCAGCGACAGTCAGAAAGAGTTTTTGCACCGTTTCGTTACCGTAGACGAAACATAGATCCATCACACCACACCAGAGACCAAGGAATAATCAAAACAATGAGTTTCTTCGAGTGAATATGCACCAAAGAAAACCGAGTTGGGCCGGTCTGCCAAAAAGGTCATGGCCACAATTTTTGGGATGTGCGCGGTATTATTCATATTGATTGCCATGAAAACGGTGAAACGATCCCGGTGTATTATTCAGAGATTTTTGGACAGATTCGATATTCACCTATATTATGAGTGTCGAGTCGATGTCGATAATATCGACATCGACAGCAGATCGACAAATATGTTATTGTGACTGCCGATATCTATTGTCAATTATCGATTTAAGCCTAGTAATGTATTCGACGAACGAAATACAGCGAAACCGTCTGTGCGGAATCGAGCGAAATAAAATTCCGCATCCCGACACCGGGGGCAGTATAAATTGCCACTGATGACATTTAACAAGTCCATTTTCCATTTTCACCCATTTTTCAATAAAATATTCGCAAACTCGAATGAAATTATGAGCTGTCACATTTTTCGCACCAATTTAAGGTACCTGGGTCATTAAATGGCCACGAAATTTAACTTATACATAGTGCAGCGCCATCTCAGAGCGAGTCACTGCGTTGTCTTCGAAGACAGTTATACGTCTTCGAACACATTACTGACGAGCAAAACCAAACGAAACGAAATTCCGCGCCAGGCTGATTTTGTATGGGATTTGACATTTGCTTCGCGACGTTACATCGATAGGTTGTTAGATACACGCAAAATATAAGTTATTTCCTTGGAATACTCAGTCGCTTATAAAATAATTATTAAAGGGTGAAAATTAGAAACGCAAAACAATTTGAACGTTTGATATCTCTACTTGAGAATAACGAAGAGCTCGCAAGAGGATTCGTTGAAGCTGGTGGGGAAAATGGCGAAGTGAAGGATCCATGGAATAGCTTTGTAGAAGAACTAAATAGCTTGGGTCCACCAGTAAGAGGTGGATGTGGTTGGCAGAAGGTTTGTTATTAAGGTATCAAAATTCTTAAACTCACATGACTTCCCCAGAGATGGATTGATTTGAAATTCAAAATTCGCAAAAAGATAATCAAAAACAATAGTCAAAAACGCAAAACTGGTGGTGGACCGAACAAACAGGTTTATTTCTCTCCTCTTGAAGAGTGTGTGGCTAATTTACTGAATTTAAATGTTGCGCTTAATCCCACTGGCTGTGAATTCGGAACACCGCGCGATACGTGTGTGGAGCCTGCATCGTCGATTTTACCTTGTTCCACAAGTAATCAAGCAACCTCAGTTGTAAGCGCTAGCTGGTAGCTGGTGACCATAGATGCAACTTCTTCAATGGAAAGAACACCTCCAGAAAGTAGATATTCCAACGCAACCACAAGGAAAGTAGACTCCGACTTCTCCAAAAGCAAACTGAGCTACAGGAAAACATAAATAAAAATGTTGCAGAAACTCTGCATTTAATCAAAAAAATTTATTACCTCAAAAAAGACAAGTAAAAATTGCGAGAAAAGTCCTTACAAATCAAGCAAAAAACCCTGGAAATTTATGAAGATGCGAGAGATAAAAAATATAACGTGCGCAAAAATTGAAATTAAAAAAAAACTGTATGAGCTGCAACTACAACATTTTAAATTATCCGCAGATTTGTTACCAAACACATGAAAACGTTAATTTATTCTTTAGTAAAGATTAAAATGTTTTCTTGGCGTTAAGTAAAAATGCAAATGTTTATTTACTGTTTATTTCAAAAATAAACATTAACTGTTACTATTTTGTTAAATTCTACCGCAAAGACTGCATTATTCGGTTGCGAATATCACATGCACCTTCGTTATCTTTTACTTCGGCTATTTCATCGTCTGTACTTTCCACATTTTCTGGAGTACATTCCACATTATAAGATACGCAGATGCTATGAAGTGCAACACATGCATTAATAATTTGCTTGCATTTTTCTGGCGAATAATGCAGCACTCTCTCGCCGATGACGCAACGAAACCTATTTTTTAGAACTCCGTTCGTTCTTTCAATAATGATCCTCGCTTTTGCGAGCAATTCATTATAATATTGTTGATGGCTACCAGTGGATGCATCTCGGAATTGGGTCATAAGGAATGGCTCCAGAGCGTAACCAGAATCACCTAAGACAATACCAACATCAATTCCTTCAATACAATGTAAATGAAAACAATTTACCATGCAACCATGTATTCCTGTCTCCGCTTTCATGATTGGCAATCATTGCAGTTCGCAGCCGAGACATTCTGAATAGGATAGAATCATGAGTAGCGCCCGGATACCGGGCATCGATAAAACGGATTCTCATTCGATGGTCGCAAACCTAGTAAAGAAACTATTTTCATTAATTTTACGATAATTCATAAAGCTAATACTTACAGTCATAACATTAACACTGTGAAAACCTTTCCTGTTATAATATAAATGTTGCGTTTCTTAACTCGGCCTCCGTATTGCCACGTGTGTTCCGTCAACGCAGTTTATCACACCAGGAAATCTGCACTTATTCTCAAGAGGATTCGTTGAAGCTGGTGAGGAAAATGGCGAAGTGAAGATCCATGGAATAGCTTTGTAGAAGAACTAAATAGCTTGGGTCCACCAGTAAGTATTCACCAGAAAGTATTCTTATTATTTAATTCATGAAAGTATAATAATTCATGAAAGTATTTTTTTTGCCTGGTCCTTTTCGACTTCTGTATAGGCAAAGTTAATCCATGTTGGGCAAACATACAGCTCAATTGCTGTACAAACTTCATGCAAAATAATTGTTTTTGCGGGATGATTAAAATTGAAAAAAATTTTATTTATCTTGAAAATTTTTATTTGACAAAGTGGTTTCGAAAGCATGCACTGATTCTCATCAGACACCAGCGCACAGTGCATACTTGACTGGTGTGTTTTTCTGGTGTGGGTTGATTTTCAAGATAAATAAAATTTTTTTCAATTTTAATCATCCCGCAAAAACAATTCCAATTTTATTCTGCTTTCGGAGGCTTATTCCGCAAAACGATCGAGTTTCCCGTATCAATTATTCTCTGCTTTGATAAGCTTTAGAGACGATATACGTTGTTTATGCGATTATAGACAAGAAGGGAACCGTGATCACAAATCAATAACCTTTATGAGTAAATTATTTCTAAGGGACACTGTTGGTTGAGCCATAGCTACATTGAAGTCATTTCCAACACCTCGTTGATACGCGCCTTCTGCCAAGAAACGCAGTGCTGTAGCTACCTTTAAAATGTTTGGCACTGCACTACTTGAGAAAAACGAAGAGCTTGCAAGAGGATTCGTTAGGGCTTGTGGGCAAAATGGCGAAATGATGGATCGTTGAAATATATTTGCAGAAGGGCTTAGAAACCGAAATTGTACACAAATGGCCATTCCAGTATCAGGACGATAAACACTATTCTTATTTTCAAACGTCTGGCTTTTTTAAGTACAAAATGTCGTCTCGGATGAAGTATTGTAGTCGATGCGGAATATGAAGACCTGCAGCGGCGGACTCACCATTTTACATCTTCCCAACGCAATATAGTTTAAACCCATCGGACTTATAAAACACGATGTACAGATTACTAAAGCCATCTATTAGATAAATTATAGACTTTTTACTACACCTAATATTAGTCTTCTGGTACTTCCTTTCGCTCACACGTCTTTATCAGAATCGACTCTGTTCGTCCACTTTCTTATTATTTATTATGTTTTCATATTTTTCGCTCCAGTATCCTGCCTGTATTTCTCTCCTTTACTGCCAAGCTCATTGCATAGTTGATAGTACTGCAAATATCACGTGCTACCTTCTCCACACAAACTAGCAATCATATATTTTAAAGTCAATCTACCAACAAACTGCTTTGAACACAGCATTTTTCTAATCTAAGTCCACGACTTAAGCTGACACTTTAATTTTTTAGAGTCTGCTTAAAAACTTGCCTTAAGGTCCATAAATTTCATTCATGCGACAGTTTAACGTGCAACCTACCTCAAACCAGTTCGCAAAGCTAACATCTTTCACATGGCGAAAAGTAAGGTACTTGCACTTATTTGCAGAAGTCACGTGAGTGAAATAAATCAACATCAAAGTGTAATTGAGTGATTCGCGTGTGTGGGCTTGATGTCGTGCTATCCGGTAACTTAGTTTTAATAAATAACAAAAGGGGCGAAGGAATCCTGCTAAGGTGTAGCATGCCAAAAGGCGTTGAACTTTTTCAATTCCAACTGATTAAATGAATTGCACGTGTCTAATGAAGTTGTTAATCATGCAATTCATATAGGAATGCATCGTAAGTGTCTTGAAGTTCTGTTTCAGACTGAATTGTGCAAGGCACACTAGTTCAAGCTGAGCTTTTGAGTGCTCGCTGTAATTTTTCTTCCAACTTTTTGTGTTGCGAAAGGGAAGCTGCAGTGAACAAATGTTTGAAAAATAATTTTTCAAATAAAACAAATATTTGAAATCCAAAAAGTGGCTAACGTAAGCTCCAGCTGTGTCATAATTTTTATCGAAACCACAAGCTGGACCAAACGGACCACACATTTAATTTATTTATTTTTTAATGTTTTAAGTTAAATTACATTACATTGACAGAATATTTGAATTCACAAACATTTACGAATAAAAAATCTAAAATTACAGCTTCATATCAATTCGGGTTTAGGACAATAATTACAATACATGTTAGTATAGTGGCGAAAATTCCGAACGCTCACTAAAGCACATTTCTTAATTTCTACCCAGAATCGAACATAAAAGCCTGGAATTTAACGATACATCTATCCATACAATGCACGTACACCTCCCGAAATTACGATTAACGTGCGATGAAATTGAAAATGCACAGAAATTTTAGTTTTAACTATAATATTCGATAATTCATAAAATTTATGTCGTTACCGTGTGCGCGCAACGGAAAGTGATTTTTTATTTTGTAATTCTGCTAACGAGAATCGACGGGGCAAGAGTACAATGAATAATCTTGGTTAACTTCCACGACTACACACACACGAGACATACGCCATTAAACGAAAAATAAAAGGAAACTTTTCATGTTCACGACACTAAGGCATCTACGTTATTTTGTGTATATGATGATAAAACTTTCTTTTTTCTTGCTTTTTGTAGACGTAATTTGTTTTTAAGATTTTTTTTTTGTTAATTATTTTATGCTTTCAACTTTCTTCTAAAAACTCGACGGAGCGAATAGTAACTGCATTCACAGTACAGACTATTGTAATACTACATACATACTCATATCGCATTAGTGACGACATACATACATATATCTATGTTGCTCCGAAAGCACTACTCGCGCATCGAAATCACAGGCTAAACGATCGAAGGGATGGACGAATGGAACAGAAATACAATAATTTATAATCAACTTGAAACGCAGAAATAAAATCACACGAAAATATGCGTAAAATGACAAATAAAACATTCACGACACAAAGCAATTGATGATCATGATGATATGGTTGATATGATAACGATGACTGGCCTCGCATCATTGGTTGATTGCGGCTAGATCGCAAGGTTTGTTTTTGTGATTTTTATTTTGTTTTTCTTTTTTGAAATAGTTTTCTATATATTTTCATGCGTTTTGTGGTTTTCGTGGCGAATACATACACCAAACTAGTAGACATTCAGCAGGTTATTCTCATCGAAACCGGCCGAGTGTCCAGCGTTACGAACAACAAACGAAGCACCATCGAAATGCATACGACGCTCACCACGTCTAGAATTAAGGGATTATTTGAATATATGATCATTTTACTTCGAAATAAAAATCAGTCATCTAAATTAATATCATTTAAATCTTTAAATTTTTGCCTACCTGACAAATAAATGGGGTGTCTTCCCAAGCGATGCAGTGCAATGAATGATCGGGGTCGTCAAAGTGGCAGACCCATTGCCAGGACTGGTCCGTATCAAACATTTGTTATGGTTACGAGTAATTCTGAATAGTAAGAACTGGTTAGATTTATTCCTTGGGGCTTTAAAACTCATTCATACTCACTTTACTAAACCATCTGCAGTCTGGGAAATACGAAAACCGTTGATCTCAAATACTTCGGTTCCATCTTCGCTACATTGAAATTTGGAGTCTTGTAACACAGCAGTTGCTTCTTGTGCATATGCAGGACCATGACGCGAATCACTACAAAATTTAAATGTGACTTTAATCGAGCATACAATTGAACTAAAGCCGGCTTTTATTTTGAATTTTGTATATGCAGCTACCATGCAATTGAAGAAGGAAAATAGTTTCAATTGAAGAAAAGCAAAATCTACTGTCAATTCAAGCTAGCATTATGTTCAGAACTATTTTTCTAATCAAAGATGAAAATTGGAAGTAAATAATTGAAACCATCGAGTCAGCGCCCAATGTGGGATGATTTCCGAAAAGGCTACGAAACGAAGATTGAAATGCGAATGATGCTCGTAAAATTTTATAATCAAGTACAAGTTTCTGGCTGATTTAAAAAGCTAACATTTACAAAATTGTGGGGGTTGTTTCTATATTTCAGTTCAAATAAAAAACTAATATGTAGATCAATGCAGATCGATGTATAGAGGCCTTAAATAAATATAACACATTCCACATCAAGACCTTGCAAATATGAATGTTAAGAAAACAACAAATCTGCAAAATAAACCATCAAAAAGTAAAACAAGCTGCGAAAACAGATAAAATAAGCATCGTATTTGATTTAATTGAGAGATTTTATAAAGGGGCAGATTTAAAATCAAGGCAAGTTTATAAGCTTTTAACAAACATCATGCCAATAGCAGGGAAAAAAATCTCTAGCCTCCGAAAGCAGAATCAAATGGAATTGTTTTTGTGGGATGATTAAAATTGAAAGTTTTGCACTGATTCTCATCTGACATCAGCTCAATACTTTCGAAAGTACTTAGTTAAAAACAATTTCAATTTTAATCATCCCACAAAAACAATTGCATTTGATGCTGCTGTCGGAGGCTTATTCTGTAAAACGATCCATATCCCGTATCAATAATTCTCTGTTTTGATATGCTTTAGAGCCGAAAAACTAATAACTGCAATAAACTTTCTAGGAACAAGTCACAGGAACAAGAACAAGTCATTAAGAGTGCTACACACGCCCCTATTTATAACCTTAGTTAAAAAAGAAAGCGAGAAAACTTCTAGGTACTCTCTCTGTTGGTTCACTACCCAATCTGTAACGCCGTTAAGCAATTGAATCCTTAAAATATCCATTTGCAGAGCCTTTGAACTGAAATTTTCAGGATACATTGGTGCATATGCAGAATAGTGCCGGATCTCACAAAAAGTTTCGCCTACAACTCCGTGTAAGCAAATGGCCGTCAGACGTCTCGACACAAATGACATAATAATCTTTAACCCTTTGGCGGCCATTTAAGTGATATTCTAAATATACCCATTTTTCTGTCAACAAATAACTACATGTTTCAAATGTGAATATGCTATATTTTTCAAATTTTTAACCCTATGTGTGCGCTAGGCGCCTAAAATGAGATTAGGAAAATTTGAAAATATATAGATTGCGTTAACTTTTGACCAAGCTATCCGATCATTATGAAACTTAAAGGACATTTTTTTTTTTTTTTTTTAATAATACCTTATTAAACTGTTTCCTTCGTATAAGAAGCTTCAGTTAGTTTTAAAATCTTACATGCTAAAACAAGTGATGTGCACTCCTCACAGTTGAAGACGTGAACATTTTGGACCCAAGTTACTTTATTGACATAGAGTCACACAGCAAAGAGCAAAGCTATGATCTGTGTTATAGAATTACAGTGTTCAATGTTTGAAAGAGTTTGAAAAGTAAAGAAATTGGCTACGCAGGCTGTTTTTTCTAAGTTAAAGGACATATTGATGTTATTAAGTTGTAGACTCGTCTAGTTTTTTTATGAACGTGGCAACTCTGCAGCTATGGCAGGCATTGAAAGTGAAAACCTTCAAATCATCGACTCTAATGAAAAATTTTTGTCTTTTACAGTGAAAACCAACTCCTACAGAAATCTTATGCTTTGTCTATACAACTAAAGCAAAACTTTCGAAATTTCACATCTGAAAAGAACGATACCCTCCTCCAATTTACCTATATTTTAAGCATCAAAAACTTATGTTCACGAGAACTCACGATCCAATTATCAGATACAAATGAAATTCACAGAATGTATTGGTATTGAGTAGGACCAAGTCTGACAGAAGCGATTTGGGAATGCAAGCAAATGTCAGCGGTGCCATCTTGAAAAATTATAAAGAAAAAAACTGCTCTTTGCATTATGAATTCTGATTCAGATACCAAATTTTCATGAAATTCACACAGTAGCTGAACCTTACTCTAAGCCGTGTTTGGTAAAAATTTGGCTGAAAAAATTCAGTTGGTGCTACTAGCTATAGTCATTTTGGTGTCTTGGGTTTTGAAAATTCACTCAGAAAAATAAAGCTTTTGCCCTATAACTTCCAATGCAGTCATATGATATATGGAACTAATTATAGGCATTATTCAGAAGGAATCTGTCAAGAAAACTATTTTAGATCTGACAGTTATTTTTGGTTTTGTATTTAAATGCATTGTTAAGATCAAATTGATTTTGCTCTCGAAACAGTTTCGAGCACGTGTGGTAGAATATGCACTCAAAATCTGCCCGATTCTTCTTCTATTCATCGAACAGTAGTATTTCTAGCGGTTCAAGTGCGCTAAAGTTTTTTTGTCTTACATGTCTGGTAGTAGTACTATTTGCAAGCATCGATATATGTTCTTGTTTTCAAAGTGTTTAGTTTGTCTGGCTGTCTATGATTAGTTCGTGTGGTTGGTCCGCACGTATTTTCCTGATATTTTCCTGATGCGTCTTCTCGCCATTAGTTTGGTGTATTCCAATAGTACAAAATCTGCCTGCTTAAATGTGTGAAAAATGCATTTATCAATGTGCAGCGAAATCTTTGTGTTCACTATATTTGATAAATCTGTAGTAAATACATTATACAATGTTTGTAAAATATTTATACAGCAACCTTAACCGCGGATTTTTTATACTAAAATAAATAATATTTATTTGCATGACAATGATAAATTAGGGTTTACAGACGCTCCCCCTCGCATGTGTTTAAGAACACATTTCTCGCAACAATCAAAAGATAAGACCTTCGATGGCGGCATTTGAGCAGTTAATAACAGATTTGGCTGATGCTCCAGCTCTGGACCACTCAGGGATCAACACATCCTGGCCGCTGAAAGTAGTTACTTGTGACAATAGAATCGGTAAAGTTCTTAAGCAATCAACCATCGTTGGCACGAACCCTCGTGATTTTTTCTCGCAAATGCTTACCAAGTTCAAACAGAAATATAGATCATACGAAGAAAAGCTACTCGCAATTTAAGAGGCATTTTTTTAGTACACCAAATACTTTTCTACGAGGATTAGATTGGCTATCAAAAACCGATGCAATCAGCCATCGGTTTTAAGTTGCACTAGAACTTACTTCAAGAAACTCCGGTTTACAATTCAGCCATACATTTGGCACGAGCTAAAGGTTCCTTAGTCATGAAAATTCATAATATCGGTCAACCTGGGATACGAACGTCAAGGAAACTTGTGACCGACCGCTTCTTCTGACCATCAATAACTAGAGATATCAACAACTCTGAACCAAGATACATCGCTTACCAACGTGACAAGGTTGGGTGGCATACTATATTAACCCTTTCAACACTTCGTTCCCACAGAAGCAATATAACACATAAATATTGACATCGTGGGACATTTGCGACGATTGTAGATTCGGCTTCATTATCATCGACCGATACAAGCGCGATAAACCGAAACGCAGTCGCCGAAGCCATTCTCAACGCGTGTGTTAGCAGATTCAGAGTTTCAGTCCAGTTTAACTCGAGTGCACTAATTTTCGGGTAATGCACGATGGCACTGCACAATGATGACAGTTATCAAATACCAAAACCTCAACAACTGGGCAAAAAGGTTTTAAGCATGTTCCTTCTGGATTTACAATCAGTACTTAAGGAAGATATACACCAAACGCTGTGTACGAAACTAACTTATGACAACTGGGTGAATTTTTTACCAAGAGGAAATTGAATAAAAGAATTGCAAGAAATTCATAGGAGCCCTTCAATAACAAATACAGGAACTGGCTCCGCACGACACCGCACACCACTAATCGAGCAATGTTTTTGGCAGCTTGTTTATGGTAAAGTGCGAACACCATCAGCTTCATCCTTCATTCAACATATATCAATTTTTTGAAAGCTGCCTTCTTTGCGATCAAACTAACTATCATGACTACTACTGGCTCAAACAACGAGATGGCTAATCGCCTTGGTCGATGAATCAAGTTGACGGTTTCCTACTGCTTCGACAAGGCTACATATATGGGAAATTAAAACGAAGATTTAAATTAATGCACACGTAAGCCAATGAAGACCACAATAAGTGTTTACCAATGTAGGGATGCGATAGCTATATATCGCTATAGATACTAGCATATCCTCTAAAAACAAATACATAATACTAGTAGAGCACTACTTGAAATATACTGTAACAATTGATCCAAAAATGAAATTATGCATACGGAGCACGTATATTAGTTGCGAGAAGAAAGTGAATGAAGCAAGAGAGAATATCACAAATCTTATTGTTTCATTGGAATATACTGTATCCTATTCAATATGGACTGTATACAGTCTATACGACTTCATTCAACTAAACGAACTAAACTTACTTGTAGAACACAGCAATTGTATAATCCTTCGACATATCCGTAAAACTATCACTAGTCGTTCTCGTTCCGGCAGCGTCCACTAAATATGTTAGAGCACAATTCTCACTAGTGAAGCTCACACCCTTGTACCACATCTTTGCATAGCGCCTGCAGCAAAAAATACATTTTTCACAATTTTTACCAGTCATAGAAAAGGATTGAAAAGTTTACTTACACATAATTATTCGTTTTGGTACCATCGTAGGCGACAATTTCAACTCTCGAACCGTATTGATATACGCGCCCATTTGGATGGATTAGGGCAGACGAGCTGCCGTTACTCGATAGTGAAATTGCCACACGGCTACGTTGATTCACTACTCGGAGCGCTTTATCTAATGTCATGTCGACCCTGAAAAGATTCACAGTTTAGTTATATTCCTCTAGATAACACTCGATCGTTTTCTAGAACTAGTCACTTACCTTATTCCATCTCGCAGCCGGATCTGGATAGTGCCGTTTGGTAACGCCATTGGTCCGCACGAGCGAGTCGAATCGAATTCACGATTGCTTCGCCGGTTTGAGAAAGGCAGGGGAAAAGCTGGTGGCATGGCTGGCTGCAGGACAAAAAATCGGAACATGCCAAATCTGCTTTTGAAACCAAACAAGGACTTACAATGCGGCATATGTCGTCTTCATATGGGTACATAGGGGGAGCCAGATGACGTGCTGACAAACTGCGTAGAACTCGTCCATCGAAAGGCAGCGACGGGCCAATGTGCGGGATTGGAGGCACGTGAGGAACTGGAGCGCCAATTTGCGAGATTCGAGGACTATTCTCTTTGGGAGTGGCTACCCTTTGCGTTGACACAAACGGTGACGCGGCCACATTGAACTTTGACTGCAAGGCAAAGCTCAGTTAAAAATTCAGGCAAGTGGACGAACTCAGCAAGACGAACTCACCGCAGGTGCCGGATTGGCCGTAAATAAGGATCTCTGACGTATGACAGGTGTATTAGGTGACTTGATAACGTGATTCACTTTCTCATTGCAACTATCCTTGGACGTTTCCTCCGGATTAATATTGATATTGTTATTATTCAAATTGTTCTGGTCCTGAACGACAGACACAACTTGCGCTTGTCCTTGCTGAATCGATGCACTGCTCTCGCCCTGCTGCATACTTGCTATTAGTTTATCACGTAGAATCCTTCTCTTCCACACACTTTTGATCCTTTCTCCACTATGATAGGTAAGTTTTTTAAATTATCCTCGGTTTCTGAACCCGTGTGCAATTCAATTCACTTTCAGCTACTTTAAATATTCTCGCTATTAATTATTTTAATATTTATTTAATTCGTTTATATTTCCGAGAAAATTTCGCTAATTTGAACCACGATGTTAATTTTTTTGTATCGGTTTTTATATTTTGGAAATGTGGATTATGAAATTTTCATCGATGCGTCTTACATGAGCAAGAGCGAAACACAAAATGAGTCCTTTCGAAGAAAATATTAATTCAACTGTTTCACGTATGGCGAAACTTCAAATAGCCACGTATCCATCGATTACTAGATTCGGGAGATTTTTCAAAGAACACTGTGAAAGTCATTGATTGAAAGTGAAATTCGAATATTCTGTTGCGTTTTTAACAAAGACTGTAGACAGGGAATTTCAATTTCTAAGGAAATTGTCAAAAGTAGTATATATAGATAATTATAATTGAATTAACCGCATTCCATACTTGAAGAATAATTAACGGGTAAGAGGCCCGGTAAGTTGATATATATTTGAATTATAACTTTGAAAAATAATCGGATATCAACGAAGTATGGAAGATGATGTGATATTGGATTGTGAAGGTTGAAGTTCGTCGTCACTTTTAGTGGATGATATTAAATTTCGATGCGCATTAGGGTGCCCTTAAATGGGAAGAAATTTCTATGTTCAGCTTCAAGTATATCATTACCAAAATAAATTTATATTGTAGAGAATTCTGAAATAGTTTTTGAAAATGAAATATTTTTGAATCTGATAGTAAAAATATCTGCAAATTTGAGAGAGCAGGATTATGGCAGAAAACGAAAAAATAAAGGATCTATTAATTAAATCACTGACAAACCACATCACTGGATGAACTAAAAATAGCAAAGATACACTTAAGATACAACTAAACTGGACGATATTGAGAAGCATCTCAAGGCCCCTTACAATGAACTACAAGGACAAAGGAAAATCAACGCACAGCTTATAGGGCACAATAATGAGCTGCTCCGCAAATTCAGCGAAAAGAAAATACAAAACCGAAAATCCCGCATAAGCGAAAACGCAAACAAACTGCGTTCCCTGTTCAAACTTCCTCTAAAATACAAAAAGTGACGTGACAGAACCAGCTACACGGCGACTTCGTGCCTTTCTGTGGTGGATTCGGTAACTTTGGACTGACAGACGCAGACAAAACCCAAACAAATAGAGCAAATGCACTAGGTAACATGGAATACCTTGCCCTTCCATCTCCATCTACGCAAATCCAAACAATAACGACCGAAACAATAAAACAGCCAAAAAACAAAAACAATCGAACCCAACATCTAAGCAAAAAAATATAAAACCACACTTTCGAATTCTCTAAGAAACACAGAGATGCTCAAATGAAGAGATACCAGCTCCAATCATTTTCCAGCAGCCAGAATCGTGGCTGCCATTAGCAAGAGTAGTCAAAGAAAGGAACATTAAATTCAACCTAGCAAAGCGGGTCTTTCTGGTCAACCAGATTATCTCCAAAACTATAAACAACCATGGAAAAATAGCCAGAATTCTCACGGATCCTAAAGTTCAATAGCCTGAAAATAAGCGCCGAAATATTGTGATCTGTAGGCTTTATGTTCTCAACACCAGTGAGAAGAAATATGATCTTGAGCAGGAGGGATTCAATTCCCTCGAAGCCTATTACCTCAAAACAAGAATAGAAGAAGTGCGACTCCTGAAGTCAGACAAAGAGATATACAACGTAATCCTGAGTCTACATTGGCCATGAGCTCTGCCATATGCGATGGCAACGAATGTCAGTTTATGGCATGTCATCTGATGCCTGGGCAACGGCATGTCATGCCATAACATTTTGAAAATTTCATTCAGCAGTGAACATATGCGCACTATCTGGTGTTTGAAAGCACTGCGAAGGTTAGAGGAAACAGAATGTGAGGAAAGGCGCAAATTGAGGAAGAGGCGAACATATAATTCCATAAACAATCCTTTTTTTTTGGATTCGTTTAGAATTCGTAATACTATTTCCCTCGACATCGCCAGTTTGAAAATGAACAACTGTCAGAATATGGCCATGCTCAAGAAGTACTGCACGAGTTGTTTTTGTGTTTTTTTTTAATTCAATAAATATATAAATTGTTTTTACGTTGCATGCCGAAGGTTAATTTTTTACCTTTTAAAACGAAAAAGAAGTCTAAAAATTATTGAATGGTGTTACATCAACGCAGCAAAATAATGAACTTGTGATTGAACCTGAAGGGTTTTTTCCACGTTAATATCTTGAATTGTTTACTTGCTGATGTTAATCAAAAATTCATAGTCAATAAAAAATCACAGTCTAGTGATTTCAAGGAAAATGCACGTATTTTGTTATTGTTTTGCATGATTACGACTTACGACGTCTGAAATAGTAAACATGTAATTTCTGCTTTTTCGAAACATTTTCCCTCTATGTACATAGCATTTTCCATTATCCTGTAATCTCTGACACTGACATAAAAGCGACCCGCCCCATTACGCCCCCAATATGATGACTTTATGCATTAGACTTCGTAGCACAGTGAATCCTTCCAATTTTTCTCGTTACCATCCTCACATAATTGCTGGTAGTAGCGTTTTGCCTTTGCTCGCGTGCTGATTCACCAGGTAAGCATAAAACACCGTTACAACAGCAGACCACGTTCTCCTCTTTTATGATTATTAAGTTCAAATTAGTATGCCATCCACATAGAATATCATTAAGCTAGGGACGCAGTAGCATACGTTGTTTGTCATTTCATGGGCAGGAACACAATAACATGTCATTTGTGGCGAAATTTTGTTAGTTGTTTTGAATGCTGCCAAGATAAGGTAAAACGTCCTTTAGTTTGTTTTGTCACCAAGGTAAGGCATTCACGAAAACAACGTTCAGTTGCTGAAATTAAATCATGCTATTGTTATGTTTCATGTAGTTAGGGATTTGATTTTGTCGCTTGACATTCTTGCCGTGCCCTTGACATTGATTGCTTTGTCTGTAAAATAATGATAAATGAAGTTCTGGTTTTGGAGTTTTTTTATGGAAATGATGATAATTTTATATGAATAGCACTCTAGTGCATAGGAACTGCTAGGAAGATTGATTTTTGGAAAAGTAAAGTTAATGTGTTGATATTGAATACATGTTCAAAACGGGCTCCTTATTAAGACCAGCCTGTATCGAAGACCCAGTGCTGGTAGCATTATACTAGCACACATCAAAAGTTCACCACAATTTTTTCACGTCAATATCGCTGTGAATTTGTGAATTTCGTATTTTTGATTGCATAATAAGATACATGGGTTAATTGATATTTGAGGCTCCCATCCGCGATATTTCGAAAGCTCAGAAAATGTCAACAATTGTTGCTTATTTTATTCGTAGGTAATAAATATATACTACCGCTCATAATTATTCGAACGGTACTTAAATTCAGTTTTTCGCAATTAAGAGGAAAGATATATTTTATTTCAATGTTTTTTTACTAAACTTAATTTATCGGATAATATTTAATGATTGTAAGGGTGCATAGTGTCTTATTTCCACTATCAACACTGCTTTTAACCAATCATATAATAATGCAATTGTATTTGATTTTCATAATGTTGACTACGTAGGCATTAAAAATTATGTGGATACCATAAAGTGGTCAAGGTCCATTTCAGCCTTAGATTTGGAGGAACTTGTTCCATTTTTCTACGAAAAAATTGTTCATGCTATTAACACGTATATATCAAAGATTCGTCCCGGAAGTAAGATAAAGACGTCTTTAAAAGTCGAAAACTTAATAGTTGTCAAAAGCGAATGGAACGGACGACTAACAACAAATGAGATCAACATGAACCATCCAATTCCCATATCGGTTCCAACTGTTAAAAGACGTATGAAAGAAACTGGTCCGCCAGGAAGAGTAGCAGCTAGAGAGCTTTTCCTTCGGCTTGCAAATAAGAAAAAATGTTTGAATCGGGCAAGGGCGCACAAAGACTGGACTTTGGATCAATGGAAAAAGTTCTTTTAGACTGACCAGTCCAAATTTGGAATCTTCGGATCCAACAGGCGTGTATTTGTTCGTCCACGTACCGGAGAGCGGATGTTGAACATACATATGTATCGGGCGAGGGGGAAACGTCATTGTTTGGGGATGTTTGGTTGAGGATGTTTTTGTCATTGTTTGGGGATGTTTTGGTTGCGAGACGAAAGGTTAAAAGGACGAATACAAGAAGATATTGGAGGAGCATGCTGTACCATCAAGAATTAGACTTTTATGCGAACGATTTATTTTTCAAGAATTCAATAAACCAAAGCACTCATCACATATGTGCAGATCATTCTAGGACGAACTCAAAAAGAACAGTGTACTCAAACGGATAGTATGGCCACCACAACTACCGGATTCATCACTTATCGAACTTTTGTGGGACGAGTTTGATAGAAAAGCCAAAGCTCTATGCAATGCAAGAAAGCAAGTAAAGAAGACATCTGCAACAAACTTCTTCAATGTTGGAGGGAGATTTCACCCGAAACATTAGACCAATTACAAGAGAAGAGTGCTAAAAATTTGTGAGCCAGTTATAAAAGCAAAAGGGTGATGTATATTCGAAAACGTGTTATAATCTTAATTTATATATTATTTAGCTTTATTATTCTTCCTTCAATTAGACAATTAAATAAATGCAACAATACCAAAGATGAGGCTACTATTTATTAGCTACAAAGCCAAACATATCTCAAATTTGCTTCAAGTTGAGATTAATGCATCCTGTGAATTTTCTTTCGATCTTATGAATGTTTTAGAACATATAGGAAATGAATTTTTTTAGGGTAAAGCGATCAAAATTTTTGAAATTGTTTGTTGACTTTCACAACAAAATTATTATCATTTGATCTCTTAGTAAAAAGAGATGAACGTTTTTACGTTTTTAACCAAAATTGAATCAAACGTGGTCATTGGTTAACCACTTTTGATTGATTTTTTTTGAATGTGGGAGATTTGTTCAAATCTGATGAATGCATTGGGAGCTTGAACGATTTTTAACGATGAAATGATTGTCACAATCGTTCCCGGCTTATTCATTAAACTTCTATTAGATACTTTGCTAATAAAAGTCGTTTGATTTTGTGGATCGCGAATCTTTGTGAACGCAGATTATGGATGGCAATAAAATGAGTAATTTGGTGAAAGGAAAACGTTCTTGTCAGATGAAATGTATTGAAAATTTCAATTTGACTGTGTAGACAAGGCAAACAATTTTCGAATCGTTTACCATACTTCCTTTGAAGCGGAAACAGTTCTGGTGGATCAATGCAGTTGTGCGAGCAGCGCATCAGTGTAGCGTGGATCGAACGAGAGTCGTCAAGCGATAATCAAGCAACGAGAGTGAGAAGGAGATTGCCATGGCAAGGATACAGCACGATCTCTTGTTCATCAGGAGTCAACAAAAACGGACACGTTTCTCGAATATCAATTTGTTAGAGAATTAATTGTTTTGTTAAAGAATGAACAATCTGTGTTGTATAGTGATAAAAATTAATTTTCTAGTAGTTCTACTCTAAAAAGTAAACGCCGCACATTCAACAAAAACAACATACATAAGTGTGTTTCCTTTTCCCGTCAATGTGTTCTGTGAATTTTGTATTGATCTAATGACACTATCGGAAGGTACCTCATTCCACTTTCTTTGCCAGCTTTTACGATCACCGGAATGGTATTTTAAAACAAGCTCAAAACAATTTTATAATTTATTCGGACTCTTTCACTTTCACAATGTTCATACTGCTACAATCCGGAAATTATTAACACAATTTGGTTTATTTTTTTGCGCTCAATATTTTACTTTTACCAAATTATTTTCATCGACAGCTATCTTACTTAAAAATAGATTTACATTTTACATGTACATATATAATATTTTTTGTAACTTTTCGAATACGAATTCTGTTCAATTTTTCGTGATGATAAAGAAACACATAATTTTCCTTTTAAAATTATGAGTTTCTCTCCGTAAACAATAGTTTCTGAGTACTCAACTTGTACCGTAAAGCAGGAATACTACTCGAAAAGTTTTTTTATATTGTGCTACTGTAGGTTTAACTCTGTGGTGTTTCAATGCAGAGCGAATAAATATCCAATGGATCTGTCAAATATACATTAAGTGTTTTATTGATTTTTGGAAAATGAATCTCTTATTACTTATTTTCATTATAAACTACTTCTCATATATTAAATTTAAGCACTTTCATAATCAACACACTCTGCGAATTTCGTTTTTAACCGATTACTGCATTGAAAATTGCTGAAAATTTTTGAACATTTTTGGGACTGCCATCCGTGAAATTTTCTGAACTTCGGAAAATATAAACGTTAGTAAGATGTTCATAAAATATCGAAAATATTTTGTGGTCGCTTGCTTGCTGTCTAACACTTATATGAAACTCTTCGTGACAGTAAAACAGACACTTAATATTGTAACTACTATCTAATGACTGTTTTCTCCGAAGAGGCTTACAGAAACCCATAAAAAAAAATCATTTTAACTTCCGTACCGCAAAAAAATTCTTTTTTGCAGTCCGTTAGCTAATATAAAACCTTTTTCAAGTAACTGCCTACCTCAGAACAGAGAGATTTAAAAAAATGAAATGAGTGTATACATATACGAAATTATGAGAAGCAATTTTACTACAAAGGTAAAATCTATAATTAGAACAAAGCGAAAGAATTACTACCTCAGATATTCCCTTTGGTGTCTCCGATACCTAAGATCTACGAGCTTTTGGTTATAAAACGTGTCAAATGGCCTACTATCTCTATCTGTTCGTTGAGTAAAAGTCGGCCAAATTTTCCCATAGTGCCCATAGTTTTTCTTCACTACTACTAACGTTCTGATTCAGGCAAATTGCTTCACTTCTCACTGCTGTTTTTCATCTGGTTTCACGAATCTCCAATGAGCTTTCAAACTTCGATTGCCCGATATACTAGGGTCAAAGTGCAACGAGATTCGCGAAACGATATCCGATAGCAGTCTGTCTCCAGTATAAGTAGAGAGCTCTGCAGCATTTGTTGTTAAACCTGGCCTCCCTCAACAAGTTTCTCCATTGGTATCGCTCACAAGCCGATGCTTTACTATAAGACATCACTTAGCTCTAGCATCCTTTTTAACGCCATCTTTGCATTGCAAAAAAGGTCCTATCATAAAGTGTTCCGTAAAACTTTTTCTAAGTAGCTTTCTCTCTGTTCATACGAGCTTGGTGTCCTGCACCCTTGAGTCTACCGATATTTATCTTCGTAATGATATCTGCTTTTTGGAAGATATTGGACAATAGTCCTAAACACTTTCAAAAGTCTATCATAGCCTAGCTAAAAACAACATGCATTTTTATTTCCCACACTCGTTTTAACCAAATATAGGGTTATCTAAAATGCTCACTATCACAAGAGAGTGAAATATATCTTTTCTATAAGCCCACTGAATGTCCAGATATATTTTGATATGTAAATATACATCGAGAACTCTAAATATTCTGGCAATGTCATTTTAAATAAAAATTTTCTTCGAAAACCAGTAAAAAAATCGAAATATATACTCCGGTCTGCAGCTGAACATGCTGGTAATCTACTATGTAACTTTGATCGAACTACAGCTCTTGTATTTTGACACCATGCGTTTAAGCCTAAAGGACTATAAGAACTGGGGCAACAGATAATATTGAATAGTGATTATGCTTTGAATCTACGTTTCTTTCTAGCGAAAATAAATGGTGTATTGAATAATAACCCTTATTTTCCTGATTGAGCGATTGCTAATCGTAATATCCAATTCATTTCAATATAGCCCCAAAAAAACTGCAATATAAATGTTCAATTTACTTCCAGCTACATTATTATCAGTTTCGAAACACATTTCTAACTTTCATTCGTTCGCAAGAGTATCAATTTCCTCAATCATTTCATGCACGTCGCCTCCCATTCGCATCAGATTATTTACGTTTGTCTTCAATCACTGTGCTCAACACTGCCCTTCCCATACAACATAGATAACGTTTTTTTTTGGGTCAAGATCCTTTAACTAACCACTTACGAGCACGAACGGAAGTAATGCACATCAAAAGCGAAAGCAGTTTTCAACTGGCCCAGTTTCACTTTACATATTTATAGTCCCCTCGTGAATTCAATGCTCCGTACGGCCGTTAGGACTCTGTCTGCTTCTTGCCATGCAACAACGGATGAATGTAGCGGGGCTTGAATGAGGAAAATCAATTTTTCGTATCGCTCCTGTGTGTTTGTATAGCTGTATTGAAAGGAAGTGCAAACAAATTTTATTGAAGGAACCTATGATCTTTTGTATGCCCGGGCATTGTCTGTTTACTGAAGGCTGTCTATAATAGATGGTAATTGAAAAGATACATTAATTTTAATGGGCTTTCTGACGATGCAGAATAACACATGAGTTCTCGTTTGGATTGAAACATTTAACGATTGAAACTCTTTCCAAAGCCAGATCATCAGCAATAGTAAAGATAATAGAAAGGGTTTAGCATAAATTATTTAGAAGCTTGCTTAACCGTTTATTTTACCTTTTTAAATTTAACCATTTACATCACATAAAGCCTGATCACATTTCATTACCCATGTCGACCTGACTTTCTCTGAAAGGCCAAATTCTCAGACGATTTAGTGTTGAAAGCACTCGGTGATACTTATCGTTATTGTACAAGGATGAGACTGTGGAAAACTGTTCTTTTGACTCGAAGGATATTCTCTCTGCTGGGAGCAGTCAGATTGGTTGTGCGAAACGATCCATAAGTAGTTTATTGGGTTGATTTTTTTTTGTACGAAATTATTATATTTAAGGTTCAGTCTGGCAGAATAATCTAAAAGGTGAATAAACAGACACCGAAATGAAACGAAAAAATTTAAAGCAAGCAGCAGCTAACCAGGCTCGAAAACAAAAAAAAACCCCCTAGCGCATCAGAACCGCTATTTGCACTAATGTTCGAAGAACAGTAGAGGATTAGTACATATTTTGAGTGTGTGTTCTACCACTAGCTACTTAAGGACTAAGCCAATTTAATTTCGATGACTTCATCGAAAGTTACAGCGATAGAAAAGTGTTTGGGACTGCCATCCAAAAAATGTCCAGACCTTAGAAAATTTAAACATTGGTAGGGTTTACAGCGGTTGGAGCAGATAGTGAATTTAGTCCTTAGGTGTTTACATCGATCTGAGCTAAAATTTGGTCAGGTCGAATTTAGTCCTCGTTTTACGTGACAGCTGTCATTTAGTTTAATTTTTGTTCATACACTGTAATTATCTTTCCATTTGTTTCTCAAACATGATTATTTAAATGATTTTGAGTCAAACGAGAGGGTTGCGAGCTTAAATTCAACGAACATATATTATTAATAGTCGTTCAAAAATTAGCACGTAGGTCGGTTGTGTTTACAGCGATATAGTCCACGACCTATTTTAGGTCAGGTCACTTGAAATTGTGTACTGACCTATCGCTTGGGTCGAGTACTGAGTGTTTACAGCAGGTGGACTAAATAATTTAGGTGGAATCTGATGTATAGTCTGCGGACTAAACGTCTATTGTAAACGCTATCATTGTTTACTTATTTTCATTGCAAATGTTTATTTAGGCGTTTATTGAACCAGAAATAACAAAAACGCTTCGTGCTGACAACCCTTTGCTAGCACCGAAGCCTAAAATATGTCACGTTTACCTCACATTGGCCGGTAACTCTGCTCGCTAAGGCGTCAGGCTGAAAAGCGGTGTGCTACGGGGCCTGTGGGTTCGATTCCCGCCAGTGCCATGGTTGTAAGTGTAAATGCTTTTGATTGTCTATGATGGTGGCAAATGGGCCCAAACTAGTGGCTTAATGCTGGCCGCGTTCCCGGCAGCCCACTAACCTTACCTAACCTACCTCACGTTGAAGTCAACTTACTCTGCGAATTTTGTATTGATCCGTTGACTGCATTGGAAGTTATAGGGATACAAAGAAATTTAGGGTTTATGACCCGTAAAAGTTTTAAAATTTTCTAGATCGTAATATTTGTTGCTTATTTTCACTAAAAGACCACTATGATTTGAACATTTTATGATAAAATCGCTTACTGAAGATATGCAAAAAAAAAACAAAAGTAACCATAGCTGGTAACCCTATCATTTTTTTCCACCTAGATTTCTGCTGAATATTGTCTACAATATGTTGAATTCGCCATATGAATTTCGATATGATTCCATGACTGGACTGGAAGCTATAAGGCAAAGAGCTTTATTTTCCTGAGCGAATTTTCAAAATTTAAGACACTAAAATTACCATAGCTGGCAGCTTCAACCGAATTTTCCAATCAAATTTCTATCAAACGTCGCTCAAGGTAGTATTCAGCCACTTTATGAATTTCGTCAAAATCTGGTGACTGAATAAGAATTTATAGGGCTAGAAACAGCTATTTTTCTAAGTGACTTTTCAAGATGGCGCATTTCAAAATCACTTCTATCAGATCTGGTCCTACTTAAGACCAATACATTCTGTAAATTTCAATTATATCTGATTATCGGGTCGTGAGTTCCCGTGAACAGACATTTATATTGCTAAAACTATAGGTAAATTGGGGAAGGGTTACCGTTCTTGCCCGTATTAAAGTTTCAAGTGTTTTGCTTTGGCTATGTAGATAAAGCATAAGATTTATATATGAGTTGGTTTTTTTCTAAAATCCGAAAATTTTTCAGGAGAGTCGATGATTTGAAGGTTTTCACTTTCAGCGCCTGCCCTAGCTACAGAGTTGCCACACGCTCATCAAAAGCAATGCAAATTAAAAGCTTAAGAATACCAATATGTCCTGAAAGTTTCATAATGATTGGATAGCTCTCTCAAATGTTATCGCAATTTAAACATTTTCAAATTTTCACGATCTTTTTTTAGGCACCTAGCGCACACATGGGGCTGAAAAAATTCAAAACATTATCCGATTCACATTTAAAACACGTTTATAATTCATTTCGCTTACTTAATTTTTGCAAAAATTATTTGTGGACGGAATAATAGGCATGAAAAAAAATGTCTACAAAGTATATGCAATTATTGTACGTAATATTCTGAGCCAAGTGGCTCAGTTTGTGGGGAAAAATATTAAAATGCATTTAATCAATCATAAGTTACCTAAACTCTACAGCGTACACCCTGAGACACTCTGAATTTAACTGATAATAGAGCTAATAAAATTTAGGATCATTATAATGGAGTAATAGGCAACATAATTCTGATATAAAATTTGTAGAAGAGATTCGTAAATGACCAATTTGAACTTGAAAATTTTGTGTAAAAAAGCAAGTGTAAATTATAGGCCGGCAGATACAGATTTGTCGACTGGAAAATCCATTGGAAATAGTTTTAGCTAATTTCCAAAAAAACGATTTTTACGAAATAATAAACGATTTTGACTAAAGTGTCTGTGCAACTAAATCCCTCTATTGCCAGACAGCAGGAAAAACGAAATCGCTTATGTCGAGGCTAAGCTGTTCAACTTGAAACATTGCTAGCTAATGTTCAAACGTGCACTTGCTTGCTCCTCCCCGTACGGTCAATGAATTCATTTAATCAATTAATATAATTTAATTTGGAGATAATGTTGTTAAAGAGGCTTGTCCAAAACTTAGAATGAAGTTGCAAACTGTTAGACAATTACGCAGATATTCCTCGCTCAGTGTAGTCTATTAGAAAGGAAGTACGAAACTGCGCCATTAACCTAGCGGAATGAGTAGGTAGGTCATTAATAAGGGTAGTTTAATGAAATTTAATGAGTTCAGAGACATTTTAAGTATGTGTAGCAAGTTTTAGTTCAATCGAGTCAATCGGTTTTGAATAATCGTAGAAAAAAAAACAAATTCAATCTGGAAGAAAGTTTCATATATGGAGAAAATCGAGCACTCGTTGTTATAAAGTTCCTCACCAAACAAGGAAAGTCGGCTTAAACCGAAATAGAGGAGGTCACACACGTTACAAGAACTCTTTTCCAGCTAAAACCGTGATTTACAAATGACAAAGTTTTATTTTAAACAAGAAAAACACTCATGACCAGGATGGTCAATTGAAGCCACCACTACGGAAATTGTTCCGAAAATCGAAAAAGTTATGGGAAGAAGCTAGAAAAAAAGCTCGCAAAACGGTTTAACATTTTCAATGTTCCCCACGATAATCTTGCCATGACTAAGATCCGAGCAAGGTGGGCACTAAGAATGCTCACGCCGTCTCAAAAACAACAGCGCATGGAGAGCTGTTGCACGTTTTTGAACCTGTGTAGTGAAGACGAGGATAGAGTATTGAATCGAATCGTTACTAGAGACGAAACTCGGGTTCATAATTATGAGCCTGAGTCCAAACGAAAATTTTCGCAATGGCACCAACAACCCAAGAAGTTCTCGATGTCACACACATGAAGGTGAGGCATATTTGGCGTTGCAAGTTCAAGCGTATTTTTCATATAAATAGGAGGGATCACCCACGAATATCAGCTGCCTCAACAAGCTTTTTGCTAAAATGGTTGGTAAATTTTGCAATGAGAGTTTTTCACGGCGGTTGGTTACCATTTGGCCAGGCCCCGACATGTATAAGGAAATCAATCGGCTTTCTGGTAAAAATATCAACCGGATGATGGCGGTAACGACTGGCAATGTTCCTGTGTGCAACGCTGATCTGCAGGCTGAAATGTTTCTGCGATCATATTTCAGTCGCAACTAAATGCTGTACCGCTCAATATCTATACCTCTACTAGTCAAATTGTACTCGAGGAAGTCAATTTGTTTCACAATAGTTGGATGATCTGCAGCTCACAAATGACCAATTTCACTTTGTCAATTGTGAACACTTGGTGCACTTGATAGGTAGTATAAAAGTAAAAGTCATCTGAGCATGACGAGATGTCTAGCTTTATTGTGAAACATCTTCTAATCTCTATGATCAGATTACTTTACATTATTTTTACTAATGCCTTAAACAACAGAAACTTTTCTGACACATGGAAAGTCTTTAAGGTTGTTACCATTCACAAAAAAGGCAAAAATAATGAGGCCAGCAGTTTCCGCCCGATCTTTCTGATTCCTAATTTGGGAAAACTCATTGAGAAGTTTTGGTTGGAAATGATTTCCACCTACTGCGAGCTAGTTAATTTTATATCAAACTATCAATTTGACTTTAAGCGTAGCCATGGGAGTCAGCACGCTATCTCGTACTTGCACCATCATATTGTGTCGCACCTGAATGAGCGAGACACTCCAACGGTCGTTTAAGCTTTGAATATCGCGAAGGCCTTCGATAGTGTATCGCAGGAAAGTCTTCTATACAATTTGACTACGTTGGGATATCCAGAAATAGTAATACGACTCGCCTCAAGCTTCCTTTACAACAGATAATTTTATGTAAGCGTTAATGGAGCGAATTCACTCCGGAGACCTGTGACATTAGGAGTGCCACAAAGCTCTGTCACTGGACCTGTTCTATACACCCTTTTCACTGCTGTCCTTCCTTTTCTAGTGGGTTATCTTCAAGTTAAATTCCTACAATATGCAGATGTTACGCTCTTATTTGCGTCAAGCCAAGACCCGCTGAAAGCAGCGAAGAAAGACTCTTGAAGATTAGTTAGTCAACCATAGATTTTATTTTGATGAATAGGGCATCAAGCTAAATAGTAGCGAAACACAGCTGACAATATTCAGGAACCCTTCCAAACATTGGGAATTTCAAACTATCCGCAATATGGCCAAAAGAGTCGCTGTCTTGTTCGGAACATCGCGAATCACTCCTAATCTTACATTGCGCTACCTCAGAGTAAACTGGCATGAATTCCTAAAATTTAACACCTATATCTGACAGAGAATTAAAATTAAAAAGTCCGCATTTCAGCGGATCGGACATATTAAAGATGGGCATGAAGACAAAGGCTAAATCCATTAGCTACAAAACACGCATTCGGCCAAGCCTGACATACACATCTCCATCCTCGATCACCTGTTCCAAATCTGCCATGCCAAAAGCAGAGACGTTCGAACGTAGAATTCTGCGTTTCTGTACTGGCAGGTTTTACAACCCAGTAACTAAAAACTGGACGAGGAACTCTCTCATATATCAGGAGATAAGACTTGATCCACTTAGGGACCGGGTTGTGGAACTGACGACAAGGTTTTACGCTCAGACAGACGGTCATGAAAACCGACTGATCCGGGTTTTTCGTTGTTGTTTTTTTTCTATCCCTTAGCTAAGTAATGTACAGTTTAATGAATAAAAAAGTTATTATTATTACTAAAAAAAAGGTGTCACGGCCTGCTGGAAAACTCATGGCGATAATTTTTTGGGGTCCAGAGAAAATCTTGATGATCGATTTTCAAAATAAAGTCGTTCTCATAAAAACGGCAAATACTGCGTTTCCATTCTAAATGAAAAAATATAAAAAGGAAAATTAACCAAAGGTGTCCTCATTCTGCAAAACAACGCGCTTGTTCACAAGAGTCGTCTTGCATTGGCTACCGTTGCGTTGCGTTGGCTTCGATATTTTAGATCATCCACCCTACAGCTCTGACTTAACAAAGAGCGATTATTAACTTTTCCCACAAGTGAAAAAGGAGCATCGTGGGAAAAATTTCGACTCGGTTCACCCAAACGCACTTCTTCGTAGGGAAACTAGTAGGTAAATAAGTGAATTCGTAGAGAAATTAGTGAATTAGGGATGTAATACAAATCAAGTCTGGTAGACTTTTACTGGCGGTGCGAAAGGGGGAATTCCTACACCGCTCATTTTCGGCACTTTTGTACCAAGAGCACATCGCGTTAGAAGGCATTAGAGTTAAAAAGAAAATACAAAATAAAAATGCAATAGCAATAATTTCTCGTTATGTTGCTAAATTAACTTTATCAAAAGCTCATTGACTGAATTCAGAATTCATGTCTCGGTTTCGGTGTTCAATGAATTCGGCATTATTTCCACAAACGTTTTGATGTTTGGAAGACGTTAAACATAAATAACTCATGCTTTGAGTTTCATTCTTCTAAAACGATAACGGAAGCTAATGGGTTTTTTTTGTATGTAACATTGCATTTTCCGCAATGAGTAGTGCAGTCATGTTCACGCCATTTATGTTAATTGGGCATACAACAAGCTAATCGTAGTCAGTTTCTGAAGATACACCTAACGCTAACAGTCTATATACACCTCGCCTATGAAGCGTTTTTAAATGATTGCGTCAAATAAATATACATTAAGGAACAGAAATTGTTTTCAAATACAATAGTTTAATGAATATGTAATGCTACAAAAAGAGCAATAAGTCTTCATTATTGCACATTAAATAAAGATTTACAATAGTTTTTTCAGAAACACAGCACTCTACAACAAAAACTTTACTCACATTTGCGAAAAAGAAGATATTTTACCGTTAGTTTTCCATAATTAAGTGGTTGAAACCGACAAAGACTAGTTCTAAGTCAGAAAGTCAAACGAATTAGTCATTTTAGTGACTTTAGATAGTTTAATTTTGTGCATTACTGTTAAATTAGTTTCAAAATCGAAAGATATATCGTCGGAAATAAGGAAACTAATAGCGAAGTATCATTCTCAAAATAAAAATGATCAGACCATTCAATCACCATATTGATGAGTTTCAATTCAATATTTCAAAAATTCAATGTTTAAACAACTGTATGTATTCATTCAATCGATAACAGCTTCACTCGAAAGACTCGAAAAAAAATCTCGTTATAAGTAACATTCAATAAAAATTCAATAAAATCTCTCTAATCTGGATGCTAACCCGTCGCTTACTACTTCTGTCTATGCCGTTGATTGCATCTACCGCACACGATTCAGCCGTACAATCGATTCAATTTAATCTTTCCCGCACCGAATCTGTCGCTGATTTAAGTTCGAATCAATTCTCAATGACAAAACGAAAACGGTTTTCTATTAAAGTTCGATTTCGATTCAATTAAAATCCAGTCAGCGACGACGAGTTCACCCCCGTAGGTTGTTGTTGTTGTAACAGAGCATAGTGCTCAAGGGAATTGCGGTTGAATACAAAAGATCCATTTGCTCCTGTCGCCGCTAAAGGTATCAGTAGAGTTGAGTTACGGGAATCAATAAATTGTATGAGGGTGGGAAAAGGGAAAGCATACGTATCGAAAGGGATGATCACATAACCGAAGCGAGTATCATGAAGTTGATAAAGTTTTAAGGCTGAATCATTACAATCGCATCCAAACTTTCTCGTGAAAAGGGTGGATGAATCAGGACCAATAGCAAAAAAGTTTCAAGTTTACACAGACTTAGAATTTATTGATCTACCAAAAGCTGTCTTTTCATTGATGAATGCTGGCTTAGGCAAAGATAAAATACTATTAAAACGTAGATTTATACCTTAGAGCTGAAATATGTACTCAAATTACTTTTTATCCCTTGAGTTGGGCAACTTTTATATACATAAAGTACATACGCTGCAAACGCCCACTCTTACAAGCCAACATCTACCTTGCCTGATTGGAATATCAATTTCGTTAAATATGTACAACAGACGGAATAAAATTAATCAGATTCATTAGTCTTTTGCAAACATGCCGTGCGATTAGGTGAACATTTTGTCGAATGTTTTATTGATTCGAACGTGATCGGAAATCGCAAACGCCTTATTAGCCGGTGGAAACAAAAAATCTTATCTGGCAAGCAATCATAAATGAAAAAGCTGAATGGTTTTTTTCAATAGATGGATTTCAATTTGATTAAGCTATCGAGCTGGATTAGTTGCTTCTTACTAAATGCGATTATTAATTATGATTAGCTGATCAAGAAAATATTATCCGTTGAGAGTCAGATTTTACTGTGGACTGTAATATACGTTTCATGAAAGATTTATCAAATATCCTCGATACTAGAAATTTTAGCAATGCATCTCCATTTTCACTAATGTTCACATTCCAATAAACTTATTTAGTGGAATAAAATTCTTGGATGTTTAAGATACAGGCATCAAAATAACAAACAAAACAGAGAAAAATCTTGTAACTGATTGAGCCAGGGATCGGAGATGGAAAGACTTCTTTGTGTTTTCTATGGTAATTTTTTTTTCCTAGTTTGAAATGAAGTGCGGACTATGTGTATAAAGTTGATCGTCGTGACATGAAAACTGATTGTTACGATTACCTTATTTTTTTCTACCTTAAGTCGCTCGAAATTCCTGTGATATAGTCAACTGCAATTTAAAACCATTTTAGATTAAAATAAAAGTTAAAAATTCGTTTGAAGTTTTTAATTATTCCAATTTTTTTTTTTCTTGAAAAAACCTAATTATGCCAACGCTCAAATTTTCTGAAAACCCAACAGGAGAATTTTATTTCAAATACTTAAGAACAAACAAAGACAGATTAAACAACATTTTTCAAACTATTTCTGAGAAAAACGATAAGTACAACAAAAGATAAATTTTCAGGAAACGTCATAAAAGTTGGAAATGTTTTTTGATATCATTTTTTAAGGCTTTGTCACTTGAAACCAAATATTTTAATTTAGAAACTATTATTCTCTTCTTCAAAAAATGCAAAGAAATTACAATTATTCACAACACATCAATATATAATAAACCGTTAAGATCTGAAAATCAGGTGTTTTTAAAAAAAAATTTAAATTTTTTTTTAATCAAGTGTGTTAATTTGGTTAAGACGGACGTTGAGTTTTTTTATAAAGAAATCTCTACAGGTCCGACAAATGCATCGAACTCCACAGAAGGCAAAGGTCTGGTTCAGTTTCGATAGCCAATGTACTTGATGATATTGAAGTTGCCAAAGTTCTAATTTTAGCAAAATCTCGGCTACCAACAACTACAACGGATCAACTACCAACCAATTGGATTTATTTTCTTATCTCTTCATTCCAGTGACTAAATGGAAAAATGGAATATAGAAAATAGTCGTTATACGTACACTTCTGCCTTGATTAAAGACATCAACATCATCATTTTGGTCCAGACCAGAGCTCATGCCAACGAGAAATTCGAAGAGCAGCTCCAAAAAATAGTCCCTGGTAAAGATATGTCATAAAACATTAATAAAAGTACAAGCCATAAAAATTAAGATGTACTTTCACTTCTAACGGCAATCCACTCCCCGATGATAAAGCGACTGCCGTCTTTTTTCTTATCTATCGTGGTTAGAAGCATATCTTTGAACTCTATTTCGCCTCAGTCGTTAAAGCTTAAGTCTTTAATTTTCGGCACCGAAATCAATTATTGACTTCAAGAGTCTTCAAGAACAAGGTGGCTTCGTTTATAAAAAAAATACTTCGAACCCTGGTGTCTGGAGAAGACAAAATGTCTAATTCCATCTTAAAAAGGCTCCAAACTTGCTCTTTGAACACTTCTCCATTCTTTTCAACTCTTGTATGAACATTGATTATTTTCCCACTGTTGGTAAGCGGGTGACAATATTTCCTCTCTTGAGTTTCAGGATTCTGCGACGTCCTCAGCACTCGTCTGATTTCTCTCCTTTCAAACTTGGGAAAACTTCCGGAAAGGATCATTCCAAAACATCTAAGCCACACCATAAATAATGTCATCACATCATATGCGGAAGATAATTCGGGTTAAAAGCCAAAAACTCAAGAGAAAAGTATCCAAAACAAAAGAATTTTTGATGACTGTTTGATTGATCTACAAAAAGCCCTTGACTCCGTTTGGATTAAAGGACTTACGTATAGAATAATCAATTTCGGATTCCCAACATGGTGAATCAATTTTTTTACAATTTTCTAAGTGGCTGAAGGGCTTTCGCCATCTTCAACGGAGCTTTCTCTGATGAGTTTCCAATCGAATCAGGTGAACCTCAAGGCTCTGTACTGGGACCAATTTTATTCAAAATTTGTACTGCAGACATGCTAGGAATTTCAATCGATTCTCCCACGGGTGTTTTGATTAATCTATAATCAGATAACCTCCTCTTCTGAAACTCACAGCATAACCCGCATCTTTAATATTGCATATTATGTTAAATCGAGCTTGCAGATAAATGCCGGCAAAAATGAGCTAATATTTTTCAGACATAACTACAAAAAATTAGGAGGAGAACCAAAGCTCTCCATAAATCTAAAATTACTATCAATCACCCCTTCACAATCTATAAAATACCTCAGCACAAAGTTCGACCCTCGCTGGAACTCCAGTCGCTATATCCAGACAAGCCTAAGCTAGGCAGCCATTGCAGTCATAGGCTGTATCCTAAAGCCGAACTCCTTTATCTCTGCTGGAACTAAGATTATTGCCTATAAGCAACTGATTAGACCGAGCCTCACTTTCGGTGCTTCTATCTGGTCTTCAGCCCATTCAAGTGAACTTGAGGAACTAATGAAATTCAAACGTCGTATCCTCCAAAATATCACCTCCCTTCACTATAACGATACTAATATCACTAAAGCTACTATTATCGGATTAATAACTTTACCAAAAATCCAAAACTACTCCTCTTTCCTCTCATTTGCTTCAATTAAGCAACAATGTTTTTTGCTGTGCCACAGAGCACGCCATCCCTATCATTCAATCGCTTCATCTAAGACCTGTGTGTTAACGATCATACCTTATGAATAACTCATAGGCTATGAACTGTTCACTTACCAAATAAGAAGTTCCCAGTGAAGATGTTTGTTTTGATCCGAACATTGCCTACATTAACCATTTCTCTCAAATATTTCACTAGAAGCACACCACAGTTTTCTCTTTTCTCGTCACTTTAATATCCATATTAATCACACAGTTGAGCTCAATTGCAAGCCATATTTCAACACAAACAAATCCCTTCAAGGTCAGCATTTTGAGCTATAAGCCATAAAGGCACAGCTCACATGCCCATACTGCCGTACTATAAACGCTCTACCTACATTTTACTAACTTCGCATATATTCAATGATTTGTGTTTTTCTGCCGAATACAGATTTGTGTGTGTGTATTCGTGTGGATTGGAGGAGAGGCATCTGGCACCTTTAAGTACTCAGTGCAAAAGACCCATTGTACTCATACTACCTAACTTCCCAGACTTCCTAACAAAATCTAGGATCAATTATAAGTGAAAAGAGGCTATCTTCTTCATAGGCGCTACATCCCAGCCAAAACACTGGTCTCTGCCGACTGAAAGTTCTAAATATAGGTGTTCTCCAAGGCTCCGTCTTAGGTCCTATTCCTTTTTTTTACTTTTTCTTTTTGACTTATTCATGTTTGAATCTCTAATATTTACGTGATCAAGGACTTCAATTTGGATATTTTAAGTAAATGATTTGATGTTTGTTGATGTATCAAATTTAAGTATGTTTTTCAACAGTAACTATTTTATTGGTAGTGCATTGAGATTGTATATAACTCTTCCAAATTCAAATATGTAGTACATGATATTGTTTCGTATACACTTAATTTCGTTGATGGTTTAGATTGCTCTCTTGACTACTTTTTTTCATGAACTTTAAGCATCTCGATTTGGTTCTTAATTCTAAGCTCAGTTCTAGTTCAGTTGAAAAGATCACACTTCTTATTTAGTTCACTATTCTAACAAGCTATTAAGACAATTTTATCACTTGACCGGGTCTGTTTAAATCTAAACTTCAATATGGTATAACCTGCTAGAGAGGCACTAATTTCAACGAAATTCCGCCATTGTTATTAAAACTAAAGTATATCGCAAGAATTTTCTCTAAAGCTGACAGAAGTACGCGTAGTTTCATTTTATTTAAAAACTTGGATATCCTTCTTTTTCAGAGTTGCTTATTCTATTTTAAATACTTTAAATTATTCTTAAAAGCAGGAGATATTATGCGTGGATAAAACATACTAAGTACAGTTTGTTAGGATGACGAGAGTTGAAATTCGTTTCTTCCTGCTTTTAAAGATATTTTAATGCTTTCTTCTTATTCTTTTATGTTCTAAATTGTCTTTGATTTTCATCAGCTATAATTAATTTAAATGTTCGTCAACAATCACTAGTTATCGTAATGTATTTAACATTATTTTCTTACATATAGTTTTACATTGTATTTATTTGCAACAAAGATATCATTTTCGTTAGTTAAATTAATAATAATAATAATTTTGTTTTAGAACTATTAACAAACTGGTTTCCCCGCAACTAAAATTATCTAAAACTATAGATTTCAGATCAAATTTCGCATAATTTATTCCGTCTTATTGCTAAAATTTCCACTAATCCACTTTTTAGTTGGAAAACACCAGTATCTTACACCAATAGAATCAAATAGATATTTCCAAAAACAAAAATCCGCTTTGTAAGCATCTGACTTTATACAATTTCATTCTTCTCACGTACGAATCATAATGCGTATCGTCTTCACTGAATAATCAAGAAGCAGTATCAATATGATGGCAATCAATCAATGAAATACTTCAGCATTCAAGTACTCTCCTGCGATCAAGTAATCAGGACAGCGGAACAGATTGCTGTCTGTGCCCGAAAAATGGTAGGCCTTGAGGGTTTTATGCGCTATAGGCAATCTACTAAATGGATTACTCCTGTTTTACGTCGCAAGCTACAGCCGTTACTCGACTAAATTGCAAGGAATAAATCACTGACGGAACACTGAAGTAGTGAGTTGTTGACCTGCTCAAATCATTTAGGCAAAGAAGACATTGAAACGAAGACAAGCATTTAGAATAGGTTTCGTGACAACAGAAACGGGCTAAGTTTAGGGTGAAGTGTGAGGAATTTAATGGAACTCTTGACTTGGTCAACGTTATACTAATTATGCGTGGATGAATAATGGAGGGATGGGCCATAAAAATCGTACCAGATGAGGAAGTCTGGGTGAAAACTTTTCACCAAATATGTATTTTAAAATTTCTTAGCAAATATACCCGCACAATGACTTAATTTACTAATTTGATCTAACATCACCATGTTATCCAACTGTCAATCACTGCATCGCACCAAAAGTTTTCTAATATATTTCGCTTTCCATCATTTTCCTCCCATACTTGTTTAACTTCAATCTGGTGGAAGACATCTTGGAAATCTTCGAAAAACAACAGCCACATACAAGCATGTGCAACGTCAATGCATCCGCTTTCAATTATTTCGCGAGAAGTTTCCTAATGACCTAAGAGCCTGGGAGTGGATTTTGTTGCATGCTTCATCGTCGTCTCCTATATGAGTTTTGACAACACAGCACAGCGGAAAGGACTCATAGCACTGACATGTTCGAAACTAGTAAATCATTCTTCCGGTCGTTGTTAGCGTGCTTACATGCAAAATGCAGCCATGCGAGCTCGAAAACTTCCATTAGTATGCATACATTGTGAAAATCTTATCTAATTTCCAGGATATTTGGAATGAAGGACGGGCGTACATACATGTAGACAGAAGTTTATATGCAAGCATACGGTATGTACACGGTTTTTGCAAAGAGGACTGTACAGTTTGCAACAATTATTATTTACATGACAATTTGCAGCGCACGACAAAATGATGTTATCGCTCTATGCATAGATATTTTGTATACATTTCTTGTGTAAAGATGAAGATTGAGATGGAAGTTACGTTGTTCAGAAAGGTTTTAATTGAATCATGCTATTATACAAAATTAAACAAATTGTAGGATGATGTGAGATGTAAATAATTTTGGAAGTAATTTAATGTGATTTAATTTTTATTTTTGGAACTAAATTCACTATTGCTAATATGTAAAAAAAAATTATTGACAATGTCCCGGTTCTTATAGAATGTATTTTCGTTTAAATATAAGTATAAATAGAGCTGGTAATGGAATATAATAATACCGTAAGTCTCTGCATAGCGTCAAAAGGAATATTCAGACAGTTTTTATGCAGCTACATATACTAGCAGATCTGCAATATTGTCGAAGTTAGCACAAGATGCAAATAAAATTTTATTTTCCATTAGAAACTCAGATTATGTTTGATTTTATTACATAAAGATGTTTGGTTTCACTTTGCATTCAATAATAATTTAGATCCTATGAGAGTAAAACAACCTATATTTTATTACAGCTTCACATTTCAGCACATATTTGAAGTGAATGCATGGGTTTTCAGTAATGTTAATGTGAACATTAGTATTAAAATTGATTTGGCCAAAAAATCGTATTTCCAGATATGTATATATATATATATATATATATATATATATATATATCATCAAAAAAATTCAGTGACTACTTCTCGGGAATGCGCCATCCGATTGAACTGATCAGGATACATAGCTCGCGAAAATAGTGACTGACGCAAAATAGGTCCAGGTGTCACCAAATATCAATTATCTTTAACTCTTCGTCGACGGCGGCCATTTTAGTGATATTTTTAATACACATATTATTCCGTCCACAAATAATTTTTGCAAAAATTAATTAAGCAAAATGAATTTCGAACGTGTTTTAAACGTGAATCGGATAATGTTTTGGAATTTTTTAACCCCTTGTGTGCGCTGTGAAACTTTTAGGACATATTGGTATTATTAAGTTGAAAATTTGAGCATATTGGTAGCCCTGTAGCAAGGGCAGGTGCTGAAAGTGAAAACCTTCAAATCATCGACTCTCCTGAAAAACTGTCGCTTTTTGGAAAAAAAAGCCACTCAAATATAAATCTCACGCTTTGTCCACATAGTCAAAATAAATATATGAAATTTTACCACGGGCAAGAACGGTAGCCCTTCCCCAATTAACCTATATTTTTAGCATCATGAGAACTCTCGACCCGATAATCAAATACAATTGAAATTTACAGAATGCATTGGTCTTAAGTAGGAACAAATCTGATAGAAGTGATTTTGGAATGCGGGCAATTCTGTGCCAGTGGTGCCATCTTGAAAAATCACTAAGAAAAGTAACTGCTTTTAGCCCTATAAATTTTGATTCAGTTATTCAATTTTGACGAAATTCACACAGTTCCTGAATCCTATTCTAAGGCACGTTTGATAGAAACTTGGTTGAAAAATTTGGTTGGTGTTGCCAGCTATTGTAATTTTGGTGTCTTAAATTTTGAAAATTGATTGAGGAAAATAAAGCTCTTTGCCCTATTATAGCTTCCATTACAGTCATAGAATCATAACCAAATTCATATGGCAATTTAAGCTTATTGTAGGCAATATTTAGTAGAAATATAGAAAAGAAACTACCAAGAAACTAAAAGAAACTAGAAAAAACAATGATAGGGCTGCCAGCTCTGGTTGTTTTTGTATTTTTTTGGCATATCTTTAGTAAGCGAATTTATCATAGAACTTTCAAATCGTAGTGATTTTTTTAGTGAAAAGAAGCACTAAATATTAAGATCTAGAAAATTTGAAAGCTTTTGCGAATGGTAGCCCTAAATTTCTTTGCATCCCTTTAACTTCCAATGCAGTGATCGGATTAATACGAAATTCGCAGAGCAGGTTGATTTTAATGTGAGGCAGATGTGACATATTTTTGGCTTCGGCGCTAGCAAAGGGCTGCCAGCACGAGGCGTTTTTATTATTTTTGTACCAATAAATGCTTGCATTAAGTACTCACATCGCGAACATTCGCAATGAAAATAAGTAAACGACGTTTAAATTTTCTAAGGTCTGGACATTTTTCGGATGGCAACCAAACACCTTTCTATCGCAGTAACTTTCTATGAAATCATCGAAATTTAAATAAGCTTAGGGTCTAGTATTACTTAAGGTGTATTAGACTTAAGGATGAAAAGTAGCTAGTGGTAGAATACACACTCAAAATTTGCACAAATCCTAATTAAAAAAATTAATTTCTAGCGGTTCTGATGCGCTAGGGGCTTTTTTCTGATAGCGCAAACAAACAGGTTGCTTGACACTTTTTCTTCTTATTTTGAAATTCTTTGACACAGTTTAGACAGCCGTATGGTGATATCACTAGTGATACAGAGGCTTAGAAAAGTTCCACAGATACTCAGAACCACTCGTTTCCTTTGCCGGATATATTCTTCTCCTTGGTGATCTTCATAGCGATTTTCACTGTACTCGTACTTCCAATATAATATATTATATGGACAAAGTATTCTAGTTTTCGTTCTTTGGTAAAGTTGTTTAGTTCTTTCTGCATATTTAGCCGCTTAATTATATTATCATTTGTTTGAAATTGGGCCCAGAATATTTTTAACAATTGCCAATATGTCTATGTTTTGAAGGCCTCACTTTCGTTCATATAACCGACTTTCAACACTGAAGCGTCAATTCTAGAGAATAATATGCACCAGATGTACCATCGTTTTAAATGTAAGAAAAGGTCGAATGAAAAATGTTCGTCTCAGAAAATTTTTGGCAAAGGTTATAAAAGAATGACCACCCAATCTGTTCCGGACCACGCCGAACCGGAGCTCACCAGGCCAAATTTCGGCCGCCTGAAAAATAGAAGAAATCACAAAGCGTCGAGAACAAACAATAATAGAATGGCAACAAACAATAGCGAACTGTCAAATTGATTGTCAAATCAAACTATACTAAAATGTAGATATTAATGTTGTATATCATTTCGAAATGATCAATTCTTAACTTAGTTCATGGCGGAAAAAAGCAATATTAGAAAGTATATTAATTTTTACAGAAATTTTCAATCTTAAAATAGAAACTGAAGCAAACACATGGTGTTAGAAAGTCAAAACTGAATCTGTTGAAATAATTCATTAGAAATTGTTAGAATCTCTCGTTAGAATGTTCTATAAGTCTGCAAGTGAAAATAAATGTATTTCAAATTTGAAACGTTGAGTGTTTTTTTATTGTTTAAAGCACAACCATTTCAATTCTATTTTTGATGTCAAAACTATGGTCAGCTTTTCCCGTGGCAAATAGCTATAGGTGCGGATGTGTGGGTTGAAAGATAGGCAAGTGACACCTCTAAGCATTGAGCTAAAAGACCTCTCGTACTCATACCACCCGCCTACCATAGTTTTCCAGAGTTCTGAACGAAATCTAGAGTCAATGATAGGTGAAAAGAGGCTATATTGTCCATAAGGGTCTCATGTTAGCCAAAGCATTGATATGTGAGATGCGCGAACGTTGTGCATTCGCAGAAGATATACTGCTCGGAGTCAGCATCTTCTAAGCTGGATGGACAGAGGTTATCCTTTGTAATACCTATTCGATACATATGCCCCCTAGGCATTTGCGTCAAGTCAGTAAGCCTGTCATGGCTCTGCAAACTTTCCTGCTCTTATTGAGTAGAAATCTAGCAGTTGCATTATTGGGCTCTGGAAGGAAGACCTTGCCTAGCCGCATCAGAAAACAACCTACTTTCTTTACGAACATCAACTACCCGCTCCCGAAAAATTCCATACCCCAGGCGAGTTCAGGGTCCTGAAGTGGAGGCGTTGAACGTTGCTTCGAAATGGCATCAGCAATTTTATTTCCCTCAATATCACAGTGCTCCGGTATCCAAAACAGAAGCATTTGATTGAATCTGGTGACAAAATTCAATTCTACCCTGCACTCTTGGGAAATTTTCGAAGTTGTCAGGGATCTACTTAGCACCAGCAGCGCAGCTTTACTGTCACTGTAAATATCCATATGTATTCCCTTCCACTTTTCTGCAATTGCCCATCAAGCAGCTCTCAAGATAGTGGATATTTCTGCTTGATAAATGAGAAACGTATTTTCCGAGAGAGCCACCTGAAATTTGTTGGATATAGATCTAGCATCTGTTTTCCAGCCGTCCGTATAGAAGATCTCGGAGCTTTTCCTCGTTCAGACATCTTAGTATTCCCAGTTACTCTTGCTCAAGAAGATTACTTCGTATCTGCTCCCAAAATTACATATACAGGGTTATCCATTTCCTGCTTGAAAAAGTATCCTCTTTCGCCAACAACACTCTGGGATTTCCCCTTAAACGCACACCAAATTAACTCAGTAAATCTACTTTAGCCTAATGTTTTTTGAATATAGTCTAGCAGCAACTACACAATCTCAATAAAAACCATTTTTTTTAAAACTTAGTGCTCCCATTGTGAGCTATTAGAGCTTCAATTTACAAAATATAGAGAACATCTTGCATATTAATTTCAACTCAAAACGTTGCTTGAATATGTTACACACATACACATTCACCAAAATGCGTTTATCTCTCACAATAATTCTCCCTGTCTGGAAAAATATGTGTCTCTTCTTACCATCCTTCAGCTATACAACGAACTGACTCTCATTTATATAAGTGAATCGATCCAAAGTTCTCTTAAGCGTAATATGTGCCATCTAAACTCACGATAATGGCTGGCGTTTATTGAGCATTTTGTTTCCGTTGCAAAACATCCTTTAAGCTTTCCAACCATATTTATCCTTTTCAAGCGAAAGCAAAACAAAACACTGACAACGACAGCAAGTAGACATAAGCACTCAAGATGGCTCGTATTTTTGACGCCAAACCAACTAAGCCGCTATGGTTAAAATATCTTCCAAAGTTTGCTGAATATCTAGAGCTACAGCTCGATGTCATTCTTACGCAAAGGGCAATTGTGTAGTATCTCAGCAGTGAAGCCCTTTGTGTCTAACGTCCTAATCGCATCAAGTATCGTCGGAAAAAGTCATCGTGAAAATCAATATTCTTCCGAGTCGGGTTGAACGTGTGGTCTAATTGCCACAACTTGAAATTCGTTCATATGTTCAAAGAAGAAATTTTGTCGCTCTGATTACATTTCGGATAGCTTGTATCAGGACAATGTGGCGAACGTATGTTTACTTCAACGCCTGCTTACTCAAGCGCAGGGAATTGTTAAATAAAAGGTGGTGGAGAAGAAAATATTTCAAGATTATGAGAAGAGCTTAGGGATTATGGGTAGAGTTCTGTTGTAAAAGATTATGGAGATGCAAAGATGGCTTGGTATGCTCCCACGTCTTTATTTACCGTTATAACGGTTATTCTGAAATAAATCTCAGATGCTTCATTATTTGCTATAGAATTTTTCAGATTGCAAATGAAGAATAGGAAAAAATAGCGATATCCATCTTGTCTTGCGTAACTTAAAATTATATCAAAATTTTCTTCCTCCATCCAATTCAAATCATTCTGCCGTTTAAAAATTAAAAATAATAGTTCAAGTAGTTTTAATTCTGATATTTCACTAACATTTATTCGAAAGTATTGATAACAAGCAATTGATAAAAAATGTTTTAGTAGGCTATCGTTGCTCTCTGTTCTTATTAAGTCTTACTTAAATTTAGCTACCTTGGCTGTCACTTGACCTCACAAAAAGCTATTGTTGAAGTGTAAAAGTTTAGTCCAAGCGATCATCGGAAGCCCCACACTTTTTCGTGAATTAGAATATGTCCTTTCACTTTTATTTTGCCACTTGTGTCAAGTCCACCAGCCAGGGCTCACCGAAGTAGCGCAGTCTGGTTTATCGCAGTGCCGGAAAGTGGCACAAAAGATGCTGAATAGTCTCTAAGACTCCCAATTACTGACACTTGCTACAGGTGTCACTGGCTAGTTGTCGCAGTGTCATGATGTGAGCTGCTACAAGATAGTGGCCAGTTATAATGCCGACCAGACGTTTGCATTCAGTCCGGGTTAGTTCAAGTTGGCATTTGGTAGTTACGAGATTGGATGGCCCTCACATGATCTTACTTATCCTGCTGGTCTGAGTTTCTCGGCATCTGCGCACCGAAACCAGCATCACATTGGATTCGATCAAATACTTGACTGTTTGGATAGGTCTACCGATTCAACTAGGGGTAGACTGCTCTCATGTTTAACTAACGCATTCGCTTTCCCATTCCCATCAATGCCCTAATGACCCCAAGTCTAACAGTCTGACTCTTATGTTCAGTGTTTCCTTACAGTCCAATACGCATTTCGATTTATATCTATGAGACATTAGTACTTTTATCGCAGCTCAATTTTCTGTGAAAATGATGTTTGACAATGACTTCTCGTATCGGAAAGCCCTCCATTTGGTAAATACTACAGTGATAAGCAAATCTAAAGGCGGCTTCTGTATCGTGGTCTGCAGACCATGCTGCAGTATCTACTCTCACATCTGTTTTGAATCCGTCGGTGCAAATCTGAAAGGTTACTAAGCCTTTTTGCTAATTCCAATCCTCCCCATCCGCTGAGGTTGCTTCATATCTTCATTTGAAGCAGAGAGTCGTGACCAAATAGTCAGTGCATCTTGTGGTGTCAGTACTTCTGTGTTCAAAGGATCTTACATCACAGTGCCCCCATTCTTTAATTGTGGTAGCAACTTTTCCGCGTTTCCGCGTTTCTAGCAAAAATACCAAGTGGGGGAAGGTGAAATAGGATATTTAACATAGACGAAAGAGTCGTAAGGCACGTTGAATACAGAGAGCCGCTAGTCACTGAACTCTGCTTGTCAAGTCAGCTTAGGTGATTTTATTCATTGTCGGCTACCAGTTGAGACAGCCGTAAGCAAGGATCAGCCCTGCTATTGCAGTGTAGATCCAGTGCCTTAGGTGCCTAGTTTTACTCAACCTCATCTTGCCCTTTTAGGTCTTTCTTCTAAATTTGCTGTCCAGATTAAGGCCCAAGTACACCTGGCGCAGAAAAAACCCCTTACTAGTCAGATTTCAGCTATTCATTTATATTTTCATTACAAAATTATCAAATTAATAACTGTGGCTATTATTTTATTTATTATAGGGTTTGATATATTTTTATATCGACTTTATCGACTTTCTAATGAAAAAAAAACCAAATCAACTGAAATAGAGCATTTTCTTAGTGAATAATAATTGCGTATAAAAATCATCTTCTATATTTAGGGAAACGGTCACAACTGAAATTAACGAAGGACACTGTAAGCCGATAAATAGTAATAGTGTGTCTTACTTTTATTTAGTTTTTTTATTAAAATAATAATTAATAGTTTACAGCATTTACTTAAGTCTTAATTAAAGCCCTTATCGTTGTTGGCATTGACTCGTAAAGCCTATCCATGATATTGAGGATTATTTTGTTGTCCCACAACTTTTTGAATATACTTTCGAGCACTTGGGTTGCCTTCGGCTTCTTTTCCTCCCCTTTTTTCGACATTATCCACCAAAAGTTTTGTATTGAATTGAGGTCAAAGCTATTTCCTGGCCAGAGAAGTAGCTCAATGCCTAGTTCTTCCTTAAAATTTTGAACCTGGAAAAGAGAAGATACCTCAGTTAATCAAATGCCATGAAACAAGTTTAGCAAAATTAATTGAACACTTATTGAATGAGCACGGTGGCATGGTGCTGAATCATTCTGGAAAATAGGATTAGGATTTGATCCATACATGCAAAATGATTAGGATATGATCCATGAAAGAGGCCTTCGGTGATGATCGATTTGTACCTTAACAGTTTCACTTAGTATCAAAATACTGCCAACTTTAGTTCCGGTGATGCATCCCCATATTATTAGGTACGAGGAGTGTTTGGTCGTTGGTTGAATACATTCGTCGCTAAACCGTTTGCCTTTTCCCTACCAAACTTTCAAGGCTCCATCTGGATCAATCAAATTAAACTAAACGGAGAAAATAGTCTGTAGAGCTCTTCGCATCAGTTAAGACGTGTCTGCTCCATTTTCTTGTAGAGTAACGGCTTTTTACTGGATTTTGACGTGCTACTTCCATTTCGTTCAACTTTTTTTACACCGCCTGAAATGAGCCCCGTCTTGAGAAAATAGAGTTCCATTCTGCGCGAAGTTGTACCGTATTTAGAAAATTGACTTGATAAGCACAGGAACTTCAGATGATTGTCTTCAATGCTGGTTGTCTTTCGTTTCATACCACTATCTTTCTTCATCTTTACACTTGCAGTTTCGGCATATTTTTATAACACGCTTCTTACCGTTCAATAAATGCAGCCAACATGTTTAGCGACTTCATGTTTCATTACGTTTTTCTGTGCCCATGCTACGATTTTCGGCTTTTTTCAACATTTAATTGCTCGTATCTAGCCATCACTTGTTACTAATTAAATTCTAGCTATAGGCTTATCCTTTTATACCTTTTCTAGAGCAAATCCAAGACACTACTTAATAACATCATAAAATAACTTTTGGATTTGACAATTAAAAGGAATTTCAGGTATTCGAAAACATGTCTGGTGCGAGGGTTTTCCCTGCGCCAAGTATACTTGGTTTGACTTAATTAGACTTAATTTACCAGCGCACAACTTGATTGGGTCTGTTTGAGGAATCTTGTATTCCCTCGTGAAGAGTATGAGATCAATTTTAGTAGAGTTGATGCCAGCGCTCACGGCGTTTGGCCACTCATAAGCCATCCCAAGAAGATACTCGATTAGCGATGAACCTACCCGAAACTATGATCGCGATGTCATCGACATAGGCCACAACCGTGAGTCCTTACTGTCCAAACTCTGTAGCATCCAGTAATTTTTATATTTTTCATTTAAAAATTACTGGTCACATATCTCCGACCCACACTGTATGGATCGGAGACGCTACAAAATTTTGCGATTGAAAATACGTTTCAATCGCACAAAAATAAAATCCCGCAAGTCCCCCGGGTGACCTTATTGTTGTTTTGCACAGCCAAAAGAAAATCCCGTTATAAATTTCTTGGCTGTGCATGCGACCTGCGAGCTGGAGCTGATAAGCTCGACACAGTCTTGGTGAATTCGCTGTGGTAACAGGAGGTAGTGGAAATCGTGTCGGAGCCAGACGGCTGAAAAGGAGGGCAATTTGCGATAGCGGCCCAGATCGTTCGGAGCCAGACTTTGTAATTTGAAGTGGACATAGTTGGTTTTTTCTTTCGGGTTTTCATGGCGGTTGAGTGCTATTCGCGAACCCTAGTTGCCCACATTCCTTTGACCACGTGTGTGTTCGGGAAATGTGAGTGCACGTCGAATAGAACGCGGTATGGTGAAAATGTACCGCTAGCTTCCGAATCCAACTAGCGTGCTGATTGCTCGGCACGTGTGATTCATGTATGTGCCCTTTTTAAGTCAGAACTATCGCCAGATCGCTGGATTCGCTAAGGCTGCACTCGAGTTTCATAGCGTGTACTCTGCCTATATCCATCGCGTGTGTAGAGAATCCTAGGCCGCCGTATTGCATAGTGCAACGAGTTTTTCCCCGCTGCCACAAGTGCCGTTGCTTCTCGTTGTGCATTATAAGAAAATGGAAAAAAAAGAAATTCAGAAGTGATAGTGCCATGTGGGAAATATATTGGGAAAATGTGAAGGATTAACCAGAAAATTCGCGATCAAGTGCATATTAGGGGGAGGTTTAGAGTGAAAAATTTTATTCCCGATACTCTAGCAGAATAAGTTCGAAGAGGTTGATTCGATGAATTGGTGTAGTTGTGGCGGTCTTTCGTTTAGTGCGATTTCCACGGGCTGTCCAGTGTAACTGTCTAACCAAGAACTTCGTGTCGCAGTGAGCTAACGCTGAGATCAATTGAAGTGTGATAAATCCTCCCTTACCTAAATGTGTGTACATTGTCGGCGTACCAATAATCATTTCGAACGGCTTAGTAATACCGCAAATGATGTGCAATATCAACATGCGATAAAGTGTCGGTTGAGGCGTAATTAGTAGCATATGCTGCACCACGGCCACGCAAGTTAAACTCGAATTCGGAATGTATCGCACCCTTGCTTGCGCTTCTCAAACTTCGAGTTGCAATTGTCACCGTCCTTACGCGAATATAACTTCTCTGACTACCACACCTGAATGCATGCGTGGCAAATACATTTGCAGATGCATTTCTTTTTGTTACGAGCATGATTTGGGACCATAATGTTGGCCCGGAACCAATATTAAAATCAAATGTGTGCAAATAGATCACTTTCAAAACGGTGCTTTCGAGCGTGAGATCGAATGTGTAGTGAGTGCCATAATCTTATGCGGTCCACCGACCCGTCCGCTTCATATTTTAAAAAGTTCAAGGCATGCCCATTGGGTGCTTTGTCACTTCTTACTCTGCAAGGGCAGGGAGCCCGGGACGCTGCATCAGAAGTTGCAGAATCAAGAATCGTTGCAGTATCAGTTACAGCCCAAGAATCGTTGCAGTATCATCCCGATGCGGTCCGATGTCATTCGGAGATATTGATCTGCTGGAAGATCACGAGTAGTAAGTACAGTAGTAGGTAACAGGAGGCGAACAAACCCATGAAATTGTGAAGCAGTGGAAGTTCCAATGAAGCAGAAGATTTGCGACGACCGAATTCGAGGCAGCAAGCAAGAAATACAGCGTGGGAACAACTTTTTCATCAGTCGGATGGAAATCTTACTCTAATTGAAAAACTGTCGGATTTTCGATCAATTTTTCCGTCATAAAAGAGTGAATGTAATGGTTGTTGCGAGTTAATTAGTCATGGTTTACGGCTTAGGTTAAGTCATTCAATATACCCTGCAAAGCACGTGCAGGCCATTATCGGTACTAAATTACACCAAAATATTGGTTTCAATGGCTTACAGTAATTCCTACATCGAAAATATTATGATCAAGAAATTTCTAACCATTTTCTCGGTAATTGTTGAATAAATGCTCTGTAGTTTTTTTTATAAAACAAAACAAAAAGACAAAAAAAAAAAATATATCTTGAAAAATTTAAAATCATGTATTCAGAAAACTGGCAACATTGGAAAACAAAGGTTAATTATAGTCCGGAAGCCAGTTATTTGTATAACTATATAAGGATTATTTAGCATGCAAAAATTTCATGCATCATACTTGGAGCGTGCTGACAGTCTGTAAGGCGTTATTAAAGTTAGAAATCGATCATGTGGATATTTAATCAATGTAGAAGCATTGCGTCCTTGTAGTATTAAGTAAAAGAAGAAAAAAAAAAAAAAGAATGAAATGAAATCAAACTTATTACATATTCACCAAAACCACTCGTTGCATACTAGCGTGAATTCATCTGGGTGTGGGTGCGTGTTTGAGCGTACTTGGCGTGTAAGAAAGTGGACGAACGCAACGGGTTTTCTTTGAGTATTATTACTTTATGAATGATGTATGGGAAAAATTTTGAACGCCAATGAAGTATGAATGCGAAAAACTTTCGATCGAAAACTATACGGATATCCGAATGAAACGAATTTGAACGGACGATCGAATGTTTGTTGTGAAAGTGCGTTTAAAACAAAATGTATTGAGAACGGTGTGGCGAAAGCCCAAACAGATACCTATAATTTACCCAGAATTGACCACGCGGGTTCTAAGTAATTAGCATAATCATATCGTCTTGTTTTGGGCAATAAAGGACCCCATTATATATATTGCGTCTAGAATGCATGCATTTCCTAAGTTTGGAAAAAGAACAAGTTACTGAAAAGCATACTGCTGTGCAAGTTTGACTTCATTTTTTTTGAATGGTTTGAACTAGAGCTAGAACTGTCAGAATTTTTTTTATTTTTCTTTCTTGTGCAATATTCTTGTAGCCTAGAGCAATATATTCTTGAAAAGAATCCTTCGAATCAGATTGAATTATCTTAAACACTTAATCGAATGTTAAGATCTGTAAACCATACATGGGAATAATAATTATGAATTGTTAGTAACAACACCTTAGGCCTTCTTATTGGGCGCGAGCCCGAGAAGTTCTTTCTCCTTTTCAGGGTCCGCGTCTGGCCTGGCTGGCCAATGTTGAAATAGTGTTTTCTTAATTTTTTCAGCATTTTCAGCATCTTATAAAGGGAGGGATACTGGCCCAACTAGTAGTTTCCGTGATTTTTTTGTAAATTTTTGAATTTTGAATTTTTGATGAATGGCCAGTATCAGAGGGTGGAGGACCCCAGACCATCGGGGTCAGGGCTCCACTACCATCGGGGGCCCGGGGCTGTCTGCCTCACCCGGGTTCCTTGTAAAGAGAGGTAGCCTTTTTTCCCATTTTCCCGTTTTAGATTTTCAATGTTCTGGCTCCGTGCGTTGTCACGAGCACTGGGTCTGCTTAGTCAGCCCATGTTGCAGAGCCATGGGTGGTTTCCTTTACGGAACGATGCCCCCTTTTTGGTCCTTGGGTATTTTTATATACCAGTTTGCGGCTACTGTATTATGACGGATGAAATAATACGTAGCATCCCGTTTCTTTGAGAGCAAACCATCCCCATTTGTTTAAAGAACCCACCCCAGCCGCAGCGAGCTAGCAAAGCGGCACCCCAGCATCCGTCGGGGTTGGTTAAAGGGTGCTCCGCTAATGCGGACGAGGGGCCTTCACGGCCATTTCTAGGGCACCCTGCTCTCGGGGCAATTCTTTTTTTTTTGTTTTGCCTCTTGAATGGCAGCAGCTATTCCACTGTTGACCTTAGCACTCTTGGTTCTGGACTTCGGTCTGGTTCTAGGTAGTGCTAAGGACATTTCAACCACCTTTCCGCTACAAATGGCGCCCAACGTGGGGCCCGAAACTTGTTTTGGGCAACCCACACCACAGTGAGAAAATACTTATGAGTTTCGTCTCATACTCCCCTCAAGACTTTACGTCTTCAATCCCAAAATTTCCATTCTCACTAGCAGGTCTTAGAATCGCCTCCTTTGCGATTAAATTTACTTCGTTCGAGAGAACAAAACACCTTGAATTAAGACCTGCATCGCTCGCTCTTCCTTACTAGCCGCAAACATCCTTCCCAGTCCTATCCGGTTAAATTCAATTCCTAGTTAGTTTACCTCTTGGGCAGCTTCCTGTTGTGTCGTCTTTTTGAGTTTTTTTGACTCTGGGTGCAACCTGGAGGTTGGCCGCGGATAACAGGTTGTGGTGGTTTACTGCCACTCCTGTCCCGGTCAACCGGAGGGCCCCTGCCCCACTTTATGTTGGGAAGCTGTCCCAAATTTGTATATCCTTGCTGTCTTGACCCGGCTTCGGCTCTTGGCTTGGGTTTGGTTCAGGCTGTAGTGGATTACGTGGGGTTGGCGTGGTGCCGCCTACACGTCCCTGCAGCTTGGCCAAACTTGAACCATTTGCTGAGGTTGAGTCAAGCAGCAACATAGTTGTTTTTGGTCCCTTGCTCCTCTCTTTTCGAGGAATTTCGGGTGAGAGTACAGTCCCCCCATACTGGGCGATTCCCTTTTGGAATCGACCCAATTAAATTACTGAACTTAAATACTTTTCACACTTAAACAGTTTTCACACTTGAACATTTTTCTCACCAAAACATTTTTCATACGTAAATACTTCTCATACTTAAACATTTGGTAATTAAAATTTCAATTTCCTGCATTTTTGAAATCAACAGTCAGCCAGCCAGCGGACCTGAATTGTGGAAGAATGGATCGGGTTCCGTCTAGTAAGAAGGCCATCTCTTGAAAATTATAATTATATTGTTTTTGATTCAACTTTGGAAGTTTACAACTTTAGAAAATTTTTTTTTTAATCTTTTTGGAAGTTATATATTTTTTTTAACTAACTCTAGCCATTTGGCTTTACAATCTTTATACTAGTTGAGAGTTAGTCACACCACTTGGTGTGTACCCACTTACATATATATTTTATATATCTTTTTGAATTTTTGGCATTCTTGCCCTATTAGCTATTAAGATTCTCTGGAAGAGTTAGTCACACCACTGGTGTGCATCCACTTATTTTGAATTTGGCGCTTTGGCCTATTATTTGTTAAGTCTTTAGAAGAGTTAGACACAGATTTTGTGCATTTGGTTGCGGACTGAATTCCCCGCCAACCAACTTTAGATTAAGCGAATTAACTCGTCAGTCACGTTAAAGTGCAAAAAACCAATTTGAATTTCTTGTTAGTCGAAACTTTCACAGATTAGACATGCCATTGCATCACAGTAGTGAGGACCTGTCTAGCACCACAGTGGAGGCTCAGTGCTCCATATGCCAGCAGTCATTCGCTGCTGCCCAGGTTACGTACACCACAAAATGTGGTCATACATTTCATGAAACGTGCCTGGAGCAATGGGTTCGGAATCATACAGATTGCCCGCTGTGCCGTGGACCACTGAGTCTCCCCTTAGGAGCCAGACAGGCCCCCACTGCTGCAGCATCTATGCCACGAGGGGCTCGGCCTAAAACACAACGGCCGGGAGTGAGAACCCGAGGCATGAGAAATGATGATTTGGAAATCAGGGACTTCGATTTACAAGCCGAGTCGGGGGCGGAAGGTTTAGTTGAGCCACCTGGCCCGTCATCAAAAGCGTCCCCAATCTCAGATGTGACGTCAGAAGCCGCAGGAGCGCGCTCTATAGTGCCCCAGGATTTAAGCGGACTTCAACAACAGATTAATGAATTGCAGAACGGCATGCGTGTGATGCTGGAGCGCATGGCCCAATTAAACCTTCCGTCCCGGACTGGGAATGGAGCGTCGCCAAGACTTAACCCTCGCGCACAATCCTTTGTACCAGTGCCGCGATCCTACTCACCTCGCACCCCTCGTGGTAACAATGTGCAGTTCCACCACGATAAGGTGGCTAGCATTATTGGTGGGTGGGGCCTAAAATTCTCTGGTCGTGAGTCTACTGTGCCAGTAGAAGTTTTCATCAACAGGGTAGCGGCTCTCACTAGAAATACCTTGGGCGGAAATTTTAATGTTCTATGCCAGCATATGCACCTACTTTTGATTGGACCTGCCGCGGACTGGTTTTGGAGATTCTATAATAGAACACGAGACTTCAGTTGGAGAGAGTTGGAGTCGGCCCTGAGCGATCATTTCGCTGATCGCTTCACGGATGCCGACCTGATGGAGCAGATACGAGGAAGGAAACAGCGACCCCAAGAAACCTTCGACGATTTTAGTGCGGACGTCTACAAGATTGTTGACCGGCTACAGCGCCCTATTGCTGACGCGGATTTAGCTGACATTCTTAGACGCAATTTGTTGCCAGAAATCCGTCGTGGTCTGCTACAAATACACCTTCCCTCTGTTCGTCTGCTCCGTCAGGCCGTCATCCGTGCGGAGAACTTTGAAATGGAGCTTGGAGGTCGACGCCGATCCTCCCAATGGAGGCACGCTACAGAAGAACTACGTGATGAATACCCGCTGGTCCAATACGAGGATTCAACCGATGAACCTGGAGTGGAGGCAGTCACGGTCCTGCCTACTTGCTGGAACTGCAAGCAAGTGGGACACCGTTTCGACGATTGTTTGGAGCCCAGAACAATATTCTGTTATGGCTGCGGAAAGGCAGACACATATAAGCCGAATTGTGTAAACTGCCAAACAAAAAACGGACCGCAGGGAGCGCGGAACAAGATCTCACGCCTCCCGCCGGGCAAACAAGCTCCAACCCGTTCCAGCAGGTAGACAGGACTGATGATCTGTCTCCAAATGCCTTGGATCCAACCACCAGTGATGATAGTATACAGCCGAGTGGGGACTCTACTACCTTATCGATCCCAACCTTACAGGCAGAGCCTCCTACACCTTTGGCTTTTCTGCCATATCATTTAAGATGGCGGAAATATACGGCGGTCCGAAACCGAATTTTTAATTCCGAAATTGATACCATTAGACAACCTTCTAGTACACCTAAACGCTCAACGTTGAGAATGAGGCGTTTTTACGCTCAGTTCCGTCGTTGGCGTTATCAATTGGATTGTGCGACTCTGTTGAACGTGCCTCCAGGTGACGTTCGACCGTACGCTCAGGTTCTGTTGTTCGGTCAACTAACATCGGGTTTGATCGACACGGGAGCCAACGTGAGCGTGATGGCGGCTGATCTAGCCCGCTCATTCCTCGAGAGGAACGCTTTTCCCTGGAAAAGAGCTTCTCTCGGGTTGAAAACAGCTGACGGCACACAACATCAAGCCGTAGGCCGAGTATCAGCCGACATCACGTTCCGGGGACTCACCAAGACGTTGACGTTGTGGATAATACCCACTCTCAGTCAGAATCTCTATCTGGGAGTGGACTTCGTCCGTCTTTTCGCCCTGGCCACAGACCTGTTTGCGCCACCACCACGGGTCGACACCACCAACAGCCTCGACGCACTCGACGATTGCGCCCACCCTCTCACACAGGAGCAGCATCGCAGACTTCGGTCTGCGATTGCTTGCTTTCCTTCGTTTGTTGTTGAGGGCTTGGGAAAGACTACGCTCATCCGTCATGAAATCGACACTGGTGACCAGAAACCCATAAAACAGAGACATTTCTCTGTGCCGTCTCAGCTGTCGAAAAGCTCCTATATCAGGAAATTGACCGGATGTTAGCGTTGGGCGTAATCGAAGAGTCGAAGAGTGCATGGTCTTCACCGGTAACGTTGGTGGTAAAGCCCTCGAAGGTACGCTTGTGCCTGGATGCCCGGAAGGTTAATTCGGTCACAGTGAAGGATGCCTACCCTTTGCCGCTGATCGATGGAATTCTCAGCAGACTCCCTAAGGCAAATTTCATCTCTAGCCTTGATTTAAAGGATGCCTTCTGGCAAATACCTTTAGAGGAGAAGTCGAAAGAGAAGACAGCCTTCACTGTGCCCGGTCGACCCCTTTACCATTTTGTCGTGATGCCGTTTGGGTTGTGTAATGCACCCCAAACGATGTCACGGCTGATGGATAAGGTTATTCCGCCCCAACTTAAGCACCAGGTATTTGTGTACCTCGACGACCTGTTGGTGATAACAGACGAGTTCGACGCGCACCTTCAGGTACTTCATCAGGTCGCCTTCCATTTGAGACAAGCTGGCCTCACCATCAATGTGGAAAAGAGTAAGTTCCTCTTGCGAGACGTCAAGTACCTTGGCCACATTGTTGGTGGGGGCACTATCCAAACCGATCCTGACAAGGTGAAATCTATCATGGATTTCCCACTTCCCTCTACCACGAAGCAACTCCGAAGATTTCTAGGAATCTGCGGTTGGTATCGGCGCTTCGTCAGAGAATATGCGTCATTGTCAACACCACTGACAGACATGCTTTCTAAGCGGAGTCAGTTTGTGTGGACCGATGAGAGGCTAAATGCTTTCAAGCAATTGAAACACAGCCTTGCTTCAGCCCCAGTGCTGCACAGCCCAGATTTTAACAAGCCCTTCTCCATCCAATGTGACGCGAGTCAACATGGAGTCGGTGCCGTGCTGGTGCAGCGCACAGAAGACGGAGCTGAAGCCCCCATCGCTTATATGTCCCACAAACTGAATCCCGCTCAGCGAAACTACACCGTCACTGAGCAAGAATGTCTGGCAGCGGTGTTGGCAATCAAGAAGTTCCGTGCCTACGTGGAAGGTCACGAATTTGAAATCGTGACCGACCATGCTTCCCTAAAATGGCTAATGAACCAACCAGACCTTAATGGACGATTAGCCCGGTGGGCCTTGAAACTTCAAGGTTTCAACTTCAAGATTGTCCACCGAAAGGGAAGCCAAAACGTAGTGCCGGACTCCTTGTCGCGCATGTTCTCTGCCGAGGCGTTGACGCCGGCAGAAGGCGAGGAGACTCCAATGGAGCTAGACTTAGAGTCGCCCCACTTCAAAAGTGCCTCCTATACGGAGCTGGCGGCTAAAGTCCAGGCAGAACAAGACCAACTGCCGGACCTAAAAGTTGTAGACGGGTTCGTGTACAAGCGGACTGAGTATGCGACCGGAAACGGACTTCAAGACCAGTTGGCCTGGAAGTTGTGGGTGCCGTCAGAAATGACGGCAGAATTAGTGAAGGGAGCTCATGACCCACCCTTGAGTGCGCATGGTGGCGTGGCCAAAACCTTCGGCCGATTACGGCAATGGTTTTATTGGCCACGAATGGCCGCTCAAGTGCGTGAATATGTGGGATCATGCCTTACATGCAAAACCACCAAAGCCCCTTCACACACCCTTCGTCCACCAATGACGCTGCAGTCCGTTCCCGAGCGCATATTCCAGCGCTTGTACATCGACATTATCGGCCCCTACCCTAGGTCCAAGTCTGGCAACATTGGAGCTCTCATCGTCCTCGACCATCTTTCGCGATTCCCCTTCGTTGAGCCGCTTCGTAAATTCACTGCGAAAGCAGTTATTGACATCCTGAGGAAAAGGGTATTTCACCTTGTTGGAGTCCCGGAGAGTGTTGTAACAGATAATGGTGTACAATTTCGGTCGTCTATTTTTCAAACCTTCTTACAGGAATTCGGTGTCGGACACACCTTTACCGCCGTGTATTCCCCTCAGGCTAACGCCTCAGAACGTCTTAATCGTTCCATACTGGCAGCAATACGTTCCTATATTGATCCTGCTCAAAAGGAATGGGACGCCAAAATCACAGAGATAACCTGCGCGTTGCGCTCAGCACCTCACGCGACGATAGGGACTTCGCCCTATCAGGCAGTCTTCGGGCAACCAATGGTCACTCATGGCCGCACCTACCACCTGTTGCGGCAACTGCATCTTTTGGATGACCCCGAGACCACCCTGCCACCTCCTGACCACCTGGCAATCCTACGCCAGTCCATCCGCGACCTCACCACCAAAGCCCAGTCTCGCAATGCCAAGGCCTATAATCTTCGTTCCAGGTTGGTTACATACCAGCCTGGCGAAGTGGTCTACAGGCGCAACTTCCGGCAAAGTGACGCAGCCGCGCACTACAATGCAAAGCTGGACCGGAAGTTCTTACCTAGTAAGGTAATTAAGAAGATCGGCGGTGCTTATTACCAGCTGGCCGATCAAAATGGACGATCAGTGGGCGTCTTTCATGCGAAAGACATCACTAAGTGATATACCCACTAGTTCACCAGTTCACGATCTGTTTCCAAATTTTATTTGGAAGATCGTCCATTTGCGCCTATTTCAGGTGTCACTCCTGCCCCCCAATTAGAAAGTATCTAGAGATGTTCACCTGGTTCACCATTTCCTCTATCAAAGATACTTTCGTCATTAACTTAGCATACGTGTTCACGAAATTTCCTTCAATTACATTTACCCCTTTTATTCGCTCACTAGTTCACGCAATAAATAGAAAAGATTGGATAGTAAAAGACATGATCACCTGTTCACGTCATTATATTTCTCTTATTACATCCATCCTTCAGCTCTTTCCACGCACTTGCCCTTGTGGAAAGACCTGTGTTGTAGCATCCAGTAATTTTTATATTTTTCATTTAAAAATTACTGGTCACATATCTCCGACCCACACTGTATGGATCGGAGACGCTACAAAATTTTGCGATTGAAAATACGTTTCAATCGCACAAAAATAAAATCCCGCAAGTCCCCCGGGTGACCTTATTGTTGTTTTGCACAGCCAAAAGAAAATCCCGTTATAAATTTCTTGGCTGTGCATGCGACCTGCGAGCTGGAGCTGATAAGCTCGACACAGTCTTGGTGAATTCGCTGTGGTAACAGGAGGTAGTGGAAATCGTGTCGGAGCCAGACGGCTGAAAAGGAGGGCAATTTGCGATAGCGGCCCAGATCGTTCGGAGCCAGACTTTGTAATTTGAAGTGGACATAGTTGGTTTTTTCTTTCGGGTTTTCATGGCGGTTGAGTGCTATTCGCGAACCCTAGTTGCCCACATTCCTTTGACCACGTGTGTGTTCGGGAAATGTGAGTGCACGTCGAATAGAACGCGGTATGGTGAAAATGTACCGCTAGCTTCCGAATCCAACTAGCCCGCTGATTGCTCGGCACGTGTGATTCATGTATGTGCCCTTTTTAAGTCAGAACTATCGCCAGATCGCTGGATTCGCTAAGGCTGCACTCGAGTTTCATAGCGTGTACTCTGCCTATATCCATCGCGTGTGTAGAGAATCCTAGGCCGCCGTATTGCATAGTGCAACGAGTTTTTCCCCGCTGCCACAAGTGCCGTTGCTTCTCGTTGTGCATTATAAGAAAATGGAAAAAAAAGAAATTCAGAAGTGATAGTGCCATGTGGGAAATATATTGGGAAAATGTGAAGGATTAACCAGAAAATTCGCGATCAAGTGCATATTAGGGGGAGGTTTAGAGTGAAAAATTTTATTCCCGATACTCTAGCAGAATAAGTTCGAAGAGGTTGATTCGATGAATTGGTGTAGTTGTGGCGGTCTTTCGTTTAGTGCGATTTCCACGGGCTGTCCAGTGTAACTGTCTAACCAAGAACTTTGTGTCGCAGTGAGCTAACGCTGAGATCAATTGAAGTGTGATAAATCCTCCCTTACCTAAATGTGTGTACATTGTCGGCGTACCAATAATCATTTCGAACGGCTCAGTAATACCGCAAATGATGTGCAATATCAACATGCGATAAAGTGTCGGTTGAGGCGTAATTAGTAGCATATGCTGCACCACGGCCACGCAAGTTAAACTCGAATTCGGAATGTATCGCACCCTTGCTTGCGCTTCTCAAACTTCGAGTTGCAATTGTCACCGTCCTTACGCGAATATAACTTCTCTGACTACCACACCTGAATGCATGCGTGGCAAATACATTTGCAGATGCATTTCTTTTTGTTACGAGCATGATTTGGGACCATAATGTTGGCCCGGAACCAATATTAAAATCAAATGTGTGCAAATAGATCACTTTCAAAACGGTGCTTTCGAGCGTGAGATCGAATGTGTAGTGAGTGCCATAATCTTATGCGGTCCACCGACCCGTCCGCTTCATATTTTAAAAAGTTCAAGGCATGCCCATTGGGTGCTTTGTCACTTCTTACTCTGCAAGGGCAGGGAGCCCGGGACGCTGCATCAGAAGTTGCAGAATCAAGAATCGTTGCAGTATCAGTTACAGCCCAAGAATCGTTGCAGTATCATCCCGATGCGGTCCGATGTCATTCGGAGATATTGATCTGCTGGAAGATCACGAGTAGTAAGTACAGTAGTAGGTAACAGGAGGCGAACAAACCCATGAAATTGTGAAGCAGTGGAAGTTCCAATGAAGCAGAAGATTTGCGACGACCGAATTCGAGGCAGCAAGCAAGAAATACAGCGTGGGAACAACTTTTTCATCAGTCGGATGGAAATCTTACTCTAATTGAAAAACTGTCGGATTTTCGATCAATTTTTCCGTCATAAAAGAGTGAATGTAATGGTTGTTGCGAGTTAATTAGTCATGGTTTACGGCTTAGGTTAAGTCATTCAATATACCCTGCAAAGCACGTGCAGGCCATTATCGGTACTAAATTACACCAAAATATTGGTTTCAATGCAGCGGCGGCTCTACGTTTGGGGCTAGTGGGGCTTAGCCCCACCAGCTATTTTCATTCAAGAACAAATAAATACAACTATATATTTCATGCACATACTGATTTCAATATCCGTGAAAATTTTCTAGTTGAGTTTTTTTTCTCTTATTCAAGATTTGCATTTTTACGTACAAATTCGTAATCGTAAGAGCGCTGCTTTTCGAGCGCTGCTATTTTAACATAAGTTGCGAAAACAAACTCAAATTGAAATAGGATTCAGATCGAAACAGTCGAATGTCAATGGGTTGTGTAAATATTCACACTGTAGTGCTTTGCCCTCATTCTGTTTCAATCCGGGTTTGTATACATGGCTATGCAAACTCGGATAATTTCATAAGAGAGAACGAACGTAGGCGACGCAACATGCGTGGAATGCTCTTATCATTTTCACTTGCCCATTAATGTGCGCCGGGGCTGAGTTCAATTAGCCCCAAAAAAGAGAGTAAACCAACGAACGAGTTGAATGAGCGAAGAACAATTGTACATTGTAAACTATGACTAAAAGAGAAATGAATGGGCTAAGTCCTATTCTTAACCCACTGCTGATAACGCCGTTTTGTCGGTGATATACTGAACAAAGTGTATGTAGACAATCATTGGGTTAAAATCAGCTAATTAGTTTGGCCAATGGAAGAGATTAAGAGTAAACGACTTTGGCTTTGCAGTGCTGCCGTTGTCGACATATTGGTTTAAGTATCGATTAGAATTGGTAAATTTTGTAGGCATATTACTTATGATTTGAAATGCTATTTACAGATATGTGCATATTTTATTAAAGACGTTGATTGGGTAAGAAACAGGCTGCATCGCTTCAATATTATTCTATGTAGAACGGTTTTTAATGAAAAAACCGATCTTTGAAAATCTTTTCAGGAATTTTTTGTTGAGCCAAATGGTAGAAATTGTGGCTCTATTTTTCGGAACAAATTACTTTAGCCTGAGTTTTCGATACAAAAATTGAATGTTACTATTTTTCTCAATTATCAATTGTTTTTAAGTGTAAATTGTGGAAGCATTTTTTGTGTGTGTAATAAAAGTGTAGTAAAGTGTAGTTTGAATGTACGGGACAATATTGATGCTATTTCACTTCTATTATTTTTTCTATAGATTCGATTAAAATTTAAAAAACAAATTAATAGTGTCGAAAGTTAAATTTCTAGACCATTTTCTTTTCGTTCTCTTGAGGAAAAGCTAAAAATTTTGCGTTTAGGTGTACATGGACCATCGAATTAAAATTAAAGCCGTCAAGTACAGTAAAAAACAGGATACTATGATTTGAAGGATTTTGCCACGAGATTTTTTCAAATTTTCAAACAAAAATCTCACATTTATTTGTAAAAAGCGTTAATATGTTTTGGAAATTTCGTAAAAATCTGATGACTCCAGCAGAAGTTACCACAATTCAAAATTTGAAAAACATTATGTGCTTGCTATAACGCACTCAACGCCCACGAAGGGCTAAAAACATTCAAAACGTTATCATAAACAAACTAAAAACGTTACTATTTATCACTGGGCATACTCATTGTTTTCACATTTTCATGGAAATACAGAAATACCTTATAATTCACTAAAATAGTATTTTAATTTGGTTTGAAAGGGTTAATAGTATTTTAGTTTGATCTTAATTCCGACCAACTCCATGTACTTATACATCAATATGTCCTGAAAATTTCAGCTCGAACGGCTAACACAACTGAATCTTTGCGTTGATATATTGAATTCATAGCACTGCGAAGAAAAACAAAACCCCCATTGTGAAACGAGTTGCGCAAAAGTTTATTCCCCAGTTAACAGGTTAAACGCACTTAAAGCATTTAATTTGAAGAGCAAACTTATCTCTCAAATATGTAATGGAGCGGGTGTAATGAGCGGCGGCAATGCGGGTGTTCAAACATTAATCAAAAATATATTTCCTTACGCCCAATTCGCTCATTGTTATGCTCATCAGCTAAATTTAGTCTTGAAGTAAGCTTCTTCGTCTATCAAAGAAATATGTATTTTTTTGCAAATATATCTGCATTTTCTTCTTTCTTTTCGTGTTCTTTAAAGCGTAAATATTTATTTGTAGAAGTTTGTCAGGAAAGAGGCTTTGATAGCCGAGAACAGCTAATTCATTGCTTTGAGTTGATTCAATGCGAATCTTGGGACCCTATTAAAATTAAAGAAGCAACCGGGCTGTTAAATTGTTGGAATGATGACACCTTCATTTTTTTTCTAGAACTATTCAATCAAATATTCGGTCATGTAGACATTTTTTACAACGTTTTACAGTCTCGCAGTACAAATGGAATTCTGGCATTTCAAACTGTCGACCTATTTTGTAAATCTATCAATGCAATAAGAAGCAGTTTGAATTCAAGCCAATTTAATGCTAACGAATATATGGTGAAAAGGATACGTACCTCAATGCATGATCTTCACATGATAGGAAAAGAAGTTTGCGATATTATTCTAACCAGGCTAAAGCACGCTTTGAGAATTTTGATCATTTTCAACGTAATTAATCCATCTGAATTTCACAATTTTAATTTAAAACTCCTTGCTAACCATCTTGACACGCAGGGACGTTAAAAAACGAATTAGAAGCTATATAAAATAATGAAATGTTCGGAAATATGTCATCCGTTACAGAGCTTTATAGACTTTTTAATGAAAGTAATCTGTTTGCATCTTTTGAACAAACTAATAAATTAATTGAAATTGTTCTTGGCACTCCAGTTACTACTGTAGAGTCTGAAAGAGGCTTAAATACACTTAAAAATTTTAAAACTTATAAAGCCAGTACAATGGGTCAAAATCGCCTTGATTCGCTGGCAATATTATCTATTTGCAAAGAAGTGGTTGCAAACATAGAAAATTTTAATGAGCAGGTGATAGATTTGTTTGCTCAACAGAAAAATAGACACGCGGAGTGCTTACATAAAAAATAAGTAGAAGCATTAATTAAAAAAGAGTTTTCCCGAATTTATTTATAAATGTATGTTATTTTGACCGTTGTTGCAAATGTTTATGTATTTATGTATATATTTACAAAAGAAATAACTTTATTAGTGGGATGGACCCAAAAAAGGTTTTTCCGCTACGAATTCTTCATATAAACGAAATGATTTTGGTTTTACTGTTAGTATTTTTTCGTCGGTGTTGATGTAAAAAATATTTTTGGAAAACCGTACACTTTAAAATCGGTTAACGCTCTGATACGGTACCCCTTGGATGGTGTTGAAGCCCGTTTTTGATTTTCAGTTTAAGTGAGTACTTGCCCTTGAAGGCTAGCCCCACTTGTTGTGATTGCCACGAGCCGCCACTGTTTCAATGGCTTACAGTAATTCCTACATCGAAAATATTATGATCAAGAAATTTCTAACCATTTTCTCGGTAATTGTTGAATAAATGCTCTGTAGTTTTTTTTATAAAACAAAACAAAAAGACAAAAAAAAAAAGATATCTTGAAAAATTTAAAATCATGTATTCAGAAAACTGGCAACATTGGAAAACAAAGGTTAATTATAGTCCGGAAGCCAGTTATTTGTATAACTATATAAGGATTATTTAGCATGCAAAAATTTCATGCATCATACTTGGAGCGTGCTGACAGTCTGTAAGGCGTTATTAAAGTTAGAAATCGATCATGTGGATATTTAATCAATGTAGAAGCATTGCGTCCTTGTAGTATTAAGTAAAAGAAGAAAAAAAAAAAAAAGAATGAAATGAAATCAAACTTATTACATATTCACCAAAACCACTCGTTGCATACTAGCGTGAATTCATCTGGGTGTGGGTGCGTGTTTGAGCGTACTTGGCGTGTAAGAAAGTGGACGAACGCAACGGGTTTTCTTTGAGTATTATTACTTTATGAATGATGTATGGGAAAAATTTTGAACGCCAATGAAGTATGAATGCGAAAAACTTTCGATCGAAAACTATACGGATATCCGAATGAAACGAATTTGAACGGACGATCGAATGTTTGTTGTGAAAGTGCGTTTAAAACAAAATGTATTGAGAACGGTGTGGCGAAAGCCCAAACAGATACCTATAATTTACCCAGAATTGACCACGCGGGTTCTAAGTAATTAGCATAATCATATCGTCTTGTTTTGGGCAATAAAGGACCCCATTATATATATTGCGTCTAGAATGCATGCATTTCCTAAGTTTGGAAAAAGAACAAGTTACTGAAAAGCATACTGCTGTGCAAGTTTGACTTCATTTTTTTTGAATGGTTTGAACTAGAGCTAGAACTGTCAGAATTTTTTTTATTTTTCTTTCTTGTGCAATATTCTTGTAGCCTAGAGCAATATATTCTTGAAAAGAATCCTTCGAATCAGATTGAATTATCTTAAACACTTAATCGAATGTTAAGATCTGTAAACCATACATGGGAATAATAATTATGAATTGTTAGTAACAACACCTTAGTCTTATTGGGCGCGAGCCCGAGAAGTTCTTTCTCCTTTTCAGGGTCCGCGTCTGGCCTGGCTGGCCAATGTTGAAATAGTGTTTTCTTAATTTTTTCAGCATTTTCAGCATCTTATAAAGGGAGGGATACTGGCCCAACTAGTAGTTTCCGTGATTTTTTTGTAAATTTTTGAATTTTGAATTTTTGATGAATGGCCAGTATCAGAGGGTGGAGGACCCCAGACCATCGGGGTCAGGGCTCCACTACCATCGGGGGCCCGGGGCTGTCTGCCTCACCCGGGTTCCTTGTAAAGAGAGGTAGCCTTTTTTCCCATTTTCCCGTTTTAGATTTTCAATGTTCTGGCTCCGTGCGTTGTCACGAGCACTGGGTCTGCTTAGTCAGCCCATGTTGCAGAGCCATGGGTGGTTTCCTTTACGGAACGATGCCCCCTTTTTGGTCCTTGGGTATTTTTATATACCAGTTTGCGGCTACTGTATTATGACGGATGAAATAATACGTAGCATCCCGTTTCTTTGAGAGCAAACCATCCCCATTTGTTTAAAGAACCCACCCCAGCCGCAGCGAGCTAGCAAAGCGGCACCCCAGCATCCGTCGGGGTTGGTTAAAGGGTGCTCCGCTAATGCGGACGAGGGGCCTTCACGGCCATTTCTAGGGCACCCTGCTCTCGGGGCAATTCTTTTTTTTTTGTTTTGCCTCTTGAATGGCAGCAGCTATTCCACTGTTGACCTTAGCACTCTTGGTTCTGGACTTCGGTCTGGTTCTAGGTAGTGCTAAGGACATTTCAACCACCTTTCCGCTACAACTCCTAAAACTTTCATCAAATATTTGTCATCAGGTTCCACAAGAGGGGGGAAACCTCCCCCTTGAACTACCTTATGCAGAGCCGGGTCTACAGATTATCTTTTTGTGTGCGCGTTTTGGACTCTCGAAAGGATTTGAGATCCAACTTGCATCTTGATATCCAGATTCTACATTTCTTCGAATATCATGAGAAGAAAGGAAGTCAGACTAATTGGCTTATAGTCATTCGGATACGCATGGTTGCTTTTACCGACTTTGAGTATAAAGGAAAGCCTAGTAGTCCTCCAGGCTGAAGGCAATATCCAACTCTTAATCCAACCTTTATAAATTTGTATAGCCTACGATATGATGAGCATTTTTGTCTTCTAGAGCGTGATAGGCAGAATTCCATCTTTACTTAAAAGCGTCAAGATATCGATGTTTCTGCTTGGTGACAGCTTTCCCTATCGTAATAGCCGGACACCTAGCCATCAGTGGACGTTGGAGGTGGAGTCATACAAACAGCCCGAAAATTTGATATCTGCGAGGATCATCAACGATTCCGAGCTGCTGCCTGTTCATTTTCCATTTGGGTCGCAGACTACGCTTGTCGCGACAGGGTGTCCAGAAAGCAGAAACTTTAGTCTCACCGTTTCCAAAGTTGCTTCATTTCTTTCGCACAGCTCTTTCCAAGAGTTCCACATGGCTTTTCGTATTTCTGATTTATAAAGTTTTAAAACGTCCATGTACTCGTTCTAACATTCTTGGCAATCAGCTAGCTTGATAAATTAAACAGTTCCCGTACTTGTCTTCTGCGACAATATCCGTTCTACCAAAGTGGCTTAAGGTAGCGTTTAGGACAGACTCTGGGACAGAAGCGTTCAACTTAGCTCAAAATTGAATCAAATTTTTAACCTAAAGTACTTCATCACTTTCACCAACTGGTTCGAAAAAGGATAATGCAACTGTGCTGATTTTAAAAAGCAGATGTAGCGACTCAAGTCGGTGTGTGTCTCAGACACATTCAAACACAAGGTACGGTATATAATAAACGTAGTACAAATCGTGATTATTGACAGTTCATTTTGCTAACTAAATCAAGAGATTTGAATTCTTCAACACATTTTCCGAAAATCCTCCCGGCAGCTTGACAGTTTGATTGTGACTTTGATTGTGGCTGCGATCCATGCGTTTATCGATTAAGCATAATAATTATCATTCGAAACGAACCAGCTGCTTACTCTTTTCAAATCAAATTCAAACTCATCCGTCCAATGGTGAATTATTTCTTAAAAGTTCAAATAAAAACTCAATTTCACAAGTCATCAGAATTTTCAAACTTCAACCAAGTCTGACATTGATCTTTGATCTTCATTTTCTTACCCGGCATTTCAAATTCCAGAGAATCTAACAAATTTACCGAAACTGACAAACAAATTTTTTCACGGTCATCATCATAAATTCTATAGTCTAATTGATATTCAATCTGAAAACAGATGTTTGTGATTTTCAACAAGCTTTTCAAATATGTTCGATTGAATCAAATCAAATATCACTTAATTATAACCAACTAATAATGCAACGAGTGAAAACCATTTAAATAATCACTCTGCCAAGCATCCACTTAAATAATCCATAGCGAAAAATTTGCTGATTTATATTCGTTATTCCATTTGGGATGCAAAAAAAAACATGCAAATACCGTTTTGAATTGCAAGAAACTCACCTGCTTTGTGGTTTTTGACGCTGCTCACGAAAAATTCTTCCAGGTTACATTTACTTAAAAACTGTCTGTGAGCCAAAATGTAAATTATTATTTTTTTGTGGAAAATATTCCAAAACCCTGCATGAACACTTTGTTAATTTCGAGTGAATGAGTTTCGGGCAAAAAAAATGTGTTTCCTGTTTGATGCCTGTTGTGATTTCAATGAATGGTGTGGTATTATCATCGTAAGAAGATTTCATGATTAAAGTGGGCATAGCAACAAGATTACAGCTGAACTATTCTACACGTAAGAGGAAATGTATTTAATTAATGAGGAAATTTTCAATGAAATTGAATTTCTTTGCACTGTTTACAAATATATTGTTGTTTGTTTGAATTTCGGAGCAGCCTTGGATTCCCCTGCCCAGTAATCGATGGGCTTTAAGCATGAAAATCAATTATTTTTAATTATGCATTAAGTATTTGAATTTTTATTCATTGATTGTGATTCAACATTATTTTCCACTTATCTTTCCAATAAAAAATCTGTTTATTGATTGGACTGCGGAAAAATAATATTTATTTGCGTGTTCCTTAAAATATGCAAGGAGAAATTTTGAAAAGAATGTACATACAGTTTATTTTTAGATATTCAATATCAATGTCAAACAATTCATGAATGAATATTTACATTTTGAGATCATACACTTAATCAGTGTCTTCGATCTCTGGCGACTTGTTTGTGCATCGTCGATCCTTGAGACTAGCTCTATCCTGGCCTCGTCGATGGCACAAATAGGTAAATGCACTATTATGTACTATTTTTCATTGCTTCTTTTACATAACTTGTAGTTTCAATGTCATTTTGTCCAGTAAAAATGAAGTTCTGTCCGGTAGACGACTCAAATTGCCCCTGATTTGACTCAGGTGGGTATTTAAGTTCACAGTTATTTACATAGGTAAATTCAAAGCTCAGTCTGCAATTATGGCTGTATTTCAATCATAGAGCGTTTTTACAGCGATTCCCAATTCGGGATTGGGAATATACCGTAATTCGTGAGCTTTCGCCCGATTTCCATGTATGTGTGCGCAGACTGTGTACGTGCACGGAAGCTCCTCATGAGCTTGATTTCCGAATACCGGTTTTGTACGAAGCGTTCATATGTATGTGTGCCGGATCAAACTGTATGGCTACACGAAGATCGGATTAAAACCGGTTTGAAATCCCGATCTCGTGTAACCGTAGAAATTTGAGCGGCGATCTGGTTTACAAACACATAGATTGTGATTTGTTGTCAATAGGGCGTGTCCAAAAGGGAAATTTCTAAAATCGTGGCTTCTAGCGGCCGCTGTTCACTTCGTCGAACAGTTTGGTGGCCATCCACCAAACAGCATGCATCGGGATGCAATATCATTCCGAAAATGTATCTAAGCGGAAAGGACGCGCGCTGTATCTAAGCGTTAAATGCTCTTAAGAAGTTATTTTAGGTGCAGAGTGAAGAAATTCTGCTGCTGATGAATACTTCACATGCAGGATAAATCACTTTTTGGATAAGCGGGTGAAATTTAAAAAGAAAATGTGACTATTATGTAATTTGCTAGGGTACAAAGGGGAATGCTATAGAAGTCATTCTCTTTTAAATAAAATAAGTACATAATTTCACTATTCCGCATAAAAATTCGACTTTTTCGTTATTTCCCACAATTTCATATTCTGTAGACTATTTGTATTGCTCAACGAGATCTTAAAATCCCTATGAATTCAGAATCCCTACATTTTCTTATAGGAAACGGGGCATGAAAATCAAGAACTGTAAAAATATTGCCAGGCAGATGGCCAAACAAATGGCATACCATATTGCCTACCATTTACGGTATGCCATCAAATAAGGCATACCATAGGCCGCCTCCATTAGTAATTCAAAATGCTATGCCATGGGAAATTGCTAATGGAGGCGGCCTGTAACGATTCATTAATGAGTTGAAGAAGATGCGGTTTTAGCGAGTAAATATGACCTATATACTCGTTAAAAGTGACACTTTTATGAATTATTAGCGATAGTTTTAACGATTTCCAATAAATTTGCTTTTGCGATTTGAAAATAAGTTAAAATTATTTACGCATAGTAGAGTGAATTTGAAAGACGAAGAATAAAGCAATAAAGGCTGCCAAAGTTGAACATAAAACATCGTAACATTATAAACAATCTAGGGAAAATATCTAGGTAATGTTGCCTTTTAATGAGTTGCATGGGCCATAGGGTACATACATATGGCACGCATTATTATTATTTGACGCAAATCGTAAGGAAAATTATTGTTTGCTGATATATTTGCGAACAAGCTCGGTTTCGTATGAGGGATATGTCTGTTGATTGTCGATAAACTATCGTTTGTAGGAAACGCTTTCTAAATTGCTTCCTGGGTACTTTATGCTGCCGTTAGCAGGGCTCACACTTCGTGAACAACATTTGAAGTAGAAGCTGAAAATAAATTGAAGTAGATTTTAAGTAGAAAGAAATTAAGTAGATGAACGATTGGGGTCACTTAATGTAAAGCATTATTAATTTTTTCATATAAAGTAGGTGGATATTATCATTTTTACTATAACGGAAAGCAATGTCAAAAACTCAAATTAGAAGTTATTAAAAAAATCAATTAAAGCATAATATCAGTTTTATACTCAAAACATAATTATATTTGCAATCTTCAGCATTTCTTTGCGAAACAGCATTATTTTTGAGTTACATTTAGCGTTAGTGATTTGCAGTAAGTTGTTCTTTGCATTGAAACAGCATTAGACTAGAAAAGTGTTGCTGTCGAACCTCGATGCAGGAAAAAAAATATGAAAAAGAAAAACTCTCTTTGATTCAATTCGAAGCGAAAATGGTGTAGAATCCGAAGAAACTGAAGTTGGGAAGTAGCTATCATTTTCAAAATAAAAATTAATTAAATCTACTTCAAATTGAGTAAAGTGTGAGCCCTGGCCGTTAGTACATGGACCATTTGCGATTATGGTTGTGTAAATTTATGAAAATGATTAGACTTTTGTTGTCGCTTGACAATAAAAACCGGAGGAAGGCATGGAAGCCGTACATGTTTCTATACAGGGTAAATGCACTAGTCCCCGGAAAAATAGTGAATTTTTTAATTTTAGTTCGGTATTCTTTTAGTTTCGGTATAATTAAGAGCTTAATATTTAGTTTACAAACACACTTTTTCATACATTACGATGAGTTGCGAGTCTTTTGTATAAATTTTGAGTTCAATAAAATAAATAAGTATGCTGATATTCCAAGTAAATAAACTTGAGCCAAATTGTGCTAGTCTCCTAACACCATGAGCCAGTGCGATACAAAACAGAATATAACTATGCCGCGAAACAACGATCAAGTATAAAACAGCAGTGCATTCGCTAAGACTGACATAGGTTTCTGTATTAGCTGTGGTAACGCACAACAGCTCAAAGTAAGGGGAGAAAATAACCAATATACACTACCACAATCGATTGCAAATAGAAAAAGAACTAACAGAAAATTACTTCTTTTAACTTTCTAAATATTATGAGGGCTTTTTTTTAATTTCCAAAAGATTCAACATAACCGTGAAAAGCCCAAAGCCACCTCACAGCGAAAAAAACAACTTCTCATGAGCTTTTCTTTTTTCTATCAGCACATTCTATAGTTCAGCACGTGAACTACAAATGAGGAATATAATTTCTGTACTAGTGTTTCCAATGCGTATACTCTATTCTCTGCTGGATAGAGGAGTAAAAAAACATGCCTATTGTTTATTTGTTTAACCTGATGACTCTTTCAAATCAAAATTTATGGTTTATTGAATTTACGCAGACGAGAACAAGGTACAAAGTACAAAATATTAAACTTGCAAATTAATGAAACGTTATCAAAAATGGAATAACCGCACTGTTTTTTCTCATACAATTCAATTTGTAGTTAAAATCTATCATAAATTTGAGAGATATCATTTTGTCTGATTGCTTCTTGCCAAGCTAGAACTCGACTTCGAAACAAAATATCATACCATAAAATGATCTGCTGTATGCCTGCGAACATACCACAATTTTTAAATTGCTCAGCTTCTGCGAACACTTTGAAGCATATATTTTTAAATTATCAAAATGTGCTTGCTTGCATCTTCCAAATATATTTGCTTTCACAATAATCAATCAGAAATTGAGTCAAACACCCGCTCTGCCCTGAATTGCACAAACTTTCTATCTGCATTTCTATCTACATTTTTGAATTAACACCGAACTCAAAAACTACATACTCTATTTCATAAATCTGCAAAATTTCAAAAACCTATCTTTTGTGGAAGTATGCTAAAATCAATATTTAAATATGCACTCTCCAAATATTCCCAGTACACATCAAAATACAAATCATTGAATATCTCGAAAGCGCTAAAATATAGACAGAACGTTCAGCGCTGCCGCCAAATGTCTACACCACATAACCATCATCGCAAATGGTTCGTGTAACGCTCATGCATCAAGTGGCGACATCGCTGTTCACCAGACACGCACCAACTAAGTGAACAGCACTCGCCAGAAGCATCAATAAAACAAATTTCCCTGTTTCCACGCGCTTCAACGAAGTAAACGGTGAATTTCAGAAGCCGCCACATTGGAATTCCCTTACATGAATATGCTTCTATGAAGTGAACTGCACTCGCCAGAAGCCGACATATTAGAATTGTGCCCGTTTGTACACGCTCCTGCGAAATGAACAGCGTTTTTCAGAAGTCGCCATGTAAAGAATTTCCCTGTATGGAAACGCCCTTACGAAATCAGCACCAATCAGCAGAAGCCGCTAGGGGAAATCTTCCGCACGAGCATGCTCGCACGATGTGAATAGGGTAAGTCAGAATCTGCCATATTGGAAATCTGACTACACGGACGTGCTGACACGAAGCAAGCAGCGTTGGTCAGAAGCCGCCATATCGGAAAGCTGCGTCCATGCACATGCTCGAACGAAGTGAACAGCAGTAGTCAGATGGCGCCATGATGAAAATCTACGTGTACGTACACAGAATTATCGTGTACACACAAATACAATAACGCGCAGAGAAAGCTCACGAATTTCGGTATATTCCCAATCCCAAATTGGGAACAGCTATAAAATCGCTCATAGATCACACACTTTAACAGCCGGTGCACATCTTAGTCGCTTATAAGTCTGCTTAAGCTTCAGTAAGTTTAGAAATTTTGAAGTAAGTAATTTTGAAGTAGGTAGAGGCTCTACACCCTGTTGTATATTTGTATCGAAATTGTTTTTCTGTGGTAACAGTATCTTATATCTTTCAATTATTTAGCGCTGCTCATCTATCATCTAACCATAGGTCAGTTTTTCAGTGCATATTTCACCACACGTGCTTCTTAATACAGCCAACTTGTTTCGAGTGCCATCGACCGCTTTGATCTGAAGAAAGCACTGAAATTTATACGGTAGAAAGGTTTTCAGCGTTACCACTTGCATGAATTTCAAAATTTAAGGAAGCCAAACACTTGTTATTTATATTCAATACCGGCTGCTCATCTTACAAAGCTTTTAAAGCAGCATCTCTTGCAGCATAAATGAAGAAAACGCTCAGTGCCTGCAACACTTTGCCAGCACTGCAACTAAACGGCTTCACGTGAAAATCTACCAACCCTATTAATCTCGTTTTCATCCGATGACTTCGTTGAAAGTTACAGAGATAGAAAGACGTCTGGGGATGCCATTCGAAAAATTTCCAGATTTTGGAAAATTTAAATACTGCATATTTATTTTTATTGTAGATGTTCGCTAAATTAATGATTAATGTTAGCATTTATGGATATGAACCAAATTTTACATCTGCTTCAACCTACCCTGCGAATTTAGTTTCGATCCGAAAACGACATGGGAAGCTGTAGGGACATTTAGGTCTACCGCCCATAAAAGTTTTCGAATTTTCGAAAGTCTAATATTTCTTATTTATTATCATTAGAAGATCATTAAGATTGGAAAATTTAATAACATAGTACCACAATGACGGAAATATACATAAACAACCATAGCTGGCAACCCTGTCATGATTTTTCAATCAGATTTCCACTAAATTTTGCCTACAACAAAGTCAATATCGTTTTGATTTCATGACAGCACTGGAAGGTATAGGGCAAAAATCTTAATTTTTATTGAGTAAATTTTCAAAATTCAAGACAAAAATTACCATAACTGGCAGCACCAACCTGAAAGTTCGTGAAAGTGCTTTATTGTTAGAATTATAAAAATACTTAAAATATAACTTAATTGGCCTTAAATATAAATTAAAACTTAAATATAAATTAAAATTAACATTTGGTGAAACATGGACCTATTCTACATATACAGTGTATCAAATGTGTATTTTGCGGCAAAGTCTTTGAACATTAGTAGGAACCTAATAGAAGAATTTTTTTTAAGTCAATCGTGCTATTCAAGAAAACAAAATGAAATCATTAAGTATTTTAATTAAAGTATTGAGAGGTTCCAGTAATCCTACAATGTTAGAAGTTTTGTTATCTATCCTGGAGCAACTTGCAGTTTGCATGAGACTGAATGGTTTTGTGGCATATGTTTACTTTCAATGAGGTCCCAAAAAGGGGATAAACAGGATCCGAACAAGTTACCAATTCCACTTGTATAAGGGCATGTTGCTGACGATTAGAGCTGGGCAAAAGAGCTCATTGCTCATCAATCATGGCTGTTTTTGTAGTATTGCACCCTTAGAAGAGAGAGATATAAGGAAATGAAAATGGCAGTGAGAAGTGAAGCAATTTGCCTAAGCTGAGCGTTAGTAGTAGTAAGCGAATTTGGCATTCACTAGCTATGCCGAACAGAAAGATAGAGTGAGATAGATAGAGAAAAATAGTTGGCCATGTGCACGCGAATTTGACAATTACTATTTCAGTAACAACAAAAGCTTAGGTATCGGGGAAACCAAGGGGAATATCTGAGGTAGCAATTCTCTCGATTTGTTCTATTTATAGATTTTACCTTTGTAGTAAAATTACTTCACTAAATTTCGTATATGTATACGCTTGTTTCATATCCTTATATCTCTATGTTCTGAGATTGCACCGTACTCTCAGTACGCTGTTAGCTGCGCAATTCATTCAGTCTATTCGAACGAAAGCTTTCGCTCATAGACTATGCTGTGCTTTTTCCAGGCGCTGCACTGTAAAAGTGAGCCATGAGTGGTGAGCTATGACCGCTTATTCCCATCTCTACTGGCGATTCACCCAGCGGGAGAATCGAGACAAAAAATTTCCGAAGATACATTGAAGTTCTGCTATTCGGACCGATGATGAATTTCACCCAAAATGTTGTATCAATTCTCCTCTCATTAGATAAAATATTATAAATATTTAAATTTAGGTTCACTGGAGCCACGCTGAAGTGGGCTACCAATTCCTCCTACCGGTATGTTTTGCATGCGATTCGGCTGAAACTTTCAGAATACATTTGTGTATATGTAGAATAGGTCTAGGTTTATTTAAAATAGCTTTAACCCTTTGGCGCCGGCGGTCATTTTAGTGATAATTTAAATATCCCTATAATTCTATCAGCAAATAATTTTCAAAAAAACTAAGTTTGCAAAATAAATCTAAAACATGTTTTCAATGTGGATATGATAAAATTTTGAAAATTGTTAACCCTATATGTGCACTAGGTGCCTAAAAAGATGTCGAGAAAATTTGAAAAGTTTTGAACTGCGATAACTTTTGACAGAACTTTCAAATCATTATAAAACTTACAAAGTATATTGATATTGCTAAGTTGTAAATTCGTGCTGTTTTTGATGCGCATGCTGGCAACCCTGTAGCTACGGCAGGCGCAGAAAGTAAAAACCTTTATATCATAAATCATGAAAAAGCAACTCATATATATATATATATATATTTATATATATATATATATATATATATATATATATATATATATATATATATATATATATATATATATATATATATATATATATATATACATAAATCTTCTGTTTTGTCTGCATATTCAAAGTAAAACTTTTGAAATTCTGTATCGGACAAGAACGGTAACCCTCCTGCAATTCACCTATATTTTTAGCTTCAAAAACTTTTGTTCACGAGAACTCACTACACAGTAATCAGATACAACTGAAATTTACAAAATGAATTGGTTTTGAGTAGGATCAGGTTTGGTAGAAGTAATTTTTAAATAATGTGAGTTCTGCGCCAGTGGTGCCATCTTGAAAAATCACTAAGAAAAAAACTGCTTATTGCCTTGTGAATTCTGATTCAGTCACCAGATTTTGACGAAATTTATACAGTAATTAAACCATACTGTAAGCCACGTTTGGTGAAAACTTGGCTGGAACTGCCAACTATGGTAATTTTGGTGTCTTGAGTTTTGAAAATTTGCTCAGGTAAATAAAGCTTTTTGCCTTATAGCTTCAATTGCAGTCATGAAATCAACACGAAATTCATTTGGTAAATGAAACTTACTGTAGGCAATATTCAGTAGGAATCTGATTGAAAAACTATGATAGGGCTGCCAGCTGTGATTGTTATTGTATTTTTTGCTATATATTTAGTAAGCGATTTTATTATAAAACTTTCAAATAGTAATGATTTTGTTGTGACTTTTAGTGAAAATTAGAAAACTTTTGAGGGTAGTAACCCTGAATTTCGTTGTACGCTTATAACTCCCAATGCTCGGATCGAAATGAAGTTCGCAGGGCACGTTGACTTCAACGTGAGGCAGATGTGATATATTTTGGGTTTTGATGCTGGCAAAGAGCTGCCAGCATGAGGTGGTTTTGCTATTTTTGTATCAATAAATACTTAGATAAGGTATTCATATCGCGAATATTTACAACTTTTCGGATGCAACACCAAACACTTTTCAATCTCTCTAATTTTTGTTAAAGTCAGCGGATAAAATCGAGATTCATAGGGTAGCTTGATTTTGACAAGAAGCAGTTGTGGTAGACTTTTAGTTGCAGTTCTGGTAAAGTATTGCAAGCACTTAGTATTTTCTTCATTTGTGCTACAGAAGATGCTGTTTTGAAAGTTTTGTAAGATAAGCAACCGATAGTAAATGTAACAAACAAGTATTTGATTTTCCTTAATTTTGAAATTCATAAAACTGGGATCCCTGGAAACTTTTCCACCCTATTCGTTTAAATGCGTAGGAGAGATCAAAGCAGTACATTGCCCTCGGAAAACGTTGTTGCACTTGTGGTAAAATATGCATTCAAAATCTGCAGGATTCCTCTACTGTTGATCGAACTTTCTAACGGTTCTGCTGCGCTAGAACTTTTTTTTTTGTTTTTAATTTTGTTCTATTTAATTAAATTTCCGAGAACTAGGAGGCTTCACAGCCTATATAAAAGTCAGCCTATAAAAGATATGACTCATAAATTTAACGCTGCTACTGTGTAGTTCAGGTCCAATTGAGGAAACTTCCGTAATTGACGCTGTATACGGGACTTTATTGATTATTAATACTTTTTACATTAAATATGTACCTAATTAATTTGTCTTATTATTTTTTAACACTTTTTTGTGGGTTCTCAGACAAAACGGTACAATATTAGCGTTTTTTAAGTATGGCGTGGGGTAAAGTATTAAAATGTAGGCATGTGTATTTTTCGTTGATCGGTGACGTACTCACTTATAATTAGAACGGAATTTAATTAAGTTAATTATTTTACAAATCCTGCATAGTTTGTAAAAACTTGAGATGAACCAACATGAACTGATTTTTATGAAAAATAGATTCGAAATATTCACAAGAATTCTATTATTGTATAAATTTATTGATTGCATCTTGTTTCACAGAAAATGCTGGAAAATAAAATTTCAGAAAATAACTGCACATTTATAAATTTGTGTTCAGCTAACATTTTATGCTACATTTCTTTCATTCTCCTGTATTTCTCCCGTTGATTTATGTATGAACATTAAAATCTCAACGAAACCTTTTCATTTTCATAATGAATTTATCCTATTCTAATAGAACTTCTTCGAAAACAAACGAAACAAAATGCGAAATGTGATTTCGAGCCCCCTAATTCACTGAAATCATCAGTTCATGTGATTTTCTGCGAAGAAATCATAACAGTCGAGACAAATCTCGACTTTCTCAAATTTTCCTTGAATTTCCCAGCAAAATGTGTTCATTCACATCCAATTTACGTCAAATTCTTAGAAACGGCACTTCTCGTGCTGCCAAATTTCGATAGATTTTCTTTTTGAAAATGTGAAACAAAATTGCGAAAAGAAATTATCATACATAATTTTGTTGTTGCAGTGTGGCTTAGAAATAGTGGCGGCTGGTGGTGGCACGAGCCAAAAAATTACTAAAAATCAAACGAAAAAAGAAAATTCGTCATGCTTGGGATTTCTCGTAAATTTTCGAATGAATTGCATGTGAAGGAGTAAAAGATTTTTTACGAACAGATGACTATTTGTGTTGGGATGAAGAGTGTTTTTGAGAATTGCTAATTAATTCGGTGATTTGCCATGAAGTGGTGGCCAATTTCGCTAGTTTTTCAAGTAGCTGATTAATGGACTTGGGAAAACTATTATTTCTTTTAGGTACTTATGAAGTCACTATGGGATATATGTACATATGTACATACATACATATGTATGTATGTATGTAGCAGCTATTAGCTTTCGGCTCAATACAAAGTATAATTGGAGCTCTAAATCTATTTGTTGAGATTGAAAGAAATTGTGAATCTCATTTTTGGTATTTATCAGACCAACATCTATGACGACTTGGATATAATATGGTTCCCCAAGTTCGATAGTAACCGGCGTCAAAATAGTTATCAAACCAAATTATGTATGTTTGTATGTATATGATAGCTCCTTCAAAATATGTTTTTGTTTGATATATGTACATAGATAGGTACATATATCAAACATTATTTAATATGCAGGAATATTCAAAGTTTTTTGCGGGAATATTTGAAAGGTCGATTGAAAATAGAAAGACTGCTTTTTAATCCCCTAGCACCTTCAGTTTGTATTTTGTAGAAAGTCCACGTCAAGAATATTTTTTCCATCGCGATGGTCATGCAATGTCAGTTCATTTAGTATCTTTTATTGCAGCTGACCTGAAAGTTCTAAAACAGAATGCATTTAAAAAAAACCAGTTCACATGTTTATTTTGACTTTCATATTTGTACACATTTACTCAAATTTCGACATCAATTTTTTCTGACACAAATTACAGACCACCTTCATTCTATCCCCAAACATGACAATGCTGATGTCATTTTGTATCTTCCAATACGCATAGCTATCAGCCACAGTCCAATACCTCTTAAGGCCCCCCGCAACGTCCATCCAAAAATTAGTTTCAAAAATTAATTTTTATGTTTGACAACGCGGCGTACACTTGTGACTCGGTTCGCGCTTTGATCTATTGATAAATCATTCGCGTGACATTCATAAATCGGATCTATTTTTTTTATTTTTTATTTTGAAAAAAGTTTTGGTTCGATTTGGTGGTGGTTCGAATGCGTTTCATCTCAGCAGCGGATAGTATGATTGATGCGATAGATTGGGGTAATTGGAGCAAAAGTGTTTGATTGCAGCATCTGTTTTCAAATTTGTCATGTGATTTACATGCATATACAAATGGGAATTGTTATGCAATGTATGGACCGTGCTTCTGGCTGAATGGGGACTATAATAAAATATTGGATGTTTTTTGACGATAAATTATTGAAGGACATTTATTGTTGGAGTAACAGTGGGACACCGGATGAATTGGTAATTTTGTATGAAAGTAAATCAAGAACAAAATTTTACAATATATTCAAGCCAACCTCTATGGTTACTCGCTACAATTTGCTTTGAACAAATGTTCAACTTTGCAGCGGATGTGAGACTGTAAAATCTTTGTTATTGAAGCAACCAATGAAAGAAAAGTCATTAAAACATTTATTTGATTTAGTTTTTCTCTACAATTCATTGAATATGTTATGTAAAAGTGCAATCGGAAAGCTTGATTTTTTTTCTTTTTACACCTCACTCAAACACAATCACAAAATTAATAATACGAGCGAAATGTTCGAGTTGTTGGTCTCCAAAATTTAAGATTAAAAAAATAAACGATGATACATGTCGAACCAACATGCGTTGAGGCATTGAGACCTTTGGAAAAATAATTTTTCGATTTTTCGTTTGAAATACAGACGAAAATTAATATAGTAATAATTATATTATAAATAAATGTATGTACGTATACGCAAAAAAGCATTTTTATACTAAACACTTTGTTTTTGAAGTTATCTCATACCATGCAGACACGATAAACTAGTATAAAGTTATTTGTTTTGTTTGTGCTGTATAACTGAGTCTTAAGGTTATAAGACCTTTACTAGATTTTTTCATATTCCGCAAAATATAATATTTCTGATTTTAATTTTTACGTATACAAAAAAATACGTATACTCCCACGTTATTTACTGTGACAGCCTTCACTGTGTCTTCTTCAACCCGGGGGTTGGAAAAATAATCCGAGATGGTGGAGTGAGCATGACGGGTACTATCCTCATAAACTCAATCTAACTGCTGGTTTATGCTGACTAAGTTGACATCATGCGCCGCAACGCATAATCTTTCGTAAACTCCGAGTAGGCGGTAAAGAATCTAGGGCCGCAAGAAAGTGCAGGAACACAAAAAATAAGAAAAAGGGGATTCTTTGGCGGGTTTTTGAAGAGTGAGAAGGCAAAGTTAACGACTAAATTTTGGGTATTGAGTTTTTAAAGGTTTTCTCCTTCGAAAAGTGAAACAAAAGAATGGAGATTGAGTTGAAGATTATTGATAGCACAGATATAAGAGAGAATGGATTAGAAATCGAACGAGTGAAATGTGCTAATTTTCGACTTTTTGCTTACTGGTGTGAGAATGAGGTACTGGTGTGTGCCCTACACAGTTCATATGGTAACAAAAAGCACGAGAGATCGCCATTTTGAACGTCGTTTGACATTTCTTTCCCCGAACCGGCGAGTGGAGATTAAAATGCTTTTTGTGAATGAAATTGATTATGATTTCACGCAAAAACAAAACGAATTTGATGCCAAAGGTTAATTTTACTTACCTGAAATACGATATCACCTGCGAAGCACTTCGGTAGCTACTTTTGCAGTCTGGAACGCGGCACTTCACTATCGCACTATTTCATAATTTTTGACCACTAATTTATTCGCGAAACCGACACACATTATTGCTCACAAACGTAAATGTACGTTTTCACCGAATACGCCGAAAAATTTTCAAATTTTATTTGACAAATTTTGACTGAAAGTCAATGTTTTCAGTCCCCGACACAAATCAAACTGACATTGACGTTTCTTTCCGTGTTGCCCGTTGCACGCTTTTACACCGATCTGGTGTTCACAGCATTAAGACACAGCATTAAGGCTTTTTGGTTGTGAGTGCGGTAGAAAGGGGCGCACTGAGCGGGATTTTTGTGAGAGAGCAATGTTGTGCGTGTATTAAAAAAGGCACACTCACGTATGGGGACACGGATAGCAACTTCATATCTATGATTGTAAAAGAAGGTGGTGAACTAAAAATTGGGGTATAAGTTGAGAATTTCTTTGAAACCAGAAAGAAGAAAAAGTCGTTGAAGTGATAATATATTCGTATGGAGTTCAACGGCAGTGGCTGACTGAAAAGGGTTAAAATAAAGTTCTGTACTTTGGGCATGATGAAGTCATTGTGTGAGAGTCAAGAAGAAACAATTGCCGAAGGGCAGGCTAAGGCCAAGAAATAAATTGCACTTCAGAAATACATGATGGGACTCAATATTGGAGAGGTATTGTGGCTGGCGGTGAAATAAAGAAATACATAGTGTGACGCAATAGACTCAAAATTGGAAAGTTATTGTGGCTGATGACGAAATAAAGAGCAGTTGCCAAAAAGAAAAGGAATTTTAGATAAGTGTTAGAAGATAAGAATCAAATGGTCAGAATTTTTAAGAAAAAAAAAACGAAAAATCAGTTAAATTCCATGCTTATTATGGTCGAAAATTGAAAATATTTGGTAACGGGATTACTTAAAAACGAAATTTATCAATGAAATCACAATGACAGTTGAATTGTCAAAGCTAGAATATGTTCCTTTAATGAAGACATGAACCTTAGCAGACAAGATGTATTCGTTGTTTAAATATTTGATTAAAATTCTTTATTGATTTAAATTTGTTGAGATTTAAATAATAAAGTAAACACTTTTGGTGTGGGTTCATGTACTTTTTCGATATTTATATTTATACTTATTTATGTATTTACCTATTATGATTATTATTTCACGTTGCTTGCTAAGTTTTATATGTTTCGTAAGATTGATGTAAATCAATCCCGGCCGGGGCTAGGTACGAATATACCCCGCCCAAGTTATTCAATAATTTTTTATTATTTTTCCTTTGATCTATGAAAATCTTTGCTTGAGTTATTATTCATATTTCATAATTTTGTTGAATTATATTTTAATTATTAAAGAATTTTGCTATTTATAATTTTGCTTTCATTTCTTTTCCTTGATCACTTTTTATTTTGTAGTTACAATAGATATAATGAATAAAGGTATAAGATAATGATTCAAACGGAACGTCTTCTGTTTCCCTCTCCTTAACGTTTGGTGGTGTTTTAATGATTTGTAAAAATGTTTTAAAATGTTGTTTAGTTTGCGTGCCATAGCATGAAAAAGATTTCTCTGCCCGCTAGCCCCTGCCAGACTGAGCTAGTCGGCTGGGAAAAAGGCATGAAAATCTTTTTAAATAAATTTATAGGCTGCACTGACGGCAGCTCGACTGAGTTTAGTCAGTCGCAACAGCATCTGATAATGAATACAAGTGACATGTGTTTTACTCTCCTAAATTTTGAAGTTCATACAAGTGGTTACCTTGAAAACCTTTTCACCATATGAGTTTCAGTGCATTCTTGAGATCAAAGTGGTACATGGCCTTCGAAACAAATTTGCTGTAGTGAGGAGCACGTGTGGTAAAGTATGCACTCAAAATCTGAACGATTCGTTTACTTTCGTTGGAAAATAAGTTTAAGTTTAGTTTTTTTCTATGGTGGGATAGTGGAGGGACGGCCAATCATATAGTAACACTACAAAATCTAGTTTGTCTTTCTGTTTTTAATAATCTTAAAAAATGTATGGCCAATTACAATGTCTTTTGCGACTTTGTTTGGATGGTCCATTTAGTTTAAAAAAATTGTCAGATAGTATCATTTAAAACCTATGAAATAGCTTTCAAATACACATGTGTAGAGCTATTTCTTTTTGAAATATTTTAGCATTAATCCGAACAAATCAATTGACGGTCATCAATGCTATTCTTGAATCCAACTTAAGATTTATTCCCATTCCAATTTAATGCTAACCAATAATGAAGATTTTTTATGATTGAATATTTTTCATGATTGAACATTTTTAATTATATTCTAAAAAAAAAAAAAAAAAAAAAAATTCATGATCAAGGCCCACTCCGACAAATGCACTTGGCGCCACATTCGACTGATTTTTCCAATTTCATGCTTTTGGCTATTAATAAAATGACTGATATGAAACATCTTGAAGTGCTCATCGAATATATTCATCAATAATTTTTACGTATCGTATAAGCAAAACAATTTTCATTTCCGACAAGCATATTGCGTACTTGTGCTTCTTTCATGATCCAAGAGTAATTGCGTAATTGTAACAAATTAAATTACAAATCAATTTCGTTCCGTTCAATAATGGAACTATTTATATTTTAATATGACGAAATCTATTAAATTAATGTTTAATTAATGCACTTTGATAGCGATAATATATTCTAGTTCTACAGCGTATCGCTCTAATTGCTATCAAAAGCATCGATATTTAATGAAAGAATTCGCTATTGTTTCGTTGCGTCAATTAAATTAATTTACCGAACAGTATTACTAAAGAATATTATTCAATTAGTTTCCTTGTCACTTTGCAATTATCATCAATTTTCTTCAGACCAATACGTTTTCTCTAAAAAGCCTTAAACTGAGTCAAATGCTAGTATTTTGTATAAACATCTGAGTACTTATCAATCTATGGTAATAAGGTCAAACGGAAGAAAATGAATCGTCTGACAACTTTTTCAATGAAAATGCACTCTTTGGTTGCATTGCCGAAGATTTTGGAACATTATCCAGCAATACGGAAATCATTATTTAAAGTCAAATTGCAGCATCAAAGCTGACACAGACAAATTATAGGCACCTAGACATTACACTGGAGCAGTTTTAATGCAAGGAAAATCTATTTTCGTTTTCAGTAATTCAGTCTCAGAATGGATAGTATTTGCTCGAAAATATTGATGGAAGTTTTTTGGTTGATTCGGCATAACTTGAAATTTTCTAATTACTCTGGATATACACATGCTCGAAAAAGTCTGCGTTCACCTGCTGTCAATCAGTTTGTAACTTTAAAAAACCCTAGCTCATCAGAACCGCTAGAAACACTAATATTCGAAGAACAGTAGAGGATTTGTGCAGATTTTGATAGTGTATTCTACCACTCGCAGCTTTTCCTACTTAAACTAATATACCCCTAGTAATAATAGACCCTAAGCCAATTTAATTTCGATGACTTCATCGAAAATTACAGCAATTGATAGGTGTTTTGGGCTGCCATCCGAAAAATGTGCAGATCTTAGAAAATTTAAACATTGTTTACTTATTTTCATTGCAAATGTTTGCGAGGAAAATACTTAATGCAAGCATTTATTGGAACGAAAATAACAAAAAGGCCTAGTGCTGGCAGTTCATTGACAGCACCGAAGCAAAAAATATGTCGCATCTGCTTCACGTTGAAGTCAACCTGCTCTGCGAAATTTGTATTGATCCGATGACTACATTGGAAGTTATTGGGATGCAAAGAAATTTAAGGTTACCATTCGCAAAAGATTTCAAATTTTCTAGAGCTTAATATTTGGTTTTTATTTTCACTATCAGATCATAACGATTTGAAAATTCTATGCAAAAATCGCTTACTAAAAGTATACCAAAAATATATAAAAAAAACCATAATTTCAAAACAATGATAGGGTTGCCAGCTATCATTGTTTTGAAATTAGATTTCATCTGAATATTTCCTATAATAAGTTTAATTTGCCATTTGAATTTCGTTTTGATTCCATAATTGTACTGGAAGCTATAAGGCATAGAGCTTTATTTTCCCCAGGAATTTTAAAAATTTAACACACCAAAATTACCATAGCTGGCAGCTCAAACCAAATTTCTACCAAACGTGGTTTAAAGTAAGGTTCAGTTACTGCGTGAATTTCGTTAAAATCGAATAACTGAATCAGAATTTATAGGGCCAAAAGCAGTTATTTTTCTTAGTGATTTTTCACAATGGCACCACTGGCACAAAATTACCCGCATTTCAAAATCACTTCTTTTAGACCTGGTCCTATTTAAGACCAATATATTCTGCAAATTTCAATTAATTCTGATTGTCGGATCATGAGCTTCCGTGAGCAGAAATTTTTGTTGCTAAAAATATTGGTAAATTGGGAAAGGGTTACCGGACGTGCCCATTGTAAAATTTAAAATATTTTGTCTTAGCTATGTAGACAAAGTATAAGATTTATATATGAGTGGCTTTTTCTTCAAAAAGTAACATTTTTTCAGGAGAGTCGATGTTTTGAAAGTTTTCACTTTCAGCACCTGTCCTAGCTACAGGGTTGCCAACATACTCATTAAAAACTATATAAATTTACAACTAACTAATACCAATAAGCTCTAGAAGTTTCATAATGATCTAATAGCTCTATCAAAAGTAATCGCAATTTAAAAGTTTTCAAATTTTAAGCACCTAGCGCACACATGGGGTTAAAAAATTCCAAAACATTCTCTGATTAATATTTAAAACACGTTCAAAATTTATTGCGTTACCACTTTTTGCAAAAATTATTTGTGGACGGAATAATAGGTATATTAAAAATATGATTAAAATGGCCGCCGGTGCCAAAGGGCTAAAGATAATTTACGTTTCTTGAGATTAAGACCTATTCTGCATATACATCAATGTATCCTGAAAGTTTCAACTAAATCGGATGGCGTGTTCCCGAGAAATAGTCACTGAATTTTTTTGATGATATATATACATATATATTTGGAAATATGAATTTTGGCCAAATCAATTTTAATACTAATGTTCTTCGAAAATCAAAAACAGACAAATATTTTTCAGATTCGGTTTCATATATATATTAAGTATTTCTTAAGAAGTGGACACATGTAAGTTCATTTATTTCGCTTTTACTGTTTTTGAGATAACGGTTTTTTTTCAGTAAAAACATACAAAAGCGAGGCAGAAAAAGTCTGCGTTCATTTGATGAAGTGGAAAGAATAAGCCGTTTCAAATACACTCTTCTAGTGTCTTATTGTATTTATTATTCATTACTAGCTATTCTGGCAAGTGGTTAAATAGTTTCTTGCTGAATTTTTGTTGTGAATATTTATTTTTTTTTGCAATGGAAGATAAAAGGAAAGAAATCAGTGTGGGTGAAAGAAAAAGCATCATAAAATTATGCAAAGAATTGAACAGTTACAAAGAAACAGCAAAAATAGTGGGAAGACAATATTCGTTAGTCCAAAGGATTATCAATAATTTCAAATCGACCGGAGAACTCACATCCAAACCTTGATGGATGACCAAACCGGTCGTCCATCAACAACCGTCCATCGACATATTGTGTCACTAGTAAAAAACGTTCCACGGCTGACTGCATTTCAAATGGCAACTGAAATCAAAGAAAATTCAAGAAAAATATTTGTCCAGATACTACAAGAAAAATCCTCAAAAAGACTGGATACCACGGACGGGTTGCTCGGAAGAAACCGTATATTTCACCGGTCAACCAACAAAAGCGCATTGCATTTGCCAAGCAGCACATAAATGAGCCAAGAGAGTTTTGGAAGAATGTAATATTTTCTGATGAAAGTAGATTTTGCATTTTTGGCATAACAGGGCGCAAGTTAGTACGGAAGAAGTTTGGAAACCCACTCCAAAAAGAAAACCTCTGACATATTGCAAAATATGGTGGTAGTGGAGTAATGGTGTGGGGGTGTATGGCGAGTACTGGCGTTGGGAAGTTGGAGTTTATCGAATCGACGATGGATAGATTTGAATATCTCAACATTTTGAAATATAATTTGAGGCATAGTGTCAGAAAATAAAAATCGTTTTTTTTTGTTTTTTCATAGGTTTGGTAAGGTTAGTAAAGAGGGCTGCCGGGAACGCGGCCAGCATTAGGAGGTTTACGTAAACCGTAAGAGGTATACGCTGACTTTCGCATCGAATATTCTCGAGCCCAGCTCCTTACCTAGCTCTTTTGTGTAACTAAATTGTACTAATTGTAGACAGTACTAATTGTCAACTAGCGGGTACTCAGAACTGTTCACAAACTCAATAATCTGAACTTTCGCCCCGAAGCATCTTCAATCTGGTGCAAAAGTCGTCGAAATCACCACATTTCTTACAGTGCTAATCTTCAACGAAGGATTCGAACCTATCCTAAAGGTAATGGAAGTCAGGGGAGTAAATACTGGCCTAAATGCCCAAGCGTTCGTTCATCAATGTAATTATTCTCGCATCGACCGCTCAGAGAGATGCTTGAGTGGTTTCGCCAAACCAGCCCGGATATCAAATAGAGAAAAGACAACGGCCTTACATGACTTCTTTGAGGAAGAGGAAAGTGTACTCTATGGTCCAGGTATAGCAGATTGATGGTCAGACCATTTTTTTTATGAATTTTATACAACAACTTTCAAACTCGTTTTTCTCAAAACACGATTGTATGTGATGACTTCAAAAAATGCACAAACTTTGCTTAAATGTTAATAAAAATGATATACAATTTATAAATTATTTTATTTTAATGGTTTGTCAAAAAAAAATTCCCCAAAAAAGCATTAAAAAACGGCCTTAACACTAGACGACCGTCTTAAACTCGGCTTACGGCCGAGATAGTGAGGCATACAGCCTAGAAAGTGAGGCTCTGGTTGCTCTATCATGCCTCAAAACAGCTACATACACCCCCACAATCACCAGACCTAAACCTCATCGGACACTTATGTGATTCGCTAGAGAAGAAAATTCGACAACACTCACTAACTAGCAAGGGCATGTTGAAAACTGTTTTCACAAAGAGAGTGGGAGAAAACAAGTGCAGAAGAGACAACGAAGCTCGTCACTTCGATGCCGAAAAGGCACCGTGAGGGATAAAAGAATCGGGGATAACCCACCAGTTACTAACTAATTTACATAAGCTTTACTATTCTCTATTTTATTATTTTTATTACATGTGAACGCAGACTTTTTCTGCCTCGTTTTTGTATGTTTTTTTCTGAAAAGAGATGTTATCTCAAAAACAGTAAAAGCGAAATAAATGAACTTATATGTGTCAACTAAATGAGAAACACTTAATAAATAAGTGAAACAAAATCTGGAAAATACTTGTTTGTTTTTGATTTTTTAAAGTTACAAACTGATTGACAGCAGGTGAATGCAGACCACTTCTAGCATGTGTATATATAAGAATGTCAAATTCATCTGTATCAATATTTTTACTGATTTCGTAGCGAATCGTACTTGAGTAATTTGATGGCATTGGTAAAAAAAACATTAAAAATAACAGTCAGCTACATAAATACTTAGGCGACACAAATAATCAGATCGCGAAATAAACGTAAATAATTTTTTCTTGAATTTTCAAAGCAAGTAAATCAATTCATTCGCACTAAAAAACATCTGAACGACCTACTTTCAAACTAGACTCCCTGTGTTCGATCTCAAAAACCATCACCATTCTTCAATTTGCCACGGAACAAAATACACCTTACGCGATAATTCAAAACATCAAAAAAAAATCACGCTTTGTGCTCATTACCTCGCAAAAGAATTTCTCGTTGTATGTCATTTTTTTTCACATTTTACACACATTTCGAATAATAGGACAGTGGTGGCAGTCATTCGATGATTGGGCCAGACCGGGCCAGGCAGCCAGCCTGCGATACCAGCCTTTTTCTTGTGACATACAACAATAATTAACGGATGCACCTGAAAACATGACCCAGATTTTGACAACAGACTTTAACGAGCACGTACAATATGCGCAAGCAATCAAATGTGCTAGTCCCGGCTCCTCCACAATTGAAAAAAATAAACAACAAACAAATAGCGAAAAGTGAAAATATTGAAAAATGTATCTACGACATATTCTCAGAGAGCCCTAGATATTTTTTTGCTGTTACATGGTTGAGATATTTCGATTCATTCAAGAAAAAGGCAATCGTATTGGGAGTGTTCAAGTGATTTATAAGAAATTCCACGAATGTTTTATGAAAACGAATTAATCAGAATGTACTTAAAAGAAATTGGGGTGGAAAGACGTGACGTGATCCCAATAATAATGTCAACGAGAAAATCAACGGAAGTGGTTTGCATAATATTCCAGAGAAGGCGAATGATTAAGAACTCGCAGTACTCACATGAAAAATGATTTTCAATAATTTGGTTTCGTTATCACTTTGTTCAGGAAAGAATCGAGGCTTACATTTTTTTTGTTATCTGTCTAGTTTTCAGGTGAGTAAAGTAAAAAAAACGTAAAAGCATAAATTTGAGAGCTCCATAGCTATTCAGTGATATAAAACATTCCTACAGATAATATTTATTTAAGCTAATAACGATTTCAACATCAACCAAATTCAATACAAATCCTGCATCGCATAACGAGACCACAATGTATGAAGTAATGCCTCCTCAGTTCAATTAAAGCCATGCTCAAGATGTAATCCCAGAATTAAGTTGTCTGACATGCGAATGTACATTGATATCGATTAAGACACTGAATAATGTTGTCAAACATGATACGAGTAGCTAAAGCGCGAGTATTTCCAATGGATTTGTTTTTCTTGCCCATTTTAATGTGTCTTGGGCTCACATGTAATATAATAAAGTGCGCATCTTAAAATTGAAAGAAGTACTGTTAATGTTAGATTTCATTTAATCCGGATTAAATGTGCAGTTGAAGTCATATTGTTCAATTTAAATATAATACCAAATACAAACACACTTCAAATATTCGGTACAGTATTTTATTTTACTGTTATTTTTCATACAGTATTTTTATTTTACTTTTTGGCTTATTGTATATAACGGTAAAAAATAAATATGTTGACACATATATTACGTTCTCATAGGATACTTTCAAAGATCATTCTATATTTTTTTAAACTATGCTTTATTTTTCACATTTTAGATTATGCTAGCATTTGAAAGGTATCCGACTGTATGCACCCAGTACTGTGCTGCAAATACTTTAAAATATTGATATTCTGCTCAAAATGTGAATTTTTTTCTTATTTTAATAGCAAATTAATGTTTGATTGGCTAAATCATAAAAGCGCCCATTGTGGGTCAGCTAACATATTTTTCGTTGCAGTGTTTTAAGTCGATTTTATTTGTTCGCCGGGGCGACAATAGATCCTTGCAATGCTTTATTCATGACAGTTTTAATATTTTTATACACAAACATAAAGAAAGTTAGTGCTGAAATAGCTGAAAGAATTTTACCGAATGTCACACACACAAGCACAATATAAGCCCGTTTCAATACCATGGATTAAATTCTCTCTTAGAAATAGATTACATGGATTATACTCTTTCCTAGAAAGATGTCCCAAAACGTTTTCAATAATGTTTGAATCTGAGGAAACTGCCGGCCAATGAAGAACACGTATATTATTCCGCAGTAGATAATATTTAACTTTCTTTGCCGTGTGAACTGGTGCGTTGTCTTGTTCTAACATGAATTCTGAACCAAGTCGATGATCTAAAGTGTTAGCAATTTCTTTATGGAGGGTATTTATGCCATCAAGATGCGTTTTTCCACCTTAAATGGTCTGTTGTAAACGCCAAACGGGCATGCCGGTGTCTTTGTCACAAGAGTGGTTGTCTCCTCAATCTCTACCGTCGTAAGTACTCTGCTGAGGCAAGTACACACTGGCAAGCCCCTAGTTATTTGTCGACGGTAGAAACTCCCACTACTCGTGTAATTTTTCTTGTTAACGCCGCACAGTGGGCTGAATCCCGATTCTAGCTGGACAAAATTATTTTATGGGCTTAACAGGGGGTTAAAGGTTCGAATAGCTTAAAAAACTATTTAAAAAAAATATACGAGATAAAAAGTAGGTGTTTCAGTTCTCAAAACAGAATTTTCTATTTTCCAGTAAAATCAAGTATTCTTATTACATATATTATACAAAAATTCAAAATCAGAATCATTTTCCGATTTGCTCGGAGAATCCCTCTCCGCTTCGCTATCATTCGTATCCTCTTCCACTGAATCCACGATCAGCTCCCTTGCATCAGGACTCAGCTCTTTCAACGGGACCTTCTGGAAAGTTCTAAGGCTTGTTATAACAGGATCCGATGAGACCAAAAGCATGTGAACTAAGTCTTCACAGGTTTTTATGTATGAGGACTTTCTAGTATGCTGGGCTCTGAATCGCCTCATGTCTTTATTCCTTGCCTCCTGTACCTCCTCTGAAAGCTACCCTATTGGAAGAAGAGCATGTTTGATGGCTAAAGAGCCATGCAAAAGGATTTTGTGTACGCCAGGAGGCATCCTGTACCAGTATCAAAAGCAAACGTGTTGAACTTTTCTTCCCTGATCGTATTTCTGCTTGAAATTACCTGCAACAATAAGAAAGAACGAATAAGAAAAAAGGACTGCCATAGTGAACAATTTGAGGAAGTTGTTTTATAAATACCTGAAGAATAGTTCCAAATCTAGATATTAATCGTTTATCAACTCCTGTAGCTGCAGCGGTTTCATCTGCATGCTCAAAAAATCGGCGAGATAGGTTCCCGGTGTTGGACGTCCCACTCCCTTGAACCACTTTTATTATTATAGAATCCCATAAAGCCTTCTGGATATTTTTTTTCCTGGTGTCAACCTCATCCTTCTCATGAGCAGTAGCCCCTAGCATAATTGGCTTTCTGAATTCCAATTTGTAAGCTATATGCAGGATGCATTCTAGGAATTTTATCCTTGCATGTAGAGTACTGAGACCGTATTGTAAGTTTTCCGTCTTAATCGGTCGATTTTTAATATTTTCTAATGAATTCATTTCACTAGGCTTACAACCACACAAATAGCATGATTGACTCGAGGTTTCGGTAAGAGCATTGATAATTTTTGTATCGAGCATTGTCAATAACATTTTGAAATAAATGTTGACATTTTTACTTATAAATAACAAAATATATATTTAGAGAAATATTAAATTAAGCAATCTAATTACCATTGATTATGAACTCGAAAGGTTCCAGAGCTTCTATTTTTTCTTGGACAGTATCTACTTCTCTTCTAGAGGCAATTTTCGTTTCTTTAATAAACAACAACTTTATTGGTCAACAATATCGAGTCGATGAAGGATGTGGGTTTTCCCACAGCATGATTTTCTCTCCTGATTCCTTTAAGATCGCAGTCAGGTGAAGCGGAACAGTAGAAAACATAAAATTGCTATCACTTGAATATTCTGGATTGTCTTCTTCTGTTTCCTCAGATGATGCTTCTAGATGAAATAGCTGCATGTACTCGTTTACAGTAGAAGTACCGCCACAGCCCCATTTAAACAAAAATTCAAATTGTTCGGGATATGATTCATTTTCAGAGAACACTAGAGTTTCAAGTAACCTCTGGCATGTCAGGTGCAATAAGCTTTGCAACTTTATTGAAACGCCTGAAACAAAGAGTTGTGAATCCATTGAAAATAATAAAAAAGAGAGTAATTAACATACCTAAATTCGTTATTTTGATATTACTAGGACTTGGATAGAATCGTTGTTTGGTAGATCTAACTTTTTCATATGAAGGGAAAACATCTGCATTTTTTTTCTCATCGCTATTAGGGTTATGAGGCGGCACTTTACCATGTGAGCTAAAGCTTCATTTGCTGTGAATGGCACTGCCTTATCCTTTGCTTCTAATGACCGCCTTATAATTTGCTGAATCCTAACAGATTGCTCAGGTGAACCAGCAGTAGCTTCAGCTACTAACTTCGCAGCTGCACGTTTTCCTTCTTTCTGAAGTGCTACTTTTGCTGAGAAATAAAGTTCTTCAGGAGAAACTGTATACCGCAGATCTTCTGTCTTGCGCCTTTTGGTGTGGTCACTCGAATCTACGAAACTAAAAAAAAATGGTATAAAAATTAAGTAGGAAACAGGAAAAAAGTACGAACTTCGTTGATTGCCTGCCGATAGATTGAGGAGTTCTGACAACAATATTGAAATCACGATCTAACCAGATTTTATGTTTTTACTTGAAATACTCTAAACGGTTCTTACAAGGTTTTACTTTCTGATTTATGTTCGAACAAAAACCACGGATTCGATTCTTAATGGCACTTTGAAATTTTTCATCCTCTCTCCAAGATGTGTCCAGTAGAGATTTGAAATAATTCAGCAAAACTGTATATTCTCAGCGAAAGTCTTGGTCCAGAATGGGGGTGCTTTGTCCCTCAAGGCTTCATAAAAAGTTCGGCTAGTTATAAAAGAAGCTGAATCCACAACTAACTGTGATTTGGAAAATATCCGCGAGAATTTGTCTATTTCAACACTGTGTTCGAAACTTCAGTGTCTATTGATTTAAATCCTAAGCTGACCGCCACCTTCTATTTATACTCTATCCATTAAATACCTTAAAAGAAACATTTAATGCTAATAACTTTTTAATGAAACTTTTTCTTAAAAAGTATTTAAACAATTTAGATTATCACTGAAACGAAAATAAACATTCATATCACTGAGCAGATAATACAAAGGAAGGTCACATTAATGTATCGCGAGAGCGTCTCACACTCTACTTGCACTCGACCGTTTTCACAGTAAGTTCGTACACACAATTGTTCGGTATAATTACAATTTTTTTGTGGAATTAGGTTAACTGAAGCCTTAAGAAAAATTTCCTATACCTGAAAACCTTACATTTTGACATTGATTTTTTGACTTTTTGACTTTTTTCAGCCCAGTGTGCGCCGTCAAATTCGAAATGACTTTCACCGAAGTTTTCAGGATCTTTCAAATAATTTGAAACCACTGAGCGACTGCGTCCCAATAGCTTGGTACGCATTGCCTTTAGATGACTGGAATCATCATAGAGCATGCAATACCACAGCAAGCATATTGAACATACTCCAGGTCTTGTAGGGCTTTCCAAATAGCACTTTTTATAAAGTTATAAACCTAAAAGCTCAGCGTTCCCCAGCCTAGGACATCTAATGTTAAAAAGAAATGAACAGGGTATGGATTTGTAATGCTTCCATGCATTATACGGAATACTTACGGATTGTATATTTACGTATAACTTTTCCGCTATACTAGAGCTTTGAAGGCTTCAACATTTCTGCATGTTTTTCTATGTGTTCATAGTTTTTTTTTTAACAAAAAAAATTTACCGTTAGCTTGTGAGAGCCAAAGAATTTTTTTATAAAGTGACAGCTCTTGTGAAATGGCTGTATAACGGCGCTTGTTATGTTTGCGGCTGGGTAATCTTGAAGGTTACTGAACATCCCATTCCACTAAGGGAATAACGTGTCAGCTAACAAGGGAGTGAAGCAACTATTTTTTTTGTGGGGCCAGACAATAGAGCGAATGCATTTCTTTTTTTTCATTTCTTTCATGAGTTAATTCATTATACTCGAAAATATCAAAAGCTTTTTCCGGATTTACGAGTTGATGTTCCACTTCTTACCATAAGCCTAATCCAAAGTAAAGCTTAACTAGGTGCTGGAAGTCGGATCTTATTTGCGTTTTGCGAACAAGCCTATTGAAAAAAAACTTATTATTTTTTATATTTTGCGAAAACAACAAGCTTGGTACTTTTCTGCAAATGCTAAATCAACAACAACACATCTATTCATGTTTTTAAGGCTCTCAATATGTCAATGGTTTTTTTTTTAATTCAAATCATTTCAATTCTATTTGGCATGTGTGAAAGAACATTTTAAGAGAAAAAAAATGCGCTTAAAAAATTCGCTCCACTCACTAGAATGGCATTTTAATTATTTTTGGAAAAAACATCACAAAATGTGTTTTCCAGATGAAAATCTTGGGTGGCGCCACTTAGATGCTGACAGGTCTTTTATTTTCGAAAACATTCTTACTATGGCATGCAAATAAATATTTACATCTTTCAAAAGACTTATGTTAACAATTGATTGTTTTCAAACAGTTTTGGTCGAATTAATATCGATTTTCAAATAATTCCGGAGAAACCTTGAAAATTACTATACCAAACAGTAAAATCAAGCATTATTACACAACTAATTTTCATTGCACGCTTTGTAGCATCGCTTACAAACATTTTCGATAAAATTACTTAATCTGACCTACGTTGAAGGTCAGATGTGACACGGAGATGCGTAATGCAGCCAAATATCAAACTCAAACCCATCAAATTTCAAACAATCGAATTCCTATTTCTTTCAATCCATAAAAACTTCAAAGATTTTCAAATCACAAACGAACCGCATTCGAAATAGTACTCTAATAAAATCAGTCCAAGCGTAAATACGATCAATAATAGACCCGGTAAAATGGCATCCCGGCACATGACTCGTCGAATTTCATGTTTGTTTTTGGAAAATCTAAACGGAGCCGGCTAACAATTTAAAAGATATGGCAAGCACGAGTGTGGAAACGGACATGAGCACTCACTTCAAAGGTGATAATTAAAAGTCTAACGGCAGCGGACGAAACGATTCAAATCTAAGGTGAAATTAGTTTCATTGTTTATTTTCGGGATCTTTTATCATATATCAAATACAGTCAAAATGATTTGTGATTTTTGATACATTTGCCACGACGTATGTATGTACGTGTAGTTCCTTTCTCGCCTTGATTTTAATTTTAGGCAGCCGCGTGGTGTTTTGTTTTGGGTAGTGCAAGGACATGACTATGTTTTTTTTTGGATAAATTGCGAGTATAGTACATAGTTTGATGACGGTGAATGATTTTGGTACTTGCGTCATAGCTTAAAGAGATCGTAAATTTACGCACTATCACTCAAGGGCAGTCATTTGAGATCAGTGGAATTACACATACGGAAATATATTATCTTTATTTAAATGGCGGCCTTCAAGAAGTGTTATTGTGTTTTGGGAAACAAATTTAGGATAATTGCAAAGTAGCTCTGAGTTTACATAAAAACTTATTAATATTCCGCTTTAAAAGCTTAGACCTAGATAAATTTAGGCTAACTAGGTAAGATCAAATTTCACTTTGCTCCGAATAAACGTAGAAATGTTTCAGATTCAATCGATACATGTATGTATTCATTTCGAACTCAATCAAAATTAAATTTGTTGTTAGCGCTCGCATAGCACTTTTGTTAATATTCACTCACCATACTCACCAGGCGGGAGCATTTATTTCGCACTTTTCATGTTGCCAACTGTTTGAAAATATTTCGATTCAATTGCGTTCAAACAAATATTTGCACAAGAATTGGAGATACGTTGGTAAATCATATCAATCTCACATTCGAAAATGTGTTAAAAGAACGCTTTGATAAAGCATAATTAAAATCACAGTCACTCAGCTTTGATATTCATTTACATTTTGCTACACGACTTTGTTTGAAACGAAACTAGAAGTAATAAATGGGACTGTATTATTGAGCAGACAAATTGTGAAGTATACAAACTTACCTGCATACAGAAATACATTAGTTATTTTTTTCAAACTTGGTGATTTGAATACTGTTGTCCAGTGTGGTGTCCATATTGCCTTGCAGCTTCCTTGCTTTTTCGCGCTTCGTCGTCACCATGTACCATCTGATCTCTATGTATTTCTAAGTTACTATTTAACTCGCAATAGACAATCCACGAATGTATTTAGCGTCCTGTTTGCGCGTACGAATGTGAACTTTGCTGCAAATATTAAGGAATCATAGCAATTTTAGTTTTGATCCTTTACTTCAGCCAAAGCCACAATTTAAAGCTAATTGCATTCAGTAATTTCCTTCTCTATTAGTCATTAATTGAACTTCTGTTCATTTTATTCTTGTATAGTTGAACCAATTTTAATTTATATTTTGTGTTTTTTTAATTTATATTTTATTGTGCTACTAATCCATTTTTTCATTTAATTTTTTAAATACTTTTATATTTTATACGATTTTTGGGCTATGTTTGATGGTTTAAAATAAATAAATATAAATAAACCAATAATAAAATCCCAAACAATGAGGCACTACTCTGCGAGTTTGTAAAAATTCTTATGGTTGTCATGGTAGATACTGATCCATCTCTGTTCAGCATTTGTTTTAGAGCGGTGTTAAATCAATCAGATGTAAGATCGGATGGATTGCTTCGGTTGCCATGCATACAAATGCAGAAAACACGTAAATAAAAAACATTCAAATCATCGACTCTCTTCTAAAAATCTTTTCATTGTTAAGAAAAAAGTAAGCTCTCTATAAACTTAATGCTATGTCTACACAGTCAAATCCGAATTTTCGAAATTCCTGACCGTATAAGAACGTTACGTACTACTGTGATCAAAAAGTAAGGTGAATTTGTTTATAAAATGCAAATTCTTTATTTATTCTTCCAAACCAATTTCAAAGTAATCCCCGTCCGATAAAACGCACTTTTGCCAACGCTTTTTCAGTCCTCGAAACAGTCGGAATAGTTTTTTTCTGGTATAGATTTCAAGACCTTCTTCGATTCGGTTTTTATCTCCTCAATTGTGTCAAAACGGCGTCCCCGCATTGGCTTTTTGAGTTTGCTGAATAGCCAGAAGTCGCACGAAGCCAAACCAGGCGAATACGATGGTTGCGGAACGATGTGAGTCGAGTTTTTGGCAAAAAAAGTCACGAAGAACCAATGCAGTATGACATGGTGCATTATCGTGATGAAGAAACCAAGAGTTGTTCGCCCATAATTCCGGCCATTACAGACGAATAGTTTCACGCAAACGACGCATAACGCTCAAATAATATTTGTTGTTGACAGTTTGGCCCGGCGGAAGGAATTCATAGTGCACCACACCACGATAATCAAAGAAAACTGTCAACATGACCCTGATTTTCGATCGACTCTGCCGTGCTTTTCGGTCTTGCTTCACCTTTTGCACGATATTCGCTGGATTGGTGGGTGGTTTCAGGGTCGTGTGCGTAAATGCAAGTTTCGTCTCCAGTAGTGATGCATTTCAAGTGGTCCTGATAGTCAGACACCAATGTTTCACACACATCTTTTTTTCCAAAAAAATTGAGTGATTTTGGCACCAATCGAGACTAGACGCGTTTGAGACACAAAACATCATTCAAAATAGTTTGGGCTGAGCCAAATGATATTCCAACACTATCAACAAGGTCTCTTATTGTCAATCAACGATTTTCAAGCAACAAATCTTTGATTTTTTGGACGTGACCCTCGTCGGTAGACGTTGATGGTCGTCCAGAGCGCAGTTCGTCTCCAACGCGTTCTCGGCCCGCTTTGAACTCGTTGTACCACTAATAAACGTTTTTTGTGCTATAGTTTGATCACCAAAGGGCTTCCGCAACAATTCCAATGTATCCACACAAGAATGTTCGTTCCGCAAACCAAATTTGATTCAAGTTCTTTGCTGCCCAAAATCACCCATTGTAAAAATCGAAAAATTCACTTTTGGTTGTTTACAAAAACACGTGTAGCTCGGAGATAATTAAATCTTTTGACAAACAGACACTTGGCAAATGTTAAAGATAGTCCTACCAACCTAGAAAAAAAAATGTACATGCCTTCCTAATGCCCGGGAGTTATAATGACAATTTCACCTTACTTTTTGATCACAGTAGTATATTAACTTTTATTGCCAGACAAAGTTTGTTCTCGTAAGAACTCACGAATCGATAATCAGGTTCAATTCAAATTATGTTTTGGTCTGGAGTAAGGTCAGGTCTGATAGAAGTTTAATGATTATATTGGCAGCCTTGTGTCTGTTGTACTATCGTGAAAAAAACTCTAAACCAAATAAGAGCTTTGTTCCCTATAACTTCCGATACAGCCAGCATATTTAAACAATATTTACACAATAAGTCAACTTTAGGTTAGATTATAGAAGAAGGTTGCATTACGTTGCCAAGTTGGGCCCATTTTCCAAACTTCGCTGACTTATTAGAGCTGCCAGGTGACGAAATTTGCAATTTGAAATTTGCAAAACTGAATCAACTGACTCTACGTGACGGTATTAGCAACCTCTACTAGCTCTTTAATAAAATCTTGATGAGTTTACTTACTATTTAGGGCCAGGCAAACGCAGAGAGTAAGCTTAATGATATCTTCTTCTTTCTCAGACTTCTTGCATAAATGCTATTATATTGAGGGATGGATTAAGGCAGTGCCATATGCGCAAGCCAATCAGCCGCTCAAGCAGTTTTTGCTGAGCTTGAGCAATTTCGTGCTTTAGCTAAAATCGGGTGTTTCTCATAACCATCCACCGAAATCGGTCTCACTACATATGTGAGTATATAGTAGACTGCCCGAGGTTTAAGACCTCAGGTGTGTGTGTGGGTTGGGGGAGAGTCCAAAAGATCAATTTTACTAAATACCCCAGCCTATTATAGTTTCCAATATTTCTTAACAAAATCTAGCAGATAAGGGAAAAGAGACTATATTCTGCATACGTGCAACATCCCAGCCAAAGCATTGATATCTGAGAGACGCAAACGCTGGGGATTCACGAAGAAAACGCTCCACAGAGTCAGCCTCTTCTAGGCAAGTTGGACAAAGACTATTTTGTCCAACACATGCTCGGTGCATATATCCTCATAGGCAGTTGTGTCCAGTCAGTATCACTGTCATGGCTCTGCATACATTCCTGCCCTTGTTGGTCAGTCGCATGCTGGGGCTCTGAAAGGAAGACCTTAGTGTGCCTGGCCACATCTGAAGACTTCGATCTCTCTTTGTGAGCATCAACTACTAACTTACGAAAATTGACATGTGCTGATGCGGTCGATACACCCAAAGTGGGTTCAGAGTGCTTTAGTGATAGCCTCGAACCTTCATATTAGGAAAAATAAAAAATACAACAATGCCCTTTAAAATGACACTTCTCTATGATCTACGATTCAACCGGGAAAGTGGATTAGGCCCACTTGTGGCGCAACTCACCACAATTGAAAACTTGGAGTAAAGTTGAAACAAAAATCAAAAAATCTGATCAATTTCAAACATCGAATAATTGATAAAGTATACTCCGGCCGTAATTAAAACTTTCTTCAACTCTGTTACAAATGAAAAAGGATAATGGACCGAGCAATATTCCAAACATTGTTTGAAAAAGCCTTTCAACTAAAAATTTGGTGAGCTAACTATATGCTTGACTCTTTCTAAAACTAGGCGTTTCCCAAAATGATGTAGACTAGCTGATTCATATTCCCAGTTTAGTTTCAGGCAAAGCAATAAAAGAATCCTTGCATTCCAAAAAATTAGTTCGACTTATTGACACTTAATAATCAGGGAAGTTTCAACTCAGAAAATACTAAATCGTAGGTAATTTCACTTTGGTTATTCTGCCTTTCGGAAAAGAAAAGACATTTTTATTCTGTATCTCAAATGAATATTCTTCTCCGCTGAGCATTTTTGGAGGGGTTTTCTATGGTTCCTACTTGGAACCAGAATGTTTAACACTTTCATCTGTAACATATGAAATGTGTTATTCTTATTCTTTGAAACAGAGGTTATTATACCGCAATACTAACTTGGCGAATTTAACCGCCGCTTTGTCAGTATGGGCCAAGTGAACCAGCGAGGACTTATTTTATCTGAATAAAACAAAAACGCTTAATCGTCTGTAAGGTCACCGAAAAGGACTGGCCAACCAAAAACAGACTAACTTTATTCCATTCCAAATCTCCTATTTATAGCTAAACATTTTGTAGAAAGCGTGAATGTATGGACTGGTTTAGATTCAAAAATTATTATTTATTTAATTGCTTTTCGTTTTGACCGCTTGGCTGTCGGTTGTCGCTACTATCGATGAGTACAACAAATGGCTGACGTTGTCAGTTTGTCACAACATATACTCAAACTGACACAAACATATACTGTGAGGTAGCTTGTTTTGCCGATGATACCAGCGTTTTCGTTACACCAAATTATCCTACCAATATTATCAACGGTATGGAAGAACAGCAACAATTTTTTTGGAGTATGTTATTCCAGATGGCAAATCAAAATTTACCCATCGAAACACAAGATATATTCTTTGCCAAAAAGCGTTATAAAAAGAAGCTTACCAGCCAGGAAAATAAAATTTCTTAACGAAGAATTCAAGTTGTGAGACGTTATAGCCTACTTGGGGTTTGTCTTTGACAAAACACTAACGAACAAGATCCATACTGAAAGTGTGTGTGGAAATATTTCTGAATGTCTGTGTCCCACATCTTTTACAAAATAGGGATAAATTCCAGAAATGAACTTTTAATATGCATACAAACAAGCTATATAACCTAGAATAGGATATGAATCTACTGTTTGGTGTAAAAGCGCAGGTATGCAGAAGAAAAATATTCAGATTTCCCAACACAATTTTCAAAAGTAATATTGGATAATCTCTTTTATTCTGAACCCAACCATATCTATCTTATTGGAAATATGCTCGAAATTGGATCGTTAAATCAAAAATCATGACGATTTTCAACCCCCTCACAAAGTTTCGACCAATAAGAAAATCTCGTTTTTTTGTAAAAGGAGTACCAGATTCCACCGATAAATCTTGGCTTAGCAGGACCTTACAGGAAAAATTTTCCATCAGTGATTTCAGCGTTGAGATCTTACCTCAACGTAATAAATTTTATACGTACCGCCTCAACTACACGTCACTCAGCAGGGTTGACAACATATTAGATATCGGTGTCACCCTGGATGAAAAGCTCCGCTTCAATCTTCATTACGATAGAGTGCTTTCCCGAGCAAGTAAACAACTTGGTTTCATTAAGCGACGAGCCAAAGAGTTTAAGAATCTTTGGGTTACTAAATCCTTATATATTTCACTCGTGCGTCCTCTTCTCGAATCTGCTTTCGAGCCCGGAACCTGGCTTTCGAAATTCACAGCCAAAGATTTGAGTCTATTCAGAAGCAATTTTTACTATTCGCTTTGAGGGACCTTTTCAACCCTTATGATTTCAGTAATCTACCACCATACGAATATCGCCTTAAATGTATTAACTTGTTACCCCTTGCGTCGAGAAGATTAATGTTATCTGCCCGCTTCAGCTTCGATGTCATCAGAGACATGGTTAATGTCGTCTACTTGAAAGAAAAGTTTGTACTCAATCAGCCCTTGAGAGTCACTAGATCCCGACGATTGCTTATTGAATACCATCAGAACACAACATATGCAGCAAACGAGCCAATAAATAGGTGCTGCAAACTATTCAATAGCATGAGCGAGAACTTTTCCCCTACGATCTCTAAATCAACGTTTAAAAATAACATCATCAAGGCTCTTTATAGTCTCCCCCACCTCCCACCATACTAACATATATGTCTTGTATATTCAATTTAAATTTAAATTTGGTATTTAATTTGTTAGTCATTCATTTGTCATTTGTTTATTACTTTATTATTTGTCTGTTTATAACTTATTTTATTTATGCACTAGTTATTAGACTTGTATTTATATGTAGTTTGTTTTATTTTTATTTTGTTTCGTAATTTTATGCATGTACTATTTTATTTTATTCTTTTTATACGTGTACGCCTTCTTTGGTAAACAAATAAATAAATAAATAAATAAAAAATCAAACTCTTTTAGATACTCGTTTTGAAATGCAAACAACCGATTGATCACGTTGCTCTTCAACACAAATAGAAAAGCTGTAGATTAATTAGTAAATTATATTTAAATTAGATTAAGAATCAAGTCAGGTGCTTCCCACTTTTCTTTGAGATCAAAGTATTGAAAAGTCGAAAGTTATGCGGTGCATTTCGTTTATATTTAAGTTGGAACGAAAACTAATTACTTCTAGCCTCCAGGTAATATCAAGGAGTAATAAATCAAATGAATGAAAAATAAATCCAGGTTTTGTTGTAAGTTTTCACGTGCATTTATATTAGCTGAATTTCATCAGCAAAACGCATTCTTTTCCTGCGTAGCACTCTCAAAAAAGCTCAATAATTTACGATGACCTATCCATGGATACATTTCCTAGCCACTAAGATTGTTCTAGCAAATTAAATCAAGTCTTTAATTTCTAAAATTATACTTTACCTACTAATGAGACAATAATAGAATCAATGACAAGAACAATAAAACCAATGAGACCTAAACCGTACAGATTTCTCATAAAATTCCATCATATTGACGCCAATCGAATTCTTGGGTTATGTAATCACCACTCGCATCACTCAATCCTATAAAAGTTCGCATACTCATTGCAAAATGCATTATTCAGAAATTTTACATCATGTGCACATACTGTATACATATTGGTCTGCAGTTTGCCAAAAAAGCCCAAACAAGACTGCAGTTCAATGAACGCTGTCCTGTACAAATCAACAAAATTCACGCCTTGCTTTCAATCGATTTATACTCATACATTGGAATCCTTTGCCAATTTGTCATCTGTTCTGTTTACAAATACTGCGCTTACCATCAATTTTCGTGCAAAAACTCGTTACGTCCCACTTACCATCGTTTATAGATGATTATGAAGAGACAGGCACTTCAAAAAGGTGATTATTGCTGGCGCATTCATAAGTATAAATAAGCTGATTTGCCACATGTGTATGTACATTTTGAGGATGATTTCTGAGTATTATTTGAAAATTACAAATTCGCATTAGTATCAAGTGTAAATAATTCGAATCTTTCTCTGGCTCGGTGTTGTTTCAAAAATCAAATCGACTTACATATTTCGAGTAAAATTCACATGTAATAGATTGTAAATACACAAGTATGTTAATAGGGTGGAATTTCATTTTCGTTGTAAAGGAATTTTTTTTTAAGGAACTGCAGATTGAATATTTCTTAAAATTAACATACAGGCAAAGTAAAATGCCTGAAATTACAATTCCGGAAAATCAATAACATCATTAACCTGTATTTCATCGAAGCAAATCTGGTTTCAGCCTATTTATCGTAAAAAGCAATGTCTGACCCTATAATTTCTAGAAACAATACTAATAAAATGCATTTCAATAGTATCGCAGTCCTAAAACGCTCTGATTCCATTGAATCTTCCTTCGTCGGTTTCCTGTTGACGCATTTATCTTCTGGCAACTCTATTTCCAGCGACGAATTCCCATGAACTCCATAGTGCTTTGCCAATTAACACACTCGTTGGATCATTACTCACATCATTATCGCTTTCGCCATACCCTGTTGTATCCTCTGCAGAGTTGTCGTTCGGTAACCCCATGCATATCTACACACGCATCTACATATCGACAGATATCTATTCGTATTATGAAAGATGTAAGATATTATTAACGTTTTCTTTGGTGGTATTTCTAATTTTCTTCTTCTTCTTCGATTCGAATCTGGCGAGCGATGAGGTGCAAAAATAGAGCATCGCGAGCTAATTCAAGCGAAAGTGTGTTATTCTTAGATCCTGGTCGCTTTCCTACTAGGTCGTGCTTGCAGTGCGTGAAAGGCCACATCAAAATCATCACTAGAAGAAAAAATATTGGCTCGATTTCAAGAACTACCAGCTGAGTGTTATTTTTCTTTTATAATGTGAAATTGCCAGATACATTGTACGAATCAACTTAGATCAGAATGAACGTGACTTTAGGATGCAAATCAATTTTGATATTCATAGCCGAAAATGAATCGAGCATACATATGTATGTACATATGTATGTGCGACTTAAAATCAAAAAAATAAATATTCGCAAAATACTGTATTAGCTAGCATGCATTCGATAGACTAGAGCCCACGTTGGGCGCACTAAATATTTCATTCAATTTTTCTCTTAGGTATTATAAATCGTTAACTTAATTGATCGATAATGTTTCCGGGAAATCGCAAGCCTTTGTGACAAATATTTACAACGCATCTATGTAAGTATAGTTCACAAAATAATTGCATACTACCGCATTATATCGCAATAAATGCGCCATCTCCAGCCGTTTATGTGTAAATCACATACCATTAAAATTAAGTTGAAAATGAACAAATGCATCCAAGGGAGATTTAACGAAAATCCTGTCTGAACGGATTAACACATATCGTTTCACGAAAAGTCATCTTGTCGTTTGCTTTCGACCAGACTTTGGGCTGATGAATGTTTACAAAAGAAGAATTTATGATTGTTTTTTTTTTGCCGACTTTCAATGATTTGTTCACCGCACAGTGCGGTCTTTGGTTCTTTGAGACTTTGGAAATTGCAGTTTCTATTAATAACGACGGCATATTTTTAGAGGCAATTGCGCCTCGTGACTTACTTTACATGAATTATCGCTGTTTTGTGAGGATTTTGGAACTGGTGACATACGAAACAGCATTGACAGTAGTTTTGTCGTGAATATGTTTCCGGCAACGAGTCAAGTAGATTGTTTTAGTTTTCATAGGAATTGCACAATAAATGAAGAGTGGTTTTCGATTTAGGTCAGTTTAGACTAAAATAAATCAAAGTGAGATAATTTTTTGTGTCTTTGTCGACGTAAGAATGCAAATTGTTGTATTATTGAAAAATACCAAACCAAATATAATTCATATCTGATATAATTTTATATAATTTGGTAATCTTTTAAGGAAAAAACATTACTTTTCAACAGAAAATAAAAACCATTCTTTATTAAAACCTTAGACTGATAATCCTCTTGGGAATAGCATTGGAGATAACCATACGTCTCTGAGGCGCACGATGCTCGATGCATAATTTTGAAGGTTTATTTTATTTTGAATAATTTTTTTCCTACTGTACAATAAAGTTTGTGTCCTATTTTAGAAATTAAACAAAGTTTTCATTCATGTTTGTTTTATTTTCTACAGCTATAAGTACTTTTTAACTTACATCTAAAAATATATGCGAATATCAACAGTTTTTATAAAAACCCTCATTTAAAATAAAAAAAATACATAAATCCATGGTTTTCTTTCTTAAATCACAGCATAATCAAAATGAAAAAAGTGAATGAAATCAAAAATAGTATCTTATAGACATTCATCACACACATCATTCTTGTGCTCACCACAAACAGCCTTTTTACATTTCACACAAGTCATCTTGGAGAATCTCCTTTTTTTGCAGCACACAAATCACAATATCGGCCTTTTTTGCCAAAAGTTTATCTTCACTAGTTTCTGAGTTTTCTTCAGTAGGTCGAGCGATAATATTTGTAATTTTATTTCTCACATGTCTTGGCAAAGATGGGGCCTCCAGTCTGTTGTTCATGCACGGTGCAGTCAACTGATCACTGAGTTTTTTCAAATATTCTCTACGATTCAAAGGTTTCTCGTTCTTCATTTGCATATTATGGAAATACAGAACATATGAATTCACCAAAGTCATATTAAAAATGCCATAAAACATTGTCATTGGCCATCTGTTAGTTTTACGAGAACAGGACATTGCAGAACACATTTGGTCAAATGTGTCTACACCATCTTTACTTTGGCTATAGAACATCACTATTTCTGGCTTACCAGTTGTTTCATTGAGCACGCCTTTCTCGTCGCATGAAGACAAAAGATAAACCATCTTAGATGGCTTTGGCTTGTAAGAAACAAATGTCAAAAATCAATCATAGCCAAACATGGATGTTCCTACAGGTCGAGAGCGGGCATTTTTCATCTCCTCAGGTATTCCACGTTTATTTGACCTGATGGTTCCTACAAGTGTTAGCTTGTATGGTTCAGAAAGCAACGATGTAGCAAGAGGAACTGACGTGAACCAATTGTCACATGTAATGTTTTGGTTTGTACCGTGAATGGGCCGTGACAGTTCTTTTACGTAATATTCTCCCTGAGGTACCCCATTTGTTTTTGTGGCCTTTCCAATATATGGCAAACCGTTTAACATGTATTTGGCTCCACTGTCACAAAGCATAGGAATTTTTATGCCATATTTACTAGGCTTATTCGGGATGTACACCCGGAATGGACATCGTCCGCGAAATCCGAGTAATTGTCCTCCTGGTGTATAGTTCAGCTGGCATTGGCTTATGAAAAGTCTCCAAACTTTTCTCACTGGCATGAAAATATCTTCTTGACGTACAGCAGGCCGCAGAGATTTATCATTCATCCTGAGGCACCTTGTTCAAAAGTTGAATCGATCCCTACTCATGACAGCTACGTATCTCGTTCCTGAAAATGAACTATCAAATAGTTCTTCAGTAGACAAATGGTTCATTGTTGCACTCAGTGTAAGAATCCCAATAAAACCCCGGATTTCTAGTGAAGGCGTGTCTTTAAAAGTGGCTTTACTCATGCTTTCTCGACGTTTTGCAGCTATTTGTACATTAGTCCACTTAACGATCTCCTCAATTATTTAATCAGTGATGAAGAGATCAAAGCACAACACGGGATCATAAATAGTTCGGATAGCAGAAGCTCTTGAATGAGTTTGACCCTTAACTGTAGACCAACGATGCTTGCTCTTACCTGTCATCAGTGCTCGACTCGGAATAATATTACGCCTATCACGTTCGATATCCATCCGATCATACGATGCTGGTAAAGAGCCAGGTTGGGACGATTCCTCTTGATCATCAAAAGTACTTTGCACATCTTCAAGAATAATATCAATGGATTCATCTTCAAAGTCACTTTGCACATCGCCTTCGCTTAAATGATCTTCTAATTCACTATTAATCTGCTGAGCATCACGGGCCTCAGATTCCTCTTCTATGCCTAATAATTTTATTTTTTCATTTTCACTTAAGGATTTACTATGTGCCATAGTGATAACAATAATAAAAACATAATAAAATTTGTTCTAAGTCCACATAAAATCCAAAATACTTTAAAATTGAAACTACGCTGAAAGCTTCTCAAACAAAAACCATACGCCTCTTGAGCGCATCGACCTGTTATAACTAGAAAACCGTAATACCTACCGCATGCGCGTAGCCACTTTTGAAGAGTGCTGATTTACGACTGAATTGGTTAAGAATAGAGATGGGCAAAATAGCTCTTAGCTCACCACTCATGGCTCTTCTTTACAGTGTTGCGCCGTATTCTCAGTATACTTTTCGCTGCACATTTCACTAAGTTTAGTCAAACCAGAGCTTTCGTTCGCAGACTATGCTTTGCTTTTTTCAGGCGCTGCACTGTAAAAGTGAGTGGTGAGTGGTGAGCTATGAGCGCTTTTGCCCATCTCTAGTTAAGAAAGCGATATTAAGCTTCCGACGTGGGTTATCATTCTAGGGCTTATCCATAGACAAAACTTAATCTCTTTGTGGTTCGTTCTCAACTCTTCCCGTATCGCTCTTTATATTCCCGTCGTCCCTATGTACATCTACAGTACTACTAAAAAGCTCAACAGTGGCCTGCTAACTTTTAACAATTGTATGTTTAATATCAAAGTCAGGATTAAGAAATTAATTTGAATATTGTTTGCTGTTTCTCCATAAATTTTATCAATTAAAAGTCCATAAATTATTCTCTTACTCATTTTATGTATCCCTCAACCACTGAAAGCAAGAATGACATCCAACCGCAACATATCACTTTGAGACATAAAACCACTGAAATACAATTTAACCATATTGACCTTGGCCTTTAAGAACTTTTTTATTATCACCATTAACATTTTATTGCACTCTTTATCTACCACCCTCACAGACATTGCACGAAATTTTCTCTACTCAACTTATCACAATTTGATTAATGCCGTGCCGTGTCCGAGTGGAATGAGTTCTGTAGAATATACAAGATTAACCATAAAAAAGTTCTGATCAGATTGACCATGTCATTTACAACACAGAAGAATTTTATGAGGTTGACTGAATAACAACGAAATCATAAACATTAATGAGATTTGCAGTGCTTGGCTTAAAGGATCTATGAAAAAAGTCAATTTGTCAGCCAACTAATGAAATTATATCGATCAAAGGCTTCAAACCAATCAATGTGAAATTTTTCGATAGCAAATACTTTCGGCTTCACTTAACTTCCGAAACTCCAACACTGTTCATAGATAACCATTAAAACTCGTTGGAACTGAATCCATTTTCAATGTTTTAAATGCTTTGGGATACCAATTTTGTCCCATGATAGTCTCATTAAGGGAGCTGATTTCATATTTTGCGTCTTCAAATTCTTTTGTTGAGTTTATGGCTCAATGAATGCTTAAATTGCCAAGAGGAAGTCTGTTGCAAGCTCTTTGAACAGTTCAAGGAAGTAATTGTAGCATTAAAGCGAGCAGAAATAAATTAATACTCGATTAAGTCAACAGAGAGATGATTTGAATGAAATGGAATGCGAAAAGATTTGCAAGATAATAGGAAATTATGTGGGTAAATGTCCGTATAATTTCTGACAGATTTGAATGAAATAAGGATTCGTTTCGATGATTTTCAATTCAAAACTAATTTTGGAAAAAATTGAAACGAAAAATAAATCATAGCATAAAACCGTAATTAGAAAATGATTCCTTAGTAGGAAAGTCTATTCAATGTTTTGTTCAGTAGTGGAAAAACTGTAATGCTAGAGTGTTGAAATAATTTATTCAAACTACGATTTCAAAGGAAAAGATCGTAATCTTGTGAAATATGTCGCTTCGCTACAATTTGATACAATTAATATTTACGTTGGTCACCTTTGGCTTTGATTGCGGCCACTTAGCTTTAATTCATGGACTCCTATAAAGTTTTATTTTTTCAAGAAGAAATGGATTCCCAAGTACTGATAATATTGTTTAAAATTTCAATACATAATTCTGAGTATTTCTTAGTCACATTAAGTTTCAACATAGCTGGATTCTTTTCAATCGAACTACACTTCGGAATTAGTATCATTTTAGACCTTAGAAAGATTTGGGCTCGTTGCAGAAGACACGAACCACATGAGCAAATTAATACATCTTGGCAGGGATTTCCAGGTCAAGATACCCACAAAAACAGACTGGAAGAAAAAGGGAGCTACCACCGATGGGGGCGTCTGGATTTACACGGGGGGGTCAAAGACGGACACTGGAGTCGGCCTTGGCGTATTTTCTACGGATGTGAACAGACCATGCTACTGTCTTTCAGTTTGAAGTACATATATGCCTTACGCATGGCAATTGAGTCCATTAAGGGAATATCAACCAAATCAATGACGATTTGCGTCGACAGCAGGGCAGCCATTTTCGCTCTTGCCTCTTACAGATGTTCTTTAAAAACAGTTAACGCTTGCAGAGTGGCTCTCCATGAAAAGGAAAGGCATATTGATATCCGGATTAGGTGGGAACCAGGGCATAGTGGGGTCATAGGCAATGAAAAAGCTGATGAATCAGCAAGGAAAGGTTTTGGAGCTAGTAATAGCCCCTGCATCACTGTACCACGGTCGATTTTTTTCCCTTAGTGTAGATGGCAAAAAAAAATCTGCTAAACAGATTCCCGGGTGATCTATCGCCTCGCGGTATGTGAGGTTTGACCCACTCAAAAAAGGACAATCTACAAGCCCACGAAGTTCCGAGTCGGGCCGCCTAAGCACTGCTTCGACCGGGTCGTGCTGACTCACCCATCGGTAACCATGGACTTTAGAAACTACCACAGTTCATGACAACCGTCCTCCCGCTTTCTGCGCAGCACTTTCTCAACATATGTTGAGACTGCGCGCCAGTTCTTCTCGTTTCGCAGCATTGCTTCCACGATCGTGTCAGGCGTTGCCAGGCCAATCGTGGACTCTATGGTGTGCCTCAAACTTACGAAGTGACTGCACATAAAGAATGTGTGCTGAGCATCATCGAGCTCAGTCACACAGTACCGGCAGTACGGCGGAGATTCATTCCCTGGACCTAAAGAATTTTTTTTTTTTATTAATTTTATACTTAACCCAGTTTGCCTAGTCAACAAAGCGTTTGTATGACAGCTTATTAGTTTGGCTTGGCTCCGGTATCACCCGGTATCGAAGCATCTTGTTGATGATATAGAATTTGCTTTAGGCAAATCGTCTTAGGGCTAATATACTGGCAGCTATGAACGCTGGGGCTGCAAAGGGTACCTCAAAAGCATTCTCTGCAAAGAATTTCTGATCTTGTCATACATTCGATAAATAGGAGTAAAAATAGATTCCTAACCCAACCCCAGAGTCTATGTTGAATATGTGAGCAGACATGTGAGCAAGCCTGTATCGACCTTTCCTACGATATCCGAACGTTTTAAAGTTACCAAAATCGACATAGTTGGTCCTCTAACACACTCTCAGAGATCCACATTTTGTTTGACTATCATCGACCTTTTACGCGTTGGCCGAAGCATTCCCTTCGTCAGCATTACTGCCAATGACTATGATTCTGTTCTACTGAGCACTTGGATTGCTCGATTCGGAACTCCCCAATACATTGTCACTGACCAGAGCAGACATGCTGAGCTGAGCTTGATCGACTCTTGGATTTCGAACGCAATCGTACCACCCTCAGACCGACGGTCTTCTTGAAAGATAGCATCATACTCTAAAATTGGCTACCATTGCTCACAACGCTGCTTCCAGGACCAGAATACTGCCCTTAATTTTTCTTGGATTACAATTTCTAGTCTGAGAAGCATTCAAAGCGTCACCGGCACAACTCCTTTAAGGAGAGAACCCACGTCTTGCTAGGAGGGTTAGTCGAACTAACTTTGCCTCCGAACTTTCGGCAACTATGGCAAAACTCCGACTGGCTAACGCAGAATGTCACACAACACTGAGGACATTCATCTTCAGGTTATCTTCCCCTTAAACGATCCGGGTAGCACGTAACAGATAAAAGCAAAACTCCAGCAAATCAACCTTTACCTCTCCAAGCCAGCACTGGCTGCTCTTTACCTGAATCTTTGACAATACATGCAGGTGATAGTTCTGACCCTAGAACCATGTAGTCTGCGGTTTGCACATTGACGGGTGCATGCAGTATCATCAGCTTTTTTGATGAACCAAGAGTCTGTATCTTTACTAAAAAGTGCCTTAATGTCTTTGCGCTCTTACAATTCAACGGCGAAAAAATGGTGACTATTGTAGTCGACGTGAAGTCGAAGTCATTTGAGATATCCTGAGCTACATGTAGGGAATCCAATCCCGGGATTCTAATCCCGGGATCCCGAACAGTTTTTAGTCCCTAAAATCCCGGGATTGATGTTTTATAATCCTGGGATTGATGATTTATAATCCCGGGACTATAAACCATCAATCCTAATTGAGATCCGGGATTTTAGTGGCTAAAAACTGTTCGGGATCCCGGGATTCGGATCCCGGGATTGGATTCACTAGCTACATGGTGCACGATGAAAGCTTGATGATTCCAAATAATTGGAGAGTTAACAGCAACCAAAAATGCTAGATGCATTTTCAAACGCACATAATGAGTTATGGAAATGGCGAAGAGAGCATCACAGAAATCTTTATGCACTATTATTGATCGCCTCCTGAAACTTTGAAACATAAATCCTATTTAATTCCTATCTATACAATAACTGGCCCATGTATCCATCCGGCTGAGATTCAGTCGACATTACTTGCTGAAGGCAACTGGTAGAAAACGAGAATTGTGTTTATACCTAAGGCAGGGAAAGCATCGCATGCTAAACCAAAAGTTCATCTCCTTCTCACTCAAGATTTAAGAGAGTTTGAATAATTAGCGCCTTATACTCTTTCTGCACTCAAAATCGCAGCAAGCCTATACGGGGGGCTAAGCTGCCGAAACAGTGTTGCATAACCTGTCAGAGCATAAAAATGCACCTGTGGTCCTTTTTCAACGAATTATTATGGTGGAATATTTGGAAAAGGGAGGCACTATATCAGGCTCTTACTACGCAGACCAAATAAGAAGATTGCGAGAGGCAACGAAGAAAAAAAGAAGCGGCAAACTGCGAGCCGGAGCTCTGTTTCATCAAGATAACGCACCGGCTCACAAGGCTGCAATCGCGATGGTTGCAATTAAAGAAACAGGATTCGAACTGCTTAAACAGCCGTCATATTCGCTAGATCCAGCTCCCAGTGACTTCTACCCGTTTCCTCGGCTCAAACAACACCTTCGGGGTTGAGCCATTTTGGGGGGAGTCAAGATAAATATTTTTTTTCTAAGGGCATCCTGGGCTTGGAAAAAAGATGGACTAAATGTACTAACTTGTTAGGAGACTATGTTGAAAAATAAAGATATATTTTAAGTTTAATTACCTTGGTTTATATTCATTATCATTACTTACTGATCAACCCTCGTATATATATATATATATATATATATATATATATATATATATATATATATATATATATATATATATATATGTATATATATATATATATAAATGAATATTTTATGTTTGGTAAATATATCAATTCTTCAATTATTTATTTATTATGTCTTATTTGGCGTATTTTCTTTGAAAATTTCAAGCACTTTGGCTCTCCTGGGTTGGTCTTGCCACTGCAGATAAGTGTAATTTTTGCATCTAATATAACATAGATAAAATATTTGTTTGAAACACTGCAAAAGTTTATCCTTTACCACACTTTTACAGAGCAATCTGCATATTGACCAACCAGACAAAATATAAACTAAGCAGCATCCTATAAAATTTTCTATGGCTAATGGGTTAATATTTCTGTCGATTCTGGAACAAACCAATCATCATCTAATCGGATAATAATAATAGCAGCATAAAGTTAGCTTAGAATTTTATATATGTGTGTATATTGCTTAAATTAAGGTAAACTCGACATAAAAAATCTTAAAATTAGTGGCTATTCTATCCTAGCCTTCTGCTCCTTTTGTTTTAGTAATATTTTACTTCCCCATTCATGATTCATTTACTTACACACTCAAACTAATAGTACCCAGCTCATACATTTACATGTATTTATGACCAGAGCACCTTAGTACCTTCGCAACAACTTCACCGAATCAGCGAAGTCATTGAAGTATGTAAATAAATATTTATTTTCGCCATTCATGACTTGTCGCAAAAATATGGTCATTTCAGGCTTTTTTTCTGGCTCTTATTGCTCTCGTTCAAAATTTTCCAAAATGATTTCAACATTTTTTCATTTGATTTTTAATTATTTTTCGCGATAAATCTATAAAAAAATTCGAAAATCTGCTATTTGTTTTTTTTATCCAGTATGAACCAAAGCAATACTAAACTTTGCTCAAGATTCATTGCGCATTTACTAAGAAATGTGTTAATGTAAGGAAAATAATAATTTTTAAGCTTAGGTTTATAAATGTTTGGAATTGTCTTAACCCAAATTACAGACACATTTTCAATTTAAATCATCCCATTTCAAACTCATTTTCTGGCTTTCTTCTAAAGAAATATCTAAAAAGAAGAGGCCACCACACTATTTGTACTAAATATATGTTCTCGTTTCAAACGGTGTATTATTATCCCTTATTTTTCTTTTCATCCGGATTTTGTCAATCCTCACGTGTATAAACAACACAACGCTGGAGATAAAACCGATTTTCATTTTTACTTAACGTGTTAAGGTCAAGGCTCGACGGATTAACAAGAATCAAAATTAATCGCAAAAATATTCTTCTACGTGTCGAACCATACATGCCCTAGTTTAATTTATAGACCAAAACATGATCTATGATACATTTGCGATCAACCCATATTTCATAAATATGCACGATTTTTTCGCATGTTTTTCTTCAGCTCAAATCGTATTCGAAATGAATAAACATTGAAACGAGTGAAAATAGCCGTGCAATTATTCAACTGAATTATGATTTGTCGACAGTGCTTTTACTGTGTGAGATGGGGCATAATAATAAGCTGGAAAACACCTAGAAACCTATATGACGTCCAAGAATAGATTTTGCAGGAACCGGATTGATTGATTGAACGGATGAACGGTGAAGGTCGGACGTCAAATTAGCTGAAAATCGAACTAGGACAATTCTACTTATTGAGATCGTGTAGCAGAAAAAATCATTTATCTTATTTTTGAATGCTGAAAGTAAGTACCAAGAGAACGGCTTAATTTATTTATCTATCCATAAACAAAGAATCTATGCAAAACTAATAATTTCAATTGGTTTTCGTTAATTATTATTAGCACATGATCCAGCGTTCAACTGTAATCCATTTTTATTGTTTTACACAGTACTTGCACTAATCATCATAAAAACTTCAGTTCTATCATTCATTTTTGGAGTATTGTATTTGCTGAGCCTGTATTTCTCGTTTCAAAACGAAATTGTTAGAGATCAAACGCAGATTTTGGGGAAAAAACTGCACCATTTCTAAGAACAGAACATCATTGAAATATAAAGATTTATTTATTGAAAGACTTATTTACAGAACGGAAAAAGAAATAAACACTTTTTTCGAAACATCAATTACATGAACTGTTATACATATTTCAGTTGCAGAGTTTTCCTTAATTACGCTATATACTTTCTCAAATGTCTTAAGCTTTAATACTATTTCATCAGAAAAAAATGTGTCTTATGCTAATACGTACGGTAAGTGCACCAGAAGTTGGCCATGAGGCAGTAGCCGGCCACTTTGTCTATAGACTTTGAAAACATGAGAACAAAAGTCTCCAAAAAGGAATCAAAAATACTAACGCATCGAAGCTTATATTTTTTTTTATCGTTTTCACGTAGATTAAAATCTAAGATTTTGTGTCTGGTTCGTTTGGCACGATCATTCATTTTGTTGATACACGCTAAATTAGATATTTTATAATATTTTGGTGGTGGCCGAATATTGCAACTTTATCTGAAATGTTCTTTTGGTAATATTTCCGACCAGATTGGAACATATTAAGTTGTTGAACATTGTCCAAAAATTTTTGAAGGATGATGCGATGGAGACTTCTTTTAAAAATAACTGTCCTGGAAGAGCCTGTTTAAATCCATTGCTTGGAATAAGATCTTCTCTAAGTTTGACACAAGCAAAAACGTATACTGAAAAGGACTAGTTCAACGAGCACAAAGAATTTCAGTATTTGCCTGATTGAACAACAATTTGATCCTTGATTTGCTGTAAATTAATGGCTGTAAATTTCATTTATCCATGCAGTGAAGCTAATTTTCTGACGAAGTAAGCATTCTGCCTCAGCAGTTCTTCAGGATTAATCACATCAAGTAACTACTGACAACACAATCGATTCAAACACAATTTTCACCATTCTTCTTTGTAGGTATTTCAAATCAATTTACATATACGTCCAGAGGATATCAAGCAGATTCTGTTCTCCTTTAGCTAGTAGATCGTGCACACCAGAATCGAAGCAAATAATTTACCTGAAACCTTGGAGAAGAATTTGAAGATTTCAAAAAGCAACAAAGCACCAATATCTTGGAAATGCTTGGAAAAACATAAAAGTAATAAATAGAGCAATAGAAATGGATTTTTTCTCTTTATTTGATGGTTATAACTAACAAGTAATTCTTGAAAAAAATACAGCACTTCAATTTAAAAGAACAAAACTCACAGCCCACATAAGACAAACATGTGAAGCGTAACCTGAACAGCTATCTAACTATAGCTACATACTCGTAAAACTACATATCGTTCTGACATATTTCACTTTAATGCATACAGCTAATATCACAAGAGCGTGTGTGCTGTAAAAAAACCCGGTTTTCACCACCTGGAAAGTGGACATTTGCATTCTGGTATCAGACAAACCGGAGGTAATCAAAGTGAAAGCAGATTACGCAATGAGATTTTAAGCTGTGTTTTTGTGTTTGCACCCTAAGGGGTCTAAAATTTCGATAACTGCTTTAGCGCGATATCTTACAATCAGTTGGTTAACAAGTAGATTGACCGGTATAATGGGGAAAAAACGGTGGCCGATTTACCTGGTAGAGGCTTAAGAAGATCCACTCCCAAAGTTGAAAACAGGACCATCGTTGGGATATTCATGAAAAATGCCACTACAACGTTGCGTCGAGCTCAAGATTTGTTGATGTGAAATCCAATTTCCGTTAGCCTGATAATAAATACACGACATAGTTCCTCAGGCTACGGATGGTGAAATACTACTCTTAATCCTCTTTTGAGCGAAAGACGCACCGAAAAATGTTACACTGGGCCACCGAGAATTGCAAATGTGCTTCAGCAAACAAGGATTTGGTACCCTTTTTCTGTTTACTGGAATGCTGAACTCAAAAAGGATGAAAGATATCTACCAAAAGTGTTTGCTGTTCGTCTGCCCGTAAATGGTTTGGATTTTTCAAGAGGATAGCAATCCAAATCATCGCAGTTGACTAAACACCGATAGGAAACAATAAATAACATGATGGCAACTAGTTGGCCTAAACAAGGCCCCACATAGACCATATAAGTGGACCAGGAGAACGAAAGTACAGCCCAAGCAGCCATCCACGGCCCCGGACTATTTCGCAAACTGAAGGATATCCCTCAGCCCCTGTTCCGCCACGGGTGAAAGATCCACCAGCCAGGGCTCACCGAAGCAGCGCTGTCTGGTTCATCCCACGGCAATGCACTTACACAGGAGATGCTGGATTGTTTCTGAAACCCTTTGTTCTTGACACTTCCTACAGGTGTTGCTGACTAGGGGTCCCATTGTCATGACATGTGCTGCTACAAAACAATGGCCAGTAATGATGCCGACCAGCCGTTTGCAGCCAGTCCGCGTTAATTATAGCAGGTATTTAGTCGCTGCGAGATTGTATGGCCCCCACATGAGTTTGGTTACTCTGCAGGTCTGAGTTGCACGCCATCTGTACATCGCACTTTACATCATTTTGAAGCCGATCAAGTACTTGATTGTTTGGGTAGGAATTAGGATGTCTACCGATCCTGACAGGAGAAGTCTAGCCCCGTGCTTGATCAATGCGTCCGCCCTCTCATTTCAATCAATGCCTTTGTAACCGAGAACCCAGAAAATTCTTACTCTTTGTTGTTGCCCAGTCTATTCAGGACTTGAATGCAATCGACTACACACCTCGATTTGTATGTGTAAGAAATGATAAAGAAATGTAAAGATGTTAATTTCCTCAGTTATAGTATCTCTGGCATATAGTAGATCTGTGGCTTTACGTATCACAAAAACCTCTACCTGGAAAATACTACAGTGATTAGGAAGCCTGAAAGCTGCTTTCATAGCTGCGTCTGTAGAATATGCTGCAGCATCCACTCCTGCAGTTGTTTTGGAGCCGTCAATGTAGATGCTAAGAGCTGCTACGCCCATTTGGTGATTGCAGTCCTGCCCATCTCCCACAGTGGCTTGATATCCTCGCTTGAAGCACAGAATGGGGACCAAGCAGTAAGTGCTACCTGTAAACCTCCGCTCAATACTGCTATGACCGAAGGATTTTGACTTGTAGTGTGGCAATACTCTTAGGCCGGCAGCAACTTTTGCATCAATGCCTCTAACAAAGAGGTCATGAAGCAACACGTTCAGAGCAGACGAAGGAGTCGAGATTAAGACACCTGTAATGGAGAGAGCCGTCAATTGCTGAACTCTGTTCGCCATCGTAGCAAGGGTGGTTTTATTCAATGCTGACCGGAAACAAGCATCCTTAAACAATGATCGGCCTAGCTACCGCCATGTTGATATAGTGCATCAAAGCGGGGCTTAGACCCCACGTATTACCCAGCACTCTCTTGCTGGCATAAATTGTGCCCGGTGGACTCTCTTATCTAAATTCTCTAAATTCAAGATCCAAGTACTTAGTTTGGGACTTGGCATTTAACCAGGCGTCCTCGTCCAACCTGATTGGGTTTAATTCAGGAATTTTGTACTTTCTTGTGAAGAGTACAAGATCAATCTTATTGGAGCTGATATAATCGCCCACTCCTCAACCAGCCCCAAAGCATACTCGATGAGCTGGCCGAGGGTATGCGAAAACCTACCCGAGACTAAGATAGCAATGTCGTCAGCATAGGCCAACCTTCCAACCTTCCCAAAATTGAATTTGTAACCAGATTCCACAAGAGAACTCCTCCTTGTGGTGTTTCTCTTTGGACCTTCCTTATGATTTGCGTCCCTCCCTATTCCGCTGATATGAGCCTTTGTCAAAATAATGTAGTAAATTTAAAGCAGCTATTTGATCATTCTCGCATTATCTGGAAAAGTTTACCAGCAACACTGGCCGAAAATACTCCCAAACGGTGTCAAGCTGCCAGACCAATAATACTTACCTCTCAACCTTACATTGTGAAGCTGCAATAAAAGTGTTAACAGTGTCCTAGGCTTTCTGGAAATGTAAGAAATTGCTAAAACTGTTTTGCTATTCTCAACTCCATTATTAATAAATTTAGTGACATTATATAAAGCAACTGACCTAAAACCCTGTTTATTTCGAGCTACAAAATATCTATGCTCAAGGTACTATCTGAGTTGATCTTTAATGCATCTTTCTAATAATTTTTTCAAGTTTAAAGTAAGGGAAATTGGGTGATCTGCTTGGATCTCATGGGTCCTTTTCTGTAAAACTCGACTGCGTGCCCCTCATAGCCGTTAGACACTTTTACATTTTTTGTGTTTTGGTGGTTTTGTGTATCTTATTGGAGCTGTGTTTTGTTCATTTGTTTGTTTATCTTCAATGTGTTGTCTTTTCGTGTATTTTTTGTATGTTTTTTGTTAGTTATTCTTCAATTTTTTTAAATAAAAATCAGATAAATTACATAGCAATGTTTGTAGCTGTGCCAAACTATATTATCGTTATAACTACAACTCAGTAAATGTAAACACAATAGACAAAACCCAAAACAACTTTTCAGCAGCATTAAACACATGTAAATTGCGTCAAAAGTAATTCGTTTAGTTTGCAACCAGCCAGCATCGCTTAAAACTTGATCATTTTCTCCTGTGCTCCATGTTGGCCATAAACTTGTAAAACTTTCTCAACTCTGCGAACGTACAAATTGAGAGTATATGCAGCTAGGACTGCTTTCACGCATTCATGATATCACTTATCATCTCACAGACTCATTCAATCTCCGCTAGCAGCTCATAAATTACTTTCTGTTGTTTGAGGTGATATATTACAATTTTATTGACTGACAGCTGACGGCACTTTCTACAGATTTATGGTGCTTTTCTCAGAAATGCATTATTCTTCTTTAGCAATTCGTATGTTGATATCATACATCTGTGAGATGGTGGTGAAAATGTAGTGTGAAAAATTTAAAAATAAATGGTTGTTGACCAAAAAATGTCGGATGGCATGAAAATATGCGTTTGTAATAACGAAATTAAATTTGTAAATGAAACTGCTGTAAGCTTGTCCTGAAGAAATCGTTGCATTGTTAGCTTTCTCGAACGTTCTAAAATTACAATACAACTATTTCAGAACCGAATTAAACTACACAATCTTTTTTCAAGTTTTTTTTAAATAAGACTTCTCAACATGGTAATATTTGTGTCATCGGAAACATCATGTCACAGCAATACTGAATACAGACTGCATTTCGAAGATGATTCTGAAATCACTGAGCATCAGACGACAGATTCAGAACGATGATTATGGCTCGGTACAATCGAAATCGGAATGCCAATCTGTCTGACAGTGTGAAACAGCTGTGTTAAAAATACAATTTGGTTTATTGTTTTGGTTTGTTCTTATATTTTATTTTATGAATTCTTCAAGAAGTCTGTTACTCTATGTACTACGAGAGTGGCAGAACAAAATTCTCAGAATCAGAGTAAAAGACAGGCCTTTTTCATGTCGAATGGCATCATGCTGACCCAAATGCGATTATACGGAAGTCGGGGTTTAGTATTACTTACGCTTGTGACTAAGAGCACATGGGCTGGTCGGTCTGACGTAATTGACATGTGTCACTTCCAGAGAGAATTTACAATACAGTAGTACAATTAGACTTGTATTTATTGATTTCGATGTTTTGCTATGAGTGAGAGACTGTTCCTATTGCGGAGACAAAGGGAATTGTTGTTTCATTATTTTCTTCGGACGCCTTCGCATATTGATTTCTGGATCACTACGCATTTGCATGTAAAAATACTAGTAACATATGTATGTATGTACATACAAAAGTTGAAATAATTCACAAGAAACTTTCACTGGGGGAATGTGTCGAATTGAACGCTTTTCATTTTGAGTGATGAAAATGTTAAGATCGCAAATATTTCATGACTGCCGAGATGTTGCATATTATTTACTTAAGTGATGCATATTGATTACATGACAGTTTCCATCATCATTGGCGGTGCGACAGCAACTTGGCGCTTGTGTGACTTTAACAAACAGGGCTTTCCAATCTTTTTGAGTATAGAGAGGTAGGGTATAGAGTAAAGTATCTTATAGGAGGTACTCAACAATACAATACCAATATAACTGCTCCCCGTTGTGTCACCCCCTTTCTGGTGTATGGAGGATATTATCTTGACCTCCTCGCCAATATCTTGACAACCCTTCCCGCTCCATAATTTTATGCATTACTTAGTGTATTTTCTGAGAACTTTGTTTTGCCAGTGCTAGTGCTCTCGGCACTTTGACACCCTCCTTCTGGGTGGGTGACTTCCTCTCCTCAGTCTAACTCGCTTCTCAGCCAAAATCCAACATGTGACTTAGTGCAGCTTTTTTACACTATCCCGCTAGCTGTCTGAGGCTTGGGTATCTCTCGTTACTGTTTGGATGTTCTGTTACTGCTCTCGTATGATTTGGATGTTCTTCTAGTCTGCTAAGCAGTTTTAACGTTTAGTCACTTATCCATGTACATCTATATATGCCTATTGTCTCAGCCCTCAGCTCTCTGTGTATGTCCGTCAGCGTTGCCAGACGTCCCGATTTTGGCGGGACGTCCCGATTTTTTAATCAAAATTAAATGTCCCGCGCGGGACAGGCTCAGTCCCGCTTTTCGGGGATAACTTGACCGTGCGTGCAGCGTGCTGAGGAAGCGCGGGCGGCTGGCACAGACAAATGAGGACTAGATAAGCGCGCGGGAGAGAAAGGGTTGCGTCCAGTGTTGCCACGAAAAAAAATATTTGTGGACCAACATTTTGGAAAAAAAGGACCAAAGGGGACCAACCAAGATAAAGTGTCTTTATTTCGTTTCAAAATACTGAAAATATAACGTTTTTCGATTATATTATACATAAAGTAGATACATACATATATATGTGCATCTTTATAAATAAATGGTTTCTTTTTATTTCAAAGCTCTCTTTTACGAGAAAGGAGCAGTTTTATATGTACAATCAGCCATCCGTCACAAATATTTCTATTCGGCATAAACAAATCAAAATGCACTTTTTGAAACTAAAACACTTGTTCAAGAAAATATAAATCTTTTGACACGCAATTCAATGAAATCCCAAAGAAAGTAACGGAATATTTAGATGTGAAAGAATAGAATATTTAGATGTGAAAACTAAAATTTTGTTTTTTTACTTCAAAAGTACATCCATACATACTAAAAATCCAAATTTAAATAAAATTTCAAAATTATCTTCGATGGCCATATTTTTAGAAAATTCACTAACTTTTCAAGCACAAATAGTGAGTTAGTTACTCATTATATGCAAAAAATTAGTCACTATATCATACCAAAATTCTGAAAATATAAAATTTTTTACTGTGTTGATTCAGGAACTAGATACACATATGAATAAATATTTATATTTCTATAAGTGAATCAAATTATGAAAATCTTTTTAGGCAAACATTTCTTCAAAAAAATATCACTTTTCTGTAATTAACACACGTAATTCAATAAACTGCATAGAACCGAACAGAATGTTAGATATGTGCACTGAAAATTAATCATCTTTGTATTTTTTTATGCTTTAGTAGTAGATTGACATGTATACTAACAAATTAAAGTGAAACATGAAACATGCAATCGAGTTTTTGCTTTGAAGGAGCGCACGCAGCGCAGGTAGCTCTTTTTTTTTATTTCAATTGAAACAAAGTTCAAAATTATCGATGAAAGCAGATATTAGGGATTTTATTTGTAGATTTGGTAAGGATTGTTAAACGTTGATTGAAATGAAAGCAAAGTAAATTTTTGATAGATGCGAACGGGACCAAAACCTGATAGTTTTCCCAAGAAAGGGACCAAAGGACCAAAATTAAAAACTTTGTGTAAAAGGGACCAAAAATGGTCCCAATGGACCAAAGTGGCAACGCTGGTGCGTCACGCAATCGGTGCATGTGATCGCGACATCTTCTCTTTCGCTCTTTTCTTATTTCCAGTTGTTTATAAATTTCTATTTCGCGAGAACGTACGATTACGTACGAAGAAATAACGAATACCGTTTTTATAGTGCTTGGAAAGCAGTGAGCAAGTAGTGAGTTGCATTGCGTGTGTAATTTAGTTTAATTACATTAAGCAAACATAAGTTTAAGTCTTTTACATGTTTTTGTTCGTAAATAACTGGAGTTTACTTATTAGAACCGCTTAAAGATGAATAAAACCGCTAGTGATATTTCGGATTGCTCGAAACCGGAAAACATTGCACCCAAGAAGAAAGTCAAACTAGGAAAATATCGCCTCACCAAATACAGTAAAAATTGGCAGAATGATTATAATTGGTTGTGTATTGTGACGTTGGATGAGTACAAAGCTTACTGTAAACTGTGTAAAAAAGAGTTTACTATTTCTCATGGTGATTAAACGACGTAGTGAAGCATTCAAAAAAAATTGTCACTCGAAGATCACGAGTTCTCACGCTGCTAGAAACATAACTAGGTATTTCCAGGCACCAGGTACTTCCACATCTGATCGTGATCGCGATGACATTATTAACAAAACGTCAGCCGCAGAAATTACTTCTATATATCACAACGTTAAACGTTCGTTAAGCTACAATAGTATGGATTGTTTTCAAAAGTTATTATCTCTCATGTACGCCGATTCTAAGATAGCTAAGAATGTTAAATGTGGTAGGACAAAGAGTGAAGAAGGACGTAATTCAAAATTTAAAAGAAGCTTTGAAGCACGTAATTCAAAATTTAAAAGGAGATTTATTTTTTTCGATTTCTACGGATGCCAGCAATAAAGGAAACCGGAAAATGTTTCCAATATGCGTACGGTATTTCAGTTTAGACAAAGGAATACAAAACAAATTAATAAATTTTGTGGAGAGTAATGACGAAACTGCCGACCAAATAACGAAGGTACTTTGTGAAACATTGGATAAACATAGCTTAAAATTATCGCAAGTAACATCATATGGTGCTGACAATGCAAATGTAAACTTTGGTTCAAATCATTCTGTTTTCATGAATCTCGTTGCCCAAAATGAAAAAATATTGAAAGCTAACTTCTTCACATCTTGCATAACACGAGCAAATTTGCATGTGATAGATTATACATCGATGTAGAAGCTACCATTTTAAAAATATACGGCCATTTTTCACATTCAGCTAAACGTCGTGCGGAATTGATGGAAATATTTGAAACTACGGAAATGGAGTGGGTCGAATTATTACGCCACGTAAATACAAAATTTCTGTCGCTCTGTCCTGCTGTTGAGAGAGTTATCAAGGTTTGGCCTGCTTTGAAAAGCTACTTTGATAAGCGAGAATCATGTGCGAAAGCCATTGAAAAGATTTTTTACTCTGAAGCAGAGGAAACAAAAACTCTAGCCTACTTGCATTTTGTTCATAATGTGATGAGTGCTTTTGGTACATTAATGAAAGAGTCTCAGGGAAATGATATTGCCATAACAGAAATGCATGAGTCACTATGCCTCTTCCGCTCAAGGCTGACTCAAAGGCTAAAGGATGAGTTTTTCGGCTACTAGACGAAAAAGATTTTAAATAAATTGGTTGAATTTGAACGGACCAAAGCCATCGAAGACTTCAAATTTTTTTACACAAATTGCCAACAATATATAAACAAACGTTATAATTTTTCAGATGAAAAGATTTTTTTTCGACTTAAATTCATAAACCTGGAAAGTGAAGTTAGTTTTGACGTGATTGAAAATGCTGTATCTTTAATAAAATTGACAGGCGATATTTCGGTAGATAACTTATGTGAAGAATTTAACTTGTTGAAATCATCCTTGGACGTATTAGTGGGATATTGAAAAGACACCACTGCCACCATCGCACAGAAATGGCACCAGCTCTTTCAACAGTTTCCAAAAAAAGATACCAGGAATATGTTTAAGCTAGTGTTTTTCATATTAAGTATCCCAACATCAAACTGCTTTCCTGAACGCGTTTTTTTTCCAGATGAATTTAAAATGGTCGGATGCCAGAAATAAATGCTCCGTAAATATAATGAAAGCAGAATTACTCATCCAGTTTAATCTACAGCTATCCTGTGAAGAGTTCTTCATCTTTATTAACGAGAAAAAGGAAACTTTACAAGAAGTTAAATCTTTTCAGAAATATCATGAATAAGTAAATCTTACAAATAATTATGCTCTTATTGTTAGTTGCAATTTGTAACACTCAATCCTCAGACTATTGTTTGAAACGCCATTGTTTTCTAATGAATAAAACTTTTTTGATTTTGATTTCTGTTTTTTTTTTTTTATTTTATTCATAAGACGAATAAAACTTAACTATATAACAATAGGGTAAATCTGATTTGAAATATCATATTTTTATTAAAATACATTTTATATGGCTATTTGTGGTATCTATTGTCACGTAAACGCAATTTGAACTCAAATAATAAGATAAATATTTAAAAACTTCTGATAATATACGTTTTTTACTATGTCCCGCTTTCGACGAAAGAATCCCGCTTTTTTCACTCAAAAAGTTCCAAAATCCCGACTTGGCAAAAAAAAAATCTGGCAGCTCTGATGTCCGTATTCCTAACGTACCATGGAATTCTGAATATTTTTCGAAGAGCCAGGTTTTTGATTAATCTATAGCTGGAGTTTGTTTGCCTTGCATGTCTGATAGGCGGCAGCGCTACCATATGTTAGCATGGGTCGTATAATCTGTTTGTAGAGTAGGCTATGAAATGTTCAGATTGTCTGTCAACTCAGTATACCATTTACAGTTTGTCTCTTGCTTTTTATGTGTGTGACCCATGATAGCCTGCAGTCGAATGTAGGGCCCAAGTATTTGACTATCCAGACTATCATTTGGTTATCGACTGTTAGTTAGGGTGGCTGTTATCTGTTTTGTCTCGCTATGAAAATGGCTTCCGTTTTCTCGGCCTTTTTTGGGATTTTACACTTCTGGAAATATTCGAATAGTATATCTATGTAGCTTCACAGTTTTGAAGATTTAACTTCTGCGTGTTTTGAAGTGGGGAGTATACATAGATCATTGACGTACAGGGCTACTTTTATATTATGCATATTGGGGAAGTCTCCTATGTACAACCTATACAATATTGAGGAGAGTAGTGAGCCTTTTGGGTCTCCAGAATCTATTGTCCGCACTGTGGAGAGGTTTCAATTCAACCACAGAAAGTTCTCCCTCGGAGAAAGAATGCAAGTAGTTGAATGAAGAAAACTGGAATTTGAAAGGCATGAATTTTGATGGTTAGTCCCGCATGCCAGACTTTATCAAACGCCTTGAATAAATCCAGTTTATTTTCTTTGGCTGATCCCTGTACTCAGATGCGAGAATTTAATAGCTTGAAGCCAAATTGTACCTTCGGAAGATTATATTTTTTTTTCAATGAGACACTCTGGGATTTTCCCTACTAGCGATAGGAGACTAATGATCTCCAATTTGATGGGTGCTTGGTGTAGTGCTTGGTGCTTGGTGATATGTGCTTGGTGTAGTGATGGTGAAACGACCATTTTTTCCACCATTTTTTTTTTGGTCTAGCATGAATTCGGAGACCTTTCTGAGTTGTTTCGGGCGAAATTTCCATACAAGTCTGGGAAAAAGCGGCCTAGTTTCGAAGATACGGCAAAATGAAATCCAGCGGAAAAACTAAAAGTAGCACTAAAAGTGCCAAGGAGGAAAAGGTTGAGATCCTTTTTGGCTCACCAGTTGGTGTCTCCTGCAAGTCGCCACGAGGGTGTCTCCAACCCTACCGGGGCTATAAAATTTACGAGACCGCGGGAGGTAAGGTGCCCTTGGACTCATGCCCTGCCTTACGGAAGCCCCTAGTGGGTGCATGTTTAATAAACGAAACATTTTTTTTATCATTTCTTAATAAAATTTTCGACAAACTTCATGCTTCAGTAAGTCGAAGTGGAAATCCGACTGTTTTAGATTTGCCAGGAAAAGTTTGGTATCAGAGATCGCTCAATGAAAAGTCATATAGATGACTACAGGATTAGTTGGTCCTATCTTAGTAAATTTTTTTACTTTGGTCATTTGAACGAATACAGGTGTTTTTTTGCATATAATAAAATGAAAAACAAATTAAATTGATTGAATTTGATCATTTCCCTTTAGATGGCCCCTAGATTGGAGAAAGACTTGCCAAATAAATGACCAAACATTGGAAAGTTACGAACAAGCTGCACAGACTAATGACTCGGTATTCTTTGAGGGTCATCTTGCACCATCACCGTTCTAGCTTGGGAACGGTGTGTCTAGAGGATGGGGGAGGGCATATCAGTCCGTTTCATTACATCACTGCAAATATTATGCATTGTATGTATGTATATATCTACATACTTCAAACAGGTATTTGGAACAGGTATTTTTTCGTACTCGTACTAGTTATACCTAGTATGTGAAAATCCTAGTACGACCCAACTCTAATTGTCGTACAGCAAAAAATTTGTTTCTTTTCGTGAATTCAAACTGTTTTTTTTTTCAAACAATTTTAAAAAACAGTTTTAAAAAAAACAGTTCGTTTTCGTTTTTTGAAAATAACAGAAACGCCCATCACTAGTCACGTCTGTGAGCGTTTCATTCCGCTAAAAGCTTTTTGGTTCATAATCCTTCTATAGTAAATAGTAATTTTTATTCATCACAGAAAAAAAAACAATACATCTTGCTTTCTTGTACTAATTGTTTGAAATAATTTAAAAGCGAAATGGAATAATATGACACTTAAGCTCATTAATTCGTTCAGTTTCAACAACACATAGCGCAAAAACAATTAGTCCACATTGTTTACTAATCTTCTAAAAGCTTTGTTTTGTTTTCGTGTTTTGCGGCAGTAAAATGCCCAAATGCTTAAACATGTTGAATTGTTGAAAACATCAACGTAATGCTATTCAAAGTAATAGTGTCGTACTTGTCTCATCGCTTTTCTCAATGATATTCAAACCCATGCTGTCACCAAATGGCTCTGTGCGATGAGAATTTAACAGATTAATAATTCTCCACCACCGAAACAATTACACAATGACACTCGGTTGCTGCGCTGTCATTTGTAATCGCCAGCCAAACAGTCTACTTACTACACTCACTGTACTTGCTCTCTAATTACGGTCTTTGTTCTTCGCAAACGATCAGAGCCAACACAGCCGACTCGATATTAATAATATTTTGGCACGCGATTGCATAAGGCTCACGACTGTGTTCCAATGATCATTAATCAAATATTGCACTACACTTTGTGAGTGTTAGTTTTAGCAAAAAAAGAACAATGATGCTGGTGGAAACGAATTTCCATTGATTGATTGTTTTATTTGATTGATTACAGCATCAGGTTTTGGCAACATTTCGATGTTTTTGGCTCTGCATATTCGATGAAATTCAACGAAAAATGAGACAAGACCTTGGTTTTCCCTGCAAAGTGATGAATCATTCAGGACGAAATTGATAAAAGAAGAGGATTTATAGCGTAATAATTGCACCGGTGACAGGATAATACAAATTTAATAGTTCGTATTTATGTGAATTATCAACGAAAAATACACTTTGATATTAAGGATGGATTTTTTTCAGGCATCATCAGAAATATTAAATTTACCTAGGTAGACAGTTTGATGCCAGCTCTCATGGTAAAATTTCTTATCTATACTTTGAAGATGAGGAACTAAATATTGGATCAAAATAAACAATTAAAATTTTTGTCAGATATTTGTCACGATGATGATAAACCCTTGGTAGAAAGGAAGTTAAAGGGATCTGGACTTTCTCTGTTGGAAATAGTGTTGTGCAATTGCTTGCAATGGTTTGCATTTCAAAGGCAAAACCGCCAACAATAGGCCAACAAAAATACGATTTTTCTAGTCAGGAAAGTTGTGCAACTTAAATTACACTTGTGTTGAAAAGACGTTAACGTGAATCAGTATTTCATTACGAATAAGTTTGACGGGTTTTCTTTGAATGCTGACTTTTTCCATTGTCTAACCGCATTAAATCAGAGCAATCTTCACAATTCATAATTATGAACGCGTTTGGCTTTGATAAGGGTTATGCGAATACGGGCTATGTTCGATAAATTAACAAAATCATCTCTCAAAAACATAAAAGTATGAAGTTAAAAAATATAACAAGTTTACCAAACTACGTTATGTGTAAGACTTAAGAATAAGTCTTCTTGAAATTTGGTGGTATTTAAATTTTTATTCAATGGAGACAGCCCCAGAGCACAGCTCAATCCCAGCGAAGCTCTGTAAGTTTTTCGAAAGATTCTGAAAATTACAGAATATATTATGTTTAATGTGTTTTGAGTTCGACGTGAAATTCGAAAATATGTAGTTGTTGAAATACTGGTTTCTACAATTTTGTATCGATATTTTATGGATTAATTTCCACTGAGTTGATCATATAGTGAATATATCTAATTAAATAAAGCTATGATTTTATTTTGTGGAAGCGAATAAATCTGAAAAATATAAAAGATTACTTTGAATAAGAATTTATTGGAAAATATATTTAGAGACATTTTCGGTAAAAATTTGTTAAGCATAAGCAATCATTTCCCCTTACGCATTATTAGTTTGACTTTGTAACAGATTTGACCCCTAATCAAGTTATATTTCATTAGGCTTGGCTGCGGTCCAGCTAAATATTAACTACACATTTTTGCCAAGAATACATAAAACGCTTCATACGTAGAATAATAAATGAAAAACGGTTGTAGCAGTATTTTTACTGCTGCCTACTAAATACCAATTATTATCTCTTTTGAAACTAAAAATAAAATTTAAGCAAAGCTTTGCACAAGAGTTGAAACTGCAATTCATGACCAAGATAGTTGGATATCATTTCGATTTTGGATGTTTGATTCAATAATGGTTTGTTGCCGAAACAATGAGAACTGTTTTCGAAATTTTTCAAACTTTAGAAGATATTCATACAACTAGCCTACTTTGCACTGTTCGCACGCAGATTTCATCAGTAAAATGTATACGAACGTCAAAATTCTTATTTTGGCTCAATTTTTTAAGTTAATTCAGCAATCCGGCTATGTAAATCGTAAATATGAGTCCGATAAGATAGTTTGGAATTATGCGCCCAGCGTGGGTTTTTATAGCACAAAAAGTACAACGCTGAAAAATTATGAAGAGAAATAAAATTACTTTGATCATGATAAAAAAAATTAAAAGCACTTTATTTGAAAATAACAGACTAATTAATGCTCATAAAATCACCACAATAAAATAATAATCACTAAACAATTGTTTATGATTTTGTGACATATAGAACTATTATTTAAATGTTAGATGAACCAATATTTTAAGGCAATGACTGCTAGGAAACAATATTTAAGTACGATTTTAGATAGAGCAAGGGTTGTAACCCGAATAGTTCTTATGTATTACCTTTTGGGAGCATTGCGAACATTGCATTTTTTCTTTTTTAATATATATATTTTATATATAAACAGGAATCAGTGAATATATCCAAATTATTTAATGTCTTCAAAGCAAAAACAAACATTTTTTACATCATCAGTTTACTTGTTTTTGTTGAAGATGGCCAAAGAATATATTTGCTTACTAAAAAAAAGTCGATCTGCATGCCACAAAGATCCGGGTCAGAATCTTCGACCGAGTCTTGCTTGTACATTAATCGATGCCCAGATAATTACGCACTTCTAAGACAGCCAGAGCTTGTGAGACGTTCAGGGAACTGTCTCTTCGCTTTTTATGCAGTATTTCCTCAACATATTTTAAAACGGTGGGCAAGCTGCACCCATTACGCAGCAGTATAACAGCGATTAGCCAATCAAACAAAACAAGCCAATCGTAGACTCAAGACTGCTCCTCAAACTTGCGAGCAGTTGGTTGGAAAAATATATATCAAAATATATCGTTTTAATCCAACTGGTACCATGATCATTATATTAAAGTACCTTCTGAAGTGACCGTGCTCACAGGTAGAAGTTTACTTCTTCATCGTCACTGCTGGCCCATGGGTCCAGAAGACTAATCAGTCTCATCGGCCAGTGCCCTTTGTCGCTTGCGCTTCAATGCTGAAGGAACCATGTACATCGCGTTGGTCCTGTTCCATTTAGCTCAAAGCATGCTGGTTTGCCATTTTCTGCGTTCTCACGCTACTAGATCTGTCAGGATTACTCCCGATATCAACAACACGGCAAATTCCGAAACCGTATGACAGCGATCTAATTTTCTTTGTTTGGAGTGCGTTTGCGTACATTTCAGTACTGTATAGTAATATGGAGTTAGTAGCCACGATGAGTAGCCTCCGTTTTGTTTTGCTGGGGCCATCCATGTTAGCCATCAACACATTCAACAAGCCAACGGCTTGGAGATACTTATCATATACCTCACAAATGTGGTCTTAGTAGGCCAGTTTAAAACTCAGCGTCACTTCCTGGCACCTCACCAAGTTATTGCTCTGAATCTCTGCGGGATGGCAATGGGTTTCCTCCACTTCGTTAGCAAGACGATCCTTGCCATTTAAAGGGGCCAGCTGTAGACCATTATTGATTATCCACTATTCTATTCTTCTCATGACGTGGTTAAATCTGAATTAAGTGAAATCAACAGATCTGTAGTGACCACCCCTATCACGTCATCCACGTAACCCAGCAGAAATACATCCGTGGGCGATAACAGACACAACAGTCCATTGAAAAACGATATTCGAGAAGCCAGGTCTGAGAAATGAGTGATAAGCTGCCCTTGAAGTGATAAGTATCCTCTAAGCTCCTTCGTCAGGGTTAACCAGCAGCCATTGGTTCATATGACAGTCCCACACTATGATTAACCAAAGAAGTCAAGAATGCGGAAGCTATGCTCGACGGGCCAGGGCACGTTTGCCCACCTCACTGAATTGAGGATATTTTGAATAACTAAATCCTAGCAAATTACCACACACAAACTAGCAAATTACCACTCTGATGCTGTGAGCTTCTTCATTCTTAATATTAAGCCTACAGCCGCTGAGATGGCATGAACAGTTAATGCTCTTTTCGGAAGCCGCGCTGTCTGTCAGACGGACCACCAGCTGATATAGTCGCCACCAGCAGTCATGACTTTTGCCACCATTCGAGGAGCCTCCTCACTTCGATGACCTGCCACTATGAAAAAATGACCGAAACTAAACAGGCACTACATAAGGCTGTTACGTCCGACTTATTTCTGCCGAGCTGTCTTTAGTACAGAATGAAAATTGTTAAAGGATCTTTCTTCCATATACCTGTGTGCTCTTTCCCATCCCATTAGCTCAATCTACGTAAGTTTGCGGGTAAAAGAATCCCCTACGTGCTACGGCACTCCACCAACACAAAGGAATAAAAAGCAGGGGAAGGAAAGATGTTGGATGGGTAACGCTCCAATCCAACCCTAGCTAGGGTCAGTTTACACCGGTCGTAGAATTTATATCATACTTCAGTTAACACAGATAATGACAATCAAATAAATACATAGAAAGACAGTTCAAACTATTAGAAATCTATATAAATAATATGCACTTAACGGTCAATTTTTTATACATTATACTCGCACGATGAATTGTAATATATTGAAATAAAAATAAGTATATGTAATTTGTTTGCTTTTAATAGAAATTAGTATACAAATAAACTCAATTTACATTGTAAATATACCTCAATTATTTTTCAAAATCCATTTTCTTTTTGTATCTGATCATTGCAAACTTTCCTGCCTGTTTTTGTTTTGTATTCTCTATTCGTATACCTTTTCGAAAAGCAAAATTTTTGAAGGTAATTATCTGGTGCTTTAACCAGCAATCGGGATTATCAATAAAACAAACCAGGGTCTCCTTCAACCACCAGTTCACCATTGAACGGTTTTTTTCAATCTTCCTTCTTTAAGATTCCTTCTAGTTTCATTGAATATCTATTTTTTAGGATTGAGATTTTTGCTTTCTTTGTTTACTATATTGACCAGAAAACTTGTAAACTTTGTTTGCATCTTCTTTACTATCTTGGAGTACTTGTGTGTCCTTCCTTCACCAAATCTCCGAGCTAAATTTCCGCCCATTTGCTTTAGCGGCTTTTCACTCACTATGCAGATATTCCTTTTTTCCTTTTTTTTTGCCAAAAATGTTTCACTTTCTCGTAAATTTTCCCGGTCGTTTTCCCCACTAGCTTTCCGCTAAAGATATTTTGCCGCGTCATTTGTGGCAATGTTACATTGGGACAACATAGATGCTATAAAGAAAAGCTTAAAGTGTAAAAGCCGTGAATCTCAGTGTTGTTATGATAGTGCCCATAACATTCGTGGGGATGACCCTCTCTAAGAAGTCTCGAAATGCCCGGCATATTATTTATCCTCCATATCCGTCTTTAGTCACGCCTTAATGTCCAGGTTCAGATATAGTCACATTTGATTCTACGTTTCAGTTTTAAGTGCTTCGACTGTCATTCCATCCTTCCTTCCTTTCCGTCCTTCCTTTTTCTTCATCTCCAATGCAGGCTAATCAGCTATTCATTACTGAAGAGAGGAATGTTCTTCCAATGGAAGATGCAAGGAAACAGCAATTCCTGGAAGCGGTAGATCATATGCAGCTGAGCCTGCTAGTAACCAATTTATACCCTTAATACCCGACCTGAATTGACTTCCTCGCAAAATAACTGCCATTCTGAACATTTGTTCTTCTTGTTGTATGTAGAGGTCATCAGCAGCTCTGTAGATAGGAGGACTTTCATACACCCCTGCTTTTTTTCCTAGCATCGAAATCATCTTTGAAGACTATACATGTAATCGAAACCAGGACGTGATTAGAACGACCTGCACGCATTCTCCGCTACTTAGAGTATTCAGAGTACACAACCATAGGCGGGCCGTGGCCTAAAATCTGGCAGGGGCCAGGGACTGAAAGGTTCAAGACATGGGATGATTTTTTTTTATTTGTACAAGTACTGTTCATACAACTTATATAATTTACTAATACATTATATATTTGTTGATTTATTCTTTGTTATTTGCTAATGCAAAATGTATTATCAAATAAACTTCTTGTCTGTGAATACGTATGAGCTACTACCACATGCATATAATGTGAATGGTAGGTATGAACTACACATGAAGTATCAATGACCGCTAAGAAAGAAAGCTTGTATGAATTGTACGCGAATAGAATGGAAATAATTAGAAATGTAAGAATATTTTTTCGTTTACAAGCTAAATATATTGCAACTTATACTTGAAGAAGAGGATAGCTTAGTTTCAAAATATTTTTGAAAAAATTGGAATATATTAAGCTTAGAAGGAAGAAATTGATATCTTGCTTCAAACACTTGTTACCTACTTCTACTACTTCTACTACTACTTGTACTACTACTACTTACTAAAAAAAACCGAAAACAATTTGGCAAGATGAAAAGTGCTGTAACTTACTCTTTTCGAGCCATTTGGTTTGCAGGAATATCTTTGTAGCCCTAACTGCGTGTCCGAGGCTAAATGAAACAGCAAAACCTTTGAAACTAGTGCTTTTTGCTGTTTTCCGGTTTCGCGATCCTCTGGCAAATGTGAGATTCAGACAGTTCTTTTCTGCAAATGATTTAATTTTTCCCCAAACTAAATACAAGTCTTCTCGCTCAATTAGTAGTGTTCCATTCACAATATTTATCCCATCCCGAAGAGTTGCATTTTATTTTTAGAGTTGCATTTATAAAAAGAACACAGTGAAAGATGAAACGATTTTCTACAAATTTAGGATTACTGATTGAATGAAAGATCCCCAATGAATAAACTGAGTCGTTGTATTTTCCCTCACTCATTTCTTTTTCTAAAGCCGCTTTCATAGTCCCATAGCTATCGATCACATGTTTGCAATTGCGAAATCTCATTGACTAACGAGTTGAGCTTAAACTTCTCATTCCACGCCTTGTGTTTAGACCAACTGCCTCTTCAAGCTGCTTCAACAATTCGTGTTGTGATGGCTTCGAAAAGTGTAGGTAAAGTGATTTGGTGGCATTGAAAAGGATGTACACGTGCCGATTGTGAAAAAGGTGTCCATCACAATCAGGATAATTTTATGAGCTAGACAGTGTACAAATGTGGCTGCAAGGTGGTTCATCTTAATTTAAATTTGTACACCAATTTGTTGTCCTGACATGACACTAGCACCATCATAAGACTGTCCAACAACAGGCAATTCGGGAAGGGTTCAAAATTATATCTGCTAAATACGAGATATTTCCAGCTCCCGAACAGTCTACAAAGCTTGAGAACCTTTCTTCGACTGCTAGCTCCTTAGCAAATCTGACAACTACGGATAGTTGTTCCTTCTGTGGTTCCTTGTTGCGTCTGCCATAATGGATATCAATCCGCAATCTTTTATTTTAGCTGTATTATCCTCGCGAACGATTTCAGCAATTATTTTCATCAATTCATTTTGTATTTTGCCACTACAGTAATTCGCAATCTTGTTTTTAAAATTATTTATTGATAATGCAAAAAATTCCAAAAAAAAAATCACGGTTATCACTGGCACCACTTTCATCATGTCCTCTGAAAGCACGCCTTTGGCGACTGAGACACGTCGTAAGGTCGATAACCTTCTCCACAATATTCCAAGACTGTTCAAGCACCATATCATTTACTGTCTTCCAAGTAGTATTTGAGTTTTCTCATTTTGCATGAACTTTACTATCCGGATCGCGAAGTTTGGTCGAGCTGAAATTTTGGTGTATTTTTGGCGACAATGGAAACTCTATAGAAAATTTCACATTCTGATAACCTCACACCGAGTCATCAGATCATCACAAAATTGACAAGACTCATCAATGGGCATAAAAAATAAGTTTCTGTCGTTTTTAAATAATGTCTGGGTAACCTTGCAGCTACCATAAGTACGTAAACACAAATCTTTCATACGGCTGTTAGAATAAATAGAACAAATGATTGATGAATTTGATACTATATTTATACAGTCAAATCTAAACTTGTAAAATTCCCAATCGCACAAAAATGCACCGAATTATTTATATTTTTAGCACCTGGAACTTTATTTACGGTATCTCGCGACCAGATAAAATTCATAGGATAAAGTTGTCTTGAGTAGATACAGGTCTGACAAAAGTTTAATGAAAATGATAAGAACCATGTGGTAACTGTGTCACTATGAAAAAACGTTCGGTGAAATTGAAGCGCTATGCCTTTTAACTTCCGATGCAGTTATCAAATTATAATAAAATTCACACACATTTAACCTGAGTGTAAACCAAATAGGTCACAGATAGCATAAAAGTGGCAGGGATGCCATTTTTATTCTCCAAATGACTTCGAAAATTGTATTCTACGTTAATTACCTTATCGCCCACCATTTTAATACTTAGACTATGTTATGTGAAAAAACATAATTGCATAAAACGCTAGTTTATAAAAGTGTTCTTACCTAAATACCTGTATATTGCCTAGTAGGAATGAACAGATAATCTGAATACAAAAAGGATGATTGGCGAGGTGTTTTTCGTCTTTTTCTTAACGTTTAACTTGTCGAAATTAAATATTGCCGTCCATTTCTCCAAATAAGTCCCATAACATCGTAACTAATACCGCAAGTAACACAGTCTCTATGTTATAAGTAGTGTAAGTTGGTATAGGCTTACACTGCTGCACTACACAGCTCTTGCTGTAACCACAAAAACCTAAGAGGTGCAAACTTAAGTGTCTGCTGTTGGAAATATTTATTTTTCTGGGAGGGGCCAGCCTACGGTCTGGGGGGGGGTCCCGGCCCCCCTGGCCCCCCCTACGGCGCGCCTATGTACACAACAGGTATCTTAATACGTTTTAAATAAATATTTTATGCTAAGCAACCAATTCGCATAGTTAATAAGATAACTCAAAATTTTTATACATTAAATTTCACTATGAACCAATTCAAGGAATATAAAAAAATTTCCCTTTCGCTTCAACTTCACAAATGATTAAAACAGTATCAGGTAATGATGCACTAATGTGAAATAAGTTGAATTGAATTTAACCTCCTAAATTATTGGGCCTTAGATATAATTGTATATGGATCCTATCCTGATAAAAGCTACTTATATGTTTTTATTCGTTTTTATTGATTTTTTTCTATATCTATTTTTATAGCTTTTAATGGAAAAAATGTTTCTATTTAAATCCAGGGGCATGAATGTACTGTTGACTAACTTACTGTGCTTCATCCAAACAGGACTATTAAATTCAACTATCGGTTAATCATACTAAAGTTATGAAAAAAACAATATCGTGCTACAAGTGGTATGCGAACGTTGCGTGTGAATTATAAATTTGTGAAGTAGTGCTCGAAAATTGGCTAAAGTGATTCTAACGAAAATCGATTGTTCTTGCTAACCTTGGTTATTCACGCAAAAGCAGCAAATATACTTGACAGTTTCAAAAATATGTACGAAATATTTTTTGTCATAATAATCAAAATAACAGCGCTAAGTATATCCAAACACAATTAAATTTTTGGCAATCTACAAAGATACTATTCATTTCTGAGTGTTGTGATCGAATATTCAGTGTCGTAATATTAATATTATTTAATAAATCGTGTTTGGATTAATCAAGCGAGTATGTGTGCGCGCGCTTCAGTCGAATCAAATTGAATATTACGAAAATTGAGCCGGTTGAATCGCACGGACACAGGCACGCAACAACGACATCCACGAGTAATTGAAGTGACATAACCTGTGCGATTTTTCGAATTTGTATTATATGGGTAAATAATTGTACTAAATATTTTCGATGGTGAAATAAATAAAATCGATATCTTATGGTATAATGTTACACTTTTTTCATTCTGATTATGTTTTAAACATCTTTTTAATTCAAACACATTAACTCCAACATAGCTTTTGTGTATCTTTCAATAAAATGAGAAATAATGTTACAAAATATTGCAACTAAGTTCATCCTGTATTTTATCTGTAATTGTAAAAGCTTAAACTCAACCGGATATGAGAAATGATTCGTGTATATCAAACCCATTTCTCGAATCAATCTGTGTCGTCTTTCATTCGATTCAATTCAAAACAATTGAAATTTGTAACTAACTCTACACTTTCCGATAAATTACAACCATCCTACGCTAAAATTTATTTCCATTGAACTCCTGAAATGAAACTTTTCGTTCTCAATTAACAATTCCCAACAGTTTCGAACGTTCAATTTAATTATTCATTCTTGCAATTACATTAGCGCAGCCAGAAAGTATTTGACACAAAATAACCAGCAACACCCGATACGACATACACAAATACCATAAGTCCACCTCCAGCATCACTCCATCGAAAGCTCCTGGCTCCACTTCGTCCCGGTATTATCATATTATTTCCAGCTCCCTGGTCTGGATCTAAACTTGTCCCAGAAGATCGAATACCATCGCCCGTATTGCACAGATCCGTTGTGCACGACCGATAAAAGGTCTTGTATGTCGGATCCTCCACCACGTTGTTCAGAAACTGAAATAAGAAGTAAATGTGCAAGCGAAATAACAGCTCTCTCTCTTTTGAAAATAAGGATAAACGAAAAAAGAGTCTTCAGCTGGTTCTTTTTTTAATTGAAAATTACCACCATGAAAACTTTTGTACTCGCTGCTAATAACATTGATGTGGAAGATACTTACGAGCGGTTTATCTTCACAACCTCGCAAAAACGTATTAATAACTCCTGGTGGATTCTGGAAATATAAAACAGTATGAACGGATGCAGGTAAGTGTTGTGCAAGCTGTAATTTATCTGGTGGAAGATTAAAAATACGCCGTGATGTGGATTCAAGTGGATGACTAGGTAATTAACTGGTTGTTAGTTAATGGAATATCTTCTTTTGATAAATGAACAGTATCTTTGTTAGCTTTTTTCCAAAGAAATCTGAGCTACTACAAATTATTTATTATTTTTTCAGTTCATGAAGAGGTTTTATGCAGGTTTTGCAATATTTTACTGACGTTACCTATTTTCAAATCTTAGTACCATAAAACAATAATATTTATCATTATTGTATATATAAAATGAAATATCTTTGTAGTATCATTCACAATCAGTATAGAAAACCCTTTAATCAATTTACTTTCTAATCTTGTTTATCGAATAGAAATAAAACAAGTGAAGTAAACCGCAATTTAATTTACAATGCGCTGAAATTGGAAATTGAACAGAGTGTTATTGATAGAATTATTGACTTTCCACTCAGGAGCCAGCATCTTATATAAGAAACCGTAAAGCCTTTTCATCGACTGACTACGTCTGCAAAATCATCGCAGGTTATATTCCCTCCCGCAGTGAGAGTAAATATTCCATCATTTGCATAGTTTCATTTGAAAAGGGCAAGGACTCAGTGTGGTTGTTTGTATGGATCGAAATACGACAATTTTGTTGGCGTTGCTTGTTCGTTCGAGGATTTATATATATACATACCTGTAGAGTTACTTCACAAAGTCTGTCATTAAAATCTTGATAGGAGAAAGAGATAAGATGTAAGAGGTTTCGCTAAACGATAAGTGCCAATTTTAAGGTAAAAATCGCAGTGTGAGATCATTAACAAGCAAAACAGGTGTCCAAGGTGTGCGAAAATTTGGCCTTTCAAAAATGAAAACTCTAAAATTATTTCACTGGACTGCTTTTTAAGAAATAAATTCTGCAAGCAGTTACGTTTGAGGTAATGTATTTTGGGTTCGGTCCTTATAAGGCATTCATTTTCGCAGTACATTTGAAGTCTTGTGCCATTTAAAAGTGAAGTCAAAATGACAGCAACGTAAATCTTTCGGTAAACTCCAAGTTATATTAATTCAAAAGTGTTATATGAGCAACTTTGTAGATTTGTAGAATTAACCCGTAGGTGTGCTTAATTAGACCAAAGTATTATTATTTGATTTAACGGATAGCAAAACTAGTTAAGGCCAGAGGTCCAAACTGACTTTGTTCAAATTCTAATTCATTATGCTGCAAACTATAAATTAACTTGCTAAAAGTACCATTTTGGCTTAGAAACTGGCAGTCAGTGGCAGGTAGGCAAGGTATGTGATGAGTTTTTGTGATGAAACGTAGGCTTCGACGATCTCTACAAAGGCCACAGAGAGAAATACTTCATCCATTTATGCTTTTTTGGCTTTTGATCTTAAAACAAAACTTTTTTTTGCCCATGTTTGCCTTTCATCTCCACGAATCTATTTTCATGATTCAATATTCAAGGTACAGTGCCGAGAAAAAGTCATGCATAAACTAAACCTGAGACATTGTTGTTCCAAATGGATCGTATATCTGGATGCAAATAAAAGTTTTAGGATGTTAGGATTTTCTTACTATCTATGACTGCTTGTATTTTTAGTGGCATAGAACTAGGTTTACTCAAAATTTGTTTGTGTTATTGCTTAACTTCTTTTTTATTTTAACCTCAAGCATGGGAATTAAAATATTAAAATATAAGGAGTTGCTAATCGATGCGCAAGTGCTTCCGAAACATGCTCAATTGGAATCAAACCAAGTGATTATGCAGACCATTTTTAAACAAGGGGAGTATGCTTCAGATCACTATCGGTCATAACAACATAGGTAGGTAGGTTGAAATGGCTGCCGATCGACAGAGGCCTGCTAACAAACACACTTAGGAACAAAAAAGGCCCGGTGGGAAGCCACCATCATTTTTTCTCCCTAAGTCACTAAAATCAGGATACTATTTGCTTCTTCTGATAAACCGCACTATCCTCTTTAAGTTGACCAGGGATAGTTCGGTCAGATTTGAGAGAAAGGGTGTACCAAGTGCCGCCACTCTTTTCCTCGCCAAAACCGGCGAAGGGAAGCGCCACCCTTCACTGGCACATGAGATGGAGGACAGATTTCTCATCGTCCTCCGAGCTACAGCTCCGACAGAACCCTGCGTCCAACCATTTTGGATGTCGTCCTATGAAGCATTGAACGCTCATATCACAACGCAGAGCACTTCGAGTTAAGTTTTATAGCTACCTGGTGCAATGCACGTTCGTGGAGATCCAGGACTGTTTTATTATCGCACAGGATGATTCATCCTCTCAGGACTTCGTAGCGTCCTCGAGGTGTTTTTGCCTAGTGCCCAATTTGATCAATGGCATTGGTATTCCTATTTAAAAGAGCATGAGACCTTCAGTAGCAAGGCATCAAGCCTCGCCAGTACCCTGAAATTTCCCATGCACAAATACCCCAATCAACTGTCCCGCCCAATTATCTTGATATCATCTTAAAAGATGCACAACATTCAGGAACAATCATGAACGCTGTGCAAGGGCAAGCAAGGGACCTAATAGCCACTTGGCTGTCTGTACTATAATGCTCAATCAACCATACGATTTTTTCAACCGATAGCCAAAATTACGTGTGTGCACTATACAGTGCAATTAACCCCCGTAATTTTTAAAACTGATATTTGTACGTAGACAATTTGCCCCCATGGCTCTTTTGTAGCAGCAAAGTGCGCTGAAAGCCTTCTGCGCTCTCTCTGCTATATTGTACTTTTGTCGTAACTTCGAGTCGAGAATGAGCTGTAAATATTTTACCCCCAGCTCAGGACAATGCATGTAGCATTGAGAGTGTTTCAATAATTACGTCACTTTTTACGTTGCTCAAGGCTCTCTCAATGTCCAACAAGATCAAGAGATTTCTCAATTCGCTCAATGAAAACGTGGAGAGTAATTTCAGCAGACTTACTTTAATGCGAGATCAAAACATATTGAGCGATGTCCTTTGACTAAACTTGCGAAACTTTCCCTGCTTTAGGGATAAACATAATTCTATTTTTGCACCAGCAAGTGGTGACATAAAAAAACGCAGGCAAGCGTTGTAAATCTCTCTGAGCCCCAATATAACTATGCATCGATGGACTACCGGATATCAGCCGCAAGAACGCCATCAGAGCCAAAATTTTAGCCCGATCGTACCACGCACTCCTGAAAAAAAAATTGAAAAAACTGCATAAATAAACAACTTGTTCTTACGTAAAGGCTGCTATTGAGCTAAATGAAATGATGCTATTGAGCTGAATGAAGCTAAATTTTGGCAAGTCTGGTCATTCTTTCGAGCAAACATTTTGACAATGGAGGAAAGCGGAGTCACTGCTCATTGCTGACGGATAAAATGACAAGGATATCAATTTTCGATCGATTTTGTTATACATTTAATACATTTACATAATTCAATTTTCAAATTCAAACATCAAATGTCAATTTTTAGCTCAAAAGAATGAGCTGCACATACTAAATTAGCGTGAAATGCTTGTGTCAATGTCATCTGCATTTCAATTCCGAAAGCAACTTTTGACTGAAAGAAGCCACTTTTCACGCTAAAAACTGAGTACAGCTCTTGCTTATTTTCAAGCTAAATTTTCGCCGAAGCAAATTCCACGTGAAATTTTGCATGTAATTTCACGTGAAACCGAAGACACTAATAAGCTTAAAGGACATACATTCACGACGGCTAATTTTCATCAAAATCGGATACAATCTTTGGCGATCGGCATACTCGCACTGTGCCATATTTCTTACAGCCTGATGAAAAGCTTCCACATGGAAGTCTTCGCGCAAGTAATTACTGATGATTGACTCGTTCACAAAAGTATCGGCCAAAGGCAACAAGCTCAAAGTCGCATCTATTACAGTTACATAGTCACATCACTTCGCTCTTGATTGCCACTCATCTCTACTGTGTGTGCGCAAAGTTAGAAACGTGTCGGTCATAGGGAACATCACATGATCCCAAAAGCTTGTGAGGCAGCTCCCTCAGAAGAGAGTTAATCGATATCCACATCAATGTTTTGCAACCACATCTCACTTATGAATATTTTCACTTTCATCTTAAGAATTGTTGTGAAATGAAAATTACTGGTGACAATATAATCCGCGACCCCAACATTTTTTTTTTTGATTTTGCTAATATGAAGCGGAAAACAACCGACTACCCTTCTTCTATGTTCATCGAAAATACGATGTTGTCTTCTTCTCCTCAACTTTATTGCTGATCATTTTCAAGAAGTTTTTGGTCCAGTTAGCATCCGAATATTGTATCGATTCCTCAAACAATATTTACTGAGGATACGACCATATCGAGAAATGAAATATTTACTGCCATCATGAAGCTTGACAACAACAAGAGCCCTGGACCTGACCTCCCTTCTACTTTTCTGATTAAGTGTGTAAAACAACTGATATCACCCCTTGATAATATATTCAATGATTCTCTCTTCTCTGGGTTATTTTCATGGAAATCTCCTTATTTCACACCAATTTATATATGTGGTCATAGACGTTTTATTCAAAATTATAGAGGCATCGCCATTCTCTCCACAGCTCCCAAACTATTTGAACAAATAGTCTACTGTATTCTCTCTGCTTTGGTCGACGCTCCAGGATTTACCACTAATCTTATAGTACTTGTTTGCGAAATGGAAAAAAATAATCAAATTGACGCAATCTACACAGACTTTAGGAAAACATTCGACTGAGTTGATCACTTCATTTTGGTACCCAAGCTGCAGCGAATTGCAGGATCTTTACTAAATTTCAAGGTCTTATTTCTAAGAAAGTCCACGTGTACCTCAAGAAAGTCATCTTGGCCCTATTCTTTTTCATATTTTTATCCCAGACCTATTGGAGTTTTTATCTGACATTCCTCATTTACTATATGCGGACGACCTTAAAATTTCCCGTGTCTATATTTATTAACTGGAATTTGACGCTTAATTTTTTCAGTCAAAACTGAACTCTTTAGATCATGGATGCTCCGCGAACAAGCTCCCTCTTAACATTGCTAATAGGTTAATCACAATACAGCATTTTCCACTGCGGCAAACCAGTGGGCTGCGGCAAAGTGCTGTCAAAAAATTAGAATGCACTGTTTTGTATGGTAACGCGCACAATGGCTGCGGCCAAATTTGCGGCAGCGGCAGAATTTGCCAAATTTCTAATTTTGCCGCACCGCTAGCGGTGATACCTACCATAGGTTGGCATCACCACTAGGTTGAATTAACTCTGTTTGAATTAGGTTGAATGGTCTGGTGGAATACACAAGCGATGGCTGATGTGTATTGTGATAAGCCAACCTAATCCTCGTACAACAGGATTTAGCAATACAAAAGAAAAAAAAATGATTTTGGTTGGTGCCGTGATTGCATTGGCAGCGACATTGTCGCTGCATTGTGATTCACCAAATTCAACTGCGGCATTCACGCCTCCCCCTGTGGAGCACTGCGTTTGCCGCAGCGGAAAGCGCTGTATTGTTATTAACCTATAAGTACCACGCAATAAGCTTTTCTCACAAAATTGCACGTGCTCATTTTACGTCCCGCCTCAGCACTACGGCACTCAGTAAGGTTGACAGTCCACTTCAATCTACATTACGATAAAGTCCTTTCACGAGCAAGTTAACAACAAAAGCTCATTAAGCGACGAGCGAATGAGTTTAAGAATCTCTGGGTTACTAAACCCTTATATATTTCACTCGTGCGTTCTCTTCTTGAATATGCGTGCATTATTTCGAAATCCACAGCCAAAGATTATAATCTGTTCAAAAGCAGTTTTTACTTTTCGCTCTGAGAGATCTTTTCAACCCTTATGATGTCAGCAATCTATATATATCCATATGAAGATCGCCATAAATGTATTAACTTGTTATCTCTTGTGTCGCGAAGATTGATGTTATCAGCCTGCTTCAGCTCCGATGTCATCAGAGACGTGATGAATGTCATCCACTTAAACGACAAGTTTGTGCTCAATCAGCTCTTGAGAGTCACAAGATCCCGACGATTGCTCATTAAATACGAACACAACACAACATATGCAGCAAAAGAGCCAATAAATAGGTGCTGCAAGTTATTCAAAAGCATGGACCAGAACTTGTCCCCTACGATAAAAAAAGATCGTCCCTTATCCATGTCATTTATACCATTTAATTTGTAAGTAATTTGTAAATTTCGTATTTAACTATTATTCATTTATTATTTTTGATTTATTTATTATTTTCTTTGTTATTTATTTTCTATCTATTTGTAACTAATTTATTTATGTGTTATTCATTAGCTTTGTATTCATCAGTAGTTTTTCTTTTAGATTGTTTCGTATTTTTATGCATGTTTTATTTTTACTTCTATGCATGAAGGTTCCGTGAAATAAATAAGTAAATACATTTTAGCTTTGTTGGCGTGTCAAATGAGGATAGTAAAAGAGAGGGGAATCTTTGTCACTATTTTATTGCAAATTATTTATTTAATTTTTTTTTGGGCAACTAAGTCGGATAATTGAGAATCTAGTTCTTTAGTAAATTTTTAAATGAATTCAATCAATAGAGGTAAATTCATACGTGTTCTTTCATTTGTTTACAAAGGAAATATTTCACCCAAAGAACACGAGGAATTCAATTTGCGGATTTCACTTCCAGCTAAAATAAAATTTTGAGAAAGTAAAATCGCAAATAACGAAAATCCCCACATATCTAAGGACACCACATATTACGAAGTGTAACCCTAGAAAAGCCCATAAAACGATCATTACCGGTAACCAAAAACAGTTTCTTGTCCGTTTTAGTTCCTAATATATGACTTGCTTTTGATTCTCCTTAGAGGTATCAATGGTTATACGAGTCAAGAATACTTAAAGACGATACAAATTAAGTGCAACCATTTGTGCTCCAACTTTCCCCCGGACGCTTGCCACGTGAAAAGTTTTCCTACTCAGCTTGACCAGATTTTGTCGTTGCAGATACTTTTGCTCCGTTAGAAAATCAAGCTCGGAAATCCTTAGCAAGAGCGTGACATAGTAGTATCACAGAAGAAGAAAAAATTTTGCACTGGCTATAAATTAGCCAAATCTCTGCAACTCATGCTCGGAAACGTATTAAATTTCTAAGAATGAATATAGGTCCACACAATGGTACGAAATCTCACAAACTATATCCAGGACTTTCCTTCTTAGTATCCTGAAGGTGAATCATATAACCTTTTCAAACATATACATGTTCTACCTTCTTCTACTTAAAGCCTACGAAAAACGTCTTTTGTTGTGAATTTTCCATATGTTTTCGAAAGGAAAACGAAGACGATGAAGCGAGCCCATACGAACTTTTGATGATGGTACTTGGTCCGTATTTAATGGCTCATAAAGTTGCTTGCATATGAATTATGAGCTAGCTGTCTCGTTAAGTTGAATATTTAATCCGATTAATTATTTTCGTAGACTGAAGCGTGAAAGGGCTAAGTAATTTGGACTGCTCCTATAATAATAACTTGAGGGCTTTTCTGGATTGTTTAACTAAACGAATGGTGTCAAGACGATATTCGGAAATGTTTGATATTCTCTTATCATTAACAAGACCGGACGAATTGATTTCCTTACGAACGAGGGTTGTTTGGCGTTGGCTTTGAAGTTTCCTGAAATTTATACAACACAATATTTAGTTCCATGACATTGAAAAGTTTGTGTGCTTGATATCAAATCTAAAGAAAGGATATTTAGAACTAGATATTGCGTTGTCAATGCGTAGAAGTTGTTAGTGGAGCCGTTATAAGATTTTGGATGTATACAATGAGTCTAAGATTGCTTCTTTCTGAAATAACTCTCATTTAGTTCAAATAAATGAGATCGATTCGTCAGTTTTAATAGGGTTCAAATTTACTTTGAAAGGATCTACGCATTCATTGAGGAAAGCTTACACAGCTATTTTAATTTAAATAGAGAGAAAGAGACAAACGCTTTTTAAAATAGATATATCTGTGACTGTACCTCATCTTTCTTTTGCTTTCAAATAGTTATATAATATTCATTTATTAATTATTTACTATTCAACCATTTGCAAACAGTCTGTAGTGCTCTGACTTTCACATGAATAGCTTAAATATTATTACACATAGTGGGCCGATATTAATTTTCGTTTTTGATTTTCGGAGCAGAATCAAACCCATTTGGGTAGGCGAAGTTAAGCAGGTGTATTTAGATGTTTTTATATTTTTTTCAATCCGTCATTTCTCGCATTACTTTATCTGTCACGAGCCAAAGCGAGCTGATGAAAGTTCTCATCATCTGCCAATAGCTTTATCCTAAACATTAGTTCCAATCAGGAGGATATACAATAAGCTTGATTGATTGCACATTGTGTAAACTTTTTTGATATTCTGTCGAATCATATCGATCAAATCACTCATTGTAATTTTCGGAGAACTTATCATTTCGATTTTGTAAAAAAAAAGCTTTTACGTGCCTTGTATTTTTACCGTTAACGCCGTGAAATGAAAACAACAAAAAGCTCAGCGTTTTCGAATTCTAAGTATAATATCTCAAGTAACCATTTTCGGTGTTTTTTTTTGCCGTTTTATTTTTGTCAGTTAGATATATGAAAAATTAAGCTTCAGAATGGACCATCTTGATGAACAAGTAATAAAGGAATTCAAAAATCTAGGTGAAATGAAGCTCAAATACAGTCTTTCTTTCCTAGAAATATTTTCCAAGGGAAACAATGCTATTCAGTTGCTACTTATATGAATGCAACACAGCTTTGTTAACAAGTTGTTAACAAGTTACAATGAAACCGATATAAAATCAAATGGCCTCTGACACTAGTGATATTTAATATATTGTTGTTTGATGTAAGAAATAAGTATTTTAGCTTATAAAAGATACGGTGAACAAAAACCAATGCTAAAATCTGCGATGGTGGATCAATAAGTATCCGTGTTAAGAATGAAGACGCAAGTTTTTCAGATTTTTTTTTTTTTGATTTTTCAACGTAATCTTCCATTCACTTTTTCCAACGTCCCTGCCATTTATTTAGCCCCTCCAAAAAATACATTGGTCAAATTCTTCAAAATAGGCTTTTGTTTCGACGATGATCTCCTCGTGCGAGCAGAATTTTATTCCGTATTAGCATATTTTCATGTTGGGGAAAAGAAGGAAGTCGCAGGAAGCTAGGTCAGGTGAGTACGGTGGATGCGGCAGCATTTCTTAGCGCAATTCATTCAATTTGGCCGCAATGATTCCGGATGAGTGAGCTGATGCGTTGTCGTGGTGGAACAGTAGTTATTTCTTTGCCAAAGAGGGACCGTGTTTCTTTTATTTTATCATCGAATCGGCTAAATAATTCACAGTAGTATTGTCCCGTTATCGTGTGTCCTTTCTCCAAAAAGTCCATGAGGATTACTTCTCACGCAGCCCAAAAAATCATGTCGACAAATGTTGATTGATAAAATGTTGATTGCCGTTTCTTAATATGCTCCTATGACGCCTGCTATTTCACGCACTTTCGTTCAATTATCGGCGTGAATCATGCCGTGAATGATTTCCTCAGTATCCACGTCTGGCGGGTGACCTCGGCGCTTCTCATCAAAAACAGGTGTATGGCCAGTATTCGTTGCACCAATATCTCACCGTTGTCATAGATGTTGAAGGGTCCCCATAGACAATATCCAACTTAATTGTTATTTCTTCGTACGTTTTTCCATCCAAAAATAAAAATCGAATAATGGATCGATATTGCTCTTGTTCCATTGAATCGAAAATTCCAAACACGTTTAATACAAACAGCTTTCAAATGAAAACTAACCAATAAATCAGTGTGAAATTTTGTAAAACGTCGTTTAAAAGATGGTAGTACATGACGATAATGTCAACTTTCCTCAGCAACACTATCTGTTTTCAAAAACGGGACTCATTGATTCAACAAAGTAATGAAAGCTTGTGTATTCAAGTAAATGGAGTAGCGATCACTAGCTTTTATAGTTTCTTGGTCGAATCTAGCAATAGATTAGCAATCACCCACCTCTTAGTAAGTACCCAAGTCGGAATCACCTCCACACGCATACACTCAATTAGGTTCCAGTTTCTACCTGCACTGATTGTAGTGTGAGGACTTTACTGGCAATCAAGTTAAAGAAGAGTTTCAAATATAAATAGAGTAAATAAAGAGTTTGTCAAATATTATTCGCATCCATTGATTAGCAACCAAATATCAATCAAGAAATCATAAGAAGTCATAAAGACTCAGCTGGTGAAAACACAGAAGTTGATGGATTTAAGATTAATTTTGCTAGCGACAAAGCGTTCTAAACATAAACCTTATTCAAAAAACAAAATAAACTAGTTTTTTGTTTATTAACTATTCAGATATTAAATTTAAATTTTTTTGAAGTAACATTTATGAAAGCAGGCGTATATTTAGTCATAGTTAAAAGTGTAAAATCAGTTAAATCTCTGCAAAGACATTTCTCAGGATTATGTGAATAAAAAATATATTACTATATGCAGCGACAAAAACTTTTACTTGTGCTTCTTCTTGTGTTCTGTACTAGTTTCTTCTTTAAATACTAGCTGTAATTACCGGGATAAATGGGTTTCTGCATGCATGGTTTCTTGTTTTCAGCCCTAACCTCCCTAACCTCCCTAACCTTCCTTGTTCGGTGCTTGGAATAATGAGAGAAGACAGCCAGCGAAAAGGAAATACATTTTTTTTAAAGGACATGCAAAAGTGCTATACCGATACTTAAACCTGGAAAAGATCCACACACTCGGACCAGTTACCGAGCAATAAGTCTCTTACCAAGCGTAGGTAATATGTTTGGAAAAGTAATTTCAAAGAGGATTACTAAATTTACAGATGCCAATGCTATAATACCTAATTTTCAATTCGGATTTAGAGCCAAACACTCAACAAGCCACCAATTATACAGGGTCACAAAATATATCAAAGATACTTTTCGTGCCAAAGAATCGGTTGGCTTGGTTACATTAGATGTCGAAAAGGCATTCGACTCAGTATGGCATGGCGGTCTTATCTACAAAATGATACAGTGGTCAAACTAGTTCTATTATTTTTGAGTAAAAGAATCTTCTCAGTGGCAATAAGTGGTAAACAGTCCAAAACGCACGATATTCCTGCCGGAGTACCACAAGGATCATGTCTGAGCCCAATACTGTATAACATATTTACATCCGACATACCTAATCATCCTTCGTGTGACCTAGTTGTGTTCGCAGATGACACGTGTATACTAAAAAGGTCCTTAGATCCCTCGAAAATTATTCAAAGCTTAGCAGAATACCTAGGGAACATGCTTAGTTACTGCAACGTGTGGAAAATAAAACTGAACCCCCAAAAAACTAAAGCCATATTCTTGACTTGTAAGAGAAAAATCTCCTATTTGCCAGCTCGAGGAATACATTTAAGAGAAACTGTTATTGATTGGTCCGAAACAATTGCATATCTAGAAGTTACCTTCTAAAAAATTACTCTTTAAGCATCATGTAGAAAATATTTGCTCTAAAGTGTCCAATGTCATTTACGCGCTGTATCCCCTAATTAATAGGAAATCAAAACTTAACGTACACAACAAGATCCTAGTATTTAAGCTTAAAATTCAGCCTATTCTCACATACGCGATACCAATATGGGGGCAATGTGCAAAGATTCATAAAAAACGAGCTCAGATAGCCCAAAACAAATGCTTGAGACTTATATAAGATAAACAGTTCTACCACAAACTTGCCAAAACTAGCACCATTTTAACGTTGGTCTCAAAGAGAACTTCTTCATTCTTAAATAACTGCCAAAGCAACACCAATCCGCTTATTAGTTCACTCTATTAATTGCTTTAGGCAAAATAATTTAAGTCGAAACTAGTTTAAGTTACTCTAAGTTAGGCTAAGCATCGGTAATCAAACAAGGTTTTTCACTGTTTTCCTTGCATTTACTACATCACAAACTGAATTATCAAATAAATTGTTCTGCATGGTTCATAAAATTATAGCTGCAAAGAAATTTGTGAATTTCTAACCTCTAAGTATAACCGAATTGTTAAAACTATGTCAATAATAATAGCTTTGAATAAATGAAATGAAATGACAAGGCCCTCTTGTGATTGTCGCTCGCTCGGCAAAATTATTTACGAGCCTCATTATAGACCGCCCGTTCGGAGAAGTTCTGCCAAACGTGCGCCTAAGGTCTACACAATCCAAATCCTTGTTTCATTATTTCAGTCGCTCTTTCGTTTTGTTGACTTTAAATACTAATCTGTAAAATAGAAAAATTGACCGATTACTTGCACAGTTATAACATTTTTCTCTGATAGCGTATTTTATCAGCTACTCTGTATGATAAGTGAAAAATTTCGGGCTTTTCGGGGGGGAAATTATTGGAAAATTATAATTAACTATATCATAATATTGAAAGAAAACAGAAGAGTGCACTAGGCATATCAAAGCATTTCAATAAAATTAATCTATATTTGAATATGTTTAAATTATTTTACTTTTCAATAGTGTTTACAGCAGATAATCGCATACACACGAACGAAAATACCTTATTCAACATTCCCAGAATTTGTGAAAAGTTTTACATTAATAAATATATGTTTCGCAAAAATGTATCACTTTGTTGAAGCACCATGTATACAAATTAGGATAAAGCTCTTGAAACTTAATCAAAAACAAAAATATACGTGGTACTTTGAAATGAAATTTTATTTGGATTCAGTTGACTGAAACTCTTTGGTGTCAAAGCATGAGTTTGCTGCAAACAGGGATAATCAAATAACGACAAAAAATTTAATCTGTCATGCGTGCGCTGTTTCTTTTTCGCATACCTAAATAATTTAGTTCTATCACGCAATGATTAAGTATTCATTGTCAACATTCGCACTCTCACTTCAGTCTCCAAAATCATCAAAACACCACAAAGAAGTAATCCCACACGTCAAGTGATGATAACTCACTCAACTAAGCTCTAATCCTATTAAATGCATTATCTGCGATTACATGTTTGATATAATCCCGGCTTCTACATAGTATCGTTGAACTGGCAGTTATCATGTGCATCATATGCACAAGAAGGAGCATTAACAACTGCTACTGACCATTTACCTTAAGGTATACAATTCCACCAGATGAGATGCATTTATTGATTACAGAATCGATTCAGTGAATTGTGTTCTCAAAGCTATTCAGCGCCAGACACAACTGTAAATTGTCGAGCGTATTAAGAACAAGGATAAACAGCTCACCGCTCTGCCAATCACTGACCTTCTCGCCTACAATCTGCCCACCATTGCTTCCGAATGACAAGAGGAGCATGTTATTACTTGCTCGTTATTGTGCAATAAATTACGATGCACTAAAATCCAATGTGATTACACAATTACATCGAACAAGTGAAAATAAATAAATGATGAACGGTTGATATTTACATTGATTTAGTCATGATCCACTGCAGTGGATATATTGCGGTTTTACGGGGGCTTAGATTTGTTTATCCATGGACAAGGACTTTGAATAGAGTTGTTCAGTTTGCATACTTTATTGAAAAGCTTTGGCATTAATGCAACTCCGCACACATATCATGGTCCTTGGCTTAATGCAAGCGTCACTCCCCAAATCCACATTAGCCCCAAAAAGGGAACACAGGCACGCATGCATCGCTTTATTTTCATATGATTAACTAAAAATATACACAATGTGTACTCGTACTTTCTACGGTCCGAAAATAAGCGGATGCCCTTGTTATGTTAGTAAACAAAAAGTTCTGATCCACAAAAGTTTTATTTTTCATGTTTCAAACAAATTTTTTATGATGTGCTCGGACGGCTGTTGTATTTGTTTATAAAAAAAAAATGTTAATACAAAAAATACCACTGCACGTTTCGATTTTTCACGTATAGGCCTACAAATCTGACCGCTGTGTCTTGAAAAGTTTCACAGATAGATCCACTGAAATGTAGCGTTCACTTGGATCGAATGACCGTAATGTTTGTTGTTGTTTCGAGTTTTATTTGAAAGAAAAATAGTAATGACACTGCTTACGTAGAAATGTTATTTCGATATTTGTGGAATCGGATGTCATTGAGAGCATCAATGATAGATTCGAAATGTTTTGAAAATAAACGACAGTGATTTTGAAATTTGAAGGTTTTTTCATAGAAGTTGGTTGTGTGATCGGTTTGACCTTATCAGGTTCAGTGAAAAGAAATAGAACGTATTTTTGGAATCAGCCTCGATCTCAATAAATTTTATGAGTTCCAATTGAAATTTATTTGATACATTGCTTTGGAAGCAACAAATTGCGAAACTGCATCTGAAGGATTATGGGATGAGCAAGCTATGATTCAAATGTGGTTGAGCTGTATCTAGAGAATTTGATCATAAAAAATAGATTCGCTTTGATTTAATGATTAACAATTCGTAAACAAAATATCTGGCAAATTATAGCTTTAGGATAGTGCAATCATTTGGAGGATTTTTTTGATGACTTTGGAGGATTTTTGCAAACTTTGGAGGATTTTTTGATGAACTTACCAAATTTGAGCAGAATAGCGTTTAGCTTCTTTAAAGTATTCAATGGCTACTTTTGAATTGAAAAACACTTGTTATTCGAAAAAAGAAAAGTACCTAAATAAGTTTGTCCCTCTACAAACCTTTGAATGTGTAAAGATTGATATTGGTAGTGACTACTTGCAGACAACATGCAAGAGTTTGCAGTGATTGGTTCCATGCTTCACTTTGCTGTTGATGTAATTCAATTACCAACTTACAGTTGGATCACCTTTTGTGATTTCAATTGATCATACATAGCCGGATTCAAACCAGTAGCCACACACAAAAACAGACGATATTCTACTCACTCGGCTACAAACAGACAAATTTACGTTGTAATTTATAAAATCTTGCTCACCAGTTGACACCGAAAACTGATTAAATTTTTTTCAGCCTATTTGTCGAACGCCTCGAGTGCATCAAATATGACCAGGACTGTGGTTTTTTTGTGATGCCCACCTATAGTGAGTAGGAGCTTTGTAAAGTCGAGCTCTTGGAATTGTAACTGTACCTCTGGAACGATACATATTTGCACGACTATTTCCGTAAGCCTGCTGAGAAAACTTTCCGTGATACCGGGCCTCGATTGGCAATTTTACGACTGTCAAATTCATGGTATTTCATGGCATGCAATTTCATTTCGAAAATGCTTCTGAGCGGGAAGGACGTGCGCTGTATCTGAGTGTCAAATGCTCTTAAGGAGTTATTTGAAGTGCAGAGCGGAGAAATGTTGCTACTTACGAAATCTTCACGTGTAGGATAAATTACTTTTTGGATAAGCGGGTGAAATTTCAGACGAAAATGGAACTATTATATGATATGCTGGGGTACGAAGGGGAATGCGATAAAAGTCATTTGAAAAATCCGCCAATTATCAACAGGGAGTCTCATATATTTACTCGTCGTTCAAAATTGAATTTATTTCTTTTTAAATAAAATAAATATATATATAATTTCACTGTTCCGCATCAAAATTCGGTTTTTTCGCAATTTCCCACCATTTTATATTCTGTAGACTATTTTCATTGCTCAACGAGATCTAAAAATCCCTTTGAATTCAGAATCCCTACATTTTCTTATAAGAAATACAGCATTCTCACGGTTCAGCGCCATTTTGAAATCAAGAACTGTCAAAATATTGCCAGGCAAATGGCCAAGCAAATGGCATACCATATTGCCTACCATTTCTGGCAGACCATAAAATATGGCATACCATAGGTAGCCTCCACTAGCAATTTAAAATGTTATGCCATGGGAAATTGCTAGTCCAGGCGGCCTGTGATCAACATCACGTTTCCGTAGTGTAGGTCTTCTCTTTCCGTTGAAAGAAAAGAAAAATACATTTATAATAGGCGCGTTTTTTTGCTCCCCCTACCTATAACAGAATAATGCAGACGCATTGGGAACAACAACAACTCCCCTTTCCATAACAGGAGTTCACATTGTCTTCATTGTTCTTGGGGAGTCCGCAATAGTTATTGGTGTGCTGACTAGTAGATAGGTTATTGATTTATTTCCTGAAGTTTTTAAAGCAATTTACTTTAAATTAGCTTAGGAAGTAGTTTAAGTCAATCGTGTCCGCTAAAATTTTTGGTGGCAAATAGTATTTTGAAATTTTGACGTCGAGAGTTCAAGGCATCCATTCGTAAAAAATTCAAGCGGTCTTGATAGAGAGGTAAATGTAAAAGGTCATACTACGAAGGACCGCGACGGCATGTAAGAACCTCTTTTGAATGGACTTGATTTGGTAAGTATAAACTTTTTGGTATGACGCCCACAGAAAACTTGCACATTCTGGCACTTGCATATTGCATATTGAATAATAGTATACTTGTCATGTTTGATAAGGAGATTATTATCGGAATACCAGCTGGAAAAACTATTAAGATCCTGCTGCAATTCATTGCTCATAGCTTTGAAAATTTTAGTGACATCAGCATAACACAAAACAGGATGACTGCAGAATGGAACCTATTTTATTGAGCAATAAGGCAAACAGTAAAGAGTCTAGAAGGGGCTTTGGAACACCAAAAGTGGTTTCAATTTCAGATGACAAGGCATCGCAAAAATATACACATTGGGTTCGATTCGTTATGTAAAAGCCAAGCCCGGTTCAAAAATAAATTATGGAGTTGAAAGGAATGAAGCTTGACTAAGAGTAAAGAGTGATCAAGCTTATCAGAGGCTTTCGTCAAGTCTGTGTAGACACAATCAGTTTGCAGGTCAACTTAGAGAGAAAATTCAAGCAGGTTGATTGTATTTCGTTCTTCGTTTCTAGAATATAGGAATGACGGATGAGTATTACCACAAATGAGGGAACGTGCCTTTTTTTAAGGATGTATTGAAAATATAAGACAGCACAGGTAAAAGTGATGACAAACAATATTTTGAAACCGAATTAGGTATGCTAGCTGGGCTGGATATTAAATAATTCTCAAGTTTTTTCCAAAACATCTTTTTGATACAGATCTCTCCATGCAAAAAAAAAATTTGGTAGTCAGGCTCTGAGAGAGTCAACCAAAACTGTTTCCAACTTTGGTTTTGAAATTTTGCAAATAATTCCAATTCTTACTTCCATAGTACTATTCCATTACTTACATAACGGTCTCTGCTTTATTTTTCAGCCGGACACATTAAGTTAGTGGCTAAAAGACCAGATACCATGCTCTGTAGAAACTCTCCGCACCTTTCGTTGCAGAGCTGTGCGATCCGACAGCTTATGGTTTACTGTTTGGTGCTAGAACTGAAAAGGTAGGAACTTCATAGGACTCGGTTTATTAAATTTTTTATTTCTCCTGGTGGTTCCTGCGGATTATGCCTCTTTGTTGGGGTTTCGAATTTAAAGACCTCTTAAACGTGAGTTGTTTTGGCTGTCAGAGCTATTATTTCTTTCATCATATCACTGGCGTTTTCAAATGATTGACGTAAAAGTTCATTTGCAATAGCGTCTCGGAAGCCTACTCAATTGATTTATTCTCACCTTGAGAGGTTAATCTGTGTAAATATTAACAATGATGAAAAAAATCGGCTTATGGCCAGACGAAGGCCCATCAAAGGTGTTAAAACATATGTTATGGGTTGTTTTGGCTTTCCAAAGTCCAAGCTCTCCAATATGTCAATGACAAACTGGTATTCGCGTCTTCACTTTGACAAATGGGACGTAAACCCACGCACAGGTTTCCGTATTTTGCACTCTTTACAGGTATCGGGCATACCAAATTATTGGAAACAAAAACACTCGCTATCTTGTTGGAAACTTCTAAGATTATTTATTTAAGTATCTGGGATGTAAGCTAGATCGCCTCCTCGCGGTGCATCCTGGGTTACGCTAAATGATCTAGACTCTTCCACGACTGTTTTTGTCTTCGGACTTCTCTTGAGCTAAGGTTTTATTTGTCGCGCTTTGGCTGGTGGTTGTAGCATTCAGGACCACTCTTAGAATTCCGCTTCGTCAACGGCTCCGAGTTAATACGATCATTCACTCTCCGGTTTAATACGATCATTTTTGTCCCATTAAAACCCTGGCAAACTTCAGAATACGTTCTCAGTCTCGTTACCTTTGAGTTGGTGGAGTAAATTCAGTTGAAGCGGACTCTTGATTAACACTGACCTGGCTCTGAGCGCTTGTCTCCATAAAGGATTGTGCCACCCCTCACATGATTTCTCTGCTTGCATAGATAACCATGGGCTCATCAAGGTAACTACACATTCAGATTTAGATAAAACCTTTGAGTAGAAACCCTTTCCGTATGGAAAATAAGCCCAATAAACTCGTTTCAAATCCTGTCAGGCATAAACATGGCACTAAAACCAAACTAACCTCTAATATGAAGAGGGCACTAAGATGGATGTGCCATCGGTTGCAGCCAAAGCCCTTTAAAGTAGAGATATAGCGTAAGAACCAGTTCCGCGGACTATAGCTAAATCTGCTGGAAGTGGTGGAAATGAAATGTGGAGATGTATCGAGGACTAGCTCCGTTGGCCTCCGATAAAGCTGCTAAACTTAAAAGAGGTTGTAAAGATATCCCAAATAAGGCAGCTCCACTGTTTTTTAACACATCTTCAACTCCTGCTTCAGGTGGTTCTAAGGCTTTGGTCACAAAATCTGGCCTGGGGAATTCTGAAGAGCTCCATTATGTATGTACCTGTTCTACCTGTTCTTCCGGTACGCAACGCTCTTCTACCAACTCTTTTTGGGCTTACGGAGCTAGAAGGGTAGCATTCTAAGTTCTAAGGAAGCTAAAAAAACGTCCCCACAGCCACAATGTCCGATAATGATAAATTATGTCCTTCGATGAGCAACAATACTTATGGGGGAGCACCCGCTCCTTTTAAACACTGCAGATTCAGCACAGAAACAAGACAGGTTTGCTGACCATACTAATCAGGGCAAGCAAAACTGTAAAAAGCAAAACTGTAAAAAAAATGGATATTAGAAAATGGTATCCATCCACCATAGCTTCGCATACGTGATTGCACTGTCCAGTTTCAAGTCGTCTGTACAATTTTATACATGTCCCGTTTTTCCTCATTACTCACATTTTTAAATTACTTCTACCAGATACGGTCCAATGCAGGCTATGAATTCCAACGTGAATTCTCGCGAACACAAATCTCATGTGCTCCAAAAATAAGCATTTTCATTTTTGTGCGAAGCGAAATTACAGAAATTTTAACCTGACAAGATAGACAAAGCAGTTAGTTTATATTCCGTTAGCATTTTTCCCCAAAAAACGTAAATATTCACGAGACCTGATTATTTGACGTATTTATTTTAAATGCCTGCCGCAGCTTCAGGGCTGCTTGCGCATTCAATAAAAATCACATTTATTTCTAATAAGCAGCAATACCTCCTGTCAGTTTCATACTGATCTGATGGCTCTGTCAGGCTCTGTACAAAAAATTATCATAACCAAACAAACAAGCCAAAAACATTATCATTTATTATTCAGCATACTCATTTTTTCTATATTTATTATTACCGTTAAATTACAGAATTATATTCTTGTGTTTTCTAACGGCAAAAAAATATGGAAACAAATAAAAAAAAAATTCAACCAAACAATTACCTCATAAATTTCAATTTTGTTTCCATCATAAACTCAAACTTACAATTGAAATGAATTTGCAATTTTATTACATCAAACATGCCTTTCGTCCTCCTCATAGGCATCACATTACTCATTTCGATTCAGCTCACAATTTTTCCACCACCAACTTAATAAGCTTTTTATGAAGGAGCAAAGCTAAGCAAAATTCGCAACAATGACTTCATCCATTTTCATATTAAAATCCATCTGCCTCATTCTTAAGTACCTCGGGGGTCGTTTCGTAAACAAAAGAACTGACTGACCCTTTTTTCTCAATGGAAAAACGACATCCTGAAAACCACAAACTACAGGAACTCCACCGGTACAAACCAATTGTCAATGATCCCTTTCCCGTCGATCCATTTTATGGTTTATGCGTTTGAAGTTTTTCATTTTGTGTGCGGCCTGAAACCAGTCCGTACGGTTTGGGAGTGTTTAAATTAAAACGAAAGGATACCTATTGTGCAGGACTAGGTCAATTTAGTATGGGAGCATGAGTGCAGTCTATTGTCCGTAAGGGATAGCTATTCTGCTCTGATTGCCGTCGTGAGTAATCAGAACGTCGCATTTTATTGATTGGACTAACCCTTACGGCATCATCAAACACTACACGAAGTACCTTCGGTATATCCTGAGCAAGAGGTATGGAACTGGAAGTGGCCGTTAAGAGTTCGTTTGCCGGACCTTCATATCTAGATCTGCAGTTGGCATGATGAAATATACGGTCAACCGAAATGAAATTGTGCGTGCCGAAAATTGAAGGACAACGTTGTTTCCACATTCGAACAAACACTTGTTTGTACGGCCGGAACAGCTTGGGGTAGGAGGTGGTTGGTCGTCGCCGAAGGACTTGGACGGGAAAAAATCATCGGAAGTTGTCGGCAAACACGTACCTTGTATGTTGAATTTAAATGCAAATGGAGCCGTTTAGAATGCCGATTTCATGGTTGTGTCCCATTTTAGATATGGCCTGTCGTTACGCAATAAATGTTGGATTAGGTGCTACTCGACGAAGTAAAAGAACGATAAAAACTGCTTTTATGGAATCTAAACTCAGCAATAAAGGCATCAGGGACACAACTCACCTTATCATGGGAATCGTTTCGGACGAATCTCGGTCGTACGGTCAAATTAAAACCATTTAACGACTCCCCAGATTCGCAGCGCTACAATGTAGCATTAGGATAAACAGTGGATTCATGGCAACGTACTTAGATCTTATTTATGGCGCACCGAAACTGTTCAGCGTGGGTGATATTGTCGCAGGTGATGAATGCGTGTCCGGCAAGCACCGAGAGCTGCCACATCATTACGATTTGCCACGGCGATAACGTAAAAACTCAAAAATTTGTGGGAAATCGCTGGACTCACCTGCAATTCTTGTCGCTGTATCACGCAGTACTTCTTTGCACAGTTCGTAAACTTCGCTCCAATCACTGCATCGGGGTTGTTAATGCATGATGTGTCCGAACTAGTGGAAACGTAAGTGCATGTATAGCAACGCAGCGCTAAAAATAAAGCAGATTTTCACTCAGAATAGCACATAGTGTGGCGACACTCAATTATTATTGCGTGAATTGATGAGATCTATAAAATACGAGTGAACTAGAGACGCTCGAATATTTTCGTGACGATTTCGCTTATTTTTAGAGTGACAGACGACCGGCTCGATGCGATCAGCGACACTTTTCCACTTTTCACGTCATCGCGCTTTTTCATATTTGCATTTGGATTCGCGCGACTCCGAAGAATTCGAATAAATCACATACTAACCATCAGAGAGTGAGCAGACAGTGGTAATAAGCACGAAAAAAATCGATACAAGTGACGATGATGTCGTCGCCATGGCCATGATGCGAAAAAAATTCGATTCAATGAAATTCTTCCGGAGGAACGATGAAGAAATACTCAGCACAATCGGACGGGTAGAGAACACGAAATGAAAGGAACGAAATAAATGTCTTCTTAATTATTATCTAATTGGGTGATTTGTCGGAGAGAAATTGATAAGAATCGTTTTTATGGCTTCGCGAAGAATAAACAGAATTGAGGGTTTTTGTATTGAAAGTCGTCATGTCTCTTGAGTAATTGTTTCGCTTTGTTTGTCCATTTGCAGTTTCGTAGCGATAAGACTGATAATTTTATTAGTAGCGATTGAATCGAAGAATTCTAATGGCTTTTATCTATGTTTTCATTTCAGAGTGATATTATCGAGCCGAGATCTTTTCAATTCGACGAAGATCGCAGCACTCCACCTGTAACACCTGCCCCTCCATCAACTCCAAAGAAATCAAAAGGTAAATACATGTCTGTACGTAGGGACGCTGCTTGATTTTTATTAAAGAATGAACATTATTTATTGCTATATAAAATACATTAATGCATGTGTAAATTTCTGATCAAACTATGAGGAAGTTGTTCCATAGAACTAAGTAGTTTCGTTGGAGAAACATAAATACTGCAATATATATTGAGTTTTTGAAATAAATATTTATTTATGTATTTTTTTAATGTCTACAACAACAGATCGAGTCCAATTACGCAATAGACAATGATAAATAAAAACAAAATATGTATAAAACAAACAAGAGTATCATAATTAAATCCAAAATTTAAATTATCAATTAGCCAAAGGACATGTATTAAAAAGAATAAGTAATTATTTTATCTTTTAAGATGTTTTTGAAAAGCATCAAGGTCTCTGGCAGGGAAAATTATAGAGCAAATAATGTTCAAAATTACATTCGAAGCTCAAAATCAAGGAAATGGTCATTTGAAAATTCAATTTCGCAACCGCAATATACGAGGGTCGATAAAAAAGTAGTGATAATTGGCTATTTCCAGTTTGCAAAAATTTGACTAGCATGAAAAATGATGCAAAATTGAGTTTCCCAGAACAATATTATCTGTTGAATATGATCTGTTGAATTTTATTGGTATTCTGATAATAAGAAAATATTTGCTTGAGCATTTTTGTATGTTTTCCCTTTAAGCAAGTATGAATGCAATTCATTTGATAATTATGATGTAAATATTTGCATGCTTGTTCAGGCAACGTAAAACAACTAAAAAAATCTACCATGAGTGCTAAATACAACGATCTACATAAGTGTTTGCAATAAGTTAGAAGTAATACAGTTATCCGACAAACAATTGCTCATCCAAAGAAAAACTGCCGATAGCTTTAAAATTAGTAAGTAAAAAAAAGCCAGTTAAAACGGAAATTAAATAACGTTGGAAACTTGAGAGGACACAGAGAGAAAGCTGTTGAAATTAAATTTGCTATACTACCAGATAGATAAAGCTATGTGTATTTCGCAATTCTCCCAAGCATCGGGGATCTCAAATTATCCGCAACAAGGCCAAAAAACTCGCTGTCTCGTTCGGAACATCTAAGATTACTCCTAGCTCATCTCTAAAGTACCTCGGAATATATATCCAGGAATTTTTAAAGTGTAATCCCTTTGTGCGACAAAAAATCAGAGCTGCCAAATCCGCATTTCAACGCATCCGACCTCTTTTTGCCAAAAAGATGGGCATGATCACCAAAGCTAAATCCATTTGCTATCAGACCCTCATCCAACCCATCCTGACTTATGCATCCCCATCCTGGTTTACCCGCTCAACGACTGTCACGGCCGTAGTGGAAATGTTCGAAAGAAGAATCCTCCGCTTCTGCACTGGCAGGTTGTACAACCCGGTAACTAAAAAGTGGCCGAAGAACCTTCTCCTATATCAGGAGTCAGGATTGAAGCCACTTAAGAACCGTGTTGTGGAATTGACGACACGATTCTACAGACAAACAGACGGAAATGAGAACGGACTGATTCGGCCACTAGGGCGTACAGGTGGTCCTAATGAGCCATTTATGCACCCCGCGAAGGTAGCAGTGCAGCGGCGGCTCACGGATGTGCTGTTCACCTACACAGGCCACCCGACGAACAGAAGGGGTTAGACTTAAGACCTAGGTTAAGATTTAGGTCTAATTAGGCTAAGTTAGTTATAATTGGGTATAAGTTAGATCGTATTTTTAGCGTAAGGTAGTTTTTCAGAAAAGCATTGCTAGGGCAATCCCAGCTGCTGTACAGGCTGGGTAATACCATTAGAGTGTAAGAAAATAAAAATTGTGCTGAAAAAAAAGAAGAAAAAAACACCAACCAGAGCCAGCAGGCTAAAATAGTAAAGCCACTACGTTGTAAGTTTTCTTGTTAATTAAACTTTAAGGTAGCCTAAGAATGTACGGTTAATTTAAAATGAAATATTTTTGAATTCAATCAATTCCAGATAGATAAATTGTTGTATTAATGGTCTTCTAAGACATATTCCAAAAATTTGCCAATATCCGGCCAGATAATTCACAGTAAATTCAAATCACTATAAAATTAAAATTTTGTGATTTCAAGGTATCAAACAGAAAGCTAAAATCCGTTAAAAAGGACTACACTATTCACTACGGCATGCTTTGTGCCGAAGATGCTGATGGTGATTTAGACAAAGCTCAGGAATTTCAGTCACAGCTAAGAATGTTATGTGATGGCTATGATGCTACAAATATCTAAAATCTTGATGAGACCGGAGTATTTTTTAGAACAACACCTCAAAAATCACTACGTCTTAAATGTAAAAATTGTACATATGGAAAACCTTGAAAGAAACGCGGGACAGTTGCGAGGAAAGCTGCATAGGAAAAACCGAAAGACCAAGATCGTTGGGAAGAATTGACATTAAGCGAAGTTTGATCACAACTTGGCGAGCTAACACAAAATCTTAGATCACGGGTGCTATTTTCAAAGAATGGGTGCACACTTGATATTGAAATGCAAAGACAAAATCGAAACATCACCATCTTTTTTGAAAAAGTTAAATGTAATAGCATTGATAATCTGGAAGACATCAAGTTACAATTTTTTCCGCCTATTTGCACTTCATATTTACAGCCCTTAGATCAGAGGATTATACCAAACATAAAACTAAATTACTGCACTTATATGATGAACCTCATATTGTGAGCTCTGGAAAATACTGAGCGTGCTTAACACAATAAAATTAGTTTCTATATTTGAAGCTCTCTGGTAATTACGATCTGCTTGGAATAAAGTGTCTCCACTTACAATTACAAAAGTGTTTTTGAAAATGTGGTTTCCCTCGAAATCTGAGGGTCGAAAGCGGAATCGTGATGAGAGTTCAAATTCAAAGTGATGAGAGTTCAAATTCAAAGTGATTAGAATTCAAATATTCCAGCAGACATTCAAAATTTGGCAGGATACGATCAATTTACGACGACAAACGAATCTCTCCCGGAAGATTGAGTAGATGTCTTTTTTAAAGGATGATGATGTCTATTCTAATTTTAAACCGAAGAAGCTATATCAGCTTTTGTTAATTCCGTTAGTGAATTTAAATCGCAGACATTCAAAATTCAATGTTTAAAATTTATTCATTTTATTTCAAAGCACATTTCAATTTTTCGTGAGACGTCGCTTGGAGACTCACAAGCGAAATTGTTTGACGTATATCTCCTTTTGAAAGTATTTAAACGTCTAAACTTAATGTTAAAGCTGTTCGTGTAATCAAAAAAATAATTTACTTCAAAACTTGCGTTCATAGTTTTGAATATATGAAATCGGATAAAATATTTACATTTTAAATATTATATAATTTTTGTGCCACCCAAACTTGCAAGTTGTTTTTGCAAGCTTTTATTTTCTATGTGAACATTCTAGGAAAGTTTTTGAAAAAATAAGTGCCCTTCTACACTTATTTTTTCAAGGACTTTTCTAAAATTTCCTAAAATTTATTCACATTTTTTCCTTTTCAAATACGTTGTGAATAAAATTTTATCTGTATATGGCATCGAAAATTTCTACTTTTTTAAACGACTTCTGTGCTACAATTAGAGCATTTGTGTTACTTCGTACGAATTTGCCGGGTCTAAATGTTATAGTCTAATCAGCTTTAATGAATTAATTTAGTTATAAATCTGGTGTGGCGGTTTTCGGGGTACAAATAAGAAATCTTGGCTATTTTGGGCTATGAAAATTTTAAATCGGGCTATATTTTCTCGCAAATATTTGGCCACACTGACGGTGAAGGACGTCCATCCACGTCCCTTACTAAAGACAACGTGAAAAAAGTCGAAGATGTTGTGTTGACCGATCGAAGAATGACCATCAGTCATGTAGCTGAGGTCACAGGGATCTCGCATGGCAGTGTTGAAAACATCATTGCCAACGAATTACATATGAAGAAGGTCTCTGCACGTTGGGTGCCGAGAATGTTAACCGACGAGCAAAAGAAGAAACGAGTCGACATTTCGAGGGTGAATCTCAAAAAGTTCCAAGCAGATCTGGAAAAGTTTTTGACACGTTTCGTAAACCACGTACGAGACTTAGATCCATCATTTTGATCCAGAAACCAATTAGCGATCGATGACCTGGAAGCGACCTTCTTCACCAATGCCGAAGAAACTCAAGGTATCGAGTTCGACAGGGAAGGTTATGCATCAGTTTCTTGGGACGCTGAAGGAATTATTATGGTGGAATATTAGGAAAAGGCAGCCACTATATCAGGCTCTTACTTCGCAGACCAAATAAGAAGACTGCGGGAGGCTTTTGAGGAAAAAAGACGCAACAAACTGCGAGCCGGAGTGCTGTTTCACCAAGACAACGTACTGGTTCAGAAGGCTGCAATTGCGATGGCTGCAGTTCTTGAAACAGGATTCTAGCTGCTTGAACATCCACCTTATTCGCCAGATCTAGTTTCCAGTGATTTCTACCTCTTTACTCGGCTCAAAAAACACCTTCGGGGCAAGAAATTTGAATATGATAGCGAAGTGATGACCGCTATTGCAGCGCTTTGGGAGAACTAAGACAAAAAAAAATATCTGATGGCATTCTGGGTTTAGAAAAAAGATAGACCAAATCTATTAACTTGTTAGGACACTATGTTGAAAAATAAATATTTTTTTTAAGTTTCCAAGTTAAGTTTCCCAAGTCACCATCATTACTTTTGGATAAACCCTCGTATATGTACATATCTCAATACTAAAAAACCAATCAAAACAGCAACACCGGCGAAAAAACGTCAGCGAAAAGAACTGTCTTCAACATCATCTGAATCAAAAGAAGACTTCTGCACCATCTGTTTGCAAGCAATGCTCAAAAAATGCAGAATGTTTAACACAATCAAATGCATGGAATGCAAACGTGAAGTGCATCTTAAATGTGCCAATATGACACGCAGTTTTTGAATTTGGGCTATGCATGAGCCCGATTCAGAATAATTGAACCATTTTCTATAGTCTCTAATCATTTAAATGACATTTTGGATCATTTACATTGAAATTTCGTTCGATTTTCATATATTCAGGATTTGTGTCAAATTACCCCACTTTGTGTCCGATGACCCCACAATTTTTCATTTGCTTCAAATAAAAAAAAAACGTTTTTTTTTATGGAACCTTGATGTCTAATGATGCCAAAAGTTGCGCCTGGTTTCAAGCTTTATGAATGCAACAAGGAGAGGTTTTGATACATATATTGGCGAAAAACAAAAATGTGTGTCAAATTACCCCACTACTTATAATTTTGCTTATAGGGCATCACACTACAACGGATGAATGTTAAATTGCTCATAAATATTCGTAAAATTCTTGTATTTTAGAATAAACACTCTCCCCTGATTGCCAATTATTAACTTTGCTGCGGAAATTTATTATAGCTAGAATGCAGAAAAATTTTAAAATTAAAGAAATGAACAGCTAGAAATTGAAAAACATTTTACATAAACGCACTAAGCACTTAGCCACTTGGAACTCATCTAAAATCATTAAATTATTTTCAAAATAAGAAAAAAACTTGGAAAATAAGTGATGACTAATTTTTGGCACCTGAAGATACTATGCCATTTACTGCCACATTATGTCCGGACATATGAAAAACAATCACGCGATAGTTTTTGAAAATGTTTACGTAATGATATTTGAAATTACTCATTTCCATTGTAAATGTATGCGATATGAAAACTTAATATTAGTATTAATTGATACAAAAATAGCAAAATCATCTCGTGCTGGCAACACTTTGCCAGCATCAAAGTCAAAAATATATCACATTTGCCTCACGTTGATGTCAGCCTACCTTTGCGAATTTCATTTCGATCCCATGACTGCATTGGAAGTTATAGGAGTACAAAGAAATTTAGGGTTACCATTCTCAAAACTTTTCAAATTTTTGAAATATTAATATTTGTTGTTTGTCATCACTGGAAGATCATTAACATTTGAAAATTTTATGATAAAATCACTTACTTAAGGTATGGCAAAAAAACACAAAAGCAACTATAGCGGGCAACCCTATCATGATTTTTCTACCAGATTCCTACCGAATATTGCCTAAATTAAGGTCCAGTTACCATATAAATTTTGTTTTGATTTCATGATGGCGGTGGAAGTTATAGGGCAAAAGGTTTTATTTAGCTTAATAGATTTTCAAAATTCAAGACACCAAAATTACCATAGCTGGCAGCTCCAGCCTGATTTTTCAACCGAATTTCTGCGAAATTTGTCTTAGAGTAAGGTTCAGGTTCTGTGTGAATTTCGTCAAAATTTGGTTACTGAATCGGAATTGATAGATCAAAAAGCAGCTGTTTTTTGTTAGTGATTTTTCAAGATGGCACCACTGGCACAGAGTTGCTCATGTTTGAATATCGCTTCTATCCGGCTTGTCCTACTTCATACCAATACATTCTATGGATTTCAATTGGATTTGATTATTGGGTCATGAGTTCCCCTGAACAGAACTTGCAGATGCTAAAATAGAGGTGAATTGGGAAAGGATTACCGTTCTTATCCGATATAGAATTACTTAGGCTGTATAGTCAAAGCACAAAATTTACATGTGAGCCACTTTTTTTCTAAAATGCGAAAGTTTTTTTTCTGAATTTTGAAATTCTTGTTAATAGTAACTCTGCAAATGTTTCTAATCTATGGCTTTCGATGCAGCTATTGTACCGAATTCGTGCATAACCATAGTCGTCGTAAAGAATATGTTTCATTGAAGATGCATTCCCAATCTGTACAATTTCTCTAGCTTTATTCAAAAGTAAGTCTTTTTAGCAATTCCTTTGCGCTAGAGTTCTTTTTCCATTCAATTCATTCAATTTCATTTCAATTAGTTGAACGCAAGGAAGGGTACCTCTTTCGCTCAGAGCTGGACAGAACTGAGGCTTTGACGCACGCGCGTGTACTGACCCTCCAACTTTGGCAACAACGTTGAAGTGAAAGTGATAAAGGACGCTGGACGGCTAAGCTAATTGGTCTTATTGAGCCTTGGCTTAACCGGAGCCACGGAGAGGTAAACTTTTACCTTTGTCAATTCTTGACAGGGCACGGTTACTTCAGGAAAGTAAGACAGGGCACGGTTACTTCACCTGAACAGAATGGGTACGGTGATCACACCATAGTGCCGGTACTGTGTGACTGAGCTGGATGATGCCCAGCACACATTCTTTAAGTGCAGTCGCTTCGTGAGTTTGAGGTGCACCATTGACTCCACGTCGGCCTGGTAGCACCTGAGACTATCGTGGATGCAATGCTGCGAAACGAGGAGAACTGGCGCGCAGTCTCAACATACGCTGAGAAAGTGCTGCGCATAAAGCGGGAGGAGGGTTGCCTTACCGACCCATAAGCCGTGGTAGTTCTTGAAGTCCGTGGTTACCAATGGGTGAGTCAGCACGACCGGGTCGAAGCAGTGCTTAGGCGGGTCCCGACTAGGAACTTCGTGGGCTTGTAGATGGTCCTATTTTTTAGTGAGTCAAACCTCACATACCCCGTGGTGATAGGTCACCCAGGGATCTGGTTAGCAGATTTTTTTTTGCCATCTACACTTGGGGGGGGGGGGGGGGGATGGGGGTGTTGTAGTTGTATCTAATGAAAGATACGGAAAAATCATTTTGGAAGAAAAAGCCGAGTATATAATCGAAATTTTAAGAAAATATTTGAAATTAAAATATGTATATAAACTAATGCAATGTACATAAACTAATTATCGAGAAAACATGATCGATGACCCAAGAAGGCACAAGGAACAATATTTTTGCATTACTAGACTTGGAAAGGAATGTAAAAATATCGCGGAGACTGCTCTAACTTCTAAAACCAGACTAACTACTTACCTAGTTAATTTTAGATGAAATAACTAACAAATGAGCTTTTCATTTAAATTTCAAAATATATTAATAAACAACTAAAGTTAGCGCGCTCTATTTACGATGCAATTAAACTGTGACTCTTCAACCTATTTTTTTCTCCAGATGACCATGAAATATCAGCATTTAGCCTACTTAGTTCAAACTTTGATTCACTTTCTTCTCGAAAAATCAAAACTTTCCATGTTTTCGCATACATACATTATTGAAATAAACAATAATCAAATAAATTCTCAATATTACCCATTAATTATCTGGTCAAGGTTCAACGAAATCATACGTCAGTCGGTAGTAGTCAGTGTAAAGAGAGCATTGCGCCGATATCGTCCGGGGAATACCGCTGCGCCAAAACACCCGAATTACTTGTTTGTTTGATTTGATTGGGACAGTTCCGGATCCGTATCTGAAGCTCTCAGCACAAAGTCTAAACAGTTTCAACTACTTGTTGGCATATATTTTTATAATTAGAATCAAAGATCACTCGAGTGTACTGAGAAGCACCGTAATTAGATGAGGATTGTTTGTGTTTTTTTTCTAAATTTTCACCATGCGCTTCTGGGAAGGAACTTAATTGAAGGCCTGTGCGATGTAGGAGTAAACAATTACATGCTACGCTTGCCAAATAATGCTGGTGTGTAATAGAATCGAAGTTTTACTATAGAAATAAATATTTAGTTAAGAGGAATTTACACGGTGGATGATGGGGATAAACTTCAAATTACCCGTTGTGAGTTAGTAGTAAAATATGGCTCATCCACGATTCACGTGATTTTATCAAAATATACAATATTGTTTGATGATGTTTGGGAAACTGGTACAGGGGATGAAGATGAAAATTATTCATTACAATATCCTATCTTTGAAAACCAACCAAATTGCAGATGATATGTGATTCAAACCGCGATCAGAGCCATACAAACATTCGGAACAATTTACTCAAAAATAATTTAATTTTATAGCCTTTGCTGTGAAATGAAAATAGAACCAAAACAAATTTGTAAATGTTTCCACAAAAATAAAATACCTGGCATTCTCTCCGGTAGATGTGAAAAATTTCTTTGTTTGAAAGCAGAAATTAAATTTAATGCTAGGAATCTTTTTCGCGGAACATCATAAAGGGAATTATTGTATTGTTCTTTATTTAAGTGAACAAACGAAACATGTTTTAACAATGTGTAGCAATTTATTCTTCTTGAGTTTGCTTACTTCAAAGAATTCGATTTTCAATTAACGGACGTCATACAATGAATATTTTTATGCACGTGCTGAACTTTCAGCCATGATTTCACCTTTTCAGTTTACGTGAGCGTAAACAGTAAATTTTAGTATGACAGCTGATACCTATGCAAGTTTCAATTATTTTTCCTAGTAGAATAAAATATGAAAAGAAATGTTGATAATATGAGAATGTATAGAATTTCTAAGTTCTTTAAGAGGCAGCTACGAGCTGCAATACGAGTATATACTAATGAATTGGTTTAAAACACTGAAAAATTATGCAAAAGCAAACTATGCACGGAAAAAAATTTTAGTTTATTTTACCTAATTTTATGTATCACTTGTCTTATAGTGTATAGGGTATATATGGACAGTGATCATTTATAGTATCTTTTGACATAGTTGCCTAGTAGAACGCTATGAGATATTTTAATATAGTTTTATGGCTAAAGTTTCAATAAGCTGTAGGACTTTCGTCTGAGAATCTTGGCGAACGTAAAGATACACTATAATATTTCTTACAATAACTTATTTGATAACATACAAAATTATTTAGACTCCAATAACTAAAACATGTTAAACTTTCCCATGTTTCCTTGAACAAATCACCAGTAAGCATAGCCTTAATTGCCAGTAAGCATAGCTACTGCACTGCATCCTTTAGTAGCTTAGCTCGCTAATGAGTCAGTCCAAAGCAGTGATCTACTGCCCGCGGGTTTGAAACCCGCCGTGCCCGTGGTGCCCTATATTTGTTCGTCTTCTGTTGTTTTAACAGCCGATGAGATAGCAGCGCTCCATTAATTAGTTGTCACATTAAAGCTTTAGTGGCAACTAGGCATAACACTAGCGCTTCATGAAAATAAGAAAAAAAAGGGGCACTTAAGGGGGTATTCTGGTCTAGAAATTTGATCAAATCGATTTTTTTTGTTTGCATATTTTCAAAGTTTAGACTTTTAAGAATGAGTTTTTAAAAGGAATTTCAGAAATTTGTTTTATTTTTGGAGTTGCAGCTATTTTTGTGACACGCCAACTTACAGCCCGAAACGAGACTCTAAGTTTTAAATGCGTTTTTCTCGGAATTACTTTTCTCGATACGGCTGACATGATATCTCTAGTTGTAATGGACCGGTTTACGTGAAATTTTGCACAAACCCTTTCAACACTATTAGTGTTGGTCTGACGTAGGGAGTTTTGAAAAAAAATATTTCTGCTATTTATTAAAAATTGCCAAAGTTGAAAAAATGAGTCAAAAAACGACTTTTTTTACATGGACGCCATTTTGTAAAAAAGGAAGTTTTTTCAAATCGCCTATTACAGACGAATTTAACATTCATTTTATGCAGAATTCACCAAACATTTATATTTCTGACCACCAGGAAGGTTGGAATAATGTCAACCATGAGACAAGTTTTATTTTTGAGCCTTCACTTCGCCGGCCTGTATCTAAATCAATTTTTATTTTTCTTGTTCTTTTAAAATATTAATAAAAGACTGAAAAAAAATACATACCAAAAATGTTTATGGTTTTTTTATTGCGTCCGCTAAATCACCTCAAAATCGAGCTTGTAGACCAGAATACTGCCTTAAAGAATAATGGAATAATTGATATCGGCTTCGCCCATATATGACTTCCTATCACTATAGCTAAGCATTCACATCAAATGATAATCCCCTGAGCTTTGGTATTATCATAGAAAAAGAGAAAGTCTATCATATTGATACGAATTGTGTTGTCACTTATACCAACAACCTAGTTGTCTGGGAAGCACTATGAAACACCTACCCGAGTGGAAAATGATGCTCACGGACGGTGCATGCTGATAGAGTGATGGAGAGAATGGAAAGAAGGTGGAACAAAATACCAAGAAGTAATTGATCGTAGTATCAATACAATTTACAACAAACATTTTCCAACTTGAAATAACGCAAGGGATATAAGTTTCGTTACTTATTTACATACAAGGTGCAACGTAATATAAGGACTTCACAGCATAATAACACCGAAATTGCTAACTAGCATATGAAACTTTTATGATAGAATAGGAGACAACACTTAGAACGTAGATACAACATTAGATCAGAAGCGTTACGATACCTGCTATACCTGCTATTTTATAAACTAAGTAAATACTATGTGTTTAATACGAAAATTGTATAGAATAGGTGTGACAGCTACTAACACAACATATTTTTAATCTGACCTGTTTCCCTCGCGTTGGAACATTCAGGTTCCAGCTAGTCACCGGTGTTTCGGTAAAAACACCGTTCAAGGTTTACATAACACACTGAAAAGCTTAATGAAAAACCTACAGGGAATAATGAAACGGGAACCCACTAGTTCATGGCTTCATCGAATCCAGCCCATCCTATTTCCCATTGCACGAGTAAGCTTAACAAAGGAAGCAAAAAGAAAAAAAATAATCGCATTGTTTAAAATCTAGGCGGTTCATGGTGCTCTACCTGTTGTGTTATATTTGGCACTTGGTTTAACGGATTGAAGTAAATCAGCACTTTAACCAGTTGCTTCACGAAGCACAACATTTTTCTTAATGCAAAAACAATGAGATTCCTACTTAAAGTTAGTCTATTTACAATTTACAGTTCGGAAAATATAGTTGATGTAGTCTTTCAAGCTTTCAAGGTTTGATAATCCAAATAGTACGCGCAGATAACTGTCGTTTGGCTTGGCGATATCCTATCGTCTCCAAATATGCTGCTACTGAACCCAGCATGATCTGTTAAAAAGATTTCGATTTCATGACCACACTGGAAGTTATAGGGCAAAAATCTTTATTTTCCTGCGCGAATTTTCACAATTCAAAACACCAAAATGACAATAGCTGGGAGATCCATCCTAGTTTTTCGATCAAAGCTATTTTGGTTCAGCTAATGTGTGAATTTCACTAAAATCAGATGACTATTAGAATTCATAGGGCAAAAAACAGTTTGTTTTTCTTAGTGATTTTTCAAGATGGCACCACTTGCACAGATTGACCCATAATTCAAAATCGCTTCTATCAGACCCGGTCCTTTTTCAAATATTCTATTAATATCAATGTATCTGATAATCGGATCGTAAGTTTTCGTGAACAGAAGTTTCGGACGCTATAACTATAGGGGAAATGGGGAACGGCTACCGTTCTTGTCCGATATGAAATTTCAAAAGTTTTACGTTGGCTATGCAGACAAAACATAAGATTTATATTTGACTTGCTTTTTTTCTAATAAGCAACAATTTTTCAGGAGAGTGGAGGATTTGAAGCTTTTCACTTTCAGTGCCTGACGTAGCTACAGGGTTGTCAAAATGGTCATAAAAAATAACAAAAATTTACAACTTAGTAATATCAATATGTCCTGCAAGTTTTATAATGATTTAATAGCTCTGTCGAGCGTTATCACGGTTCAAAAATTTTCACATTTTCCCGATTTCTTTCCCGACATAGGGCTAAAAAGCTCCGAACTTTTATCATATTCACATTGAAAACACGTTTGAATTTTTTTTTTATATTTATTATAATCGTTCGCAGACTTAATTGCGCTGCATAATTATGGATATAAAAGACAAGCAAAGTTAATACTCGAAGAAAGGTCATTGGCAAATAAGATGAAAAGTAAATCGTTGAGGAACTCCGGATGCAGGAAACATAGAAGAAGAAATGGAAAGTGACTCAACAGGTATGACTGTGGGAGGAAAGGAGGGAAACGGAAATATTCCGAACTCTTCAAATGTATTTTGTAACAGGCTAAGGCTCACAGTGTCAAAAATCTTCGAAAATTCGTATAAAAAATGATTGTTGGTTTTTGTAGAACGCACTTGATGAAACCATGCCGCTCAAGAGCAAGAAAATCTTGGAGAGAATGATAAACTCTTGTAGACAAGGTATTCAAAGAATTTACTGAAATAGCAGAGGAACGATGTAGGACGACAGTTGGACACGTCAGATCGGTCACCAGATTTCAAAATTGGGTAGATATTGGTGGCTTTCTATGATGAAAGGAATACACCAGATGCAAGGCTAGTGTAGATAAAAAAAAACATAGAGAGAAAATAAGAAAGATTTTACCGGGATGTTGAGGACCGGAACTTGCATTAGAATCTAAAGTATGCATCTGACTTTTGACTTCCAAAGGATTGGTACTAAGCAAGGATCAGAAAGGCAGTTGCGGCTCGTAGTTTTAAGACCCAGGGAAGCACAAATATTTTTGCATATTTTCGCAGAATAATCAAGTAGATAATTGAATAGTTCTAAACAATACATATTTTTAATAAATATCTGAGCACATGCTGTTTTCCCTAACGCTGGAAAACAGCTGTAGTAATGTCTATGCTCAGACCAGGAAAAGATCCGTCGATACCGAATAGCTACTGACCCATCAGTTTACCTCTTCTTATGGGAAATGTCTTTGAAATAGTAATACCTCCTAGATTAAAGAAAGAAGTTGAAAGCAAAAAGTTAATTTTGGTTTATCAATCCGGATTCAGGAAAAATGTTTCTATGGTCAATCAACTTCTTAGAGTGAAAACCCACAGTTCACAAAAATATGAGGCATGATTATTTACGGGCATGATACTGTTAGACGTATATAAGGCATTTGACACGGTTCGGCACAATGGCTTTATTTCGACACTGTTCCAAAATAACTTAGCAGTATCTGTTCTGTGTTATCAGATCGTTTGTAACGAATGGGCGAGAGTCAAAAACCAACTTACTCAAAGAGCTGGAGTTACCGCAGGAGTCCTGCAAGGGTCTTGCCTTAGCCCTGTCCTCTTTAATTTGCATGTTGCGGACATACCTATCGTGCTAAGCTGTCGCACTGCTTCTTTTGCAGATGACACAGCTATATACTCATCAGGACTGGATTCTACTGTAATACTGAACAACCATACTTCACAGCTACAACTTAAGGAGCGATCTACGTTCTAGAATTAAAATGTAGAGTTCAAATTTTTGTGATATATTGCTATTTAATCCAAAACCTCTGATCGCCCCACCTTCGCCAGTCTCTTAGTTTTTTTTTCTTTTTCACCGGAAGCTTAACATCAGGAGAATAGTGTTCCAAAGAGAAGAGCTATTTCAAAAGAGTTGATCTACCGTTGACTTGCGCATTACTCTTGGCACGTTCAGGTGCCGACTTCAAGCACACTTCTAACATATTACTTGGTTTTTTTAAAACTTAAACAAATTTTCACCTTTTGAAACTAGATTTATTTTAATTACTTGACATATATCGATATTTCGAGGGTAATCTGCTCTCTTCTTCAGTGTCAATCGGTCTAAGAAGAGGGCAGGTTACCCTCGAAATATCGACATATATCGAGTAATTAAAATAAATCAAGCTTCAAAAGGAAAAACATGGTTCAAATTTAAAATATTTCTACAAGCTAGGATAAAAAATTGGTACACAATAAAAACAATTAAAAACAATATTACTTGGTTTTTCATTTGAAATCAATTAAATTTTCGCGATATCTCAGGCATATTCCAACTACTTAACTAAGCAAATGATTCACATTTGGCCGAAAGCTGTGTCAATAATTTATTTCCAGTCGATTGTCAAAGCAAGCGAATATCAACTAATATGCTTTGATTAAAAGAACGGAACTGGCAGAATATTATTCAGCTCAACAACAGAGGCCAGCCTGGAACTCTTCACATTTGCTTTACAAGTCGTAACAAGTCGCTTTACAAGTCGTTACAAGTCGCTAAATTTAGACGAATCATTTATTTTTTTAAATGATCTATTATTTAAAATTCGGTTAAATAGTGGAAATATCACTTCACATGTACATATATGATATGTGTCCAACAAGTCAGAAAAGAAACCAACTACCAAACAGCAAGTTCACCTTTTTAAGAATTCACCATTTATCATTTAAAAACCCAAAACCCATCAAAACTTTTCTGTACAAGTATCTGATGGTGAAAATCTAAAATTGCTTCAAAACCAACAATTGATATTTCATGATATTTGCAAATGACTTTATATTTTTTGCCATCATTGCCAAGACCTTCTTGCTCCTTCATCACTGACACTCAATATCATGGCAAATTCCTTGAAACGTATTTACAGGAATGTAACTTATACACTCCATCAACGCCAACGCTTTATCTAAACAACAATTTAAACGCTCCGACGTCCGAAAAGGATATTTACAATGAGATTTCGATTTTGCTGAATAATTTTCCCAGGAATCGAATCAGTGTACTTTGCAAACATACAATTCAAAAGGTCGATCGATTCTATCGAATATTATATGTATGTAGGTATATAAACTTGTCAATATTTTCTTACCGTCAAAATGGAAATAATCGCCTACAAGTTGAATGTATATTTACCATATCGTCCAAAATACATTTTCCAATTACGAGAAAATTAATTTTGACTCGCTGTGTAGTATGACTCTGGCGGCATTCAAATTGGAAAACCACAAAACATTTGGACATGCTGCGAAGAAAATCGTTTGCATAGGTCTCGTCCCGGGTTCGATTCGATTAACGATGTGTTGTATGAGATTTTGGGGAAATCTTTATTCAAGGTTCGCAAAGGCATTCTAATAATAATTGCCTGATTGTTTTGCATGCGAAAGTCAAGGTCATACTTAAGATTGCATTTCCGCGATTTCGATTATTGTTTGTGTTTCGAGTAGTTATAGGCATGTTCGATTTTTCTTTGCTTCTAAATTCAGAGCGTTGAGCTTTTAATAGTAAGTGGGATTAGTCTGAAATGAGAAATTAAGTAGCATGACTAGAAACTATTTTCACAATAGGCACTTGTAGTTTTGAATTCCGATTTCGTATTCATTGACGTAGTAGAACAATAAATTATTGTTAGACTACAATGAAATTATTTTCGTGAAATTGGAATTCGATTGCGCAGTTTCGTGATTAGAAATAGAATTATTTATTTTGAACGCATGGTTAGATTTAATGTAAGTTTTTTTTAAATCCGAAAAATGCACTTGCATAAAATTTTACCTTCAGCATGCATTACTAAATTATGTTTTGACACGTAAGCGTTTTTTAATTAGTTGTGCATATATAGGATTCGTTTCCAAATTCCTTTCACTTTTATAATATGCGTGAGCAGCTCAGTTCAATTTCTTAATTTTGATTGTCTAGGGGACTCGTTCAATATTCTTTCAAGATCATTGTAGTAGTGAAGCTAAATAATATATGGCAGGGTATCTTGACCAAGCTGAGCTCCAGAAGAGAGGTAACCAATGGATTGTGATGGTAACTTATCAAAAGGACTCAAATACTCTTAGGCAGGAGCTGACTAAGATAGACTCAGCAGGGTCGTAACGTAGCAAACCACGTTCACTAAAAAAGAGCTAAAAAACAATACATGCAGTGCAGATAAACTGCCTCCCTTGTTGAGGCTGGCCTATTGGGAGGCGGACAGCCTCTTGCTGTAGATGTTGTCGGGGCCTAAACCACCAGGAGCCGTATGTTTCTCCCTAAATAAATCAACGACAAGTCAAGCCAAATGATACTTGAAAAGCAAAGTGTCTTCCCGGGCTATTATCCAATCTTTAAACAAAAGTTTATATGGTTCCAATCTATAACTTCTCTTTCAATGATATAGAAAAGTAGATTTCGTTTATATGGACTGCGTCCATTTCTATCTTTGAATAATTATAATGCAATGCAGTTTAGTGGGATATTGTTCCGGAAGGTGAGCGTGATTTGGCGACCCGTGTTGAAGATTCACCTATTAGCACTCACTTTCATAATAACTCCCACGTTGGGCGCCATTTTTTTACGTAGCCGAGGAAGGTTTAGAGATAGATGTATCAAAATATGAATGAATTCCGTGAACGATTAACGTAAATTGAAAATGTGTTTATATTTTTTAAAAGAAATTAACGATGAAACAAATTTTTTTTCGGTGTGACACGACAACGTTCGAAACGGTTCGCCTATTTGCACTCACTTTCGTAAGAGTAAAAAAACTGAGGTAAACTCGACTTGTTGTACCACAGCCGGGAAATTCTACCACCAGAGGACGAATAGGTGGTAGCAGGGGTCGAGAGTTGAAGAAAAATGCACAAAATTACGCAAAAAAATACGCGAGAAGTCAACACAATTAAGAAAAACAAACAAACAAGGGAAAAAAACCGCAAAAGCAAACACAAAACCACAAAAACACAAACATACTAGCCTGACATCTATCGGCAAAATTCATGTAACAGCTGTGTGCTACATAAAGTTGAGTTTTACCATAGAATCATGTTTTTCCTTTTAAGATAGTAGCCCAGTGAAATCCGACACATAAAAGTCGAAACTTCGGAAAAATTAGGGAAAGCTGAATTTTGGTGTGAACCTTGGTACTGGCATGTTGAACAAAATGTCAAAAGTCCCCATCGATCCGAGTGCTGCGTTATTTTTTATACGGGGTCAAAGGTCACCAAAAATGACCTTTTCTAAATATCTCAGTAACGGTCACGTCTTTAGAAAAACAATGTATGACGAATTTGTAGGTAAAAAAATTTCCAACATAAAAAATCGTAAAACTTTTTCTTGTAGCCATAACCGTTTTTGAGATGTATTGATCTAAACATTTGCTACTAACAGCATCCTCTTTCTCAACGGCATGTTGATATTATCCGATTTTGATTACGACTTGGAATGTCTGTGAGTTTTTTTTCTATGTTTAAGAGGCGCATAAAAAAAACATGTAAGCAAACTTATCTACCAGACTCTAGGGTAGGTGGAAAAGTGTGCTAGAATATTTTTGATCACCCGAAAGATTTTTCATCTTTTTCATATAGAAGACATGAAGATTTAAAAGCACTGAGAAAATCATTGATAAACAGATTGAACAAAAGTGGTCCTAAGATGGAACCTTGATGTATACCAGAAGATAAATAAATAAATAAATAAATAAATAAATAAATAGATACAGTGGCCGTTTAGAAAGCCATGTTGTTGAGAGACACTGTTGAGAAGGTCCTAGATACGATTAAAAACGAGGTGTTCGAAAATTTTGGAAAGGCAAGGAAGAATGGAGATAGGGCGGTAGTTAGAAACAAGGTTGCGTTCACCCGAGTAAAAGATGGAGAAATGTTAGAGAGCTTCCAGGTGGATGGAAATTTACCAGCACAGAGACTGACATTTAATAAGATGACATTTAAGCCAAAGGAACACCAAGTGAGGACGCAAGATTTCTTACGAAAAAAATGGGAATAACATACGGGCCTGGGGGACAGTTAGAGTCAAGTGAGAACGATTCAACCTCAACGGGGTTAGACACGACTGATAAAAGACAAGCAGGGAAATCAAATGAAAAGCATTATGTTATTGCGGCCATGACCCCAGATGTTGGTGGGGTCACTCCGCTCACTGACTTCGACCTTAAAAGAAAGAAAACAAACGACTAAGTGGCCGAAGTCCCTCTCTCATGGCTTACTCCGAACTAATAAAAAAGTGAAAAGTTTATTTTCAGAAAACTTTCGATATACCAACAGCAATTTACCTTGTTTTCACTTTCTCGAAATTCCACTTCAGCACGCCACTCCTCCTTTACCACCTGACTGACTCCGCATCCCAATCAAAAAGAAACCACGCGCTTCGGTTTCTTGCGACCAGGCCGCTAGCCTAACGGTTTTCAGTTCCTCGATTATGATTCGCCAGTTTCTTGGCTATGTTGGAAACAAGTGAATTTGGGGTACACGTCGTACCAAAAAGGGGGAGCCAGCAATTTTCGTTTAAAAGAATTGCCGAATGTTACATGTGTGGCCACATCATCAGCATAAACATGCGTGTGAAACCGTTCTTTCTGTAGTTCGTTTAGCTGAATATTGAATAAGACAGCCTTTTGTCGCCTCCGGCTTCAAGTAGTAATGCCAAATTCAAAACGAATCAGCAAGTCAGTAGCCTTCAGCTTACTTATTACTTGATGTAGGTAAAAGAATAAGTGTAAATCTATATGCAGAACTCTCCGCAGTGACTGCCTATTGATACTCATTTGGCCAGATAAGCTTCTTGTTGAAACTCTAGGATTCGTTTTTACGGTAGCAGCACAGCAACGATAGTTTTCCTTCGTTCGAACTGAGTGATCTCGATGATAAAGCCTTCTTGTAATTGTCCCACGCTCGGCAAAATATTTTTACGAACCCCATTATTGTTCACATGCTAGGGGAAGTACCGCCAAACGTAATTTTCTTTGGACCGGAAGCAGAGACTTCATTACGTGATAGGGACGCAAAATTCGAATTCTTGTTTTACTATCCCAATCGCCCATTGTCGTTAAATTTAAAGACCAATATGTAATATGAAAAAAAATACTCAGAAAAAAGGTCATTGCTTTTTTTGACACCCTGTACTAGGCCGTTCTTAAATTGTTTGCAAATGCCGCGAGAATGTAGAGTATTGAGAAAAGGTCAGATATTATTTCCGAGCATAAAACGGTGTGCCTGGGTTAGGGTTTTCGAGAAATTATGGGTTGCACAGGACTACCATCCATTAATAATTAGCAAAAGCAAATAATCATCAAAATGTGAAAAGGGGAGAAAGTAATTCTTACAATAAGAAAGATAACTATAATTGCATTGAACATACCTCAATATTTGGATTGGAGCGTTTTGTCACTCGTATGTGTCATCAGTTTTGTAACCATTTCCAAAATTATAGGAAATTTCTGAATTTCGGTAGCATGGCACAAATGAGCAAAATCAACTCAAAATTTTCAGAAAATATTCAAAAAAGATTCACACATCCGGGACTTTAGGCGCAAATGAAGACGAGCAGAGAAAACAACACGTGTTCGACTCGAATTTATTCTCATACAATGTAATATGTTCGTCTGGAAGTCAACTTCACTCCGTCCACTTTCTCCTTGAAATCCAAGCTAGTTCCACTGTTTAGGCTTTGAACTGTTTCGTCAGTAAGAGCCGGTTTAGACGAGCGGTATTGTGCTTTGCCAGCAAAGAGTTTGCTGGACGATGTTGCCTGCTGTAAGTTTAGACGAACGGTGCTTTGCTGTGGTAGCACACAGTTTTCTTAATGCATCATAACCAGAATAATTATGCTACAGATACGAAAAAAACAATAAATCAAGACAAAAAAAGAAAAAAATCGCTTCAATGCGTGACTGACGGGTGGCTGTAGTTTATTAGTTTGGTGGAACAGTTTGCGGAATATTTTGTGATTGAGGGAAAATTAGAGAGGCATTAAAAAGGACCACCAAATTCAAATATTAATACAACAACTTTGTTACCTAAGGCGTGGAAGAAATTGAATTCTGCAATTGATCTATGCTAGAATTCATTAAAAATAATTACTTTGTTTAAATCGGACACTGATGCTTTAATGGCGCAGTGTCATTTTACAAATTTCAACCGATCAAAACACCACAGTTTTGGCTAGTGAATCTCTTCCAAACCATATTCACTTTTTTTGGAAGCTACTACCGGCCGTAATTCCTTCGCAAATTGGCCGCTGCATACTTGAATTTTGCTCCGGATTGCATACAAACTAATTGTTTCATATAAACTTTTCAGTTTGAGGTAAATGTCGTCTAAACTTTTTTTCTGGATATTCCTATTTATATAGTCTCTGTGCCTAGAATTATATAAACTTTTCTTGCACTCGTACTCCAATAATAACATAGTTATTAATTCCTGGCTCCACATAAACTTGTCCGACATTTTCACTTTCAATTTGGATCAAGCTTGGAACGTCTCAAAGCAGACTAAATCACACTTTCCAACAAAAAATGTCTGAGTCCCAGACTGTTTTCAAGAAGGAGAACCAAGAAAAACTGCTTTCGTGCTCGATGATCGACTAGACCATTCGTGCTCGCTGTTCGAGCTGGGTCCAGCAAAAAACCGCTCTTGTAAACCGACTCTAAGTAGCAGCGACATTCATATGAAATAAGCCGTTACGCCCATGAAAATTAAAATGGAATATCCAGTCACCTGTACAATATCATTCAACCCTATCATACCAAGATTAAACCATATCATACAATAAGAAAATTGCTAATTCAATTCAGATTGTTTGAACTTGCTAATTCAGATTGTTTAAACATGTTCATGTCATTCAATCAGCTAATTAACTTTTTCATTTGATTTTTCCATAACGTTTCTTTGAAGAGCCAATTAAATGATTGATATTTCCCACAACTGTTTGACCAATTTCAGCACCTGTAGAAGACAAAAAAAAAACAAATTATTTTCAACCCTTGAAGCTGGAAATTATTCAACCAAACCGCTCACCAAAGACAGTCTGTCGCCATCGCATTCACCACTGCATCCTTGAATAATATTTCATTTAACACTTCAATACTGCCTTACACAATCAAAAGCAACTATAATTCCATCATCCATTGGCCAGATGGTTGTAATTTTATACTTGAGTGCCATTCAATTCGAAGCTTAATTACTTCGCTACTGATCAAATGAAGAGAAAGTCAAATTCGGCATCTTCAGGTTTCGTGCTAGTACCACAAAATAGTATTGCACTCGTCGCAATCAAACACTTTTCATGTTTGGAGCAAGAGGAGAAATTCCTGGGACGAAATCCAATTATTTTATGCTAAACCATGAAAATGAAGTTATTGAAGAAATGCTAACTCGAGCTTATTGAGTTGCAATTGGATTTGCTTCCAAGGATATCATCTGTATAAACGCTAATTTGCTTTTAGTCGGTAAAATGGAAAAAACGTATCTGTTTCAAATGATTTAACGATTTTATGTATGAAATGTATGTAGGGGCTAGTAAATATAAAATTGAAGTAGGTCAGCGAAATAATTTTTCGTTATTTTTGTTAAATGCAAAATTTTGAGTAATAGCAAAATCAATACATTTGATTATGAATTAGCATTTCCGGTTAAATATCAATGTAAAACCCGATATCTGTTTCATTTATATTTGTAACATATTCCAAATAAGCCAATTCTACAATTTTTCTTGCATATCCAATGTCACTTTTAATGATATATCGTTTTGATTCGTTTGGAATTATTGCAGTAGCTCGTCACAGTGGTGCAATGACAGCAGCCGTAACCCATGCCCAAGTCACGATGACAGCCCCAGCAACACAAAATCCTACCATGATAGCCTTAACTATGGGACATCCGCCGAGTCCTGCCGTAGCTGGCAGTGGATCGGGAAGTGGTGGTGGTAATAACTCAAGTGGATCCGATACAGACGGCATTGGTAACTCACCGTCCTCGACAGCCTTGCGACGACTTTACTTCAAAAGCGGACGAAATGCACGGACCAGACCACAAGCAACAACTTCCATGCAAGCGACGAGCGCCAGTGCTGTCCCAAAGGTAGGCATAGAGCATAGTATAGTGTAGTAAGGTCTTTGTTAACTAACATACATATTTTGTTGATTATGTGTCCATTAAGATGAAAAGCGCGAATGATGAAGTATTCATTGTTGTTAATATTTAAAATCAAAAGGAAAGCTTTCCGCTGGTTTTTGAATATTTTCGTATTGAGGTCGGAGGATTGAATTGCATGGATTAATGTTTTCGTATAAATATATGTATAAACTTTCACTTAATATAACTTGGTTTTGCAAGAACTGCATCTTTTTCTATGTGAATACTTGAAGGAAACAGATGCAAGGGTAAAAAAAAATTATAAACGCATGTAACCTCTCGTAAATCGAGTGCTAATGAGATAAATTGTAGCTAATGTTAGTTAAGAGTACAGTGAGAATTTCAAATTCAAGTAACTGTTCTGCAGTAAGCAAAGACCCTCAGAGCTGGGCTCTGATAATTTCTCTTAGTAGTTCACAATATTTCAGATTAATTTTGCAAAAAAAACGAAACTGCAACCCTATGAAATGCAATTAACAATATTGAAAGGTTTGCTTAAGTTTGCAACAATTAAGCTCCTGATAGAGCTTCTTCAAAAATTAATATCTAATAAAATAATCTGAAAGATAATTGAATTTTTACTGCAACCAAAATACTCAGTTTCTAAATCAAATGTTTCAATCAACCGTTGGTGCAATGCTTTCGTTGGCTAATTTATGTTTAATTATTGTATTTTCTTTAGTGTATGGAAAGGATATTATAAATTAGCAGTAAGGATAATTTTTGTGTAATTGGTTAGGCTTCTCTTACGAGCTTTACGGGCAGAGCGAATTGTCCCTATGAATTGAATTGTCCCTATGCATTGACTGAAGATTTTTGCTCTAAAAATTTAACGGAGTTTCACTTTGTCACGAGAGCAGACTACCAAATCAGTGTGATGCAAAGGGAGAATGGACATATAATTATGGTGTGCATGAGCGTTCTTAATCTTCTTCGATATGAGGGCTTATTTTCAGAAGTGGATCATTCTGTAGGATTTTGAGCCTCTGCCGAGGACCTTCTCTATGTGTGGGCTGAAAGTAAGAAAGGAGTAAATAAATAGCCCCATGTACTTGGCGCCTTTCAAAGACTTGATCATGGAAATCTTCAAAATTTTCATGAACCTAGTTCTCTAAGAAAACGGTTGATATGGATGCTTGAATACAATGAACTTATTTTCCCTTTCGCTGATTTTGCTTCCCAGTTACCGTAGTGTCTACAGAAAATTCGTGAGGGATATTAATGATTTGATATCGAAGGTAAAGATACTAAGATGGAAATAAGCTTGGGAATATTAATAATATATGAATAATACGGAACGATCCGGGACACTGGAGTCAAGGGAAAGAGCCTAGAACTTTGCCCATATCACTGGAAAATAATTTGATAAGAAGCCTCGAAAATTCAACTGTATCAAATGCGTTTTTGACACCAATCCAGCAAGCTGTGATTTTCGACATTTTCACCCTTATGAGACCTTATTATTTAACTTATGAAGATCTGAACCATCAATGGTTCCATGAATTTTTTTGAAGCCGAATCGCTAGGCAGGAATGTTGACCTTTTTGGCAATTGCTTTTTCAAGCGTTAAGTAAATCAGCCCTTCCTTCAGTTTGTCTATTTTGGAGAGTAGAAAGATGGGTTTCGTTTTGCTGCTCCTTAAAAGTTGGAATAATTTTCGCACGCTTCGCAATACCAGAAAGTATCTAATATTTACCCAGCTGTTGAAAATAATTGTTTACGAAACAAAGAAGGAAAAGGGGGGAGTCATCATCATACGAGACCAATATGATAAGTACCTGTGTTAGGCAAGAAAACGCATTTTAATTTACTTTTTTTATTTATTTCTCAAGATAGTCTCCAGCTCGATGCATTTAGTCCAGCGATTAACTTTTTAAAACCATCCAAAAAAATATTATGTGTCGAACTCCGCAAACTAGGCCTCTGTTGCAGCGATGACTTCCTCGTTTGAGGTGAATCGCTTTTCGCCAAGCCATTTTTCAAGTTTGGAAACAAAGAGAAATCGCATGGAGCCAAATCTGGAAATTAAGGTAGATGCGGCAGCAGTTCGTCCCGTAATTTGACCAATTTTGCTATGGCGATTGCGGATGAGAGAGGTGGTGCGTTGTCATGGTGATAGAGCACTTTTTCCTGGCCAAATGGGGTTGTTTCTCTTCTCCAAACGGTCTATGAAGATGATGCTTCGAGAATCCCAAAAAAACCGTCGCCATGACTTTTCCGGCCGATAGAATCGTTTTGGCTTTCTTTCTTTCGCCAGGTGAAATCTACTGATTTAACTGTTCTTTTCTTTTTGGCGTGTAGTGATGGATCCATGTTTCGTCAACAGCCACGAAACGCCGTAAAACTCTTTTGGATTGCGCTTAAACATGTCCAAACAGTGCTCCGAAGCTATCATGCGATTCCATTTTTGTTCCATTATAAGCAAATACGCCACCCATCTTGCCGATAGCTTTGTCATGTTCAACTTTTTGTGTAGGATATTTTGTATATTATATTTTGTAGCTCGATTTTCCTTTTTCTGGTGGATAGTATTTTGTTACTTTTATGGGCTTTTATAGATACGCACTCTTTCTCGCATCACTGTGCTATCTCTTCTAAGCCCTTTTGCATTCTGGATCTCAATGTATCCGGATGTGTACCTTTTATTACTACCGTGATGTAATTTTCGGAGCCGAGAATGTCATGGTAATTAATGCTGAAGGTCGCGAAAAGAGAATCACCTGCAGGAATAATAATCTAATCAGGTCATGATAATTCAAAAGGCTTGAATGATTTTATTTGCCACTCAACATTTTTCTTTCATCAGTGGTGAGTGAGTTGTTCGCTCAGGGCGATCGTCTTTTTTCAAGGCCTTTGTATTATTGTTGATTATGCACCCGGAGAAGTGTGTTTTAAGCAATACTTACAGACTATCCTCGACGGTAGTTGTCCACCCTCTGCCTGGAGTTCAAAGTCGTGGCCGTTGTCCAGATTTTTCTGTATTCTAACAGTCTTTGGGAAGTACTCCAAGCCTTTTGTTTAGTTATCATAAGATCCTTTTTCTATTCTGAGGGTGGTTTTTCCCAATCTAAAGTATTTACGGCCCTGCTGAACACTGTTCTTACTCCTTTCAAGAACTTTCCTAACTCCCTATTCCTACGTTTTTTTTCAGCACAGTTGTCATGGTAGAATTAAAAAAATATTTTGGTGACCTCAGTCCTTCTGTTAGACCATTTCGATAGCCTTCTCAGACCGTGCACTTCAGTTACCTGTACTTGACGTCACTGCTCCCCCATCCCGTGTGGTGTGTATTGGCATCATAGGTAATTATCGGATTTTCGCTGTCCTACCTACCATTCCCTTGATGTTGTTACTTAGCATGTGATCCTCTTCCCCTGCCATGTAGACTGAAAGAAATTTGGTCTTCAGTATTCCTCTATTAATGAGAGCCTGTGCTTGAATCGCCACTGTGTTTCTGTTGGTGTGATAAGTGCTTAGAAAGAAGTCAATACTTTTGTCAACTGCTATCGGCACCCTCAGTTTTTATACCCCTGCAGCCTGCAAGGAGATTGTGGTGTGCAAGTAGTCAACAAGAGCCTTGGGGTTAAGAATCAGGGATTCTTCCATGGCCCATAGTTTGGCCCCTTCTGACAGCATTATCTTAAGAACCTCTGCCCTTATCCATTCATCCGTTAGTCTGTCCTTGCGATTTAGGGCCGCATATCAGGTATAACTGGAGGGCCACATATTGCATGGCCTGATAGGAGTGTCTTTTCACTGGCCTATTTGTTCACGTTCTGGCAGCTCCACTCATACTTTTTGGTGTTGGAACCTCAGACAAGTTAAAAGCTTCCATGCTTCGGGAGAGTTCCTCTGTAATTTGGTTGGAGGATCTGTCATCAGAGGCAGAGGGAAATACTTCAAGTGCCTTTGCCATTTTTCCCTTTTCCGGTTTGCCTTTTTTGGCATTCAGACTAGGGTTCCTAATGTTTGCTTTCTACGCCTTTTGTTTTTGGTGAGGATCCTTGTTTGTTTTTGTCTTTTTTACCATCTTTTGGCTACCGGTTTGTTTTTTTCAGTTTTCTAGATCAGACGGGATTCAAGCCTTGTTTTTAGGGTACCTTGAGCCTTTAGGTTTGAGGCACTTGAGGCAGCTCTTTCTTTATTATTTTTAGACACTTTGGAAATTATAAAGAAAAAAAGACGAACCGTAACATCCTGTGTATCCTGGCCTGGCCTGAATTTAGATGGGATCTTGCCATCGAACACCCGAATCTGTATACTACCGACTGTTTAATTCAGAAACGATTCAACCCTTGACGTACACTGTTTCCCTACTGGCTGGCGATTTTTTCCTTAAAGTTTAACTCCTCAAAGCATAGGTTTGAACCAATATTAGGTGCGGGTACAGGGTTTCATTTGCTCGGGTACAGAGCAGAATAGAACAATGACGCAAAAAACGATCCATCACAGAACAGCTGATACATTCGTTAAGCTTTCTATAGATTGCTGTATTCGCTGTGGTAGCGCAAAGCAGCTGAAAATAAAGGGAGAAAATAACGAGTATAGACGACCACATTCGATAGAAAATGCAAAAAGAACAGAAAATTACCTTTTTTAACTTTCTACACATTATGAGGGCTTTTTCTGATTTGCTAAAACATGCAACATAACCTTGAAAAATCCAAAGCCACCTCACAGCAAAAAAAAGCAACTACTCATGAGCTTTTCTTTTTTCTATCAGCACATTTTATAGATCAGCACGTGAACTATCTCTGCAGAACAGAATTTTTGTACTAGTGATTTCGCTGGGACAGGAGTTTTGTTGTTTCCAGTGCGTCTGTTCTGCTCTGTGCTGGATAGACGAGCAAAAAAACGCGCCTATTTTTATTTAGTGGTGTCTTTTAATTTCATTTTCAATTTTAAAAGCAAAATAACTTTAACGGACTCCGCGAAATTGGCGCTTATCTAAACACATATCCAAGTAGTTAAAAATATGGTGACATTTAAGATAGTTTAACTGCGCAGAATTTCAACTTTCAGTTGAATCTCATTTCACACATTTGTACTATTTATCTTTAGCCGTTTCACACAATTAGACAGTTTGTAAACCATTTTTTCATCATCACTTCTTCACCAGACCACTATGATCGGATCGTATTTATTCACTTCCTTATTGCGCAAACCGGTCATCATCATCACCATTGACTCATCAATTGAATAAACAAACGTCCTTTCTAACTCATGGTATTTGTTTGCGAATTGCAGGTAGTGGTAATGGGATCATCATCGACTGCATCCACATCGGAAACAACCATCAACACTTCAACCGACTCTGCATCAACGCTAATAACAAACGTAACGACTACCGACACTTCAGAAACATACGATTCTCTAGATATGGGTAAGTATGCTATGCTAAGGTGTGTGTTTATGTTTCCGTTCTCCTGTATGCCTTTCTAGTTGCAGTCTTGCTTCTGTTCAAATATGCATTTGCAATGATCGAATGGCTTTTTGAAACGTATTGCTCTACTTTGATAGAGAAAGCAAAAGTGTCTGCAACGACATGAAATTCAATTTAAACGTTTGATGGTAATACCAAAGTCAAAGGCAAATGAAAACCTTTTCGATGTTAGTTTAAAGTGCAAAACAGAAGTCTATTAACTTAATGATTCTCAATTCCATCCATCTGAATTTGTTTTTTATTTTTGCTACTTGTGAGAAATAATTTTACATGATTAAAATATTTACATTTTCACAAATCGAAAACATATTCCGATAAGTCAGGGATATTGAATTAACACCTTCCGGGTTTTATGATTCCAGCATCATGTATGGGAAAAATCAAGGGCAAGAGGATGTAAACACTTTTGATATGATGCGAACGGCACATTATTGTATCACGTAGACAGACTGCTAATTTTCATGCAAATAAACATTTGATCGAATATTTTCGCATAAAATACAGCCTGGTGCTCTGTTAATGTTCCAGATCAATTTCCATTCATTACTTTTCATCGATTAAAACAAATAGATGCTAAAAGATAATATCAAACTCAATATTGTTTCCTACAGCCTTAAACTTGGCAGCTTTTCAAAGTGGAGGCCACCACTGACTAGCCTGTCCGCTGCTTGCTAATCTGCTTAAGCATTTCAGCACTTTGATTTAGTCTTACTTCCTCTCGAATTTCCCTTTATTTCCACAGTCTAATAATAAACAAGTATTAACTTCTACTCGATGTGTATCTGGTGTCGGGGAAGTTCTGATCTAGACAGATACAATATATGCATCTGCGTTTAGTTCGTAGCGGATACTTTTTATAAACAGAACATTCACTCTCTGAATACCGTGAAGTCAGTCAATCACTCAGGAAGTCAGAAGAATCTTACTTTTTCGCTAGAATCTCGTATGGTTTTGTTCTAGTCATTGTCAGTGTTTTGCAAGTTCTGCGTAAGGGAGACTTCAAAGACGATCATCATTCTGTCGTGAACAAAAAGTTCTTTCAGGGAATCCACGTCATTCACACCGAGCGACTACGAGTAAACAAGGAACTCTAGATCACAGAAAACTTACTAATGTTGGATTTTCCGCCTCTATGAAATCAAACACGTCTGTTCAATTCAGCACATTTTATTCAACAACCTTTTCTATCTCTCTCTTACATTTAGTTCACTTTATTTCCACAGACAGATGTTCGGAACACTCTTCAGCGCCATCTATCAGGAAAGATTGTTTTTATATTTGAAAATATTACAACATTCGGCCACGCTATATTGCATGACGCCCTCGGCTATGCGGCGTATGAGATTTCGCTCATCTGTCTGTTTAACAATATTTTACAAATGTATATGGTGTGGATACTACATTATTATAATACTAAATCAAATAAAAGCAAATTCAGCAATTCGATACACAATTAATACATCAATCTCATATAGTTGGAAGTTATTTGACTTTTCTTGGAATACTTTAGATTTTAGGTTGAGGTTGGATGCTTTTGATGCTATCAATCGGAAATACCCCCGTAAATTGTTTTCCGGGCTGCTTCTCGCCAGCAACACTCTGTACTTCATACCTATCGCCTGGCAGTACCTTTGTTATTGTGTAAGGACCTCGATATTTAGGACGCAATTTACGACTTTCACCGATCGACCTGCAAGTTGCTTTAACCAGCACCAATTCCCCAACATGAAGAGAAGGAGCTGCTCGCCTTTTCGCATCAAATTGGTTCTTTTGACTTACTGCGTTTTTTTGTAATAGCTCTTCAACGTTGTGATTACTTTCGTGATTCATTTCCGCATTCAATTTAATAATTTCCAGTGTTAAAGGGTTATCTTGCAAAGATACGCTAAGAAATTGAAATACTAAATTTGAAGGTGTCTCCTTCGTCACTCGATGTATAGCATTGTTTATTGCCCATTGGACTTCACCCAGATGTTTATCCCAATCTGCACATTCAAGTCCCTTAGATAAAGATGCTAGAGACGAGACAATTGATTTGTTAATTCTTTCGGCTTGGCCATTTGCGCGCGGCGTTGCTGTTGCCACCTTAATATGGTCTATGCTATTTGCCCTACAAAAATCACGAAAAGCGCCCGAAGTGAAGGCACTTCCTCGATCACTAATGATACGACGAGGCCTTCCATAATGTGATGCAAACCTTCGAATCGCGGTGATTGTTTCAGCAGCATCTACGGTAGCTACTGATTCAAGAAAAGAGTACTTTGAGTACCCGTCAACTAGTACAAAAACAAACTTTTTCCTCGACCGTGTCCTGACAAACGGGCCTAAATGGTCCACGTGCACTGTGTCGAAGGGAGTTGATCCCTTATCCAATGGATGAAGGAAGCCCGGTTGTCTTCCTGTTAGCGTTTTATAAAAGAGGCAGTTCAAGCATCTATTTATAAAATTGGTTACTGCATCTACCATATTCGGGAAGTAATAAGTTTCTTTGAGCTTTCCCAGTGTTTTGTCAATACCCAAATGAGCAAGAGATCGGTGAGCTTCTGATATAAGCTCATTTCTTAATTCTTCCGGAACGTAAAGTCTCCATTTGCAATTTTCTGTCCGATATACTCTACCGTTATGCAAAGTAAACTTTTCGCGAGTAGGACCATCGTCTAGCTCTAACATCTTGCGAATATCCGATATTTCCTTATCTCTCTCTTGCATAGCAGATACCCAATCAGCAGAAATTTGAATCCCCAACATAGGTAGCCCCGCAATATCTACTTCCTCTGAATCATTAACAGGGTGTCGGCTCAATGCATCGGCCACTGCATTTGTTGAACCAGTATGATACTGTATGTCATAGGTGTATTCGGATAGCCTCATGAGCCACCTAGCGACTCGCGGGCTCATATCCTTCTTCGCTTCTAACAGTTTAAGACTGTTACAATCAGTTTTTATGGTGAAATGAATGCCTAGCAAATAAACCCTAAACTTTTCAACTGAACACACGATGGCTAGCGCTTCCAGTTCTAATGAAGTATATCTAGATTCTTCTGGAGTTGTTTTCCGACTATAAAAGGCAATAGGATGCAGTTTCCCATCTGGTTGCTCTTGCAATAACGTTGATCCCAGTCCAAGTGCACTGGCATCAGTGTGTAATTCTGTTCGAGCATGCGGATTATAAACACATAAAACGGGTGCATCAATCAGCGATTGTTTTATATCATTAAAGGCTGTTTCTTGACTCGACCCCCAAATAAATTCCTCATTTTTGCGCAATAAATCCGTGAGTGGTCTAGCTCGTGATGAAAAATTTAAAATGAAACGCCTAAAGAAGCTTGCTAAACCTATGAACCTTCTAACGTCACGAACGTTTCTCGGGATAGGAAAGTGTTGCACCGCTCGTATTTTGCCTTCACCTGGCGATATACCGTCTTTTGAAATCTCGAAACCAAGATACTCTACTCTATTCATAAGAAAACAGCACTTAGCTAAATTTAAAGTTAATCCCGCTCTACCAATTTCCTTAAAAACATCTTCCAAATAAGTTAGACCCTCATCAACGCTCTTGCTAGGTATGAAAAAATCATCTAAATAGCTCATCGTAGTTGTACCGTGCAGATTACGCAATAACCGATTAATATATTCTTGGAATTTAGCCGGAGCATTGGCCAACCCAAATGGTACCCGTTTGAAATGATATTTCCCGTCTGGGGTTACGAACGCAGTTTTTTCTTTTGAATTTTCATGCATTGGTATCTGATAATAACCACTGTACAGATCCAAAGACGTAAAATATAATTGCCCATGTAACCTATCTAAATGGTCGTCGATTCTTGGTAACGGAAAATGCTCTTTAACTGTTACCTTATTAAGATCCCTGTAGTCGACGCACATTCGAACGTCGCCTGATTTTTTTCGGACAAGAACAATAGGACTCGAAAATGGCGAATGGCTCTCTTCAATAACGTCGGCTTTCTGTAATTGCTCAACCATCTTCTTCACTTTCTCGCGTTCAGCATACGCAAGGCGATAGGGTTGACGTACAACTGGCTTATCAGATAGCAACTTGATTTCCATTGAAACATCTTTAGCACATCCAACCTGAAAAATGTTAGTAGAAACCAAATGAGAATATTGTTCTATTAGAGAAATTAATTTAATCTTATCTTCTCCTGTCAAATCAGTCGTGATATGATCCGGTTGGAAGGAATTTTCACTGCTGGCCTTGTCATTATCCCCATCTGTGGAGCTCTGCTCTTCGGTTTCTTTTGGTTTTGCCTGCTGCGATACGGGCTCCCCACGCGTTATGTGATCTCCACCTTTGATGTGTAGCTCCGATGCTGACAAGTTTAAAACCGGAACGATAGTTTCGCCACAGTCGTTAGTGCTTACGACGCACCTTGGAATGACTTCTCCATTATCTCGGATGCCACCTTCAATACATAGTTGAGTTCCAGGTAGATTTGTCATCACGGCTACATGTCCCAAGTAGTTGCTCGGTATAATCGCCGCCTTCGCCGCAATCATTTTTGTTTGCGCCACCGGCGTAATACTTGGCAAGTCATTGTACATAACCTCCAATCCATTTGTGCTGCTCACTATTTTTACGTGTTTCTGTTCAGTGAACGGGTGTCCCACAATGAGACATATATTCTGACAGTTATCAGGGACCACATGGATTCGAACTTTTGCACTAATACCATCTACTTCGAGGTTAGCTGTCAACAAACCAACAGGTTGCACTTTTCCACCACCATATCCAATGAGGGGCTCTAAGCTATCGTCTTCGTAATATGTCAATCCATGATTTTCTACCCAATTCTTTCGCACAGTTATACAGCTACTGCCAAGATCAATGTAGCACTGTAATTCATAGCCCGCTATTTTTGCTTTCTTTATGTATTTCTGATGCCCTTCGTTTTCAATTAGCATCACGTGTTTGCCTCCCGACTTCGCGTCGCCTCTGCAACTTCTTGCGAAATGTCCCGCTGCACCGCACTTGAAACAGACTTTCGTTTTACTTTCTCCCGTTGTTTTGCAGTTACGAGCATAATGCCCTGCAAGTCCGCACTTAAAACATGTCGTTTGACTAACGTTCACATCTCGCACTTCACTTCTGACACATTTACTTTGATTTTGTGAGAAAAAAGTGTCTCTTTCAATGTGCTCGCTGGCATTTTGCAGATCGAGCAGCAAATCAGTCGCCTTGGTATATACCTTCAAAGGCCCTAAGAAGTCTTTATATCGGTTGTTTCGTAGACCGTCAACGATCCATTCCACAGTTTCGTTCTCGCTCATTTCAGCGGCCAGACATCTAGAATATTTTTCGAAAAAATACTCGGTGATGTTCTGCCTGGGCAATTTTTTGTACATCTCCGCTTCAATGCGCAGTTTTCGCTTGCTGGTGGAGCATGGAAAAGTTTCCATTAATAATTTCCTCCACTCTGACCAAGTTAACATTCCGTGCCGAACAGAATCACGCCATTTTGCGGCTACTCCCTTCAGGTTTTTTAAAGCGTGGTGTATCAATGTGATATTATCAAAATCGTACATAATTCCATATTCTTCAATCTTTTCGATCCATGTCATGATATCATCTCCCCTGACCGGATCAAACGTAGGCAACAGCCCTTCAAAATTAAATCTCCGTGCATCCATTTTGCACGTCCCAGCATCATTCACATTTTCCTGTGACATTTCGATCACTTCCACTGACAAAACCAAAAAACTATGGAAAATTACTGATTACACGTATCTTTCGCTGCACTACACGCTTATTGAAAAAACTTTCGGGTGAATCTCACTTCTGATTTTGTTGGATTTTCCGCCTCTATGAAATCAAACACGTCTGTTCAATTCAGCACATTTTATTCAACAACCTTTTCTATCTCTCTCTTACATTTAGTTCACTTTATTTCCACAGACAGATGTTCGGAACACTCTTCAGCGCCATCTATCAGGAAAGATTGTTTTTATATTTGAAAATATTACAACACTAACTTCGATGATAATTGCTTCGCAGTTTTTAGTATCTGCACGCTTAAAAACATATAATAACAGCATTGATCGTCCCGGAGGAGCCAAAATGATCGTTTGTGTGAAAACGGCAATGTGAAATTGTTTGGATTTGTTTATTGTGCATTCTGTTTATTCCCGAGATTGCTACATGGAGTTCTAAAAATTATTTTTACACACCTTCGCCGAGATAAATAGAATAGACATAAAACCTTACGTGTCGAGGCTGCAACAGCTTAATGGTTTCTATTTCGTGTCTAATTTTAGGTGAAATCTTGTGTTGTATGCTTGATTTCCCGGACACAGTTAATCAATATTCTCATAATAATTCTAATTTTACACTTTTTTTTATTGTAAAACTGAAAACTGTATCTACTTTCAAAATTTAAATGGGAAATATTTGATGAAAGTGAAAACTAAAACCGTAGTTGAAAATTTCAAAATTATTACTTTGCTTTCGGAAGCTTTATTTATTAGTGATGACATTTATGCAGGAACATTTTTTATTTGCTTATCTCTGCTGGGAAATACAGATATGTCGTTCATTTTTTATTAATTTTTAATAAAATTTGAAATTTTACCCTTGTAATCTATATTTAGTTTCTTATATGTTTTTGTTTCTGAAGAGTTATTTTGCGACCCACATTGGGAGCCAAATGACTTTTTACTATACAGCCAATGTAAGAGGTCAAATAGTCATAAAACTGAAAATTCCGAGAAAAAGCACTTATTTTTCCATGCAACGGCAACAAGAAACAATAAAAAAAGTAATATGATTTTATTGGCGCTATTATATCTATCGCTTGTACTTTTTAGAGAGTTTCCTAGTATGGATATGCTACTAAAAAGAGAGTTTTATACGTAAAAACGATGTGTAAAACGTCAGTGATTAATTTAATCAGACATTTATATGAATCGTGTGATCTTTTTTCCACTAATTTTATCGCCGATTTATTTATTTACTTAAGGCATTTACAGACATTATTTTTTATTAGGATAATTAATAGAATTAACTTTATTTGAAAAAATGATAGTGTAATTTAATGTTACTTTATTTAGAAAAGTTATAATTTCTCTTCCCTTATGGAATTGAGAGAAAAAAAAACATTTCTAAGTGCTTTTCCGTTTCAATGTCAAGAGAGGTGTGTAGTTTTTCAATTGAATCAGAGCTTGGGGATCCTTATTCATGGCCCACACTGATCCAGAAAATAATTATAATTATTGTACAGAAAGGCTTTGCCCAAATTTAAACATTCGATTTTCCTGTTACTTTAAATATGAAATTCAGTCTACAGCACTACCAAAGATTGTTGAAATAATGACAAGACACCTTCTAGGTCATGGCTGGCTTATATTTAATGCAAATATTTTTGCTCCCTCATATTTTCAATTCATAAAAGCAGTCTTTCATTTTCCAGTAGGCGTTATAAGGACTGAGGTCATTTAGGTCGAACTATCAAGGAACATCAAACTAATGTAGTTCACATGAGGAGTTTTAAGTGATGGAGGGACTTTGAGCTAGAATTCAGGACAGGGAGTACCACAGACTGTATTTTTTACAAAATTAAATATCAAAGAAAACTGACCACTGGAAAAATGTTCTTAAACGTTTTTGGAAGTGATATTTGCTTCCAATTAATTTTTTTAAGTAATATATTAGTTTTGATAAGAAGAAAAACATGTGTATACGTTAACAAAAATATCACATATAATTTATTTTCAATAAACTTCAAATTACTTAGTCTAATGTGTTTAGAAATATTGTTACAGTATAAACTGTTTGTAGATTGTGGATGTGTATTTGTGGATATGTAATGATATGTTCCCAAACGTTTATTAACTCTCGTGCAACTTCTATTCTCGCAATCTTGTGCGTTTAGAGGAAGCTGAGACGCATTGTATGAGCCTGATTATAGACATTATCTCAAGTTAGTGGAAGCTGTTGCGGGATTCAATTCAGTTTTGGGGGAACATTTGAGGCAGATTCTAAGTGAAGATTTCCGCAACAAATATTTCATACAAACTTAATATATGTAGCAAGAGATGCGCCTTTTCGAGATCCTCAACAAAGGTTGAAAGTTGAATTTTATTTTAATGCTTTGGATCAAGCAATTATGTCTTTCACCGAACGCTTTGAACAGCTAAATACTATACTGAAATATTAAGTTGTGTGTGTCATATAGGAAATCTTAAAACTAACCCAAATCAAACCACCCTTCAACACTGCTCAAAGCTAGAAGAAGCGTTGACACATAATGGATATTCAGATTTAAACGTTAGGAATTTTATGAAGAAATGCTCATGTTTACAACTATAATTAAGGAACACGACTCGCCCAATGATATCCTTGAATTCATTTGCAGTAGAAATACTGAAGCTCTTTGAAAATACTGTTGACTTTACTCTTTAAAGTTACAACGGGAGATCGATATTTTCAAAATTAAAAATTTTAAGGATAAGGTAAAAAAAATTAGTAAGTTTGGCAATATAATCCATAGAAAATGGTCTTGTCTGCGAATTAAATAGTGATTGCTTAGTTGAAGACTTTGCGAAAGTTAAAACTTGCTGCACTGTGCTTTCAAATAAATAAAAAAAAAACTTCTCAGAAAACTAATTTTCTCTCCACAGAATGTTGAATTTTTGTGTATTAAAGCTATTTAGACTGGATAAGCACTGCGAACTCTTCTGAAAAATCTGAATTTTCTATATAAGGTGCGTTTTTTTGCACATCCGAGCCGATCAAATTTGGTTAAGTATACTGAATACAACAACAATTTTGTTATAAAAATATATGTCTTAAACATATATTTTTAGCTTATTTATGTTTGTTTGAAAGAACGAATAATTTGATTTCCTTATAAATATTAGAATTTCCTCTGTTTATAACGCATGCGCTTGGTTATCGAGAGCTAGGCCTATAGGAAAAACCTCTTTCAATAAACGCATCTGAGGCTCCACCTCGTAGCGGTAGGTCATTTGGAAAAGAACTGTTAACGAAAACTATAGTTCTGCACATAATTAGGCTCAAACAATTGGTTACTATCCAGTCAATAGCATCACAGAACCAAAAATTGGGGAAGAAAAATATTTTTACGTATCGAAAACTTGAGACAAAAACGTTTTGAGAAAAAAGCGTTATGCTGCATTGCTCGAATGAGTAAATGTCTAGTTTTTCATGAAAATTACATATTGAGCAATGCTCAAGTAAATACTCCCAAGTACTAGCAAAAACTTGCTAAGAATTCGCAGACGTGAAAAAAAGGGTCAAAAAAGAAAAATCATAGTATAGAGGGCGCCAAATATCGTTCTGCGCCGGGCGAAAATCTGGCCCGAACCGGCCCTGCTACCATGAGCTAAAGCATGATTTACCAGAGAAATGAAAACATAAGTATTGATTCAATGGTTTAACGTGGTTTAACGGGCAAGGGCTCAAGACTGGTCTTTCACTTGAGTGTTTCTTACAGTTATCGCTGTCATTTCATTTCCAAAGACAGTAAGTCAGCAATCAGGAACAAAATTTCTGAAAGTTCGTCCCTCTACGTGTATATATTTTACTTTGGGTGCTGTTCGCTCGCAATATTTGGTATAGATCAAAGAGACACAGCGACAAAAAGTGCTCTCGTCTAAATATTTTTAAACGGTATTTCATATTTTCAAATTCAAAGTAGGTGTTATTCTCTCGCAATTACAATTAGGTTAGGTTCGGTTTTACTGGTCTACACAAGCTCACACATAGACTTATTGGTCCCTAGTGATACCAGATAAGTGCTTCTGGAGATAAGAAAGTTCAGTCCAAGCGGCGATTGAAGGTCTCAGACTTTTTTGTCAACTGAAGAGTGTCCTTCAGCCTCTGCTAAACCAAGTGCAAGAGGATCACCGAAACAGCGCTGTCTGGTTTTTTCTAGTGCCTGGCAATGACACATGAGATGCTGGATTGTTTTTGAAACTCGCCCTTTTTGTAATGAAGAAATAAATAATATTCTACAAAAATTTTTAATTTTGCATCACTGTGGCTGTTTTTGATCAAACAAAAGTTTGCAGTATCTTCAGTAATAATGGTTTTAAGAGCAGCATATCCAACATAGTTTTGTGATGTTTCTTTTTGAAAACAGATCTTGAGCTTACGACTCTATAATTTTTTTTAAATTAAAGTATTTTTTCGGAACTGATCACGTTTTTATGGAATATTTGACAACAATGGCATTCATATAACCCGAGAAATCCTGTAAAAAAAATGTTTCGCTGTTTTTTTTTACTGCTTATCCTTTGATTCGCATGTTTAGACTGAACATTTCAAAATTGATTATTTAACTGATATTGCCTGTATATGTCGCTCCTAATGTCTTGGGACTAGAACAGACCCACAAACCCCCGATAGGGAAGACACATTTCAGAAGTTAGTGGCATTTGGAGTGAGTAAATCATCGTAATATGTACCATCATCAATGTATTGATGTGTATGGTCTCCGTCGAAATTCAATCAGATACAGAATCATAAGAACTTATAATTATATTTTATAGCATTGATAGACAGGTTCGAATGCTACAATAATCTTGATTCATCAGATACCATTCATTTTTGGTCCACTCCATAATCTGACCATATTAAGTCATACAAACAACCGCATGCATTTCAATCCCACGCTTATATTTGCTTAAATATGTTCACCGCACATCAACAAGCCCACATATTTCCTCGGTAAAAATATGTAACATTTCTGAAAACACATTAATTGCAGCCACTTAATTCATCCTTGAAAAACAAAATATTAACCGTTTACACACTTTGCGTACACATTCATTCATGCCTCGGAAAATTCCATGTGACCGAGGTAAGATGACGTGGTTTATTATCCTATAATTTGTACGCACGTAGCGTCAATACATTTTTTCATAAAAACTTTTCGATCAAAAACAACTTCACGAAAACATTTGATATCAAGTGTATTCTAAGTTGTTAAATACTTGACCACCAAACAAACACTTCTTCGAATCAAATGATAGTTTGCTCTGGAGTCCAAAATAGATTGTGGGTGGACGTGATTCCGAGCTCGCATCGTTCAAAATATTATTACAGGTTCAAGTCAGTCTACGAATATCTATTTCCGGTAGAAAGTGAAAAATTAATACTTTTGTTTTCAAACACTGTCTAAGAAGAAACCTCAAGAATTTAAGAGAATCTGAAGAATTTGAGTGTTTTTTTCTGGAGTGTAAAAAAACGTTGAAAACAGTTGATATTATTCTTGTTTTGTTCACTGTTTGTGATTCACGCGTCATATAAGTATGTACAGGCGATAATTTAATTCAGGTTAAGTTAAACTTCACCAAATTGAATAATGACGAATTATGATGAGTTTCATGTCAGGTGTTTATGATATGACATTGAAATCAACAAGGAAGATGCGCACGCTAGCTGTTGCATTGTGGGTGGCAGTAGCGTGGCAGCTTTGTGATTACTTTGACGTGGCCTTGATAAAAATTTGTTTTAAGAATAATGAGAGCAAATTTATAAGACACGGATGCATTGAGTCTCTGTGCAGCAGAAGACATTTCGAATTAATTTTGTTGGAAATATATTATCCATATAAATGATATTTTTTACGGAAATGCTAATGAATGTTATTTATGAAGTGTTCAAGAATGAAAGCTTTGATGCTGAGTAGTATTTCGCTACATGATTTGTTTTGTTTTCGCTTAAATATATTATTACAGTGGGCGATAGCTGTTAATTTTGATGATTAGTACGATAATATCAAAATAGAAATGAAATATATTTTCAAACAAATTTCGATGCGTTTTAATAATCTGAGAATAATGTGTGACTTATGAAACAATATTTTTTAATTTTTTAGACATGCATTCATTATGAATTAAATAATTGTTGGAAGTATAAATGGAAAACAAGCAAGGATATCAGAATGTGATTTCTGAGGATTGATATGTCTGTCAGTTCTCTAGAAAATGAGATCATCACAGAAATTAGTTGTTAAATGTTTCGTATTATTCAAGTCAGGCCGATGAAGTTACGGTTTCTCATGCGTTGCAACTTTCCTAGCAAAAAGTGAAGTCATGACTCCTCTCCAGTCTAGTTCAATATCATTTTTGGGTTTCTTGTATATTAGCGTTGCTTATTTTCGATGGCGGATCGTGGGTTTTAGATTGAGGGAAGCACAAATAGATACGCATATTTTTTAACCAAATGCAACTCGTTTTAATCTATTTTAGTCTCCGGAATTGAAATTTTTGACTGAACTGAAATTTTGAATTGAAAAAGGTTTTTTTTTTACTTTCAGCTCTACATTCTCAAACTTAAAATTTACCTAAAAAAAAATCTACCTACTACACTATTGAGGCCTGCTGACTCTTATAGATTTTATTTAAGTATTTTTTTTTCCTTTTTTTCCATATTTTATATTAGTCGCTAATAATTTTACCCAGCCTGCACAGAAGCTGGCATCATCTTCGCAATAATTGCTTGTATACTTTCTATTACTTATATACTGTGTTGTATACAATCTTATACATGAATACAACTAACTTAGCTTATGTAGATAGGTCCCGCGGCTTCCTCCATCAGGTAAGACTCCAGAGAAGGTACACAAGGGCCTATTGTGACACCTAAATTGATGTAAATTGAATTAATTCTTATCAAAGATCTTAAATGGAGCCCCTTCTTGTGCTAGCGAAGGACTGTCAGTACTAGCCAGTTTACCGTTATTATACCAAGAGACATAACCATTAAATTTTCATACGGTAAGCGTCTTATAATGGCAACAAGCAAAAGCTTTCAATGCACTCATTGTGACTAAAAATTGGGCCAATTGTGCACTGAAAAAATGCTATCATCAATTTTCATAGCAATAGAAAGCTTACGAAATACCAAAAACTCTTGTTTTAGGTTCAAATATGTACCAAAACCGTGGAAAGTGGTAGAAGTAATAATGATATCTGGGAAGCCCCATATGAAGCATCATCTTACAGGCCGATTTCTTTACTACCTATTCTACCTAAAATTTTTGAAAAACTATTTCTAAAGAGATTGAAACCAATAATTGAAAGCAAAAGATTAATACCTGATCACCAATTTGAATTTAGGGACAAACATTCAACAATGGATCAAGTACACAGAATAACGAATGTCATCGAAAGAGCGCTGAAAGGTAAAAAAAAGTCTGCTCTACTATCTTTCTGGATGTAGCTCAAGCTTTTAACCAAGTCTGGCATGAAGGATTAAATCTCAAGCTAAAAACGCTTCTTCCGAAGCAGTACGCGGACATATTAAAACCTTACATTTCAGAAAGATACTTTAGCTTAAATCAGAATGGAGCTTAATCGGAATCGAAAGAGATAAAAGCTGGAATACTTCAAGGCAGTGTATTTGGACCAGATCTTTACATTTTGCTCACAAGTGATCTTCCAATGTTAAAAAACAATACAACAGCAACATTCGCATATTATACGGCTATAATGGCTATTGGAGGAAACAATAAAGTATCAACAAGGAAATTGCAAACAGCTATAATTCAAATGGAAAACTGGGCCAAGAAATGAAGTATAAAATTTAAATAAATACATGTAGACTTCACGAATAAAAGTTGCGCTGGAAAGTTCACGTGAAAAAGAAAAGAGAAGAACTGGACATACGCTTGTGGGTGCACTTTCATAAATACACTTCTGTTTACATACAAGTACATTCCAGAACTCTCCACAGCCACTGCACACTCATCAAAATGATAAATATTCTTCTTAAGAGAAATATTCTTGATAGAAAAAACAGTAATATATTTTTGTATAACCGTCAAAACGTGTTTTTTCATAATATTCAAAACCGTGATTTGCCCAGCTGGAGAGCCGTAAGGAAATTTTCCTCGCTGGTTTCTTTTCGGGAGCCGAAGACAGCAATGATGTGATTGAAATTCCTGATGTTTGCCGCTTTATGGAAGGGTTGTCGACTCGACTCCAAAAGGTTCCATAAAGGGTTACATGTAACAGGGCTTGAGCCTATATAGTGTGAACTTCTGGGCCTCTAAAAAGTATCGGAAGTAAGGAATGTCCTGATAAGCCGCCAAGAGTTCGCGTTCGTATGCACTATACTTTTTTTGTGCGTCGCTAAGTTTGGCCGAGTTAAAACCAAGGAGTTGCCAAGAGCTTTCACATTTTTCCTGCAGAGCAGTCCCAATGACAGTATATGATGCGTCTACGAATAGACCAAGCTCGTCGTTTGAGTCTGGAACGGACAATAGAGTGGCTTTTGTTAAACCAGTCTTGACTTAGTCGAAAGCTTTGCTAGCTTTTGTTGACTAGTCGATTGTTTTAGCACCATCTTTTATGGAGCCACAAAGATAGGCATTGAGTGGTTGCTGCATCTCAGCAGTGTGAAGAAGAAGCGACGGTAGAGATTGACCATCGCCAAAAATCTTCTTAGGTCTTTAACCGACTTGGAGAGTTTAGCTGAAGATATTGCCTCAATCCGATCTGGGGAGGGCTTAATGCCTTTCGACGAAACCTCATGACCTAAGAATTTAACAAATGGTCGAAGGAAATGTAATTTTGCCACATTAGTTATAAAGCCATGGTCCGCATGTGACAGTTCGCAGCGTGATCGCTTCCGGGATGGTCATGCTCAAGGGAGGTGTTTTTAGTGGGTTGAAGTCCCACACTAATAAGAATCACGCGTGTGGGGAACTCGTTGTGTTTACAGAGATTTTTACCTGCCTTCGCAAAAAAAAAGAAAAAAAACAATTTTCATGTGCTGTGTAACTGAGAATTTACATAATCCAAAACAGCATATGCTCGAGGTATATATCATTTCAGTTAAAAAAAAAGAAACCTACCATCATCAGCTTTAACATTTTTAATGAAATGTTGTAGATCCTTTGCATACGAGGTAAAATTTCGAAAATCAGACTCATAAACCTTCACAAGCTTGCGGTTGAATCTGTTGACAACGAAAAAAAGCATAAACATATTATGAACAAGTCGAACGGATGCTCAATGCTTACCCAAAGTATGATGCAAAAATGTTCGTTGGAGATTTTAACGCCAAAATAGGTTGGTTCCTGGGATTTAGGCAGGCACCCATAGTTTGCATGAGAGCACTAATGGTAGTGGACTAATAGTCAAAGGACTATCAAATTCGAAGAGCTTGCGAGTACCAGGTTCCCACGAAAAGATATCATAATAATCACCTGATTAAGCCATTCGTAATCAGATGTATCACGCCAATAGACCACCTCCTTTATTCAAGCCCGACGATACGAACGTAACAAGGTGCTGACAATGACTCGGACTACTATTTTATTGGTATTTGTTTCCAAGCGTGAATTGCCTTGCGCAGACGTATCACCCTAGAAGAGTTCGGTAGAGGGAGTCCCTTATCGTAATTGGATACGCCTTGACAATATCTATCTCGTACTTCTGTTGCCATCTGAGGCAGTTTTTGTAGAAATCGAGCGGTGCCATTATCTCATAGACCGCAGGCTCGCAAAGAGGAATAAAAACAGCTCAAAAGAACGGAGATAAGGCTTCACAGAAGGAAGAAAGCAGTCTGGAAAAAAGACTCAATATAGGAAATAGAAATAACTAGAGAGGGAAGTATGTGCTAGGCGTGAATATTCTATCAAATAAACTAAAACACGGTGCAGTACTCAAACGCTGCATATACTGTAAGGACAAGGAAGGCAATCTCATCACCATTCCTGAAGATATCCTGTACCATCCTCATATTTTATTCGAAGACCCGAACTAGTTGCACAAGAATCTTTCACTCAGATCAAGCGGGCGGCAAAAAAGAGGCTGAACTTAAAGCTAGGAAACAAGAAGTTCATGATGGCAGCCAAAAATACTAAGGAGGGGAAGACGTAAGCAGCTGCTTAAATATAACAAAACCTACTAGAGTCTGTCAAAACTCTCCAATTCTTCAAATACTACCCGAACTTCAAAGCCTTGGCTGTACAAGACCCTGGTCTTGCCTCTATCCACGTATGGATCCGAGACTTGAATGCTTAGCAAAAGATACACTGACTTTTAGCCACGTTAGAAAGGAAATTCTTGCGGAGAATCATTGACCCAATATGTGAAGAAGGGCGATTCCGAAGAAGCTATAATCATGAGTAATATGTCATCTACCTTGAAGCAAATATGATTACAAAGATAAAACTTGGCAGGCTCCGGTGGACAGGAGATCTAGCTTGTGTAGACGACCCTGCTTGGCGAATACTTTGCAAAGAATTTTATGCCATATGAGGCCTTCTTTGCGCTCGAAAAATGGTCTTGACCAGCACTCTCGGAGCGCATGAGTACTTAATTGAATAGAATGTGATTGTAGTCGAGACCGGTAGAAAAAGTTTTTGATGAAGACTAGGACTGTAGTACTGATGGTGATTGTATATCAGTTGTGAGGGATAAAAATTATTTAGTCAAATTTTTAAACGGATTCAATAAGAAGCGAAATCAGCCCATTTCTTCTGCTTCTCTTCGAAAATCAATTTTTCTAGTGCTTCATATGTGCTAGAGTTTTTTTCTCTTTTGCTTTTCAATTCGACAGTAACATTAGGAAGATTAGATGAACAACTAGCAACCAAAGTACAAGGGGCTCGCCATTTAAAGTGACCATGCTTAATACCAAACACGTGTCTCATGTATTTTTTTTAGAGGTAACGAGATTTTTTAACTTAAATTATTCCTTTTGCATTTCTAGGTTGCTTCGTTTTACACGCTAATAGACTATTTTAAATAACTTTTTTTCCTTTGCAAATGTGGTATTCCACATTGTGTTTGCTTAATCAGATCAATATTAGTTTGACAGCTATTTTTAGCACTCATACAACCTTTGAAATCAACCCCTAGACCCATCAAGGGTTGTCGTGGGATTATTTTACTTTTTAACGACCTTTGAAATGCGTATGCCAAATATCCAAAGACTAGTATGTATTATTTTCTAATTTAAAAATATTTTTTTAGTCTATAGTTTTGGGAAGAGAAATCTTATAAATCCATATTGACCAATGTTTCAGAAGTGTTGAAAAAATATACTATTGCCTAGATTATTTGTTCTAATTTTGTGTGTTTCGTCAATTCTCTTGCAGCTTTCCTTCCTGATGAGTTTAGCCACGTTGCATCTAATCTGTGCTTTCTTCTCTTTGAGAAAGTGTTTTACAACTGCTACGATGTATGCTACCAAGTCTGTTGTTGAAAATGTTGTTTCATTGACAGCAAAATCCAGTCCTTGGCTAAGTAGCTCCATTTGCACTCTCAGTCAATTGGAATGTTGGCTTGGTCACCGCACATTTTTGTATATTTCTCTCATTTGAAGGCCCTGTTTAATTTATTTATGTCTCCTTAAATGTCCCCTTTTCTACCTGAAGTATCATTCGCCATTTATAAATGTAGTGAATAATTTGAATGTGGTTTCTTTAATCTCTTGTATAGCCTATTTCCTGATTCTCTGATAAGATTCCTTTCGGACAGTGCTATTTGTTTTCCTATGCTAGTTTCTATTGTAAGGTATTTATTTAGTAGTATCATATCTTGAAACAATAACGAGAAAATTCCTAGTGCTGGTAGCCCTTCACTAGTTCAGATATTAAAAATACATAAAATCAGCTTCACGGTGAGACTAATTTACTCGATGAATTTCGTTTTGATGACTGGATCGGGATTTACCAGCATAAAAAAGATGCTACGAGAAAAATTTAAAAACATAAATATGAGTCTTCGTTGCTTATTTCGATTGTAAAGTTTGTCTCACATGAAAATTTGTTTGTTGGATGTTTTGGTATAAAAATGATGAAAATGATACATGGTACCTTCATGGAAACCCGAACATTACTACTTTTCGTGATCAGTATTTTTTCTTGTAAATTTCGTAGTTACCTGATGTTTCTGTCACAAGTTATTTAACAACGAAATTTAAAATTATTCTTTGTCTAATTTTAGGTGTGCATATGCCCACAAAGGGCTAAACATTTCAAAAAGTCATCATAGCCAAGCATAAAACATAATCAGTTTTCATATCGCTTGCTTGATTTTTTCAAAACAATCCTTTCCATAAAAATATAGAATATCTCAAAATTCGCTAAATTGCTTGCCACGGCTAAGATATTAGGGATATCTTCATTTTAACTAAGCATGGACCTACTCGTTTTTTCCATCCATATTTTCCGAAAACAAAATCATATTAATTTTGAATATTACAATTTTGAATATTATATGGAATCAAATCAATTAATTTAATTTGGATAAAAACCTTATTTTTCGAGAATCCTTAAATAGCGAAGTAGTGTCTCTTATACGTCCAATGACGAGCCATCTCTGTTTATTTGGCTTTCCACACCTAAAAATGCCTGAATATTTTTTCCTTGAAAACTTAAAAGCGTCAAAGATTACATTTCATTCAAATGCTGAGTCGGGATAAATTCGCTCCTGCCTTCAAACACATGCTCCGCAAGGCTTAGCCAGAACCTTTGAGACTGCCAAATTATTCTTATATATTGATTTCATGTTCGGAAATTGAGAAGCCACTATCATCAACTTTTACAATATTTGCTCAATTCATAGTCGACAATGTATTAATTTTATATTTTTTACAATCTTTCACAGGTGAAACATCCGGACAAAGTGAACCACTTCTTAGTTCTTCTTTGGATGAACCACCCCAAACAGCACTTGCATTCCCAAACGAACAAACTCTTACTGAAATGGAACTCATTGGATTTTCGAAAACAACTCGAGAAACATCAACAAATCGCAAAGACGAGGTACTTGTTTACTTCCTTGAAAATTTTTCCTGCAAAACTTTTACTTTTCTATACCTCTATTCACATAGTAAATTATTACACATATCTGTGTGCTTTCGTCTTTCTTGTCTTCTTTCTATTATTTTCTCTTTCCGCTGTACAGAATGCTGAATCGTCACTAACAACTACGGCAACTTCGCACAACACAACTAATATGCCGCGCACCGCTCCCGTATCCTCATCCATTCATTTCCCATTCGATCCTCCCTCGTCTCCGAAAAGCGCTCGTACCATGGATAAAACTGAAAATCTCTTTACATTCGACGATGCTGTCGTTTATCTCGAGCAGAAAAAATGCCAACAGGATAAAGAGGATATGACGCGACAGCAGCACCAGGATAGTATTAAATTCAGGCAGCAGCAACAGGATTCGAATAAAGTTGAACAAAAGTATGCGAGATCGGGTAGTGTAAGTGGAAGGGTGTATGACAGTCGCGTAACAATTGGTAAAGAAAACGATGAAGGCAAGGAAAATAAGAAGCGAAAGGATTCGATATCGAAACATTCAAGTGCTCCGATGAGAGACGGTACCAACTATCCTAGGCAACCGGTCAAGGACAATAGTTTGGAGCTAGAAGATGCCAAGAAACAGAAGAGAGAGGTTAAGTTGAAATCAAAAAGCCATCGGTATAGTTCGGTGAAGGCGAGTCCTAGGAAAGAGAAGTTTTCTGGAGGCAAAATTCGCTCGGCTCCTGCAGTGCAAAATAAAGATAAATATTACGGATCGAGAAAGCATTCTACTAGCTACGATAAGAAAGACTTGACGATGTTCCCGTTTGATCGAGAGGCTATCGACTACGAACGAATTCAGAGGGAATGTTTTGAGGTCGAAGAAGATCCAGATTTTCCCTATGATGTGGATAGTGATTCAGATACCGACAGTGATGATCAAAGTGTTTACGAACGGAAGCCGTACGGATCACCATCCAAATCCTCCAGAGCCGATATATTCCAGCAGTATGCCTTGCTTTCGCAGAAAGAAACCCATTTCACATACGAACGACGTTCATCGAAACGAAACCGCCCCGAACTTGTTCACTCTAGATACGATCGAATTGCGAAATCCGATGCTTTTACCCCTAAGTCCTCTGAAGCTCCGCCTTCCAAAGCCCTGGGTGAACTGCACCGTTTCGATCAGATTGCTTCGAAATTCGATCAAATCGCTCCCAATTACCATCCCATTCATGGTTCCAACTCGAATCTCCATTCGTCGCAGCAAACTTCCCTAACTAACAACATAGGACTAACTAGCAACTCTGGTGCAACACGATCGACTCCACCACTACCCGACTTTCGCGTCGACTATTTCGTTGAACACGCTTCTGTGACATCTTCGATGCATCATCCATCATCGCATCATTCCCATCATCATCACCAGTTCCAACCGCTGCAGCATCAGTCGCAACAATCAGGCCAACAACAGCAGCCACATTCCCAGAACCATCATTCAAATCTGACATCGCTGCTCGCGAACTCAGTGTCTGCAGTACTACATCAGCAGCCGCAGCCGATACCGCCGCTGCCACCATCGCATCTTGTAGACGCTTTGGACGATTGCCAAAAATTATCACAAAACACCGGAGGAGCTATAAATGTAACCGCCAATCCATTGGAAACAGCAGTTTGTACGCAACCGCGAGCTACAATAGTCGTCCAGCAAGTACGTACGGTGTTTTAAGCTTAAAATCATTTGAAAAGAATCGAAAAAGCGATTAGTATCTTATCGTATTTTTTCCCGGCATTAAAAAGTCCTGATCGTTAGTGGAAAACATTTTTTTAAAGAAATTTGTAGTCAAACATTTTTTTGTTGAAACTTCCGTATGTAGTGCTCATCAGACTGAGCCGGTTTGTGTATCTTTGGTCGATTTAAACAGGCTTGTAAATCTTTAAAAGCTGACAAGTTTTACCTTGAAACAAACAAGAAAGCAAGTTTCTCTGTCATTGCGAACCGGAAAAGTGCATCGTCCTTTGTGTAAATCAAGTGATTCATATATAGAGAGAAGTGTAATGATGAATAATCATTTCAAATTGTTCTTTGTCGAGCTTTTTGTAATTGGTCTTATGATTGTGGCCCTTCTGTGAATGAATTATTGACACGAGCAAGAACGAAAACAAGCGAAGAACTGAAAAAGAAGGTGTGATAAAGTGAAAAATATTGAAATTATTTGATCTTTGCTTGATACAGAATCTGAAAAAGCAAATAGTGTATAGTACGATCAGCGAAATGGGATCCCTATACAAAAGAATACGACGTTATTCGAGAAAATGGTCTAAGGTTTGTAAAGCAAATACTAACACTCGAAATGCTTAAAATGACAAAACCTATCAACTAAAGACTTTCTCTTCAATATTATGTATTTAGTCTCTTAGCTTTTGAAGTCATTAAGCCTTTTAATCTTGGAAAGACAAAAACAATCAAAAACATTGAATGTTCTCATTTGCGACATCGCTATTTTCCTAATTCCACCTAAATCGCCTATTATGGCTGTGTCAGCTCTAAATGGTTTTCTTTGAAATGTGTCTTACGTTTCAATTTTACGAACTTAGCTTTGAATTTTCCGCCAAACCCCTTCAAATAATTTAAAACAATATTCTGGCCGTGTCATTTGCAAAAATCTTCCCTAGTAGCTAGCTGCTCAGAAATCGTTTCAAATGTCTCTTGGAAATATCAATTTGCCTTTAATTTATGATACACAGTAGGGTGCCAGAAAGTCCTTATGATTCTTATTTTACAAATATTTAATAAATAATGGTCGAAAGATTATATTCATGCTCTCTTAACATTTCTGAGCGATTCACCATTTTGTTGTTAGTTCAATTCTAAAGGAATTGCAGATTCTGTATTCGTCAACTAATTTCCACTCGTAGCAAACTCCTCCCGAAATTTACTTCCAATCATCCAAATCTACACGCGACTGGATTTTCACAAAAAAATCTCATCCTATGTTCTACCTTCGCATCTCATTTCAGTACGATCTTGCACATTTAAATTAAAATTAAAATACCATTTGATCCATCTACACACCAATCCATGAAGCCTAGAATTTTCCTATTTTCGCAAAATGAAAATTGAAACTGACTTCTAACCCTCCATCCTTTCGACTCGAATCGAGAAACTGGTAAAACATGCTGTTTCGGACAGGCGGTATCCGTAATTGATGTTTCATTAACTTTAGAAAGGAGTGCTCGAAACGACGAAAAGTAAAACGAAAATTAATGAAATTCGATTGGAACGTTATAGAAGTCCTTTGAAATATTAGCACTGAGTTACTGACCTTTAGAGGAACGCACAATCTGTCGAAGGCATAATCACAAGATGTAAATGCTCGTAATAGCATTAGCATTCAAAAGATATTGAACTGAATCTGAAAGCGAGATACTAAAACTCTTTTGGAAATTCTGTTGAAAAAGTGTTCTTTGATGATGGGCTCGAATTTCGAAACTGAACATGATTTTTTTTGTGAATTTTTGCACATGAATCGGTTGCTATCGAATTGTATCTTTTCATATTATATTTTTTCAGAAAACTCACTTAATCACGGCCTTTGAAATAAATTTTTGTTACGATCCATATAAAATTGAAGTATATATTTGGAACTCATTTGAAACCCATCGTAATTTTTCCCAATGCATTTTATTTCCCGAAAGTATAGTAACTCAGATCTAGAAAAAAAATCAAACTTTGATCAGAGCTAATTTACAACTGAGATATTTTTAAGTTAGCTTGGATTTATTTAAAATGACGTTAATCTTCTCATCAGTGAAAAATAAATATTTATACAATTTTGATTGATATATTCGTAAAAATCGATTTGATGATGTGTTAAAAGAAATAAAACGAGTTTTTGGAGGTGGTACAGACAAGTTGAAAATGCTCAAAAAAATACTCCGCTTTATAATTTATTGTTATAAAAATATGTTCTTGCATAAGTTTCTTTTTGCGAAGAGAAGAACCTATTGACAAATGTGCATTGTAAAAAAACCACTACTTATTAAGCTATCTTCAAATAATATTCAGCTATTTATATTGAGTATATAGCTTTTCGACGCAACACTTTAGAGTGCGAAGTGCTTAGTTTGATATTACGTAATTAATATTAGGCGTGTTCTTTTACTCCCCTTATCCGTAATAGAAATTATTATATAATAAGAATAAAAAGGTCTAGATTTTTAGAAATTATTCTACTTTGCCGAAACTTAATGATTGCCATATGCTTACGTCTACAGTTTGTGCATTTTTGGTTCAATCTATACTGATCTGATTCAAAATGTCATTTAGACGTGCAAACTATATCTGGGAATTGAATTTTGATATTAAAACAACGTATCATAATTACTTAAGAAAATTATTGTCTTTCTAGTCTTAAAAAAACATTTTAAGAGCATCGATCCATTCGACCACAACCTTTCAATCAATCGAATTGAATTTCACTGAATGTATTATTCTTAGCATCAATAAATTTCAAGTCTAAAATTCACAATCGGTTGCATTCGAAAATATAGTTTCAAATTATCTTCTACCAAATATTGAACACTTGAGAATCAGCAAATTTCAAAAAGTGGAATGTAACAATTGCACTTATTAGAGCATTTGAATATGCACATGCTAAGTACAACATGATTTTAGCAAGTTATCCATTGTTCATTGGATCTTGCTATAAAGAAAAACTCACAAAAGAAAAATCAATTTAAGTGGATTTTCAGAATGCATAATTTAATTTTCAAAATGCATATAGCCCAACAAAAAATATAGATCCCCAAAACTGAACCAAAGCCATACAAAAAGAAATGGGTCTCCGTAATTTGACAGCAGACACTGAGCCTTCATTAAACGCTTTTTTGGCCCCCAGTACAGCCATATTTTAGACATAAGCTTGTCTTATAATGTAAAACAGAGTGTGGCGTTGCATGGGTAACTACAGTATATGTTATATAAAAGACATCACTTTTTTTCTCTATATAAATAATTAACTCAAAAAATAAGTGAATCCATGCTTAAAAGTTCAATAAATAAAATATCAAATTTTAATGATATTGTTTTTCCAAAGTGCATATAAATATGGTAGATTATCTTCTTGCCGATCAAAAGCCACTGCTTTTTCAAATAGAGGACGAAAAATTCATCTGACGGTTAAGCTATCCTGGCTACTTTGTCCAATGATTTCATTCCAGCCCCAGAAACGGCAAGAGATTTTGTCCGAATTATTGACCTCTTCGCCAACAAATCTCTCAGGTCAAAGATAGCTCCAATAAGCGAAAACCAAGGTCCATTTGAGCCAAATTAACTGGTAATCCCTTGCTGAAGTAGGAAGTTAATCGTTTTACAAATGTCGTTAGTGGCCAGGCCTGAAAATTCATGAGCGATCAGTGGGCTTTTTTTATGTCTAGTCTTGTTTTTAAAACTGGTACCCTCTGAAAATATCCAAATATTTGAGAATTATAAGAACACCAAACTTGTCACCAATTCTCGCTTCTCTTGGTCTAAAACACATAGATACAGAAAGGAGCGAGCCTTTTGCTGATTCACCAAATCTACAGAATATTGAATAGAAGAAAAAAACTTCTCGGCTGACAATTTTGAAGAAAAATAAGGCACCGAGCAAACCGTGGCACATCAGAGAGACGAAGCTGCATTCTGCCAAAATCTTTTCAAGTTGTAAAAAACTCGGTTTTCAATCTCAACAAGAAAATATCCCCAGGCTTAGATAGTTTATCTGACCAGTGACTTAATCTCTTGCCTGATAATATCTTTGGGACTATGTCAGATATTATAAACAGATATTATAAACACCTAAAAAAGCATCCTAGTTATTGAGCACTGGCTGCAGTTTTCTTTACTCTCAAGCCGAGTGGCTTAGCCTTAACCTTCCTTCGAAACTGATGACTTTGTCTCCTTTTCGTTTTCCATTACGGTCTTATTTTTAAACTAGACGATCTCCTTTTGACAATTTCATACATCTAACACAATAGATCCTTCCTACAGAACAGAGTTTTTTGGTCGGAGTTGATAATATTCTTTCATTTAAAAGTTTTACAGTAGTTGGAGCTCCTCAAGGGTCGCCTCTGTTACCGGTTTTGTACAATTTTCACACGGCAGATATTCCTAGATCCAGCAGAATTCATATCTCCTTTTTCACTGACGAAACCTGCATTTTTCACGACTCCAAACATATTGAATTTTCAATGTTTCGTTGATTCTCTCACAGAATATTTGAAAAAATTGAGAAATTGAACGAAATTCCGAAAAAAAAACACCAACAATTTACATAACTAGTAAAATATGGCAAGCACTGCACTCACTATCGATGAACAATTGGTAAGAGACATTCCACTACTTAGGAATAATAAGCTCAGAGCTATGGCTTAGAGGAAGAGAAGGAGTTCCTTCTCCATCTCATGTGCCAGTGTCCAGCTCACGCGATTAAGAGTACGGTCTCTCTTGGGGCGTCTTTCTTCTCTGGTCTGACTGATCTACCCCTTATCAAATTAAAGGATATTGTATTCATCAAAAGGACTAAATAGTTCCGAGAATTCAGTGGGCAAAGGAGAGGGTATCCGTTGTATCACGATGTGCCTTTACTGCGTGTGTCTTGACTTTTGGCTACTGAATCTAACTTGACAAGTTGATATGGTATCGACATGTAACTGAAAAAAATTACCATGAGCAAACCCATTAACGTCCTTTATTTTCTTTTAAGAATGTCTCAGCTAAATAACACAAACAGGGCTTTGATATTCACACTGGAATATTGATGGTCATGAAGTATACTCTCTTTTGGTTTTTGATGAATGGTGACCAGGTGACCCTGTAGCTTCAAATCTTCAACGCTACTGAAAATTTTTGTTTAATTTTTAGTGTTCAAAATTTCAAGAACGGTAACCTTTTATCAAAGTACCTATTATTTGGCATCAGAATATTTCTTTTCTGAAAATTATAACCAAATCCAGTTGAAATTCGAAGAGTATATTGGTCTTAAGTAGGATCAAATCTAATAGAATTTTAGTGAATATGCTAGCAACTCTGTGGTAGTGGTGTCACCTTGACAAATCGCTGGCCCTTACCTTCCGATACAGCTATCAAATGAAAACAAAATTCATACAGTAGGTTGACCCTAATGAAAGCCGCATTTTTAAGTCTTGAAAATAATTTCTGTTTCTGTTAACATGTTTTTGAAGACATTTAAATATTTCATAGACATGTAATTTTTATTGATGATAGTCATTTTTTCTTTTCAACTGTTCAAATAGTCAGTTTTTTAGTTATTTTTCTAGTTGTTTTGGGGCTCTGTAGTCAGCTAAACAGAATACCGATTAGTAGCATTTCTGGTCTTCGGCTCAAATTCATGAAAGATTAACCACGATCGCACACCGGACTTCAAATTAAACTGACTGTGAGCAGATGCATAAATCAAATCAAGGATAAAGCAACCTGTTCATCTCATCAGTTCAAGCCAACTTCAGACCTCAGACCCTTATACGGGTTACGGCGAAACAATCTTGCTTCTTGTTCCTTTATTATATTAGCTACAACAAATATATTAATATTTAAAATTTTCTTTTGACAATTTCTCCCACAAACCGCAAATATAGTTTGGTTAAAGCAATCGAATTATATCAAAATTGAAACAAGCAGAAAAAACAAACAATATGAACACAAAAGTGAAACTGTTTCGATCTTTCGACATTGTTCTACTAAGCCAAAACTTAATGATTGCTATATGCTTTCCACCACAGTTTGAACATTTTCGCTTTAATTTCTACGGCTCTGATTTGAATGTACATTTAAAGGTGCGAATTATGCATTGAGATCAAATAAATGAAAAGTAATGTTATGGTTTAAAATCATCTTTAGTACTTGCGATGAAAATGGTTTATTTTCAAATTTTTTAATTTTTTTGTAATTTAATTAATAATCAGGGGTCGATAGCTCAGCAGCCAGTGTTATATGTTCAATTAGTCAAATATTTTTAACTTAATACATTCTATCATGAGGTTGAGTCTACTCATGCAAATTTCCATCAATAGGATAACTTCTTCGGCCTAGATACTCGTATAGATGAAGATATTTATATTTCCATATCTGATTTTTAAATTTTTAGTTAAATCACTCTATAATTTTTCAATTTTATGCTTGAAAGCTGTCATGCTATTTTCAATACCATTATTGGATGGATAATTTTTCAATTAATTTATCTATAATGCTCTTCCTGTTTTTATTTTCTTATCAACAAAATATAGAATTTCGTTAAGCTCCTTAGATTTGTAAATTTTTTGATCCGAGGAAAAATTAAATATTTAAACTATTTTTGTTTTAAGTGTCCCTACTATAATACCAGCTGAGAATTTCGGCTTCTATTTTTTCAGACATCACCCAGTCCATTCATTATTGTTTTCGTTAGTATTCTATTTTCTACGAAAACTAATAGCCACAGAGTTCCATAAGACCATTGTAAAATGCGCTACCCCACCATCATTTATCACTGGTTTAAACTATATTTATTTGAAAATTTAATTCTAATACAAATTAATTTTGTTTGAAAAATTTCATAGACTGTTGCTGTCAAACATGTTTCGAAAATTTGAATTTCAAATGAAAAATCGTGAGCTCTTTTGTCAATACATCTACATGGCTGGATCACTTTGGAATTTCATTCTACTACAATCTTAAACCATTACCCCATAATTTCATCAAGAACCATATTTTCGTAATTTTCTATAATCAGAACTCGAAACATTCCACTCTAAAAATATGTACAGGGCAAGGGACTTAATTATTCGTGGTTTCTAATTATAATTTTTGATTTCATTCTAATTTTAAAATAGTACCAGCAGCACAACACGCATTTCTCTACTTTCAAACGAAACAAAAATCTTAAAGACACTCTTCATATCTTGCACTATGTGACTTGAACGTTTCACGGTAAATTAATAATTTTTCGAAATGTGGAAAATGATGACGATGGTGATGATTGTGGTGAACTAATTTTAGATATTGACACAGGTTTGTTTCGTCGTTGTCGTCATCATCTGGTTTGTGTCTAATGAGTTGCATGAGAATGTGAAGAAATTTGTGATATGTTTCATAGTTTCGAACTAGATAGGGACTATGATGCAATGATGTGAAAATAAAAAGCTTACGTAGTCGTTTAGAGATGGCGCTATGAAATTGATACTATTTTGTTGGAAATGATATCGGTTTTTAGAAAAATAAATGAATCATGTGAATAGTTCTATGTTTTTAGCGCAGAATTCAAATTACATATATTAGTATGAAAGTAAAGTAATCGCACTACGATTCTTGTACGAATCTAGGGGTTGAAACAATCAATGTAAATACGAGTGTGGAATGATTAGTTCCACGACTCAATTTACCCCTAATTAACTTAGGTACCTGTTCAGAGCTAGGTGAACTCAAAGCTCGGTGCGCGGTCCTTCGTCCAAACTTGTATGCGAACTAGGGACCCCACACATAAGCTACAAATTATTTCAGGATAGGTCCTTTTATCCCAATCTTAAAGCCTTCCTCGCACTAAAGACAATACTCAGTAAATGCTAACTTTCTTTCTCTTCAGTTCATCTATTCAGCCATTATAGTCTCCACCTTTGTGTCGCGCGAGAATTGACCAATTTTTATCGCTAGGTCTGATATTAGATGCGCAAAGCTACCTCATTGAACAAATGAGTGTTTGGGGTCATCAGCAAGTATATAAAGGTTTCGTCTATTTTTTTTTTGAAAAAATGACGAAAATACCCGTTTTTGTTGAGAAATTGCATTGAATAGTAACCGATCTCGTTGTGTTTTCTTTCCAATCAAGACTTTAAATTTCTGATAAGATACACTGCTCATCAACCTCTTATTTCATAATTCCAATGGTATTGCCGCACCTAGATCGTGCAGGTTCTCTCTTCTATATTTTTAGTCTCAGCATTTTACCATTGCGGTCAGGCTTCCTGACAAATATCGATCATCGCTTCTTGGAAAGAAGGTCGATTCGTTCGCTTTTCGGAGTTCCTCAGGAGTCGATTCTTGGTCCGCTATTGTTCCTTGTTTTTAGCATTGATCTCTCTTACTTTGTTCGTTCTCCCTGCCTCTTGATCACCAATGATTTCAAACTGTTCATAGTAGTTTAATATATTGACGACTACCTCCAACTCTAAAATGATATTTAAATGATACTCTAAAATTAACTTAAAAAAAATTAACTAAAATTAATCCTGTGCGGATCTTCTATTACGGCTGTTGACAATTTGTAAGACCTTACTGGGTTGTTTGATTCAAAGCTCAAATTCGACCGGCACACTGCGTATATAACCGCATGGCCTCTCGTTTAACGGGATTTATCTTTAAATGTTCCGTTCGCTTTATTAATATCTCTACCTTCCTGCATCTGGGTTTCTTTAACTTTTTCGTGGCATGCTAAAATATTGCTGTCAAGTATGATTTTAACCAAGCGAGGAAATACGTCCAGCATAGGTTTATTCGCTCATTATTTTTTAAATTCTGCAACATGTGTCCTTATTCCGAATCCGTTTCCCGACAAAAATTCCCGACAAGTGTTCCTTGACAAGAGCTTGTTTTTCAAGCAACTTTTCTGTCCCAAGCTCTGCAATCCTAGCTATAAGCTGTGCCTGCGTGACGCTGACTGATCAGATAGATTTTCGTCAATGTTTTCTATGTCCTTCCCGTGGACTGAAATTTACTTTAACTCGCCGTTGGTGTATATCTCCAGAAAATATTACCTCAATATTAAATACAATCTTCAGCTTGTTCCTTTTCAACTAACGTTTTCTCAATTGAAATCTAAAATGAAAGATTCAATTTTCCTAAATTTGTTGGGGTTTAAATTATGCTTATTTTCAATTCTATACATTACTAACGTAGCTAGTCACTTTCTAGTTATTTTAAGTATTTCTTTACTTGTGACTGGCCATTAGCTTAGTAAAATGGATTGTAACCAAGGGATACAGAAGACTGGATTTTTTAGGTAAGCGTTATACATGCGCAGCAGCAAGTCTGGTTTCTGATGAAAAACTAACTTCAGTATTTTTCCCAAAATGCTATATGGTAAAGAGAGGCAACCTGCGAGGTATCTCCGAATCGTCGATTGCTCGTCTGGAGTGGATAGAAAAAAGCTTCCCTACATTGTTTTCCATAATGACTCCCGCCATTAAGCAAGCAAATTTTTGGCTCACGATTTTCTAGCTAAAACCCTGTGAGTCATTTGATAAATCAAACCAATGTCTGTTCCAAAATATTGCCTTACTATTAAAAGCTTCTCGGAGTGCCTTCTTTTTGGAGCGGTATTCCTCAGGTCTTAGTTATACTTCGGCCTTACCCTCATACGCTGTTTGATCTTTTGTCTTTGCAGATCTAATATACCAGTCCTATATTAAATGAGCGCTTTCCATGACAGTGCTTGTTGCATGGCATGGACGCATTACAGGCTGCCTTGATGGACTCTATAGTTGAACCGAAGATCGATTCAGCGGTTACTTCTTTACTCAAGCGCATTCAATCTATTGTCTTTGCTCTTGGTGCCAGGGCCTCAGCAAATTGCGAATTTCTCGCATTCGGCTAGCATATCGTAGCTCAAACGCAATGTACTGCTGACAACTGCCTGAGTAATATCCAAGCACTCTTCGGTTTTGAATGATTGTCACCAAGTTGTTCGAGTCAAAAGCGACATTGGTAATATTCTCTTTCTATCTTGGATGACTACAAAGCCCATTCTGGCAGTTATGTTAATAAATGCCTACCACAAGAAAATTCAAACAAAAGTACTAATAAAAATAGTAATAATTTATTGAAAACATGTCTAAAAACAATAGATTTTCCTTTTCTTTAACTTTTAAAAAACCTTAATAATCAAAGTTGCCATTTTGCTCACGAATCGATAATAATGCTGATAACTAATAGATAGCATATTAATTTTAACGCCCGGATAACAAAATCTAAAATACGGTAAACACTAGTCCCGGCATGAATAGCTCCAACAATTTATGCCGAGATGTAAAAAAAAAAATCTAAAAAAATAAATTAAATCTAAAATTGACTAAATACACATTGCCATTACTTCCCTAAATCATCCTTAACATAACACCAAAATTACATTAAATCCTGAAAAATCTTTCACATAAAACATTTCTTTTTCTTTGCCACGCTTCATCACCATCACTATTCCCGCAATTTTCATTTCCAATTACCAAATATAATTAGCTAACCAAAAAAACGAAACCAATAAGCACGTAAAAAACACTCTCTCATTAATTTACGATTTCCTTCACCTTACCCTTTAAGCACGCTTCACACGACGTGATCGCACGCACAAAGCACCTGATCAAAATATCTGCTGTTGTTTTTTTTTTGTTCACCCCACAAAAAGCATTTTTCATTAAAAATAAATTAATATTCGTACAATTACAGAAACATGTATCCGAGTCGCGTTTTTCTCGTATCTATATCTGAAAATTATTTTATTTCTGGAGTTGAATTTCAATTCACCTTTCACTGAGATAATTTTTCCCCCAAAAAACATATTCTGGCAGATGTACGGCTATAATATGTGCTGTGTAAATATAGGTATCTGTCGGTTGGTAAAAAAAGATATTTTTTATGGATGAGAAGTAATGTTTACTGATGTACCAAGTGAAAAACGAAATGTCTGTGTTTATTGCGTGCTGTTATGAGTGCGAGAATTTAAAGTGTGCTCGAAATCGGTAATATATTTTGTTGGATATTGGTGAATGCTGCAGTTCAGTTTCAGATATCGATTGAATTTTTAAATATTTTTTGTGAGATTTAGGGACGTTTAGGATATAATCTTTGGTAGATTAAAGGTCATTTAATAATCTTTGAACTTTGAGCTTATAATCCGAGGGAAAATTTATGGGCTTTGGATAGCATCCATCCACATCAAAGATTCGGATGCATTCTGTTATTTAAAAAAAATGAATTTCTATCTTTCTTATATTTTATTTTTGCCATTCAGACAGCGTACTTAGATCAACAATTTCTTAGATCAACAAACTTCTCCGCTTCGATTTTATTACGGAAATATCAGTTGAATCGATATGTTTTCACAACTTTCATGTTCATGCAGAATGCCAAGACAAGTAATTTCCTATTCAGTAAAATAATTCATTTCAAATGAATAATCATTTCCCTATGCTGAATTCATTGAAACACATCTTTACATCTTCAATCTACCTCAAGAATAATAAACAGTGAGGCCGCCGGCGCTTCAAATGTTTATCATCTAAAATTAGTCGAAAAAAAATTTCGCCATAATTACATCGAATCGATAAATTGCAACGGAAATTGAATTTAATTCAAACAATTGTTCTATTGTTTGATTAAATCCTAAAATCAAACTAATTTCAACCATACGATTCATTCATTTCATAGAAATTCAAGAAAAACGCACAAAAATGAGCTTATATTTAAAACGAACGGACATGACACGCATTACCTAAATCTTTCTAATTTTATGCAAGCCAACGAAAGATAAACATGCATTCAAAAGATTGTTCAAGAGAATTCAAGAGGATGATGATAAATTTGAAATTTATGTGCTTTCTTTATACGATCGTGATCGGAACATTGTTTTGAATTTATTGTCATGTTTACAATGCAATGGAATTACAACAAAGTATCTATAAAATTTGAAATGGGATCGAACGAAAGAGATTGATTTTCGAATTTTACATATGACGTCAGCAGACTAACATATGCAACATATGTACATGTGTATTTCAGTTGAGAGTACAGACCAACTGGTGGAATAAAAACCGATGACGTACTTAGCTCTTGAACTAAAGAAACTCATTTCGAAATTAAGAGACGTTGAAAAAATAAATTTTGAAACATGCCCCGAATCTAGGAATAAGTTGTGAAATTTAGATGTGATTTTTATTACCGGTAGAGAAAAAAAAACAGATATCCGATTGAATTGAGCAACAAGTCACGTAGTAAATTTAAAGTTCGTATTTGTGTGTGCTAGTATGCTATGATTCTGCACAAGTGTTATAACAGGAATTAAAAAGTCAACGTGGACGAAAATATCAATAAACTGGCTAGTTAGCCCTTAATGTAGAGCATTATGTTAAGTTTCAACAAATTGAATATCTGGGCCTAGGTTGGTTTTGGAAAATAGATTCATTCTACTTGAATTGGTTTCCCGAAATTAATTTTCAGGATGATAAATAGGGAGCGCTAGCCAAGATTTTTCATTGAATTTTAAGATCTAACACCAAACTTTAATTTTTGCGGCCATATATTGCCTTATTAAAGCTAAAACTTTTTTGCGCCCAATGCGGGATAAATTATCCTTCACATGGATCAATGGTTGTAATTATGATTTGTTATTTCAACTCATCCATCGGCAAAGCTATTTTAAATCCATTTCATTCGAAATATAACCTTTCATTTAATTGATTACAGCCACATGCCGATTTATTTAAAATTACAGTTGCTCGAGTGCGTCAGGTTCTTTTCAACTTGCAAGCTCCATAAATAAATGACGCTGACCGTTTTACGATGCTGATTTTAGTTTTTGTAAGCAAACGCATAAACGCACTGATTTTTATTACGAAACGGGTCACGGACAGTCTATTTGGTGTTTATAGAATTATTTATATAAAATTTAGCTAGGAAAGTGGATAAAGTAACGAAAGAATATAGTCTAGTAAAATACGAGAAGTTGTTAGACAATTGCCGAAAAAAATTATGATTGCATCCAGAAACTAGGGCTTAGTATTTTTTATTAAAAAAATATTTTTGGTCACTTGTTTCTGTTTTCTGTCGGTGAACAAATGTAATTGTGGAGAGTAAATGTGATATTCGTAAGCTTTCACAAAGAGTTTTACATAACCTTCGTACAGTTTACAGGATGGATATTTGGGAAAATAAGAGGCATATTAGCAGATAAATGGCAAAAAAGCTTGAGTTATAAGTGTAAAATTATAGAAAATTATAGGGAGGGTCTCAGTTCTTAATATTTGAATTTTTCGTTGTAGGTATAACTGGTTTAGCGTTTAGCTGGTAGTAATTTGTTTGTTTTGTACCTGCGTATAGGAAGGTGGTCTTGAATCAAAAATTAGTCTTAAGTATTTGGAAGTTTTTTTTCACTCTGTGGACTCGCCGCAAAGATTGCCTTCGTTTTTTTCTACGTTGATGGAGCTTTTCATTTTTAGGAGTATTTCATTAGTATAACTATGTATTGTTGAAGTTTGGAGGTTATGACTTCGACCTGTCGATATGTATATTAAAAGCAGGTGTCCTCTGCAATAAGGGAACGTTTTGCTATGGGCACCATCGGGATGTATACAAAAGGGGAGAAAGAGGAGAACCTTGCGGGACTCCAACTATTGGACATGTTCTGGTTAGGTGATCGTTTATTCAGACGGTAAAAGTTTTTACCATGATTTATGATAAAGCTTGCATCTTAGACTTTTTAGTGAGAAGCCCTGGCAACGTTAAACATGACAAACCCTGTCAACTTTTTTTTGATTGAATCAAATTACATGCATATGTATTTTAATTGATTCCTAGCTAGCTCAGTGGAGTTGTGGGCTTTAAAGCAGAATCGATCTTCTGGAATTATGGATCAGTTGGAGAATACTTCCTCGAGTCATGAAAGTATTATGTGTTCGATCATTTTTACGGTTGAGATTAAGAGGCTGATTAGCCTCCAATTTTGAGGATACCTGAGGTCTTTGTGTGGTTTGGGAACTACAATAGTAATCGCTCTTCTCCAGGGGCTTAAAAATCTTTTCGTACAGAAGATTTTATTGGCAATGTCTGTTATTGCTTGGATTTTATTGTGTGGTAAATTTCTAAAGCAGATATTTGTTATCGTGTTAAGGCCCGGTGATCTGAGTTTATTCAGCAGTGTTACTAGTTGTTTGATTCTTTCTATTTCCATGGGGCAAATCTGTTGATCTCTTTGAGTCATTATAGCTAGAAAGTTGATAGTTTAGTACTTGATTTCCTACTTCCTGGTCGTGATCTTCTATCATTGCTGGATTTTCATTGAATTGCAGCTCTTATATGTCTGCAAAAGTTTCGATTTTTCCGGCGTTGTCATATCTGAAACAAGCAATTTTGTTCTTCTGTCTAAAGCATTCGTCAATCCCCAAAATATATTTTCACAAGGCTCTGTACTCCGTAAAAAGCTTTCCCATTGTTTGCTTTTAGACAGTTAAATTTATTGGCTGTTGCTATTTGTCAGTTTGTTTGCATTTCTTTTTAAACTAGGGTCATCTATACGCTTGGTTCTCTTTTGAACTCAGTTTTTTTAATTAGCTCTTTAATGTCACTCGAAAACTTTTAAGGTTTATAGGCCTTTATAGGAGCTTCAGTGGTGAATCCTTCCTGCACATTTTCAAGTTCATTTTCGGCTATTTTCACTGACAATCGTTCTATATAGCTTTTCATTCACCATTGGATTATGAAAAGCGTTTCAGTTAGTTTTCCTCTTGAATCTCAGGAGATCATTAATATACACGTCTTCTGTCAAAACGAACACTGGCTTATGATTGGCTGAGAGTTCATGAAGTACTATGGTCCGTACACTGTTATGGAAATTAAATGGGAGATCATTGTCCACGGCGTGATTGTTGGGTATTCCGAAGTGGGTAGGCTCACCGAGAACATTTGAACTTACGTGTTTGTCCATGACAATTTTGGCATTTAAATCTTCTACTGTGAAGAGTGCATCTTCCTGGCTAAAGAGCTTAGAAAGATATTGCCTGAATTCAAGTAAACCAGGGGCTTTGTAAACGAAAATCACCAGGGACTCAAAATACCGAGTGTGTACATTAATGAGTCTAGCATCTATTTGGAATGGTTTGCAGTGGCAATATGGTGGTAGCAAATATTTCTTTCCCTGACGATAGCGGCGCCATCTTCTCTACCAGTCAGTCTATCGTTTCTATATAAGGTGTAATTAGGAAAACGGAGACTGTCTGCGGGTTTCAGAATTGTCTCCTAAATGAGGACTATGTCAACAATGCAGTCAAAGAAGAATTGCATCAGCTCTCTCGTCTTGTTGCTTAAAGAGCTCACACTCCACGTGAGGATAAAAACATGGCTAGGGTAGTTTATTGCGGATGTATATTAGCAAGAGTTTTGGTAGCTGGGAATGCAGCAAATACTTCTTGCACAAATATCTAGCTTAGGGGTGACAATTGTTCGCTGCATGCCAAAATTTTAGGTATCGCGAATATCCACCGCATAGTTTTTTGCGCTTCCGCTTTGTAGTTCTTCATATTTACGTCATGGGCCATGAAACACAGTTTATGATAAAAGATAATAGATAGCAACCAAATTTAATCTACTGAACTCTAAGATTGCGGGAAAAGTTTAACTGCAAACTGAAAGAGCTCGAATTTTCAAATTAGATAACAAATTCAAATATATTTATATTTTTTGTCTGCATCCTGGTGCAAATACTTTTCAGACCCAAAAGTTATATATCTTTTGGAGCATAATCATATTTTTTCATCAAATACAAACAAACTATTTTGTGATGAAAAAAAAATGATGAAAAGAAGCGAAAATGTCTGAATAATGAAATTAAATACCATCTTACTCAACTTTCGTAGCTCAAGTAAATGAAAAGCAAACTATATTTAAATAAGAGAAACATTCTATCATGCATCATTTCCACAACATAAAATTTTTCCAACTTGTTTTTTTTTCTGTTTGCATTCAGCAAATCCTCAAACGAACCAGACAATTTAATTATCTTGAAAAAATACTTCAAAAAGCAATTGCATTGTTTTTTTGTCGAGGATAACCATGTTCGCCACAATCTTTCGCAAGCCAACACTTTCTCCAACAACTCCCACAACAAATTCAATAAATCATTTTCAAATACAGGCTCGACTATCATCCAGCCCCCAGACAGATTTACTTTCTCACACACCCCGACCACCAAACATATAAACACCAAATTAATCTAAAAAAAAAAAAAATAATATTGCCTATTTATTTTTCTTTATCCCGAATTAGAATAGGAAATTCTCAAATTAATTACTTGCACATTGCCAAACGAACAAAGAGGTTATAGAGATTTGAAGAAAAACGCTTTCATTTTCATTTGATTTCGCATCGAACTTTAAAATTCGAAAAGCATTACACCAGTAAAAATCATCATCGTCATCATCATGCCGCTACTTGTATATGTTTGCATGTCCATCTGTTCAGAAGGTCATCATAAAATAAGATAGATCGTCAAGCATTAAATAGATCCAAACGAAAATTTACGATTTGTTTAAAAATGAACTCAACAGTGGTCGATGGCATTACTCGTATTTGTTTATTTACTCGGAAAAACTAATTTCAACAGACTGAAATTACAATTTTTTTTTCAAAAAGTCCTCGTTCTATTGTTTCCAAAAGCTGAAAATAAATTTATGCTAAAACAGTCCTGATAAATTTAACTCAGATGACCTTTTAATCTATTTAGGTCTAAGGGCATAGGGGCTACTTTTTTGATCGGATATTTTTGTAGGGAGTCCTTGAAAATGTCAACAAAAGTGTCCATAACAAAGTTTTTATTTTAAGTAATTTGTTTTTTATTTTTTTAGAAAATCAAAAAGGGACATTTCGAAAATTTGCTAAAAGCATTCCCTACATAATATTCAAAAAAAAAATTGTAATAACGAAAATCAGCTATTTATTTTAAATATCAAAAACTAGAGTACAAAAACCTTGGAGGTCAATATCATTTTTCGTTTTAACACTTCACTCAAAAACTCTTGGAAATTTAACTGCAGCCATTGAGCTGATTTATTCTATATTCGTTTTGTTTATATTTTGTTGACCGATATGTAAGCATATGAATTTCTAGAGGGACGATGTTTGTTTTTTTTATGTCTCTAATTTTAGAGTTTCGATGCAAAATATCAGGAAGGTAAACAGAAAAACACTTTGAAAAATACGAATGATGAGAGGTGTTGACTATCAACAGTTTATCATATTTGAATAGTTTTAGTTATGAAAAGCTTTATGTTGCTATAGGAGTATTTTCTGTCGCGCCAAGCTGTCTACGGTGTCTAGAGTGGGATGATTAACAGTGTCAATTTTTAAACAACGCAACTTTTGATTAGAAACGAAATCAAGGACTCTGTCGCAAAATGAAAGCTCTATGAAATTATAAATTATGATCATTTTTTTCGATTTCGACCTAAAAATAAATGAGCTCAAATTTCAATACATCTGCCTTTGTTAAAAGTTGCCCATATTAAACGTTTTTAGTTGGAATTATAGTGCAAACCTATCAAGTGAATAAAACCTCATCGAATCTCAAGTGAATTTTTTTTTGCAATAAAGCTACACTACAAGCATACTCAAACTGGTTTTTTTTCTGTGCAAAACAAAATATGCAACCTTAAATCGATTTACTTCTTTAATTTTAATTTCTCCACAACAAACTTTTATCCTAGCCCGGGCTAAACATTTTCACGATTTGCCCAAGCATCTACGTACTAAAACACACACAAACCTCTTCCCCTCTCTTGACCTTTTCTTACTCTTCAACTTTCTTCTCGCGGGACTGCCTTTGTGGGATCATGTACTCGTGTTATTTTATCCTTGAGAATGCATCCTTGCTTCATCTTTGAATGGGCTTTATTCCCGCTATAGCACAGGCAGCATCTGCAGGTATCTTGCTAAAACTGATTACGAAAGCGCAAAGGCTCACTAAGTTTGCTACTCCAGCCAATATTTTCGGTATGGCCGTTAGAAGCCCTCTAAAAGCGATTATTGTTTTTTTGCTGCTTTTACGCTTTACGGAGCCTATTTGGCCCTTAAAGCTCAGCCTGTTGTCCAAGACAACCCGAAAGTCGATTTAATAGCTTACAAATCAACTTGCACCTCTATAAACTCTAACCTCTTCCAGCTGGTTATCAATACCGCTTCTACTTTCTTGCTCGGGAAGATGCAAATAGACAGTTCCAACCATATTTTGATTTGTGCAATCGTTTGAGCCTCAACTTGGCGGATTTGTTTAACCATTATTAATATTGCTAAACCGTCGAAAAAATCAATAAATCTGCACTCCGCTTTTAAACGAAGTCTTAGCATCTTGTCGTACATTATATTATACAGAAGTGGGCCAGTTACAGAGCCTTGCGGAACACCGTTGGTGATATCATAGGTTGCCTTTCCATTGTCGCTTTTAAATATATGCTTGCAGTCATGGAAGGAGCTCAGTGTTAGGTCCAAAATATATTTTGAGGCCTGCATAGTGATAAAAGCTACTTTAATGTGCTCGTCGTTGGCTGAATTGAAAGCATTCTCCACGTCAAATGTAACCAGAGTGCAGAGCTTTTTTGTTCCCTTTCTCCATCTGTCAAAAGAAACGGCGTCAGTAGCAGTTTCTACAGCTTTCTTCATTGCATCTGTTGTTGTGCATGCTTTTTAAGAATCGTATTGTCGTTCAAAGAGAGCATTTTATGCTTCCACAATTGGTAAACAGTCGACTGTATATGATAATACATCGAGTCCAGCAGATATATGCAACTTCCATTCGCTTGGGGATACTCTTTCGTCTAATTATTTTCAAATATGTCCGGGTGTCTTCACATTCCAGCTGTTGGAGCTACGTTTAGATATCCGGGGGCTCTACAGTCCCCAATTTTAGTACCGAATTCTTTCAGCTCCTTCTCAGCTATAAGGCGTATTTCTTCGGCCACAGATAGTGTTCTTATGCTTTTAGTTCTAGTGGTTTAAGAATGTAGCAAGTCCTGATGATGTTATGAAGTATTGCCGGGAATTTTATGTGACGTAAAGTATTCGCCTTTATTTTCCTCATTACTATCCGGTAACAAATGTTCCACGAGTTGGTGTTGTCTTCGTAGCAAAGCCGATTAAGGCTCCCTTTTCTGTCATTTTTGACGAAGGTCCGTGAGTTTGGTCAACCTGTTGTTGAATAAGGGAGTACCTCTGCCAGGGTGAACTTTCCTTCTGGTTTCCAGACAGTCCGACCACAGGAATTAGATATTGTTTCAATAGTAGTATAGCTGTCTTCGTGGACATTCGAATTGGCGGAGCATAGATGCATCACACGCTAATTGTATCATGGCACAGAAATCACGTATTGTTCGCTCCACAGATCCTAAAGTACAGGAAGATGAACTATTTACTTCGTCAAACGTTTTTTGGTTGAAATATGTTGCTTTCCACCTAGGACCAAAAACTTATTCCGGTCACCATCTTCTCTTGTCGTTATGATGTTTTAGCAGCACCGCTCAATAATCGCTGTAGGAACAGTATTTGCTGATTTACCATGAAATCACACGTGCAGGATATGGGCTTGTAAAGGTTTTCTCGATAATTGATCCTCTACCGGCTTTTCTGAGAGCATCGCCTTTAAAGTGTACCACCAAGAACTGCAAAAGTTCCCAGAAGCACTCGACCTTCTGCGTTTGTGTTTAATGCCCCACTCAAATGTCCATGCACTGAACTCACCATCGATTAGGATAGCGAACGGTCCGCGCGTATCTTCCACAAATTTATTTAGATTGCTCTAAAATCATTCGGACTTCCAGCTGGGAGGAACGTGACAGCTGTCAGAAAAGTTTGCCGCTTACATTGGCACGACATCACCCCTCTGACAGGGTATCAGTTTCGTGCTTCGTGCTTTGCAGATCCATATTGCAACTTTTTCAGTTTTGTAGTTTTTATTTTGTGCCCCGAGTGTCCTGCTGTTGGCAGGTGTTGATTTGCTAGATTTTATTCAGCTCACATATGATAGAATTGCTTTCTCGTCGAATGTGCTAGCAAGTCTTGGGCAGTCGTTCAAGGATACAGATTAGTTTGGATCATCTTCATTTCATCACTTGCAAACTAAGTGCTTTTTTAAATAGTGGACATCTACTACTACCTGCTATATGTTTAGTTTTTTTCCGAGATGTCTGTCCTAAAGAGCATGCAGTGCTCAAAAGCGAATAGTAATCAATAGCAGCGACTTCTTACCCAATAAGATATCTTCGTCGCAAATTCACGATCACGATCTCAATCATTCACAGCATCCTTACCATCATCTCCTCATCTTCAGACACAGTATGTTAAACGAAGAGAATATTGTCCCAGATGAATGAGATAAGCAGTACTGATGTAAGTTTTTCAACTCAAGTTCCATCAATTGGAATGTGGACCGGTGAATCGGGCTCAGCCACATAGAGAGTTTTCAGTAAAAGTACCGGAAAATATCACACAGATTTTTTCAACCCTTGTTTGTTGTAAAATATTTTCTTTAACAAATGTGAACGTACAATTTTTTTTTCTGCTTCATGCAAGTGTATTTTTGCTTTCTACAATATTTTTATTTAATTATTTTCTTTACTTTTCCAAATTTTCCCTCGAACTTTGTACTTCTGCATCATGATTACGGTTCATTTTCATTAAAAACTACACCTTTAGAGTGAATCTATTCTATCACCACATAGAAGAAAAGTTTATCTTATTTGCTTGAAAAGTTTTTCCTCTCGCATATAAATTTCCTAAGCTGTCGATAATTCATTAGCCCTTTTCATACCGTCAGACAAGTTTCTCGCCAGACAGAATGAATGTTTTCCTTCGGTCTCGGTTCCATCGTCACCTTTATAAATATTGACTCTATTTAATACAATTCTTACTATCTTCTCTCCATGACAATTTCTTTTGCATAGTGAGAAGATGATACGTACTCTCTATTGTCACCAACCACAACAAATCAAATAATGGAAGGTATTTTGCATTGAATATACAAACTAGTTTTGTATCTTAAGTAAACTCTTTGTGAGAAAAGTATTCTCTTTCACCAGAGTCTTTCAAAATAGTGTTAGGGTATTTAAATATTTCTTGAAAATTGTCAATCATAAATAAATAGTAGATTCTCGATAAAGGATATATACCGCTTAAGCTGGTAAGTTTCAAAACTGATTTAGGTAGAAAATAAACTCCACTAAAAAAGAATAACGATCCTGTGTAGATTAAAAATTAAACTCATAGGGCAAGCTTTATTTATTATCAAAATATTCATTATTTTGTTTTCCGAAAGAAATCAAATTGGCAGTTATTCAATCAAGCAAAAACCGTTATCTGCTCCGCCGGAAAAAAATACGATACATTTTAAATTTACAAATCTCCATTCAATTCTCATTAAATAATTCAAATCAAGCTAATCGGATATTGTTTTTTTCTTTTTCTGTGATTTGCTCCTTCACATCATGTTTTCCTGCCATTATTTGACAACAACAACGTTACTCTACAATAATAACAACTGATGCTACTTAATTCACACGCCGCCTAAACAGCCATCGTTAAGCTTAGATAATACGGTCGAAACACTTCTACTGAAAAACGAAGGTGACTTTGTCAGTGTTGAACAGGCTAAGGAGTCACGTAAAAAGAAACAACAACAGCGAGAAGACAATATGCGACAATTACTAGATGTTACGAATACAATAACTTCAGAGGAGCTACGTGACTTTGAAATGCGGTAAGTGAATGAATGTGATTTTGTGCCTCAATGATTTTTTATATTAGCCTATTGTACAGGAATGGTGTGTTGATATATTGTTGATATAAGTTTGAATTCGGAAATGCGAGAAAAGACGAGAAAAATACAAATGGAAAATTTTCAGCTAGCACGTTTTTCTTTGAATTGTTTCACTTTGAATTTGAGATAATCTAATAAGCGTGATTGCTTTCATACCACACCTGTTATTCATATTTCACCCACAGTTTAAGGTGAATTCAATTGATTTTCATAAAAAAATGTGTTTTCATAGTGGGGGGGAAGATATTCACTGTATGATTCATACTATAAGAGTCTCCGAAATAAACGAGAAACATCTAATCAGAAAAAAACATACACCGATTATAACACTTAATATAAAACTTACTTCGACTTATTTTATTCAATGAAAATTTCTCTGAGCCCACATTGGGCGCTGAATTTATTTAGTATATTTTCAAGCTATAATTCTACCTATTTAATGTTATATTCATACCAAAAAATGTTTGTATTGTTTTTAACGTATTTGCGAAAAAATTATTTTCTGGTTCATCAAATCAGTCATCGAAAAAACAGAATTCCAAAACCAAAATCATAATTTAGAAAATATTGTCTTACTTTGTGGTTATATCTTTTTTGAAATAAATTTCCTTACATTATAGCAGTGTTCGGATATCTGAACCACTTCAAAACATGTCTACAAAAGCAATTTACATAAACTTGAAAATCTTCCTAGTCCTTTCCGTTGTTTCGTGGTTGTATCTGCAAACATTTGTGGTGATTTGAATATTTTTATTCATTCATACAATGGATCTGAAGTTTCTTTGTTTACTAATGTTGAGCATGCGAAGGATATATGTACATCCTATGGGTCTAAAGCCCTAAGGCCTTTTTCCGAAAATCCACCTTACATCACCAACATAGACAAAATAAGGAAAATTACTTACAGGACTTCATGTCATCATCAACATGAAAACTGAAAGCAAAAATACAAAATCTACTGCTCCCACGCATATTTGTGTATCTACATATGAGCAATCGTACGTAAATTTTAGCATTTAAATGAACCTTTCCCGGAAAAGGCAGCAAAGACATTTCAAATTGAAATCGTAACTAACTTTTTTCACAAACATATTTATTCTTATCTCGGAAGCTGCTCAGTCATTGTAATAGGATGCTGGATTCAAGCTGCGATAGTCTGTGTCACGGTTTGGATATGGCAAGATTTTGTATCATCTAGATACCTGCGTTTCAGTTATGTTGATAAATTTCAAGTTTTATGATTTTTTTTTTGGAGAACTGAGATTATATTAGGAGAGAAAATTTTTTTTCGTGAAATATTAATTCAATAAATCTTATGAATGATGGTGAATCTAGGCGGTTTGTCATTAAAGTTACGTGACCTGATTTTTGAATAAGCATGGGGTGGAAATTTTAGTATTTTGACATATTTTGAGCTTTTGATTCAAAGATTAAGTGCAAGTGAATCAATAAATTGAGGTTGAAGTAACTGAGTTGGTAAATCGTTTTAATGTGTGTGGCCAGCCATGATCTCATATCGGGTTCTGAGTCAAGAGTGAAAACAGTTTAGAACCATCGTTTGTAGTGGTTTTCTTAATTTGTTTGATAAGGAAGGAGTGTATAGAATTTATTTGACTCGAGGTCTGGACAGTAATGTACGCAATGTGCTGATGAAATTTAAATGTAGACAGCCGTAAGAAATGATTTGGAAAATAAATAAGATATGAAATATTTGTCTTAGATGACATTTAGATCTATTCAGAACAAACGAGTTCATTGAGCACCACTTAATCAGAGCGCAAATTTCATACTGTGACTGCCAACAATCAACAAGCGATTCAATTGCTCTGAACATTTTAAACTCATCAGAAAATAGGAGACAAAGAGAATGTACGAACTAGGTAAAAACATTGATATCAGGATTAGCAAAGTATTTAAACTTCAGGAACTCCAAAAAGAGAGCAGAATGGGGTAGAAGCTGAAGAATTCACAAAAACAGTACATTTGCGATAAGAAACATAGGATGAGAACCAGGAAAAGAGAAGGTCGGGGTGTCGGTTGTCAACTACGAGCTTTATAAGAAAAAGCCTGTGATCATAAAATTGAAAGTTTTTGAAAAATCTGTGTATACCACATCAGCATACTTCTGTTAGTCTTAGATGGAAGTGATTAAGTTAGTGAAGGTTAAAAGGTTAAAATGTGGGAGATCTGCCTTCTATAAACCGAATAGGATGTTATATCTTGTGAAGAACTCATTCATGTACTTTACTAAAGCAAGAAAAGAAGGAAAATAATGAAAATTGAAAGTGTAACCTGAAAAATATGAGCAGACTTCTAGTAGGACGAAAAGCAGTCTGATAAAAACCTGAAGTTGAGAATGATAAACAAAACAACACACAAGATTGTCGAAATTGATTTGAATAACATCTTCACGGCACGGTCAGGACCACAACCGACAGCTAATTCTGGCTGTAACTACATGAAATTTGTTTATTTTTTCCAAATAAGTCCCGAATACGACATTTTTGAGTCACATACCTAGCAAAACCCGGTAAACACTTCAATAAATATCGTGAAATATTCCGTTAAAGGGTTTTGAATTTTAACGCCTATTTCTTGGGCGGAAAAATCAATGTCAACTTATGATTCTTTTTCGGAGTAGACATGTCAATTTATTCACTTCTAACTTCTATCAACCAGACATTTAACACTGAGATCGTCTTGTGTATTTGTACCAAGGGATCTTATACTGTTTTAGGAATTTGAAAACAACATGCATTTTCACGTGAAAGTTAGTGTTATTGGTACTACGCTCATCCATTTTACTGTCACTTAAATTAAATTCAAGCTCTTATTTTATGAGTTGGGGGTGAAAAACAAAATCGAAAACTAAATAATGAATAACTGAAAGACATGCGTAGATATATTCAAAAAATAAATCCAACTGTTAACTTGTTAAAGGGAAATTAAAAACAAACCAAAATCAACTGATATTGGAATGGGCCAAAAAAAATTTCCACCGCAATTTCATTTAACTACATGGCCTTTTTCCATTAATTCCAGCCTAAAACAAAACCGAAACAAAGTTTCACGCCCAAACGAACAACAGAGACATTATTTTCAAAGTGATGAATCGACCTGAACTTTGTTTTCCTTGGAAATTTATCCACATGAACACCATTTGATATCTTTCTTACATCCAGTCAGCGACACCAAACTTGTCACGAAACAAAGAATTTATTAGCAACAAAGCAAAAATGCCAAGAATACTTGGTTGACACTTGGACGTTCACACGCAGGGCGTTTCTTACATGAAAATGTTTCCGCAAATTTTAAGTTGTCGTTTTTTTTCGCTTAAAAATATACACCAAATCTAATTCTGAAACTTACTATATTGCTTTTACCATTTCCTGTTACATCTCCACGTCCACCCTCATCATTTCTAAAATACGATTCATAAAGGAAATCATTTCATACGGGACGATGTAAGAGACACAGAGTTGAATACTATTTAATGTTTTGGCTTTCCGTGATGATGACGCTGTTTGCCTGGATACTTCCTGGATGCTGATACCGGTCCTGGTGGTATTACTGTCGGTGTTGTTGTCGCAATTTTCGTCACTGGTGCGGGCATATCTAATGAACTGCGACATAAATTAAAGTTGATGGCAACAAGCCAAAAAGCAATGAAAACGTGACACTTTCTCCTCTGTGGGCACTATGTTGTTCCTTTGAGTCTAGCCCTCATGTTGTAGATGCTGATGAAAAGTGAATACGATTAAGTGTGATGGGAAGGTGTGATACAGCGTACGTGATGGATGTAGCATAGGTTCTTATCTGGAATTTATTTTCGATGTCTTGTATAAATAATAAGTTCGGATTTGTATACAGAAATGGTTTGCTCTTTGAGTAGATTTACTAATAAAGATAGTTTTGTTTAAAGTCGAATCTCCTCTAGTACTCAAAGCCATGTCTAAATTTCGAAAGACACAAATCATTTTAGTGGCCTGAATTAGCTAAGATAATCGTCGTAACTATAGCTGCCGTGCAATAACTCCATGTAAACTCCACCAAATACAGATTTAAACTAAAAACGTACTTATAAAACTAAAACATAAATTTATTGTCTATTTCCAACTGATTTACATCCAGAACAAATTTAAATATTACAATAACACACTACTTAAATCACACAATAGCAAAACTTTTCCATATCTCTCACACCACCAAGTTTTTTCGCACACTCACTATCCATTTCATCTGTGTCGATACGATAAATACCGTTCAAATCTATCTCCATGCTATCCGTTATCAAGTTATGAACAGCATTTGCTTCAAAAACAAAATTACTCGGTTTTACCGTAAATTTGATTTGATACGTAGTCTTCTCTAATTTTGTATCGGCACTGAAATCACCCTGAAATCCATCCGAATCCTGACTTTTTTTGTACTTTAGCATTCTACTCCGCGGTATCAATTGACGAACCCAAATTAAAACATCCACCGCTAATTCAGCACAATAATTCCGATTCTGCGAAGTTGCATCGTTAATATGTTTCAAAGCTGTCTGCAACAAGCGATCGACTAGCGGACGTAGTTCTGATTTTTTATGATTCAGTGATTGCCAGGATAAACATGAGCACCAGTGAGGCTCAATATGGGCATCTGCACATGACCTAGTCGATGGGATCTTTTCGAAGAGAGATATAGCTCTTGGGGTCGTACCAGGCTGATAAGCCGGGAAGTGAAAAAGCTCAGGATTTTGCATTCGTGCAACATCCAGCAAAGTCTCATGGACATCAAACGGAGTACTCAGACGCTTGATATTATTTTTGAAATTTTTATATCGTTCAGGATAAACAGTTGGAAACCATTTCGGAAGAGCCACACTAAAAAATGGCAGTCTCTCTTCCAACTTCCCTTGAAGTGTGTTACGTATGTCTTCGTACTGCGTCCCGTGGTCAGACATGACTATCAGAATGGTATTTTTCAATGCATTCGTTCTTTTTAGCATCATAAGCCAGTTTGTAATATCATCGTCGGCAGCACCTATCAAGTTCAAATAATTCTGCGAGAGTTCACTCAGGAAGTTGAAAGAGAATTTCGGAAAATGTTCATAGTGCAGCATAAAGTCCCTAATGTACCTTAACATGACTCTATGCTTCGGAATAGATCCCATGCAAAACGATTTGAAATTTTTACGATTTTGTTCCAATGACAGGTAGAGTGGTCGTATGTAGTGAAGCGTAGGCTGATTTTTAAAGCCTTTTAACCTATAACTGAACGTGGCATATCCAGGCATATCTTCATTTAGTGATGTCAGATATCGCATGGTTCTGAATTTGCTCCAAATAAAAGGAAATCCATCAACATTTTGTGACTGGAAAACTCTTTTTCGTGCCTCTGGCAACTCTAATTCCGTCTGACCCGTCAGCAAAGGAATAATATTTGCAGCCTTTCCATCACCAACTATATTATAGCCTTCAAATACGGTCGCTTGCAAAACATTTGTCAAATATGCGTAGGTCCTTGGAAGCTTCCGCATGAAATGGTTTCGACTTAATGAACTTATTCCGAAAATCAGGACATTCATCATTGGTCGATCTTCGTAAGGCGATTGTGGGAGACGTCTCACTTTTGATACTTCTCGGATACCAGCAACAAAGCCACGCCAACTAGTATTATCTGTTGCATTACACTTCACCTTTGCGAAATCTGCTTCCTTCAGAATGTAGTAGTTTTTAGTTCTAAACGGTTTACTAAAATTAAATACCGAATCAGAACTTTGCCATATATCATGGAATTCACATATTATCGATCCATGCCTCCGGACGGCCTCTTCAGTGATTGAACAATTCGATATTTCACAAGACACCCATGCATTTTCCGGGTCGCATTCGATTTTAGATACATTTTTGAAATGCTTCGAGATATCTGGATTATCCAGCGGTAGAAACGGAAAGGTACAGCTTCCTTGGTTCTCTTCCGCCAAAATTGATCTACGTACCTGGTTGATGGCTTGAGACTTCGATCGTGCGCCGTCCAGATAGCCTGTTATGATACAAAAACAAATCAGGATGCCACCAAGCCAAATAAGGACGACGTATTTAACATAGGAACGAAATAGAGAGTTCTTAGAGCCAGGAAAGAAAGTTGCTTGTTTGGTGGATGGACAGAATGAAGTTACCGATTTGGATGGGTTTCGAAATGCAAGTCTTTTGTTAATGCCCATATTTGTAATAATCGACTGCAAATAGTTTCAATCGAAAATCGTATTATTGACACAACTTTACAAAAATGTCATGATAAATAGGCAGAATTTTGACGGATGACATTAAATTTCAAGGAATACTATAGTTTCGTATTAGGAGGTGAAGAAAAATTTTTGATTTTTGAAGCCGTAGTATAGGATGATAATTTTATTTCGAGGTACAAAATGTTACATTTAAGAGGAAATCCACGGAAGGGGCATATAGACAAATAATCAAAGAATATATGTACATTCAAGCAGATACCAAGGCTAATAAATGAGCTATGATGAAAAACATACATATATATCTCTTAGCAGAAGCTTCTTTGCTCTTTTCACCACATAAAAATATGAAACTGAGATTTCATCATCAGTAATGTAGCTCTAGATTGATGCACAGGGGTTTGAAATTTTAGCCAAAATTAAATATTTCAAATATTGAAACAATTGTTCATGTAGCTAGTGTAGCGAACTGTGTAGAATGCTGACTCCTAGCATCAATTGGGGTGCCTGAACCAAATCCACGTAGAGACGAGAGCCTGCGCTTCGAGTTGATTTAACTCTAAATAGCTACCAGAAACAATTCATAAAAATTTTGGCTATGAAGCTGTACGAGGAGTTGACTAAAACTAATGATATTTGCGCATTTCTAGTACTCATAAAAATCTAAAAAAAAAAAATTATTTTATTTCCCTGTGTTCTCGTTAGATAAATGTTAAAAAAATTACATATGACAGCAGTCAAAAAAGATATTAGTTTGATACTTTGTCACTGATACACGAATATTAATGATACATGAAAACGATACAACTCAAATTGATCAGGTATTTTTAGTAACAACCATCATATTGAGTCGTGAGCCAATACGAGGTACATTCATTCACGCCTAGCCAAATCAAAGTCAATCACAAACTACAATATTTTGAATTCTCATGCATGTGCCATTCGTATTCCATGCGTCTTGAGATTGACTGCAGAAACGTGCTTCTTGGTATAGTACCCGATCCGTTAAGCGTACAGGTGGACGATTTGGATTACGCAGTTGTATAAATGCTACTTTACTCACCATGTCGTTGTCCTTTCAAAAAGTATCAGTGACCGAAGTAGCAATACCAATTTGAACCTGATACATAAAATTCTTATGGCAGAATCATCTGTTGATATGGTATGCCTACTGTGTAGATACAGACACACAATTCAAATTAGAGAATTTGAATTCGTAAAGCGCACAGGTATACAATACGATTAAAAGTTATAAAAAGTATCAGTGACCAAAAGTATCAGTGACCGAAAGTATCAGTGACCAAAAGTATCAAAAAGTATCAGGTAAAAGTATCAGTGACAAAGAAGTAACGGTATCGATTTGTACCTGATACATTATTTTGTTTTGTCACAACCCACTTCTAATTCAAAGGGTTCTCGCCAACGAATTGCATAACAAAGCATCAGAATATCAACCAAGGAACACCAGAAGAAACAAGTTGGCATTTCAAAGGTTAATCTTGAAAAGTATCAATGTGACGAAGAAAATTGTTTGAGGTGATTTGTGACTATGAACCAAACCTGAATGCATCATTTTGATCGGAACTCAAAGTCTAAAGCTTGGCGGGAAATGCAATTTTTTGGGACGTAGAGAATATAATTATGATGCTATATTGAGAAAAGAGGGTCACTATCACGGTTTTTTACTGTGTGAATCAAATAAAAAGATTACGGTAGGCTATTAAAGAATAGAAGCAGGACGAAGAACGAGCTGAAGTGTTTTTCACCAAGGCTATGCACCCGCACACAAAGCTAAAGTTAAGGTAGGTGTCATCCGAAAAGCAAATTTTGAACCACTTGAACAATCACCCTATTTTCCGTATCTAGCGTTCAGTAACTTTGATCTCGTTTTTCGGTTCAAGAAACACCTTAGGTTAGGTTAATGAAGAGGGCTGCCGGGAACGCGGCCAGCATTAGACCACCAGTTTGGGCCCATTTGCCACCCTCATGGACAATTACACGCATTCACACTGACAGCCATGGCACTGGCGGGATTCGAACCCGCAGGCCCCGTAGCACGCCGCTTTTCGGCCTGACGCCTTAGCGAGCAGAGCTACCGGGCCCCCAACAAACACCTTAAAAGAAGGAAATTTCAAGAGGATAGCGATGCGTTCGCTTCTGTACAAGAATTGTCGGAGAATCAAAACAATGATTTTTTCTAAAAGTATTCAGGGTTTAGAAAAATAGATGGACTGAATATATTGGCTTGTTAGGAGACTATGTAAAAAATATAAAGCAAATTGAAACGTAACCATTATTTCAAATATTCACTATCATTATTTTTGGATTAGGCCAACTCAAATCCCTGCAATGGGTTTCCGCGGGAAATCCTTGCTTTGAAATTTCTATTTTGATTCGGATTTGTATTTGCGGTTATGTGAACTAATAAAGGCCACATAAGCTCAACGTCCAATATTCCACCTTAATCACTACCAGAAAACCCATGGATTTTATCAATCAGAGCTACATATTTTTAGAAAACTATCAAATAACAACGGGAATAAAAAAGAATCATATTTTTAAAATTAGACCTTATTTTTCTTAAAAAAGAAACTAAAGCTCATGAGCTCATAAATATGAAACAAACTTGCGTGTACAGGTCCTTGTGAATTCTTCCAGACTTCAGACCGAATGAGAGATAAATAAAATTTGTATATTTCTAAAAATAAATGTTTCACCAATCGTAGGAAAAACTTGACCTAAAATTACTGTATTTCTTTGAAAACGTCAAATTTACGTGGCTTCACTGAATCTAAATTTTACAGGTACACCAATTCACCATCTTCTTTTCGAACAAAACAAAAATCATTCGAAAAATAAATAAATATAATAAAAAGGAATAATGAACCGAAAAACGTAAATCAGGAGTAAGAAAGAAAAGTAAAATAGAAAAGTAAATTCAAAAACAAATCAATGAAAATATTACATACCAAAGTGCCAATATAGCGAAACAAATTAAGAAAATGTAATAAGCTAAATACATGCTTATAAAAGTCTGATATCCAAATGAGCGCTAGTAATGGCGCACGTAATAATAATAATAAGTTTATTTCCATAATGCAATTAATAATCTTCCAAATTTTTATACTACTAACAAAAAACTAAAGTACAAAATAATAACAAACTCAGTCCCATTACACTACTCGGAAAAAATGATTCGATCTCTATCATAGAGAATATCCAAAATTTTAAATGTTTCAGAAATTGAATCCCGTTAACCATAGAAGATATTGAGCTAGGAAAAGAATTTAAGAAGTTGTCAATGTCGAGAAGTCAATGTACCTAAGAGGTATTTTCGTCAATGTATTGAAAATTACATAAGATATTTCGTATCTCCTGGAAGGTGTAACTTGTGTCGTCCGTCAAATTCCCATGGCATTTACTTTAGTGGCCCTGCTACTTGTGCTGGTCCTGCTGAAACTTGTAAATATTTTCTACTAAATTTGGTTTTATGGCTGAAGCATTGAGTTGAAACAAAACTGAGTCTCTGCTTGCTTAAAGCAAATAACCTTCCGAAAAAACATACAAGACACACTGGAGAAACTCCAACAAAATCGATACACACGAATAAAAAAATTTAAATTTTTATTATTAACGATCTTTCCTTTTGTACAAGGTATCACGAGCAAAATTTCAATAGCTTCTCAAAAACGTGCCTATTCATTTGAATCTATTACATCTACTACGATCCTACTTCTACTCTTGCGACTGTGTTTGCCTAGCCACTGAAATCTGAGTCGTCCTTAAGATTTTTTTTTGCGATTGCAACAAAGGAACCAGTCATTTATAGGTATACTCTACAAGCCAAATGATCGGCCAATATCAAAATCTCATCACATAATGCACTTTGAAATGGTCAATTTTTTGTTTTAAATTATGATACTTTAACACTCCAATCTGCAAGAAATTGTCTCTCAGCTTGTGCAAGTAATTTATCACGCATGAATTTTAATCAATTACGAGTGTAATGTTTACTCACCACGCACCTTACTTCGCTCTTTGAAAGAAACATTTGTTTTTTTTTTTTAAAAAAAAAAAATACGCCTTCTACGACGGTGGTAGGTCTTAAAACCAAAAAAAAAGTTTGCGTTATGAATCGTAGACGGTTTTCGCATACCACCTTCGTAGACGGTTGGCGTTCAACTTTTCAGAAACAACTGCTCAAAACCCTAAGCACTGCAAATCCAACAGTCCTGCTAATACTAGACCAAATACTGAGCCTGTTTTAAGCTAACTCCTACGCGATATTATAAAAAACTTGAAGATAAAATATTGAATCATGCGATAAAATGTAGCTCGAATGCAATTGTGTTGTGCATACAGGTCGTGGAAAACAGTTATTCGTAACAAGTTACTGTTGCGAAAATGACATGAATTTCAATTATCACAAACAATTAGAAAGAAATTGAAATCCTAATCTGCCGCTTGAAAAAAAAAAATAATTTACTGAGAAATATATTCGAATCGATGTTGTTTTGAAAAAGAAGTTTGTAATAGTACATATTGAATAATTTTTTTATTTAATTTTTTATGATTTTTTTATCTTTGGAATTCCAGTTTCTAATAGTTTCCATTAATGCAGCCAATAATTGTTTTTTTTTTAAAAAAGGTTATTAGCTTTATGAGGTAACATTCTTATTTCATGTTGTCATAATGGTTTTTTTTCTCACCAGTGCTAGTCAGTTCCCGACGGGTAAACTGGAAAAACTGATCTTATTAAATATATTAATTCACTTTTTATTTACTAACTTTGTATAATTTTCATACATCATAGGAATAGTTAAGTTTTTCTATCTTTATTAACCACTTATTGAATTTAAATTTCCCATTTCACTCAGTACAGAATAAGAAAAGTTGGTTTGTAATATAGATGAGAAATCTCTTTTCTTCTTCCATTGACTAACGATAGTCAATGACAGCAAGCTGACAATATTTGTCGCGTATGAATTCATGCTTAAACAATTAAAAAATGCTACTAAATTATCCAATAATTGAACTTTAGAGTTCAAAAGCATCTTTAAAAACAGGCGAACAACGCCCTTGCATTAGTGAAACAAGTTTGTTTTGCAAAAGAAACCACACTCTCAATGATTGTGACGATTCAACATATGAAAAACTTTAGAGCTCATTACTAATAAGTTATATGTCTCACAGAATATGTATTGATCCATATCAGTGGCGAAGCGTGCATACAATCCGATTCCTTCCGGCTTCCCTTTCGAAAATATCGACATACTTTGGATTTTTCAAAACATGTATGCATCTTAACATGTACATAAAATTTCAATTTACTAAAGATCATACCGTTTTCTGTGTGATACGATAACGTAAAAATTCCCATTCATAAGCCGAAATTTGCCGGCTTGCAAATTCTTATTCGCAAGCCACTAGAAGCTTTGATCAAATGTGTATTGCCTGTGTCTGTCTCGTTTCGTTCCTTGCTGAAATGTTAGCATCGTCTCGCTTTAACAGTCGAAAAATAAGCCGTGATGGATGGGCTTACAAATGGTTCGAGAATGGAAAAAAATTTCGATCGGTTCATTCAATAATTTCATGTGAACGTTACTTTCGATAGTTCTATTGCTCACATAAAAAGCAGCATGTAAAGATTATATATTTAAAGAAGATAACATTTTCCTGGGTATCTAAAAACCAAAATTTGTCTTATGTTAGTTTTTAAAAATGAATTCCTATCTTGCGTTGAATTTTTTTATGATACATGTTCTGCCCAAAATAATTTTTTATTTTTCTAATTATATAATATTTCATGAAAAGTAAGAATCAGTACATAAAAAAAGTACATAAAACTTTTTGCCGTGGGACATGTGAAACTTAATATGTTTAATATGTGTACCTAAAGTTTATACGTTAACACTTAAAAATATTGTAAGTGGAAATTGTAAATATCGCAAAACAGTTTGAAAGTCTAGTAAATGAAGAGTTGTCTATATATCCTTAAATTAAGGGTTGACATATTTCGCGAATTATTACATTTCAACCGCTTTATTTCCAAGATATATTTAAATTTAATGGATGAAATATAACTGCTTTCAATTTCTTCAATTTAGCGTTCTGCAGGTTCAGAACGACGGTTTTTTTTTAAGCAAATGGTCTCATGTATATTGAAAGTAACCCTGAACTGTTCTCTTATATGTTGATACATGTACATGTGCTTATAATTTTTTGAATTACGATTTTTTATACTTTCTGTATGTGTGACGAGAATCAAATAGAAATTAGTAAGTATGACTAACATCAGCATGCAAAACATCATTATTGGATATGAAATTGTGGATAATTATGCGGCTTCCCTCCATCGACATTTCACCCCTCGCCACTGATCCATATCAATGATGTATGAAAAAAAATTCGATGTAAACTCGAAAGAATTCTAGAAAATTAATTTATTTTTAAATAAGACCAACAAAACTAATAATTGGTGTAGCCACATTGACAATATTTCCTAAAGTCGGGATTTGTCATGCAACGGGATTGATCTTTGAACTCATTTATACGCAACATATCTCTAACGCTTGTCTCGAACACATCTTGTTTCAGCTTATGCCGAATTGTTACTTCATACAACATATTATATTCTCCGAATAAAACTTGCGCCTGATACAGATCGAAACTTTGTTCCGTCGATCCAGTCAAATCTGCTTCATAACCATCGATATCCTTACTTCCGCGAAACTTCAACAAATCATCGTTCGGTTTCAATTGAACAACCCATTCAACTAGTCCATCCTTCAGTATCTCACAATAGTCCCTATATATTTCCGTATAATTATTGATGGTATCTCTAGTGACAGTAGCCAATCTGGTCAGCAAGTTTGACATTTTATCAGTTATTGAGATCTGTGTCCATCGCAAGCAAGTGCACCAATGGGGCTGGATATAAGCATCCGAACAGGATCTCGTCATTGGAATTTCATCGAAAAGGGATATACCACGCTTGAACTTACGTTCGTTGAACCGTGATAATCGAAATAATTTAGGATCTTGCAACATGAGTATGTCTAGGAGACTTGCATGGACATCAAATGGCGTTGTCAGTAAGTCTATGTTATTCAAAAAGTTTTCGTACTGAATTGGATAGCGATTTTTGAAAGCCTCAGGGAATAAAAAACTCATAAATGGTAGTCGTTCTTCTTGCTTGCCTTGGAGCGTTTTGCGGATATTAGGCAGTTGACTGCCATGATCTGACATCACAATCAAAACAGTATTTTTTAAGATGCCATGCTTTTTGATCGCCCTTAACCATTTCACAATATCTTCGTCGGAAACGTCAATCCTATTGTCTGGATCACGCGAAAGTTCACTCTGAAAGCTGAATACAAATTTCGGATGTTTCTGATTCGAAATCATTAAGTTCCTAAGGTAGTCTAGCATAAGTCTGTGCTTCGGTTTACTGCCAATACAAAGTTTTGTCAGATTTGCTGTCCAAGGCTTCGACAAACGCAACTGTAATGGCTTCATATTATGGTCAGTAGGCTGGTTTTGGAACCCATTCATGCGATATGAAAAAACGGTTTGCTTAGCCTCATCTTCGATAAAAGCCGTGATATATCCTTTTTTATGATACTCCTTCCAAACAAAAGGATAATCGTCGACATACCGAGAATGCAGAAATCCCCTTCTTGTTTCCGGTAACTCTAATTCGGTGCGGCCAGTCAGCATGGGAATCAACACCTTTGTAGTACCATCTCCTACTATATTATATCCTTTAAGAATGTGAGCATCGAGTCTACCTGTTAAATATTGATATGTCTGTGGAAGTTTCCTTCTAAATGCATTTCTACTGAGCGAACCGAATCCAAGCACTAATATATTCAAAAGAGGGGTAACTTCGGTAGTGGATGCTTTGATAGCCGGTTCCACGTTACGTGTCCCAACCACAACTCCCGACCATAATGCATTACTACCTGCCCTACAATGCACTTCTGCGAAATCGGACTCCTTCAAAACATAGTTCCCATGTGATTGTTCACTTTTGCCGTACTCAAATTCATCCTCCGACTTCCAAAGCAATTCACGAAACAAACAACTGACATTACCATATTTCTCTACCACAACTGGATCAATAGCGCACCTGCTTTCTTCACAATCAATCCAATTGTCCTCGTACCGGTCGCACTGCAATCTTTCGCTTGGATTGAAAAACGGCATCATTTCCGGATTATCTAATGGCAAATTCGGTATCTTACACATGCCGCCATTTTCATTCGATCGAATCGATTCTTCCATCGAAATGAAAAATTGTCGTCGCGAGTCCGGATATTGTTTGGCGGTCAGGTATAAGAATATCAAAAATGTCGAAGCAACACATATGACCAGTTGACAGAGTAAAAGTTTTTGAAAACGTTTACACTTTTTCATCTTAGTTTCCCGGATAGGTGAAAATTTCGGGTCCGGGGTTGAATTTTGATTGTGCGAATCCATCGATACTGCACGCGGGTGGATGTCACACTAAACTGATTTATTTATGACGTGGTATTTAGTTGGAATTTGTTTTTAATTTGACAGATAGATTTGAATTTGTGGCAGACTGCTGCCAGTGTGTTTTTTTTTTAAGTTTAATTTTTTTTTTTTTTTAATACTTACTTTCAATTGCTACATGTTTTACCTTTGAAATGCAAATATTAATGGCAAATTTTTCTTTTGGGACTTGAATACATTTCTAGTTCCTGACAAATATCGTCATTTCGAGAACAAATGAAATTGAATATTTATATTTCAATCCTAGCTTGTAAAGGCTGTTGTAAAGGAAAAATTAGCTATGGAATAAAATTATTTAGCTATTGAAAAGAATTTGAAATAACGAAAATTTTCAAAATCCGTGAAATTCTGCCAAAGAATTTGCATGAAAAGATGTTCCCAGTTAATGCACAGCCTGGGTATGACTTTTAGTATGTAAGAAAAACAATAATTTTATAAGAAAAAATTATTAAATAATAAAAACAATAAGCACCAGCAGACCAAAAAAATATAGCCAGTTGATTGTACTTTTTATAGTTAATAAAAGTAAAGTAATCCCACGACAACCCTCGTACGGGTCTAGGGGTTAAAGCTGGTAGAGAGGTTCATTACAGTTTTTTCAATCATTGTGAATACGAGTGTGGAGTGATTAGTTCCCCGACTCACTTTACCCCTGATTTAAATCAGGTACCTAATCAAAGCTAGATGAACTCAAAGCTTGGTGCGCGAACCCTCGTCCGAACCTGGATTCGAACCAGGGACCCCACACGCAAGAAGCCAGTACTCTATCCACTAGGCTACTTTACTTTATAGTTAATAGGGCATATTAATATAATATAAAATCTTTTCAATTCAATTCATTACAAAATAGGGTATGGTGAAATAAAATTAATAAACATTTGAAAAACAGTAGAGACGAATATTAGTACGTATAGCAACCAAAACTTAATCGATCGTCTTAAAATGGTCCAACGCCAACCGTATCTTAATTATTCAATATAATTCTAGCCAGTATTGAAGCATCAAACAACCATTTAAAACTTTAAGCGTGGCATGACATATTTTATCCTTATCGGTAGCTTAGCCGCTAACGCGTCAGTCCGAAACAGCGATCTACTGGTCGCGGGTTCGAATCCCGCCGTGCCCATGGCTATATCTGTTCGTCTTGTGTTGTCTTAACAGTCGGCGACTGGGCATAATACCAGCGCTCCATTAATTAAGTGCCACATTAAAAGCTTTAGTAGCGACTAGGCATAGCACTAGCGTTTTAAAAAATATGAAATAAATGTGCCACTTAAAAGAATAATGAAATAATTGATATCGACTTCTCCCATATGTGTCTCCCATATGTAACAAGTATTACTGCTCATCATGAATTTTGAGAGAGTTCATATCGGTTTGCGAGGAAAGGTCCGGGGCGTGTGTGCACTTATTTCACCAACAATGCTGCAGCAAAAATAGTGTATTGACTTCGACGAAAAATCTTAGAGAATATAGAGAGCGGGCTCCGGCAATGCTTGTTGAAAATCAGGATACGGTGCTCAAAAATGCCAAAGCAGAAAATCGCAAGAATCATCTAGATAAGAAAATAGGGAGCCCATATACTACACCCTTGTGAGGGACAAAAAAGGTCAACGAAAGCAACGAAAATCATCTATCATTGTGTCTTATACTCCGGAGCAAAAGAAGAGTCCGCCGAAAGAAACAATCGGGCCATCGTCGATGTTGGTCGCTCAAAAATTCACGCCAGTCGACTTTATATAAAGATGTGGTAGATGAGGCAATAAAAGTATGCAGAAAAGTTCATATTCATTTAACACAAAAGGGGAACGGAGAAAATGAGATGCGAAATCAGAGCAGAAAATTTTTCGTGGGCAACGAAAGAAAATACAAAATGCTATTGGATTTGGTACACTGAAAAGGACAGCATCAAAATTCACCGAGATCTTATATTCAACGAAAAGATGTTTAAAGACATAATGCACGAGAACGCACTTATCTCGACTACAAATTCGAACACTCCAACAAATCGAACTGGTTGGAACTCCAACGACTTGAACTAGGTACCATCCTAAAGCTAAAGACGAACAAAAAAAACTTCTAGCGCACCTGAACTCCTAAAAATACTAATGTTCGATGACCAATAGAAGAATCGAGCAGATTTTGAATGCATATTCTATCACACATGCCCCAACCTGTTTCGAGGGCAAAATCACTTTGATCTTAACAATGCATTTAAACTCATAGGGCCTTTCCGCACTTGTATTCCTGATGCACTCCTTAAACCGGTTTGACAACAATCACCATTTCCACACTTGTATTCTTCAGCAACGGAACCGTTCATATACCGATTATGCATATGAATGTGTGCGTGTTGTTGTTTTCTCATTTCGACTTGAGTGTTTTATGAAAAATTCCTGACCCTTGAACTATGTTTATAGTTGGGTTAGTGACTTGCATCAGTTTCAATCAGTTTCAAACGTGATGCAAATTTCTCTCCAAGTGCATCACTTTTTGTAGAGAATTCCCCTTGATTCTTCTGCCTCTTGCCCAGAAAACCGGTTTGAGGAGTGCATCAAGAATACAAGTGTGGAAAGGCCCATAAGGTGGAAAGGATTTCAGGACTACCACTTGCATGTATTTCTAGATTTAGGAAAGCCTAACACTACAAAACTTTGAAAGCAGCATAACATAACATGAACAAAGAAAATGCTCAGTGCTTTCAACACTTTACCAGCACTGCAACTAAAAGTCTCCCACAATTGCTTTATGTCAAAATCAAATTACTCTATCAATCTTGATTTTATCCGATGATTTCGTTGAAAGTTACTGGGATAGAAAGATGTTTGAGACCGAAAAATTTGTAGAACAATTTAAACATTGGTAACTTATTTTCATTTTAAATGTTCGCGATATGAATACCTAATGTAAGTATTTATTGATACGAAAATAGAAAAAACTTCTCGTGCTGGCAAAATATATCACACCTGCCTAACATTGAAATCAACCTACCCTGCGAATTTCGTTTCGATCCGATGGCTGCATTGGAAGTTATAGGGGTATAAAAAATTTAGGGTTATTAAAGTTTTCAAATTTTCGAAAACTTAATATTTTTTGTTTATTGTCACTACAAGATCATTCCCGTTTAAAAATTTTACGATAAAATCGCTTAATCAAGGTAATGCAATTAAATACAAAACCAACAATAGCTGGCAACCCTACCATGGTTTTTTTTTAATCCGATTCCTTCTGAATAATGCCTATAATAAGTTCCATTTATCATATGAAATTCGTTTTGATTTCATGACTGCACTGGAAATTATAGGGCAAAGAGCTTTACTTTCCTGAGTGAATTTTCAAAACCCAAGACACTAAAATTACCATAGCTGGCAACACCAATCGAATTTTTCAACCAAATTTTTGCCAAACACGACTTACAGTAAGATTCAGCTATTTTGTAAATTTTATGAAAATCTGGCGACTGAATCAGAATTCATAGGGCAAAAAGCAATTTTTTTTCTTTATAATATTTCAAGATGGCACCACTGGCACAGGCTAGCAGGCATTTCCAAATCGCTTCTATCAGACTTGTTCCTACTTAATACCAATACATTCTGTGAACTTCAGATGTATCTGATAATTAAATCGTGAGTTTTCGTGAACAGAATTTTCTGATGCCTGACATATAGGTAAATTAGAGTAGGGCTACCGTTCTTGTCCGATATGACATTTCAAAAGTTTTGCTTTGGTTGTATAAACAAGGTATAAGATTTCGATATAAGTTGGTTTTCATTGTAAAATACGAAATTTTTTCAGGAGAGTCAATGGTTTGAAGGTTTTATCTGGTCAAAAGTTATCACAATTCAAAAAATTTCAAATTTTTCTAATCTCATTTTAGGTGCCTAGTGCACACATAGGGTTAAAAATTTCAAAAATACCATAATCACATTCAAAACACGTCCGAAAGCCATTTCATAAACTTTATTTTTGCAAAAGTTATTTGTTAACAAAATAGTAGGAATATTTAAAATATCACTAAAATGGCCGCCGGCGTCAAAGGGTTAGAGATTATTATAGATTTTGATGAGACCTGGTACTATTCTGCATATACACCATTGTATCCTGAAAATTTCAATTCAAATAAAAAAACTTTTGTTACATTTTATGAAGCAATGAATGATGACCAAGCGGCTTCGAACACGTAATTGTCATCAGGAATCGAGTACATAGCTGCCATAACATTGAAAAACACTTCAATTACGTCATAGTAATCAAAATGCCGCTTGAAAAAAAGTGGTTCTGTAACCAAGCCAATGAGTTTTTTATCAGCGAAACTAGGGCATGGTCTCGATGTTTTGAGTGTGGGGGCCGGTTACTGGATTAATAAAATTCACTGATTGATTAGCAGTGAGGTGTCGATGACCCACCTGTTCGAGACAGTCATAATCTTGCCAACAATCAGAGTATATAACCTACATGACCGTGATGACCGTGTCATCAGCAAAAATTTTTGTTATAAATAAAACAAAAATAATAAAATTTTGCTATCTCGCTTATTTCACGGCAAATACCTTCAAAAACTGTTTGGCCAGCTGTAAGCCGACTGGAATAGTTCCTACCTTTGCCGAGCTTATATTCGCCGATCTGGACAATAGTGCCTGAACTGTCAGTTAAATGGGGGTGAAGAGGTGGAAGAGGCAGACTAAAGTCGAATGACTCCATTACTATAGTTAAAAAGTAGATAGAAGCGTATTTTTAAATTTGAAATATAATAAATATTTTCGAATTTTCACCCCCACCTAAAATGCTTTTATAGATAGTATTGGATAAGGTCAGCCACACCACCTCCACCACTTTTCCTCCACTATCAAATCGATGGTCCCATAATTAAGACATTTACCTGCAAAATAAAATTTGTCAACAGGCTACTAAGGCAAATTTTAATCTCAACAACGAGTATGATTCTTAAAAGGTTCAATTCAAAAGGATCAGACTGTGGCTATAATATACCGCTTCATTCTACTACACATCTTTTTTTATTATGCTAAAAAAATCATTATATCGTATTTTCATCATTATATCGTATATTCATTATTTAAATTCCCAATCAAAAATTTCGTAGCAAGAGCCAATTAAACATTAATTCAAACAACATACTTTATTGCTTTGCAAAACTGAAGCCCATAACAAACAATTATCAACGGTTAAACCACACCATCGATAATTTCGAACCGAAAATTCCACTGAATAACTCAAACAATTGAAAAACTTCAAAATCCTGAATAATAAAATTCAATCTACTGGAATCGTCGCTCAATAAAATTTCCACACCGCAAATTAAACCACGAAAAACCCATTTCAACCGGACGATGTGAGTTTAAACAAATGTATGTACATATCTGCAAAGTTCATAGTTAAATTTTGTTTACAAACGCTGCGCCGATCTCGAAAGGAAAAAAGCGTCTGATGGAGAGCTTTGAATATAAACTGAAATTGTGAGCTCTCAACCGTATAACTCATCAATGCCAATACACACCCTCTTACCATGCATGTTTCAATATGTATTGAAAAACTACACCACGAGGATATTCGAAGGATAGTATTGAGTTGATCCACCTACGGAAATCCTATCCTACGAAAAACGAAGCGTGAAACCGACATAACAGTACAGCTGTATAGCTTCTGTGCATTCTTTCACCTAAAAATCAATCTGTTTCGAGGTAAATGCAATTCCGGTTTCAAAGGGCGAACCACCACAATTCTTTCGTGCGCCAGAAACCTGATTCCGTCGAAACACAATGTGAATGTGGGATTCTATTTAAAAGTGTTTGTAGTCACACAACATTGAATTATTTTCACGTTTTTCGAAAATTTTCACAGCACAATACTTTAATTTACGATTAACACGCTATGCCACGATAAAATCATCGGATGGTGAAAAAGTTATGAAAATGGATAATACCTTCGAAATGCAGACAACGTGAAAATAATCTTGTATTCTAGTAGATATGTATATAGTGTACCTACCACATTGCGTGGTACTATGCATTTACTGTGCACTTGCGAAGTTTTCAACGTCAGAATCTATTTAGTGCTAGAGGAAACAATTGCTTTTTATGAGAACACATCCTTTGTTGCAGTTCGTGCGAATGCAAAAATTGCACAAAGTTGCTGTAATTTATGAGTTGGGTTGAGTTTGCGTTGGAGAAAATGTGTGTAGAGCTGAATTCGAATATAATATGATAAAAAAACTAATATGACGTTCAGGATAAATCTTGAACGACAGTATTTGTACACATTGTATGCGAGTGATCCCACACTGGGCGCACACTTACAATTCATTTTTTAAGTGGCTAGAATCTTATTTTTATAAGGTTTTCAAACAAAATAATATTTTTCTTAAATTCAATTCATAACGGTGACATTTTTATTTTTCAGATATGGATCTCCACACCACTGTCGATCGCAGTCAGTCAAAACGCCTGGAAGTCGTGCGTCTGGTCGACCAAACCAATTGAGCCTTCCACAACAAAGATCCAGGTAAACTAACGAAACTTTTAAATTAGTTTCAAGTAAACAACTAGAATCGTTAAAACTAACTTCATCTATTTGCATCCTCTATTTAACAGGGTTGCATCAATGCCCAACACTGGAGTCGAAGAAGAATACTATAGATTGCGACATTTCTCGATAACAGGAAAAGGTGTAGTGAATCGTGGAGATTCGTTGAAAAGTAGACGTAGCCGTTCCAATAATAGTGTAGCCAGTTCAAATTCCAGTACAGAGCATTTAACGGCAAATCAAGTTCCTATTGTTGGCTCGGCACGAACTTCAGCCACATGCAGTTTGGCTTCGAGTCGAGAAAGTAGCACGTCGAATCCTGGTAGTGGACCCTATAGGTAAGATTTGATTTCTTTTAATATTTTAATATTTGCGCAAATTTGAATTCATGGCTGCGGAAAGCTATTAGAATATGAATGTTTCTAACTTAAGGGGGGAAATACATGTAAAATGGAAAAGAAATTGCTAATTTCAGATTGACTTAAAATATATATATTGTTTATTCAGAAAATTTTTAATATTAAATCCTGAAAGTACATATCTTATAGTAAATGAAAATATTTTTTTAATAACTTTTTAACACAAAATGGAGGCGATGCGAGCAAATGAAAAAAACACATCAAAAACAGCCTCGTACAACTTAACGCCTTTTCCGAGAAACTTGCAGCGTTCAGAGAAAAAAAAATATGCTAATGAGATCTATAATTCATAGGTGAACCAATAAAATTTAGAAAAAAAAATCAAATTTTTACATTAATATTAGATTTAAAAAAAAAATCGATTTTTTTTCAAAAAAATCACGTTTTAAACATTGGTAAACTAATTATTTTTCCGAAATTACAAGAAAATGTAGGTTCAACGATGAGATAATACTCTTTTGTACATGTGATATAAATTTGAGCCAAATAGGTTCAATATTTTTTGAGATATCTTGTACGGAAATTGAAAAAGTACTACTTTGAGAAAAACGCGTTTAAAGTTCTAAAGCTCCACCGACCTGGGGAACGCCGCGCTGTCTATAACTGGCTATAACTCGAGAACTAATACGAATATCGCTTCAAAACTTCTTTTGGTATATTTTAAGAGTATTTCGAACACTTTGATGCAATAAAAAAAAATCGTTTTGTTTTAGCAGTTACATGTATCTCCCCCCTTGAGGGGGATGATATAACGGGAAATAGAATAACTCTCTCATATATTTGAAATATAAGTCAAGTATTTTCAATGTAAACACCTAAGGAACTAATTAAAGTAACAGACAAAAAAAATCACCTAAAACGCGTTAGATATTTCTTTCTTTTTTGTTTTGAATCAAACATATTTAATAATCATTTTGATACACAACCTGTAATAAGGTTCTCTCACTCTCCTTCAGGGTTGCATCAATTGGATCTTTTTAATCTTTCAGACTTTCGAAACTTTAAATTTCAAAATGTCCACTTCGTTTCACTCAATCATCAGACAAGCAACTTTTGACCCAAGTTTTAACCACATCATAGGTCATTTATGGTTGCTGTCCCTTCTTGCATTCATAAAACCATTAGTCTTCTCTCCACTTAACGTAAACCGACCTATTTTTCATCAACATACCATTAGACCTATCATTCCCAACTCTGCTATTACAGTTTGCCGAAAAAGCAAACTTGGAATCCATTCATCTTCATGAATGAAATGCTCGGATGGTGGAGAATTGAAGTAGATTTTCTAGAGAAAAACGCAACTATTGCAATGACTGGAATGTAATTTTTATGAAATGAAAAATGAAGTTTTTTTTGTGATGGAACTTTTCAGTCAGTCTACTTCAACTGGTTTTGGGGGTGGTTAAAGAGAGATTAAAAAGTTAGATGAAATTTTAGATTTTGGAATGAATTGAAGTAGATAGAATATAGACTCGTATCGTTTTTTTTTTTTTATGAACTCACCAGTGTGTTATCTAATTAGGTTAGTATTATATGGTATTCTCGGAGCATTTATAGTAATTGTGTATATTAGTTATATTAATTGTATCTCTGAAATCGAGTAAAAGAAGCAATAATTGGAGATATTGCATATGAGAAATATTTTATTTAATACGTTACAGCAAATCTGTAAAAATAAACAGCCCTTCTCGGGGAGGGTTGCGCAGGATTAAACCCCCCACACACTTCAGTATGTAGAATGTATCCACGGCTCATTAGGATGATAGCAATTGTAACATCCGAATTGTATCCTTTACTCGCCAGATGCTAATAATATAACTGGTAAAATGACTAAGGCCGAAATTAAACACAGGCAAATGTTGGCGAACTGAGAGTGTAAATGGCCACCTCGTTTATTATCCCCTGTTTTTTTTTACATGCCAAAACATGGAGGTAAGTAGTTTTACAAGTTGCTCGACGAAACGTTCGGAGAGAGTGTAGTCGCGCGGTAATATTCGAGTATGCACACGTCACTCGTGCGTTCACCCTTTATGAAGAGAACACTTTTCGATCCCGATAGATGGAAAAAGTACGTTCGGTGAAGATTTAATTTTTGGTCATTAACTACATTTACATACTAGGCTAGATTGGACACATACTAGATTTGACATATCCTCATACTACTGGCGGGGAAGGGAACTATAAGCTCGGGCGCATTGAAGCATTACATTTTGCCCTTAAAAAAAAGCCAAAAGGGAGGCACGGGGCGTGCGTATCAGTGGTTAACGGGAGCTATAACAATTAGGCCGCATGGCATAGAGGCTAAGCGCATCTGAGGCAAAATTCAACGACCGGGATTTTGGAACAGTGACAGAGTGTGAAGAAAGGCAAAAATAAATCGAGTGATTTGGAAGGTGATAATACGATTAGAGTCGAGACCCCTTTTTGTAACGTTAGTCAACATACTTCGATATGAATCATGGGAAAATTGAATCTTTTTAATTTCTTTATTTTGAGAATTGAGTGTTGGAGTTCCATGAAATAAATTCACCTTGCTCCAATATGCGAATTGAGCTAAAATAGTGTAATTATTGGTTTTTAGCCCGTGTAGATAGTGAACAAAATGTGTGCCAGCATGCGAAGAGCGCCACAATTTAGCATTATATCCCCAGATATAAATAAACTAAATTAATTGAATTTGAAAGTATTATTCACATGGTGCAAAGAATTTGAATAGAAAGGTGGTACTTACCATGTATAGCAATTTGTAGAGAAGTTTTTGAGAAGCAAAAGATAAAGTTTCAATCTATCTTTTGCCTTCAGCAAGATGATTTTATCCCAGATTTTGACCAGGCACCACAAATTCAGTCCAGTGAGCCAAACCTTACTCAACAGCTCTAAACCTATAATTTAGGATGAAAAAGAGGTACCCACAACCCGTTCCTAACGAGTTAGACCAAAAATCAAAGAGACTTAACTGGATATCAACGATTTTAGGCCTTCCTAATCTACCTCCATAATTGCAAAATAAAATATTTACTTCAATTCTTTACCTATTATTAAAGAACTAAAAATAAAAGAGCAGAATATGAGCCAAAAAGTGTTCTTTCCAAACCTTTGTGTCAAATTAATTCATACATGAACATTTCGCTTAAACTGGTGTTCCAATAAAACAGAAAATTCGTTTTACTGTATTTTGATATCAATTTTTTTGGTATTTTTTCATGATCTTCAAGTCTTATGCTTTCAATTTTTTTCGAAAGCTAAATGAATCTTTCATTATCATCAACGGCACAACGACCGTTAGTTCAGTCTAGGCTTCTCGCAGAAGATAATTCTAGACGTCCCGGTTTCACGCCCTTATAGGGTTTTCATCAACAGCCTTTTTTTGGCGTCCTGGCATTTGCCATCGCTCCACCGACCTTAGCATCTCGTTCCAATAATTCTGTTCTCATAGAACTCTCGAGCAGGATCTTTTTCGTTCATGTGAGCTATAAGCATCCAGCTTTTAACATGTTAACAAACTTACGTACATTTCTCAGGGTTAGGACACAAGCGTGCTGTCGGCCTAAAGCACTGGCCAGCTAAAGTCTTGGAAGTGGAGTTATGGGGAATGAGCTAGCTTCGCGGACTGTTGCAAAATCTGCTGGAGGCTGTGAAGACATGACAAATAAGCCAGCTTTTTTGGCTCCCAGCTTATCATCAACCCTTCCTTCAATTGGTCTTGGGGCTTTGATTATCGGGCTTGGCCAGGGGAAAGCCCAAAAGACCGATTGTGGCCAGTGTGGCGGAATGATTACGGTGAATAAGTTGGCTCGATTGTCAACAAGCGCGACCTCCAGTGCTGTTCCATTTTCGTGCAGCCAACGCTCTTCCACCAACTTCTCTTGAGCTAGAAGGTCAGCCTTCAAAGTTCTGAGGAAGCTTGGGTCCTCTACCTGTGGTGAACGATGCAGACTAGTTTAAAGGAATTAAACTGGTTGCATTTGAGGACCAATGCACGGCCGATTTCTATTAGCAGGCAGTCTCCACCTTAAGGGACTTTGGCCAGGCGCCAACTTAGAGATCCTTAGTTGGGCTAAATTCAGCGAATAGATTTCTCGCTTTTATTCGAATCTAGTGCAAATCCTGGACATCATACCACTTTTCAACCCAGATCTCCTAACAATAGTATTCGTGGTTTTTAAAAATTGACAAGCTTGCCAACAATTGGCGGGAGGCACTCTTCATCTTAAATGAAGAGGCTTCCCAAAAGGGAATTGAAAAGAGATATTGGCACAGTGGACATCAAACCGAAGCGACAAGCTAAAGAGCTTTATATCAAAGGATCCTCATTGTGCCCAAAGCATAGAAATAGGTTGATAACTTTTTCGCAATCAAACTAAATAATATTGTGAGTATTATGGGATCGTTTTTATCATTTTCTGATTGATCCACTGATTTTCTGCCTTACTTTGATATCAAGTTTATTTCAGTTTTATTGTCATGAGTTCTGGAAACTTAACAACCCTCATCGAAATATTATCAAAATAAAATATAAATGCTGATGAGCTACTTAAGACTGTTTCCTAGATATTAAATTTACTTTCCTTGCAATTATGTATGTTTTTAACAAAAATCATTTTTTTTGCTTTTCAGAGTATTAATGTTAGGTGATGCAGCTGTAGGAAAAAGTTCATTAGTTTCACAATTTATGACTTCCGAATATTTACACGCTTATGATACTAGCATAGGTAAGTAATACAAATATTGAAAATACTTTTTTTTATTGGTATGCTTGTGTTTTTGCTGAGCTAGAACGGAATAAACTTTTAAAATAAAGTTTTGAATTTTAAAAATGATTCAAATTTCCACGAGATTTCCTGTCTAGCATCTGACTCCATTCTAAGGAATTTTTTTTATATCGAGGTAGACTTCCATTGCTTTTAAATTCTCTAACTCTTACGTGTCCTTTCAATCATCAAAATAGAATCAAAATCATTCATCCAAAATAAATCATAGCCTCAAGTCACTACAAACCAAAAAAAAAAGCGCTTGAAGTAAAATTTAATATTCAATTCCAGAATTATAAATCATCAACTTATCAATCTGTATTTGTATAAGGTACAAACGGTTCAGAAACGAATTAATTGAATTCGCTTTACCAAACAAATTTTCTGTGTCAAACTTGTCTTCACCGAGTAGACCATACTCATAGTATACTAGTATATCTAATGAACAACAACAGACAGATGAATGATAGAAGCGTTCCTGTAAGAGTTGTGTCTTCGAATGAATTATTCAATTCGGTCATGCTAAACAGAATCACAAATGATAGGTTGATGATGTCGCTTTCGTTGGTATTCGTAAGAAGGATATGAATATGCATGAGGTTTCAGAATTATGTTTGTTCGTTTGACAAAAACATATTGAAATAAAATGTAATTTGTCGGCGGATGAATGAAATGTGGAGGGGAAAACCAGGGAGGGTTTTTAATAAATTAATTTGAAAAGTTCAAGGTTTAATTTCAAGCAATCGCAAACCTTTATCTTTCAAATCTAAACTAAAATAATCGAATAACTTAGGAATAAAAGGGTTGAATTATTTTGAATGCGTAGGCAATTAAGTTTGAGTGCTATGTCCGAATTTGACTGGAACACAAAGTTAAATGCAATTTTGCTCATAAATAATAATTTTAAAGTAAAATATACTGTCATCTCTTAGTTGATTTGAGTCTCAATAATAATAACAACTGAATTTAACATTAGTATCAAATCATTAACATCAAATTAAAATTATAACGAGAAAAAATATTTATATTTCTTTCTTATCTTTTTCTCTTTCCAATCATTTTTCCCCCAATTACTCTTAGGTAATACTGATATCAAAATTCAGATCGATAAAGCATCAGATGGTAACACATAACGTAGTTTATTTTTTCTCATTCAATATTTTCACTTTTGATTCAATTCAAATTTTTTTCCTAATCTTACAAGCAATTGTTTTTGATTTTCACTTTTATCCATGATGAATTGAGATCCTCTTTGAAATTTTCGAATTTTTTCCCTGACTCGGAAATGCTTGATTGCAAAATTGAGAATGCATATGTAATTATTTTCAACAAAATTTTTATAAGTTTTCGTTCGAATCTGGATGCGATTGGAATTTGTTTTGTAGTAATGAATGAATTCTTGAAAATCTAATTATGAAAAATAGCATTTTTGCTTTAATTTTCAACAAAGCTGATACGAATTTTCAAGGACTCATACTGTATTTAAAATATGGTACACTATATACTCTAGTAACACACTCTGAATCACTATGTACACAACACTAAGTTTACCAAACAGTTTTTCGCATCCACTTTAATTCCAATTGAATAATGAAACAATTCAATTGAGCACATTTTTTTGAAATCGCATTTTATTTCACCAGAGTATTTAGTTTTAGCTAGTTCGTAATGCCAGCATTCGATTGACTATTTTTTACTAAAATTCGTATGGCTGTGAAGAGTTTAGAACAACTTTGCTCGATAATATTTTCGATTCTGTTTTTACTCTTATAAAAATATTACGGTGTTTGCAATTTATTTATTAACAAAACTCGATTTTCAACTATTTTTTTACAGATGATGAGTCCGGTGAAAAAGCTGTGTCAGTTCTTTTGAGTGGTGAAGAATCAGAGCTAGTGTTTATCGATCATGCATTTGCTGATATGTCGGTAAGATATTTTGCATGAATTAAATACTATTAATTTTTATTATTTTTTACTCATCACTAGATATTTCTCGATAAAACCACCTCCTTAAACTAATGCTTCAAAAAAATTTGATTTTTTGAAATTTATTTAGAAAGTTATTGTAATCCAATTGAATCAATATCTCTCCGGAAATAACTTTTTGTGCAATCTTTTATATGAATGCAAACATGTCATTTTTGAAATAGCTAAACAACTTTGACTAAAAAATAGAATACCATCAATTCCAATCCTTTTTGCGAACTTATCATTTCAACCTTCAGAAATTTAATAAAATCAAATAGTTCATTCACTTCATACTATAACTTTCTAGTAACAAAGAAATTCCTTCACAGCATTTATACTACTACCATTCAAACATTTTACCTCATAAAACACCATCATAATCCAAAAAAAAAAATCCTTTTCATTAAATCCATTCATTCATTCATTCATCGTAGTATTTCTCACTCATTTCATTCGTTATTCATTTCTTTTCTTTTCATTTTTGCAGCCGGAAAATTGCCTTTCCAGCTATGACCCTCACGGCTATTGTGTTATTTATTCGTCAGCAGATCGTGGTAGCTTTCTGCTAGCTGAAAGGATATTACAGACATTGTGGACAACCGAAAATATCGCACAAAAAGCTGTAATTCTAGTTGGAAATAAAGCAGATTTGGCCCGATGTCGAGCTGTTACATCTGACGGTATGTATTGCAAAATAAGAATGAGTTTGGAGAGGGGGAGAGCTAAGGAGAGAGGTTTAATGTAATTATGTATTGTAACTGAAGATTTACATGGTTTTTGTAATTAATTTTGAGAGGAGACGAGAATGGTTTATTGTTTGGGGCTTTAAAATAGAACAGGTACGTAGTAGATTTTGAGGCGTGAGATGTTTCTATGAAAAATCACTATGAATTCAATTAATTTCCTCAAAAATATTGAAGCCTAGAATGGTTTTTGTAGTCGACCTGAGCTGAAGCAAAATTATTGTCCAGACAAATGCTGAAAATATTAGTCAGTTTCACAATTTGAAGCAGATGATAAAACAACTTTTATCTCTAATGTTATCTTTATAATAACATATACAAATACTTCAAACCACGTATTTATTTGATTTATATAAAAACATGCCAGAATGGTAAAAATTACAATTCGATTTTCAACTTCTCATTCGAAAACTGACTTTTCAAATACCACTGCACTAGCCTCCTAAAGTAGGTTTATGTTGATTTTCATAAATCCATAGGTGTCGCTGGTTTTCGTTAATTTTATTATTTTCAACATAAATTATTTCTTAAAATAATTAAATTAATAATGATTAGCTATTGCTAAAATACTATCTCTTAAAACTAACCCACACTGGGCGCTACAAATTGAACCCTCAAAAATCAGTTTCATCAGATTCATGCTGCTTCTTTCCCTCCAAAATTTACAATTTCAGTATGAAAACCCACATTTTTAGGGGTTTTTATGCTAGCGCAATTTCATTTACAAACAATCGATAGAAGGATCATATAACACATATATTTCAACAAAGATGACACGATGATGTTGAATTCGCACATCATTGATAGATTTTCTGGATCTGGTCAGATAGTATCTCTTCTGCATTTAGACAAGCTTGACTAAACATAAGAATCAAATAATAAATTAAATGCCCATAGCTAGCAAAATAAATTGAATTTAGAGTGAATAATAATAAAAATTTGAATAAAATCTATGATTTTATCAGCATTAAAAAAATAATAATGCAAATAATAATCAACTAATAATCAACTAATACTAAAAAAGATATTCAAGCAGGATACAGTTTTAAGGTGACAGCTAATTGAGCTGAGTGCTATCGCTTAAGATCTTTGCAATCAAAACCTACCTCACAGATAACAAACATGGCGGAATGATTCATGAAATCAATTTTCATTTTATATCTATTCTCACAAATTTTGATTATCCAGTTTATACAAAAGGTGGGGTCATAAAATTTATTTATTTTGAAATCTACCAGAACCTAATCAATTCGCTATCAGAAATAACTCAGCCTAGCTTGCCGTGAAAATTGCAAATTATTAAGTCCACTTGCTGAAATTGTCATGGTGGTTCATAGGAGCCTCGTTTGCGTTCAATAAATTTGATCGGTCAACTGACGTTTCTGTTTGTCTTTTCTCATTGACAACTCTGCGGATTAGCCACTAAGTGACTTCAATCATGACTTTTAATGCAACAAAGATTTTCTGCGTCATTGCTAAACTCGCACAAATTGAATCCTAGAAGTACAAAAGCGCCAAATTCTTTGCTCTGGTTATGATAGAGAATTCAGGATAGGAAGCATATGAAAATATTGCCAGATGAGAGTTTGGTATGTTTATTGAGATAGATTGTAAATCACAGAAAGTGCAAGCATACTGTACAAAAGAAAGTAAATCATCAATGCATTATCTTATGTGGAATTTTTTCATTATCCCTTTGAGAAGGCGGTAGCTTAGATCGCTAACGCGCCACTCTGAAGCAGCGATCTACTGCCTGCGGGTCCGAATCTCACCGTGCTTATGGTTGCAGTTGTTCGTCTTGTGTTGTCTTAACAGCCGGTGATTAGGCATAATACTAGCGCTCCCTTAATTAAGTGCCACCATATAGCTTTAGTGGCGGCTAGATGCATAGCACTAGCGCTTCAACAAATAGGCAAGAAAAAAATGTGGCACTTTAAGAATAATGGAATAGTTGATATTGGCTTCTCCCATACCTATGTGTCTCCCTACCGCCATTGCTATGCATTCGCTTCAAAGGGTAATCCCCTGAGCTTTGGCATTATCATTTTTACTTTTTGCTCAGGAAAATAAATCTAGCTAGCTAGCGGGATCAAATTCCCTAACTTTAGGCTGTTTAGAAGAGTTTTACAATTCAATTCAGTAGTAAAGAAGTCACCACAGATACAAAATGCTGCAAGAGTTGTATGGGGCAGGATGCTCCCAGGAGCCTCTATTTTTGAGCAAAAATGTTTGCATTGTTTAAATGGCGGAGTGCTGACAAAGAAGCAAGCTATAGTTGGTGGCTGATGTGTAAGACTGAGAAAGTATGATGGAAGGAAGCTTCAAGAGAGGAAAAGCTTTTCTTGAGAGTATTCTGGCCAAACACGATGCCCCTGAATAGCATTTCATGTATATATACCGCATGCAAGTTTCAAAAGGATGACAACAATCTAGAGTTGTCACAAACATATCTTTCCGACCGATAAAAGCACTGATTAGAGCATCATACCACTTTTTGAAACTGCTCAAGAAACCAATTAGGAGATTATAAACCGTCAGCGAATCGAAATGACTTGATCAAGAATCGAGTTAAATTGTAAAGCACTACCTAGTAAAATAGTACAAACTTAAGTGATGATTATCGTAGTCTATATACTTGAGCTTCTTAAGTTTTGAGAATATCATATGAAAATAAAATTTTTATAGTGAATTAATTTCACTACACAGATAGACATTGAAAATCACATATAGACACTGAATGATTTTTCGCAAAAGTAACTTAAACAACTTGTCCACCCAAAAATTTTATTCTCACTGTCGTTTAGATTATATTATGTCAAGGTCAAAAAACCTACAAAAAAAAGTTTTTCGACTATGAAAGAAAAATTGTCCATACGTTTACAAAATACAAACAGTGATCTCAAAAAGACTTAATTAAATTTCAGTGTTATCAAGCAGTTCTTATTAGTTTTTTAAACGTATTATGCTATATTATGATCCTAACTGCTCATAGTTTAATATCTCCCAAGCTTCAGCCAACTACCGTCCTATATGCCTCTTCTCTTGTTTCCCTAAACTAACTTAAGTGAATCGTTTAAGCAAGAATTCACAGTGCTTTTAGCAACATTGACTCATTAAGATACGTTTTATGACAACCAATTTAGTCGAATATCAGCAAAAATTGGCACCTATTCTTTAAACAACGGCTTATAAGCTGATGTGATCTTCTCTAACTACGCGAAAGCATTTCACAGAATTAAGCACTGTCTGTTGGAAAAGCTATAAAAATTCGAAGTTTCCTGTACTCTTATCTCTTGGTTTCGGTCCTACGTCCATGATCGCACCTATCGTAATGTTTTTAATGGCTGTTCTTCCTACCCTTTCTATCTTGCTTCTGGTGTTCCCCAAGGTTCCATACTTGGCACCCTTCTTTTCACTTTGTTTATCAATGACCTTTCTTGTAATCTCAAGTCTGATTCTCTTTTATATGCAGATAACCTTGAAATTTTTCGTACTGTTACTTCACGAAATGATTGTGGTTATTTACAATCTGACCGTTTAGCTTTGAATGACTGCTGTTCTGCAAACTTCCTTAATCTGAATGCTTCTGAGATTTTTTTCTCACAAAGAAACCTGATTCCATTAACTTCGACTAATTTTTATCTGGTAGTCTTTTGGAGCTTTTAAATCAATTTAAGGACCTTAGGATCATGTTTGATCCGAAATCAAAATTTGATTTGCATGTTTCTTTGATCACCTCTAAAGCGTCGAATGTCCTTTTATTTCCCTTGGTTATAGTATTGTTGAAAATTATTATTCGTATTTATGGTATTGTTGTTAAAATTATTTTGTCGCCTTGTTTCGTGTAATTGTCTAATGCTGCAGTTGAATCTGTTCAGTGTGAGTTTACTCGTTTTGTTCTGTACAAGTTTAATGTCCGGTACCGTTCTTACGATGATCGTCTGGTTTTCAAACAAGTCTACTCCAAAGCTAAACGCATTATCTGAATGTTCTCCTAAGACAATATACGTGTCCGATTTAAGCCTTCTATTTAAATGCTAAAACTAGACCTTAGTTAAAGTCATACAGTAAATCAACAATACTTAACGAAAATTCAAGCATCAATTTCAAATATAAAAGAGGAATGATTTCGATTAGTAATGGGCGATTGCGAGATGTTTTAACAATCGAGATAATCGTAATCGATGCCACAAAAGAATTGAGAGAATAATTGAGAGAACAATCGAAAGAAAAATCGAGAGATCAATCGCAATGCTCGATTGTTCTACTCGATTGCTGGATTCGATTGTTATACTCGATTGGTGCTCTTGATTGCAGTGTTCGATTGTGGTGTTGGATTGCTGTACTCGATTGTCGAAGACCAGTTTATGGCAGAAAGAGAATGTGTAGCTCTGGGGTAGCTAAAACTAAAGACAGATGAGATAGCCGAATACTGTATCTAAGATCAACACAATGCAGCAGCTTGCAGCCGAAGGCGAACGTGCTTTATGGCTGAATCGATTGCCGTCAACTGATTGTCGATAACTTGTCCGACTAAATGGTCGATTGCGAGATGGCGAGATGTTTTTTCGATTCTCTCGATTGCACAATTACCATCGAGTCAACAATCGAGTTCAACTTAAAAACATCGATATATTTCGAGATGTCTTAACAATCGAAACAATCGAGTTACACACACGCTGAGTACCCGCAGACACTAAATATAGTTTGATGAATGTCTTGTTTACAAATTGCATCATGGTTTATTTTCCTTTAGCATTTGTGTGGCTCACTTCTTGCAAGCGTATAATCGCCCCATTTGCTTTTTAACATTTTTTTTCTATGATAATGTCAAAGCTGAGGGGAGTACCCTTTAAAGCGAATGCTTAGCTATGGTGGCAGGGAGACACATATGGGAGAAGCCGATATCAATTATTCCATTATTCTTTTAAAGTACTACTTTTTTTCTTATTTTCTGAAGCGCTGGGAGGACAGCACAAGCGAACAAATACAACCATGAGCACGGGGGATTCATCCCTGTGGGCAGTAGAATGCTGTTTCGAATTGACGCGTTAGCGAGCTAAGCTACCGATCCCTCAAATGAGGCATCTCTTTGCTTGTACTCTCGTTTATTTTATTCTCTTGTACCCAGAATGCTTAGAACCCATGGTGAACATTAGTTTGATTCACTTGTTCATGTCTTCTTTTCACCCATTTAAAAAATACGTTTTTGCAAACAACTTCTATATTGTGAATATTGCTTTTTCCTTCCTCTTTCTAGTATTTATTAAATAAAAGGTTTTTTTATACTATCTCATTTTATTATTGTATTGTTCTGTTAAATGGGGTTAAGCTAAATAAATAAATTAAATATATAAACCTGTGATTTACAAGAACAAAACCCAATTCAAAAACACCCAGCAATTATTTATTTTTTACCAAATGAGGCATTATACAAACTAAGTAAATAAAATCGATTATAAATTTCTAGTGCACAAAGTGAAAAGCCGTGCGCTATAAATTAAACCATTAATCTTTAAAAAAAATTACATCAAAAACATCTCATCAGATGGTCATAATTATCTTTCATAATTAATATAATTAATGATAGAAAGCTATTTAACAAAAAACTATTTGGAATAGGCAAAAAATGTTTCATTAAGATTTTCTCACTTCTTATAAACGAAACTACCTGGTTTTCGTGAAGAGCTTTTGAATTATTCGCAATCGCTACTCAATTCATATAGAATCTCATTAAATCTCATCACTCAACCACTTCAAATTAAAATCTTTTACGACGACGAGAAATTTCCCATATGCTTCCGCCCAAATGAGCAACTATTATCATATGTACGACTATATCTAAAACTTTGAAAACCCTAACACAATTCCCAGTAGAAAATTTCCAAAACTTAATCAGATCAAAGACTTTGAAACTCATATTAATTACTATCGAAATATCAAACATTCGAACATTAATTAGTTAAGCGAAATCTTCGTTAGGCAAACTTCCTCTCACACACACATTAGTTCACTCATTTCTTACCATCACATAATTAAATACTCTTGATTTGTACATTTAACTCGATTCGCTCATCGTGACATGTATCGTCGTCACTAAGTTACTTATCCTACAACTGGTCCGTAATAATATGTAAGACTGCTGTAAAAGCTATGTATCTGCTAATTAATATCAAACCTTTTTGATTAGTTTCGCCACACACACACTCTTACGTCTAGTATAGCTTGTTAGCAAACATTAATTTTCTTCGTTACTCGGTTAGTTTGAAGTTCTGGTCTCTAGTTCTGACGTTCAGTTGAAGGAAGATAGTAATCTACTCAGAAAATTGGTTATGATGGTGGCGGTAGTGGTAGTAAGTTTGTGCCAGTTAGCTGTAAGTTCATTAGCGTCAGGTATGTGATGAATATTTATTTAAGAATTATTAAGCTGTTTCGTAGCTTTTTTGTTTTTGCTGACAAAATGGTCGTCCTCTTTCATCCTGAAAAAAGGATTCCTCTCAAAAAACCATAAACTTATTCGTATTCCTTTGTTTTCAATGGCAAGTTGTAGTAGTGAGGCAAAAACACTGTGTAATTCTTCATCTATTCCAGCTTTTCATCTTTATTCCTATCATCTAAACTCTCTCTAGCTTGACAAAAAAACGGGAATTCAATTTTTTACTCACTGAATCGAGGCTGATGTTGAATTTGCTATAAAAACCATTACATCAATGAACCTGTATTTGCACTTGTTAGATATATTATGTGAACGAGGAATTTCAGCGTCGGATTAAATTGCAGATGATGCAAAAAATTCGCAGCGACGAAAGAAAAACGAATAATTCTCTGTGTCTTCTGAGCAAAGAAAAGGAATATCCAATTACTCTATTAGTTTTCAGTCTCTACTATCCTTTGTGGAAACATATTTTTAAACAAGGAGCATATCTTTTTCACTAAACCTTTCCTATTTTAATTTGAAAGTAAACTTAAATTCGGTTTAGTGTCGAAATTTGTACATAGTACACAAAGAAAATTGGCAAATAACAGATAATTATCCCACACTGGGCGTAAAAATTACGTTCTATTTATTCCATAAGATATCGAAAAGTATTGACCTCATTTTTGAAGAAACTGTTCTAATACAATAAAGTTGCAACCCTATTACCTCCACTTGACTTTTATAGCTTTATCAATATAATATTTATACATTTATTAATAAATTTTTATTTTTTATTTTCAGAGGGTAAAGCAATGGCAACTGCATACGACTGTAAATTTATTGAAACATCAGTTGGTATTAATCATAATGTAGATGAGCTTCTAGTTGGACTTCTGACACAGATCCGTTTAAAGCTGGAAAATCCAGAAAAGTCAAGGTAAACTTTACTCTGCGAATAAATTTATTTGCAGTCAAATGCAGCTTAGTTAACAAAGTTGATGATGCTTCATAAATATTTGCCTGAAAGTGAGCACATTCAACACAGTCGTAGTATAGTCATTTTTAAAAACACAAAACTTTAAAAAAAAAAAACTAGCATAAGCTTTATGACATACGTACATACTTCTTGCCGCTTACACTGCGTTGAATGTAGATCAGGCATTAATCTACCTGTAGTTTCATAAAGAATTCGTTACTTCTCTACTATTCAACTGGTTTTCAACTCTTTTGTGGCTTTTAAATTACGAACAATTCATTTTGCATTTTTTCAACTTCATGTTCTAATAATTGCAAATCAATTTAAATTTACATTGAATTCAATAAAAAAACATAAATCTACAAAAAAATCTATTTTTGAATAATACTTGCAAACTTAAATCATAATAATAAAATGCAGAAATATAAATAAGGTATTCAAATCTACTTTGTAGTATCGTTCTATCTAATTGAAATGCTATTCTTTTCATTTCACAGGGACCTATTCAGAAAGCGATCGTGTCGAAAGTCAAAACGACGAGCATGTTCACCATTAGGTGGTGCCGCAACTGCTTGCTTAACTGGTAATGGCGGTACGAATCCAAACACACCCATGGGACCACCAGTGAATTTAATTTCCGAATTTAATACACCACCTGGCAGTGCACACAGCAGGTAAATAAACATTCAATCCGAAAAAAAACTTAACTATAATCAACATCAACTGAGAACTTTTTTTGCAAAAAATTCAAAGTATCTTATTTCAATGTGATATCTAATTTCAACAATTATTTTTATATTTTTAGTCCGAGAAAGTATCGAGGCTCTCGAACGTCTGCCAGTTTAAAAGTTAAAGGACTATTGGGTCGTGTCTGGGCACGCGATTCAAAATCGAAAAGCTGTGAAAATCTTCATGTTCTGTAAACAAAACTTAAGACAGAAATATTATTTTACATTCATACCAGGAGCTTTCATGTGAGCTTCCATAAATACATACAAAAAATAACACTGCGGTCGTTTGGATCATGAAACAATTCACAATTTTTATGTTCGAACTGTAACTCTACAAAGCATCATGAAATATCGAAATGACTTTTGTTGAAATTTAAATCATTCATCATTTCATCAACAATATTTGCTCTCAGCAGTATTACAGTTAAACTAACATTTATTTATATTAGTTTTTTTATACATCTCGCATAAAATACTGTTTTTACTATGTTTTTACACCAAAAAATTACTATCCAAACTTAAAATATGCATAAATTAAATGTCAAATTCGAAAAATACATTTCCGATCGTACATTGACATTAAAATAAACCGAACAAAAAATTATTGAACAGCATTCAAACAAGAAAATAATAATAATAATATTATATATTACGTGCATATATCAAATATTGTATTTGTAGAGAGTATGTATGTTTGTATATATTTTGCATTACGTACAATGTACAATTTCTAGGGTATAGCTTTAAATTTTATGATTAGAATTTAAACGAAATGAAAAATGAATTTTTTATACCCGTATATAGTATTTTAGTACATATTTAAGCAATTATTAGAAAATGAATTATTGTTTTAAATTTGTTTAAATTTTAGTTCGATATAAGAGAAAAGATAATTACTTTTTTATATGAGACATTGAACATGAAGAATTTAATTTGAAAATATTGTTGTTTTGCCTTGAAATGAACTAACATGAAAATGATGTACTAACATTCCTTGAAGAATATCGCACAGCGATTTGATTCGCAGTATTTATGTAGGCAACGTTTTAGCTTGTTGCGAAAGTGAAATTCGAGGGAGCGAAAAGCTGACACAATCGCCGTTATTGAAATACGAGAGAACATTTATTTTAAACTTAATTGATTTGTCTTGAAAATGGCATGTGCATTCAAGATATAATTGCATTGACACAGGATCAATTGAAATGGCTGCAATATTCGCGTGATACAGAACTTTTATCTTGCTCTAATGGCTATCAACCGATGTTAGCTTTTCACTACATACAAGAGCAAAAAATCAAAAAATTGCAACTTACAAGATATGAGTAATCATATTGTGCACAAAATAAAAAAAAGTTACTTGGGTGTTTGTTTGTTGAGAACTGTTAGTTTATTTTTGTTAAAATGTATTAAGCTTCTTGAACTTGATCAAATAATGTTTCAGACAAAGAAATTTGAAAAATTAGCATACAATTTTTTTTCTTCTAGAACGTTATTTGTAGCAGAATTGCTCACTTGCGTTTATTTGCCAGGTCTGAAAAATAAACAGGAGGATATTTTTCGAGTAAAACATTCAGCTTGAAAAAAAATAGCGAAGATAGCTAAAATCAAACTAAAACTCGAAAAAAGTTTGCTTGAAACTTAATTCTTAAGTTTTATTATTTTCTTCCTTTCAACTGTTTTTCTTGGCGCTGATGCAGATGTTGCACCCTTACTTCACTTTTGGTTGTAAGCGATTTGCGCTCAGACTCTGAAACTGACGATACTATGTTTTACATTATTTTAAGGTAGAGAATAGCGCTACCGAATTACTCCATGAGTTCCCTTAAGCTTGGATAAGTCAGGTTTGGATGAGAATTTTGAGTTTTCAGGATTTTCAGAGTGCTGTTCTAGTGTCTGTCAATTGTGTCAAACCATTTAAATCCTCTGTCACGTATGTATTTCGCTACTGTCTCGATTCTAAATTCATTGTGCATGTCGGAGTTCCTTACGTACTAAGAGATTCTGAAAACCCTGCGAAGTGCTATGTTTTGACATGCTTGTAGTTTATTTCTATTAGTTTTACAAGTTTGTCCGAAAGCTAGGCAGCCGTGCAGCTGTTGAGGTCGGAGAACTGGCTTATAGAGTAGTGCTGTATTTGGGGTACTCAGATGGGATGATTTTAACAGAAAGTGGTGGGCGCTGATGATTTTATTTACGGTTGCTCGTTGGTTGCCTGTATGTGCAGTCCTTTGTAGTTTGTTGTTAAATTTTTAAGTATTTTGCAGCCCGTTGCCAAGTCTGGTCGTCGACAACTAATTGTCGTGCCGTTTCCTGTCTTTTTTAATAAAGATTTCTTGGATTTATTCATCGTTAAGACTTATCTTCCATCTTCTGAAATATTATATAAGAAATATCATAAGAGTTTCGAGGGAGCGCTGTAGATAAGAGGTTAAGTATGTTGCTTGTATGGACGTGAGAAATATGCATGCATCATCAGTGAATAGAGTTATGTTTACTCTGTAAGAGGTAGGGATATCAGTTGTGTTCAAGTTATACAAAATGGTTGACAATGGAGATCGTTGGTGTACTCCGGCTACTATGGGACGCTCGGAGGAGATGTGATTGTTTATACTGACTTAAAAGGCTCTGTTTTGTAGGAAAGATCCAAAGAATTGTACGAATATGGATGGTATATTAAAGTCACCTAGTTTGACAATCAGTTCAGCATGTCAAACTTTTTCGAATGCCTTCGTAACATGACTAGCTTCTGTAGATTTTCTATTGTTTAAAGCAAACCTTATGTGCTGCATTACTCGAGAAATTTGGCGCTCAGTACAGTGCTGTAATTTAAAACCAAATTGTTCTAGGGCAAGCAGTTACATATTTCGAATAACAATCTCTTCGAGCGTAGAGAGAAAAAAGTGTTCTGCAACTTTGGCTGTGAATAAGAGTAAGCTAATGGGTCGTCAGTTTCGCGGAAAAGTTAAATCTTTGCCGGGCCTAGGGGTAACGATAATGGTGGCAAGTTTCCAGCAATTAGCTGGAAACATACCTGTCCTGATTAGTTAGAGTTTTGGACTTGTAGCTCTTGTATCTCGAAGATTTTGTTAGAAGAGCCCTATAAATTTTTCCAGCTGTAACCTGAAAAACCAGTTTTTTTCGGAAAACGTGTCTCCTTACGAGAGTAGCTGTACCTGCATCACTGCCGCTGAACCTATCATTTCTGTGAATATGGTAATTGGGGATACGGAGCTAATTACTCGGTTTCAAGAAGGTTTCTTGAATAAACATAATGGCAATTCAGTTATTGCTCAGAAATTGCATTAGCTCCTCTTGCTTAGATATAATGGAATTAGCATGCGATAATCGAAAGAGGAGAATTTTTTGGAAGATTTTGGGTAGGAAATAAGCCCTGGGCCATTTTTACCATGATATCCTTCATCGTTGAATAAGTTGCTCTTGCATGTTAGCAAGAAGCTGTCCCAAATCATTTGGTCATTGTGTTGGAAGAGCTAGTAAGTTTGACCGCATTTTTTGTGTTTCGATGTGGAGAATTGGAGCTGGGTCGAACATTCTGAGTAAAAGATTATTAATATTTTTGGGCACCCTCCGTAGGTTGCGGGATGCTCACCTCCACAGTAAACGCACTTTGACTTCTACTCTAGATGTTTGGTGCAGGAGCTATGATTGTGAAGGCCGTCACATTTAACAAATCTAGACTATGCATAACAATTATTTTAAGTGGCCAAATTGCTGACAATTGTTGCATTACCCTTGGCTGGCTCTAGCTTTTTGCGCCTTAACCTGGCAAACTAGGTAGCTTTCCAGGTAGAAAAAATTGATCGAGTTGAAACCTTGCTTCTCGAGGTCCATTTTGACTTCTTCCGCAGTGAGTCCATACAAACCTCTAATAACAACGTTGAGTAGTATTTCCTCTGGCAGGTAATGGTACTGAACCTTCAGTTAGAAAAATTTCTTTGTGATCAGCTTGTGCTTGCTTGGGGTTTTTGGCATAATTTGGATGCCAAGGTACACCCACTTTGCCGAGTTAAAGTTGGCATTTTTTAAGAGCTCAAACCAGCTCTATTCACTGTTCAGGTTGGCAAAAAATTATTAGGACTGCCTTTGGAATAGTCTCTGGACTTTTTTCTTCGGGAGAAGTCTGGGCGTCAGACTGTGCCCGAGTTATTTGTGTCCAATTCAAATTTCGGGAAGTGCTATGATTTTTCTGCGACAGAGATATTGAGTTCAGATGTAGAAACTCTTCTTTTGCCAAGCTTTTCCATTGTTTTGCCCTGTCCGTTTAAGACAAGCTATGGCGGTTTCCGTGTCCGTTTCTTGTTTTTGCAGTACTACCGACATGTCTGGAGAGATGTCTTCTGAATTAGAAGTGTGGTGTCCATTGATGCTTATCGTTGCAAGTGAGACCTAGATATTTGGCAGTCCTTTGTCATTCTTTGAGTTCTCCGTTTACCCTTAACATGCGTGGCATCTGTCTCCTTTTTCTGATGATTCAGCAATGCTCTTGAAGCGAGTCTATGGAACGTTGAAGATTTTACGTGATACTCAGTGCCTGCTTTGAGAAATAAAAGATGCAAGTGTCATCAGCAAATAGAAACATGTTCACTCTGTTCAATCGCGGGATATCTGCGGTGGACAAATTGTACAGAATTGGCAAGAGAGGTGAAACTAGAGAAATTCCTGCTTGGATGTGGCGTTTTGAAGAAAGGTGATTTTCTATTTTTACTTGAAATAGTCTTCCTTGTAGAAAGGAGCCAATAAGTTTGGAGTGTGATTTGGGAAAAAGAAGATTGTCGAATTTGATAATCAGCCGCGCGTACCATATTTTGTCGATAGTTTTGGCCACATCGAATATAACCAATGCTGTGGAATGTCTTCTTTTAAGCCTTAGTCTTATGTGCTTCCAAATCTACTGACTTTCTTTGGCTCATCTCTGTTCAAATGTATTGGATTACTCTCGCTAGCTGGAGCTCAGTAGAATAAAGTAGCTTGAAGCCAAATTTCTCTTCTCGGAGGATGTTGTTCTTGTTCGCCTTTCGCTTAAGCGGAAAATTATAACTCTTTCTGGCCGATTCGTTGATAGATGAAAGCAAACCAATTGGCTTGCAATTTTGTGGAAATACTTTTGAATGTTTTAAACAAAACGACGATAGTTGAAACGCCAAACATTATTTATGATATCTGCTAGTGTCTATAGTATGTTGTCAGGTAAGTGTTTTAGGCAGAGGTAATTTATGTCTATTAAGTCCGTTCGCCAAGAACTTCACGTCTTGAAAGAAATGCCTCCAGAATGTCAGAGTCGGGGATACTTTTAACTGTACGGTCGATAACCTTTTCTTTGTTCGGGTCCGGGTTTCTGATATGAGGCTGGATCTGCAGCTCCAGAGTATTGGCAAAAGCTTTACTATCAAGATCATATTTCAGGCTGTGAGAACCGCGGATGGGCGGGATTGTTTGTTTGTTGAGAGAATTAAGTGAATTAAGTGCTTCCACTGCTCATTTTGTGGCTCTTGGATTTTTTGGGTGAATGAAGCTCGAAAAAAGGCCTACTTTTCGCATCAATATAAGATCACCTGTCTCTCTAGCTCCCCTCCGCATAATCTATTTTATTGGCTTAGGAAAGAACCATGACCATCTTTTACTCGAATCATGGCCAGGTTGTCCTACTTTGTTTGGAATATAATGTTTATGGGAAGAGCTTCTAATTCCTCTAGGTCACTGGTTGTTTCAAGTGTTTCTTATCTGGCAGCTGTGACCAGTTTAACTCAGAAAAATTCACAGATGGCGTAGATGATTCATCGGTAAATATGTTGTCAATGTAAAAGAGTACCAGCTTATGGTCGAGGACGTTGATATCCACATTATCGCATACGATAGCCGTATATCTAGTGTGTAACTTTTCCTAGAACCAATATGTAGTAGCTCAGGGGAGCGCAAGTTTTAATATTTATCTTTGATAAACTTCTTTAGCTCGGTCCCACCTCGGCTGCTTCTCAGAGTTTCCCAATTGTGGTTGTAGGTGTTGAGGTCGCCTGCAATGAATATTGCCCCTTAATGTTCCAATAGTACATCAAGGGTCGTGGCAGAAGCGCTGGAAACTTGAAGGCCTGTATGCCGAAATTACAACGAACTCAAGAAATTTACTTTGCAATTTTATGATAGGGGGGGGGGGGGGGGCTCTGATCGCTGGAGGATGCGAGTTGACGTGTCAGAAGTTTAACGTTCCTTTTCACGTTGACTGCCATCTTTCCTACCAGTCTTCCGATCATTCATGTACAGGATGTAGTTGGAAAATTGTTGCTAGGTTTGAGAAAGGTTTCCTAGATGATCATGATACACGTTTGAATTTATTAAGGAAGCAATTCGCATTCCAAGTTATAATTAAAATTTAGTTGATGACATTCACTTTCGTGCTCACTTTATGTTATGTTTGCGGTGTAAACATGCCTTAGCCAGCCTAGTCGTCATGTCTTTCATATAACACAAAGATGTTCTTGCATAATTGCCAAGAACTGACTCAAATGCCTCATATATTGGTTCAAAGACTGAGAAGAAGGTGTGTTAGTATGGATGGAATTAGGATTTTGGGATTTTGGTTTAGATGGCAGGTTAGATGTTGACTCATTATTGGGCTTAATGTTGGAGCTTCTACTCGTCACTTGCCCAAATGACTTAGGTAGATTATTCGGGTTTCGATGACAATTCCCATAGCTAAGCTAGGTTTTCATCTCAGCAATTGACAGATTTAGACGTTTCTTCGCGGATCTTTTTAGAAACTTTTTTGAAAATGATGGGGCCATTTGAACTCAACACATCAAGCTTGGGCGTCACTATTACTAGACGAGTGCCCAAATTACAGGCAGATCTTGCATGAGCGATATCTGCGCGTGGTTTTTATGCCTCCACCTGGTCGACTAGGTGACATATGGCCTTAATATTTTGTACGATCTTTTCGGATCTCAAGAGCCTCGATGAGATAGAAACCCTGTCGTTTGAGATGCACTTTCATTTTTCCCAGTGTGTGGTACTGAACTCTTCTAATTACATCCATTAAACTCTTGTCTTCCAGGAAGTAGTTGGTGTGGTATTCTACTTTTAGCTCGATGAAGATTTTGGTGATCTTCCTACTATCTGCTGTCGTTGCTGGATTGATCTGGATACCCATTCAAATCAGTTCGGTGGTTTCGAGTTTCACTTTCATTTCTTTAAGAAGACAGGAAATTGAGAGCCACTGTTTTTGTGGTGTCTCATGTCCAGTTGACTTTTTAATGTATTGATCAGGCAACTTTGTCCTTATCATGCTTCATCTGTCATGTTTGACCTGATGTATTGCCATGCTTTGAGCACATTAGAAAAACAGAAAGACCATCATAAGGAGTGTTGCTATGTACCTGTAATAATATTTTTACGCACAGTTCCCTGATCCATCTCATGTCTCAAATGACGATCTTTCAAGTAGCCTCTCAGGGTATCTATCCTTTAAGGATCTCTACTCGTACCTATCTTCTGAGGTCCATCACTATTTGGCCTACACTGACCTGGACAGCCAAGCTGCTGTATAGAGATTCATTAATCTTGTCCAACTTTTAAATTTTCCGCACTTCCTGCAATCACTGCTACGTTTTCATACTTTTAAAAAATAAAAAATAAATCAATTCAAGTAACGTTTTTAACTGGATTTCCCTACCCCCCAAATTAATTTGTTTAAAAACACAAGTTCTTAAAATTAAAATCGTTCAAATGAAATACGCTAACAGCTATTTTCGATCCCTGAATCAATCGAGTCATTGCAAAAATTTAACGAATTTATACAAATCATTAATAAAAACGTCATGCTCGTATTCTAACAATAAAAACATTCCCCAGCATATACACAGATATTTTGGAAAAGCGAATACTTTCGATCCAAAAAAAAATTTTCATCACACTTGCTGCTCTTTAGAACAGAATTTAAAATAAAAGCAATAATATGTAACAATACTATACAATTAAATAGATTGCATAGTTTTTTTTTTCAAATATTTGCAATCAGCTTATAGAAAGAAAAAAACTTAAAATTTTACATCAATATTCATAACATAATTCAGCATATAAATCTACTTCGTCGAAATATGTATTATACATTAGAAATGTCGATTTGAGTCGAAATATTTGAAAATCAACATTCATCTAGTATTCGTAGAAATAGGGTTAGTACTAAGTAAAGATAATAAGATTGGGTCCAGACAAACAGAATAAATCACTGAAAATTTTCAAAATATCTATTCAACAATTTTTTTACAAAATAATATTATAAGGGCTAATTCGTGCTTATATGTACGTAGTTCGATTAAATAACGCGTTGATTATATTGTCAAGTATAAACTAGCACATTATTAATAAATTATTAAACAACAAATAATGCACTAAAAATTCAATAATTGCTCGCTGATAAAATGCAAATTAATTATATTGCTACACATTCCAGATTTTGAATTAGCACAAATACCGCCGTAAGTATCAACAAAGTCACATGCATTTCAAATTGAAAGACATTCCACAGTGTTTGGAAATTATTTTGCTATTTTTTGATCAGCTTTCAAAGTCAATATGCTGCAAATTAATATTGCAAAAAAATATATTAATTATAGATACACGAACCAATACATTTTCGAATCGAAAAATGGTGCCTTTGTTTCAAGTTCTTATGATCCCATGAAAATATAATAAAATTAAAGTTTTGTGTTCAATAACGTCTTTATAAGACACCTGATATCTAACAATCTTAGATGTCAGCTCAACTAATTTTCTCAGCTGTAAACAGTGCTCACTAATTCTTTCAATCGATCTGATTTTTACCTCTGAAATAATCAATTTTTGCTTCATGCTGATAGCATTGTACAAATATTCGCTTGAATCTTCAATATCAACAGATTACACCTATTACATCTAAGAATAATAGAATTGTGCCAAAATAATTAAATAATTATTGAACATGAAACAATTCAATGAGGCCCAATATTCAAAAATCCGAGCCATTCGACATTGGAAATCATTTTTCTTGTAGTGAGCACAATGTGCAATAACTACTGTAAAAAGCAACAAAATTTAAGCAAACTAAATGTATGTGTGTGTACGTGTTTTTATTTTTAAATTGACAAAAACTAAAATTTCGAAAACTCATCGAGTCTAAAATGAAACTATAACGTTCTTCAATTTGTTCGGAACAATCGGGTAAATATGTCTTTAGATGAGCTGAGAGAGGAATTATTTGTAGTTCGATGTACGTATTGTATCTGTGTGTCTGTACATATGCTCGTTGTTTTTTTACAGATATGGCAAGAGTAGGAGATCAGAACAGTGCATTCAACTAGATTTCATAAGTTTCAATTACGCTATACCAGATAATTCATAACAAAATTTTTTTAAAGGTAGTGATATTATTGCGCCCAACGTGGGATTGATAGTATTAAATGAGTTTCGTGAATTTTACTGATCTATCGAATCAACTTTCTAGAAACTGTTTATTTAGCATTAAACATCTTTTGGCTAGCAAAATCTTATCGAAAAATCATAGGAAAATCATGACGACCGAAACATATGAGATCAGTTTCGAAACAGAAACCTGGCTGACTGAAGGCATCCATGATAATGAACTACTTCCTTTACATAGTATCTTCCGTAAAAGCCGCGACCACGATACCTGCGGCAAATCAGGTGGCGGTGGTGTCCTTGTTGGGATTAATTAGGTTTTATATAGAATACTCTGCAGTGACCTGGTCTCCTTTCCCTCTCCTATTGAATGTTTTCTTGTTTGCATTTCCCTAGCTCTATCCAAAATTTTAGTTATTACATCCATATAAATCTGTTGTGACTGTCGTGTTTTAGATTCTGACAGATCTGTAATTGGTGCCTGTTTGTCTTGCAAGTCTGATAGTACGCAGTGCTTCCGTAAGTCAACATTGGTATTATTATTTGTTTACAGAGTAGCATCTTGTTAGTCATGTTCAGTTTATCTGGTATGGTCATTGGTTGCCATCTACTCAATGTTCCGTTAATAGTTTGTCTCTTGTTCTTTATGTGTGGGGTCCATTATATAATAGTTTGTCGTCAAAAGTAAGTCCCAAGTATTTTACTGTCCATTGACAGTCTATCATTTGGTTGCCGACAAATAGTTGTGGTGGTTGTGGTTGCGAAGATGGCTTGCGTCTTCTCGGCGTTTATTTGGATTTTTCATTTTTGGAAATAATCTAATAGCATGTTTATGTAGGTTTGTAGGTTTGAAGATATAGCTTCTGAGTTCATTGCGTTGAGCATATTAGGGATGTCAGCTGCATACAAACTATACAAAATGGGGAGAGTGGTGAACCTTGCGGGACTTCAGCTACTTTTGACGGCATTGTGAAGAGGCGGTTGTTAATTCGATCACAGAAAGCTCCGCCCTGGAGAAATGAAGCAATGAGTTGTATGAAAGGTATTGAAATTTGGAGTGCATGCAATTTGAAAATCAGTCCCGCGTGCCAGATTTTATCAAATGCCTTGGCCACATCAAACATGACCAAGCCCGTTGATATTTGATTGAGCCCCGTACGTATATGTTATTCCACTCTTGCGAGCTAGAGTTCAGTGGAATGTAGTGGCTTGAAGCCGAATCGTACCTCCGGAATTATTGATTTTCCCTCAATTATCTCTTTTAGCCGATTGAGAAGAAGACGATCAGCTATTTTGCCGACGGAGAACAAGTGACTTATTGGTCTCCAGTTTTATGGGAAGTGAAGGTCATTGCCTGACTTAAAAACCACAGTAATAATCACTGTCTTCCGGACGTCCGGGAAGATCCTCGTATAGAAGATGTCGTTAATTATGTCCATCAAGGTCTCCAGTGTGTTTTCAGGAAGATATTTTAGCCATTCGTTGCCAATAGAGTCTGGCCCAGGTGATTTCCGCTTATCTAATCCATTTACGATTTGTTTGATCTCACCGAAGTCAGTTAGTCTGATTCGAAAATCTCTTATTGGCGCAGAAACCAGGAACTGACCAACAGACTCAAAAAATCTTCTTCTTTGCTAAACGGGAACGGTTTTCCTAGAATTGAAGCTCCAGTATCCCAGTGAAAGCTTCCGTCTTGCCAACACTATCAAACTTTAGCCCATGTAGCCCATATGTGGGCGGCACGACGATTTTATTTTTGTAGCGAAAGTATGTCGTCATGCTCCAATAATTGTAGTCCCAAGGCTCGATGCTCTCAAGGAAGTCACCCCACTTCTCATTGCCGAATTGCGAGATCCGACAGCTGATGATATTTGTAAGCTGGTTTGTTTCCATTCTAATGCTAGGGCATTCTATTCCTCCTCCTTATGAAATATGCTATGTCTGTTGGGAGTTCGTCAAGGCTGCTTCCCTTTGTCGGAGTATGAATCGTGCTCTGCTTTGTATTAGTTGTCAAAGTGCTGATTGCTCTGTTTATGTCACTGGCGTTTTCAAGTGTTTCTTCGAGATGATTATTTGCCATTGCGTCTTGGAAAACATTCCAGTTTGTTCCCTTCATCATTCGAAGGGGCTCGTCAATAAAGATATATACTATGATGAAAAATACCGGCTTGTGATCGAATAGGAGCTCATCCAGGACAATCAGTTGCAAATTGTGATGAAAGTTTTGCAGCAATCCTACGTCAAGGATATGACTATGAACAGTGCCAAAGTGTGTGGGTTCGTGGGCGACATGCAAGCTTATGTAATTTTCCATGATGAACCTTTCTTAGTTCGATTCCAGCGTGCTTGCTTCTCACATGTCCCCATTGGTGGAAAAGGGCGTATAGATCTCCTGCGAGAAATACAGAATCTTCGTGGTCAAAAAGCTTGCTAATTTCGGCCCGAAGCTATTTTTTCTGGGAAAAATACGCAGAACTACTGAAAACTGTACGCAGAAATCACCACGAACTCAAAGGATTCCACATGCACTTTGATGACGGTCGCCTCGGCTTGCTTTAGGATGGGAGTTGGCATGTGTATGTGATTGGTGCCTCTTCTGACTAGGATTGCAGTGCCTTCCCCTCTACCTGTCATGCTACCACTACAGTATAGAATGTAGTTAGAGATATGAAGGCGATCAGCTGGTTTCAAGAATGCTCCCTGGATGAGCATGATATCAACCCTATATTCAAATATGAATTACATTAGCTCTTCGTTTTTGCTGATTATGGAATTGGCATTTCCAGTGAGAATCGACATGTGTTCCGGAATGAACATTAATGCTTGTTACTGTTGTTTTTGAGAGCTGCGGATATTGTTTTCCTTGTACCACTTTCTCCATCATGTCTTCCATCATGCTCTGCAAATGTTCCTGCATATTGCAAAACAGTTGAGTCATGATAGCTGGCTGAGGGATTTTGGCCAAGGGCCACTGTGCTATAGGCCTAATATTATTGTTTGCGGGTTGGGTCGTAAGAAGGCGTGTTGGAGTTGAGGATATTGTATGACCTCCCTTAAGTTTTTGGAATTCTTTGGGCATTCCTCGTAACTTGTCGGATGGTTGAAGCCACAGTTAACAAACTTGGCAGTCTCTTCACGCAGTTTTGTGCAATTTGAGAAGTGGTGTTCTCCTTCACATTTGACGGAAGAATTACCTCAACTCATTTTAAGATCCACATTCCTCAGTTTGAGGAAGAAGACTTATAGTGATTGGAAAACCTTTGCCTGGCAATCGTCCTTAATAGAGATATTGAATCATATACAAGTTTCACTGCTCTGGAAGAAAACACGTATGGTACTGTATTTTTTTGCTAGTTAGATACTTTGTCGAATGTTTGTAGCGTAAATATTTCATTCGCAAAATGTTTGGGGTAGCAGAAGTCACTTGTATACTAAGGCCAAGTTAAAATTGATTTTCAAGTCCTTAAGGGCTCTTGCTATCTGAGTCCACTTTTGTGGCTCTCCTAGAATTGCTGGGACCATCGTCAGTTTTCAATCCGTTTTATCCGAGCTTTTTTTCGTTCTGTCCGTCATTGTTAGGTATAGGGTTTGAGGCTACTTTTGTGGCTGATGAGGAAACCAGCTTTGCTTGAGGTTTCATTGGGGGCTATTGGTTTGATTGCAGGAAGTAGAGCGTATTTTTTTATTTCGCTGAGAACCTTCGCCTTCATCATAATTTCACAATTTGTTTCTCATTTTCCGACCCTTCCTCTGCTGACGACACAGGTGTGCCAATTAAGTTTCTTGCCTTTTTTCCTTCGTTTAGTGTCAGTGTTATTATGTCATTTTATTTGCGTCATTAACTCTTTGTCTTTTCAGAGTTTATCTTATCAGGTTTGTCAACTTCTTCCTCTTCGTCACTGTCCCTTTCAAGAGTCAACTTCCACTATTCTGTACTCACTCGACATTTTTCCTCAAAACCTAATTCTAAATGCATTTATTTTTATATATCAAAGATAACAAGTCAAAATTATAAAGTATAGCGCCAGGCCATGACAGCTCGGATTTGGGACTAATTCTATATAAAAGCTCAGAGATTTTTATGAACTGATATAAGACTCACCTGTCAGAGTTGATCTTCGTGCTTCCAGACATATAACTTCTAATTTCAACTTCCAGATTCATAAATTTATTTCACAGCAGAATTTTTCTAAATTAATAGTCACTCTGTGCTCGATTTTTTTTGTGTATCTATCAAATTCACAATAACGATTTAGACTTTAGACGCCCAGTATATATTTTGTTAGTGCAGCCAGTAATCATAAATCTCAGTACTTTTAAACAGCTATCAACCTCTCTGTAAACTCACACAGGCCACATTATTGGCAAAAAAACACATCCAGCTCGTAAAAAAGAATAATCCAAACTCGTTTGGATCAGAAAAAGCAGGTAGATGTAATATATACAGATTCCTCTGTGAATCACTATGAATTATGACCTTTTTCTTGTGAAACTTGAATATCATGGTATCTGTGATCTTCTACTCTTCTGGTGCACGTCCTACTTTGTTGATCGTACTTTTTCGTAGCTCAGGCGTTCTGCAAGATTCAGTTCTTGGTCCTCTGCTGTTCCTACTGTTTATCAATGACCTACCATCATCTGTTCGTTCTCCCTATCTTTTGTGTGCTTGTGACTTCAAGATGTTCAAACTAATCAAGATATTTGACGATTGCTATCAGTTACAAAATGATCTCCCTGCGTTGAGTAACAGACGTACTGCAAATTGTTCGCAAAGTTTCATCAAATGTGCAATACGCCTCTTACTGTGTTTTAAACTCCTTTCTTCATGTTGCTGTCAATTTTTTTCGAATTTAATGACCTTGGCGTGTCATTTGATTCGAAACTCAAATTTGATCAACATATAATTTACTTCACTGCCAGCACTTCTAAATTGTCTGGCTTCTCGTCGTCTGGATTCTCCAAACACTCTGTTAGCCTCTCCATATGTTTGCATATTTTCCTGTCATTTGTCTGTAGTATTCTGGAATACTGTTGTCAAGTGTGCTGTCTCAATTACCAATACTTTGTGCATTTTTTAGAATCCATCCAACGTAGGTTTACCCGTTCTTTGTTTTACAGATTCAACATCCCTTATTGTGATTATAAACATGGACTTTCGATATTGCAGACTCCTTCTCTTCAACCACGCATAGTTTTTCTTGAGGATTGTCTCCTTTTCAAACTGCATTACCATCTCGTTTATTCTGAACTATGCAGCTGAATCTCTGTTCAGGAATCTAGTTGATTTAACAGATCCTCTGTTATGTTTAACGTTTCTTTTGCTCGAGCTGATGTTAACTTTTATTCATCATTGTTACATATACATAGTTAGAAAACATGACGATCTGAAAATCGGTCCTCTGTCGTTGACTTTGTTTGGGTGCAAAAACATTTTTTTTTTAAATAGAGACCTCTAATATCATGGTGATTTTTTAACTTGTTAAATATTTAATTTTAAAATTTTTACTGTATAGTTATTTCTTCTTACACAGTGTTCTCACATTGCTATGCTCTATTTCTTTCCTCTATTATTTTCTAATCTGTAACTGAACGTAAGTCTGTTGTATTAGACAACTGAACAAATAAATAAATAAATGAATATTATTTTAAATGTTTCCTTTTGCAGAGCTATTGTTTCACAGAAAAACTCTTGTTTTCCATACTCTTGCATTATCTAGAAAAACACTCTCATTAGATTCTATTGGAAAATACAATCAATTGATTTTCGTCGTCGTATTTCATGTATCTCTATGTCATCCTTAGACTGTCATTTTCATCTTTAGAATGCAATTGTCACATCGATTCATTCACATTCCAACTATGACAAGTAAGAATCAATCAACAAATCAAATGCATATAAATAAATCTTATTGCATATTGTACATCTCGTACTTGTACCATTTTTATTGATGTCGTACTCAAATCTAATATATACTCTAATATCCATATAATTATTTTCCAAACAAAATCTATTCGCACAGTATTATAACTCAAATACTCAACCACTTCGGTTTTGGTGTACATACATATTTAATTTGCAAACAAAAACTTAACATGAAAATCTTAAATCTTAAATCAGCTTTTTTATCAATTTAGAAAATAGTCACAATCGAATATACAGCTAAAATCTATGCTACAGTTTAAAATCTTATCGTTACCAGCTACTTTAACTGCACATCGGAATTTCATCAATACACGATAAATAAAAAAAATATTAAAAATTCAGATGGTGTAAGTTTCCCGGTTTACTTTATATATAGAATCGACACAAAGAAAAACTTTATGCATATAAACTTTTTAGAATTTCTAGTAACAACAACAAAACATTTAAATGTATCTAGCAACTAAGCAAATTCAACAAAATCTTGTGAGAATTATTCATCAAAAAAAATTTCGGTGTACACTACTCGAAGTCTTTAGAAACTAAGTCGTATTTGATTTTTAATAATGAAAATAATATTGTAACTATTCAATTAAAAGAACTGACACAACATATGTAAAAGACGATGGAAAAAATGAATTTATTAATTAGAATGTAGGAATGAGCGGAACATGTAAAATGAAGAGCATTTAGTAATTTCCATGAATTTGAATCAGTGTTAACAAGCATTATATTGTAAAGTTAATAAGTAATGATAATGAAAAATAAAGTATTTTTTTCCGAAAATGTAATACTATTTATCTTCAAGATTGATCAGAGTTTTAGTTCGTTGATTAAATGTTTAGTTTCTACTATGATGAATAAAAAAAAATAGTTTGTATAATATGTAACGATTTTCCACGTATGTCCCAATGGAAGGCTACACATCTATCAGTCGAACAACGGCAGCATCTATGTTTGCTGCTCAGATTGATGCAAGAAAATAGTAACTCATGCTTAACTTTGTTACAGACAAATAATCGAGAAAGAAACGTCAATGTCAGTTTGATTTGTGTCGGGGACTGAAAACCTTGACTTTTGTCAAATTTGTCAAATAAAATATGAAAATTTTTCGGCGTATTCGGTGGAAACGTACATCTACGTTTGTGCGCAATAATTTGTGTCTAAATTAGCGGTCGAAAATTATGAAATAGTGCAATAATAAAGTACCGCGTTCCAAGCTGCAAAAGTAGCTACCGAAGTGCTTCGCAGGGGATATCGTATTTCGGGTAAGTAAAATTAACCTTTGGCATCAATTTCGCTTTGTTTTTGTGTGCAATCATAATTAATTTCATTCACAAAAAGCACTTTAATCTCCACTCGTCGGTTCGGGGAAAGAAATGTCAAACGACGTTCAAAATGGGGATCCCTCGTGGTTTTTACATGAGCGTTACCATATGAACTGTATAGGGCACACACCAGTACCTCATTCTCACACCAGTAAGCAAAAAGTCGAAAATTAACACATTTCTCTCGGTCGATTTCTAATCCATTCTCTCTTATATCTGTGGTTTCAGGATAGACCTGTTCGATTCAGCTCATCCGAGTATACAACGAACCTGACTTTATTGTTAAGCTTTTAGCCATCGTTGTACACTTTGATGGGCTCACTCACGAGAATTACACCATCATTCCATTCATATGATGTAATAGTATTTGGAGTTGTAGCGAAAAAAAAACCCTTAAATAAGATGCTAGCGTGGCCAGACCCTCTTCCAAACCCGCATTAAGACTACACAGCATTTCTGCATGAACTCAAAAAGGGTTGAGTAGTCCGCCAGATTAGCTTGCTGTTAGATTGGTTAGTAACTGAAAAAGGTGCTTCATAAAGGGTGACAACTCCTGTCACCAGGAGTTCAGCTAACCTTCGAACTTTTCTAAGCGAGCTTTGATGGGCAGCCTGTAGCGATTTATGCAGCGGGGGCTTGCTTTCAAGCACCTTAACTAAACCGAAGTCCAGAAGAGGGCCTCAAGCAAGGTAATGGTGATAGCTAACCATCAACAGGGGCAAAGAAAAAAAAGTGCCCCGGAAGCAGGGTACCATAGAAATGGCCGTGAAGGCCCCTCGTCCACATTAGCGGAGCATCCTTTTTTATCCAACCCCGACGGATGCTAGTAGGCGGCTTTGCTAGCTCTACGAGGCTGGGGTGGGATTCACTCCCAGAAAAAGGGGGACGCTACGTATTATTCATTCGTCCTGGACCAATACTAGCCGCAAAGTTAAAAAGGGAAAGGACTTTTGTCCGTAAATGACCAGATGCAGCTCTCAGGCATGGGCTGTAAGTCAGATCCAACCAAGCCAAAACAAAGCAAGTTGCTAATATTCTGAAATAAAAATAGGACCGAAAAATATCAAGCGAAAATTCAAAAATGGGGGAAACTGCCTCTATTTAGTAAGGCCCGAAGATGAGGTAGATAACCTCAGGCCCTTGATATTGGCGGGCCCAAGACCCCAGATGTTGCGGGGTCTCTCCGCCCTCTGACTTCGGCCAAATTTCAAAAACAAAGCTAATTGAAAATCAAATTACAAAGGTGAAATCCCACCCTTAACGGAAATCTGAAAATCCCACAGCTAATCAAAGGCCAGCCATGCCATCGCAAACTCTATAAAACGAGGCAAGGGACGCACAAAAAAAAACACAAAATAGCAGTTTTACAGCACATGATAATCCCCCAAAGTACTGGCCAAACTGACGGGACGTGATGGTAACCACACGTAATCTGAACATCAGTTCGGACCAGACCCACGAAAATCACCCTATGAAAGACAACTGCAAGTCAAAAGATGGCGTAGCTTCTAACACAAAGAAGGATACGGGCCCTTTGGAAAACTTGAAATGACCCAGTAAAATCCAGAGTAGTCCTCCAGATTGCAACCAGAGCCTAAAGCTCAATAGGACAACATAGAAAAAGCTAACGCCAAAGATATTCTACAAGGAAATGAATTTAAAAAGGTAGGAGAGAATAGGGTTGCGGCTAGTGGGAGATAGAGCTTAAATCGAACATGTCCAATAGAGAAATATTCTGTTGTATTGAACAGCAAGAATAAGAATTGCAAGGAGGCAATTCAGACACATGTTAGTGGGTAGGGAAAAAATGCCCCGAAAGCAGGGTACCCTAGAAATGGCCGTGAAGACCCCTCGTCCGCTTATGTGGACGGTTATTGATAGTAAAGGCACTTCAAGCTAATAGGCGCTTTTTTTGCACTTCTTATCTATAACAGAACAATGCTAAGCAGTGCAGACGCATTCGAAACAACAACAACTTATGTTATGGATATGGGGAGTTGTTGTTGTTTCCAATGCGTCTGCACTGGTTATAGATAGAGGGAGCAAAAAAACACGCCTAATGTTCACCAGCTCACCATTCCTTCTTCGCCCACTTGCCTAAGACCAGAGAAGAGCTTATTCTGATTAGAAACCCATGGGCTGAAAGCTTAAACAGCTTAACAAGCTTCGCACCATGGAAACCACGAGCTTGTATTCTTGCTAAGAATATAATAGACGTGTTTTTTTGCTCCCTCTATCCATATCAGAACGTTGCTATGCAGTACAGACGCATTGGAAACAACAACTCCCCCTATCCATAACATGGTTTGTTGTTGTTTCTAATGCGTTCTAATGCATCATCAGCCAAGTATGCACTGTGAGCTGATGTGTGATGAGAACCAGTGCATACTTTCGAAACCGCTTAGTTAAACAATTTCAATTTTAATCATCCTACAAAAACAATTCCATTTTATTCTATTTTGTTTCCTGCTGTATGGCACATGTTCATGGTGCGAATCTTCCTTGCGTCATTGTCAAGAATTTAGTTGCACCCGCTACGAGAATTTGTGTGCCTCTAATTCTAGGAGCGGACTCTAATGTTCACCATGAAATGTGGTGTAGCTCTGCACTAATTGGTGGGATGAGGAACTTTTCGACGTTATCTTGACAAATATCTAGGCCATCGCCATTGCTGGCATTGCTCCTTCCTTATCTCTAATCGGAGGGAGGCTACTGACGTTATTTTGGTCAGTGAATAGTTAACAGAACTTACACCTAATGACGATGTTGACTGCTTTTATCACATTCTTGAATGTATTCTACCTATATTCATGCCTTTTACTTATTATCCTTCAATTTTTGATACCTTTTGATAGGAAGGACAAAAACTTGAAAAATAACAAATAAAAACGTACAAAAAATAAACGTAAAGACAACATACTGAAGATAAACGAACAAACGAAGAAAAAAAACACCCTCGAAAACAAACACAAATCTACAATCTGTAAAATTTTCTAACGGCTATGAGGGGCACGTTTTCGAGTTTAATAAAACATCTGGCGGACAATAGACTTTTCACCGATAGTTATCAAAGACTTCATCCCTCCTGCTTCATTCAAAGCGAATTCAGTCGCTTTCGCCTCTAAGAAATTTATGACGAATCCCAGCCCTGACGTTAACGCTGTCAAATCCGTCACTTGTGTCAAAATCAAACTGCAGAAGAACAGGGCCCGAGGAATAAGATATCCGCCGATAAGAATCCGATTACAAATCTCTCTGCAATTTCCCCACAGAAAATGGTAAGTATCGTCGGTGCCAGCAAAATAAATTCACATTGAACACGAACATGTATCCATGGAACTCGCCAGCCTACAATAGTAATATACTTACGATCGAACGAACGGTAAATGTCAGCGCAAAAATTTATTTTATTATGCTGTCTTTTTTCCTAATGTGCGGTGGCCGAGTCAGAATACGAAACTTTTGCGATTTATCATATTCATTCGCCTGAAAATAATGTAATGTTGCGCTCTCTTCACATCGACGCATTGTTTCACTGCGATTTCTCCACATATGCATTTCCCGCCGCTTCTAAAAAAACAATACGCTCGCTTCAAATGCACACTAAATGTTTTTTTCTGGTTTTTTGTATGTTATTTTTTTGACTAAATTTAACAGAATTGCGTTTACAGTATTCTATTGCTCATTTTCCTTCTTTCAATTCGTTTTCGTCCATTCTACAAATGAAAGACTCCGACTAATGGACATGACGACCAAGACAAGCTACTGAGCGATGCAGTCGGAATTGTTCGAAGTCAGGCATTCCAAATGAAACGATGCCTTGACAAGAACCGCCTGATGGATGCCCTGAAAAGTGCCAGCACAATGCTTGCTGAGCTTCGGACCTCCTTGCTATCTCCGAGAAGCTACTACGAACTCTGTAAGTAAGATATATTGCCTGTCCGTTGACCGATCAATTAGCATCAGATTCGCAACGACCAATCAACTAATTGCCAACACTCTTACAGACATGGCCATCACAAATGAACTTTGTCACTTAGAAATATATCTATTCGACGAGTTTCAAAAGGGGCGGAAAGTGGCCGATCTGTACGAGCTCGTACAGTACGCGGGCAATATTGTGCCGCGTCTATATCTGCTTATCACAGTAGGTCTAGTTTACATCAAAACAAATGTCGCGTTGAAACGGAGCATCCTCAAAGATCTGGTCGAGATGTGTCGCGGCGTACAGCATCCATTGCGAGGATTGTTCTTGCGGAACTACCTCTTGCAATGTACTCGGAACATTTTGCCCGATGTCGTTCAACCCGAGGACGAGAATGAGGGTAGCGTGTTCGATGCAATCGAGTTTGTTCTGCTGAATTTTGCGGAAATGAACAAGCTGTGGGTACGAATGCAGCACCAAGGCCATTCCAGCGAAAAGTCGCGAAGGGAAAAAGAAAGAGAGGAGCTGAAGATTCTGGTCGGGACGAATTTGGTGCGTTTGTCACAGTTGGATTCTGCAACCCTAGAAACATACCAGAAACTGATTTTGCCGGGAATTTTAGAACAGGTGGTTAGCTGTCGCGATGCGATCGCTCAGGAATATCTCATGGAGTGTATTATTCAAGTATGTTGTTTTATATGGACTACAGTTTTATTGAAGGAGATAACGGCAATCTACTCTCACAGGTGTTTCCCGATGAGTTCCATCTACAAACATTGGATCCGTTTCTGAAGTCATGTGCGCAGCTGCAGCCTGGTGTGAATGTGAAAAACATAATTATATCACTGATCGATCGTTTGGCTGCGTATAATCAAAGAAACGAAAAGGTAAGTGCATTTTTTCTAAGGCATTAATTCTATTTTGCAGAAAAAATGAATAATAGCTATTGTTGAAAAAGTCAAGTTTAGTTCATTATATATATTTCCTCTGTGACAAATATAGATCAAATAAAAAATTGTCATTAAGACCAGTGTGCAAAATTTTCCGCGAAGTTATCTTTTATAGCATTCATTTATGTCTAGCATAAAAAGTAACGAGTATTTTGCATAAAGCTGAGTAAATCGATCGTCAATATTAAAGTTTTTACTGAAAAAAAAACCTTGAAATTTGTGTAAATTTGAAAAAAAAATGCATCCGAAAGATAAACGCCAACCGAGAGAAAAAAGAAAATGTAACACGTAGTGGCTAAACTCGACACGTGCTCCACATAGCTGTTAGACGGTTTTGCCAATAGATGTCTGGCTAGTATGTTTATGTTTTTGTGGCTGTGTGTTTATTTTTGGGTGTGTTTTTTGTTTATTTTTCTTAATTTTGTTCTCGTATATTTTTTGTATATGTTTGTGTGTGTTTTTTTTCAATTTGCGGCCCCTGCTGCCACCTATTCGCTCTCTGGTGGTAAAATTTCCCGGCTTGGAAATTATGCTAAACTAAGGCTAATTAAACTTGAATTAAATATGGCACTAACACTTTGCCTCGTTTATCAAAGTTGAATTGATAAAAATAAAGAGGAAAAACTTCAAAAAGAACATACTGTTCATTGTTCATTGTCTATCTTTCCTTCTATCTTCACACAGAAAATCTTTCGCTAGTGGCTTTCTCGGCAATGGTTTCGTCATTATGTCTGCTACTTAAAATTCCGAGGAGACTTGTTGCACTCCAAGTTCTCGGTCGAATGTCTACTAAATAGTATGGTTAGCTACTAGTCTGCTTCTACTTCACTTATTTAGGCTGCCACAACTGCTTGTCGATGGCTTAATCAAGAAATTCCTCCTGAAAAATTTACTATGATTCCAGAGGTTAAACGTAATTTCTAAATGCATCCTCGGAAGTCTACATCGCTCTACATTTCTAGTAGACATACGCCAACATTGTGCCGCTAAACTATCCTAAAATCTAGAGTTGCTGCTATGTTCCGAAAGACTCTTGATTCGTACAATGTCTTTTACGGTTGGATTTTCGAGTGCTCTCGAAATAATTGCTACACTATACCCTAGGTCTGGTCTCGTGGTCTGGTGTCTGATCAGCCTGTCCTCATCAGCCTGCTTCAACGGCTGTACAGTAATCGTAAAAGTCTCCCTACAGGTTTCCCAGGCATGAAAGTTTCTACGCTCTTGAGTATTGGAGTTGAAATTGGTTAAGATTCTGAAAAATAGAAACTTTCTAAAAAAAAAAAAATTGTATATAATTTCTGGTTAATTTGAATAAACTGTTCTTCAAGTCCAATTTCAAACTCCAAAAAATAGTCTGCTCTCTTTGAGATGTTTTTAAACTCCAATTTCAACTGTCTAATATTTCTTTCCATTTCTCTAGATTCTATCGTAGCTAGAAGGCCATATTCTACGCAGATCACAAGTAAGAGCATTCGACCATTCGCCTATCGAATCTACAAGCTTGAGTCAGTGTCACTGGTCTTGAGGGAAAATTCCAAGACGCTTGCTGCAGCATCTAGAAGGTTGCTTGAGGCTATAAAAACTTCTTTTCAGGCTGGAAATCTTACTGGTTCCATCTTCATACCCTTGTGGTTGTCTCATGAATACTGTCTCTTCCAGCTCTTTATACAAAAAAAAGCTTTTGATTCGTTAAATTGTATAAAACGCATCTTCTCACTTGCTGCCATGCTGAGAATCGATGGAGTCGTTCCCAGCTTTGCCACCGAGCAAGGTTTCGCTGTAATCAATGCCTTGTCGGCGCTGACTAAACCCGTTGATGAACAGTCTCTCTTTATGCTTGTCGATGCTGCCATCAGGGTTTTTCTTGAGTCAGAAGATGCTTTTATGTGGAATTGCCTTTGCACTTGGTGGAAAATCTGTCATAATCCAGGAGTTAATTTCTTTTAGACAGACAATCACACAATAAAAAGTTTTATTATTCTGGGTTGAATCTTCGCACAATTTCAGTATTTGAGTGTCCTTCTCATTTCACCACTCTCCCGACAATGTCGATTGGAAAGATACGCTTACATCTCAATCTCTTGACGAAAATGTAAATTCATTCTACAAAATACTGTTTGACGTGGTCGAAAGATATGTTCCTAAAATTATGAGAAAAGATAAACTTTCTGAGCCTTGGCTTGACAAGACTCTTCGGCGTCTGAGCAATCATAGAAATAAGCTTCACAAATCAATAAAAAATAGTGTCGATTCTAGCCATCGTATCAAAGAAGAATACAATGCAGTGGCCAAAGAATTCCAGGAAAAGTCTCACGAAGCATGTGACAGATTCATTCAAACTACTGGCGAGAATATAATTCACAGCCCCAAAAAGTTTTTTGACTTTGTGGATATGAAGCGGAAAACAACCAGTTATTCCTCTTCTATGTGCAATAGAACCTCATTGTCTTCTTCAAGAAATTTGTAACTTTTTCGCGGATAATTTTCACCCCATAACCCCCCTTAGAGTATCTAGAACAATTTTTGCTGAGGCTATAACTATTTCCAGAGATGATATTTTTAAAGCTATATTGGAGCTTGATAGTAACAACGGCCCTGGAATTTTTGCTGAGGCTATAACTATTTCCAGAGATGATATTTTTAAAGCTATATTGGAGCTTGATAGTAACAAAGGCCCTGGACCCACATCATATTTAATACATCTCTTTCTTCGGGGCACTTTTTGCATTTTTGAATATTGGTGTAATCCGCTGTGTTACACCAATATTCAAAAATGGTGATAGAAGATCAACTCAAAATTATAGAGGTATCGCCATTTTATCAACTATTCATAAATTGTTTGAAAAAATCATATGTGATAAGCTATCCCCTCTGGTCGATGCTCGACTTAACGAACAGCAGCATTGTTTTAGGAAAGGGCGCTCTACCACTACCAACCTGATGGTGCTGGTTTCCCATGTTCTTTGCAAAATGCAAAAAGATTATCAAATTGACGCAGTCTACACTGACTTCAGCACAGCGTTTGATCGTGTTAGCCAAATCAAACCAAGCTGCAGCAATTTGGAATTGCAGGATCTTTACTAAGATGGCTTAGCTCTTACCTCCAGAACTGATCACAATATTTGAAATTCCAAGGGCTTATCTCTAAAAAAATTCATGTCAATTCTAGAGTACCTCAAGGTAGCCATCTTGGCCCTTTGCTATTTAACATTTTCATATCAGACCTGTCGGAGGTTTAATCTTATGTACCTCATCTATTCTGTGCGGACGGATTTCATACTATTAAGTTGCCGTCAGATGCCAACATATCCCCGATCGAAAAAAAATATGTAGTAGTGTAATATTCAAAATAATGCTTGATTTTTTTGGTTAAAAGAACAATATATGTCGATATATAATTCATGCCATCGAATAAAAAAGGAAATTTAAATTAACTTTTTCCCAACATGATTTTACAAAAAAAAAACTCCTTCCCAACATGATTTTACACTCAATTATGCTATGTAGCCATAAGTAATTTAATATGGATTTCACGATTAAGCTATCAATTCTAAAAATCTGTTCTATTTGCGTAAACTTTTCTCACTTTTACATTTTTGCCCCCCACTTGCTATAGTAAAATTATTTCATAATTGATCGATCCTGACTAGTAATAACTTAATATTTGATAGTCTTCTTTCAGGACGATTTTCCTCCAAATAAGACAAAATGCAGTCATATTTTTTTCATATAATGCAATGCTCAGCGGAGAAATTAAGCATAATCAGAAACAAATTCTCGAATTCATTGTTTATTGCTTTTAATTGTATTTTTTTTTTTTGCATTACAGGCGTCCGGCGGCGAAGAGGGAGCATGTGTCATTCCCCAGGAAGTTCAATTATTCGATGTATTCAGTGTTCAAATAGCAAATATCGTCCAGGTATAAACCCCCATTCGTTTTCATATTCGTTGAAGCCTAACTATTAGCTCCTATTTTCAGACTCGCACAGACATGCCTCTAGAGGACACTATATCACTGCAAGTTGCACTTGTGATTCTCGCTCAAAAAGTGTATCCGGACCGTGTAGATTACGTCGATAAAGTTTTAGAGACGACTACTCAAATCCTAGAACGTTTAAATTTAAATAAGTAAAACTAAGATAATTGTGCCATTTGTTATCGATAATAATACGACTCTAATATTTTTTCAGCATTTCACATTTTTTATCAGTCAATCAAGAACTATCTCGGCTTTTACGCATCTGTGTCGATTTTTACAATAATGCACTGACTATCATTCAACTGAAGAACTTTTGTCCATTACTCGATAAGTTCGACTACACATCGCGAAAATCGCTTGCTCTGTACATTGTTATGAACATTCTCGAGAACGAAACTCTTATACCAACAGCCGATGAAACTGATAGTGTTCTTACCATGCTGACACCATTAATCAAAGACGAAGACGATCCGCAACAACAGCAGGCTACACAAGAAAAAATGGATCCCGAAGATTTCGCAGAGGAACAGGGAATTGTCGCTAGGTACACCGATACGCTTCAGCATGAAAAATTGAGTTTTGTTTTAATTCAAAAACATATTTTCAGATTCATTCATTTACTGCAGTGCGAAGATGCCGATATGCAATACAAAATTCTTCAAGCAGCACGCAAACATTTGGGACTGGGCGGGGCCCAGAGGATCAGGCATGTTCTGCCACCCTTAGTATTTGCAGCGTATCAGCTAGCGTTTAAGTATAAAGGCATCGCTGAAAAGGACCCGAACTGGGATAAAAAATGTCAAAAGATCCTACAATACTGTCATAGCACAATTGCAGTATTGGCCAAAGCTGAGTTGCCCGATCTGGCGCTCCGCCTGTATCTGCAAGGCGCTCTCGTCGTCGATCAAATCGCTTACACAAATCATGAAACAGTGGCCTACGATTTCATGACTCAGGCATTTTCTCTGTACGAAGACGAAATATCCGATTCGAAATCTCAACTGGCCGCAATCACGCTGATTATTGCCACATGCGAACAAATGACCTGCTTCAGCGAAGAGAATGCCGAGCCTCTTCGAACGAACTGTGCTTTAGCTGCATCGAAACTGCTTAAGAAACCAGATCAGTGTCGTGGTGTTGTGACATGTGCGAGTCTATTCTGGAGTGGAAAGTGAGTAGTTTTCGAATATATGTATTTGCATTGTGCCACCAAAGAGGGAATTTTCTAATCACCTTTGGTTCTTGTAGGAAAGCAGGCGAAGAAATGCGGGATGAAAAGCGAACGCTGGAGTGCCTTAAGAAAGGAGCTCGAATAGCTTCACAGTGCATCGATCCTGGTGTCCGAGTTCAACTTTATGTCGAGCTTTTAAATCATTACCTCTTTTATTTCGAACGCGGAAACTCACTTATTACTGTTGCAATGCTGAACCAAGTAAGTGTTTAAATTCATGTTAAATAAAACGTATAGTATCTTCATTAAAGACCTTAAAATTAGCATTACTCTTAGATTAATCGATATTTACAGCACATTATCACAATACTTTTCATCTTTCAGCTTATTGCTAAAATCAACGAAGAACTCCCTACGCTAGAATCGAGTGAAGAAAGCAAACAAATTGAAATGCACTACAAAAATACTCTGGTGCATATCAAAAGTAGAATGGATTCGACTGATGCAAATTTGGAAATATCTTTCGCTGGCATTACGTTAAACTAGGGCATGTTGTGAAAATGCTGTGAAACAACTAAAATCGCTACAAAGCAAAAATTAGAAGAAATGCTGCATGGAGATGTGAGTAAGAAAACAACAAATAAAGAATGTTGAAGAAGAAAACAAAACGGTAAATGATATAGTTTAAAAAGTGTAGAAGAACGCAATTGCTTTTAAAGCCATTGGCAATATTCATCAGTTTAAATAATATGTAATTGTATTTTAGTAAATGTATGTATTTGTTTAATATAATATATAAATAATAAACAATTTATAAATATTTCAAAAGAGCCGTTGTTGAATTAGTTGATAAAATCATAAGTTTAGTTGATAAAAACGTGAGTGTTAATACCAAAGCTTTAAATAATTTTCACTAAGGATAAATTGAAAACTGGCAAGGAAACGAATGTAGCCATTTAAGAGAACAAATCTTGAACTAGAAAGATTACTGTTAAGGCGGCTATACAGTAACACGCTTGTGGCGCGTGCAGCGTGAGTTTGTGTAACGTGAATTATCGTATACACCGCAAATTGAGGCACGTTGACCGCCACAATATATCGCGCAGCACGAGTCTCATCGTGCGGCTTAGTTTGCTTAGTTCAGTGCACTCCTTGCCTATTTTATAGAATTGAATTTCTTTCAACTACGTTGCCCCCAACAAATTAGCTAATGTATCTAAAAGCTGAGTGGAAATAGCAAGAAACAAAAGTCCCTATCTAAACCCCACTTGGTAACAGGCAGTCGGGGAGAGAGAAATCTGGCAGTGCACAGGAGCTCTCCCGAAACATAGAAGCGCCCGAAATGACGAGCTATTGAAAGAGGCTCCAAATCTGAAGAGCATAAACGGTGCAGTCTTAGAGCATATAAGGTTCCTAATGAAAAACGATGTATCCAAAGAAGATACCCCTAAGAGGAGAATAGGCGCGGATAATGCACTAAAATACCTGAAACCTCTTGAATCCAACAATAACCAGCCCTAGGTAATCTATAGCGAAAACTTTCAGATTGTTAAAATGGATATAATTCCGAAGGATTTTCTCGAAGGGCTTCATACGGCCGTCCAAACGAATGAGGTTCAGGAGGCCCCCGAGGAAAACCTGCTGGCAGAGATAAAAGGAGGCATCATTTCCCGCTTCCTTAGCATCACCTTCAAAGTAGGCTACGTGTGCAAGGACATACCAACGGCTGATGCTAGTCATAACAGTGGAACAAGTCCCAGCCTCCAGAATAACTGAGCAGGACGACAGCCCTAACTTCGGGTTTGGGTAATTTAATTTAACCGTTAAAAGGGCAGATGGAAAGATTGTAGAACCGACGGTCACTCCAGCCACCAGTACGGGGAGCAGTGGAACCTATATGGTCCAAGCGTTTTCCAACCGACTAAAAACATAGGTTGAAGTGTCTGCAGGCGAACCTGCATCAGACCAATGCTGCCTCGGCGAAAGTATGCAGCAAGTTTGATTCGAGCATCTACAGCATGAGGTTAATGCAATAGCCCTGGGTAAACAAATGCGCAAAAAATAATCTCGTTTGCAGGGGAAGAATTTCCGAGGGCGGCGATTTTAATTAACACAAACGTTAATTCTCTTCTGACCACAGACTACAATAACAGGGACATAGTGGTAGTTCAAGCACAGGTCCCAATTGAAGGAGGTATAGTAGAGGTAATATTTGTCTCAGTGCGGGATGAGGACCAAATGGAAGTGCACGGACTGGGAAGGAAACTCTTAGAATAAAACAAAGACCTAAGGCAATTCAAGCAAAAGTGCCTTCTGTGAGCGTATCAACAGCATACCAAAAACTGCAAGGATACAGAAAGCTCAATCCAAAAGGCAACTAACAGCATATAGGACTACTTCGAACTCCAGGTAGTGGAAGATGACTACCTCCATGGAAAGACTGAAATTGTTGCTCAAAACCCATTACCCGGCTTAATCTGGAGGGTTTAAAACAGTCAAAAGATTATATCAGCTTCGATATAAAATGAGTAGAAGAAGAAACATCATCCTTTCCAAAACTACTTCCACCGGATAGGCAAGTATATACTGCAGAAAAGCGGCAAAGACTGTAGATCACCTTCTCACACTGCTGGACAACCGAAACGAAGATTAGAGCTCCTTGACTCTGCTCTTTCCTCCATCTGGAACATTCTGAGATCATATCGAAGTTTATGAAGTCTTAATAAACTATAGGATACAGTGCTAAGGAAGCACAATAAAGGCAGGGACAGTGACCATCTAGAACCGCTTCATGCAATTAATCAAGCATAGGTTCATAGATTATGTAATAAATAGCCCAAGAATAGTAATACTCGAAGTGTTTCGTAGTCCGGGACAGTTCAATTTTGAGACAGATTACATTGGAGAATTTACAAAATTCATTCCTATCAGCAAAAGGTGTACGTGTATAACCGTTGATGAAATCAAAATCAAAGTTAAACGAACATACACGTTGACCTCAAATAAAACCTATTGTTTTCATATCGTCAATTATTTCTACAATTTGTTGAAAAAAACATCGATTTCTAACAAAGGCTCAAGATATATTTTGATATCATTTTTTTTTAAATTTACAGAATAGAAATACACGAACGAAAAATCTTAGAATAAAACATTTGACAAAATTTTCGTCTTTACAATCGTTTTGAATTTAAATCACTTTTTTTCTTAAAATTACATACAACCTATATCATTCGAAGGAAAACTTATAATCTACCGCATGCATGGGTCAATGTATTGCATCTTGTACAATCCGAAATCTTTGTACAATCGTAATTTCACAAATAAAAAATTTTCTTATTCTAAATAAGAGCCTACGAAATTCCATTCTTTACACCTTTTACAGATTCTTGTAATTTTGATTATTATTTTCTAAACAAGTCACATACAGAATCAAATCATAGTCTTTATCAACTTATTGCGTTTCGTCCGAATTTGATTTTTGTGTGCCAAAAATAGATAAAACAATGTTGGCTTTAACTATAGCCAACAACCGTTTGACTAGATTTTTGTTGTTCCGAGTCATCGTTCGTTTTGTAGTCTCCCAACTTAAAATAATACAAAATCGCTTATATTTTCTCGAGGTTGCGTCATCGATTTGGGCATGAAATCTACAAGGGTGTTGAATAGATGTGTCCTTCTACTTTTTATACCGTAGAAATAATCAGATCGTGACTTTTTCCCTCCGCATTTGAGATATTGAGAATAGGATCGATCGTAGGATTCAATCATCGAATCAGACATTGTGTCAGTAGAAGTGTTGGCAGCGAACATTTCAATATTGCCCCTTATAGCCGATTTTGCTGTGAAATAAATAGTAGAACACCGAAAATATTAAAGTCAATGCCTGGGATTTTAAAAAGTGTCGTTTTACCGGTAGTAAAGTTATCTCCGCCAGCACCGTCATCGCAGTGTTTTCCAGATGCGAAAACAGGAAGTGTTTTGAGAGGAGTAATTGGCGGGTCGTAATCATCGGATTGGAAAAGTAGCGATGCTAATTTATGGAACTGTAATATCATATCAGATTATTCTAGCTGAATAGCTTATATAGGTGCGCACGTTACTTACATTATCTAATTGACCTTTGTCATTGTGGTCTATTACTTCCGAGACTTCATTTTGCAAATACTTGCAGGCCTGAACTGGATCAAGTTTGCATATTTCCTCATAGTGCATCCGTCTTATTAGGAATTGACAATGTAGAAGTAATTCTTTTCGATTCGGCCTAAAATTATTCGAAAGTCAATGTTGCAATACCAAAAATTCCTGAAAACTACGAGCTCACTTAGTCAACTCCAATCGCCAGAAATCGTCAAGCCTGACATTTGGTGTAGCGCTTCGACCAGGGTTGCCTCCAAAAAGGAAATGAACCTGTGAAAGTAAATTCAAATTTCATGTACACATTTGACTATATATTTCAAATGCTGCAAACCTTCTTGACGTCATCATAAACTAACTGATGAGCGTATCTCGGACATGGCTCTGCATGATTATCTTCGATTGTTTTCGAGTAGCACCGATCTGTAGGATGTTTGCAAGTGTAAATACGAGTCCACTTATTAGTCGGAATCGAAAACATCCAGAATGAATTCGAAGAATGTGACGGCGGAGCATCACGTTTATCTTTCTGTTTGCTTAGGCTCTATATGGAAGAAAACTATCTTAATCATCAGTCTAGATAAAATACATTTGAGTTCCTACAAAATACACGTAAATTTCATCTTTTTCGCAATCGATTGTAGCACGCTGCGTAAAACCTGCTGGCGGTTCAGTCTTATTTTGGTTACAGAATTCGTTTGTCAGTTCATTAATTTCCTGTGTATCCACATCGTACGATAGAAAATTATTTAAATCTTCTTTACCACGCTGCCCACCGAAAATATACAATTTTCTTCTTTTCTGTAAGAGTTTTAAATTTTTTTCTTTTTGCATAATCAATAATATAAAAAGCTCAGTTTACATTATGGAACACCATGCAATGTGTCACGCGTGATTTGATTGAATTAACGTCGGGGTTTGAGGCTGAAGGATGACCGCAATCAACGAATATCTGCGTCCATGTATTCGTAGCGATATGATATGAATACAAGCCGGAATATTCTGTTTCAGCGGTGCTGTTCATTAATCTGAAAATGCGAAATGTGTAGAATAAGCACGGAAAGTCCTTAGCACACATTCAAATTACCTGGGTGTCAATATCTTTCCGCCGAACACGTAAATCATTCCCTTTTCGACGTCTATGCACATTTGGTGGTCGTATACAAGACTGGGTCCACCCACCTGGCTCGTATCATCACATATTTGCAGCCATGAGTTAGTCGACGTGTCGTATAAGTAAAAATCACTCTAAATGCACGAAACAACTTATAAACGTGAACATAAGATTTAAAAGAGGATTTCCACCTTCAAATATTCTGTTTTTCTAACCGAATTATCCAAATATCTACCCAAAGTGAAGATATTTCCGCTCAGTGGATCGAATACCATTTTGTGGCATGACCGCGGCGACGGCCCGCCAACTTGCTCTGAGTTTTCAAGCAACTTACTCCAGCTCTCTTTATTGATGTCAAAAAACCACAAATCATTCATATCTTTATGCCCGTTCCAACCGCCAAACAGATAAATTCCTTCTTTTGCAGAATCCATGACCAATTGGTGTCCGCCTCTTGTGCCTAAAATCGATGTTGTTTGTTACAAACATTGAAGTACACCTCTAGGCCTTACCTGGTTTAGGCTCGCCATTCATGTTTTGTATCTTCCACGAATGATTATAATCGTGTTGAAACAAATACTCGTCCATATGTCCTTCTTGTATACAATTCGATACAAATTCTTCAGTTTTGTTGAAATCACCCTTCGTCACGAGACATTCATACAGATCTGTGATAACTGGATGCTCTAGGCAAACTTGTGTCTGTTCTTGAAGCGCTTTGAAAGCAGCATCGTATCCTTGCTCGCGGAAATGCTTCAAACACAATCGGATCACCTCGACTTCGCGGACCTACAATCATTTGTTTTTTTCAATCAAGCCAAACACTCGAACCAAAGTAGATTGCATACCGTATTATAATCTTTTAAGCTGGATTGCACATAAACCGGGTCGTCTTGTCCATGCAATTCCACATACCAGATACTGAAATTAAAGCTCGGGCCCCATGACAAGAGCGGCATGACTTGGATGTACATTACTGGCAGCAATTCACCATTATCGTTCACATGCCGTAAGTCGAAAGTTTCGGGAACCGAATCGTTTTGAAGACCTCTGAAGATGATGTTCTCATTTTATCAATTATTCAAAGTTCATTTTAGTTCTTACCCTTCGAGTAGCAAAACCATACGACTTTCTTCGAGACCGCCGTAGATTCGAAACTTCTTCAAGTTACAGACATGCGATTTTTCAAATTTTCCGAACAGAATTTTGTGTACGATTGCCGGTCGTTTCAGTTTGAGCATGAGATATTGCGGTGGATTATTTGTATTGGAAGACCATCGCGACGCTTGATTATCAGGACTATTTTCTAAGATGTTTCTGTAAAGGAATTTTTTGCGAAACTGATTTGGATGGACGGATGGATATATAAACGAAGGGTGCAAGTATGTACTTAGATCAAATATAAATGGATTGGTCGATAGCACGATACTATATTCTACATATTTATGGTTTGCAACGCGATAAACAAGTTATTTTATAGCTTACATTAGGTTCGAACAGATTATTTAACTTAAGCGACAATAAGAAGTACAATGTTAACAATGTTAGAAGTTAACGATGAATAATAATGCTAAGACTGAAATGGAATGCCTGATGTAATTTTCTGACCAAATTGCCGTTACCTGGTGCTCTTTGCAGCCTGTACTTAAATGATTTGGATCCAAATAAGAGAAAAAGGGAAGAAAAGCTTAATAATATCAAGAATGATACAGCCAACGATCATAAAATTGCTTCCTACGCAGACATGATAAGGCAAACCAAATACTAAAACATTTAAAAGAGGCATTGTCTGGTAATAATATTCAATCTGACCGACACGTGTTACTGAAACCTCGAAAACCTTACTTGATCGTATTGTTTTAAGAAATTCAGACTTGGTGGAACGAGTTACCTATAATGATGATGAATGGCTAGAATTAGATCATAAGGTACTGAATATCTTGATCAGGACTTGCCTTGAAGAACAATTGCTTCCGAAAAAATAACGATCAGCACTGTCAACAAGTTCGTGTTTGTGAAATATGTGTCGCAAGAGCTGAACAACAAACTAAATGTAGATATTGAGGAACTGATGAGAATTCTATCTGAAACTAAAATTAAAGCAACTTCTAGTAAGCAGGTAAGGGTTCGACAAGAATCGTGGATCCCAAAAAGCGTTATTTATATATCCAGGCGCAAGTGAAAAGCATATAAAATGTGGAAAGCAGATCCCAACTGTGTGATGAAGCGGCAAAAAGGTTCAAAAAGGTAGTCAAATCGAATAGTAAAGGCAGAAAAAAAGAAATTTTATGCTAAAAGATTTGAAGCTTAAAACCTACCCACCACATCATGGGTATTTTGCGCTAATCTCCATTTTATTCAATTTAGCGTTTAATTTTATTTGAAATTAAGAAAATAATTATCATGAATTTGTTAACCCGAAATGCTTGGCCTTCTTATTGGGTGAAAGCCTGGGACGACTGTCCTTTTCAGAGTTCAGGATGGCCTGGCTGGGTTGAGTAGTGTGTTATTTCCCTTTTTTAAGGGAGGAACTTCGGCCACTTCTTCTGTTAGGGCCAAGTCAGTGGGCAGAGTAACCCTGCCAACACCTGGAGTCAGGGCCCCGATAACATCAGGGGCCTGAAGCTGACCGCCTCTTCACAGGCCAGCTAAATGGAGGCAAATTTCTCCGGTTGTAGGTTTTTCCGTGATATTTTTTTTTCAGCTGTGCTATTTCCTTTTTTAAGGGAGGAACTTCGGCCACTTCTTCTGTTAGGGCCAAGTCAGTGGGCGGAGTAACCCTGCCAACATCTGGAGTCATGGCCCCGATAAAATCAGGGTCCTGAGGCTGTCTGCCTCTTCTCAGGCCTGCTAAATTGAGGCATATTTCCCAGGTTGTAGGTTTTCTCATATTTTTTTCAGCTCCCCATTTTCTCCAGATGCTAGTAACTTGCCTTGACACGTCTCGGCTGGGTCTGCCTTGCCAGCCCATGCCTGAGAGCTACTTCTGTTGCTGTACGGACAAAATCCCCTTCGCTTGCTTTCCCTTGTTATATTACGGCTAGCATGATTTCATTAACGGGTGAATTATATCATACGTAGCGTCCAGTGTTCCCACTCCCAAATTTTCCGTAGTATCAAATTTCTTCAAATATTGTATCAATTTTGATAAAAATGTATCAAAAAGCTTTCAAAAGTGTATTTGGGTCGAGGTACTGAAACAATAAATAATAATATAAAACAACTTCGTTTAAAGCTACTATATTTATTGAGTAATATAGAGCCTAAATTAATATAGAGCCACAAATTTCTTCCGCTCTTTGTTTTCATCTGTATATTGTCATTAATATTGAAGCAATACAAAAAAAAATTATTACAAAATGTGGGTTCTTTGCGAATGCGCTCAAAATTTTCACGATATTAATACAGAGCGTAGATTATTTTGAAAGTCAATAATTTAAAAACGAAAAAAAGAAAAAAATAGTTCTCCAGCTTAAGAAGGAACCATTTAGCTATCAGAATACTGATGATTTGATGAATATGATGCATAAAAGGATGTGTTTACCCAAACATTGTTTGATTTCTTGCTTCCCAAAATTCCTCTAATCTCTTTTCAATTCTTATCAGTTTTTTTTACATTGCCATCCAAGATTAATACAGAAAAACCTGGTTCTCAGGTAAACTATAAGGTGCAGCTATTAAAGTCAACATGAATGAAAGGAAGCAGATGACATTAATTCACCTAAATTGTTTTCAATCAAACTCGGTTTATCCAAAAACGCGTCAACATTCATTTTCTCGTCATTATTTAAATAGCTTGAAAACTTCAAATCTTCAAAATCATCCCATATTAATATGTTTCGTAGTTCAGAATGTAAAGTAGATTGAAGTTGGCAATTATTACTGCTAGAGAGAGGAGATTTGGTTGGAACATGACAGCAAAATTATAAAAATTGAATTTATTTACTGGATTACAAAATGTATCATTTTGCCATAATTCAATGAGTTGCTGTATCATTGTATCGAAAACATAAGTTTCAAATAAAAATGTATTAAAATGATACAAATGTATCAAAAGTAGGAACCCTGGTAGCGTCCTACCTTTTCTGTGAGCTAATCCCTCCCATTTTCAATGACCGCTCACTCACTAGAGCTAGCAAAGCGGCAAAAACAGGCATCCGTCAGGGTCGGATTAAAGAGTACTCCGCGAAAGCGGACGAGGGGCCTTCATGGTCATTTCTAGGGTAGCCTGCTCCCGGGGCACTTCTTCTTTTTTTGTTGGCCTCCTCTGTTGTTGTCACCAACCCACTTTATCAGCTACTCTACCGGACTTCGGTTCAATTGTGGCGCTTGCCAAGCATCTCCCATTTATTCTAAATTCGCTACAAGTACGAATCTTACATAATCCTGTACAGTTTGCAGGATACCTATTGAAGATTTTTCGACAGCCCCCCTTTTTGGGATTGATATATGTATACTCAGGTCAGTGTCTGCCATATCCCTCTACTAATAATTACCGAATCTTAAAATATGCAAAGAAATGTACAAAAAGAAATATACAATACACTCTAATCGCCAACGTTGGCTGATGCATGAGACTGAGTACGCAGGAAGTTGCTGTAGTTTCCACCCTCAAACACTAATTACAAAAAGTATGTACAGTGGCATGCAATTAATTAGCACTCGCATGATATAATACACTAAACTAGCTGTACGAGAATCCTTCATCCAGATCAAGCGAGCGACTCAAAAACTGCGGCTGCACATAAATGAAAGAAAGTCTAAGTACTTGGTGGCAGCATCTGCAGGAAGAACACCTAGAGTTGGTCTAACCTTCAGGGAAGTTGAGCACGAATTTGAAGTAGTCACATAAATCAACTACCTTGGGTCAACTGTAGCAGCCGATCACAACATGGAGGAAGAAATACGCGGACGGCTGCTCAAATCCAACAAAGCATACTACAATCTGTCAATACTCTTCAAATCCCGAAATCTCACCCGCTGTAGAAGACCATGGTCCTGCCAGGACTCACGTATGGATCTGAGACTTGGGTGCTCAGCAAAAGGCATTCTGACTCTTAGCCGCATTCGAGAGGAAAGTCTTGCGGAGAATCGTTGGCCCAATATGTGAAGGGCGATTCCGTAGACACTACAACCATGACTTGTACGCTATTTACCTAGAAGCAGATATAATTACGAAAATAAAGCTCGGTGGACTCCGGTGGACAGGACATCTAGCTCGAATGAGCGAAGAGGATCCTGCTCGGAAAACCCTTTACGGCAGACGACAGCGTGGGAGACCTTGCCTGTGCTGGAGGGATGGCGTTGACCAGGACGCTCGGAGTTTAGGGGTGCCAAATTAGATGACATCGGCTCACGATTCGGTCCGATGGGGGAAAAAACTGTCGACGGAGGCCAGGACCGGACCCCGGTTGTAGCGCCGATGATGACAATGAAGATATAATACAAAATCCTCTAATATTTCACACAGCTGACACCATCACCACAAAGACTCTTGCAATTGACGAAATGAAAAATATATCAAAAGCTTTGCAGACAAACCTATAATTTCTAAGATTTAACGATAAAGTGAAATATCAATCAGAACCAATGCAGCAAATAATTAGCACAGTTGTTGATCGCCAGAGAGTGCAGTTTGGAAGCGTGAAATATTGTTGTCACTATTTTCTTTTATTGGAAAATTGTTAGTATTCTGCAATGGGAAAGTGCAAAAGTTGTTCACCGGAAAAGCGTAAGCCTATAATGGATTTATTAAAAGAAAATAATTCCATTTCAAGCATAGAGTGCTCAAGGAAAATTCTCTATAACGCTATTAAGCACTTTAATGGACACAAAACAAGTGACAATATTCCACGGAAATTGAGACCGCAAAAACCGACGATACGAGAATATCAGATCATTGTTCACCAAGCTAAGGTAGCTCTTTTTTATGAGTGCGATGCGGATTCAGTGTGATGTTAAGAAATTCCATGATATTCATATCAGCGTGAATATTATCAGAAAACGTTAACGAAGTTCTGCATTAAAAGTATGTGTCGCAAGAAGAAGTGAGAATTAGAGAGAAAAATAGAAAGCTAAGACTCAAATTTGCGAGGGAACATTTAAATAAACCTATTTCGTTCTGGAAATGCATCCTATCGTCTGTCGAAAGTAAGTTTAATAGGGTGGAATCTGATGGGTGGAATCAACAACATTTATGGCGTCCTGTACACTAAGCTTAAATCCGAATTAGACAATAAAGACAATAAAGCAGGACGGTGGAAATGTAAAAGTTTGTGGTTGCATGTCGTCTATATAACAAAAATTGAGGGAATTATGGATCAATTTATGCATTTATGTATTTTAAAAAAAACAATGTAGCCATATGCAGACGATAATAAGCCAGTAACATGGACTTTTATGCACGTCTGCAAACATACAGCAAGATCAGTAAAAAATTGTTGTCTGAGCAAAAGCTGAGAGTTTTGGACTGGTCACTCCAAAGTCCGGGATCTACACCCCATCGAGCACCTTTGGAATGATGTGAAACGATGCAAGGGCTTGATTCATAGTATGCCAAAAAGATGTGCTGCCGTGATATGTAATATGGGATAACCACCAAAATATTTGAAATATTAAAATAAATCGAGTCATTTGGACCGAATTACGGCTCAATCGAGAGATGTGCTTGTTTGTAATTATGCTTGTTTTTTACTTTATGATTTTTTAAGTTTTTTTTATTGTATTTTATGTGGACAGTTTTCTTAAAAAGTGTAAAATAAAAATCTTTTAGAATCGTTATTATGAGATATCATTTTAAAAATTGCAAGTTCTTTGATGCCACTAAGAAAATGGGAGCAATATCGTCCAGTGGATGGACCCTATATGCTAATATCTCCATACGCTTTAAATGGGCGCAAGCAAGTCAAATAGAAACCTATTCAAAGCGAAAACTAACGGTCGGAAGTCGGACAAAGTTACGAATTCCACTCATGAAGTGAACATTTTTGTTACCCACTTGACTGCTGGAATAGTAAAAGGGGTACATACGAATAAGACAATGTCACCGGTTGAATAAATGAAAATCCCAGACATCATAATTTCATTTTTTCACACCTTATTTGCTGCATTAGAATGCGCAGTTGCCATCACCTGCTACGATACAGATTAAAAGGTTATTTGAATTGTGAATTTTATAGTAGTTACAAAGGCTTCATTGATTTCGATTGAAAACAAGCATAATAGAAATTTATTCATTTGAACAAATCTTCTGCTTTAATAAGAGGTTCAGGAACTACACTTTCGAGTTTCTCGAACGGACCATAGAGTCGTCAAATTTGATAGTACTTACGGGAATCCACCGAACGCTTCTCCAGCTCGAAAACCGCACTCACATATTTGCCTGTGGAAACGGAGCATTCATCACGTATTGTCCGTATCACTTAACTGCACCCAACCCAAAGACATCAGGATGACGAACAACAGTTAAAACGGTAACAAAGAAAAAACTAAACTCAAACCACATAATTTCCATTTCTTCACCATCCTAAACTACAAACATGTTATTTACCATATATTCTCCATTTCACAATTTATTTTCAAACGTCACAAAAAAAATGCATTGGCCGACGGCGAGCTTTACACTAATCTATAACAATGCAACTTACTCAGGAAGATAGGATGTTGAATAACTCGAATATTTGCAAATTTCATATTGCAATTTGTGGATCTCTGACAATCGGCACGCCATACTGTTTATAAATGAATTCGAGCTGAAATGCCCTGGAACAAATATTCCACTAGACCCGGGATTTTTATTACACTGTATTATCCGGGTAAAAAGGTGTTGGTCTTTGCTATTATCGAAAATGTAGATAAAAATCTTGGCTAAATTCGACAACGTGCTCCTCATAGCCGTTCGACAACTTTACTGATTGCTTTTTTTTGTTTTGTTTTGGTTGTGTTTGCTTTTGAGTATATTTTTCTTTGCTTGCTTGTTTATCATCATCGTGTTGTCCTCTCATCTAGTTTCTCTATGTTTTTGAGTATTCTTCTTGAAGTTTTTGCCCCCCACAAAAACAAAAAATAGCCCATAGAACAAACACACAAACCCAAAAAAATACAAGTGGTAAAATTGTCTAACGGCTCTGGGAATCACATAGTCGAGTTTTACCGCGATCAAAATCTATTTTTCATCCAGAGTTTAGTTGATATCCTGCATGCATAAAAAAAAACGATCCGAAGTAGCATCCGAGTTTATTTCATGCCTACTTGGTCGGCAGCAGCTTGTTTGTCAGACATTTGTCAGTTCAAAAATAAAAATTCAAATTTTGAAACAAATGTCTACCTAGAAAATTCGAATGATGTGAATTTCTTTATAAAACGTAATCCAAGAAGATTCCGATTCAATGGATGAGAATTCTGTTGACAGCATTGATTTTTTAATAATATTCGTCCGTTCCGTGGTTGCTAGATTGACAGGGAAATTTTGGGGAATTTATCACTGCAGCAAACTGTTTCAGCTGACGTGAATTATTGAAATACGCTCCACACAGTGAACGTCAATTCAGTGCACTGAATTGACAAGTGTACGTACTCTGGATGTAGTTGTTGTGTCGCGTGCATTATTGCTATTTATTGCATTATTGCAAAAAAAAACACCTATTAAAAATAATCAACTTCCAAATTATTCAACATCTTCAATTTCCTAAGCTGTAAGCCCCGCTTAATTTCAATACAGCGGCTCAATATTTATCTCAAATTCTATCATCGATAGTGCAGCTCACGTGCGAATGAAAATGATTTTTCGAAATATCAAAATCTCTAATTTGCAACTTGTTCTCAATCGGGCAATACATCGGTAGCCATTGTGTCGATATTAGTTTGTGTGTCGAACGTCGAGGCATATTTTTGTGAAGTTTTTTATATGATTTTTTCAATTTGACACCGAAATCAAATGAAATAAAAGTAGTGCTTCTGTGTAATATTCTTGTAGCGGATTAAATAGAGAATTAGCATTAAAAATGGTAAGTGTTTTTCACTGCAGTGTCCTGATACGCTGGTGGTTGAAGTTTTTCTCAAGTCGAAGCGAAAAAAAAGATTGAAAATTTTCATTGCGCGAAAAGTCAAGGCATCGACTGCGAAATGCGAATTGAAGATCTATTATGTACATTTCGGTTGCCGAACTAAAGAGTTATGGATGGTTGGCGTGTAGATGAACTGATTTTAATTATGAGGTGATTGACTTGTCGTTCAGGATGGTTGGCAGCTACAAGCCAAGGGCCACTTCGACTTGAGAGAAAAATTCGCCCGATGCGAGCCTGGCCTGGCTAATTTGATGAAATGTCATACAGCGACCTGACCTATTAAAATGCCGTTTTTCCTTTTTGCAGGGTAACGAAACTTCATTGCCCATGGAGATGTGCTCCAATTGTAAGTATATGCCGAGTTTCGTTTGAATTTTAGTCGAGTGCGTGGTGTTCGTTGGAGTTGGGTTACGTGAGGAAATCCAAATCTAATTAGGACACCGAGTTTTGCTGCGAGGAAAGTGAATTCTAATCGGCTCAGTTTTTTTTTGACAGGAAAGAGTTAATTATGAAAGTTCACATATGGACATGAACGGTCCTTGCTCGGGCCGCGAGTTATAGCAATCTCCGCGCCAACTACCCGTGGAAGAGCCGATTGCTATGTTGGGTGTCGTGTCCGTTTCATTAGTTGGGTATTAATAGACAATTGGGATAAAAATGTGTTCAGTGCGATGTGTGAATTGTCTGAGAATTGGACTGTGGTTTCGCGTGAAAAATCGCCTGAATAGGGCGGCGGTAGCTAGCATGTATAACCAGACCTGTTAAAATCGTGTGCGACCTCCCTTCTCAAAATGCGAAAATGCATCGTTAATTCACGACTAGAAATCTACAAAAGCGAACGCGGGTGATTCGATAATAATATGCAGTGTCGACCACTTGGCGAGAGTTCTAGTCGCCGTCCTTGTCGGGCAGTGCAAGGAGTAGTGCAAGTCTAGCAATCCAGCGAGCCACCTGTTACGATATTATTGATTATTTATAGAAAGAGCGATCAGGTGTTTACATTCGCCGTGGTCGAAGGAGAGGGTCGGGTTGGCGTGTCGTTATACATTACACGCTACATGCCTTCATTTGACCTTCTTGCCACCGAAAACTTCCTCCTAAATTGTTCATTTGGGTCGCAGCGCGGTAGCTTTAATGCTCGTGCTGCATGCAAATACAGACTGGCTAAGCTAATCTCGTACACACAAGCACTTGGAGTTTCAGACTTTTTACGTAATACCATTGAATTTCAATATCGAAATTAAAATCGTCCGTTTGGGACTTGTTTACCGAAATCGTTTGTTGGTTCTGTTTGTTTCCTGTGCGTCGTCTTTGTGTATTAAATTCGTACTTGGCCTCTGGGCGCGCTTGTTCATATCTACAACAAACATCTGAAACTGCTTATCAGCAAACACGGCTGGTTTCGCGGAAATTGGGCACACACGCCGCGCGGCTAAATGCTAATGTCTACGACACCTTTAAGCTGCATTGATTATGGCTTAGCATACTCATAATTAATCGATAGCACATAAGGAAATGCTTGTTGGAATAAAGTGTGATAGCTATCGCGAGATTGTATTCGACTTCGTATAATGTATAATAAGTTAAAGTGCGTCAAGCAAGAAAATGGAACTGTTTGAACAAATGTTGATACTGAGCAAACTAGGCTTATATTGATGTAAAGTTTATTCCGTGGTTGGTTTTGGATTTAAATTTCTGCACGTTCCACCACTAACATGTTTCAGCAACATACGTTTCGTTTAAGAAACGTATGTCCACATAACGTCAGCATTTAGCGACTAGTTAATCAACTAGTTTTTAAACAAAGGGTAGATGAAGAATCTACGGCCTTTACATATGTTTTTTTTTTCTTGAATGATTCAGCCTTTCGATGAATCAGGGTTGGTCTTATCCTATCGGCAACAGGTCATCGGGTTCAGATTTTAGCCTTTACAAATGTACTTATGTTTACAGTCGAAATTGCACTTCAGTACACTCAAAATAATTCAAGATGACATACATATGTAGATAAAAAGGGGCGTATTTGCTTGTATATACAGATAGTTTATGTATACAACAGACGCATTTTTCTGAATGTATTATTAATTCCAGCGTTTGTTTGGTTTGGACAGATGGTTTTCAACATAGTGGCAACAATTAAAAAATTAAAACAATTGTTGAAACAGGTGAAATAAGTAAATACTACTAATCGAAGCTACTACAAATTTTATTTATATTTAAGTTTTCATAATATTTTGAATCACGCTACCAAATGTAAATGTTCATCTTGTAGAAACCAAGTCAAAATACTCTTTTACGTGCTTAACCGTTGGTATTTAGAAAAGTATTATGTTTCTGTAGCGTTTCATATACGACCTATTGTCTTCTGTTAAGTATTTTTCTGTCGTTTTTCAGTCTAAGAAATCACCATAAATTTTAACCCTTTTGTCTATGAAGATTTGTACATTGCGCTAATCGTTGATGAGTAACCCTTCGTAAAATCTTTCAAACCAAATATATTGCTGAAATTATATCGTTCTTTTATCGTAGAGGAATTTATCAGTACATCCAAACTGAGACGATTATCCCAAGTTGTGCTCTAAAAATTTTGTTCTAGCACTGTTTTGGGTGGTGCAAGCGGTAAATTGTTTTCACAAATGCTTTTGAATACTTCAATTTGTTCCTTCAGTCCATGAGTCCTTCCGAGTTCTCCCACACACGGTGAGATTTTGGCCTGTCCTCAGGCCATTTGGACTGATGGACGGCTCGTGAATGGGAGCCCTATATACGAAATTTAGAGAAGGAAATCTATAAATAAAACAAATCGAGAGAATTACTACCTTGGATTTTCTACGAGCTTTTGGCTGTTACTTGTAAAATTAGCGTACACATGATATATATTTTACTCAATGGAATTTTTTATCAAAAAATGCTCGTAAGGCAAAAAGAAAGTTGGAAGAGGAGGCAGCCGAGCCAGAGGGTACGCCGTACGTGGCAGAAGCTCACTAAGGTTTATGAACCTTTTATAATCAAATTCATTTTTTTCTACATCTTTACTCATGGTAACTAAGCGGAATGGCCTAAAAAGTTCACAACATATCAGTGTGTAATAAACCGTTAAAATCTAAAAACCTATGTTTGTTGAAATTTTTGCGACCAACCGCCTGCTTAAGAATCATTTAGAAATTTGTTGAGCTTAAAAATTAAACAATCAAAGATACTAATTCTCGCCCTAGCTCAGTCTGTAGTAAACTATGTAATTGTCAGCTTGCTTATCCATTGTTATTGTTTCATAACAATATCACCTATTCTCCTAAAGAAAAGTGGTGACATTTTACGATTTATTTCAGAAAATTTCCAGAAAGTTTTCAATGCACCTGATCTATCTAAATCACATCTTTCTATTTCTGACTCAGCACCAACAGCTTTTGTCAACCACATAAAAATATCGTGCGAAGAAATACGTAAAGCTATCTTGGAGCTCGACTGTAACAAATGTCCTGGTCTTGATCATCTTCTACCGACTTTAGTGTGTGTGTAGTGCAATAATAACCCCCTGCATATATTCTTTGACAGGTCACTTTCATCTCGGGTTTTTTTTCCATCTTGTTGCGAATTTTCATGTGTGACACCAATTTTCAAAAATGACTATAGACGCTACATCGAAAAATATAGGGTCATTGCAATTTTATCTTCGACTCCAAAACTTTTTGAAAATGTTGTTTACGATAAACTTTCTCCATTGGTCGATTCCCGTCTGAAAGAGCAACAGCATGGTTATAAAAAAGGTAGCTCAACTACCACAAGTTTGTCATTTATAGTTTCAGACATTCTCTATCCAATGGAGAAGGGCTACGAAATTAACGCATTTCAACAGACTTAAGCATTTCTTTTGATGCTAAAGCTGAAAATTTTAGACTTTCCAGATCTTTACTTAGCTGGCTCAGTTCCTACTTCCACAATTGAATCCAATTTGTAAAATTTCAAGCATTTTTGGCGAAAAATGATTCTGGCCCGGTTCTTTTTAATATGTTTGCTTGTGATCTATTTGACGTCCTGCCAAATATACCCCATCTACTTTATGCAGACGATCTCAATCTGATGCACATTTTTATCAATCCTACCTTGACTCACTTGATCAGTGGTGCAATATTAACAAGCTCTCACTTAGTATTGAAAAGTACCAAATTGTGAGTTTTACCCCAAAATGTAAGGGTACTTCTTAGCAACATTGTATTAAATTATTTTCTTGATCTCGCTGTTATCATGGATGGGAAACTTTGTTTCACCTTGCACCATGACAAAATCCTTTCCCTACTCTATAGATTGGACGAATATTCTTTCAACGTTAGACCTTGAGGAAGCCATTTCCACTTTTTACAACAAAATATTTGACGCCGTTGAAAGATATGTACCAAAGATAAAAACAAAAGAATAAACTGTCTGAGCCATGGCTTGATAGGGACCTTAGGCATTTACGAAATCGTAGGAACAAACTTTATAAGCGGATTAAAAACAATATTGGCATTAAATCGGCAATTCAGGAAGAATATAATGAAATTGCTAAGCAGTTTTTAACAAAGTCCCACGAGAGGCTTATGACAACTAAATTAAGACTACCGGCGAAAATATAATCCGAGATCCGAAAAGTTTTTATGATTTTGTGGTTATCCAACGTCGATGTTCTTTCATGGTATCACTTCTTCCTCTCCTAATGAGATGTGTGATTTATTTGCAGATAGTTTCCAGACTGTTTTTAATGCATCAGACCTACCAAACTCACACCTTTCTTACTCTCATTCCGCTCCAACAGCTTTGGTCAGCCACTTAGAAATTTCACGTGATGAAATACATAAAGCTATTTCGGAACTCGACTGCAACAAAGGCCCTGTGCTCGATCCCCTTCCTCCAACTTTCTTACGCAAGTGTGTAGAGCAGCTTATAACTCCCTTGCATATTTTTTTCAACAGATCACTTTCGTCTGGAGTTTTCCCATCCTGTTGGAAACTTTCGTATGTCACACCCATCTTCAAAAATGGTGATAGACGCCGTATCGGAAATTATAGGGGCATTGCCATTTTATCTTCAATTCCGAAACTTTTTGAAAAGATTGTCTACGATAAACTTTCCCCGCTTGTTGACTCCCGTCTGAACGAGCAGCAACATGGTTTTAGAAAAGGTCGCTCAACTACCACGAATTTGACAGTCCTAATCTCAGACGTTCTGTGTGAAATCGAGAAAGGATACCAAATTGACGCAGTCTATGCAGACTTTAGTAAAGCTTTTGACAGAGTTGACCACCCTATCTTAATTTCAAAGCTTCAGAAATTCGGACTTGCCGGATCTTTGCATAGCTGGCTGACTTCCTATCTTCGCAATCGAACACAATTGGTAAAATTTCAAGGAATTTTATCGAAAGATATATCTGCTACTTCCGGTGTACCACAAGGTAGCCATCTTGGCCCACTCCTCTTTAATATATTTATTTCGGACCTATCTGACGTCTTAGCATATATACCTCATCTACTTTATGAGGTATATTTGCTAAATCTAAATCCGATGCACACTTTCTCCAATCTAAACTTAATTCACTTGATCATTGGTGCAATGAAAATCAGCTCTCTCTCTCTCTCAACATTGCTAAATGCCAGGTTATTGGTTTTTCCCGTAAATGCACGGTTTCACATAACACATATTTCCTTGGCAATAATTTGTTAGCCCGAGTTGAAAGCGTTGTTAACGTTGGTGTTATCTTGGATGAGAAACTCCGCTTCACCTTGCAAAGTAGTTTTCTTATCACGGTCGGAATCATCATGTCTAATTTTAAAGAGCAAAGAAATTGTTTGAAATTTTGTTTTTTAATTGGGAAAACGGCCACCGAATCACTTGAAATGCTTCGAAAAGCTTACGGAGAGGAAGCTCTTAGTCGTGCACGTGTGTTTGAGAGTGGTTTTCTCGTTTCAAAGGTGGAGATTTGAGCATCGATTACCAACCTCGCACTGGTCACCCTTCAACAAGCAGAAGTGACGAAAGTGTTTCAAAACTCCGGAAAAAAAATTAATCAATGTCGTTGGTACACCATTGACGAATTATCTGAAGCTACTGGTAGTAGTTGGAGGTCAATTCAGAGCATCTTAGAACTTGGGCATGAGGCGTGTTTCGGCGAAATTTGTTCCATGGCTGCTCATAGAAAGGCAAAGAAGCAACCGACTGATTGTGTGCCAGGAGCTGAAAAATGAGCTTGAAAGTGATCCGAACTTCGTGGCTAGGGTCATAACAGGTGTCGAGAAGTAAGGCTACGGTTACAGTCCCAAGACGAAGCGGGCATACAGTCAGTGGAAGACTTCAAATTCACCCCGTCCCAAAAAAAGCCACGCAGGTCAGATCGAATGTGAAGACCATGTTGATATGGTTTTTGACATTAAGAGAATCGTGCACAAGGAATTTGTCTCAAGAGGTCAGACGGTGAACCAAGAGTATTACTTGGGGTATTTTGAAACGACTGCGAGAGGAAGAGAGAGAGTGCGGACGGCAAGGTCAGAATTGTGGGAATGAATGGCTTCTTCACCACGACAACGCACACATCTCTTCGAATTCGTCAATTTCTGACATCATAAGGCATGACACTCGTTCCCCACCCTGCTTACTCTTCTGACCATGCCCCGTGTGATTTCCTTTTGTTTCCCCGAATGAAAAGAGATTTGAAAGGGCGGCGATTTCTGACTTTGGATGAGGTGATAACGACTTCGACGAGTGCTTTAGTCAATATCACGGTTGAAGAGTTCCAGTGGAAAAAAAGATTGGACAAGGGCATTTCTTCTAATTGACAGTACTTTGAAGGAGATTAATTATTATTTGTAAATATCTGCAATAAGTAAATCGTTATAAAAGAAGTCTCGTTACTTTTCCCCCTCTGGCTTAGGTTGATAGAGACTCCGTTCAATTGCATTAAGTCAAATCGAAGAACTTTGCATTTTCTTATACAAACGGAGCTACCACTTCAAAATTGATGCAACGACATCTCTTAGAAAAATTTCTTAGACATCTCTTAGAACAATGCGAAACTTTTTCCTCAACTCAATATTTCGAAGCCAATTAAAGCATTCCATGTCGTCTACACAGACTATAGCTTGTAATCTAGCTGGTTGAGATATGGACTGCCATCTTGCCACTTTGCTTTCGAGCCACTTTTGCGTAGCTCTCACTTTAGGGCCTGGAGCAAAATCACTTTGCAATTACCATGTTTTGGTGGGTTCTACTTTTTCGCCAACATGCGTAATCGGTTTCTGATTTATTCCACCTGTTGAGGATATTAGTAATATTGTTCTTTTGTCCTAAAGTGAAATTTTTTTGCACTAAGCACCTTTGACTTTGAAATAAGTTTCCGATACATGCAAAGTATGTATGCAATATTGAATGCAATGTGATAAAAACGCATAATCTGAGTATCATTTATGCATAATTAACATTCAATTATCGCATAAGCACTGTGAAAAAACAACAACCAATATACTAAAAAATAGCTCTCGCACAAAGTCAAACTTTTTCCAATCATTTTTACGTGTCTACGGCATTGCATCAAAGCGTTGTGAACACGGCTTGTGAACAATCATCATTAT